>CM035157.1:113238156-114710656 GCA_020205615.1 Panax quinquefolius | reverse complement strand
TTATTTATTCACAACTATTGATAATAATTATAAACATTGTAAGTATCAATAATAATAATAATAATAATTACAATGTTTATTCAAGGATTGTATAATTGTATAGAAACAATTATAAACATTGTAAGTATCAATAACAATAATAATAATAATAATAATAATAATAAAACTGTTTATTATTATTATTATTATTATTATTATTATTATTATTGATACTTACAATGTTTATAATTGTTTAATGTTACTAATAATATTATAATATAAACATTGAAACAAAAATTTAAAATTGTTTTACATTTGGAGTGCTTTCTGTCCATTTGTTTTTTTTTTTTCCAATTGTAATGAAGAGTTTGGCATGAGAAACTTTGTAACATCATAATAGGAGAGGATATATTCTATGCACAGAAGGCGACAAAAAAGGCAAAGAAAATTAAGAAAACAGGTCACTGCATGCAAAAGAAGAAGAAAAAAAATAATTAAACTATAAAACCACACTTCCGCCACAACTTGTAGTGTGAAAGGGTTATTTTAGTATTTTATCGTGCTGCTAGAAGTAATATAACTGTCACTACACCTTGTAGGTGCAGGTGGATAAGGATCATGGTTGCTGGAATAATATCTGTGACAACTAGTTGTTATGGATGAGAACTATATATATATATATATATATATATATATATATATATAAATTGGTTCCAATTCAGACTCCCGCACAGTGTTAAAATTTGGACTTTTTTTTTTGTAAAAGACAACTATAAAAAAATTTAATATTTTATGGAACTGGAATTTTTCCATAATACAGTGTTTTAGGTGTGATTTGGATACATATAACAAAACAGTCTGTCTAATTTCAGTTCCATAAAATATTAAACTTTTTTTTTAGTTGTTTTAAAAAAAAAAAGCAAAAAAAAAAAAGGTCCGGATTTTAACAAGGTCCTGGACTTAGGACTGATCAGTTGTATATATATATATATATATATATATATATAGCCGTCAGGTGAAATTTCCTTCTTTGTTAAAATGCGGATTTTTTTTTTTTTTTTTTTTTTTTAAAACAACTAAAATAATAATTTAATATTTTATGGAACTAGAATTTTCCATAATCTGATGTTTTAGGCATGATTTGGATACTTATCTGCACTGACTTGTTTTGTTATACATATCCAAATCACATCCAAAACATCATTATGAAAAAATTCATTCCCATAAAATATTAAACTTTTTTTTAGTTGTTTAAAAAAAAAAAACCAAAAAAAAAAAAGTCCGCATTTTAAGAAAGTAAGGGCTCCCTTACAGGAACCGGACCCTATATATATATATATATATATACAGATTTGATCAAGTCTGGACTCCCGGACCTGATCAAATCCGGACCATTTTTTTTTTTAGAACAACTAAAAAAAAAAAATTTATGGAACTGAAATTTTTTTATAATACAATGTTTTGGGCGTGTTTTAGATACCTATACCAAAAAATGTATGTACAGTCTGCACAGACTGTATAGACATGTTTTGTTATACATATCCAAATCACACCCAAAACACTGTATTATGAAAAAATTCAAGTTCCATAATTATTTTTTTTAGTTGTTTAAAAAAAAAGTAAAAAAAAAGTTCGGATTTTAAACACGCCTTTATTGGATCCTACTCTTTATATATATATATATATATATATATATATATATATATATATATATATATATATATATATAGATCATTTAAAATCACACTTATCCAACTCACCCAAGTTCACCCCCTTTTAGCGAGCGGACCCGACGACGGTTGGTTTAATCTGACCAAGTAAATAGTTTTTTGGCGACGCTATATATGTTGTCCGTCATTAAAAGTATAGACAGCGGTTGTATAGATGAACAAATCCGTCGTCCATCCGGTCATAAAGGAGGTGAGTTCTGAGTTGGATAAAGTGTGAGAAAATCGATCGGATATATATATATATATATATATATATATATATATATATATATATATATATCTACAGACGGAGTTCTTAAAGCGGACTCTTGACGGACTAAAATGACGGATGAAGCAAAGAAAGGACACGCTGGTCACAAAGCCAAAAAAGGGGAAAAACAAACTAAACAAAAATAACCCGCGGGTTAAAAAACCCATGCCATATCAGTTCAACCATCCGCGTTCTCTCATTCTTCCCTCTCTCTCTCTCTCAAAGCGACCCTGTCCCCCTCTCTTTCTCTCAAAGTGAGTCTGAAGCAAATCAGAAGGCGGGTTCTGTTGCAAATCGGAAGCGGAAGATTCCTACAAAGAGAATCGGAAGGTGAGATTCCTAATTAATTTTGTAATTTCTGTTTGATTTGAAAGAAATCTAGGGTTTGTTTTGGGGAAAGTGTATAATCTCAATAATCTTTGCTTCAGGTTGAATCAGTGGATAGCTTCCATCTGTCCCTGTCAACATAAGAGTCTTTTTGCCCCTTTTTTTCTTCTAAATCATTTGCCCCCATTCTCCTCTCTCTTTCCACGTTCAGGTATTCTATTCTTTAGAGAGAATAAAGAGAACGAAGTTGAGTTGAAGGAGAAAGAAATATTTAGAGAGAGCAGCATTGCTTATTCATCTGCGATTCTCTTGTTCTCTGTCGATTTTTTCGATTTGCTACTTTACATTGAAATCACGAGTAAAATTCCCAAATTATGTACCTAATTTTTAAAATTTGCTTCATGATTGACTTCGTTTATAGTGAATCTGGGTAATTATTCTTCTTCCTATTTCATTCTCTTAATCTATTTATTCTTTTAGTTGTTGGGTTTATTAGAATTGATGATGATTTGATTCTGGTTCTTCTCTGATTATTTTAGTTCCAAATATAACATTAATTCCATTAATATTTTAGAAAATTAGATCCTTAATATTATGAGGATTGAAGGGCACCCTTCAGATTCTAACAACGTGATTAGGAGTTATTCTGTTTTGGTTTCTGGTCTACTTTTGTATATATTATATATTATAGGTTGATGGATGTCAAACAAGGCCATAATAAAGAAGGGAAGACAGTTTTGTACTTGGTATTTGAGTACATGGACACTGATCTCAAGAAATTCATCCGAATTTTTCGTTAAATTGGGGAGAACATTCCCTCAAAAATCATCAAGGTACAGAGATGATTGGAGTTTATCAGTGATGGAGCTTCCTGATATATGGTGGGGAAGCTGGTATAAATTTATTAAGTCTTATTCATATATATAATTAATTATGTTGGTTAAATTTCTGTCCTCTCTTGCACCCATTGTTCATGATTGTTGGGTTTGTTTTAATTGTAGGAGAAGTTAAGTATTTAGAAGTATAATAGCTCATATATTTTGTTCTTAGTTTTCTGTAAACTATGAACTTGACAAAACTGCATATGCCAAAGTTTGTTAAAATTTTCACATTTGTAACTTCCTAATTTAGTTCTTTGTTATATAATCAATTGCTTGCCTCTTTGGCCACTTCTCCAGATTAATTCATGTTTAACTAATAGTTTTAGATGCTAGAATGATGAACTCTGCTCTTTTAGTGGGTCAGACATCGAGTCCTCTGTTACTTATTTGATAAAAAATTTTTGTACAAAACATCAAAGCATAATAGTATCTTATATTAACCATACATAATCTTGCAATTATTTTGTAGTGGCTCTTGGCCTTTTTCTCCTTCATGTTCCCTGGAGCAGAATCGGGAACAAGGTCTAAGCTGACTCTGTGGCACGTTTTATTTGGCATAGTTATTTTCTTCATGGCAATAGTTACTTATTTACAGTTACATTGGGCTAAAAGTTGACCATGTATGTGTGTGCATATTGTGACTAATTTTCTATTATATGTATCAAGTTTTGGACTTCTCTCTTTTTCTTGTACAAAAGTGGAGCAATTATCAAAAGAAATTAATCTCACCTTGATTATTGTTAGTTTATTCTGTCCATAGATTTCCAACTTTAATTTTATTGTTGTTCATAGGTTCCCATCACCTTCGTGGACAGAGTGTATGGGAGTTCAAATCTCGGTGGATCAGAAATAATGGAGTATTTAAAGGGTCTTGTATATCTTCCGGTTACGACTTGAAATGGAAGAAAAGGCTTCCCTGTAACTCAACTTTCATAGGAGGCATCATTTTTGATGGTGTACAATAACAATATTATTCACCTTTGTACAAGTGCATTGTGTTTGTTTGTGATGGTGTTGGATTGTAATAGGACTATGTTTGATAAAATTCTGTAAGTGTAAATAAAAAATCTCTGTTGTTTAGGTGGCTTATTTCATATGTTGCAGCATTTCAATCTTTCAGAATTCTTATGAGAGCATTGAAAACTAGTTGTGCTACTCAGTTCTCCACTCTTAAATTAACATGGCTTTCTAGAAGAAAAGATGAAAATGAACATAATGTGATTCTAGCTGCTGCAGTCATAACTGTAAATCATCATTGTAACAACACAGGAGTAAGAAGATGAAAGCACCAAAAATACTTAAAATCTGCAACAATCAAATTAATTGCAACATTTCAGAATTTAGAACACACTAGTATATTATCCAACCATTAAACCCCCCCCCCCCCCCACCATTTTCTACTAGTTTTCCTCAACTCTCCAACTAACTACTTCTACCTGAAAACACCACCAAACAAATACTAAAACAAAAACCACAACTTCAATTTTCCCCACCCACAAACCCATTTCCACCCCTTCATATTTTCCTCAGAACAGAAAAGTTCAAACTTTATAGCTATAAAACTTGAAGTTTTATTTTTCCAGATTTTCTTGATTTTTATTGGCATTATTGAATATGATAGGTTCGCTAACAAAAACCCAATTGTCTAAACGCACTTGGGGTATAGAAGAGTTAGAGCTTACATACGAATACCGTAAGATTTCTTGCAATTAAGGGCTCGCCAAAATGGTGCAAGTGAATCCAAAGAAAATGAAATGGGTAATAATCTTTGGAAATGCTAATAAGAGTCCTCTTTTATAAGGGAAAGATTTTATGAAGAGTATTCGCGAGAAGGAATGAAAATTTGAAAAGAAAGAAGGGTAATTTAATAGGGGATGAGAAAAAAAAGCGATGTATGATCTTGGTGTGAGGGTGGAATCTGCTATAAAAGAAAGGAGACTAAAAATTTGAGGGCTTTAGGAAATTGGTACCATCTACGCCTTAACAGAGAGGAGAGAGAATCAGAGATATTCGTTGAAGCGATGAGCATCAAGGAGAACAAGAAAAAGCCTCCTCTTCCGCTGGCTGTGAGTTATGAGAAGTCTGCTAGGGGTACTAAGAGAAAAATTGGAGTGAGGAGGATTAAGAAAATATGAAGGGGTGGAAAATAAGAAGAAGCCTCCTCTTCCGCTTCGCAACAGCACCTGCCTTCCGATTTGCTTCAGACTCACTTTAAGAGAGAGAGGAGGGGACAGGGTCGCCTTGAGAGAGAGAGAGAGATGGAAGAATGATAGAACGAAGATGGTTGAACTGATATGGCATGGGTTTTTTGACCCGCGGGTTATTTTTGTTCAGTTTGTTTTCCCCTTTTTTGGCTTTGTAACTTCAGCGTGTCCTTTCTTTGCTTCATCAGTCATTTTTTAGTCCGTCGGTAGAGTCCCCTAAGAACTCTCATCTCAGATATATATATATATATATATATATATATATATATATATATATATATATATATAATCCCGATCAGTACAGATACCCTTATCTTACTCACCCCCCTCTGGCGACGGACCGGGAGATTAGAGTCATCTAATCGTAAATACATACTTTTAGCGACGCTTATAAGTTGTCTGCTAAAATAAAAAGTATGAGCGATTTGGTTGTATATTTCTTGCAAAACGTCGTCGGTCCGTCATTAAAGGAGTGAAGCACGAGTGACTAAGATAAGGGGTATGCACTTGATCCTCGTTCTCTATATATATATATAGTCGGATCTTAGCTCACTTTTTATCCAACTCACTGAAGCTCACCCCTCCTTTAGCGACGGACTCGAAAACTGCTCACCATACAACCGTCGTCTATACTTTTAGCGACACTATATGTTGTCCGTCGCTAAAAATATAGGCGCAGTTGTTGTATCAATCAACCGAACTGTCAGCCGTCCGTCACGCTAAAGGGGGATGAGCTTTTGTTGAATTGAATAAGAAACAGTTTAAAATTCGATCAGATATATATATATATATATATATATATATATATATATATATATATATATCCGTCATTAAAGGGGATGAATGAAAACTGGGTGAGTTGGATAAGGGGTGAAACTTAAAATTGAATGTATGTATATATATATATATATATATATATATATATATATATATATATATTAGATTTATAACCGTACAAGGCAGGGGCTAGTGTCGATAAATACAATTCAAATTATGGTGATAAATACAATTTAAAATTGTGGTGTGTACAGCTTGATTTTACAATCCGAGTATAATTAGTGTAGGTGGATGGTAATATTACACTAAATATGGAAATTCAGTAGTTGTATGTAGATCAAATCGTTGTATATGTATTCTGCATACATGAAGGGGTTTGTATTTGGTTATAATAGTCGAATACATAATTTCATACAAATTCACTATCTGAACAAATATTTAAAATATATACTAACCGAATAACTGAAACTGAGATAACTAAATTACACTACTCGGTTATTCGGTATATAATCAAAATATCAACCTATTTTTTACCGAACAAAAATTTCATTTCAAATTTCACACTATAGTTTTCAAACAAAATTTAACCACAATCTACAAACATAATAATTCATAAACTAATTTAATAATTTCAAATTAAAAAATACATACGTACATAATCTATAGGACAAAGTCTATCAAAGTCTAATTAAAAATAATATTTTATTATTTAAGTTCTAATTCAGTTAATTAATTACCCGAATAATGTAATTTTCATACCCGAAGCTAAAAATCGAATTGTAAAACAGTTATAACCGAATAACTGAAACGTACATGTATGTAGGATAATACAACTACAGGATAATTATGAACATAGGGTAGAGATGTTACTTAACTCTTCAATATTAAGAAGAAAATCAACAGAAAGACGCTTGAATGGTGAACTCAGGCTGACTCTGATCAACCAATATGACTCGATCAATTTGCTAGTCGACTCAAAGAGAAAATCATCATTTGCTTCCGTTTATCTAATAAATATAAAATAAAATAAAACACAAAGCTTCAAAAAGTGGTCTAAATACATTTTAAAAATTTAGTTGTGAAATAGCTCTATAAACAATAAAAAGTGGTATAAACACATTCTAAAATCTAGTTGTGAAATAGCTCTTTATATTATGTAAACTGGTACGGCTTTGCCAAGGGAAGCACATACCAAAAGAAACATTTCCAATTCAACTTAATTCCCTGCAGAAAGTATATGAGCAGCAAATATCAAAGGGGTAGATTTACATTTCTAATGATTCCTCCCTTGGTAGATATTTCAAATGCAACACATAGCTGCTCAGGGAAAATTAACAACATAATGTATCCATTTGTGAAACAGCTCTGTCCATAATCTAAACTGGTTCTACCAAAAAAGTACATCTAAACTGGTAATGACACTCCCAAGGCAGCCACATACCAAAAGGAACCCTTAGTTGCCTTCGTATTTAGGGTCAGCCATCACATAATGATAAGCAATTACCAGTACAAATATAAAGATTCCAAGAAAATTGGCAAAAAACCCCAGATCCTGATCATCAATCATCTGCAACATAACACACAAGGAAAAGAAGTTTTAGATTGAAGGTTCAATAATGAAGAGCATAATAACACAATTTATTTTAAGAGTTATCATTATTTAGTTTAAAGGTCCATAAAATAACACTGGAATAACTTGACAGGATAACTAGCATATATATCCACAATTTCTTTTGACCAAAATGATGAATCACATCCTCTAACATATGTTATTTTAAATATGAGATATATTAGTCAATACAGGCAGCAGTTTTACATGGAAAAAGGAAACTCTTAGATCTCAATGGAGGTGAAAACTTCAATCCTCAATCTATGTTTTCCACATTAGAAAAAATCTGAGTAAAAATGGACTAAAGAACTATGGTGTGCGTGTGGGCATTTGAGAAAATGGGGTTAGAAACACTTCAAACTCAAACAATATGGACTGAAAGACTGAAATCCACCACTGTCTACTCTAGCAATTAAATGATGCAACAGATTGTGCAGTTGATCTTATATAGAACATTTGGAGTTTCACTCTATTTTCAGAGAAAGACAATAGGTAACTCAACTCTAGAGGGAGTCAAGCGCTGCCTACAATGTACAAGACTGAATCCAAAACCCCTTAGTATCGACTTCATTACAAGGTCAAACTGGGGAATTTTCAAGCACCAGAGCTATCAGAAAGTCAGAACTACACAACTCATAGCTATACAATTTAGTAGTAGAGAGAATGCTTGGAGTGCTTAGAAGATTATATTAGGGATGGCATCTAAATATATGAAAATCAAATGCCAATGTGCCTTACATAGCATTTGCCTAGGTACTTATCGAAAAAACAAAAAGAAGAAGTAGAAACATTTGTCTGGAGTATCAAATTGCACATGCAATAAATGTATAAACTTCTTAATATAAGATAGATGAAAAAAACAGGTAAAAAAACATTTTCCGAGGTAGATAGATAGAGAATAAGACTGTGCACACGCGGAGTTATAAGATCACAGCTTAGTTCCAAGATAAATTTTGGGGTTACCTAAGCATGGAGAGAAAGGGTCTCAGTCTCAAAGCAATAATGTGGAGAAAATAACGTTAAAAAATTAGACTTGTCAAATCACCCATTACAGAAATTCGGGCAGAGGATCAACATCAGATAATGTCTTTGTATTAAACATGAACAAGTGAATGTTAAGGCCAACAAATTATTAAAATCCCATACCACAGAGCATACAATACTTCTATTCTGCTTCTTTTATGAATTATGTGGCATCTCATGCTTCTGCAATACTTCGTATTACACCTTGAGAAACTCTTGATAGCTACTTCTAAGCGCCATCTCCAACCCACATTCAAACAAGCTCAAACTAGAACCTTATGCTTACTTTCATTATCAATATTAGCATTAACAAAAGAAAAATGATTTACACGTAGTCACGTCGACTAATTTTATGTTGATTGTGAATTGCGATTAAAGTAAAACTGTAATCAACAAATTAGACCAATAATATGTGGATCCCTTAATACAGACATGAATTTTTCGTCATATATAGCAACACTCCTAACGAATATTCTTCATCAACTAATTGTTATTTCTTTGAAATAAAACAAGAAACTGAGATGGACTAAGGTTCTTTTATTACATGATTTCCTAGTTGCTTTTCACATAGCAATTTAATCCAAACAAATTAGGTATTTTCCATAGATTTCTTGGTCCTGGAAGAGCGGCCAACAAACAATCATAGATGGTTTGTAAGGGGAAAATTATAATTTAGGGTCTTAATCTGTATATATTCATAAATAGACAAAATAAAAACGTAATATATTTCGACTCAATCTTTCAGCAAATGAAAATCAAATAAAATACATCATCACTAAACATCTCCACCAACCAAGAACCATTGAGCAATTACAGTTGATCCGATATAAATAAATAAATTAAAACCCTCTGAATTAAAAACACTTGAAATCGACTAAGAAATATCACGAATATAGACAAGAAAAGTGAAGAAATTTTAATTACGAAAAACGGATAAATAAAGAAAAATTATAGCATCTTACATTGATAATTTGATACTTCGATTCTTCACGGTCAAACCAGTGATGAATGAACAAGGATAGCTGACGACTACTATTTATGCTTTGATAAATTGTCAAGGATGCGCCGTCGTTTCAATTATTTTTTATAAAAAAATAATCAGTTTAACTTTTTAGAGTTGAATTATAAAAATAAATCGAATTTAAAGGTAAATTATATTTGTTTAAATAATTAATAATATTTTTTATTTTTTTTGAGAAAATACATTAAAAAATTATTATCTAAGAAATTATTCATACAAATAAATACATTGAATATAATTAATAATTTTAAATTTTAATATTTATAAAAATTATTTATAGAAATAAATATATTATATATAGTTGATAATGTTAGTTTTATTACTTAAGAAATTATTCATAAAAATAATACATTAAATATAATTAATAACTTTAAAGTTTATTATTTATATAAATTATTTATAAAAATAAATACATTATATATAGTTGATAATGTTAATTTTTATTACTTAAGAAATTATTTATACAACTATTTTAAACATTGAAACTATTTAAATCTAACTAAGGTGGGAGTATTTTAGACATTTCTACTGACCATAACTCCCTCCTGTGGCCAGCAAAAAAAAAAAATTCTCTGGCCACTACTCCTTCATATGACCAGAAAAAAAATAATTATCTAGTCGCTACTCCTACTTGCGGCCAGTAAAAAAATCTTTTTAGGCCATTGAATACCTGAATTAACGGTGTAAGATGCGTTTACCGGAATAGTGCTCATAGCAAATGCTTGTGATGGATCATTTCCCATATTCATACATACATACATACATATATATATATTTATGATAAAATGATTTTCGAGCTAATACAAAACACATCAAATACATATGATAAGTGAAAATTAAAGGAAACTGATAAATTTAAAACAGAAAATGATATTTTTATATGAAAATCGTCGCTATAGATCCTATATCGACGATTTTCATCGTCGCTATACATTAACGACATTTATTATATAAAAATATCAAAAAATATTATGAAAATATCAATTAGAAAATTAAATAATGATAGATGAGTTGGTTCTAAAACAATGTCACGATCAAAAAGTTCATAAGCCTAGAGGGGCCCAGGACCATAGAATAGGTAGTAATTATTACGATCTTATATAATAACGATTTCAGTCCTAAATCATGCTTCACACACACACGCGCGCGCGCGCTCGCACACACACACACACACACACACACACATATATATATATATATATATATAATTAAATAAATAATTTGGTTTTTCCTACCCTTTTTTTTTGTTCACCTTTTTTTTGTTCAACTTTTTATTTTTCCTGCATTAAGTCAACTATTTATTATTTGTACACTAATTCCAGAAGGCGATATGCTTCTGGTTCAAGGCAACTAATAACGAGATAAAGTATACGGGGCAGAGTATGAGGTAATCCTGGCGAGATTACAGTTGGCAAAGAGTTTGGAGGTTCACTGTAAGACCCCGAATTTTATGAAATAAAAGTATTCAATTTTTCTTATAATTATTATTCAGTAAATGGTTAAATTGATAAAAAATTAAATTTAAGATGACATATAAAATTTTTCAAAATAAGCAAGTGGTTATAAAATACTTATTGTTGTCGAGAAATATTCGTTTGGTCGTGAAATATTCTTTTGTCGGGAATATCCGTACGACGGCGCAGTCATTTTTGGGTCTCATAACAGAATAACTGTCGGATGAAGAAGACGACAAGTATAAATTTTTATAAATAACTGTGTAATTGTTACCGTTAACACTGTTGGAATACCTAGTAGTTAAAATGCGATGTCTGGCGTGGTTGCCGCACGATGAAGACACGGTGATTGCATGATATTCTTGAATTATTGATTCTTACGTAAGAAGGCACTACTCAATAATTGTTACGGTAATTCTTTATTCAATATTTTATTTTATTGATTCAATAATTCTTTGCGTTGATATTTTATATTATTGTTGTTTCAATAATTGTCATTCAGACAAGATTTTTTCATTATCATATCAATAATTCATATTATTTGAATAATATTATTAGATAGCATTATTGGCAATGTCTAGAAAGTTACATCTGAGGAGAGGTTTGGTCACCTAATTGCTTGGCTACGAAGGAGAAATCCTTATTGGAAAGCCCTCTTTTCTTAGGAACCACCGTCATAAATTGTGATTCTGTAATATTATTTGTGAATAATTAATTATTGATTTATATGATAAGAAAATATTTATTTGATGTGGATATAAATGATGAATTTATGTGGTTATAAATGAAGGAATTAATGTTGAGGTGTTTTATCAGTATTTTTGTCGGAATGGAGGTATTAAAATCAAATCGATATTTTTACGATATATTGTGTGAGTTATAATTTTAATCGACCGTTGGATCGTTGTAATTTTTGGATATGTTATACATATATAAGTTGAGTATATGTTCACAAATTTTGAACCGTTAAAAATGAACGTATGATTTGTTATGAATTGTAAGAGGTGACTGATTCGGAAATTAGGTTTATAAATGATTTTGGTGGAAAATTCTAGAATTTAGTGGGCCCCATTTGTGATTGATGAAAAAATGTGCTAAAATTCTAATTCAAATGTGGTGGGTGGCAATAGTAGCAGGTAAAGCCATCAGGTAGCAGGTCAAGTCTGCTTCGGCGTGCTAACATTTTCCTATAAAATAGAGGGCTAAGTTAGAATTGAAAATCACACCAGAAACATAAACTTTCTCTCTTCCTCTCTATATTATCAAGCGTATTTTGTGAGTATTTAGATACTTTGAGAGTTGCTATTCAGTGAAAGGTTCCTTCGGCTTTACATTCCGGTCAGAAAATACTGCTCTTTCAAGGTAAGGGATTTTAAGGGTTATTATGTTTCTTCAGTTTCGTAATTTTTCTGACCTTCAAAAATTTTGGAAAAAATTGAAATGATAATTTGATGAGTTTTCTTGATTGTGTCCAAAAATGGCAATTTTTGGATGTATAGATTAGGAGTTATGGATTTTATGGGAAAAGACTATTTTAAAAGTAAACCCTTATAACTCCTTGTGGTTAACTCCAAAATTGATGAAATTTTTATTAGGAATACTTCTATATAACATCAGCATATCCTATAAATTTTGGATTTTTTGGATAAAAGTAAAATTTATGATAAATGTCTAAATATTCGGTAGTTTTGGCCATATGAAAAATAGTAAATGAATTTTAAAATTCAAAAATATATATGTTCAATATGGGACTATATTATGCTAAATTCCGGAAAAAATATTTTGGAACCGATTTGGTATTTTTCTTGAAAATGGACTAGGTATGAGTAAATGAATTAAATATGTTATGTGAAGTAACAAAATTGAAAAATAGGATTTTATGGCTTGGGAATCCTATATAAGGTATATCAGATTTTGATGAGGGTTTTGGTTATTGGTGATGAAATTTTATGATTTTGGCATTTTAGGATGATTAAATGCATTAATTGGTAAAGGGTAAACAATTAAAATAAATTATTTATAAGTTTAAGAAATGATTAAAATATTGTGGTAATATTAATAATATTAGATTATGAGATTATTAAGTGATTTATAACATTTGGATTAAGGTGTTATGAAATCATTGATTCATGAATATTACTCTTGAAATTAAATGCGCATTGTTGATCGTATTATTTTATTATCATATATAATATTTTTATAATCCCTTGATGAAATTTCTCTTTGACTTAAGTGTAAAGATGGGTAGATTATTGGTATGATCATGACTATGAGTTCTCTTTGGCCAAGAATGCAAAGATGAATTGTTGAACTGGTATGATCATGACCATTGAATTTATAATTGAATATTTTTAACTTAAGAGCAAAGGTGAATTGATCAACATGGTTATAATTATTGTTTATATAAATTCTGAAAATGATTATATATTTCTTTGAAATATTAACATCTTGGCCCAGTGGTCAAAGATGAATTGTTGATGAATATATTTGGCGTGTAGTCTGCAAGATGACTGTTGTTGAATATCTTTGGCCGTAGTGCAAAGATGACTGTGTTGTTGAATATCTTTGGCATGTAGTGCAAAGATGAATCTGTTAATGAATATCTTTGGCCCGTAGTGCAAAGATGAACTTATTAGTATGATTATGAATAGGGCTGTGATTTGGTATAACCATGATCTTTGATGTTTCAAGTAAAGACATGTGATGAAAAATATCTTCGTCTTGGATGAGAAGAGAAAATTAGAACTACAATTATGATTATGAGTTATTCACATGACTGTGAACAGGATCTGTTGATTAATGTTACAGGGTTAAAGCATTGTTGGTGGACTTTTAACATGGAGAAGATAATAGACTTTATGGTCTATTTGACTCTTCTAATGGATTGCTCATTCCGCTGCAACTATGGTTGAAAAGTTTTATCATCTACCATATGTTCTAAATCTATGATTTATTACTGATGAAGGCTATTGATAATTTAATTATCTTTAGTCATAATATTCTTTACTGAGCTAGTTGTGCTCACCCTTTTGCTAGACAGAACTTTCTAGACATTGCCAATAATGCTATCTAATAATATTATTCAAATAATATGAATTATTGATATGATAATGAGAAATCTTCATGCGTTGACAATTATTGAAATAACAATAATATAAAATATCAACGCAACAATTATTGAATCAATAAAATAAAATATTGAACGATAATTCTTTGTAACAATTATTGAGTAGTGCCTTCTTACGTAAGAATCAATAATTCAAGAATATCGCAAATACCGTAATGCTATCTTGTGCGCAACCACACGTATTACTGCATTTTAACCACTAGGTATTCCAACAGTGTTAACGGTAACAATTACACCATTATTTATAAAAACTCATTCTTGTCGTTTTCTTCATCCGACAGTTATTCTGTTATGGGGCCCACAAATAACTGCACCGTCGTACGGATATTCCCGACAAAAGAATATTTCACGACCAAACGAATATTCCTCGACAACAATAAGTATTTTATAGCCACTTGCTTATTTTGAAAAATTTCATATGTCACCTTAACTTTAACTTTTTATCAATTTAACCATTTACTGAATAATAATTATAAGAAAAATTGAATACTTTTATTTCATAAAATTCGGGGTCTTACAATCTCCCCTCCTTATGAAATTTCTTCCCCGAAATTTACGTACGTTCTTAGTATTTCAAAGAGTTGAGAATACCTTGCTTTCATTTCAGATTCCATCTTCCCTATCCTTATGATTTCTCCATTGCTCATCTTGTGTATTTTAGATATCATTCTAGAATACAGCTTCAAAACAAAGGTTAATTAACATATCACAATTTGTCAACTTAAGTAAGAAAATTTAGCTTAGGTAGGACACACACTAACGAAGGATATTACTCGTCTCTCCCTTCCTAGTTCTAATCCCGGATCTTCGCCAGAGATCATATCCCTAAGCTCTGATACCAAATGTGAAGCCCCCAAAATAAGTCCAATTCATCCAACCTATTCTGAGTCGCAAAATACGTGGTACAAAAAACAACTACAACTTTATTACTACAATTATCGTGCAAAATACAACAACACATATACTGTGAGTTTTAATACCAACTGTGACTCATGTCCCAACTATAGACAACACCTCACATTGATACATTACATAAAGGTACAGTCAATAACTGTTTTAGAAATTAAAATCTTTGAGAAGTGCTCAAGGAAACCTTTGTACATAGGAGGCCATGAATCTAAGTTATGATAGATATCATATGTCCAAAGAATTATCCTTGGTTGATCCAATAGACCCCAAAGAAAAATGAGAAGATTACAATCATGTTCCTTCCAATGGTGAGTCTTCTCTTGACATATAACTATCTCCATTGTCTCCAGTTGAAAATTATATTTCAAATAAACTCCAAGATCATATAGGTAGTGCTCGTAGATATACTCAGCAAGTGGATGTGCACAACCCTGTCTTATGATAACTCGTAGGTCATTAGACATCTTGTATGATAGTGGCAAAAAACACCCTCCCAAAGTTAAGGTTTGGTCACCTAATTGCGCGCCACTAAAGAGAAATTCTTATTGGAAAGCCCCCTCTTTCCTGGGAACCACCTGGTTGCCATAATTGTGATTCTGTAATATTATTTATGAATAATTAATTATTAATTTATATGATAAGGAAATATTTATTTGATGCAGATATAAATGATGGATTTATTTATGTGATTATAAATGAAGGAATTAATGTTGAGGTATTTTATCAGTATTTTTGTCGGAATGGAGGTATTAAAAATCAAATCAGTATTTTTACGATATATTGCGTGAGTTATAATTTTTAATCTGACCGTTGGATCGTTGTAATTTTTGGATATGTTATACAAATATAAGTTGAGTATATGTCCACAAATTTTGAACCGTTAAAAATGAACGTATGATTTGTTATGAATTGTAAGAGGTGACTGATTCGGAAATTAGGTTTATAAATGATTTTGGTGGAAAATTCTAGAATTTAGTGGGCCCCATTTGTGATTGATGAAAAAATGTGCTAAAATTCTAATCCAAATGTGGTGGGTGGAAATAGTAGCAGGTAAAGCCATCAGGTAGCAGGTCAAGTCTGCTTCGGCGTGCTAACATTTTCCTATAAAATAGATGGCTAAGTTAGAATTGAAAATCACACCAGAAACATAAACTTTCTCTCTTTTTCTCTATATTATCAAGCGTATTTTGTGAGTATTTAGATACTTTGAGAGTTGCTATTCAGTGAAAGGTTCCTTCGGCTTTACATTCCGGTCAGAAATACTGCTCTTTCGAGGTAAGGGATTTTAAGGGTTATTATGTTTCTTCAGTTTCGTAATTTTTCTGACCTTCAAAAATTCTGGAAAAATTTGAAATGATAATTTGATAAGTTTTCTTGACTGTGTCCAAAAATGGCGATTTTTGGATGTATAGATTAGGAGTTATGGATTTTATGGGAAAAGACTATTTTAAAAGTAAACCCTTATAACTCCTTGTGGTTAACTCCAAAATTAATAAAATTTTTATTGGGAGTACATCTATATAACATCAGTATATCCTATAAATTTCAGAATTTTTGGATAAAAGTACAATTTATTATAAATGTCTAAATATTCAGCAGTTTTGGCCATATGAAAAATAGTAAATGAATTTTAAAAATTCTGAGAAAAATATATGTTCAATATGGGACTATATTCTGTTAAATCCCAGAAAAGAAATATTTTTAAAACTGATTTGGTATTTTTCATGAAAATGGACTAGTTATGAGTAAATGAATTAAATATGTTATGTGAAGTAACAAAATTGAAAAATAGAATTTTATGGCTTGGGAAACCTATATAAGGTATATGCAGATTTTTGATGAGGGTTTTGGTTATTGGTGATGAAATTTATGATTTTGGCATTTTAGGATGATTAAATGCATTAATTGGTAAAGTGTAAACAATTAAAATAAATTATTTATAAGTTTAAGAAATGATTAAAATATTGTGGTAATATTAATAATATTAGATTATGAGATTATTAAGTGATTTATAACATTTGGATTAAGGTGTTATGAAATCATTGATTCATGAATATTACTCTTGAAATTAAATGCAGTTGTTGATCGTATTGTTTTTATTATCATATATAACAAATTTATAATCCCGGTGATGAAATTTCTCTTTGACTTTAGTGTAAAGATGGGTAGATTATTGGTATGATCGTGACTATGGGTTCTTTTTGGCGATGTCTGAAGATGAAATATTAATTTGGTATGATCATGACCATTGAATTTATAATTGAATATTTTTAGCTTAAGAGCAAAGGTGAATTGATCAATATGGTTATAATTATTATTTATATAAATTTCGAAATGATTATATATTTCTTTGAAATATTAACATCTTTGGCTGTAGTCAGAAAGATGAATTGTTGATGAATATCTTTGGCGTGTAGTGCAAAGATGAGCTGTTATTGAATATCTTTGGCCCGTAGTGAAAAAATGACCTGTTGTTGAATATCTTTGGCATGTAGTGCAAAAATGAACTGTTATTGAATATCTTTGGCCCGTAGTACAAAGATGAACTTATTAGTATGATTATCAATAAGAACTGTGATTTGGTATAACCATGATCTTTGATGTTTCAGGTAAAGACATGTGATAAAAAATATCTTCGTCTTGGATGAGAAGAGAAAATTAGAACTACAATTATGATTATGAGTTATTCACATGACCGCGTGATGGCAGGATCTGCTGATTAATGTTACGAGGTTAAAGCATTGTTGGTGGACTTTTAACATGGAGAAGATAATAGACTTTATAATCTATTTGATTCTTCTAATGGATTACTTATTCCATTTGCAACTATGGTTGAAAAGTTTTATCATCAACCATATGTTCTAAATCTCTGATTTATTACTGATGAAGGCTATTGATAATTTAATTATCTTTAGTCATAATATTCTTTACTGAGCTAGTTGTGCTCACCCTTTTGCTTCACAATTTCTTTCAGGTAATAAGAGTGTTCTTGAATTGACGAGGATAATAAGGGGAATAGAACGGTGGTCTATAGCTGTTGAGGTTCTCTCTAAAATGTATGGAAATAATTTTATTGAGAATTTCAGATAAGTGTGTCGTATTGTATACGTCATTTGATATTTAATTTTGGTGAACCAAATAGGGTAAGGTGAACCTAACTTTGGAAGGGTGTTTTGCCACTATCATACAAGATGTCTAATGACCTACGAGTTATCATAAAACAGGGTTGTGCACATCCACTTGCTGAGTATATCTACGAGCACTACCTATATGATCTTGGAGTTTATTTGAAATATAATTTTCAACTGGAGACAGTGGAGATAGTTATATGTCAAGAGAAGACTCACCATTGGAAGGAACATGATAGTAATCTTCTCGTTTTTCTTTGGGGTCTATTGGATCAACCAAGGATAATTCTCTGGACATATGATATCTATCATAACTTAGATTCATGGCCTCCTATGTATGAAGGTTTTTTTGAGCACTTCCCAAAGATTTTAATTTCTAAAACAGTTATTGACTGTACCTTTATGTAATGTATCAATGTGAGGTGTTGTCCATAGTTGGGACATGAGTCACAGTTGGTATTAACACTCACAGTATATGTGTTGTTGTATTTTGCACGACAATTATAGTAATAAAGTTGTAGTTATTTTCTGTACCATGTATTTGGTGACTCAGAATAGGTTGGATGAATTGGACCTATTTTGGGGGCGTCACATTTACCATTTGCTTGTATTTAGTGACTTACAATTAGTTTATAAGAAAATAGTATGGGAGTATAAGGCTTGGAGGGCACTAATGACCAAATATTTTGTTAGTTCCTAGTAGGCACAATATAGATCTAG
Source organism: Panax quinquefolius (assembly GCA_020205615.1). Classification (NCBI taxonomy): domain Eukaryota; kingdom Viridiplantae; phylum Streptophyta; class Magnoliopsida; order Apiales; family Araliaceae; genus Panax; species Panax quinquefolius. The sequence goes on along the minus strand of CM035157.1, from coordinate 114,691,517 downwards.
AAGGGGGGGGGGGTTGAATAGATCCTTTTTAATCTCAAATACTTTTCCTTTTATTTTGTATTGCTTAAGAATTAACATATGACAAACATAAGAATCTTTTCAAGCACAGCGGAATAAGTAAAAGATCACCTTCATTGATATATTCATAATCGTATATACATTGTTAAATGAGTTAACTTCAAGAAGTAGCGCTTAAAACATATGCATAGCGCTTATAACGATTAATGTACATAATGTAAATGACATAAAGTAAAAGACACGAGGGTTTTTAAGTGGTTCAGAGACTTAAGCTCCTAATCCACTCTTCTGCTTTCAACTAGCAGGATTTCCACTAAGGAAGGGCAGCACCCTGAATCACTAAGATTCCTTCAAGGCCAGCAGCCTTGGAACTCCTCTAGTTCCCTAGGAACTCTTCAAGCCCAGTAGACTTGGAACTTCATTTAGTCCCTCTGGACAAGGACCCCTCAGGCCCTGGTTGCTTGTTGTTGTCGTTGTTGCTGCTGGGCTGCTAAGATATCTTAAAGATTGAACATCTTATGTACTTAGTAGCTTGGTGTGGTCCTCTTTGTATTCTACTTTAAGTCTAGACCACATCTTCTCTGGTGCAACTGATCTTTACTCCTTTCTGCTCATCTTCATCTGATGTCAGTTGTGCACCATCACCATCTGGATTTGCTAAGTCTCTAAACTTTTGGTAGACTTCGTCTGGCACTTAGCAAACCCTGAACCCTTCTTAAATGTTTTGCAGACATGATTATGCTTCTGTTCTTTTTCAGCTTTTGGTTCATGGTGATCTGTAGAGTGGCTCTCTTGATCTTCTTTGTATTCTGTCACTTTTCTGAATGCTATCTTCTTGGCCTTCTCGGCTCTTAGCATGGCTGGCATCTTCAATGGCATTCTCATCTTTGTTGAGTGAAGCTCTAGTCTATTTAAGTCCTTCTTCAAAGCTGCTTCACTTCCACCTATGTAGTCTCACTGTCACTGAGACTTGTTCTGTTAATCTCTGGTGGAACTCGTAGAGTCAACAGTAGCATTCCAACGACTCAACGATTTTGCAACTTTTCAATCATTAGCAACTTTTGATCTTTGAAGCTCTGTTGATTTATACTACTTCCCAATCTTCCCGTTGGAAAGTAGCCGTTAAAAGCTTTTTGAATTGCCTCGCGTTATTTGGTGTAGACTGTAGATGTGACATGACATGACTTTCTGGCACTGCAGTCTACTGTTTCACCTACCCCATCAAAGATGTTACTTTTATATCTCAGGCAGGTCAAAGACTTTATTTCCCCCTTCTGATTTCTAGATCAGAGGTTGTCCTTTTGCATCGATGCTCTCAATAAGCTCTTGTCAGAATACCAACCTTCAGATTGAACCGTTGCCAATGCTTCAATCCTCAATTGTTCGAACTCTACGATTCTGATGCACATCTTCTTGGACCTGATCGTAGTGTCTAGTTGATAGTTGCTCATTTGACATGTAGAGACAACACTACGATCTTTGAAGAGTGTTCATTTGATCTTCAGTGTAGAACACCTCTTCTTTCTATTGTGCACTGCTTCAACATTTCTTGTTTGCTTCGTTTGTTCTCAGATACTGATGGCTTCACTCCTAGCTCTGGCCCATTTTGAATAGCAAGACAATTCAGATTTGTGGTGTGTCCAGCTCACTTTCTCCTTGTGATCTCCCGTTCACTTATCATCAATGGACTGACCCATTGCTTAATCACTTTAGCCTTATTCTTCAGAAACTGACCAGTATCTCTGTGTACACTCCATCAGTTCTTTCTTTGTTTGGCAAACACTACGATCCTGGTTACTTCCAAGATTGTTGTCATCTTACCACTTGACAGCTACTGCACCTGCTAACTTTCCTTAGTCAGCTACTAAAGTCTTCTTATGATCATCTTGTGGAAGAATTCATCTAGAATGGCTTCACAACTCAACGATTTTGCAACTTTTCAATCATTAGCAACTCTTGATCTTTGAAGCACTGTTGATTATACTACTTCCCAATCTTCCCTTTGGAAAGTAGCCGTTAAAAGCTTTTTGAATTGCCTCGCAAATCTCGAGTTATTTGGTATAGACTGCAAATGTGTCATGACATGATTTTCTGACACTACAGTCTACTGTTTCACCTACCCCATCAGAGATGTTACTTTTATATCTCGGGCAGGTCGACGACTTTATTTCCCCCTTCTAATTTCTAGATCAGAGGTTGTCCTTTTGCATCGATGCTCTCAATAAGCTCTTGCCCGAATACCAATCTTTAGATTGAACCGTTGTCAATGCTTCAATCCTCAGTTGTTCGAACTCTACGATTCTGATGCACATCTTCTTGGACCTGATCGTAGTGTCTAGTTGACAGTTGCTCATTTGACATGTAGAGACAACACTACGATATTTGAAGAGTGTTCATTTGATCTTCAGTGTAGAACACCTCTTCCTTCTATTGTGCAGTGCTTCAACATTTCTTGTTTGCTTCGACTGTTCTCAGATACTGATGGCTTGACTCCTAGCTCTGGCCCCTCTGAATAACAAGACACTTCAGATTTGTGCCGTGTCCAGCTCGCTTTCTCCTTGTGATCTCCCGTTCTTTTATCTTTAATGGACTGACCCAATGCTTAATCACTTTAGCCTTGTTCTTCAGAAACTGACCAGTATCTCTGTGTACACTCCATCAGTTCTTTCTTTGTTTGGAAAACATTACGATCCTGGTTACTTCCAAGATTGTTGTCATCTTACCACTTGACAGCTATTGCACCTGCTGATTTTCCTTAGTCAGCTACTGAAGTCTTCTTATGATCATCTTGTGGAAGACTTCATTTAGAATGGCTTCACAACTCAATCTGGATGCTGATTGGGTTGATGCTTAGATCTTCTGTTAGCTTGCATGCCATTCGTTGAGTGCTTTGGTTTCCTTCAAGTGGGATGTATCTTTGTAGTACCAACCAGAGGCTTCATCCCTTTGGATATTCTGGGAGTGCTCATTTGTTGAGAATAGTATTAGCCCTACGATTCTACCTTGGCGTTGTGAGCACATCTGTTGAAGTCTCGCCTTCTACACTCTCTACGATTGACTTTCTACCGCATGCACAGACACTTTCGACTCGAGATCGAGATCTTGACACTCTACAATTTCTGTCGTTGTGCTTGTTGTCTTCATCTGATCTTGCTCGACTACGATCTCTGCCTTTGATACAATCGAGAGACTCTCGACTCGAGTGCGATCTACGATTCTTGACTTAACCCGGCAAATGCTCAGTCGGCTTGTAGGCAGGCTGTCTCTATGATTCTAAACATGACTTCCTCATTAGACTACGGCTTCGAGGAAGTGCTACTTGACACACGATCCTTCCTCATCTCTCCTGGTAGTCTACAAAATCCAAGATCTACTATCTTGCAGACTACGATTCTGCCTTGATAGCTCTCGAGTTTTCCTTGACTCTCTTGACAGACTACGATTTCTGGTGCAGTGCTCGACGATCAGACAAGCCTATCTATTACATCATAAGATCAACCTAACATGCTTGATCTTTCTATATTTATAGTCCTTGTACATCATTTCTTTTTAAGGACTTTACAATGCTGTTTAGCTTATGTAGGATCAACCTAACATATTTGATCAATTCATTCTAAGTCCTTGTACTTATGTTTCTATAATCTATTAGAGGAATTTACAACTTTTCTTAATACAAGCATACTAGAATATTCATTCATATATATATATATATCATAATCAAATCATATGTAAATAGGAATATCATTCACATGCTTATTCCTAACAATCTCCCCCTATTTGATTATGACAAAAATAATAAGTGCATATGCATGTTATGAATGAATCTTATATACAGTGAGCAACTGTATTTCTAAAATAGATATTATTAATGTCATTTATAATGATATGGAATTTAATACACTATGATATTTTACATCCTGGATCTAGAACATACCTAACTAGTTAGAGATGTACCTCTTTGGCTCCATGTATGCTTCCAGGATGTCTGTTGATCAGCTATTCATCTGTTTGATCTTCTTGCACCTGCTCACCCTGGGACGTCGACTACATTTCTTTTGTTTTCTCCCCCTCAGATGTATGCTTCTCTTTTTCTTCTTCTGGCTCCCCCTTAGATGATGACCCAACTTCTTCTTCTGCTATTTTCTTCTCTTATTTCCTTCTGCTCTTCTTGCCCTTTCTTGAATGCCTACTGTGCCTCTTTCTATACCTCTTTTTCTCCCCCTTTTTGTCATTAATCACTTAAGAGAGCTGTTCCATATTGGACATAAGCTTCTCCATCAGATAAGAGGAGTTACCAACTTTAATCTTGAGTTCTTGTTGACTTAACTCAAGTTGCATAGAGAAAGACTGATTCATGTTGTCAATTTTGTCAAAGAGGGCTTGTAGTTGCTCTTCATTTGCTTTCTGAGCTCGTAGTACATCTGCCTTATGATCATTTATGGCCTTCAGATAGATGTGATCTCTCTCTTTGATTTTGAGAGATACATCAGCCATAGTTGCTTGGAGTTTGTCTTGAACTTAGTTTTCTCCGGCTGCTGTCAACCTCTTTGATTCTTTATTAATTAGAGATATCTTTTTGATCAGCTCATCAGAGTTTTTCATCAGCTCCTGCTCCATAGGAATTTGGTCATCTAGTTGGGCAGCCTTTTGTTGAGCATCAGATTGGACTCTACGATTTTCATCCTTGGACAGATTTTTGAAGGTATTGAGAATCTGAACAATCGTTGAGTACCAATCGCTATTGGTGGATGAAGAAACATTGGGAAATTATGCTTGAGCAGATGGAGGCTTCTCATTTTGGACTTGAACACCATCAGTAGTAGAGTGAACAGACTCTACGATTATTTCCTTGGTTATGATCCTTCTTCCTTCCGAATCCACTCTACTATCATAAGGAATATAATGGTTGTCAGCATGTCTGTAGACTTTGTAGTGGGACTTGTTTTTGATCATCATTGTTGCATCACTTTTCAACTTTGGGAAGTTTTGAGCCACCAGTTCTAGTCTTGGAGTTTCTGGAAGCACTTCTGATGGTTCATTCAATTAGAATCTTCTCTATTTCTTCTCTTTTTGAGCCTGAATCTTGTTGGCTCCTTTCCTCAGATTCATCAGTGAATTCTTCTTGCTGAATTTCATTTCCAAAACCTTCTTCAGAAAGATCTTCCTTGGATTCATCTTCTTCAGTGTTAGTCCCATCTTCAGCATCTTCTTCCTGTGATTCAGATTCATCATCACTTAATTCAATGACTGCAGTAGAGTGATCACTTCTCTTCTTGGAGGCAAATTGAACAAGTAATCTGTAGCTCTTCCTTCTCCTTGGGGGTTCAGCAATTGGAGAATCAGACTTTTCTTCTTCTTCTTCTTCTTCTTCTTCTTCAGACTCTAAGACCTTTGAATCATCAGGCAAGCTTCCTTGACTCTTAGCATTGACAGGGGCATGTCTTTTTTCAGAATCACCATCATTTGACCCATCATCTAGGCTTGTTGGAGCATTTGCATTTGGAGATGCAGTTGGGTTATCTTGTAGCTTTTCTTCATCATCAGAGTGAATGCTCTGAGAGTTAGCCACAGGGCTTGTGCATTCTTCTTTATCAGCAGATTCTGCATTTTCTTCCATGAATCCAGCTTCAGCTTTATTGCTGGATTTGTTCTTTGGGGACTTGATCTTGAGATCGTCAGTTCCCTTTTCTTCCTCTGACTCTACGTTCTCCTTTTTGTCAGATGTACTTTCTTGGGAAACTGGGACTGGTTTATTTTCCTCCTTAGCTCTCATTCTTGATGGCCTTTGAAGCAGTCTGTTACTTCTCCTCTTAGTTATTTCTATAGATAGGATTTTTTTCTTCTTTATCCTTGTCTTCCATGGAGAGACTTTTTGGTTGGGCCTTAGTTTTATTCACACCTTTAGATTTCTTCCTTGCTGGTGTGGCTGCTACTGGTGCTGAGTCACAAGACTCAGAGCTTTCCACCTCTTTTGCCTTTATTTTCTTAGCAGAGTTCTTTCTGCTGCCCCCAGCTGTAGTTAGCCTCCTGTTTTCCTTTGGGTTCTTCTTCCAGTTTACGAACAGCTGAGGAGACATTACTTTGTGAACATTTAGAGGCTCTCCTTCATCCTCCTTGATTTTACTTCCTAGCTTCTTCTTTAGTAATATACTCAACATTCTTCCATGAAACACCTTTGTCAGGGGTTTTTCTGTAGACTTCTTCAACTCAGCCTTTTCTACCCATTTGGAGATCTGATAAAACAGGATTACTCCAAAGTTGATTTGCTTCTTCAGAACTATAGCAGACATAATTTTTAACTACAAATCAAGTACAGTGTCATGTGCAGTATCCTTGCATAGTATACAGTTGCCCACTATCTCAGCAAGGAACTCGAATTCCTCAGGAAACTCCTTCTTCTTCATATCCTTTAGACAAGGGTTCCTTTGGTACCACATTAGCCTTTTTCCTTCTTCAATGTCGACTTCATCCAGGTTTATCATACCTTGATTGGGAAATCCTAGACATTGATTGATGTCTGATGCTCTTATCTTCAGACTTGATCCTTTCACCTTAGTGGTCAGAAGCCCAGAATTCGTTGAAGCATTTGAGTAGAACTGCTTCATTAGCTCTGTATAGACTGGAGTGTTGGCCTCCAAGCACTCAGAGAACCCAGCCATTCTGCCATTTGAAGAGTTCAAGGTATGTGGGTATGTGATTTAGAGAGATTTATGAGAGACAGCTGATTGTGATTTGGGTTTTGGAGGTTTAATTGATTTAAGCTTAGAAGAGGATTCTAGGGTTTGAAAATGGGAGGGAGAGAGGTTCGATAGTTTCTGGTAACTATTTATAGATTTTGAATTTGTCTTTATGGCAGTTCCTTCTGACTCTGCATACGCTGTGATGTGTCAACTAGCCATTGGTTGCACGATGACCAGTAATGAGCTGTAACTCTCCCATTAACTCTTCAGTTTAATGTCCCTTTTTTTTTTAAAATAAATAGTCGTCAATGACGTGGATTTACCGTTGGCCATCTTGGTTCGTAGAGTAGCATGGTAAGACAGCTATGGACTCTACATTTTCCTTTGTTGACTCAACTATCAAATTTTGAGAGATGCTGCAGTGGATGGTTTTGACATTAATCCTCATCTTGAAACTACATAGCTTGACCACTGATGTACCCCAAGCCAGTTTGGGCACTTAAGTTTTGAGATGCGTTTGCATGATATCTTTCCAAACTGTATTCGAACTTATCTCTCTCATAATTTGAATGGTTAAACAATTGTCCCGTTCTGTCCCGTTCTTTCAAGCTCCTCATGAGTTATAGTAGCCTTTTGTAAGACTACAATCGTCGAGTCTGTTTTTACGATCGCTGAGGTTGCACTACGATCATTGAGTTCTCTTCAAACTCTACTCTACGATCGTTGACTGTCTTGGTCCTTGAGATGAACTTGATCAAGCAATCCTTCTGGGTTAAAGTAGCCCAGGAAGGGCCAACCTCTTAGAGTGAGCTAAGGGTCAGGTTTGTCGCTGAGGCGCTTTCTAGATGAAGTACTTTAGAATTAATTTTCACTAATATCTCATTTGACCTTTTCTGATGGGAAGGTCCTCTACCAACTTTAGATAATTGCATTTGTTGTAATCGTGGTGTCCTCCTGTACTTACGCTACGATCAGATGTTTGAACGTGGGCACTCCACGATTTTGAGTTGGGTGGCTGATAGGTTATCAGTAGTACGTTTTGAGACGTTCCTACTGACTATGGATCTTTATTTGATTCATCAGTCACAAAGTTTTGGGACTCTGTAGCTGGTACATTGCTTCATAGAATATCTCAGTGCTGTTGTTCCTTAACAGATCACTGCTCCCCCATGGTTGATGTTGTCTTTTCAGTGAGGTGTGATTTCTTTTTCTTCATGTGCATTAGGAAGCATCCCTGCATATCCCCTTCTGATAGGAATTACTACTGACAGTCAAAGATGTTTATATCATAGACATGGATATTTCCAGGACTGATCATTCTACAATCATTTGACAGCACTACGAACGTAGTCTTCTTTGTCAGCTTGTGCTTGTGAAGTTCTGTTCCCATAATGAGTTCCTCATGTTTGATGTTCGATGATCCTTTGTGGTGAGCTTCCTTGAGGATTCTTCTATTATGACATGCTTTGCATGTTTGAGCATCTAAGATCCTTTTTCATCTTTGGTTGAATGGCCTGCTTCCATATCAAGATCAGCAGCCATGTGAGCTTTATTCGAGATCACCTCAATGTGGTCTTCAAGACGAGTTTTTTGACATATAGAATTATATCGAAATCATTTCGAATGATCTTAAGCCTTCTGCTGGTTGAATCTTCTTGACTGAAGTCTTCTGCTTCAGCATTCCTTTGTGTGACCAGATAGACCAGGTACCTGCAGGTTAGATACATTTATATTTTGGTACCTATAATTAAATGGGTCCCACTAGGTTAGTTTTCTAAATCCATATTCCTCATATACTTTGATAATCATCATATTGATCACCATCAGTCATATGCATATAACTAATTTAGATAATACATTTTGAGATGCATGATGGTGAGTGTGTGTAAGATTTTCTATTTGAATAAAACACTCCTTTTCTTTGATGGTTTTATCATTGGCTAGGTTATGTTCTCAGGGTTTAAATGTTCAGAGAGTGAGAATTAACTCTATGATTTATTTGTATCTGGTTGATTCATGGAGGTGATCAGTTTCTACGAATCTTCAAGATACTCTTGTAGAATTGATCATACTCTATGTGTTATTAAACACTTAGACCATAGGTTATACATACATACTAACCCATCACCAAAGATTACTTCACATAGAACCTGTGATGCTCTTATGACCCATTTCAGATTTCTTTCAAGATGTCATTTTCAACCTAAAACTTGGATGGAGAGAAAGTTTATAGGCATTAGAGTTTCCACCCTCAGTGTACTTTCTCTCTTCACCTTTTTAGGTAGATTATGATTCCTTGAAAGAATGTTGTTATAGTTCACAAGGAGGTGCAATCATGATTTACATATTTATATTAGTGAGGAACCGTTCTTTTTTACTGTCAGTTTCTTAACAGTCATTTATCTTAGATATACTGAGTTTTGGCATTGATGTGCATAGTTTCTCATTTGCTCCTGACAGCTAGTTGCTCCAGTTGATCTTCAATCAATCAGTCGTTGTCTTGAAGATGTAAGCTAAGAGAGTATCAGCATCTTTAGTTCTTCGATATCCTTGAGTTCACAAGGTTTATATTCAGCTGCTAGTTGGCCAAATACATGTTTGAGAAGTTCTTCTTTCTTCTCTGAATAAGCATTTCTTAGTATGTGTGGCCTTTTCATCTTTTCAGGCTGGTGGATGTTTGACTCTTTTCTGTTGATGTCTTCTGAGCTTTATAACTTGGTCTTCAGACTACAAGATTGACCGCAAGTAAGGATTGGTCTTGTTGATATGGCAATCAAGAACATGGACCAATCTGAGCAGCTTCAGGTGTATATACACATTTACCTGTACACAATATTTCCAACGTGTGAGCTCATCTCAGATATAACAAAGTGACTTACTACTAAACTAAGTTTAGAACAATGTTTGTGCCTGGATCGGGACTCAAAGCGATTATCTTTTGAATATAGCATGAGAACCCGCTTCTCGATACCAATTGTTAGTTCCTGATGAGCACAATATAGATCTAGGGGGGGTTGAATAGATCCTTTTAATTTCAAATACTTTTCCTTTTATTTTTTATTTCTCATGAATTAGCATATGACAAACATAAGAATCTTTTCAAGCACAGCGGAATAAGTAAATGATCCCCTTCATTGATATATTCATAATCAAACATACATTATTCATAGAGTTAACTCAGTAGTAAGCAGTTAAAACATACATAGTAGTTATAGCAATTAATGTACATAATGTAAATGACATAAAGTAAAAGACACGAGGGGTTTTAAGTGGTTCAGAGACTTAAGCTCCTAATCCACTCTTCTGCTTTCAACTAGCAGGATTTCCACTAAGGAAAGGCAACACCTAGAATCACATTACGATCCTGGTTACTTCCAAGATTGTTGTCATCTTACCACTTGACAGCTATTGCACCTGCTGATTTTCCTTAGTCAGCTACTGAAGTCTTCTTATGATTATCTTGTGGAAGACTTCATTTAGAATGGCTTCACAACTCAATCTGGATGCTGATTGGGTTGATGCTTAGATCTTCTGTTAGCTTGCATGTCATTCGTTGAGTGCTTTGGTTTCCTTCAGGTGGGATGTATCTTTGCAGTACCAACCAGAGGCTTCATTCCTTTAGATATTCTGGGAGTGTAGGGTTTTCGGCACAAAAACGCAGCGGAAATAGAAAATAAATCAAAGTAATTCCGAAACCCAAAACAGGATCCAAGAGAAACTAAAATTAATTTAGTGGTTTAGATATTATACCGATTATGGAAAAATTTTGAAATATCTTCGAATCCTTTACGCAATCAAATTAGAATCATGCCTACTTATCCACATCCCTAACGCCGCCGCACAAACCGTCGAACGATTCTCGCAATAAGAGGGACTTGCAGTCTTCGGAAGAGCGGCCTAGGTTTTTCAATTATGATGTTACCTAAAGTAGTTTGCTATATATCATATATATAGTAGTTAAAAGGAATTAATCAAATCAAAACCTAATTTCATAAAATCTAAATTATATATATATATATATATATCTTAATTAAGTCTTACTTAATTAATATACATATATATATATATAAATTATCCTTTTAATTTAAATTAAATGATTTAAATAATATTAATCATATTAATATATTTAAATCCTTATAATTTAAATTAATTCCCTTTAATAACGTTACATGTGTGTGACCTTATAGGTTATTATTACGTTGGCAATAATTTTAAAATCATATTATAAAATTATAAACAGTGAGCGACATCTAGTAATGCATCACTGCTACCCAAATAATAATAAGATCGATGATTCGATGCAACCTTTTTGTGACCAATGTTTCAATGTAATTTAATCATTTTAACCTTAATATCCTAGATTAAACTCGAGTCATGGAATGTGTTATACTCTTCATAATTTAATCTGAGTTTTCTTGATCAATGAGTAGACTATATGAAACAAATCACTATTTGAGCATGGCCATGCATTTCATAGTCCTACTCAATCAAGAGGCCTATGGATATCACCCCTAATAAATAGGAGGGTTAAATTCCATATAGATCACTCATATTCCTCACACGATTCATGATGTACCCAATAATCACCTTTATAGTCCACCCTATTAAAGGTGACATTTGATGATATCAAAGTACATAAATTCCGTGTAGTAATATAGTGATTTCGTGCCTGAGGACCATTACATCATTGTCACTATGAGAATTTCTAATGACACTTCGTATAATGCTCCACATAGAATTCTCATGGTGGGTCTGTCCAGTACATCGTTCTCTAACATGTACCTATGCATTGACTTAATATCTCATATATTTATAACCAATGAGATTTGGTCATCAGTCAATCCACATACTAGTCTCAATGCATCATTGTTGTCCCATCAGCAATGATACTCGACTAGGGACATTTAAAAATAATGATACTAATTGTAATTATATAATCTCATGTTCAAGTCACATACTTGAAACTATATAATTTGTATCACTATTCTAAGGATTTTTTTATTATGTTAACATTTATATAACGCAGTAAATAAAACCATAATAAAATCATTCATTTATTCAATCAAATATAATATCAAAACGTTAAAGCAATTATATCAAATAATTGGCCTCTAGGGCATAAACTCTAACAGTCTTCCACTTGCACTAGAGCCAATCACTCATGTATCTAATACTCATGGAACTAGTGTGACCGCTATCTTCTTATCGCGACAAAAGCTTGGTCGAATTGGATCTACAACATTATCATCCGTCAGCACTCTTCCTATATGTACATCTCCTCTATCAATGATTTCACGTATGAAATGGTATCGCCTAAGTATATGCTTGGATTGTTGGTGGGATCTAGGTTCCTTAGCCTGTGCAATGGCTCCATTATTATCACAAATATAGAAACAACCGGATCAACAATGGTTGGAACAACACCAAGTTCGATGATTAACTTTTTAATCCATACAACCTCCTTGTCAAGCACTAGAAGCAAAGAATATACTCACCTCTGTTGTAGAATCGACATCGTCTCTTGCTTGAACTCTTCCAGCTAACAGCACCACCATTAAGGCAAAACACAAAACCAGATTGAGACTTATAGTCATCATTGTCAGTCTGGAAACTAGCATCTGTGTAACCCTTTACTGCCAGTTCGTCTTCACCTCCATATACCAAGAATGAATCCTTAGTCCTTTTTAGGTACTTGAGGATATTCTTGATCACGTCGATGACCTTCACCTGGATTCGACTGGTATCTGCTCGTCATGCTCAAAGCATACGAGACATCCGGACGAGTACATATCATTGCATACATGATAGATCCAATTGCCAAAGCATAAGGGATCTTTCTCATACGCTCCTCATCATCTTGTGATTGAGGACATTGGGCTTTAGAGATCTTTACACCATGAGTCATAGGTAAGTGTCCTCTTTTTGCCTCTTGCATGCTGAACCGTTTCAGCACTTTATCAATATATGTACTCTAACTTAGTAGAAAGATTTTCCTCGATCTATCTCGATAGATCTTGATACCTAAAATGTAGGCTGCATCGCCTAAATCTTTCATGGAGAAACATTTTTCTAACCATGTTTTTACAGCCTGTAATGAAGGAATGTCATTCCCAATAATTAATATGTCATCAATATATAATATCAAGAATACAATGTGACTCCCACTAACCTTCTTATATACACAAGGTTCATCTTCATTTTTAAGAAAGCCAAACTCTTTGACTGCTTCATCAAATCGAAGATTCCAACTCCGAGAGGCTTGCTTCAATCCATAAATGGAACGCTGCAGCTTACATACCTTTCCAGCATCCTTTGGATTGACAAATCCCTCAGGTTGTGTCATGTACACATCCTCAAGGAGATTTTCGTTAAGGAAAGAAGTTTTGACATCCATCTGCCAGATTTCGTAATCGTAAAAGGCTGCAATAGTAAGATCCTGATGGATTTAACCATTGCCACTAGAGAGAAGGTTTCATCATAGTCAACACCTTGAACTTGTTTGTAACCTTTTGCTACCATTCGACCTTTATAGGTTTGTACATTACCATCCATGTCGGTTTTCTTCTTGAAAACCCACTTGCACCCGATTGGTTTTACCCCTTCGGGTGGATCAACCAAAGTCCATACTTGGTTAGTATACATGGTGTCCATTTCAGATCTCATGGCTTCAAGCCATCTCTTAGAATCTGGTCCATTCATAGCTTCTTGGTAGGAAGCAGGCTCATCCTGATCTATGAGCATCACATCGCCATTTTGAGTCACAAGATATCCATAATATCTCTCGGGCTCTTGGCGTGTCCTACCAGATCTACGAATTCCTTGTGTAATTTGAGCAGGTTTACTTTCCACAACATCTTGTGGTTCCTGCTCACGTTCTAACTCAAGTTCAATGATATTCTGTGGTTCTCGAATTTCTTTGAGTTCTACTTTCCTCCCACTGTTTCCTTTAGAGACAAATTCTCTTTCTAGAAAAATACCAGTTCGAGCAACAAACACTTTGTTCTCAAAAGGTTTGTAGAAATAATACCCTTTTGTTTCTTTTGGGTATCCCACAAAATTACATTTGTCAGATTTGGGTCCGAGCTTGTCAGAATCCAGACGTTTTACAAACGCCTCGCAACCCCAAATCTTCATGAACGACACACTAGGACGTTTCCCAGTCCACATCTCATATGGTGTCTTCTGAACCGTCTTTGTAGGAACACGGTTAAGTGTGAATACTGGTGCCTCTGGGCATGACCCCGAAGCTTATTGGAAGATCTGCATGACTCATCATCGATCGTACCATGTCCAACAAGGTTCGATTCCTCCTCTCGCATACACCATTCCATTGTGGTGTTCCAGGTGGAGTGAGTTGTGATATAATACCACACTCCTTTAGAAGGTCATCAAAGTCTTGGCTTAAGTATTCACCTCCTCGATCGGATCGAAGGGTTTTATGCTTTTGCCAAATTGGTTTTGAACTTCATTCTTGAATTCCTTGAACTTTTCAAAGGATTGATTGTGTCTCATTAGATACACATATCCATATCTACCAAGTCGTCAAGAAATGTAATGAAGTAATGAAACCTACCTCTTGCTAACGAACTCATGGGTCCACATACATTACTATGTATAAGTCCCAATACATCGCTAGCCCGTTCATTGTGTCCAGTGAAAGGGGCTTTAGTCATCTTGCCTAATAAACAAGACTCGTATTTCTCATATGATTCAAAATCAAATGAATCCAAAAACCCATCTTTATGGAGTTTTGATATGCGTTTCTCATTTATATGGCCCAAACGACAGTGCCAGAGATATGTTGGATTTGAATCATTTGATTTAAATCGTTTTGTATTTATATTATAGATAGGCATATCTAAGTCAAGAATATAGAGACCATTAAACAATTGTGCAACACCATAGCATATATCATTTAAGTAAAACGAACAATGGTTGTTCTTTATTATAAATGAAAAAACTTTCTTGTCCAAACAAGAAACAAAAATAATGTTTTTGCTTATAGCAGGCACAAAATAACAATCTTCTAATTCTAAAACTAGCCCAGAGGGCAAAGATAAATGATAAGTTCCTACGGCCAGTGCATCAACTTTTGCTCCATTCCCAACTCGTAGGTCAACCTCTCCTTTTGCCAAAGTCCTACTCCTTCGAAGTTCCTGCACATTAAAACAAATGTGAGAACCACATCCAGTATCCAATACCCATGATGTAGAAGTAGACAAATTGACTTCTATAACATATATACCTGAATCGGAAGTCATACTTCCTTTCCTTTTCTTCACTTCTTCCAAATAAGCATGACAATTCCTTTTCCAGTGTCCAAGTTTTCCACAGAAGTGACAATCACCTTCTTTAGCCACCCCACCTTTAGGTTTTAAAGCCTCGCTTTGTTTTTGGAATTAGGTTTGGCACCGATTTAGATCCTATCTTCTTCTTGCCTTTCCAATTTCCTTTAGCATTCCCCTTTTGCACCATCATTATGGGAGCGGGTCCTGCCTTTTTTATGTTGTTCTCGGCAGTTCTTAACATGCTCAATAACTCAGTAAGGGGTTTTGCAATATCATTCATAAGATAATTCATGACAAATTAAGAGTAGCTGCTATTCAGGGATTGCAAAACAAGATCTGTTTGGGCCTCCGGAGTGATTGGAAAACCCAACCTATCAAGGTACTCAATATAACCAATCATTTTCAGCACATGTGGACCAACTGGATCACGTTCACCCATTTTGCAGTGATACAATGCCTTGCTTGTATCATACCTCACCTGTCGAGCATGCCCTTCGAATAATTTCTTGAGATGCTCGATTATCTCATAAACATCCATCAACTCATGTTGCTTCTGAAGCTTAGCGTTCATGGTTGCTAGCATGAGACAACTCACTTCCAGAGCATCAACTTGATGCTTCTTATAAGCATTATGCTCTCGTGACGCAGTGCGATGATTTAGTGTCGCAGGAATGGGCTTTTCAATGACATATAGCTTGCGCTCTTGTTTGAGGACAATCCTCATGTGAGACCCCGAATTTTTATGAAATAAAAATTATTCAATTTTCTATTTTTGTGAATAATTAAATTGATAAAGGTATATTTGAAATTTTTTATTTATTTATTTATTTATTTTTTTTGCTCTTAGGTATGTTCATAAAAATTTTATATTAAAATATCAAATCACATGGGGTTATAATTGGCCTAATTTATGCATTAAGGTGCTAAAACCTTTTTCAATCAACTGCTACTAAAAGTAGCATATGAATGATAATTTCGATCACGAGTGGAATAATAAAAGAAAAGAAAAGAAAAATGCATGTGGGGGAAAAAGAAAATAATGAACTTATATAAACATGGTAAGCCCACTACATATGGGACGGACTAGCCAACACTTATCTCTCTCTCTCGACCATTTCACTCTCCTTCACCGTCCACGACCCAACAACCATGGAATCGCCGGAAAATTTGAATCTCGCCATTCCGTTGAGTCTCCGACCACCGATCACCGGTTTGTGTCTCTCTAAGCATACTGAACAAGTCTTCTTCGGTGGAATAGAGTTCCATCCGACAGAACAATTGTGGCACCAAGGCGAGGTGATGCGCTTTTCAATGAGACCAACGGATGAAGAATCCAAAGAAATAACTCGAAAACGTATGCAAGTTGTTTGCCGTTGCAGTTTATATGTAGTGTTATTACTGAAGGGCGCAGCTATTTGGGAATCCCAAGAGAAAGAAAAAAGAGAGGTGGTACACCGAACAAACTCCCACCATCAAAGCGATTCCGTAAAACTATGGTAACGTCTTTGACCCTCGCCATCTTCACCGGCGTTTGTCATTACTCTCTCGGCATCACCAACCTTAATGGCCAATTTCGAACGCTCGCTCGTCCTCGTCGCCTTCTCCGTTGAAGACTCACATATAGTCGTTTTTTTTTTTATTTTGGAGTCATGCGGTATGGCGGATCGTAGGAGAGTAAAAGTGAGGCAAAGCATATAAGGAGGTAGCTTCGCTATGCTCTTTACCAATAATATGTTGCGTTCACGATTCTTTCCGAGGAGGTTCCCACCACGATCGGCGTTGCAAATCATTATCAACCGTACCGGGCCATGATACACTCAAATACAAATCGAGAGGCGGTATCTTCGATTACGCTATCATTCTATTCTTTCCGACATAACCTCGCTAAATCAACTCGGCGTAATTATTGAAGTTCTAGTTCCGACGCCGAGATATTAGCCCAATGTTTCTTTCTTACATCATTGAGTTTTCTTACAAATGTGCTCGATTGATTTATATTTATAGTGGGACGTGTGGCCAAGCATGGTCTCAGAGATATACACGGAAGGCGTTTGAGAATCTATGGGGTTTCAGAGATTATCCTCGCCTCTACTTTCATGCTCGATTAGAAACATGGTAGTTTATAGCATGGGTATTGTTCATTGGATATCTAAAGGATAATTGAAAATTGCGGATTAAATTGATAAATTTTACTGACATGCCCAGAATCAAGTCACATGCTAAGGTAAGGGAGGTTATTACGGTGGTAAGAGGATATCATATTTTTATGGTAGAAAGAATAACCTGTATACGCGGATTACCGTATACCTGGTGATTTCTTTTGTTATTCCATTACTTATTATTCTGTTGGAACATCCTGTCGATTATAAATTTCACCGACTGTTCCATTACTTATTATCTTTGCATTTAATATTCTCGTTTAATATCACGTCTCATGCGTTTTTACGCTGAACCGGGTTCCATTACTTATTATTCCGTATTTACGATTCCGCTGGAACATCCTCGCTCAGGCTTTTACGCCGGACCGGTTCCGCTTCTTTATTATTCATTATTTATTATTCTCATCGAGAATAACTCGTTCGTATGGCGGTTTCTATCGTGATGCATGGTGAATTCTTCATTTATTCCATTCGTTATTATTCTCGCTGAATAACTCGTCTATGTGGATTACCACATGCATGGTGAATGATCCTTTATATTCATTCCTTATTAAATTGTGAAAATAATCATGCAAAAGTGGATTATCGCATGGCGGTGAAAATCCATTTGCGCTTTCATATATTCTTTATTATACTTTGTTGGTTATTGGTTTTACAACAGACAGGTGTTTTTGACCTATAGTGAAAAAGATGATATGTGGTCGACTATCTTTGGCTTACGTAAAAGATGAATTGTTAATTGATAGCAGCCTCGACCAGAAGCAAAGATGGATGGACGGGTGTATGACATGATCATGACCATCGGTGATACTAACGAATATCCTCGGCTATAGTGCAGGGATGATTCGATGATGGGAACTATTTATTTAGCTGAGTCTCAGCGATTGGTTTTATAGTTGAATATCTTTGGCACGTAGTGCAAAGGTAGACAACTGATTGGTATGATCATTGTTATTACATTGGAATATCTTTAGCCTTGGGATAAGAAAATTGAGTAAACATTTTATTAAGCCTTTGTGGCAAGAAGGAACTATTGATTCACATTATTATAAATATGAATTGTGAATTTAACTAACATCTTTAGTGGTTCAGGTGAAGACAAGTGTTGAAAGTTACATGAATGAAATAATCGACAATTGACTTCTAATTTGGAGGAGATGAGAGACGTTATGTTCTACTTGACTCTTCTAATGGATTGTTGATTCCGCTGCAACTATGGTTGAAATTAAAGTTTTATCATCTACCATATGTTATAAATCTCTGATTTATTATCGACGAAAGCTATTGATAATGTAGTTATCTTTAGTCATGATATTCTTTACTGAGCTTGTTGTGCTCACCCTTTTGCTTCACAATTCCTTCGTGTAATAAGAGTGTAAATTTGGGTTGAGCGGAGATAACAGGGGAAAGGAGTATCGGTCCAAATGATAAGCATTAGTAGTTCTCACTATTCTCATAAATAGTGTGACGATAAATGTAATGAGGACTCCGTTGAGTTTGTATAATTGCCTGTAAGGCAATATCCCCTGCTTAAAATCTCAATTATGTTGTGTCGATTTCTATACGACAAACCGTATAATTAAGTTTTTATTTGTATTTGTACCATGTATTTGGCGACTCAAAATCGGGTGATGAATACCTAATTTTGGGGCGCGCACATTTGGTATCGTAGCTTAGGATATATGTCACATTTGGCGAGATAAGAGTCTAGAACTAGGAGGGAGAGACGAGTTATATACTTCGCTAATGTGTGACTTACCTAAGTCAAATTATTTACTTGATAAGTTGACAATTTATGATATGTCAATTAACCTTTGTTTTGAAGGTATATTTTAGAATGATATCTGAAATACAGGAGATGAGCAATAGGGAAAATTATGATACAGAGGATATAACCAGGAAGGTAAAATCCTAAAAGAAAGCAAGGTATTCTCATCTCTTCTACTACTGTGCAATGTAAATTTCGAGGGCTTAAATTCCATAAGGAGGGGAGATTGTGAGACCCCGAATTTTTATGAAATAAAAATTATTCAATTTTCTATTTTTGTGAATAATTAAATTGATAAAGGTATATTTGAAAATTTTTATTTATTTATTTATTTATTTATTTTGCTCTTAGGTATGTTCATAAAAATTTTATATTAAAATATCAAATCACATGGGGTTATAATTGGCCTAATTTGCGCACAAGGTGCTAAAACCTTTTTCAATCAATCTGTTACTAAAAGTAGCATATGAATGATAATTTCGATCACGGTGGAATAATAAAAGAAAAGAAAAGAAAAATGCATGGGGGAAAAAGAAAATAATGAACTTATATAAACATGGTAAGCCCACTACATATGGGACTGACTAGCCAACACTTATCTCTCTCTCTCTAACCATTTCACTCTCCTTCACCGTCCACCGACCCAACAACCATGGAATCACCTAAAATTTGAATCTCGCCATCCGCTTGAGTCTCCACTACCGATCACCCAGTTTGTGTCTCTCTAAGCATACTGAACAAGTCTTCTTCTATGGAATAGAGTTCCATCCGACAGAACAAATGCATGGCACTGGAAGGCGTGTGTGTGATGCGCTTCCATGAGACCAACGGATGAAGAATCCAAAGAATAACTCGAAAACGTGTGCAAGCCGCTTGCCGCAGCGGCCATATATGTAGTGTTGTTACGAAGGCGCAAAGTAGCCTATTTGGGAATCTCAAGAGAAAGAAAAAGAGAGGTGGTGTACAATCTAACAAACTCCACCATCAAAGCGATTCCTAGAAAAACTATGGTAACGTCTTCGACCCGCGCCATCTTCACCGGCGCTTTTGTCATTACTCCTCGACGGCATCACCGAACCTTAGCCGGCCAAATTTCGGAATGCCTGTCTTCGTCGCCTTTCTCTCGTTGAAGACTCTGTCGTAGTCGTTTTTTTTATTTTGGAGTCATGCAGGTATGGCGGATCGGAGGAGAGTAAAAGTGGAGGCAAAGCATATAAGGAGGTAGCTTCATTATGCTTTTTACCAATAATATGTTGCGATTCATGATTCTTTCCGAGGAGGTTCCGGCGCCAAGACCGTTACTGCATAATCATTATCAACCGTGCTACCGGGCCATGATACACTCAAATACAAATCGGAGACGGTATCCTCGATTACGCTATCATTCTTTTCTTTCCGACATAACCTCGCCGAATCAACTTCGGCGTAATTATTGAAGTTCTCGTTAAACGCCGGAGATATTAGCCCAATGTTTCTTTCTTACATCATTGAGTTTTCTTACAAACAGGCTCAGTTGATTTATATTTATAGTGGGACGTGTGGCCAAGCATGGTCTCAGATATACATGGAAGGCGTTTGAGAATCTATGGGGTTTCAGAGATTATCCTCGCCTACTTTCATGCTCGATTAGAAACATGGTAGTTTATAGCATGGGTATTGTTCACCGGATATCTAAAGGATAATTTAAATTGCGAATTAAATTGATAAATTTCTGACGCATGCTAGAATCAAGTCACATGCTAAGGTAAGGGAGGTTATTACTATGGTAAGAGGATATCATTTTTTTATGGTAGAAAGAATACCTTGTATACGCGGATTACCGTATACCGGTGATTTCTTTTGTTATTCCATTACTTATTATTCTGGTTGGAACATCCTGTCGGTGTGAATTTCACCTGACCTGGTTCCATTACTTATTATGCTGCATTTAATATTCTGTCGAAATATCCTGTCTTTGCGTTTTACGCCAGAGCTGGTTCCATTACTTATTATTTCAGATTTACGATTCCGCTGGAACATCCTCGTTCAGGCTTTTACGCCGGGACTGGTTCCGCCTTTTTATTATTCATTATTTATTATTCTCGTAGAATAACTCGTTCATCTTGGTTTCTATCGCATTTATGGTGAATTCTTCATTATTCCATTCGTTATTATTCTCATTGAATAACTCGCCTATGTGGATTACCACATGCACGGTGAATGATCCTTTATATTCATTCCTTATTAAATTGTGAAAATAATCATCTAAAGTGGATTATTGCATGGCGGTGAAAATCCATTTGCGCTTCATATATTCTTTATTATACTTTTGGTTATTGGTTTTACAAATTGTATGTTTTTGACCTATAGTGAAAAGATGATATGTGGCTGACTATCTTTGGTTTACGTGCAAAGATGAATTGTTAATTGATAGCCTTGACCCGTTGTGCAAAGATGGACAGGTGTATGACATGATCATGACCACTGGTGATACTAACGAATATCCTTGGCTATAGTGCAGGGATGATTCGATGATGGGAACTATTTATTTAGCTGAGTCTCAGCGATTGGTTCTATAGTTGAATATCTTTGGCACGCAGTGCAAAGGTAGACAACTGATTGGTATGATCATTGTTATTACATTGGAATATCTTTAGCCTTGGGATAAGGATATTGAGTAAACATTTTATTAAGCCTTTGTGGCAAGAAGGAACTATTGATTCACATTATTATAAATATGAATTGTTAATTTAACTAACATCTTTAGTGGTTCAGGTGAAGATAAGTGTTGAAAGTTACATGAATGAAATACTGACAATTGACTTCTAATTTGGAGGAGACAGTAGATGTTATGTTCTACTTGACTCTTCTAATGGATTGTTGATTCCGCTGCAACTATGGTTGAAATTAAAGTTTTATCATCTACCATATGTTATAAATCTACGATTTATTATTGATTTAAAGCTATTGATAATGTAGTTATCTTTAGTCATGATATTCTTTATCGAAGCTTGTTGTGCTCACCCTTTTGCTTCACAATTCCTTTCAGGTAATAAGAGTGTAGCTGGGTTGAGCGGGGATAACAGGGGAAAGGAGTGACAGTCCAAATGATAGCATTAGTAGTTCTCACTATTCTGAATAAATAGTGTGACGATAAATGTAATGAGGATTCCGCTTGAGTTTGTATAATATGCCTGAAGGCAATATCCCCGCTTTAAAATCTCAATTATGTTGTGTCGTATTCTATACGACAGCTGTATAATTAAGTTTTTATTTGTATTTGTACCATGTATTTGGCGACTCAAAATTGGGTGATGAATACCTAATTTTGGGGGCGTCACACCTCAAGTTCCTATGCAAGTCAAGGAAATTAATTCCACTCAGCTTGTCCTTCTCAAGGACTGATCGTAGTGAAAGACTACTTGTATTGTTGTTGTTTGCCATTGATATCTACAATTTATAAGTGCAAAAAATAATAAGTCAAATTGCAGAGTTGATATTATGTAATTGATAATAGTACATTCAAAATATACCTCCCACTATTTTATTCAAATTAATAGCCCTCGCCATTAATTCGGAAAACATTTTTCAATTAAATCTTTCTAGTGAGCCAAGATCCATATTTCATTATGCCCTAAGATAGCTTTGGCTAATCTCTTAAAGCACAATTATTTAGGTAGACAACCCTTTTTGTCAATTATATCATATATAACTCTTGGATAGTTTGGTAAACAACAATTGTTTCTAGTCCATCTAATGGTACCTACCAAACTCTATGCCTCTAAGTCCACAATCCTATTGAGATAACTTAGTTCAGTCGGGCCCAATGATTTTAACAGTTTGGATATCACAATTATCCTATCGCATCTTACCTAGATAAATAGGGTACTTTGCTTTGGCAAACCTACACCTATTGATCAAGGTCTTAATGAGTGTTATTCATTGGAAGGCATCTGATTTAGACTTAATAATTTAATGAGGGATTTTATTAATAAATTTAGATCTCACCAATTTTAATCTTATTAAGCATGCACATTATTTATCATATCATATCGCATACAAGCATAAATAAAGTGCAAAATTAAATGTGTCACAGTTATGGCCCAATCCACTGTCAATCTTTTCAAGCTAATAAAAGATTGAAGGTTAATCTAAGGTGGTAAAAGATCTTAAAATAAATAGCTTCCTTGGATCTTCCTCAAGCATGTGCCTCCTCTCCATCATCATCTTTCCATCGTGTCCTTCATCTTTTCATCTTCATCAATTACAGATTATTACATGACATAAAGAAACCTCGAGTTATATTCGAGGGGATTTAGATGAGAAGAGAATTTTACATTATAATTTATAGAAAGGCACGACATGCAAGCTGTATTTCAAAACCAAAACAACTAATCTATGGGTCAAAAGGCCATAACTGTGCACCATGCATATCACAATAAGCATATAATAGTTTATATAAAATTAAAGAAAAATATATATAACAAATTGGGGTCACGACCATCGTGCGCTACGACGGAGGGGGGGGGGGGGTCCAAGGGGGGTCTCCATCAGAGATGTTACTTTTATATCTCGGGCAGGTCGACGACTTTATTTCCCCCTTCTGATTTCTAGATCAGAGGTTGTACTTTTGCATCGATGCTCTTAATAAGCTCTTGTCCGAATACCAACCTTCAGATTGAACCGTTGCCAATGCTTCAATGCTCAGTTGTTCGAACTCTACGATTCTGATGCACATCTTCTTGGACCTGATCGTAGTGTCTAGTTAACAGTTGCTCATTTGACATATAGAGATAACACTACGATCTTTGAAGAGTGTTCATTTGATCTTCAGTGTAGAACACCTCTTCCTTCTATTGTGCAGTGCTTCAACATTTCTTGTTTGCTTCGACTGTTCTCAAATACTGATGGCTTTACTCCTAGCTCTGGCCCCTCTGAATAGCAAGACACTTCAGATTTGTGCCGTGTCCAGCTCGCTTTCTCCTTGTGATCTCCCGTTCACTTATCATCAATGGACTGACCTAATGCTTAATCACTTTAGCCTTGTTCTTCAGAAACTGACTAGTATCTCTGTGTACACTCCATCAGTTCTTTCTTTGTTTGGCAAACACTACGATCCTGGTTACTTCCAAGATTGTTGTCATCTTACCACTTGACAGCTATTGCACCTGCTGATTTTCCTTAGTCAGCTACTGAAGTCTTCTTATGATCATCTTGTGGAAGACTTCATCTAGAATGGCTTCACAACTCAATCTGGATGCTGATTGGGTTGATGCTTAGATCTTCTGTTAGCTTGCATGCCATTCGTTGAGTGCTCTGGTTTCCTTCAGGTGGGATGTATCTTTGCAGTACCAACCTGAGGCTTCATTCTTTTGGATATTCTGGGAGTGTAGGGTTTTCGGCACAAAAATGCAGCGGAAATAGAAAATAAATCAAAGCAATTCCGAAACCCAAAACAGGATCCAAGCGAAACTAAAATTAATTCATTGGTTTAGATATTATACCGATTATGGAAAAATTCTGAAATATCTTCGAATCCTTTACACAATCCAATTAGAACCAGCGACTTACTACGGTATCCACATCGAACGCCGCATTTAGCGAGTGAACGATTACGCAATAAGAGGACTTGCGGTACTAGCCACCAAAGGAACGATTATGAAACTGCTTTTCTCTCTAGTCTCTCTAAGAGCGCTAGGGTTTTTCAATTATGATGTTACCCTAAGTAGTCATTATATGTCATATATATAGTAGTTAAAAGGAATTAATCAAATCAAAACCTAATTTCATAAAATCAAATTATATATATATATATATATATATATCTTAATTAAGTCTTACTTAATTAATATACATATATATATATATATATATATATATATATATATATTAAATTATCCTTTTAATTTAAATTCGTGATTTAAATAATATTAATCATATTAATATATTTAAATCCTTATAATTTAAATTAATTCCCTTTTAATAACATTCTATGTGTGTGACCTTATAGGTTATTATTACGTTGGCAATAATTTTTAAATCATATTATAAAATTATAAACAGTGAGCGACATTTAGTAATGCATCACTGCTACCCAAGTAATAATAAGATCGATGATTCGATGCAACCTTTTTGTGACCAATGTTTCAATGTAATTTAATCATTTTAACCTTAATATCCTAGATTAAACTCGAGTCATGGAATGTGTTATACTCTTCATAATTTAATTTGAGTTTTCTTGATCAATGAGTAGATTATATGAAACAAATCACTATTTGAGCATGGCCATGCATTTCATAGTCCTACTCAATCAAGAGGCCTATGGATATCACCCCTAATAAATAGGAGGGTTAAATTCCATATAGATCACTCATATTCCTCACACGATTCATGATGTACCCAATAATCACCTTTATAGTCCACCCTATTAAAGGTGACATTTGATGATATCAAAGTACATAAATTCCCGTGTAGTAATATAGTGATTTCAGGTCGGAGGACCATTACATCATTGTCACTATGAGAATTTCTAATGACACTTCGTATAATGCTCCACATAGAATTCTCATGGTGGGTCTGTCTAGTACATCATTCTCTAACATGTACCTATGCATTGACTTAATATCTCATATATTTATGACCAATGAGATTTGGTCATCAGTCAATCCACATACTAGTCTCAATGCATCATTGTTGTCCCATCAGCAATGATACTCGACTAGGGACATTTAAAAATAATGATACTAATTGTAATTATATAATCTCATGTTCAAGTCACATACTTGAAACTATATAATTTGTATCACTATTCTAAGGATTTTTTTTATTATGTTAACATTTATATAACGCAGTAAATAAAATCATAATAAAATCATTCATTTATTCAATCAAATATAATATCAAAACGTTAAGCAATTATATCAAATAATTGGCCTCTAGGGCATAAACTCTAACAGGGAGTGCTCATTTGTTGAGAATGGTATTAGCCCTACGATTCTGCCTTTGCGTTATGAGCACATCTGTTGAAGTCTCATTTCTACACTCTACGATTCAGCTTCGGCTGTACAGACACTACGACTCCGAGATCAGATCTTGACACTCTACAATTTTTGTCGTTCTGCTTGTTGTCTTCATCTGATCTTGCTCGACTATTGTAACACCCCCTTCCCGAAAAGGAAAGGGAGGTCACGCACATAGCACAACGAACCTCAAAATAAATAAACAGAGCACTAACAACCTCAAAATATTAATAGTGGTGATCCATTAATAAAGTACTAAATACAATTCTCCAACCAGAGTCAAAATAATCAAAACTTAAAATTTGAAACAACCTAGATGGTCAAAGGCAACTCTCTCATCACACTAGCCCTGAATCACCCCTGCAACCTGCCAGAAGAAAAACACAGCATGAGTCAATCGCCCAGTACGGATACAGATATACAAAAGGTATACAACTAATATACGAAAACAACTGAGACAAAATACTGAACAAAGCCTCAAATGTAAATACTGACAAAAATATAATCTCCAAAGATCTGAGTCGAATATATCTGAATCAACTGAATTGATGAAATCAATAGAAGAATAAAGAAATAACTAACTGAAGTAACTAACTCAATGAATTGAACTGAACTGAAACCAACAAAACTAATACAATAAAATAATAGGCAGAATCAAATGGCTGGATTTATTTCATACCGAATGAGCTCAAAAATACACACTGCCACACAGACAAGTCAAACTAATGCCACACAGGCAAATCAAATGATGCCACATAGGCAACCAAAATAATGCTACACAGGCACATCAAAACAATGCCACATAGGCAAGTCAAAATAATGCCACACATGCAAATCACACATTGAACCGCGAATCCAAATGTATGCAAATCGGATAAGTGTGTTTGGCACAACATCACAAATCTGTATAACAGAAAACTAGAGTTAACCCATACGCCTCCCACAACAAAACACCAAATGGCCCACTTCCTCCGGAGCCCAAAACGGAGATGCCGTGGATTAATCACACCGCCACGGAAAGTGTCATGCCTCTCGTGCCAAAACGACATGCCTGTGGTACCCCTACAGGTGGTTATAGCTCAGGTATACCCTACGTTATATTCTAACAAAAAGACTATGTCACAACACATTCGACATAATACCAACAAAAGGGTTCTATATGTACATGTTGAACCAAATTAAATTATAGTCACAAGGTCTCAAAAAGAAGGTAGCAACATGTACCGCTCTACAATTATTAAAATAAATACTAGACATTATAACCTGATTCAAAGAGTACAAATACAAGTCATATATATCAACTCCAAAATGAAACTATTATATGAATTTCACAAGAAATAATTATGTGAAAGAATAACGAAATTTAAAATAAGGGACAAAACGAACAAATCAAATTTAACAAAAATGTCGCTGAAAGAGTACGGAATCTGTACCTGATACTTCCAAACCATTTATAGCACACTCCACAAAATCTTACCCTCAAATGCCAACGATATCAAATACGAAACGTTATTCGCAACCTAAACATATTCACCTCAAATTAAAAACAATCCAAACTAATAATTCCAAAATAATTCATAATCTATTTAATATGCCTTTAATCATCGCCTTTATCAATTATTAATACACCAAAATTTATATTTCAAAAAAAAAACTCTTTAAATTCCCTCCGTCCAATCTAATAAAAAGTAATAATAATACAATTATAAGTTACTTACTAATTATAATTTATATTAATATGAAATTAATTTCTCAAATAAATACTAAACATGATATCCTAATTCAAAGAGTACAAATACAAGTCATATATATCAACTCCAAAATAAAACTATTATATGAATTTCACAAGAAACAATTATGTGAAAGAATAACGAAATTTAAAATAAGGGACAAAACGAACAAATCAAATTGAACAAGAATGTCGCTGAAAGAGTACGGAATCCGTACCTGATACTTCCAAACCATTTATAGCACACTCCACAAAATCTTACCCTCAAATGCCAACGATATCAAATACGAAACGTTATTCGCAACCTATACATATTCACCTCAAATTAAAAACAATCCAAACTAATAATTCCAAAATAATTCATAATCTATTTAATATGCCTTTAATCATCGTCTTTATCAATTATTAATACTCCAAAATTTAAGTAATAATAATACAATTATAAGTTACTTACTAATTATAATTTATATTAATATGAAATTAATTTATCCAATTATACTAATTTTACAAAATAACTCAATTAAATAATAAAAAAATCTTTTAATCAACCTTTTTTTAACGAATTTATATACTACGTGCATATAATAGATATATATATACATAAAAAAATCTATCCATGTTTCTATCACAGGCTTCATAGTAGCTTTGATCATGGCTATGAAATATTTTTTTTTTAAAACAACTCATGGCCAAATGCTTATAAAAAAATATATAATAAAAAATATATATATGTAATATAAAGAATCAACGCCTGCAGCAGTGCTGTAGGCCACCAACAAGATCATATATATATATATATATATATATATATATATATATATATATATATATATATGCAATCCTTCATAACTTAATAAGTGTACCGAACATCTATGAAATAAAACTATTATATAAATACTGTAATCAAAGGACACTTGCCTGATAAAGCTTAAAGTTGATTCTCTTCTCTTTTTCTTGCGTCGCCTCACAAGTCACGCCCAATTCCTTTCCCACGTTCGTATGAGGTGTAATGCAGTGTAATTAGGTTTTATTTATTATCTTATTATTTCTCCTAATGATATTAGGATTTTAATATTAACCACGTAATTTAAACTAAATTAGTTTTTAAAGCCCAATTTTAAAATATTAATTTATCCACACTTATTAATACATTAGCCCACATAAATTAAATACGAGTTGACCCAAATAAAAACAAAGTCCAATTAACATGTTTTAAAATTAAATATATATATTTATATATATATATATATATATATTTTTCGGGTATTACATCACCTACCCCTTAAAAAGGATTCCGTCCCCGGAATCAAAAGAGTAACAAATATTTAATAAAAAGAGTAACAAAGATTTACTTGACCTTAAAGAGGTGAGGATACTCTTGCCGAATAGTCTCTTACGCCTCCCAAGTAGCTTCGCGCTTCGGATAATTTTAAGGAAAAATTAAAATTAATATTTAATTATTAACAAAAAAAAAATCAGATTGTTACAACTACGATCTCTGCCTTTGATACAATCAGTAGACTCTACGACTCTAAGTGTAGTCTACGATTCTTGACTTGGCTTTGGCAGATGCTCGGTCGGCTCGTAGGCAGGCTGTCTCTATGATTCTGAACATGACTTCCTCAGTAGACTACGGCTTCGAGGAAGTGCTACTCGACACACTACGATCCTTCCTCGTCTCTCTTGGCAGTCTACGAACTCCGAGATCTACTATCTTACTGACTACGATTCTGCCTTGATAGCTCTCGAGTTTTCCTTGACTCTCCTGGCAGACTACGATTTTTGGTGCAGTGCTCGACGATCAAACAAGCCTATCTATTACATCCTAAGATCAACCTAACATGATTGATCTTTCTATATTTATAGTCCTTGTACATCTTTTCTTTTTAAGGACTTTACAAAGATTTTTAGCTTATGTAGGATCAACCTAACATATTTGATCACTTCATTCTAAGTCCTTGTTCATATTTTTCTATAATCTATCAGAGGACTTTACAGCTTTTCTTAATATAAGCATACTTGCATATTCATTCATATATATATATATATATAAATATATATATCATAATCAAATTATATGTAAATAGGAATATCATTCACATGCTTATTCCTAACATATTTGAGTAAAGTTAAGAGTCATCTACATTATTTCAACTCTTACTTTTTTCAGGGAGTGGATCGAGCGAATAATATTATGGTCAATGCCTTTTCAAAACTAGCCACGACAGATGTAAGCTCATTCGATAGGTTGGTGTACTTGGAGGTTCTGGATACCCTGAGCATTCTGAAACAGAGGGTCATTGTAATAGAGAGATCGGATTGTTGGCTTTCCCCCTATCTAGATTAACTTAGTGAGGGAAAGTTTTCTTCGGATTGGATGTTGACAAAGAAAGTGTAACACGTGAGTTCATATTTTTTATTTGATTGACGGAGATATCTATAGACGGATTCATTTTCTCCTTTATTAAAATGTATGGTACCTTGGGAGGCATCTTATGCTCTTTAGGAAGTGCATGAAGGGATATGCAGGGATCGTGTGGGGGCAAGGCATTGGCGTATTAGTTGATAAGGCAGGAGTATTATTGGTTGACCTTATTTCAAGAGGCAAATGATTATGTGAAGAAATGTGTCAAGTGTCAACTCAATAGCCTTATTCCGAACGAGCCTCCGGAAGAGTTGTCATTGGTTTTGTTCCCGATCCAATTTACGGTATGGGGAATTATTATCTTGGGTCCCCTCCTAAAGGCCTTCAACAAGCGTTTGTAATTGTCGTGATTGATTATAATACCAAGTGGGTGGAGGCCAAACCTCTTGGGACGATCAACGAGCAGGATTGTATGCAATTTCTCAAAGAGTCGGTGGTGTTTCATTAAGGTATTCCTGTGGCCATTGTGACGCCCCAAAATAGGTATACATCACCTATTCTGAGTTGCCAAATACATGGTACATAATACAAATACAATCTTAAATATACTGAGATGAAATTTGTGAGTTTTAATACAAATATTGTCTTCTGCGATTCAAACTCAAAATAAGTCCTCAATACATTTATTATCTCACCGTTTCATAGAATAGTGAGGACTACTAATGCTATCATCCGGACCGCCACTCCGCTCCCCGACTAGTAGTCCTCGCTACGTTCTCATTTCACGAAGAGAACAATAAAAGCAAAAGGGTGAGTTCAACTAGCCCAATAAGAAATATTATGGCTAAGATAATGCGTAATAAATTATCGTTAGCCTTCAACTGATGTTAAACGATACAATATAACAAACATCAAATTTAATCAAGTGAATGAACAAGCAATCCATTAGAAGAGTCAAGTAGAGAATAAAATCTACTATCTTCTATGATTTAAAAGGTTTTTCATCACTTTTATCGCTGAGACTCAGCTTATTAAATAAACCACGTCATCCCTGCACTACGGCCAAGGATATTCATTAGTATTACAACCACGAATTATCCATGCACTACGAGCCAAGGATATTCGTGTTTTTAATTACGGTCATGATTATACCGAATAATCCCTGGTCATAATCATACCAAGTCCATCTATGCACTACGGGATAAAGATGACTTTTACCACATCATTTGTTATATTATGGTCATGATTATACCGAATAATCCCTGGTTATAATCATACCAAGTCCATCTATGCACGTAAGCCACAGATGACTTTCAACATAATATAAGCATGAGGATCATGACAATGATATAAAGAATCAATCAAATGAGATAAAGGATAAATATTAAACATTTATAATATAATTTATCCAGGGTTTAAGAATATCCCAATGTTATCAATCACTTAATAATCTCATAATCTAATATCATTAATATTATAACAATATTTTAATCATTTCTTAAACTTATAAACAATTTATTTTAATTGTTTACTCTTTACCAAATAATGCATTTAATCATTCAAAAATGCCATACTCATAAGATTTCATCACCAATGATCAAATCCCTCATCAAAAATCTGCATAGACCTCATATAAGATTTTCAAGCCATAAAATCCTATTTACCAATTTTTCAACTTCACATATCATATTTAACTCATATGTTCGTAACTAAACCATTTTCATGAAAAATTACCAAATCAACTTATTATTTTTCTATCATTTGTCCAAACATATATACATATATTTCATACAGAACAAGTATTTTTTTATAATTTTTCAACTCCCTTGAGTATTTTTCAAAAATCAATTTCTAATTAATCCTTAAGAAATTAGCTACCTCAAGTTTAACTCCAGAAATTTCCAAATCTTGGCAGGATCTTACACATGTTAACGTGAGCTTCCAGTTTAAATTTCATGGTCATCAGAGTTATAGAACTCCGGTTATAGCATTTTTGTCGAAAAAACCTAAATATTGAAATAGTCATAACTTGCTCATTTTAAGTCGGAATGAGCTCATTTTTGGACAGGAGGTACTTTATACCATATATTTCCATGTCCCAAAAGGCCAAAAATTTT
Organism: Panax quinquefolius; assembly: GCA_020205615.1. Classification (NCBI taxonomy): domain Eukaryota; kingdom Viridiplantae; phylum Streptophyta; class Magnoliopsida; order Apiales; family Araliaceae; genus Panax; species Panax quinquefolius. Next base: position 114,659,395 of record CM035157.1, on the reverse strand, counting down.
CTCACACATTAAGTGGCCGAAACAGCTCTTACAAATTTTGTGTAGTAGCTTTTTCTCCTTTTTCACTTTTTTATGCTTTGTTAAAAATACTACATACAAAAATCTACAACTCCTCTTTCAGTGATTCCACTTGGAAATGTTAGAAAACTTATCATAATATCCTTCCAAATTTTTTTAGAATTTTTGAATGTCTGAAAAATTGCGAAACTGTAAATGGATTTTAACCCACCATGCGGTAGTCCACGTAAACAAATCATTTTCACAATTTAATAAGGAATGAATACAAAGGATCATTCATCATGCATGCAGTAATCCACATAGACAGGTTATTCTAACAGAATAATAAAGAATGGAATAACAAAAGAATTCACCATGCATGCGATAGACCGCACAGACAGGTTATTCCCAACAGAATAAGAAAGAATGGAACTAGGTCATGCGTAATCCGCACAGACAAGATATTCCAACAAAATAATAAAGAATGGAACCAGGTCATGCGTAATCCACACGCATGTGATATTCCAAATGTAATAATAAAGAATGGAATAACAACGAGAATTCACCGGCATGCGATAGATCGCATGCATGAGTTATTCCAATAGAATAATAATGAATGGAACCAAGTCATGCGTAATCCGCATAGACAGGATATTCCAACATAATAATAAAGAATGGAATAACAGAAAAATTTCACTATGTATACGGTAGTCCGCGTATACAGGTTATTCCAACAGAATAATAAGGAATGGAATAACAATAGCTCTCTTCATGAATACGAAAGAAATAATACCCCTTTACTATAATAATAATATCCCTTACCTTAAAAGAAACTGGATATTGGAATAGTGAGGTAGCAGACTTCTCTTCTTCTTTCTCTCTATAATAATTGCTCTAAAGCTTTAGTGAATTGGTGAGAAATGAAGGAAGAATGAGCTTCTATTTATAGGAAAATATAGTTTTGATAATTGCACGTTTTGGGGCTCAAAATATTACAGTATAATACCTTCCTTTTTTTTATTTTAGTCCTGCAAGTATTATCAAACTTGCACCACCTCCCCTAATAGTAAATAATGTGAATCAATAGTTCAATCATATGAATCAATAGTTATAATCATGTGAAAATACGAATTACAGTATAGTACCTCCATCTATACCTCCATTTTTAACTTAGTCATGAAAGTATTATCAATCTTGCACCAACTCCCCTAATAGTACATGAATGTGAATTAATAGTACAGACATGTGAACAAATAGTTATAATCATGTGAATTAATAGCAATTAATTGCTCATTTATTCGATTAATTACCCGATTGGTCAATATAACTTCCAAACATCAATTATTATCGAAATAAATGTCGATTTTCACTAACGCTAACAATCTAAACACAATGGAAATATTTTTCTCAAAAATTTCATTTTTTGAAATTTCGAAGTTTGACTTATTCCAAAAAAGTCAATTGTTGACTTTTTTGACCAAAAAGTCAATTGTTGACTTTTTTGAGCAACAAGTCAACCGCGACAAATTTTGTGTTTATAGTCTATTTCTACTAATTTCATCGTTTCGGACTCAAATATCACGTCTGCGTCTCCAAATTCAACTCTGAACTCAAATTCGATTTTTAATAACATTCATCATTAATATTATAACTCACAATATTTAACAACCAATTCGTTCCTGTGAAAGAGGGGGCTTTTCGATAAGGATTTCTCCTTATCATGCCGCAATTAGGTGACCAAACCTCTCCTCGATGTAACTTCTAGACATTATCAATATTGCAAATAATAATATGAATAACTTTGTCGTCTCAATTATTGATTTAATAATATATAAAATATTATTCAGATGATACTGTGACAATAATTGAATCAATAATATGAGAGATATGATGAAATAATTATTATAGCAATAATTGAGTATAACTGAGTGACTTCTCACATAAGCATCAATAATCAATACCGTGTGCTATTATGCAACAACGCGTATTACTGTACTTTTATCAATTTAACCATTTACTAAATAGAATAATAATTATAAAAATTGAATACTTTCATTTCGTAAAATTTAGGGTCTTACAGCCATGGTGTCGGACAATGGGCATGAAATTAGTATGCCCTCAAGCCAATCACATTGGATGCAATAAGCATTTACTTTATAATCTTGTTCATTTATTAATAAAAGAATTCATTTAATTAAAGACATTCTTTATCCATGTTTAATTGGGAAATTAATTAGGATAAACCCGTTGTTTTGGAGTAATGCTTTTGAACCATGAAAAGTTCATGTTAATGAGATTTAAATTCTAGATAGCTCTAAAACTAAAATGTTTCTAATCGTTGAATCACTAATGTGGGGTTACTAATTTCGGATAGATTAGTACATACTATATTTGTTCTGCTGAAGAGGATGATTGATCCCATAATCATTTGTGTGGAGACACTAAAGCAAGTATGTAGGTGCTTATTAGAGAATAAGTTCACTACGCGTGACTTGCTTAAGGAACTCCTAATGTAGTTTTACTTGCTTAACAATAGGAGTTCCTATAGTGATAGTAGTACAAGTAATTCTTGAACTTGAGATCATCATAGTACCTTGTGTACTCTGAATTATACTTTGTCATATTCCTTAAGACTCTTTAGATATATTAAAGGGATGTTCGGGTATAATAAAGTGTATATGGAGGTAGATGAATAATCAACAAAGGATATACCACTTCCAGTAAAGGGAAAGAATGTCCTACGCGATTCGATAGATGACAACTCAGAAATTCTTAGCCAATGTGAATGGAAATATTAGAAAGGAATTTCTAATTTACATTAATAAAGTTATGCATTTTAGAATCGAAATACATATGATCAAATAAATAAGACTTGTTAGAAATTCTATATTTTATGTTTGATCGGGACATTGTATGGTAGAAAGATTGAATTGTACGGTAAGTATTCATGGAATAGGTTCTTTGTGATTAAACGTTGATTTCATATTATCTGAATAGTCATGATATGCTGAGAGGTGTCACTCATGATGTAGAATAAATATTATTTATTGATATTTAAATTAAAGGAGTTTAATTCATTATAAATAATATTAGAGTGGTTCTAATTTATTTATTCTACTAGCAAGATAATCTTGAACCTAAAGGGTCACACCATAAAAGAAAATATTATTTTAGAAGTAATTGACTTAAAAATAATAATGTAGTATTTGGAGAAATACTAATATTTATAATTAAATATTTAGAGAAATACTAATTATAAATTAATAAGAGTAGTCTTATTATTATTATTATTATTATTATTATTATTATTATTATTATTATTATTATTATTATTATTATTATTATTATTATAAATAATTTAGTTCCTAAATGGTTTAGGAATTAAATAAAAACCCTAAGTCTTAAGAAGTTTAGGAGAGAGTGTTAGTATAGATATATGGATATTGGTATTCCTAAGAGAAAGAGGAAAAATAATTCTATACATCCTGAGTTAGGAGAGAAAGAATTAGGGTTAGTCACCTAAGGTTTGGAGAAACCTAAATTTACTTCTTCAATAAACATTCTCTTGGTGGATCACCTTTAGAGCGCTGCACAAACTGAGTAGCTAACGTTTGATCCTAGGATTTGAAGAAGCACGAAAGAGAAAAAGATTGGAACTTAAAGATCAAATTAAGGAGTTGATTCATCTTCGTAAAGTTATATCTTTTATCTCTCTTCGATTAATAATATCACATCAAGGTTATCTTGGGATTGCAGTAAAAATTTTAAATATGATTTATGTCATATTTTAGTTATTACATCAATTAGATTGTATGTTCTTAAATCTACAAATCAATAGGGTGTCAGTTTGTAAGAACCACGTTTGATCAGTTCTTAAAGGATTTGAACATCCAGCATCGTACGATCTCGATGGCCAGACCTCAGTCCAACAATTAGATCAAGGTGACAAATCAGACCTTATTGAATGATATCAAAAAGAGATTAGACGAAGCTAAAGGCTGATGGCCAGACGAATTATGCAGTGTCTTATGGTCTTAGCAAACTGCACCTTGGACCACCATGGGGGATTCTTCTTTTCAGTTGGCATACTGTACCGATGCCCTTATTCTAGTGGAAATTAGTTCTCCCTCTCTTCGGGTTAGTCAATTCATTGAGTTGTATAATGATGAAGGTCTTCGATTTAATCTAGATTTATTAGATGAAGTTCGGGATTCAACGATGATAAGGTTGGTCGTCTACCAGCGAGGAATGACTTTGCATTACAATTGGAAGGTTAAACAACGAACGTTTGAGGTTAGAGATTTGGTACTTCGGGAGGCCGAGACTTCTACTCCTCAGAATATGGGATAACTCATGCCTAACTGGGACGGATCGTATGAAATTATCGAGGTGCTGAAGCCAAGAACGTATCAGTTTCGGACTATAAAGGGTGTAGAAATAAAAAAATACATGACATATAGGGAGGCTTCACAAGTATTATCAATAAGATATGTTTTCTATTTATAAGTGTAGTTTTTTCTTTTTTAGAATTTATAGATCTGCAATTGGGGGTGAATAGTTGTTTGAATTATAGTCTTATTACATTATTAATAAAGAGTTAATTTTTCTTTTGAATGATTTGTATTTGCAAAATTTTTAAATATATATAAACATTTATCCATTACACAAAAAGCTTCATACAAAGTTCTTAATCATTCAAAAATATAAAGTTAAGGATCGGTAGGAGGATCCTCTTCAGTTTCGGTTCCTTCCTCTTCTTCGTCTTTGAAAAAGCCGAGGAGGAGGGGATCGAAGTCGACTACCTTGATGTTGGCCTTGGCGAACTGGTAGCCTTTATCGAACTACTCCAGAACAGCTTCAATCAGCTCGAAAGAAGTGTTGTACTCATTGATGACTTTCCGTTTATTGGCTTCGGGGATTTATTGGCCTTGAGCCCGAAGGTTATTTGGCTCTTTCTCTAGTTGGGAACCTCCTTTAACATAATCTTTTATCGGGCTATGCATGTCCCAGAGTTGGCTTTCGCAGTCCTTTATAATATTCGTCAGCTCTACATTCTCTCTTTTGAGATCGATCATGTCCTCCAAAAGTTTCTGCCTTTGTTCGACTAGTTTAGAGCTTTGCCAGCTTAAAGTTTGTAATTGGCACAAAAACTCTTGGGATTGGATCATGGTGTCGCTGTTATGATCTTGCTCTTTTTTTAGTTCGATTTGGAGAATTTTTGCTTCCTCTCGAAGGTGTTCGATTTTGACATTTTTTCTTGAGAAGTTGCCTTGTCGAGCATATGAAGAACACATCCGAAGGCAGGAAGAGTCTGAAACATAAAGTAACTTTTTTTATGTTACCAAAATGATAAGTGTAGACACTTGAAATTTCATTTTCCATGGACTAACCTTGCAAGAGGGTAAAAGCATAATTTCACTTTGGAGACAACCCCGAGGGAGGAAAAAAGCATCATTTCACCCTGGAGATAAACCCGTGGAAAAATCAAAGTGAGAACGACACCCAGATACGACGCTGACCAAATGAGGATCGTATACCTGAGAATGTGGCCATCAGAAGTCACCAAAATAATCATCGAACTGCGATATATCAAAGACGAGCCAATTGATGATCCTTAGGAACCGGAAGATACCTTTCAGCTAATTGCATCATCTTCTTGGACTCTGATTCAATCAAAGTACAATTACGACTAGAGAGATTCAATCAAAGTATACATGCGGCTAGCTCTCAGGCCTTAACCAGCAGCCAATAGCTCATTTAGGAAAAAAAGAGAAGAAGTTAAAGAGAGAAGCTCAGATCTAGAGAGAGAAAGGCTCGGGTTTAGCATTCTAACACTAGATTTAGCTCAAATCTTCCACATATATCATAGATCTGTTGACATGTTAATATTCTAACCTTATAGTTTTAATGATGACTTGAGTTTTTGTACTAAATTGTTTATTATGAAATTTCAGGAAGTTGATAAAAGAATCATTGATGATTTGATCAAAGACTTTGAAGACATTTGTGTCCTATGATTATATGTAAGGTCATTGCATATATTTAATTTTTCAATACAAGGCTCTAAGACATATTATGTGCATTTAATATGATAAACATTTTTTTATGCATGCTAAATGATCCGTGTCTTGTAAAATATGTTGGTTAGCAAAATAATATGGATTCAGATATATGTTAAGTTATTTGAGAAAAATCCTAAATTATTTTGACTGCTACACGTGTGAAGAGAATTAATGTTAATTGGAATTATTATGCTTCTTGGAAGTTGTTAAGCTTGTGACGGCATGATAATGATTACAAACAATTGAGTGGTTTAATTGAATAGGTTTCGGAACTCACATATCCTGAGAATTCACTTTTCATTATTTACAGAACTAACACTCCTTTATATCTTCTAAGTTTATTTATTTCAAAAGCAGTGTTAATCTTTCCTTTGCATTTATTTCGGAATTGATATATCTTATAAAGGAAGTATGAATTGTGGCGACAACTTTAAAAGTCATGATTGCTATAGGAGACTTGAAATTGGAGAAGTCAAAACAGATAATAAAACTGGTTTGAGAAATACATGGAGTAGTTTTTATATCTCTATCTATCTGAATTAGTTTTAATGGAAATATATTTTGACTGTTTACAATGGAACTAATTTTTTTTATGGAGGGCAACGGTAATGTTATTTTGGCCTATAAAAACAACTGAGATATCAGTGCTATATACAACACTCGAATTAATTTTTGCACTATCATACTGGAAAAGTTATTCTATTATTCTTAGTGCAAATATACAAGCTGCAATGCAATTAATATTCAGATTATTATCCAGCAAATTTTTGTGAGCTCTAAATTGGTGATATCTCTTATACTCTTTGATCATTGCATACATTAGTTGATCCTTGCATTGTTAAATTGCTTATTTACTTTGATCATTAGACCTCTATATTTGTAATCTTCTTATTTTAGACTAAGTGTTGTCTAAAGGAATTTAATCCGGGTGGATTAAGATTTGTTTACAAACAAGCTCAAGGAAGCATAGGTGCTTAAGGAGTGCATTAGTGCACAAGGAACAAAAGTGCTCAAGTGAATTATTGTAATTCAAGATTTGAAAGAGTCTGTTTTGTAACAAGAGTCGTTTTAAAGAAATAAAGTGAGTCTCCAATACTAGTTGGTATTGGACGTGGACTAGGCTATTATTATAGAGGATAATAGTTGAACCACGTAAAAAATCTTAGTGTTCATTTTATTAATTGCTTTACTTTATTTGCTCACAAAAGTTAGTTAATTGTTTTGATAATTAAAATTTGAATATTTGCATTATCTTAAGAAAATTCATTAACACCAAGTATTTTCACTAAGTTATAAATTCAGCAAGACATTCTCATAAAATTAAAGAGTCAATTCGGTAGGACATATTAATTCAGCAAGCTGCATTCATTAATATAGTAGGCTGAATTCAGTAGTTTGACTTAAAGTTAAAAAATTGGTCTTAGTTTGTTCCCACACTTATTCAACCCCCCTTCTAAGTGTGCCTTATCTGAATTTCAAGATCTCATACACTTTGAGTTATAGAGCTTAGATTTGTATCCCGGGAGGCTTGTTTACACATCCCCCAAGGTGAAAAAGGCTAACTTTTGCTCATTTCCTTTGTAAAATTTTATTCAATGTACTAGATCTAACTTATATATTGTATACATATAGTTAGACTTGTTGTTTTACATATAGATTGTGTATTAGTTGGTAGATCTAGAGATTTTACCAATTATATTGTGTATATATTGTTAGAAACTAAGTCCATTAACTAGATTTACCTAGATCTAGCCGGATCTAACACTTTAACCGGTTATGGAGCTTGAAACCCTAACCCAAAATCTAGATCGACTAAAATCTATGGTAGATCGAGTCATTTAAATGCTTTTGGTTAGTCCCGATCATCCCGTAGAGCCCTAGATCTATATTTAGATGTGAGGGGGTCCTAATGACTCGTGATAGGGATTTCAACTGATGAAATCACCTAACATCGAGTTTAGGATATGTTTTATATATATGTTTAAGTATAATAATTTGAGCCTAGGAATCCCGAGGTCGAGATCTAATGATCAGATTTTGACTAGATTCTCACGATGAAATTTTCATTTACTATGTAATGTTAAAATAACGCAAAATCATTGTACATGTAATATAGGATCTTAAAACGAGTTTGAGGGGTTAGTCTCGAGAAGTCAGATTTAAGATTCCGTGATAGTGAAATTTGTGATTGCGGGTGTTCGGATTCATCGAGATGGCTTTCATGCCCAATGATGATCCGACCCTTTTTGGTGCTTTCTTTCATGCATCATCACTCAAAAAAGATTTTCCAATTAAAATAGCAAAGACCTTTCATAATAATAATAAAGCGTTTTGAGGATAAATACTTATGATGAATAAATGGAAGTATTAAAGGACCTCAATTCCTATTTGACGAAGGATTTAAAAACTTTGTTTTCTAAAACATCATTGATATATATTGTGTTCTAAAAGTGAACTTTTATATAAATCAAATCCTTCGTGCATAAGTCTAAAGAGGTACAACACTTCTTTCAGAATAAACATCTTAGACTTAGGATTAATAATCGAAAGTATCAATGGATCTCGATTCCTATTTGACGAACGATTTGAAAACCTTGTTTTCTAAAACGACATTGCTATATACTTTTGTCTAAAACGAACTTTTCCTTAAATTAAATCCTTCGTGCATAAGTCCAAATAGTTACAACACTTTTTTCAAATAACTCACAATGAGCCTTAGAATTAACTTTAAAATCAAAGCACTGAGCATAATAAAAGATAAAGCGCGCACACACACACACACACACACACACACTTTATGCATAGGAAATAAATAAGATACGGTAATTGTGTTTTCACGGAGGTCGGAAGTGCCTAACACCTTCCCCTCGCTTAAGCAAGCCCCCGAACTCTATGAAACTCGGGTTTCCAAATCAATTCTATGGATTCACATATTGGACCATATTGCGAAAACCTTCAAAATCAGGATGAGTTGGTACATCCATTTAAACTTATACCAACTGGCTAATTCAGTCCAATCATAAGCAAATCAATCTTTTTAAATTCTTCGACAATCATGTTGGTCCTTTCGTAAAATCTCCCCTTTAATAAATCAATCGACATAGTGAAATACAAAGGGTGGAAACATTAAGGAAAAGAATTTTTCCTCGCCGTCGACAGGTGGTGACTCCGCTGGGGATTTAGAGGGCTTAAGCCTCGTTCAATCTTTTTTATTTCCATTTTGAATTTGCATATTGTGTAAATGATCTCTGTGTGATGAATTTCTCAAATCTTAAAGCTCTTTATATTAGTGTCTCACACAATATATTAGTGCTTCTCACAATATCATCATTTACATGCGGTGATGACGATGAATGTATGTTTTGTGATTCCTCCATCAGGAGGAGAACCCGTCGGTTGTTTATTATTGGACTCTATAGAGTGTTCTCTTGTGAGGCTAAGGAAAGGCACCACTCAAATCCGCTCCAATTGAAATATGGATGTCTTCATCAAGTAAATTACGAAGATCTGGGAACCAATTTCAAAAAGCCTATGAGAGTAACCATAAAATAGGTCAGCCTCTAATAAACCCAATGCACATGATGTCTCTTCATGCCCTGTTACTTTCCAAATATATAAAAGTCATCCATCTTAAATTTCATTTTCATATTCTTCTTATCCTGTCATTAAGATGACTAACCCCTTATTTTGCAGGAAAATATTAAAAACCCCTAAATTAATGCATAGCATATCATCTACCAATATCAAAACTAAACTAAATGTAGGTTGTGTAGATTGGTCCTAGAATTCGATTCCGAGCCAAAAAGGCACGATCACCACCAGCCAAAATGGTCGAGTACAGTTCATCCGAACCTATTCTTATATCTCGAAAGGAGTTTGAGGAATTTAATAAGCAAATTGCTGAGATGACCGTCCTGTTGAGAGAATAGTGTAAGGTGGCTCTAGAACCCAAATTGAAAACTCCAACTGAATGCTCAACATAAAGAGATATGCGAATACTGAGAAAGGATAGTGATACGCAGATGTCTACCCCTGTATCCCCAATCAACGTCGATCTCGCCAAAGAGGCCCCAAATAAGAATCTAATGAGGGAAGTAACTGACCTCCGAGAAGACAGAGAGACTGGAGATATTCGGAAGAAAGTTAGACATATGGAAGATGTCATCCGATTCATTAAGGGGATAGGATCCCACGGGAGTGTGAATTATTTTGACTTATGTATTTTGTGACGCCCCCAAAATAGGTCCACACAACCTATTTTGAGTCACCAAAAACAACACTACTGACGTGAACTGCACATATACTGTAAGTTTGAATACAAATATTGTAACATGCATAATATGACAATATTCATACTCAAATTATTACAATGTCATATATAATACAACAACAAATATTTTAAGTCCTCAAAGGAACATGCAAAGATTCATGTCCTCCTCATTCTAATGGGGTGCATTTTTGACGCTTCCAAATTCAGGTTCACATCACCCTATTTGGTTCACCAAAATCAACTATTAAATGACGTATAAAATACGACACATAAATTTTAAGTTCTCAGTACAATTATTATGCCACACTGTTCTATAACTTGATGATGACCGCGACTAATTCGAAACACCACTTTATACCCATGTTCTCTCTGCTAGTCTCAGCTACACTTTTATTTCCTGAAAGGAATTATGAAGCAAAAGGATGAGCGCAAATAGCCCAGTAAAGAACATCATGACTAAGATAATTAAATTATCAATAGCCTTCATTAGTAATAAATTAAATATTTAGAACATATGGTAGATGATAAAACTTTTCAACCATAATTGTAGCGGAATCAATAATCCATTAGAAGAGTCAAGAAGAACATAATGTATACTATCTTCTCCAAATTAAAAATCCATTATCAATATTTTATTCCTGTAACACCAATCCACAGTTCTTTGTTCCCAAGATAAAGAGAATTTTCACCACCTGTTTTTACCTAAAACACCAAAGATTATAGTTATATCAATTCATAGTTCATGTTTATAATTATGCCATTAAATTCATCTTTGCACTCCGGGCCAAAGATATTTAATTGTAACACCAATAGTCATGACAATTAACATTCCATCTTTGCACTATGGGCCAAAGACATACAACTGTAAACCAATAATCAATAGTCCATCTTTACACTACGGGCCAAAGACATACAACTGTAAAACCAATAATCAATAGTACATCTTTGCACTACGGGCCAAAGACATACGAATGCAAAACCAATAATCAATAATCCATTTTTGCACTACGGGCCAAAGACATACAAATGTAACATCAATGGTCATGATTATACCAATACACAATTCTGGTCATGATTATACTAATACACAATTCCTGGTCATAATCATACCAATCAACAGTTCATCTTTGCACCACGGGCCAAAGATAACTTTCCAACACAAATTTAAGTCTGGGGATGATGACAATGATATATATAATGAATTGGTATAAATAATCAAAATAATAAGATAAAATAGATCTTAGTGATTTTTAACTTAATTATACAGAGTCCAAATTGACAACATGATATCCAGAAAATCGATTAGAATTTTTGATAGAATATAAAGTTCAAGTAATGTAAAGTTCCCGACTCAAAAATAATAACTTAAAACTGAATAGAAAGATTTAGGTCAAGATATTAGATGAAGCACAAACTATTAAGGATATTCTAATCATTTCAGGACTCTTCACCATTTAATGATAAGTTTAAGAAACGAATAATAATATCTTACCATAATATGGAGTATGAAAGAAAATGATATCCCTTTACCATAAAAAAATGATACCCCTTACCTTAGCATGTGACTTGATTTTGCTTTCTATGAAATTGATCAACTTAAATAATGCTTGCATTCCTTATCCACACTTGGAGTAACCTTACACTTAACATAAATACTCATAATATTGTAGTAAAAGAATTTTATATTTTTAGTGTAGTGATGTGAAAGTATTATGCACACAAGCCAATCATGTTGATGATAAAACATATACTTTATAACAATCTTATTCATTTATTAATAAAAGTATTCATTTACTAAAGGCTTTAATTTATCTACATGGTGTTGTTTTAATAATATGTGATAAACTCATAGTTTTAAGCAATGCTTTTAGAATCATGATGAGATCTAAATTCTTAGATAGCTTAAAAATTAAAATGTTCCCAATCAATGGATTACTAAAAAAAGGATTAGTTAATCTGGATAGATTGGTACATACTTTTCTTGCTCATTGGATGAGGATGATTGATCTCATGATCATTTGTGTGGAGACACTAAAGTAAGTATATTGGTGCTTATTGGAGAATAAGTTCACTGAACGTGGCTCGCTAAGGAATACCTAATAGAGTTTTACATGTCTGTCAATAGGAATTCCTGTAGTGATAGTAGTACAAGTAATCCTTGGACTTGAGATCATCATAGTATCTTGTGTATGATGAGTTATACTTTGACTTATTCCTTAAGACCCTTAGGGTATATCAAAGGGTATGCTTGGGTATAATAAGTTGTACATGGAGATAATGTATGATCAATAAAGAATCTACCACTTCTAATAAAAGAAGAGAAATGTCCTATGTGATTCGATAAATGACAACCCAATAGTCCTTGGCTAAAGCAGAATGAAATTAGAAAGGAGTTTCTAATTTGTATTATTTGGAGTTGTTCATTTAGGAATCGAAATACATATAATTAAATAAAATAAGACTAGACAGTAATTCCATGTCTTATATTTAATTGGGACATTGTATGGTGGAAGAATTGAATTGTACGGTAACTATTTACTCAAAGGTTCTTTTATGATTAATGTTAAAATCTATATTATCTAGAAAGTTGTTAATCACTTGGGAGGCTTATCACTATTGTAGAATAAATGTTATTTATTTAAAGAAATTATTAGATTAATAATTTATTTAAATAAAATTAGAATTGTTCTAATTGATTTATTCACAACCGATTTAATATGGAGAACCTAAAGGGTCACATTGGAAAAAGAACAATATTTATTTAAGGAGCAAATGACATAATTGTAATAATATAGAAGTGTATTTAATTTAATCTATGGTGATAGAGTAAATTAAATAGCTTAATATTTATTATTTAATATTTTAGAAATATTAAATATAAATTAATAAGAGGAGTCTTATTAATATTATTACAATTATTATTATTTTAATTTCTAAAGGAGTTTGAAAATTAATTTAATATAAGTACTCTCATTTATTCCTAATAAGATTAGAGGCAAATTAATTAAAAGAGTTTAATTAATTATCCCTAATAAGATTAAGGAGCCTAATTAATTAAGGAGTTTAATTAATTAAATAAAACCCTATTTTTAATTAGTTTAGAAGGGTTGACTAATAACTATATAAGAGAAGTCTTATGTTAGATATCTATAGATGTTTTTCATGACACACGTGAATAACAATTCCAAGAGTTGGAAGAGTAGACCTTTTTCTATGAGAGATAGAAAAACTAGGGTTTTGCCAAACACTCATCTTCTTGAATCTTTCTTCTTCCTTAATAGATCACTTCTAGAGGCCAAACACTTAGGTGGATAACGTTGATCAAAAAAAGGAATCAAACCCGGTGGATTCAAGTTGAACATGAAAAGGATTGGAGGTAAACTTGTACCTGAGGAAGCTCGAATCTTCAAGGGTATAATTCTTATTCTTCATCTTTTCGTTTAATTAATAATTGTGCATAAGGGATGATCTGGGTATATAGTTTGTAAAATTTTAAAGCTCTGATACCACTATTAGGTTTGTAAGATTCATGAACGCAATCAAATTGCACAAAGTAAGCGGAAACGTGGTAAAAAGATTTTTTAAATTTTACAAACCATATAACCGGATCATCCTTTAAGCACAATTATTTTGTGGCACTTCAATGTTATGAGTCAAGTGTTTTTTGATCTCGATGATGTGGCGCAATACATACTAATGCTAGTTCTCTAACGGCACCGCATCACCACTCTCCAGAAACAAATATATATTTTTTATTTTAATTTTTATTAAGATAAAAAGTTTATTTTAATTAAAATTAAATTAAATATTTTTTTAGTAATTCTAAATTAAAAATAAAGGAGTTTATTTTGATTTGAAATTGGATTAAAATAAAGTTATTTATTTTAATTAGAATTTAGTTCCACGCTTGTTTGAATAAAAGAGTTTATTCAAAATTTTTATAATAACTTGAAATTGGATTCCACGTTTGTTTGAATAAAAGAGTTTATTCAAAAAATTTATATTAACTTAGAATTGGATTCCACGTTTGTTTGAATAAAAGAGTTTATTCACATATGGAATATGATTCTATGTTTTATAGAATAAAAAGAGTTTATTCACATATGGAATAGGATTCCATGTTTCCTAAAATTAAAGGTGTTTAATTTTAATAAGGAATGTGATTCAACATATTTTATTTTTTCCAACAATTTTAAGTTAAAATAAAGGAGTTTATTTTGTACTTAAAATTGGATTCCTTGTTATTTGATTAAATATAAAGGAGTATATTTTTATTCAAAATTGGATAAAATAAAATAAAGAAATTTATTATGATTTTGATTAAAAATAAAAGAGTTTATTTTTTTCAAAATTGGATTTTATACTAATTAAAATTGCCCATTAAATCGATATCAATGTATATATTGAATGTTTATTATTCATGAGATGAATGTTATTTATTGATGCATATGTTGATATTTATGATAATAAATGGGATTGATTATGGACTATTGACCAATGTGATTGGATTTTATTTTAGTTGGATGCATGAATATATGAGTTTTATTAAATGGGGTCTCCGTACCTTGTCTTCTCTAATTTTTCTTAATGTAAATTATATATCCCGTCTATGTACTTTTCCTTGATTGCTGATCAAGGTTTCTATTTATTTTAAATAATTTTGTAATATGAATAGTTATAATTAATTTTGAAGAATTAGAGATTAAGGAGCAAGGAGCGCTTGAAGACCCGTTTGTAATGGAGCCCGAGATTTAAATATAATAGTTATATTTAAAATTAATTTTTGCACCCTAGGTTTGACCTTTTGGTTAACTTGGTGGCTCTAGTAAAACAAACTAGAATAAAGTCCATAATCAATCCAGGTATAATATAGTATTCTATATGTGCATGCTTATACTATATATATATATATATATATATATATATGCGTATGCGTATGCGTATGTTTGTGTGTGTGTGTGCATGCGCGCTAAACAAGATGAGACAAAATAATAACAAATCCCTCAAAGATTTTATATTAAGTTGTAACGTTCAAAGATATTTGAAATATCAAACGTCGCCTTCTAGCATGGTAAAACAATAGAGTATTAAATATTTAATATGAGTTTGTTGTGCACACACAAGGAAAGTATTAAATATTTAAGATGTTGTTTTATCACATTTAATGCTTATAAATAGACTGAACAATGTTGTTTTGTTGTGCACACACAAGGACAGTGTTTTTCTTTTGAATATATGGAGTGCTAGGTATGACTTAACTTAGATCATTTTAGTTCAGATGTGCACACACTTGACTATTATGATCTAAGAGGCAAAATACAAGGAGTTGCATAGTTGATGTAATTGACAAGAGTTGTCTACCTATTTATTTATATATAGTTTGTTGTGCACACACAAGGCTATATACATTACATTTGAAATGAGATCCTTATTCTCACTAGCATATCATTAATTACATATTGCCGAACTATATATATTAATAGTAATATAGTTTGATGAATATAGTGGGAGATACCAATTTAAAACAAGACCTAATTTACTTTGGTAATTAATAAAAGAATGTATGCTAAAATGTTATTAATTACAAATTTATCTACAGAATTTTACAAAGTCTAAGTTACTATCACTGCGGAGCATATTAGATACTAATTAATCGGACCGAATTAAACAGATTAGTTAAGAAATTTGAGAATAGTTCTCACGACTGAAAAGCTATCTTATGTCCTTAATATGGCTATTCCTGCAATGGTTGCAGACAATGTCTCTGAGGAAGAGATTGTAATTTTTAGAAAGTGGCAAGATGATGCACAGTTTGCTCAATGCATCATGCTCACATCCATGAGCAACGAGCTTCAGCGTCAGCATGAAACTATGGACGCTCCTACTACATTCTTGCACATCAAGAGTTGATGATAAGGAAAGTAAGACTGATAGATATTAGATATCTAAGGAGATCTTCCGATCTAGAATGACCAATGACATTATAGTACAGACAAATGTCCTTGACATGATCAATTTTATTAAACAATTAGGACAACAAGTTTTGTCATGGATGAAGAGTTTGTTAGTTCCCAGAGTGCACACAATAGATCTAGAAGATGGGGTTGAATAGATCCTGTTTGATTTCAAAAATCTTTTGTATTTTAGTTTACATTGCTAAGTAATTAGCAGATGACAAACTTAAGGATTATTTCAAACACAACG
The DNA here is from genome assembly GCA_020205615.1 of Panax quinquefolius. NCBI lineage: Eukaryota > Viridiplantae > Streptophyta > Magnoliopsida > Apiales > Araliaceae > Panax > Panax quinquefolius. The sequence goes on along the minus strand of CM035157.1, from coordinate 114,642,862 downwards.
GAATAAGTTAAGGTTCCCCTTCATAGATGTTATGTTGACCATTTTTCTAAAGTTAGTTTAGATGTAAGTAGTTATCATGTTTATAGCAGTTATAGTAGTTATAGATTCATAATGTAAATGATAGTAGGTAAAAGACACAAGGGATTTTAAGTGGTTCAGAGACTCAAGCTCCTAATCCACTCTTCTGCTTCAACAAGCAGGGATTCCATTAAGGAAGTCTTTACATCTTTGAATCGCTAGGATTCCTACAAGGCCAACAGCCTTGGAACTTTAGTTTACTAAGAACTCTTCAAGTCTGGAAGACTTAGAACATCAGTTCACTAAGAACTCTTCAAGGCCAACAGCCTTGGAACTTCGTTTAGTCACTAGGATAAGACCCTTCAGGCCCTGACTTCTTGTTGATGTTGTTGTTGGTGCTGAGCTGCTAAGATGACTTTAAGTTTGTTCATCCTTTGATACTTAGCAGCTTGTTGTGATCCTCTTTGGATTCTGCATTGAGACTGGATCACCATTAGATGGACTGCTAAGTTGTTCATGAAGTTCGATCTCTTTGAGTATTTAGCAGTTTGTTTCTTCTTCTTTAGTGTAGCTGATCTGATCTCAGCTTGCACACCTTCACCACTTGAGGTTTGCTAAGTCTTTGCACTTTTGGTAGACTCCGTTTGGCATTTAGCATCCCCTGAACCTTGGTTGGTTTATATACAGATTTGATTATGTATCTGTTCTTCTTCATCTCTTGGAGGTTCATAGTGATTCGTAAAATAGCTCTTTGAATCTTCTCTCTGATCTGCCAATCTTTTGAATGCTATTTTCTTGGCCTTCTCGGCTCTCAGCTTAGCTGCCATTTTCAATGGCATTCTCATAGTTGTTGAGTGAAGCCTTTTTCTGTTAAAGTTCTTCTCTTATCTTGCTTCACTTCTACTTTCGTAGTCTCATTGCCACTGAGACTTATTCTGATTTGGCTCTGTAGAAATCGTAGAGTCAACAACCTAACAAGAACCAACACCTTTTTCTTTTAAGCTTCACCTGTTAAATAGCCATTCATAAGCTTCCCGTTTGATAATAGTCGTTGGAAGCTATTTGAATTGATTCGCAGATCTTGAGTTATTTGGTGCAGACTGCAGATGTGACATGACAACCCTTTCTTCACTTTTCTGACATTGCAGTCTACTATTTCACCTACCTTATTAGAAATATCACTTTAACGTGTCAGGCTGGTAGTCACCTTTATTTCTTCTTTCTGATTTCTTAATCAGAACATCAAGAGTTATCCTTCTACATCGATGCTTTCAATACCCAACGTTCGAATGTCAGTCTTTGTATTGAGATGTTGCCAAAGCTTCAATACTCAGATGATTGAACTCTAGGATTTTGATGCAGATGACTAGACTCTACGATTATGAGAGTGTTCTTTGAATTTGCAATGCAAAACTTCTCTTCCTTCACTTGTGCAGTGCTTCACCACTTCTGTTTGCCTTGACTTACATTAGGTATTGACAACTTATTTGAATGCTCTGGCCCTCCTTAACTTCAAGACTCATCGAATTGGTCATGCTCAGCTTTCTTTCTCCTTGTGATCTCCCGTTCACATATCATCAATGGTCAGACCCATGCTTAATCTTCTTGTCTATTCTATAAAGGTTGGCCAATATCACTGTTATAGACCTCATCAGTTCCTGCTTCTAATCTGGCAAGCATTACGATTATAGGCATACCCAAGGTCGTCATCTTTTGTTTATCTTGACAGCTACTACATTGTTGACTTCCTTTAGTCAGTCACATTATCTGAAGTCTTCTTACTATTGCTTGTGGAAGACTTCCCTTAAATGGCTTCACTACTCAATCAGGATGTTGATTGAATTGGTGCTTCGATCTTTTATTTGCTTGCAAGCCATTAGGTGAATGCTCTTTAGCTTTCTTCAGGTAGATTGCATCTCTTACAGTTTTGACCAGAGGCTTCATTTTTGGATGCTTTGAGAGTGTTCATGTGCTAAGAATCATGTTGTCACTACGATTCTTCCTTGGATTTGTGAGCACTGATAGACCTCGTCAAATACTTTGTTTTGCAGACTACGATCTAGCTTTACTTCTACAGACACTACAACTTCGAGAGCAGGTTATTCATCAGACTATGATTTTTGCTTTACCGTCTGTTGTCCTTGTCTAATCTAGCTCAACTACGATCATGATCATGGTGTCTTATCATATTCGTGCTTGATTCAGTTTTGATAAAGAGAACACTACGATTTCTCTTAAACACTGGTAAACAACGATCTTTGTTTGCTTGAATTGCAGATTCTTGATTTGACTCGACAGGCGTTAGGACCAACTCTACGATTCTGAGTGAGGCCCTCTAAAGTAGACAGTGACGCCCCCAAAACAGGCATACATCACCCATCTTGAGTCGCCAAATACATGGTACAAAATACAAATAAAAACTTAATTATACAACAGTCGTGTAAAATACGACAAAACGTATGCTACGAGTTTTAATACGTATATTGTCATCTAGACAGTATACAAACTCAATGAAGTCCTCATTACATTTATTATCACACTATTTTACAGAATAGTGAAGACTACTAATGCTATCATCTAGACCATCACTCCGTTCCCCGACTCGTCCCAGCTATATTCTCATTTCCTGAAGAGAACAGTGAAGGAAAGGGTGAGCTCAACTAGCCCAATAAGAAATATTATGACTAAGATAATGTAGAATAAATTATCATTAGTCTTCAACAATATTAAACTGATAAAATATAATAGACATCAAGTTTAACTGCAGCGGAACAAGCAATCCATTAGAAAAGTCAAGAAGAGAATAAAATCTACTATCTTCTATGATTTAAAATGTTTTCATCAATTTTTATCGCTGAGACTTAGCTTAATAAATAAACCACATCATCGAATCATCCCTGCACTACGGGCCAAGGATATTCTTTAAATCATCAATGGTCATGATTATACCAAATAATCCCTAGTCATAATTATACCAAGTCCATCTCTGCACGTAAGTCAAAGATATACAATAATAAAACCAATAATCAACAATCCATCTTTGCACGTAAGCCAAAGATATATAATTCAATAAACAACAATCCATCTTCGCACGTAAGCCAAAGATAACTTTTATCACCATATAAGCATGAGGATGATGACAATGATATAAACATTAATCAAACTAAAACAAGGATAAATATTATAGACTTTAAATTTATACAAATATTATCAATCACTTAATAAACTCATAATCTAATATTGTCAATATTATAATAATATTTTAATCACTTCTTCAACTTATAAATAATTTATATCAATTGTTTATACTTTATCCAATAATGTATTTAATCATTCAAAATGCCATACTCATAAGATCTCATCACCAATGATCAAATCCCTCATCAAAAATCTGCATATACCCTATATAGGATTCCCAAGCAATAAAATCCAATTTTCCAACTTTGTTACTTCACATAACATATTTAACTCATTTACTCATACATAGATCATTTTCATGAAAAATACCAAATCAGTCCAAAAAATATTTCTTTTCTGGGATTTAGCAGAATATAGTCCCATATTGAACATATATTTTTCTTGGAATTTTTAAAATTCATTTACTATTTTTCAAAAATCAATTTTTAATTAATTCCTTAAGAAATTAGCTACCTCAAGTTTAACTCCAAAAATTTCCAAATCTTGGCAGGATCTTACACATGTTAACGTGAGCTTCCAGTTTAAATTTCATAGTCATCAAAGTTATAGAACTCTGGTTATAGCGTTTTTCGTCGAAAAAACCTAAATATTGAAATGGTCATAACTTGCTCATTTTAAGTCGGAATGAACTCATTTTTGGACAGGAGTTTCTTTATACCATATACTTTCATGTCCCAAAAGGCCGGAATTTTTCTCACAAATTAAGTGGCCGAAACAGCCCTTTTAAATTTCTGGGTAGTAGTTTTTTGCTATTTTGCAGCTTTTGACTCCTTTGCTAAAATCAGTCCACAGGAAAATCTACAACACCTTTTCCAGTGATTCCACTTGAATAAGTTATAAGACTCATAGATCTAACTCTAGAACTTGACCACACTCAAAAATTCGAAATATAATAGGAGATATGGTCAATTGAATTTCATGTTCCATTTTCACCAAAATCTAATTTTTCAACCCTTTGTGATTTCTAAGAAACTTGCATGTTTTCACATATTAACCAACATAACTTATCATAACACTTACTAATACTATATATACCCATGGTTTTCATCAATCCCTTGCTTTTATTATGACTTTCTCCATAATCCACGTAAACAGATTATTTCCACAATTTAATAAGGAATGAATACAAAGGATCATTCACCACGCATGTGGTAATCCACATGCATGTGTTATTCCAAATGTAATAATAAAGAATGGAATAATGTATGATTCACCATGCATGCGATAGAGACCGCATAGACAAAAGTTATTCCCAATGTAATAATAAAGACGGAAACCAAAGTCCCACGTAGAAAGCGCGTAGATCGGATATTCCAATGAATAATAAATGATGGAACCAGTCCCACGTAAATACACGAGACGTGATATTCTACGTAATAATAAATGATGGAACCAGTCCCAAGCGAACGCACGTACAAGATATTCGCATGAGAATAATAAAGAGCGGAATAATAGAAGAATTTCACCATGTATGCGGTGATTGCGCATAAACAAAGTTATTCCAACATAATAATGAAGAATATAAGAATAGAAGAATTTCACCATGTATGCGGTACTTCGCATATACAGGTTATTCCAACAGAATAATAAGGAATGGAATAACAATAGCTCTCTTCATGAATACGAAAGAAATAATACCCCTTACGGGTACAACAAATAATATCTCTTACCTCAAAAGAAGATCCGGATAATTTGGAATAGTGGACGTGGCAAGAAAGTTCTTCTTCTTTCTCTCTATAGATTTTCTCTCTATAATAATGACTCTAATGCTTTAGTGAATTGGTGAGAAATGAAGGAAGAATGAATTTCTATTTATAGAAAAATATAGTTTAGATAATTGTACATTTTGGGGCTCAAAAAATTACAGTACAATACCTCTAACTTTTCTTTTATTTTTAATTTAGTCCTGCAAGTATTATCAAACTTGCACCACCTCCCCTAATAGTAAATCATGTGAATCAATAGTTCAATCATGTGATTCAATAGTTATAATCATGTGAAAATACGAATTATGGTATAGTACCTCCATCTATACCTCCATCTTTAATTTAATTATACAAGTATTATCAATCTTGCACCAACTCCCCTAATAGTAAATAATATGAATCAATAGTACACACATGTGAACAAATAGTTATATAAGCATGTGAATTAGTAGCAATTAATTGCTCAATTATCCGATTAATTACCCGTTTTATCAATATAACCCCCAGACATCAATTATCATCGGAATAGATGTCGATTTCCACTAACACTAATAATCCAAACACAATGGAACTATCAAAATCATCTTTAATCAACACGAACTTATTCATCATTAATATTATAACTCACAATATTTAACAACCAGGTCGTTCCCAGGAAAGAGGGGGCTTTCCAATAAGGATTTGTCCTATCATGCGCGCAATTAGGTGACCAAACCTCTCCTCGCGTAACTTCTAAACATTGTAAATATTGCAATTTAATAATATGAATAACTTTGTCGCCTCAATTATTGATTTAATAATATATCATATAATATGATGATGATCTTGTGACAATAATCGAATTAATAATATAAGAGATATGATGCAACAATTATCGCAGTTGAATAATTGAGTATAATCGAGTGACTTCTCACGTAAGTATCAATAACCAATACCGTGTGCTACTATGCAACCACGCCAGACATCAGCATTTTTTACTACCGAGTAGTTCAACAGTTTTAACGGTAATACTTTCGCCGTTATTTTTATAAAAAAATAATTATGTCGTTTTGAAATACGACAATACTTTCGTTGTGGGTTCACCAATGATTGTGCCGTCGTACGGATATTTCCGAAAAAAAAAATATTGCCCGACCAATCGAATATTAAATAACAACTTGCTTACTTTGCAAAATTTATAAATATTACCCACAACTATAACATTATATCAAATCCACACCATAAATAAAAAAAATCAAGAAATTTAAACCTTTATTCATAAAATTTGGGGTCTCACACAGACTACGATTTTGTAGCAACTTTCTCGATACTCTACGATTTTGCCTTGGCTTCTGCAATCCCTCGACTGGCTCGACAGACTACGATCTTTAAGAGTTACTCTTCTTACAGACCTTGATGGCTGGTGCAGTGTACAACGATAAAAGCTGACCTATCTATTACATTATATAAGATCAAACTAACAAGCTTGATCTTTCTATGTCTAGTCCTTGTTCATCATATTCTTTTGAAGGAATCTACAAAGATTTTTTGTTCATATATAATCAACCTAACATATTTGATCATTTCAATCTAAGTCCTTGTACATATAATCATATTATCTGTTTAAGGACTTTACAACTTATTTCAATGCAGACATATCTTCATATTCATTCATTTACTTCATCATCTTCATAAACAAATTATACGAATAAAGGAATAACATTCACATGCATATTCCTAAAAGAGTTGAGCCAAGGTTTGATCTCCCTGAAAACCCCCCAAAAAGGGGTGAAATCCAGGGAAAATCAAAAACCCCATGTGGAACAACGGAAGACCAGAAGATGTGATCTGAATCACTCTTATCGATAACCAATCTTTTAATCCACTGGCATTGACCCCATTAAAGGCATCAACTCAACCTTGATGGTGAATCCGTTGGCACTGACCCTAACCAAGGCATAGGCTTAACCCAGATTATAGAATCCGCTGGCATTGACCCCAGTGAAGGCATCTGTTAGTTCCCGGAGGCACAATAGATATCTAGAAGGGGGGGTTGAATAGATAATTAAAAACTTTTCTTTTAAACTCGTTAGTATGATTGTGATTAATGCACAGTGGAATGAGTATATGATAAACCTTCTTTGAGATATCTTGAATTAATGAGAGTGAGGCAGTTATGACAGTTATAGTAGTTATAGCAGTTATAATGGACACAGTAGTTTTAAGTGGTTCAGAGCACTAAAAGCTCTTAATCCACTCTTCTACTCCTTGAGTAGGAAATCCACTAAGGATGTCATTACACTTCTTGAATCTCACAGATTCCTTCTGACCAGCCAGCTTCTAGCACTTCTTAGTTCACTCTTGAACTCTTCAAGTCCAATGAGACTTGGTTCTTTCTGATTCACTTAGAACTCTTCAAGTCCTTCAGACTTGGAACTTCTCACTTCAGTTGATTGGTTGTTGTTGAGATCGTGATTGGTTCTACTCAGTTGCTATTAAGCACTTGTACGAAAGAACTGAGTAGCTGAGTAAGCTTTCTATCTTTCTCGGATCGTAGAGTTAAGCGTTGAGTGTTCTTGTGCATTTTTGTTCAATGCTTACTATGTTTTTTTCTCATATATCTGTGTTCTGTATATATGTGATCTTGAAATCTATCCGTTGAAGCCTTTTGAAGAAGCATTAAATGCGTTTGACCTTTCTGAACTTTGATGGAGACTTTTCTGCACATATTCTGAATTTCACTCTGCACATCAGACTGCTTTCTCACCTAACACCTTAAAAGGTGTTTTCCTCTGCCCAATGGTCCTTTTTTTAGCTTCTTGAATACGTTTCTTTTGATCAATACTAAGGATATTTTTTGTACCATTGGGACTGGTGAGTGCTTCAACGTTCAAAACTCATTCCATATTTGTTGGAATTCATCTTCAAATAAAAGGTAGGGCTTGATGCTTTTGACACAAGGCAGATGACACTCTACTATCCATATTATAGTGTCTTGTCATATTGGTGTTTGTTCTTAATAGAACACTACGATTTCTTACACGGATTTTCACACTATGATCTTTTCACACGACGATCAACACTTGCTCGTCTTGCAGACTCAATATTTCTGAGAGCACACTACGATCTCTGAGTTAGCTTCGGCAAACATCTGGACTACTCTACGATTTCTAAAGAGGTCCTTCAAGGCAAATACACTACGATCTTCTAAGCTCTATGATCTTGCCTTGGCTTCTGCAATCTATTAATCAGCTTGATAGACTACGATTCCTGTTGAAGCCTATCTATACGCTTCACGATAGATCAACCTAACATCTTTGATCTCTTTATCTATACATTTGTTTATAGAATGATGAACACTTAAAAGCTAAGATCAACCTAACAACTTTGATCTATTACTAAGTCTTTGTACATATATTCTTTTAAGGACTTTACATATAATCATAATCATTTACTTTAAACATCAAATCAAAATATGCATTCTTCTAACAATCTCCCCCTATTTGATGTTGACATAACCAAGGAGATTTGTTGTCATGATTATCAATATCTAGATGCATTTTCAGTAAAGTAAACGTGACTTAATATTTCATTGAGCAGCTGAAATTTCTAGAGAATAAGCATGAATTTATTGATGTCTGAAGAGTAGATATTACAGATAAGCTTTACATCAATAAGAGTTTAAGTTTCAACTTAACTCTATTTTTTTGGCCTTTTGCTTCTCAGAGGATTTGCATATTCCTCAGCTCTCCTTTTTCTGCTGGCTTCATCCCTTTAGGCTAAATCTTCCAGTTCACTTGGACTTAGTCTAGGATTGTGATCATGCCTATTCATGAATGCAGGATCTCCAATTGGCATTCTTAGGCATGTTGTTGTTACCTCATGAGAGCTGGTAGTTGGCCCTAGACTCCTTAAAGGTTGAGCCATTAAAATTTCTTGCTGATCAAATCGTTGAGTCTGATGGTTGGATCGTGGAGTGTGCTGGTGGATTTGCCTTGCGTGAGGATTCCTTGAGGATTAAGTTGGAATTGACCTCTGCCTTTTCCCTTGCCTCCCTGATCTCATTTCCCTTTATTCTCCCCCTTTATGTCAGCATCAAGGGTTCGAATGTCTTCTGAGAGGCGAGTGATTCCTTGGACAAGCTCATTGAGTTAACTCTGAGTTTGAGCAATGTCCTCATGATTTTCTTGGATCAAGGCATCAGAATGAGTTTCACGTCGTTGAAGAATGTTGAGAACAGTTTATGTCTGCTGCATTTGACCCATAGAGAAGTCTTGAAATTCTTTGACTGCAGTTTGAAGACTTTTGATGCTCTGTATCATTAGATTGTTCTAAGATTCTTGAGTTTTCTGTAAGATCAAGATAGCATCCCGATGCTTTTTAGCTGCAAGAAAGTGAATATCGTCCCTGTCTTTTATGCTTTGAAGCATTTCTTTGATGATTTCTTTGAGCATTTTAGAGAACTTAGAGCTTAGGGAGCTTGGGAGATTGTTTGCAGCATTGATCAATGATGTTAATCTCAGCTGAATAAGTGCAGTATAATCTTCAAGACTCTCGTTGAGTTTCTTGATCACTTTCTCAGACATTGCTGACAAATCAGCCTTTGTGGATAGTTCTGACAGGAGTTCATTTAGATGAGGAATTTATGAGGGAGGTGGTGTGCTCTTGAATTGATCTTGCAATGAGTAGAGGGCAAGATCAAGATTGAAATATTCAATGTTGGATGAGGAGGGAATATCTGATGTAGGGGTCTAGGTTTGGATGTTGAAGTTTGGTGACTCTACGATTTGAGGTGGAGACTCTACAATGGGGCTAGAGTCAGGGATCGTAGAGTTGATAGGATGTGAGAGCATTAGGGAGTTGATCTTATTTGGTTCCTCAATTACAGAATTTTGGGATTCTATAACTAGAAATTGATTTAGTGGATGTAAAATCACTTCCAACCATCGTGGTAATTCATAAAATTGATTGAATGAGGATGATGGCAAATGATTAACTTTGAAAAGAGTTGGGATAGATAGTACCTCAAGTTTGTTTTTTGAGGAAGAATTGTTGGTGAGAAGCTTCTTGGCAAAATAGAATCTCCCTGGGAATCCATTAGCTAGCACTGAGATGGCCGGATACTCTTTGAAGCTCCAAAACATGTGACTCCAAGAGTTTAGAATTTGAGCTTGATGGAAAGGCATCATAGGTAGATATACAAACAGTTATTCATAGTTGGCTCTTTTGTGCCCATCAATGCCCACAGCTATAATCTCTACCTCATCACCTTCATCCTTTTTTCTGCTTTCGTTGGAGGATTTCGTTATCTCAATGGCCTCATGATGTTCTTGCACTGGTTCTTCTTCATTTCTTCCTGGAACCTCTTCTTCTGTCACAAAGATATCATGAGCCTCCCCCTCATCGTGATCATCTTCTTGTACTATCAATAGCTCCCCTTCAACTAGGGCACTTCCTATGATGGGAGTTTCAGACATCTCCCCCTCAATAGGTGTATCCTCTATCATCAGATCTTCAGGTGTCTCCCCCTCAGTTTGAGCTTTGACTATTTGGCTTTCATTTGCTGGTTCCTTTTCAGCAGTCAATTCTTTGTCTTCCCTCTTTAGCACTTCTTCATTGACAAGAATATATTTCTTGACCAGTTTTCTTCTTGATTTTCTGGGCTGAGCCACAGCCTTAGGACTTTCTTAGTTTTAAGTTTTGTCCTGTTGATCAGCTAGAGTGTTTGATTTAGCTTCATCTTTTCTTTATGTGTTTGGTCTGGACTCTACAATCGAAGAGATTGATGGCTTTTTGGACTTGTGGCTAATTTTATTCTTCTTCAACAGTTGAGATATGGTAGCTCTATCTTCTTCTGCCTCAGCCTGTTGTTGCTTCCTTCTTAGGATCCTTAGAGTCTCAATGTCTGAGGACTCTACGGGCTTATCGGTAGTGGATCCTTGAGGTTCTTCTGTAGTTCTGGCTTTCAACTTCCTTTTCCCTTTGCTTTTTCTGATTAAAGCAATGGGTTCTTCTTTGTTAGCTTCTTCTTCTTCTTCCTCAGTTTCTCTGACAACAAACATATTTTCAGGCATTCCTGATCCCTTTATTTCACCAGTTCTACCACTGGATTCAGACATCATCCGCATATTTTCAGCTGGATTCCTTTTCCAGTTCATAAATAGTTGTTGAGTCATTCATCGATTTGGATTGATGGCTTCTCCTTCATCGTCCTCAATTAAGTCACCAAGAGCAGCTTGTAGGATAATGCTTATAAATTGCCCATAGAGCATTTTCTGAGAGCTCTTCGTCTTCTTTGAGCTGATTAACCACTTCCCAATCCATTCAAGTAGTAGAGCCCCATAGTTGAGTTGTATTCCATATCATATAGCAGTTATGAGCTTGAGTTTCACCTCATTCATAGAGTCATGACCTGAGCTCTTGCAACATATACATTTTTCAACAATATCAGCTAGAAATTCATACCTTTGTGGAAACTCCTTCTTCTTGTATCCTTTGACAGAGGGTGATTTCTTGTGATGCATCTTTTTAAGACCCTTATGGATGTCTATGCCATCTATGGATGGATACCCTTCAGATTTGAGACCTAGGGCTAGATTAATGTCCTCAGCCTTTTGTCTGATTTCGACGTTCCTAACTTTTGCAGTGATGGTGTTATTTTCAAATACCCCGTTATTGTAGAATTCTTTTACCAGCTTTGGGTAGATCAATGTGTCTGTACCCAAGGCTTCTTTGAGACCTGCCTTCTTTAGTAGAGACAAAGTCTTGTGAAATTGGGGTTCAGCTGTTTTGAACTCGTCAAAGCAGAGATAACACTAGAAGCCGCCATTAATTTTCTTGCAGGAAGTGTGATTTACTGAGTTTTCTAGACAGCTTAGGGTTTCTTCTTGCAGAGATAAGGAGAAGGATAAGCTTTTGAACTTCTGGTTTCAAAAGGGCGCCTTTAAATGGTACAAGTAACTTCCCTCTCTCCATTTTGCTTAGTGGGACAAGTGTTGAATTCTGCTTGGCTCTACGAATTTGACAGAGAGGGATTGTACTGAATTGCCCTCAACTTCTTCTGAGCTAACGTATTCTTCAAGAGGACTACGATCGTTGAGATGACCCTTAAAATCGTCGAGTCTGTTCTACCATCATTGAGTCTGTTCAGCAGTCGTCGTGTCTGATCTGCAATTTTAGAGTCTGATCTGCGATCGTCGAGTCTGATTAGCAATCGTAGAGTCTTAACCAAGTCCTCGTGATGAACTTTCGACTTAGCATTCTTCTTGGTTTAAGGTAGCTCAGGAAAGGCCAAACTCATTGAATGAATCAAGGGTTAGGTTTGTCCCTGAGGTACTTATCAGAGAGATTGCTTTGTTTGAGACTTGATCATCATAGGGTGCTCCTTTGGTTTTGATGTAACTCTACTATCGTTGAGTCTTCACTGCGATCGTTATCATTATATGACACTTTGGTTCTACGATCGTGGTCTTCCTTTGATCATGTCTATGATTTCAAACATAGCCTTTAAACCTGTATGGTTAGCACATGCTAGAGCATATTTTTCATGGTTGTAAGTTAAGCATGCCTACCTCACTTATTAACTTGTTAAATCTGGATTCATTTAGAGGCTTTGTAAAGACATCAGCAAGTTGATTTTCAGTAGGGATATATTGTAAAGATATAGTTCCATTTTGCACATGATCCCTAATGAAGTGATACCTTATTTCTATATGCTTAGTCCTAGAATGCATGACAGGATTATGAGTTATAACAATTGCACTTGTGTTATCACAGTGAATAGGAATGGATTTAAATTCAAACCCATAATCTGCTAGTTAATTTTTCATCCATAAGATCTGAGCACAGCAATGTATTCAGCTTCTGCAGTTGAAGTAGACACTGAATTTTGCTTCTTGCTAAACCAGGACACATATCTATTTCCTAGCAATTGACAGGTGCCACTGGTACTCTTTCTATCAATTTTGCAGCCTGTAAAATCAGCATCTGTGTATCTTGTTAGCTCAAATGAGTACTCCTTGGGATACCAAAGCCCCAAGTGGGGTGTACCTTTGAGATATCTGAAAATCCTCTTTACAAGAGATAAATGAGATTCTTTAGGATTAGTCTGAAATCTAGCACAAATTCATGTTGTGAATATTATATCTGGTCTACTGGCAGTTAGATATAAAAGAAAGCCAATCATACCTCTATATTGAGTTATATCAATACTTTTACCTTTTTCATCTTTGTCAAGCTTGGTTGCAGGAGCAATTGGGGTTTTCATGGGAGAGGCTGACTCCATGCCATACTTCTTAAGTAAGTCTTTAATGTACTTGGCTTGGTTGATGAAGATTCCTTCATCAGTCTGCTTTACTTGCAGTCCAAGGAAGAAGTTCAATTCACCCATCATGGTCATTTCAAACTTGCTCTGCATAAGCTTGGAGAATCTCTTGCATAGCTTTTCATTAGTAGATCCAAAGAGAATATCATCAACATATATTTGAACTAATAGGACTTTGTCTTTGTGCTTTCTAAGAAATAGTGTGGTATCTACTCTACCTCTAGTGAATCCATTTTCAATAAGGAAGTTAGTTAGTGTTTCATACAATGCTCTATGTGCTTGTTTAAGACCATATAAGGCTTTGTCTAATCTAAAGACATAATTAGAAAGAGATGAATTGATGAAACCTGAAGGCTGCTCTACAAAGACTTCTTCTTGAAGTTCACCATTCAAGAATGCACTCTTGACATCCATCTGAAAGACCTTGAATTTCATGTGAGCAACAAAGGCAAGAAATATTCTGATGGCTTCTAGTTTGGCAACAGGTGCAAATGTCTCATCGTAGTCAATGCCTTCTTCCTGAGAGTAACCTTTGGCCACTAGTCTAGCCTTATTCTTGGTTATCACCCCATCTTCATCCATCTTGTTTCTAAAGACCCACTTGGTTCCAATTACAGGATGATTCTTTGGTCTTGGAACCAATCTCTATAATTTGCTTCTCTCGAACTGATTAAGTTCTTCCTGCATGGCCTCTATCCAGCTGGAGTCTTCCATAGCATCCTCTATCTTCTTTGGTTCCATTTGAGATAGGAAGCTTAGATAAAAGTATTCATTTTGGGTGGCAGCTCTTGTTTTGACTCTTGCACTCGGATCTCCAATGATTAGATCTTGAGTGTGATCTCTTGCCCATCTTCTTCCTGTTGGGACATCAGTTCTTATGCCTTCTTGTCTTAGACCCTCAAGATCTATTTCTTCTTCTTGGTGTAGAGGTTCGTTGTCTGGCATAGTGATATTTTCACATGAAAAACGTCGTTATAGATTCTATAACGACGATTTTTACCGTCATTATACATGTATAGCGACTAGAGGTGCTCAAAATTTTCAATTTTTTCGATTTTTTACCGAACCGGTTGATATCGATACCGGCAGTACCGATTTTTTTTGTATCGATTTTTTGGTATTTTAACACTTTTCGGTACCGGTAGCGGTAATGACTTTTTTGAATTCGGTAATAACCGAAATATCAAAAATATCGAAATTTAATAACATAATAATTAATCGTTAATCTTTTGTAGTTTTATATATTAAAAAAAATTATATATATATATATTAATAATTTCAATATAATAGTAGTTTTATTAATATTTTTATATATATTAATAATTTTTTGTAGTTTTATTTTATATATTAATTATTATTATTAGTTAATGATTATATAATTATTATTAATAATTATATTAATTCATGTAGACCTGGCAATATAGTTAGTTAACTGTTAGGTCAAACCATATTAACTAGAACCAAATGGGTTGGTTAGCCATTTTTATTTTTTCAGGTTGGTTAAAGTTTGGACCCATATTTTTTAAAACAAATATAGTTAGTTAACCGGTTAACCATTTTTCAACCCATATTTTTTTCCTATCCAAAAGTTCTTTTCTCATCTAATATAGTATAGTATATTTATCAGCGCGTGCATTATACTTGTACTACCACAGTAGGAGTAGGAGTACTACTCTAATTCTTTTTCTTTAATTAATTTCTCCCAGATTCGGTTGGGTTGAAATTTGAAACTTAAGAGCTAAGTCACGCTTTCTAATTTACTTCTCGGCGTGATGGGTCATGGTAGTAGTAGTAGTATAGCTCCACAACTTTTCTCTCAAACCAAACCAAATTACATTACGTACCTCATATATTTTAAGTTTATGATTTTTTTAAAATTTATTGTATATTCATTATAAATTTATTGTTATAATTTTTTTATTTTAAAAATTACTACTAATCTTATTATAATTAATTTGAAAGGGGAGGAGAAATATATACATGATTACTAGTTTATATATATATATATATATATATATATATATATATATATATATATATATATTGTAAGACCCCAACTTTTATGAATAAAGATAAATTTTCTATAAATATCATTTTGAATATTAAGGAGTGAATTTGATATAATGTTATAGTTGTGGGTAATATTTATAAATTTTGCAAAAGTACGCAAGTTGTTATATTATATTCGATTGGTTAGGGAATATTCGTTTTAACAGAAATATTCAATGACATAGACAATCATTGGTGGACCTCTGGCAACGGAATTATTGTCGGAATGAGAAAACGACAAAAATATCTTTTTATAAAAATAACGGCGAAAGTTTTACCATTAACTGTTGAAACACCCTGTTAAAAGTACGATGTCTGGCGTGGTTTCATAGTAGCACACTCAGTATTGATTATTGATGCTTACGTGAGAAGTCACTCAGTTTTGTTCAATTATTGCTACAGTAATTGCTACATAGTATCTCACGTTATTTGATTCAATTATTGTCGATATTTTATATATTAGTAAATCAATAATTGAAACTACAAAGTTATTAATATTATTATTTACAATATTGACGATATCTAAAAGTTCTGTCAAGGAAAGGTTTGGTCACCTAATTGCGCGCCAATAGGGAGAAATCTTTATTGAAAAGCTCCCTCTTTCCTGAGAACGACCTGATTGTTAAATATTGCGAATTATAATAATGATGATAAATGTTGTTAAAAATATTGAGGTGATTTTTATGAAGTATATTTTGATGTAAATTTTGCTTATTATATGGACCCCCACTTACCCATTTTTTAAAATTGTCGGTCGAAAATTATCTCAGTTCTGATTATTATTATTATTATTATTATTATTATTATTATTATTATTATTATTATTATTATTATTATATATACATGTGCCGTATTATATAAGTTATATATTATATATAATGTGTGTGTCCGTGATGATATGTGTGGGAGATTTTGGTGGGTGGTGGAAGAATTTGGTGGGTAGTAGAAGATATTATATATATATATATATATATTATATATTTTTCGTTTTGTTTGACTAATTGTGTTAGCATTTGAAAAGTAGGCGTCTGATGAATCAACAAAGTTTAGCCCGTGAGTTTCCTACTGTTGATCCGTGAATAAATTCTAAATACTATCCTTTCCATTCTCCTATAAATAGGATGCTTAGTTAGAATTGAAAATCACACCAGAATCAAAGAATTCTTCTTCTATAAAATTGAGCGTATTTCTTTCGAGTTTTAGAAAGCTTTGAGCGTAGAAAACAGTGAAAGTTTTCTTCAAGAATATCTCCACTATACCAGTTAGAATACTCTTTTTTTCAAGGTAAGGGATGTTATTTTTGTTTAATATTCGCTTGAAATAATATTTTCTTCCATACTCTGTAGTATGTAAGTAATATTATTTCGTTTCAGATTTCGAATTCTATACTCATTTGGTTAAAGTTTTGGCTTCTATACTCCATGAAATTAGTAGAATATCCTTCATATTTGCGCTTCATCCAGTATCTTTTCATGAAAATATTATTCTAAGCATTCTTGATAAGTTTTAACTTTTTCATGTCAGAGTACTATTCACGGGTTACTATTCCTGAATTACTATTCACGCGATACTATTCACTCGAGTACTATTTACCCGAGGTACTATTCATGATAAAAATTGATTCGTTTTCGGTTCAAATCATTTTTGGTACAATATTATTCTTGAATTTTACTCCACAAAGCAGTAGTATGTTGACAATTTGGACATTATTGATTTCTGGATAAATTAAATTATAAATCTTTAAAATTTATCCTTGAACTTGTTTTATTGAATTCTTATATCATTGTCATCATCCTCATGTTTATATTATGTTGAAAGTCATATGTAGCATGTAGTGCATAGATGGACTTGGTATGATTATGACCAGGGATTATTCGGTATAATCATGACCGTAATGTTATAAATGATGTGGTAAAAGTTCTCATTGGCCCGTAGTGCATTGATGGACAGTTGTTGGCATGATCATGACCATTGATGAAAACACGAATATCCTTGGCCCATAGTGCATGGATAATTTGTGGTCGTGATACTAATGAATATCCTTGGCCGTAGTGCAGGGATGATGTGGATTATTTATTAAGCTGAGTCTCAGCGATAAAAGTGATGAAAAATCTTTTAAAATCATAGAAGATAGTAGATATCATGCTCTACTCGACTCTTCTAATGGATTGTTTGTTCTGCTGCAGTTAAACTTGATGTTTATTATATTTTATCAGTTTAACATTGTTGAAGGCTAACGATAATTTATTCTGCATTATCTTAGTCATAATATTTCTTACTGGGCTAGTTGAGCTCACCTTTTGCTTTCATTGTTCTCTTCAGAAAATGAGAACGTAGCCAGGACTAGTCGGGGAACGGAGTGACGGTCCAGATGTGTGCATTAGTAGTCCTCACTATTCTATGAAATAGTGTGATAATAAATGTATTGAGGACTCTATTTGAGTTTGAATACTGTCTAGAAGACAATATTCGTATTAAAACTCTCAATTTATGTTTTGTCGTATTTTACACGACTGTTGTATTATTAAGTTGTATTTAAATTTTGTACCATGTATTTGGCGACTCAAGATGGGTAATGTATACCTTTTTTGGGGGCGTCACACACACACACACACACACACACACGTATATATATATATATGGTCTGGATCTTAAGTTCACCCCTTATCCAACTCACCCGAGCTCACCCCCCTTTAGCGACGGACCCGGCGACGGTTCGGTCATACAACCGTCTTCAGTACTTTTAGCGACGGACAACATATAGCGTCGCTAAAAGTACCGACGACGGTTGTATGACCGAACTGTCGCCGGGTCCATCGCTAAAGGAGGGTGAGTTGGATAAGGAGTGAGCTTAAGATACAGACTCTATATATATATAGTTAAAGTAGCCTGAGAAGGGAGGTAGTATGGAGCATGCAGTTACAAAAGATTTATAAATATGTTTCAATATTTAAACGACATTCATAGAATTATACTATAGTGTATTTTGGATTTCAACCTTTTTATTAGCAGGTTAATAATAATTTTAAAAAATTATTTAAATATGGAAGGGTATTAATAATTTTAATTTAAAATTTTATTAGTATAGTTTTTTAGCATTTTATTATTTATATTAATAATTTTTATATCATATTATTACTTAATTAATTTAATTATGACGGTCACAATTTTATTTTTCAAAAGTTATGTTTAAAAGTCAAAACATCTTAAAATGGTTAATATGGTTTTTAACCATAACCATATAGTTCCAACCCACACAGCCCATATTAAAAATGGTTAATATAGTTTTAGTTCTTAAATGGAACCATAACCATATTTTAAAAACAAAACCAACCCATAACCATATTTTGTCAGGCCTATTACTATAACTAAAAATCGAACCGAAAAAATCGATACCGATTTTGTACCTAACCGGTACTGCCGGTTTCGGTTCTTGCTTTTCCAGTAATTTTGGATCAAAACCGGTTCGATATTTTCGGTACCGATTCGATTTTTTACCGATGAGCACCCCTAATAGCAACATTTTTCATATAAAAATATCAAAAGTCATGTGAAAATATTAATTTCCTGAATAAAATAGTACTTTCATTAATGTTTGATCTGGATCACACACACACACACACACACAAGACACACACACACACACACTATATATATATATATATATATATATATATATATATATATATATATATATTTGTGTGTTGTTTGTGTATGTTCTTTTCTTTTGGTCTTTATCTCGATTTTTTAGCAATTTTTTTTATTAAATAACTAAAATCATAAAAATATTATGTTTTGATAAAAAAAATCACTCAGCTATTTTTCACCATTTGTTAAACTTCCAAACTATTTCCATCACATTCAAAACTAATAATTAATTATTCTATCTAATAAAATATCCTTAAGAAAATATCAACTATATAATAATTCTAGAATGAAATGGGATAATGAGCTCGTTCCTCTGAAAATCTTTTGCTACATACTAGTGTTTATTACTTCAAAAACAATAAAATAAGAATTTGATTTTTCTACAAGGGTAAGTTTGCTCCATTTGATATTAAAATAATAGGCAAAGGGTTAATAAAATTCCTGATGTTTATTCGATGTCCCACTTGTACTTTAGACTAATTTTTTTTTCAAAAGATTTTTACGTTATATTTTTTTGGTTCTTTGTGCCTTCTTAGTTAACAAAAGACAAAACAACAGATTAAAATGTGATGATGTATAGAACTTAAATATAAAATATATTCTAAATATAAAACAATATATATCATTTAATCAAAACAAAAAATACTAAAATTCAAAATAAAAAAAAGCATAACATATTTACATCATTTTATCAAAATAATAAAATTCAAATTATTTTGTTAACTAATCAAAACAACTAATTAAAGAAAATAAATTGTATAACATATTTACATTATTTAATCAAAATACTAAAATTCAAAACATAATATATTTATATCAAATACTAATTAAAAAATACTAAAATACTAATTAAAAAAAATACTAAAATACTAAAACAAATCAAATTAAAAAATACTAAAATACTAACATTCAAATTATTTTGTTAATTAATCAAAATAACAAAAATTCAAATTACATCATTAAAATACTAAAATCATAATACTAAATACTAATTGATATAAAATTTTTAAATTACTAAAATTATAATACTAAATAATATTTTTAATTAATTGCGTTGAGCGAGGAAATGATAACTAATATATAGCTTATGTTGTCTTTAAAATAATACTACTGTAGTAGTATATGATTACTGTATATAAAAAACGAAAAAGAAACAATTTCTCAAGTAATTAATGCATCTTAAGAAAAATGGAGTATTATGATTATTTTAATAATTTTTTTAATATTAATTTTAAAATCATATCAATTTAAAAATATTATAATGTAATTTGAATTTTAGAATACATTTTTAAAAATATTATTACATCATCAAATTATAACATATCTTTGTTATGTATAGATTATTACATCATCAAATTATTTATATTATTTATAACATATACTTTATTATGTATAGATTATGTATAGATTATTACATCATCAAATTTTATATAGTTTAAAAATATTATTTAGTATTATGATTTTAGTAATTTAAAATTTTTATATCAATTAGTATTTAGTATTATGATTTTAGTATTTTAATGATGTAATTTGAATTTTTGTTGTTTTGATTAATTAATAAAATAATTTGAATGTTAGTATTTTTTTTAATTTGTTTTTTTTATTTTAGTATTTTTTTAATTAGTATTTTAGTATTTTTTTTAATTAGTATTTGATGTAAATATGTTATATTTTGAATTTTAGTATTTTGATTAAATGATGTAAATATGTTATACAACTTATTTTATTTAATTAGTTGTTCTCGATTAGTTAACAAAATAATTTGAATTTTATTATTTTGATTAAATGATGTAAATATGTTATGCTTTTTTATTTTGAATTTTAGTATTTTTTTTGTTTTGATTAAATGATATATATTGTTTTATTTAGAATATATTTTATATTTAAGCCTGCCACGTCATCACATTTTAAACCCTTTTGGGGCACGGACGACCCAAAAAATATAACGTTAAGAGTACTTTTGGAAAAAAAATTAGTTTAAGATGCAAGTGGGACATTGGGGTAAACATTAGGGACTTTTTTGACCCTTTGCCCTTAAAATAATCTAGTAATAGGATTCCTAATTAACTTTTGATTTATAAATTTAAAGAAAATGACAAAGCAATAAGAAGGTTTTCGTATATAAAGACTTATGTGAGTTATACTAATTGTTTTTAACGCGGGAGTGATAGAATTACTCCTTTTAATACTAACCAAATTAGAACGAACTATTAATTTTTTTAAGGCTCTCTTCTCATAAATAGTAAATGGTCTTATATTCATATGAGTGAGACTGTATGTGAAATAATTCGGGGCATGTCTAGAGTTCGGAACATATCTCGGGTCAAATCCCAAGTTCGAATCGAATCAAATCCATCCAAATAAAATTTTAAACTACTAAACCAATAGTATATTCTTGGGTCATATTAGTCAACCACAGACTCACCAAAAAGGACATAACTTGAAGGTACCCCATATCTTTCTATACTCAAACATAAATTTTTGTCTCTCTAGCCATTGTGGAATGATAATACCATCAGCTTTCATGTCATTCGGCAATTCGATCGAATGACCCGACCTGAAACTCGAGCTTTCGAGTGTTTGCTCTGTAAATTTCAGGTCAAAATCCAAGTATGAATCGAATCAAATCTATCCAAATAAAGTCTTAAACCACTGGACTAATAGTATTTTTTGAGTCATCTTAACTTACTACAAACTCACTAAAAAAATTATGACTGAAAAATATTATTGATAGTAACTTAATTTCACAATTTTTTTCTCATAGCTTTCTATATGAAATTAGGATGTTACATTGTAAAAATATCAATTTTTTCTTACGTAAATAATAATTCTTTAAAAATAAAAATGCAAAGTACAGGGCTACTCTACCAAAGAGGACGGGGCGACCTGGTTGCAAGTTGAGCTCTACATCACGCGTAAGGCTGTAAAGTGAATAAATATTTGAAGTATAAATGATTTAATTATAAATAAATTTTAAAATTCACAAATTAAAATTTTCTAGAAGTTAAAATTGTTGGGAACCAAAATTAAATCTAAATTTTTTGATCCAAATCTGAGATACTCTGTTCCACTCTGTTGGCCTTTATCATACGAGTCTTCTTCCCATATCCAAACAATTACAAGTTTATACACCGTTTCTATTTCATCTAAGCTCCAAGTTACAACTGATGCATTTCCATCAACAAATTCACACAGTCGAATACGTCTCTCTCCAACTCTCTCAACAGCTGAAAGGATTCTGGTTTCTTTCTCTAAGGTCTGCTTCTAATTTCTATTAATTCTCATTCTACTAATTAATTGTCAATATGATCATATATATACTCTATGTTTATGTGAATAGTACTTATGTAATCTGTTTTTACGAGGGTTAATTTTGTTTCCAAGTAGTAATCAGTTAAAGCTCTGAGTGTTGAAATATAGATTGCAATCTGTTTTTATGTTTTTGTGAATACTTGTAGAGAGAATACAATGGGAGGATTAATGCTCTGATCCACTTTAGTGTTTCTTAACAATATAGAATAGGATTAAATACACACTAGCCCCTTGTGATAGAGGCTCCAAACACTTTCACCCTGTGCTACAAACTCGGTCACTAATTCCCCTGTGGTAAGCCCAAAAATGACCAGCTCACTTTTGAATTAACGGGGTTTTTCAGTTTTTGTCAAGTGCATGTTTTAAAATTGTGGATTTTTAAATTTTTAGTGGAGTGGATTGGTAAGATTAGAACTTTCTAAATTTTTATTGAAATTTGTTGGTAAAATTAGGTTTTAATGATCATTGGTTCAATATCTGGTATAAAATCACAGTTTGTAAAATATATGCTCAACTGGTTATTTAAAATTTGGATTTTTGGTAAGATTCATGCGTAAAATTACAGTTTGTACAATATATTCAATTGCCTATTTCAAATTATTATTTTTTTTTGTTAGATTCATGAATAAAATTTGTTTTCTTCAATTTATCTCAACTGCATGTTTTTAATTTAGGACTTTTGAAATTTTTGCTGAAGTGTATATGTAAAATTAGGGCTTTAGAATAATTCTTTCAATTTCTGGTAAGCGACTGGTGTTTGTTATTTGTATCTTGCTTAGCATTAGTCAAAGGTTTAAGTCACTATCACTCAATATGATTCCATTTTTCCTGAATATTTGTTATTTAAACGAGACTGTAGTTAGCTGTTTGTGATTCAATAGTAATTGTTAATAATCTGTTATCTGAAGGCCTTTAGGTGTCTTTTTAATTCATCTACAAATCATACTTTCGGAAAGTGCTGCATTCTTCTCAAGATTAAAATTTTCTATTTAAATTTGATAGATGCCCAAACTTGAGAGCAATTTTGTTTGTAACATTTAGATAAACTACAAATAGGGGTCTAATAAGGGATAACATTTTCAGACTACTAATTCCAAAACCACTGATTGGCTCAAGTTATAGTGTTATGAATTATGATGGCTATCTATGTTGGCTATTTTCTGTATGAGGAAATGTTGGGGGTGATCTACAGCTATGTTGAAGAACTTGCTCTCTAGAATATCTTTTATTATTAAAAATCTAAATTTAGTATTCTACACATCGGATTTAAATTTGTTTCCGCTATTTTCCTATAAGAAATGATACATAAACCAGTCTATACAATGATTTTGAGAAGTTAAATGTCTCTACAGTTGTTTTAATTACAATCAGAGGTCAGACCTCATATGTAAAATACATCGGATATGATAATATTTATTGCAGTGGTTTCCGTAATCACTTTCACAATCCTTCTGGTGGACAATAGGGATATCCTACTTAAAGTTGGTAGGAGGTGCACATATTATCAAAATAATTTTGCAACTTGTTACCCTTTTACCTCATGGCTGTTGTTTTGCTGGCCATGTTATTTGCTTTGTGTTGTTGTCCTATTGCCTCTAATAGCTAATTCATCCTTGTTACTCATATTTGGATATACGAATATAAGGATTTTACATCACAATTCATTTTACATCTATTATTTTGGGATTAGCATGAATCTCAGCTCAATAACATCGGCTTCTAATAAGTTTGCATTTAATTCATACCTAATTCAGATTGTTAAGCTGTTTCCATGCAACTATAGTATGATTAACTTTATTGTTAATTTTATTTTCAGAAATTTACGCTGGGGCTATCTTCTCGGGTAACTTAATTTGTCTGGTTTTTGCAGCTGAAGCCTATATACTACGAGGCTCTCACGGAAATGGGGAGTGTCAATGAAGAGAAACTCAGGTTTTGTATTGATAGAGGAGGCACATTCACTGATGTTTATGCTGAAATTCCGGGCCAGGCTGAAGGTCGAGTTATGAAGCTGCTGTCTGTTGACCCATCTAACTATGATGATGCTCCAATTGAAGGAATACGTAGGATTTTAGAGGAATATACTTGCCAAAAACTTCCCAGGACTTCTAAAATTCCCACAGATAAAATAGAGTGGATCAGAATGGGTACAACCGTGGCAACAAATGCACTTTTAGAGAGAAAGGGGGAGAGGATTGCATTGTGTGTGACTCGAGGTTTCAAAGATCTGCTGCAAATTGGTAATCAGGCTCGCCCAAGTATCTTTGATCTCACTGTATCAAAACCTTCAAATCTTTATGAGGAGGTTATAGAGGTCGATGAGAGAATTGAGCTTGTGCTTGATGATGAAGTGAAATCTCATTCCTCTGGACCACTTCTCAGAGGAATTTCAGGCGATCTTGTCAGAGTTGTAAAGCCACTTGATGAAGGTGCTCTGAAGCCTTTGCTAAAAGGTCTGTTGGAGAAAGGAATCAGTTGTCTAGCTGTTGTATTGATGCATTCTTACACTTATCCACAACATGAAATATACGTGGAAAAATTCGCTGAGAGTCTGGGGTTCAAACATGTTTCTTTATCTTCTTCCCTCACTCCTATGGTTCGAGCTGTTCCTAGGGGTCTCACAGCCAGTGTAGACGCTTACCTGACTCCAGTTATCAAAGAGTACTTGTCAGGTTTCATTTCCAAATTTGATGAAGGCCTAGGAAAGGTGAATGTTTTGTTTATGCAATCAGATGGAGGACTTGCGCCAGAAAATAGGTTTTCAGGTCACAAAGCGGTTTTGTCAGGTCCTGCAGGTGGGGTTGTTGGTTACTCACAGACTCTTTTTGGGATTGAAACAGAAAAACCCCTCATTGGTTTTGACATGGGTGGTACTTCTACCGATGTGAGCCGCTATGCAGGGAGCTATGAACAAGTTCTAGAAACCCAGATTGCCGGAGCTATAATTCAAGCACCTCAGCTTGACATAAATACTGTTGCTGCTGGTGGTGGTTCAAAATTGAAGTTTCAGTTTGGAGCTTTTCGAGTGGGACCAGAATCAGTGGGTGCACACCCGGGTCCAGTGTGTTATAGGAAAGAAGGGGAATTGGCAGTTACAGATGCAAATCTTATATTGGGATATGTAATCCCCGACTATTTCCCCTCAATATTTGGCCCTAAAGAAGATCAGCCTTTGGATATACGCACAACTAGAATAAAATTTGAGGAACTTGCAAAGCAAATTAATTCCTATAGAAAAAGCCAGGATCCATCAGCGAAGGATATGACAGTGGAGAATATTGCACAGGGTTTTGTGAATGTCGCAAATGAAACAATGTGCCGTCCTATACGGCAACTGACTGAGATGAAGGGTCATGAGACAAAGAACCATGCCCTTGCTTGCTTTGGAGGTGCTGGACCCCAGCATGCATGTGCCATTGCTAGGTCACTAGGTATGAATGAGGTACTAATACACAGGTTCTGTGGGATCCTAAGTGCATACGGGATGGGATTGGCAGATGTTATTGAAGAAGCACAGGAGCCATATTCTGCTGTATATGGACCTGAGTCTGTATTAGAGGCTTCACGTAGGGAAGCGATTTTGTTGAAGCAGGTAGAGCAGAAGTTGCAAGAGCAAGGGTTCAGAAAGGAAAATGTGACTACTGAAACATATTTAAATTTGAGATATCAAGGTACAGATACTGCAATCATGGTAAAGAGACAGATAAACAATGATGGGTCAGGAGGTGATTTTGCTGATGAATTTGGTAAGTTGTTCCAACAAGAATATGGTTTCAAACTTCAGAACCGGAATATCCTTATATGTGATGTAAGGGTTCGTGGTATTGGAGTCACTAATATATTGAAGCCACAGGCCTTGGAACCTTCCTCTAGCTCTCCTAAAGTTGAAGGCCATTATAAGGTTTATTTTTGGGATATGTGGCACAATACGCCTCTATTTAAGCTTGAGGATCTGGGTTACGGGCACATCATACCTGGCCCTGCGATCATCATGAACGGTAACAGTACTGTGATAGTAGAACCCAACTGTAGAGCTACTATCACTAAATATGGCAACGTCAAAATTGAAATCCCGTCAACTTCAAATAGTGTGAAAGTCACAGAAAAGGTCGCAGATGTCGTGCAGCTGTCAATATTCAATCACAGATTTATGGGTATAGCTGAACAAATGGGGCGGACCTTGCAGAGAACTTCCATATCAACAAATATAAAAGAACGGCTAGATTTTTCTTGCGCTCTTTTTAGTCCTGATGGGGGGCTCGTGGCTAATGCCCCCCATGTTCCCGTGCACTTAGGAGCTATGTCTAGCACAGTTAGGTGGCAGCTGGAGTACTGGGGTGACAATTTGAGTGAGGGAGATGTTTTGGTCACAAATCATCCTTGTGCTGGAGGTAGCCATCTGCCTGATATTACTGTTATTACACCTGTTTTTGATAATGATAAACTGGTATTCTTTGTTGCAAGCAGAGGGCATCATGCAGAGATTGGGGGTATTACTCCGGGAAGTATGCCACCTTTTTCAAAGTCCATATGGGAAGAAGGAGCTTCTATAAAGACATTCAAACTTGTAGAGAAGGGTAGTTTTCAAGAAGAAGGGATCACTAAACTTCTCTGCTACCCATCTTCTGATGAATCAGATCGTAACATCCCTGGAACACGCAGGCTTCAAGATAATTTATCCGATCTTCATGCTCAAGTAGCTGCAAACCAGAGAGGAATTTCCCTTATTAAGGAGCTTATCGAGCAGTATGGTTTGGATATCGTGCAGGCTTACATGACCTATGTGCAGGTTAATGCAGAAGAAGCAGTGAGAGAAATGCTCAAATCCATGGCTGCTAAAATTTCTACCGAGTCAGCAAAATTTGCAGAGGGAGATTGTGTGACCATTGAGGAAGAAGATTACATGGATGATGGGTCTATTATACACTTGAAACTGGCTATCGATTCTAAGAAAGGAGAAGCAGTTTTTGATTTTTCAGGAACTAGCCCAGAGGTTTACGGGAATTGGAATGCACCAGAAGCAGTCACGGCTGCCGCTGTCATTTACTGCCTCCGTTGTTTGGTGGATGTTGATATTCCTCTCAATCAGGGCTGTTTGGCTCCTGTTAAAATCTCAATCCCCGCAGGTTCATTTCTCTCGCCAAGTGACAAGGCTGCTGTTGTGGGAGGTAATGTTCTCACATCTCAGAGAGTAACTGATGTTGTGCTTACTGCATTCCAGGCTTGTGCTTGTTCACAGGGTTGTATGAATAATCTCACTTTCGGGGATGACACTTTCGGGTACTATGAAACAATCGGAGGTGGAAGTGGAGCTGGCCCTAGCTGGAATGGGACTAGTGGGGTGCAATGCCATATGACAAATACTCGTATGACTGATCCAGAGATTTTTGAGCAGAGGTATCCGGTTCTTTTGCATAGATTTGGGTTAAGAGAGAATAGTGGCGGTGCTGGAATTCATAAAGGTGGTGATGGGCTGGTTAGGGAGATTGAATTCAGGTGCCCAGTAGTCGTGAGTATTCTTTCCGAGAGGCGTGTTCATCCACCTAGAGGCTTGAAGGGAGGAAAAGACGGTGCTCGGGGGCTCAATTACCTTGTTACAAAAGATAAGCGTACAGTATACCTCGGAGGTAAAAACACAGTTGAGGTGGAGGCTGGAGATATTCTTCAGATTTTAACTCCTGGTGGTGGTGGATGGGGTTCCGCATGACTCTCCATTTGTGCAAAAGGTACTACTCTGTTGCTGAGAATATAATTCTCATTTCTAAGTTGAATACATGGCATCACACAGTGTACCAGACCTATTGGTTACATAATTACATGGTTCCATCTGGTTGAAATAAGGAACTAAATATGTTTTCAGACATTACCTTTTTCTGGTGGCTTTTATTACATGTTATCTATTAGGAAACTGATAAAATCCACAATAGAAAATGATATTTTCACATGAAAATTGTCGCTATAGATCCTATAGCGATGGTTATAGCGACAGTTTTAACGGTCGCTATACATCTATAGCGACACTTTTCATGTGTAAATATCAAAAAGTGTTGTGGAAATATTAATTTCTTATCTCTTACTTTGAGTTATGTTTTTTACTATGAAAGCGGATAAATGTAAGAAAAATAATATACATGTCAATAAATATTTGAGATAATTTGATTGCGACCAGCATCGAAATGTATGCGATAAGATATAATAAGTTAATGTGAGACTCTTCTTAATTCATACTTATCCCATGTATAAGGGTGTAAATGAACCGAGTCGAGCCAAGTATTGAGTTGCTCAGATTTGGTTCACAAAATTTATCGAATATAAATTGATTGAGACTCGTTTAACTACTGAGTCGAACACAATTTCGAATCGAGCACGAACAGTTTTAATTTTTCGAATGAATATGATCCGAGTATCAATATGAAATTGTAATTTGAGAAGGTTCGAATAATTTATCTAACTTTAAAATTTACTAATATTTGAATCATTTATATTTCGAGTTGAGCTCGAATCAAACTTTTAGTCGAGTAATTACAAATTGAGTCTGAACTGTTTGCTCATTTTATCGTCTTATCCATGTATGCATATACGTAAAAAATTTGCAATATGTAGCAAGACTCTAAATATTATTACTATCTAAATTTCAATTGCTTGGAATATTTACATTTACATTCATTAAGTAGCAAACCTGGTTTCCCTAGATTCTCTTTTATATTATATACATTCTAATTTATACAGCCATTGGAGGAAGTTGAATAAATTTCTCCTTTTATTAAAAAAAAGATTGTCGTTTTAGAAAAAAAAAATTATTTCAATTTATTTATCGTTTATAACTTTCTAAGTAAATAAATTATTATTTTTTCTATATCACCCTCCTCATTCTCTCAAATTTTCTCAAATTAATTCTTTTCAACTTCCATAAAGGATTAATAGTTTTCAACTTCCCATTAAGGGGTAGTGATGGAATTTCAAATAAATTTTAATTGTTAAAAACTGATAGTATTAAATGATTTTTGTAATACATAAACGTGGTTAAGATCATGACACATTAAAATAAGAATAATCTTTTAACATTACAAATGATGTGTCTATTATATAGGGAAACTATGAATATTATTAGCTTAGTTTAAATTTGATAAACTGAAACGTGGTAAAGATCATGACACATTAAAAAAGAATAATTTTGTTCTTAAACTCTTATTAGCTCGTGTTTACTAATGTCCGTTTTGCACAATTATACGTAGATTGCATTATTACGAACAAACTAAACTAATCTTTTAGTAGTTTGATTTCTCTCATTAGACACTCCTGGATTATTACATGCAAACTAAACTTTTCTGAATTCATTGGTGCCATTGAAGTCCCTTTGTAGTAATATACAGTACATGGAACAGCAAAAATGAAGATGAAGGAGCTTTTGCTGGGTTTGAAGGTTTCTTTTAGTCCAACATATTTGGGCCTATCTGCATTATTGGTGATCTATTTTCTTATAGAATTCTCATACATGTTGGCCGATCTGCATTATTGTTGTACTATTTTCTTTCCCAAAACAATTAAGTCAATCAGCCAGCCAATCCAATTTGGAATACAAGTTTTGTAATTTTGCAGCAAATATGTAGTTTGGTCAAGGCCCAACTTGTTTTTAGTTGATGAAGGATAATGGGGAAGTAGGAAACACACTGTTTGTTGTTTAATTTGGTGGAACTTTTTTTTCTTCTCTAGACTTATGTTTGTTTGGAAAGATTATATACTTGGAATAGGACAATTAATTTTAAGTATTTTGTTTGTTTTCAAATTTAAACTTGGGATTATTAGTCTAGACTCTAGGGTTACGTTTGTTTGCAAGAATTATACTCGGGATAGGACTATTAATCCCGAGTGTCTTGTTTGTGGGCTATGTTTGTTTACAATGATTATAATCTCAGGATTATAATCCATAGGATTATAATCTCAAGGCTATTAATCTTAGGATTATAATCCTGGGATTATAATTATAATCTAAAGACTATTATGCCATTTTATAATCTTTAAACTAACAGTTTCAAGTTTAAATTTGAAAACGAATAAGACATCCGGAATTAATAGTCATATCCCAAGTATAATCTTTATAAACAAATATAACTTAAGAATTATAAAATATCTTAATAATCTTAAGATTATAATCTTTATAAACAAGCATAGCGCTAGTACTCTTTCCGTCCCAATATATTTGGTCCTCTTTCTGTTGTATATGAATCCTTCAAAACTAGGCCTGGCAAGTTTACAATTTATTTGGCCTTCTTTCTGTTGTATATGACTTCTCCAAATTCGACCGATCCCAATACTAATGAAACCCGAACCTCTAGGGCCTTAAAAGTTGTGATATTAGGTGTTCATACTAACAAAAATGTTGCATCTTAATTGTCTTAGAATTATAAATAGTTGTACAAAAGTACTACTAGTATAAAAGAATTTGAAGGAATTTAATTGGGGAATGGGGAAAATTTCTATGATCGGGGGCAAAATACGAGAAAAAATAGCACATTGACGATACGAATATGAGGAGTGCCGAATTATATCCGTACCGTTACCATGTCTATTGAACTTCATATTGTAAATGTGTGTTTAATTTCAGTCAAAAACTAAAAAAAAAAATGTGATGATAATATTTGTATTTTTATTTGTATATTACTCCATCCATTCTTAATTATTTGACGTTTTAGAGGTGGACACAAGAATTAAGATAATGATTGAAAAGTATTAAATATAGTACTCAATTGTCTATAATACCCTTAAATTTTTTGTTGTGATAAGGAGAGTTTTGTTGGGATAAGTAGAGAGAGAAAGAGATGAAGAGTTTAAAGTATCAAAAAAAATAGACAGAGTAATAAGGGGTAATTTTAGAAAAATTATTATTAATTATCTTAAATTTGAACAAATATCAAATAATTAAAGACAAATAAAAAACTCTAAAATGTCAAATAATTAGGAAGGGAGGGAGTACATTCCAATATACTTACTTCGTCCCTAATTATTTGACGTTTTAGAATTTTTTTATTTGTTCCTAATTATTTGTTGTTTGTTCAAATTTAGGAGAATTAATGATAATTTTTTTAAAATTATCCCTCATTACTCTATCTATTTTTTTGATACTTTACTCTTTCTCTCTTCTTATCCTAATAAAACTTTCTTTATTTTAATAAAAAATTTAAGGATATTATAAACATAATTGAAAGATTATATTTAATATTTTCTAATTATTATTTTAATTCTTATGTTCACCTTTAAAATATCAAATAATTAGGGACGGATGAAATATTTATTCTTGTATTTTTTGTAGGGTCTCACAATACATGAGAAAGGGTATCTTAAGAGGATGATAATAATTGTGATGATGATGGGTCTCACTCCTTTCATCATTGGCTCAAGACAAAGGCTATGATTGACCACACGAGGCGTGTGTTTTAATGTATCCCCCACCAACCCCAGTTTCTGTGTTTATGGGTCAATATAATATCGACACATAGACCGAAAAATAATTCCTATTTTTATGTTAATAGTGTATTAATTAATTGATCAATCTACCACAGAGCTAACTTCATAAATCCCCATTTATGTTCCTTTTTCTAATTTACTCCTTTTTCTAATATAAATACTCCACTCCAATTGTTCAACAAATGGATTACACGCTTAAAAATTTGAATTGTGGCTGTCTAGAATTCTTAAATTTAATTAATTTTAGTCAATGTAATTATTAATATTTAAAATTATTTAAAAATATTATTAATTAAAGATTTATTATTCTATAATAAATATAATATTAATTGTATATAATAACCTTAACTTCTCATTATTACCATACTTATCACATATTCTCTCATATCATAACATTTTCTCATGAGAGATAATTTTGAAAAGATTATAGTTAATTTCTCCTAGATTATATAAAACAACAAATAATTAGAAAAAAATAAAATAATTTAAAATTGCATATATTAAGGAAATGAGGAAGTAATAAAAATAAAATAATTCCTAAATACTTGTGTGTGTGTGTGTGTGCATGTGTGTGTGTGTGTGTGTGTGTATATATATATATATATAAACATTGGCTTAAATATATTTTACTATTCTAAATTATAGGCCATATTACACTTCGGTAATCCACCTTTAAATTTTATCAATTAAATTATTGAACTATTAATTTTTTTTGTCAATTTCATTCAATTGAAGTTGCAACATTAGAAATTGCTGACGTGGCCCTCGAAATGGACCCATCTACAGCTGATATGTATTAAAAAATTAATTTATTCACCATTTTGTTGAACTAAAATATTTAAGTAGGGATAAATTTGGTAAATTATTTTTTATTCTCCATTAAAACAAATCTCTCCCCAGTCTTTCGATCGATAAAACCCCAAGTCTCAGATCACGCCGAAAAACATTGATCGATGGTTGAAATTTATCTAGGCACACTTAGAAGGGGGGGGGGGGGGTTGAATAAGTGTGGGAGCAATCTATGACCAATTTTTAAATTTTAAACTAAACTATTAATTTCAGGCTACTATAATAATTGAAATCAGCTTACTGAATTAATATAGTCTATTTAGAAAATATCCTACTGAATTTATAACTTGGATAAAATACTTGGTGTTAAATAATTATCTTAATATAATGCAAGTATTCAAATTTTAATTATTAAGATAATTAAAATGGCTTATGTGATTTTAAAGTAAAACAAATAATAAAATCAACACCAAAATTTTTTACGTGGTTCAGCTATTACCCTCTATAATAATAGCCTAGTCCACGTTCTGAGACCCCAGATTTTATGAATAAAGATTTAAATTTCTCGAAATATTTTTTTTAATATTATGGTGTGGATTTGATATAATGTTATAGTTGTGGGTAGTATTTATAAATTTTTCAAAGTATGCAAGTTGTTATATTATATTCGATTGGTCGGGGAATATTCGTTTTAACAGGAAATATCCGTATTGACGACATAAGACAATCATTAGTGGACCCCACAACGGAATTATTGCCGGATTGAGAAAGCGATAAAAATATCTTTTTATGAAAATAACATGGAAGTTTTACCGTTAAGCTGTTGAAACACCCGGTGTTAAAAAACACGATGTCTGGCGTGATTGCATAAGTAGACACTTGTATTGATTATTGATGCTTACGTGAGAAGTCACTCGGTGTTGTTCAATTATTGCTACAAAGATGGTGTTGCATAGTATCTCACGTTAT
This sequence comes from Panax quinquefolius, assembly GCA_020205615.1. Taxonomy (NCBI): domain Eukaryota; kingdom Viridiplantae; phylum Streptophyta; class Magnoliopsida; order Apiales; family Araliaceae; genus Panax; species Panax quinquefolius. The sequence goes on along the minus strand of CM035157.1, from coordinate 114,609,406 downwards.
TTGATTCATTATTGTCGATATTTTATATATTATTAAATCAATAATTGAGATGACGAGTTATTAATATTATTATTTGCAATATTAACGATGTCTAAGTTACTGCCAATAAGAGAGGTTTGGTCACCTAATTGTATGCCAATAGTGAGAAATCCTTATTGAAAGCCCCTCTTTCTGGAAACGACACAGTCGATTAATATTGTGAATTATAATAATAATGATAAATGTTGTTAACTATATTGAGGTGTCTTTTTATGAAGTCACGAAGTTTATATATATATATATATATATAAATTTTGTTTTATTAGTATTATTAATGTAATAAAAGCAGAAAAACTTTTTATATAAAAATGAATACTTTTATAAAGTTATTTGTTTTATTAGACTATAAATAGAATATATTATATTCTATTATGCATAGTATTTTGCATAGTAAAATCATTTTGTATAAAAGCATGAATACTTTTATAAAGTTATTTGTTTTATTAGACTATAAATAGAATATATTATATTCTATTATGCATAGTGTTTTGCATAATAGAATTAATATTAAAATAATTATGACCAACAAATATAGCAAATATTAAAAAAACTTAAATCCCAAATTAAACATAAGTCTTTTTGGTGATGCACACCAAACCAAATTTTTTTGTAAAATCCGTCCATAAACATCCAAAAAAAAAAACAGAAATAATCATAAAAACTCTTCCCCTTTGTCATCAAACAAAAAGCGGTTCATTATTGTCGAGCTCTACCACCACATCACCTTGACCGAGCTGCCCTTTGTGTGAAATAGGGTCGATGATTGGCACGGTGAACCTTCTCAGCAATGCTCAGGTCAGTAGCAAATTGAGGAGGCCTGGGAATGATAGTGGCAGGGGGTAGAGGTACATCAAGAAATTCTCCTTGATACTCGGCCAACCAATTATAATGCACCCACTCCGGAACAGTCGAATGCTTACATTGCATATGCAGTTTAGATCCAACATCATTAAACCTCAGAGCCATAAACTCAGCTAACTCCCCAACCTGATTACTAACGAATTTAATTTCCTGACTCAACTGACAAGAGTTGCGATTAAGTTGTCGTTGCATCAACTCAAATGAAAGGCGGTTGTTTGCACCTCAAAAACCAAACTTATAAATCGATAAACTCATCTTCAATGTTATGATAGAGTTTATTGATTTCTGGTGCGCCCAAGGGCAACTTACCTTTTTCCAACAAATTCATGCGATTATGAAGGGCAGTCATTTCAAGTTGCATCTTTTCCTGATTACTAAGAATTACTTTCAACATGTCTACAATTTCAGGAGAAGATTGAGTGGGGGCTGAACATGAGAAGATGGAATTGAGATTGGAGGAGCAATAATTTTCAGAAGTGACACGAACAAACATACCATCAAATAAACTGATACCCAACATTTTCAGGGAACCAACACTGATGGAATCAGTAACCGAAACAGAATTTTCATTTTCAAAAGAGATTTTAAAATGATTAAACAAGGTAGTGAGAGTAGCACTGTAAGGGAAACAAGTCTTGGTTTTTCGCAAATAGGTGGTCATGTGATGAAGCATCATTTGAGACAAGTTAAAAGAAACACCTCTTAAAATCATGGCAACAATTATCAAGTCTTGATAGGTAAAATCTGCTCCTCAACCTAAACGAGGCAACAGATTGTATCTAACAAGATGATGGAGGACACAAGAAATAGGAGAGACATCCACTGTTTTAGGAGTAAAAATATCACTCAACAAATTGTTGTTCATGATGATTTGTAACTGTTCTAGAGGAGTGAATGGAAAATGAACAACGCCTTTCTTTGTAAAAGGACACACACCAGAAGATGGAATTTTCAAAATACTACCAAAATTCACGACCGAAAAATATAACGATTTTCCTTTGACAAAAGTGGTATAAAAATCACCATGACATTCTAGATTTGTGTAAAATTGTTGAACAAGTCTAGGGTATGCCACAGATGGAGGAAAAAGTATGGAAGAAATACCACAAGACTCAAACAATAGTTTCAAAGGAGATTGTTGAAAACAGATTTAATCAACAGATTTTTCATAGACAAATTATTTTTGAAAAATAACTGTTTTAAAACGCACCTCGTACGCATTGCTTCAAAAATAGTTGTCAGACAGATCAGAGGAAAAGTTAGGGTTTACCGAAATCGGTGGGGGTGTAACCTCTGGCTTAAAAGATGAAGTCGTTGGCTGACGTTGCCGAGAGGGTCCAGATGATTTCGGCAAGGATGGACTGAAAGTGGACTCATCAGAAGACGAAGAGTCCACGTAATCTGTATCTGAAGACACAACCTTCTTCAGTTTCCTTTTCTGGCAAGATGGCCCGACAGTAGAGTGGGGAGGAACTGTGGTCTGTTTGTCGTCGGAATCCCTCATCTAGCGTTTATGTGTTCGAGTTCTCATGATCTTTGAAGGTAAGATGAGAATAGATAAAAGTATAAGAAAAAAGAGAGACTGAAATAAAAACCAGAGTTAGAGAGAGTTTGAGAGGATGAGGAGTGATGTATACAGAAGAATATTTAAAATAAAACTAATGCGTACACTCCCAGTCTCCCACATACTTACGTCTTTCACTGAACTTAGCCGACTTGGCGTTTTAAGTTTCAAAAAGAAAATTATGAGATGCATGTACTCGTACGTCTCCCAATAAATCCTTCAACTGTCCGGTCTTTCCGATTTTCAAAACTAATAATGATAGACGCCTTGATTCTCACGTCTATGAATTAAGTGACCAGCCGAAAACATGATTATCCAAATTAATAACAGTTAATACGATATACATGCAATACTAGCATAATACTAATACATATATTTAAAAAATCATGTCGAACACATCCTAAGTTCTCTTCGCAGCATGCAAAATCTATCTTCACTTAATGGTTTAGTAAAAATATCTGCAATTTGATTTTCAGTTGGAATAAAAATTAATTTAATTAAACCTTTTGACACATTGTCTCTTAGAAAATGATGTCTAACTTCTATGTGCTTTGTACGTGAATGTAACACAATATTTTTAGATATATCTATAGCACTTGAATTATCACAATAAATAGGCACACAATCACATAATATATCAAAATCTCATAGAGTTTGTCGCATCCATAATATCTCGAGGCGAGAACTTCCTGCGCAGACTAGGTATTCACCCTCGATGAGTTGAAAGATCCACTTTGGTTTTCTTTTTACTATGCCATGATACGAGACTCTGTCCCCAAGAAAGTACAAGCACCACTGCATTACTTTTTCTATCAATTTGACACCCTGCATAGTCAGCATCTGAATAACCTATTAGTTCAAAGTGATTGGAAATTGGATAAAATAATCCTAAATTAATAGTACCACTTAAATATTTCAAAATTCTTTTAACATCATTTAAATGTGATTCTTTGGGTTTTGCTTGAAATCTTGCACACAGACAAACACTATACATTATATCAGGTTTAGAGGAAGTTAAGTATAACAAGCATCCAATCATACCTCGATATTTTGTTATATCAACATCAATACCTTTGTCATCAGTGGTGAGCTTTATTGATGTGCTCATAGGTGTACATTTTGAGTTAGATCCTTCCAAGCCAAATCGCTTAAGTAATTATTTTGTGTATTTGGTTTGATGGATGTAAATTTTGTCTTTCATTTGCTTGATTTGAAGTCCCAAAAAGTAGTTGAGTTCTCCCATTAAGCTCATATCAAATTCTTTATGCATGCCCTTGGAAAACCACTCACAAAGATGATCATTAGTAGCACCAAAAATTATATCATCTATGTGAGACCCCAAATTTTATGAATAAAGATTTAAATTTCTTGAAATATTTTTTCAAAATTATGGTGTAGATGTTATAGTTGTGGGTAATATTTATAAATTTTGAAAAGTATGCAAGTTGTAATATAATATTCGTTTGGTCGGGGAATATTCTTTTTGTCGGGGAATATCCGTACGACGGCACAATCATTGGTGGACCCCACAACAGAATTATTGTCGGATTGAGAAAATGACAAAAATATTTTTATGAAAATAACGGCGGAAGTTTTATTGTTAAAAATGTTGAACTACTCGTACAGTAATACGCGTGGTTGCATAGTAGCACACGGTATTGATTATTGATGCTTACGTGAGAAGTCACTCAATTTTGTTCAATTATTGCTACAGTAATTGTTGCATAGTATCTCACGTTATTTGATTCAATTATTATCGATATTTAATATATTATTAAATCAATAATTGAGATAACAAAGTTATTAATATTATTATTTACAATATTAACGATGTCTAGAAGTTACATCGAGGAGAAGTTTGGTCACCTAATTGCGCCGCGATAGGGAGAAATCCTTTATTAGAAAGCCCCTCTTTCCTTGGAAGCGACTTGGTCGATTAATATTGTGAATTATAATAATGATGATAAATGTTGTTAAATATATTGAGGTGTCTTTTTATGAAGTCACGGAAGTTTATATATATATAAATTTTGTTTTATTAGTATTATTAATGTAATAAAATGTAAAAGCTTTTATATAAAATGAAATACTTTTATAAAGTTATTTATTTTATTAGACAATAATTAGAATATAATATATTTATTATGCATAGTGTTTTGCATAGTAAAATCTTTTATATAAAATGAATACTTTTATAAAGTTATTTGTTTTATTAGACAATAATTAGAATATATTATATTTTATTATGCGTAGTGTTTTGCATAATGTTCGCGATAGTGTTTTACATAATAAAATCTTTTATATAAAATAGAATACTTTTATAAAGTTATTCATTTTATTAGATTATAAATATAATATATTATATTTATTTAAAAGATTTTGTTTTATTAGAATATTTTATTAATACCGCATAGTAAATCAATATGGATAAATCTGCTTTAAAAGTAAATCAATCTGATATGTTCATGAATTAGTTACTATTCATTTATTCTCCTATAAATAGAAGCTCATTCCTTCATTATTTCTTACGAATTCACTGAAACTCTAGAGAGAAAAATTATAAAGAGAAAAAGAAGAGAAGTCTGTTACCTCACATTTCCAATATCCAGTTTCTTCTAAGGTAAGGGATATTATTTCTTTCATTTTCATAAAGAGAGCTATTGTTACTCCATTCCTTATTATTCTATTGGAATAATTTGTATACGCGGACTACCGTATACATGGTTAAATTCTGTTATTATTCCATTCTTTATTATTCTGCTGGAATAACTTGTCTATGCGAAGTACCGCATACATGGTGAAATTCTGTTGTTATTCCATTCTTTATTATTCTTTATTGGAATATCCCAGTCGGTCTGCAATTTACTTTGACTGGTTCCGTTCTTTATTATTACGCTGAAATATCTTGTGCGTATGCGTTCTGCATGACTGATTCCATTATTTATTATTACATTGGGAATAACTTTTATCTATCTTACCTGCATGCATGATGAATTCTTCGTTATTCCATTATTTATTATTCATTTGAAATAACTTTGCCTCATGCTAAGTATCGCATGCATGGTGAATTCTTCAGTTATTCCATTCTTTATTATTCTGTTAGAATAACCTGTCTATGTGGATGACCACATGCATGGTGAATGATCCTTTGTATTCATTCCTTATTAAATTGTGAAAATGATCTGTTTACGTGGATTATGATGAAAGTCATAATAAAAGCATTGGACTGATAAAAATCATGGATATATGTAGTATTAGTAAGTGTTATGATGAGTTATGTTGGTTATTATGTGAAAACATGAAAGTTTCTTAGAAATCACAAAGGGTTGAAAATCAGATTTTGGTGAAAATGGAACATAAAATTCAATTGACCATATCTCTTATTATATTTTAAATTTTTGAGTGTGATCAAATTCTAGAGTTAGATCTATGAGTTTTCTAACTTATCCAAGTAGAATCACTGGAAAAGGTGTTGTAGATTTTTGTGTTGACTGATTTTAGCAAAGGAGTCAAAAACTGCAAAGTACCAAAAAGGCTACTATCCAGAAATGTAAAAGGGCATTTTCAGCCACTTAGTTTGTGAGAAAATTCTGGCCTTTTGGGACATAAAAATATATGGTATAAAGTACCCCCTGTCCAAAAATGAGCTCATTCCGACTTAGAATGAGCAAGTTATGACTATTTCAATATTTAGGTTTTTCCGATGAAAAATGCTATAACCGGAGTTCTATAACTCCGACGACCATGAAATTTAAACTGGAAGCTCACGTTAACATGTGTAAGATCCTGCCAAGATTTGGAATTTTCTGGAGTTAAACTTGAGGTAGCTAATTTCTTAAGGAATTAATTTTGATTTTTGAAAAATACTTAAGGGAGTTGAAAAATTATAAAAAAATACTTGTTGTGTATGAAATATATGTATATATGTTTGGGCAAAGGATAGAAAAATAACAAGTTGATTTGGTAATTTTTCATGAAAATGGTTTAGCTACGAACATATGAGTTAAATATATTATGTGAAGTTGAAAAATTAGTAAATAGGATTTTATGGCTTGAGAATCCTATATAGGGTATATGTAGATTTTTGATAAGGGATTTGATCATTGGTGATGAAATCTTATGAGTATATAACATTTTGAATGATTAAATGCATTATTTGGTAAAGTATAAATAATTGAAATAAATTGTTTATAAGTTTAAGAATGATTAAAATATTGTTATAATATTAATAATATTAGATTATGAGTTTATTAAGTGATTGATAATATTTGGATAAATTTAAAGTCTTTAATATTTATCCTTGTTTTCGTTGATTAATGCTTATATCATTGTCATCATTCTCATGTTTATATTATGATAAAAGTTATCTTTGGCTTACGTGCATAGATGGACTTGGTGTGATTACGACGAGGATTATTCGGTATAGTCATGGCCGTAATGTGACGAATGATGTGGTAAAAATCCTCGGTGGCACATGTAGTGCATTGATGGGCGCTTTTGGTATGATTATGACCAGGGATTATTCGGTATAGTCATGATCATTGATGATTTAATGAATATCATTGGCCTGTAGTGCAGGGATGATTCGATGATGTGGTTTATTTATTAAGCTGAGTCTCAGCGATTAAGTTGATGAAAAACTTTTTAAATCATAGAAGATAATAGGTTTTATTCTCTACTTAACTCTTTTAATGGATTGCTTGTTCCGCTGCAGTTAAACTTGATGTCTTTTGTATTTTATCAGTTTAACATTGTTGAAGGCTAATGATAATTTATTATGCATTATCTTAGTCATAATATTTCTTACTGGGCTAGTTGAGCTCAACCTTTTTTTCACTGTTCTCTTCAGGAAATGAGAACGTAGCCGGGACTAGTCGGAGAACGGAGTGACGGTCCAAATGATAGCATTAGTAGTCATCACTATTCTGTTAAATAGTGTGATAATAAATGTAATGAGGACTTCATTGAGTTTGTATACTGTCTAGATGACAATATACGTATTAAAACTCTTAGATTATGTTTTAGCGTATTTTACACGACTGTTGTATAATTAAGTTATATTTAAATTTTGTACCATGTATCTGGCGACTTAAGATGGGTGATGTATACCCATTTTTGGGGGCGTCACAGTTGGTATCAAAGGTTAGGGATATGATCCCTGGCTGAGATGTGAGACAAGATCTAGGAGGGGAGAGACGGGGAATTCCTTCGCTAGTATGACCTACCTAAGTTTATTTGGTATTTAATTGGTCGGTTAGAGTATAGGAATAATATGTGATATGTTAATTAACCCTTGTTTTGTGGCAGTATTTGAAAATGGCTTCTGAAAATGCTGAGATAAGCAATGAAGCACATGAGAGCGTTGATTCAGCTCAAGCAAAAGGTAACGACCAACAACACGATAATAATCATCATGGTGTAGGTGGCCGGCCATCTAACAATGATAACCATCGTGGGGAAATTATCATGCCAAGAATGGTATCCACTTGATTGGTAATTATGGCGAAGATAATAGAAGTAGAAATTTCAAGAAGAGAAGGTCATTTAGCTCGATTTTTCGTGCACCAAAGTCAAGTCCAATTTGGACTATGGCACCAAAGGCGGATACTGGACAAAACAAAGTCGGTGGTTTTTGGAAGAGCGTTTTTTGTGACTTCTCAAAAAGCGAGTAACCCGACGACGAAGTTAACACTGGTTAGTTAATTATAAATTCTTGCGAAGTCTATACCTTATTAGATACCGATTCTACCCATTCTTTTATCTCTCTTGCTTGCGCTCAACGTTTAAATTTGACTCCAGAGAGATTAGACTTTGATTTATCTGTTGAAACTCGATTAGGAGAAACCTTCGTTACCTCCACTGTTTATAAATCTTGCTGATTCAAATCGACACTTTCACGTTACCTGTCGATCTTATCTCTTTGAAAATACTTGCCTTTGATGTAATTTTAGGAATCGATTGGTTAACTACTCATCATGCTTTTCGTAAGGTTGTTAGCTTTCATATTCCTAACCAACCTATTATGCAAATTCAAGCAACCAACCCACTAAAGTTAATCACTGTTATATAAAGCCATAAGTAAAGAGCCCCAATCCTTTTGTTGTTGACTTTCTTGTGTGGAATGCACCGAAGCCAGACTTTCTGTAGGCGACATCGTGAATGATGATGAAAATTTGACAGGTATCAATGTGACGTACTATCCAAGTCTTGGATGAGAGTCACAGTTTTGAATGACATTTCTATTATTAATAAATTTCCTGACGTATTCTCTGAAGATTTCCTGGCCTACCCCTAGAGCGTGAAATCGAATTTTGTATTTACCCCAGTACAAAATCCATTTCTAAAACCCTTAAATATTTCTTCAACCAAAACGAACGTATAATGCACTAAAGACGTTGGCTCGAGCTGTTGAAGATTACGACTATACCATTCAATATCATTATGGAAGAGCGAAAGTGGTAGCTGACGCGTTGAATAGAAAGATGCTATCTTGATTCTGAGTGCGATGTTGTTAACACAAAAACCCATTTCGTATAACTTACAAAGGATGAAGATAGAGTTAAAGACTCTAAGGACCCACGTGGTGATATCAAATATACGAGTAGAATCGACTTTAATCGATAAAGTTAAAGCCGCTCAAGCTACATACTAAGAGCTGATGAATGTGAAGAAGAAGGTTCGAGAGGGCGTTATTCTAGAAGCAAGAATCAACGAAGAGAGGAAATCTCAACCCTCGATTTAATTGGTCCATTTGAAATCCTCGATTAAGTAGGAACTATGGCCTATAGACTGGCTTTACCGCCAAGTATGTCGCGTGTTCATAACGTTTTTTTTCACGTATCGATGTTACATAAATATGTGAATGACCCGAACCACGTTATTAAATTAGAACTAGACGAGATAGCAGAAGATTTAACGTATGAGGAGATACGTGTTAGAATCTTGGATAAGAAGGATCATATTCGACACTCAAAGGTTATACCTCAAGAGTTAGAATCAGAAATGAAGTCAAGGTATCCTCACCTCTTGACGATACCGAGTGCGTCGTACGTAAATTTCGAGGGAGAAATTTCATAAGGAGGGGAGATTGTGAGACCCAAAATTTTATGAATAAAGATTTAAATTTCTCGAAATATTTTTTCAAAATTATGGTGTGGATGTTATAGTTGTGGGTAATATTTATAAATTTTGAAAAGTATGCAAGTTGTTGTATAATATTCGTTTGGTCGGGGAATATTCTTTTTGTCGGAGAATATCCGTACGACGACACAATCATTGGTGGACCCCACAACGGAATTATTGTCCGATTAAGAAAACGACAAAAATATTTTTATGAAAATAATGGCGGAAGTTTTACCGTTAAAACTGTTTAACTACTCGTACAGTAATACAAGTTGTGACGCCCACAAAATAGGTATACATCACCCATTTTGAGTTGTCAATAACATGGTACAGAAACAACTACAACTTTATTAATACAACACATAATCTATGAGTTTAAATACAAATATTGTCATCTAGACAATATTCACACCCAAATAAGTTCTCATTACAATTATTGATACATTATTTTATAAAAATGGTGAGGACTACTAAAACGACTTTCTAGAACCTTCATTCCATACCCCGACTAGTACTCATACATTCTAAGCCTCCACGAGAAGAAAAATGTAACAAAAAGGAAAAGGGTGAGCTCAATTAGCCCAGTAAAGAATATTATGACTAAGATAATATAGAACAAATTATCGTTAGTCTTCAATAAGAAAAAATCTGATAAAATACAATAGACAACAAGTTTTAGATCAATATTCGCAGTGGAAATAATAATTCATAGATGAGTTACGTAGAGAATGAAATCTACTATAACTTATGAATTTAAAAGTTCATCATCAATATTTTATCCCTGTAACATCAAACAATATTCATCTTGAATCAAATATTCATCTTTGCACTACAGGCCAAAGATATTCATCAGTCGGTCATGTTCATCTCAACACCTGTACATCTTTGCACTACAGGCCAAAGATATTCATCAAATATTCATTCATCTTTTACTTTACTGAAGCCAACGATATTCATAATATCATCATTTAGGGTGAGGATGATGAAAAATATTTTAAAGAAAAGCGAATCTAGTGAAACAAAAGAACAAATATTAAGGATTAGTACTTTTTAAACAATCCGGGTTCAAAATACTTCATTAATAATCATAGTGAAGTAAAATTCAAGAATGATCAAAATATGGATACAATCAAAGCTAGTATCCATAATAGATATTTTGGACAAAAAATGAAAATTTAATTTTTACGTGAATAATTATGTGATAGATATCGTGAATAGTCTTTAGTATCGTGAATAATAACCCCACACACTAAAGGACAAGAATTTCACAAGAAAAATCTTACCAATAATCCGGCATAATGATATTAGAAGAAATAATATCATTTTAAAAAATATTATCCCTTACCTCGAAAAGAATAGTACTTGATTTGCAATATCGGATATAATCTTTGAAGGAACTTGCAATAGATATAGCAACACTCAAAGTATCAAAATACTCACAAGAATACGCTCGATAATATAGAGAGAAAAAACTTCAATTTAATTGTGATTTTCAATTCTAACCTAAGCACCCTATTTATAGGAAAATGCTTAGAACACCAAAGCAGAAAGTTTAATAAAATATTAATATATATATTCAAATTTCTTACGCCCACTTTCTTAGATCTGAATTCAGCAATTTACATCACATACAAGACCCACAATTAATGACAAAAACGTTTTTCATATTAAAAATAATTAAAACTTCCAAAAATCAATTATTTCGAAACTTTGGAACTTCAATAATTCATAATAAATAGCCCTTTTGTCAGAAATATTTGAATCTTATGTCTTTTCTATAGGAAATTTCATTCTCTACAACTTTGCAGAAGAAAGTTTTTCCAAATTTCAAACAGAAACTGACCGAAATCCAAAAACGGACGATTTTACAGGCTATAATCAAATTTCAGTCAAGAAATGGGCCCACAGACATGTTTAACATGTTTTAAACAACTTTTGCAACAAAAATATTTTTCCTCCTTATATATTCATATATCCCACATTCATTGTAAAAATATCACCATTATTATATTATTCAAATATAATAATATATTTAAATAAATTGTTTTATCAGAAAAGATAAAATATCAATTTTTAAACAATTGTCATTTTAAAATTTTCTCCATCTATATCCACATAAAATGAATATTTTCCTTATCATATAAATCAATAATTAATTATTCACAAATAATATTACAAAATCACAATATCGACAACTAGGCCGTTCCCAGGAAAGAGGGGGCTTTCCAATAAGGATTTCTCATTACTGGCGCGCAATTAGGTGACCAAACCTCTCCTTAGACGGAACTTTCTAGACATTGCCAATAATGTTATCTTATAATATTATTCAAATAATATGAATTATTGATCTGATAATGAAAATACTATGTAGTGACAATTATTGAAACAACAATAATATAAAATATCAACGTAGCAATTATTGAATCAATAAAATAAAATATTGAGCGGTAACTCTTTGTAACAATTATTGAGTAGTGCCTTCTTACGTAAGAATCAATAATTGGTGCAATACCGTGTGCTACTGTGTTTTAACCACCGGGTATTCCAACAGTATTAACGGTAATAACTACGTCGTTATTTATAAACAACTTATACTTGTCGTTTTTTCTTCATCCATAAACTTTTTAGTTATGGGGCCCACAAATTTCATACTGTGGTCGTCATTTAATATTCCCAACGGTAAGAATATTCCACGACCAAACGAATATTCCCCGACAACAATGAATATTTTATAACCACTTGCTTATTTAAAATATTTGTGCAATTTACCCATAACTAACCACATTAATCAAATCAACCCTTACTATTTCAAAATAATAAATAGAGGAAATTCAATTTTATTTATAATAAGTTGGGGTCTTACAACCTCCTCTCCTTATGAAATTTCGTCCTCGAAATTGACGTGCGTACCTGGTGTTTCGAAAAGGTGAGGATACCTCGCTTTCATTTATGTTTCCAACTCCCAGGTCATTTCCTCAATAGCATGGTTCCTCCACAAAACTTTGACTTGTGGTATGACCTTTGTTCGTAGGACATGCTCCTTCCTATCCAAGATCTTGACAGGTACCTCCTCGTACGTTAAGTCTTCGGCTATCTCGTCTGGGTCTTTTACATATTTACGAAGCACAGATATATGAAAAACATTATGAGCAAGAGACATACTTGGAGGTAACGCGAGTCTATAGGCTACATTTCCTACTTGGTCAAGAATCTGAAATGGACCAATAAATCGTGGATTGAGCTTTCCTCTCTTCCTGAATCTTGTAACTCCCTTCCATGGGGCAACACGCAACAATACATGATCCCCAATACTAAATTCCACGTCCTTTCGATGAAGATCTGCATAACTCTTTTGTCGATCCTGTGCCGTTTGTATACGTTGTTGAATCATTTGAATCTTTTTCGTAGTCATACGTACCAACTGGGGTCCCAACAATGTTGCTTCACCCACCTCATCCCAACATATTGGAGAACGACACTTTCGTCCATACAATGCTTCGAATGGAGCCACACCTATACTTGCCTGATAACTATTGTTGTAGGAGAATTCCACCAATGGTAAATACTTATCCCAACTCCCTTTGAAGTCTAAGACATAGAGTCTTAATAGATCTTCAAGAGTTTGAATAGTCCTCTCTGATTGTCCGTCCGTTTGAGGATGGTATGCCGAACTGAATTTTAAATTCGTGCCCATAGCTTTTTGCAAGCTAACCCAAAATCGTGAAGTGAAACTTGGGTCACGATCCGAAACTATGGATACTGGCATGCCATGCAATCTTACAATCTCATTCACGTACATACGAGCAAGAATTTCATGGGAATAAGTCTCCCGTATAGGCAAAAAATGATCAGATTTAGTTAATCTATCAACAATAACCCAAATCGCATCTATGCCTTGAGAAACCGTGGGAAGACCTGTAATAAAATCCATGGTAATGTGTTCCCACTTCCATTTTGGAATCTCAAGTGGTTACAATGGACCCTTGGGCACTTGATGCTCCGCCTTTATACGTTGACAAGTTAAACACCTCGAGATAAATTTCGCAATCTCTCTCTTCATATTGTTCCACCAAAATGTATGTCGAAGATCACGATACATTTTGGTACTTCCAAGATGGATTGCAAACGGTGTATTGTGTGCTTCCATCATGATCTTGTACTTCAAATCAGAGTCGTTAGGAACACAAAGTCTGGAGTGTACTCGAAGTATTCCTTCTTCATCGATTCTTGCTTCTGGAATAGCACCATCTTGTATTTTCTTCTTCATATGCATCAGCTCCGGGTCTGTGGCTTGAGCAACTTTAACTTCATCGATTAAAGTTGGTTCTATACGTATACTTGACATCATCGCACTCGTTCCTGCATATGATCTTCTACTCAACGCGTCAGCTACCACGTTTGTTTTTCCAAGATGGTATTGAATAGTGTGGTCGTAATCTTTTAATAGCTCGAGCCAACGTCGTTGCCGCATGTTGAGTTCCTTTTGGGTGAAGAAATATTTGAGGCTTTTATGGTCCGAATATATCTCCACTTTCTCCCCATATAGATAGTGCCTCCGGATCTTTAAGCGAAAAGCGACTCTTCGCTAACTCTAGATCATGAGTAGGATAATTCCTCTCATATTCTTTAAGTTGTCGCGAGGCATAGGCTATGAATTTCCCACGTTGCATGAGAACACATCCTAAACCTTTGCCTGAAGCATCGCTGTAGATAACAAATCCATCTAAACCAGATGGTATTGTCAGAACAGGTGCCAAAATGAGTCTCCTCTTAAGCTCTTGGAAACTCTTCTCGCATTCCTCGTTCCATATGAATTTTGTATCTTTTTGAGTCAGTTGAGTTAACGAGGTAGCGATTCAAGAAAATTCTTCCATGAATCTCCGATAATAACCAGCTAGGCCCAGAAAGCTACGTACTTCGGTCACCGACTTTGGTTGCTCCCAACTTTGTATTGCTTCAATCTTCGCCAGGTCGACAGATACTCCATGTTTTGCCACCACGTGCCCAAGGAATGCTACTTCCTCAAGACAGAACTCGCATTTCTTCAACTTGGCATATAGTTTGTTTTCACGAAGCCTTTGGAGTACCAGCTTCAAATGGTGCTCATGATCTTCACGGCTTTTGGAATATATGAGGATGTCATCAATAAAGACAACAACAAACTGATCTAAATAGTCCTTGAATACTCGGTTCATTATATCCATGAAAGCCGCAGGAGCATTAGTCAATCCAAAAGACATGACTAAGAATTCATAATGCCCGCTGGGAGTTACGAAGGCGATCTTTGGAATATCCTCGATTCTAATCTTGATTGATGATGATATCGAATCGAAGATTGATTTTTGAAAAGAATTGTGCTCCTTGCAATCGGTCAAACAGGTCATCAATACGAGGTAGCGAATACCTATTCTTGATAGTGACATGGTTTAATTCTCGGTAGTCAATATAAAGTCGCATACTCCCGTCTTTCTTCTTTACAAATAAAATAGGAGCACCCCAAGGAGATGTACTAGGATGAATGAAACCGATGTCCAACAACTCCTGTAGTTGGACCTTTAACTCCTGAAGTTCAATAGGAGCCATTCGATATGGGGTTTTAGAAATGGGCTTTGTACCAGGCTCAAGATCAATAAAGAATTCAACTTCACATTCTGGGGGTAGACCGGGAAGTTCTTTAGGAAATACGTTAGGAAATTTACTAACAACAGGAATATTATTCAAATCTGACGTGTCTTTATTCAAATCCATAACATGGGCTAAAAAAGCTTGACATCCGTTTTTCAATAAACGAATAGCTTTATGACTAGATATGACAGTGATTAATTTTAGTTGTTTAGTTGCTTGAATTCGTACAATAGGTTGGTTAGGAATATGAAAACTAACAACCTTACGAAAACAATCAATTTTGGCATGATGAGTAGTTAACCAATCAATCCCTAAAATCACATCAAAAGCAAGTATCTTTAAAGAGATAAGGTCAACAGGTAATGTGATGGTGCCAACTTGGATCAAACAAGATTTATAAACAGTGGATGTGATGAAAGATTTTCCTAATGGAGTCTCCACAAATAAATCAAAGTCTAATTTCTCCGGAGTTAAGTTTAAACGTTGAGCACAAGCAGGAGAGATAAATGAATGGGTAGCACCGGTATCTAGTAAAGTATAAACATCGCAAGAATTTATGATTAGCTTACCCGTGATCACCTCATTTTGGTTCCTCGCATTTTGACCGATCCACGACAAAACGCTTCTTCCGAGAACAGTTGACTTTGACTTTTTCGGGATGACCTTTTGAGTCACCATCCCCATTGGACTTGGTTTCGCTACCGTACAATCTCGAGCGATATGTCCTTCTTTTCCACAATTATAACATACCTTGAACTGTTGTGGGTAGTTTGGGTTGATATGTCCCTCTTTCCCGCATTTATAGCATACGACTGGTGGTCGTTCTCCTCCCTTAGAACCAGTTGCTGCTGGCGCTAACGTCTTCACATGGTAGTTGTTGAATCTCCTCTTTTTAAAATCTCCTCCCGACTCACTTTTTTTATTCTCATGGCCATGATTACCACCAGAGTGGTTGCCGCTTTTGTCCGTATTTTCCTTTCTCCGCTGGTTATCGTTGTTCTGATGACTGCTATCACTAGTATGATCCTGGTTGTGGTCCCTCGGTTGAACGTACTCGTTATCTCGCTCTAATAATTGAGCCCTATTGACAACATCTGAATAGAGAGAAAATTTATGAGAAATGAGATATTGGCGTATCTTGGGTTTCAAACCTCTCAGAAACATCCGCGTCATACGTTCCTCATTCTCCACCAAATGAGGTGCAAACCTGGATAACTCTGCAAACTTCGCCTCGTACTGGGACACCGTCATGTTATTTTGTTACAATCTAATAAACTCTACTTCCTTCATATGACGAATACTTTTTGGAAAGTACTTGTCATTGAAAAGTTTCTGAAACGTCTCCCAAGGCATGCTGAGTGCGGCTGGATAAATACGCTTCACAGATTCCCACCAATAATCTGCCTCATTACGGAACATAAAGGTGGCAAATGGAACCTTCTGTTCCTCCGTGCATCCCAAGACATCGAATATCTTGGTGATTTGTTTGACCCACGTTTCTGCCTTAATCGGATCTGGCTTTCCCCAGAATTCTGGTGGTCCCAACTCTTTGAACTGCTTAGATGTGATAAATCGTGCGTTGTTATCATTTCCACCGGTATTTTGTGCACGAGTCTCCCTTTTCTGATTTTGCATGAACTGCAAAAAGCTTCTAAACATCTCGTCGTTCATCATCTGCTCAGTGGTGTTGTTCACAAGAGGAACATTGTCAGCATGTTGCATGTTCTCTTCGTTGGTGAGTAAAGGTCTCTCCACGGTCTCATTTACTCCACTGTTAACATTCTCACTCGACATTCTCAAATACTGCCATAAAACAAGGGTTAATTAAAGAAATCAATATATCACATAATATCCCTATACACTAACCAACCAACAAATAAGCTTAGGTAAGACACACTAGCGAAGGTTTTACTCGTCTCTCCCCTCCTAGTTTTATTCCCGATCTCACTTGGAGATCATATCCTAAGCTCGATACCAATTGTGGCGCCCCCAAAAATAGGTATACATCACCCATTTTGAGTTGTCATAACATGATGCGAAACAAATACAACTTTAATAATACAACACATAATCATGAGTTTAAATACAAATATTGTCATCTAGACAATATTCACACCCAAATAAGTCCTCATTACAATTATTGATACATTATTTTACAAAATGGTGAGGACTACTAAAACGACTTTCTAGAACCTTCATTCCATACCCCATTAGTACTTTCGCTACATTCTCGCATCCTGAGAGAAGAAAAATGGAACAAAAAGGAAAATGGTGAGCTCAACTAGCCCGATAAAGAATATTATGACTAAGATAATATAGAACAAATTATCGTTAGTCTTCAACAGAAAAATCGATAAAATACAATAGACAACAAGTTTTAGATCAATATTAGCAGCGAAAAATAATAATTCATAGATGAGTTACGTAGAGAATGAAATCTACTATAACTTATGAATTTAAAAGTCCATCATCAATATTTTATCCTGTAACATCAATCGATATTCATCTTGAATCAAATATTCATCTTTACTCTACAGAACGAAAGATATTCATCGATTATTCGTTTATCTCAACACTGTACATCTTTGCACTACTGTGCCAAAGATATTCATCAAAATTCATTCATCTTTTACTTTCTGAGGGCCAAAGATATTCGATAATATAATCATTTAGGGTGAGGATGATGAAAAATATTTTAAAGAAAACGAATCCAAAGTGAAACAAAAGAACAAATATTAAGGATTAAGTACTTTAAACAATCAGGAGTTTAAAAATAATTCGTTAATAATCATAGTTAAGTAAAATTCAAGAATGATCAAAACATGGATACAATCAAAGCTAGTATCCATAATAGATATTTTGACAAAAAATGAAAATTTAGTTTTTACGTGAATAGTGTTAGTATTAAATGAATAATAGCGTCAGTATCACGTGAATAGTGTCATATACGTGAATAGTAACTCCAACACTAAAGGACAAGAATTTCACAAGAAAAATCTTACCAATAATCCGGCATAATGATATTAGAAAAAATAATATCATTTTTTAAAAAAATAATATCCCTTACCTCGAAAAAAGAATAGTACTTACATTTGGAATATCGGATATAACTTTGAAGAAACTTGCACTTGATATAGCAACACTCAAAGTATCAAAATACTCACAAGAATACGCTCGATAATATAGAGAAAACTTGAGTTTACGGTGTGATTTTCAATTCTAACCTAAGCACCTATTTATAGGAAAATGCTTAGAACACAAAGCGAGAAAATTTAATAAAATATTAATATATATATATATTAAAATTTCTTACGCCCACTTTCTTAGATCTGAATTCAGCAATTTACATCACATGCAAGACCCACAATTAATGACAAAAACGTTTTTTATATTAAAAATAATTAAAACTTCTAAAAATTAATTATTTCGAAACTTCGAAACTTCAATAATTCATAATAAATAGTCCTTTTGTCAGAAATATTCGAACCTTATATCTTTTTCATAGGAAATTTCATTCGCAACAACTTTGCAGAAGAAAGTTTTTTCAAATTCTAAACAGAAACTGACCGAAATCCACAAACAGGCGATTTTACAGGCTATAATCAAATTTCAGTTAAGAAATGGGCCCACGGACATGTTTAACATGTTTTAAACAACTTTCGCAACAAAAATACTCTTCCTCCTCATATATTCATATATCCCACATTCATTGTAAAAATATCACTATTATTATATTATTAAAATATAATAATATATTTAAATGAATTATTTTATCGAAAAAGATAAAATATCAATTTTTCAACAATTGTCACTTTAAAATTTTCTCCATCTATATCCACATAAAATGAATATTTTCCTTATCATATAAATTAATAATTAATTATTCATAAATAATATTACGAGAATCACAATATCGAAATGACGGTAGTTCCCGGAAAGAGGGGCTTTCGATAAGGATTTCTCCTTCTTGACGCCATGATTAGGTGACCAAACCTCTCCTTAGATGAACTTTTTAGACATTGTCAATAATGTTATCTAATAATATTATTCAAATAATATGAATTATTGATCGATAATAAAAATCTTTGTGTAGTGACAATTATTGAAACAACAATAATATAAAATATCAACGTAGCAAGTATTGAATCGATAAAATAAAATATTGAGCGATAACTCACGTAACAATTATTGAGTAGTGCCTTCTTCGTAAGAATCAATAATTGGTGCAATACTGCTGGTATCTTCTTGTGTTTTAACCAAGGGTATTCCAACGATGTTAATGGTAACAACTACTTCCGCTTATTTATAAACAACTTATACTTGTCGTTTTTTTTATCCAATCGCTTTCCGTTATGGGGCCCACACAAGGCTGCGCCGTCGTACGAATATTCCCTGATAGTAAGAATATTCCACGACCAAATGAATATTCCCAGACAACAATGAATATTTTATAACCACTTGCTTATTTAAAATATTTGCGTAATTTACCCATAACTAACCATATTAATCAAATCAACCCTTACTATTTCAAAATAATAAATAGATGAAATTCAATTTTATTTATAATAAGTTGGGGTCTTACACGCGTGGTTGCATAGTAGCACACGGTATTGATTATTGATGCATACGTGAGAAGTCACTCAGTTTTGTTCAATTATTGCTACAGTAACTGTTGTATAGTATCTCACGTTATTTGATTCAATTATTGTCGATATTTTATATATTATTAAATCAATAATTGAGATAACAAAGTTATTAATATTATTATTTGCAATATTAACGATGTCTAGAAGTTACGCAAAGAGAGGTTTTGGTCACCTAATCATTGCGCCGCCATAGGGAGAAATCCTTATTGAAAGCCCCTCTTTCTCAGGAACGACACAATGGATTAATATTGTGAATTATAATAATGATGATAAATGTTGTTAAATATATTGAGGTGTCTTTTTATGAAATCACGGAAGTTTATATATATATATATATATATAAATTTTGTTTTATTAGTATTATTAATGTAATAAAATGAAAAAGCTTTTTATATAAAAAATGCAGAATACTTTTATAAAGTTATTTGTTTTATTAGACAATAATTAGAATATAATATATTTTATTATGCATAGTATTTTGCATAGTAAAATATTTTATATAAAATGTAATAATTTTATAAAGTTATTTATTTTATTAGATAATAATTAGAATATATTATATTTTATTATGCATAATATTTGCATAGTGCTCACGCATAGTGTTTTTGCATAGTAAAATCTTTTTATATAAAATAAAATACTTTTATAAAGTTATTCATTTTATTAGATTATAAATAGAATATATTATATTTTATTTAAAAGATTTTGTTTTATTAGAATATTTTATTAATACTACATAGTAAATAAATATGGATCGTCCATTTAAAAGTAAATCAATCTGGACCGTTCATGAATTAGTTACTATTCAGTCCATTCTCCTATAAATAGAAGCTCATTCATTATTTTTACTTAATTCAATTCAAAAACTCTAGAAAGAGAAATTATAGAGAGAAAGAAGAAGAGAAGTCTGTTACCTCACTTTTCCAATATCCAATTTCTTCTAAGGTAAGGGGTATTATTTCTTTTGTATTCATGAAGAGAGCTATTGTTATTCCATTCCTTATTATTCTGTTGAAATAATCTGTATATGTGGACTACCGTATACATGGTGAAATTCTATTATTATTCAATTCTTTATTATTCTGCTGGAAAAACCCGTCTATGCGAAGTACCGCATACATGGTGAAATTCTGTTGTTATTCCATTCTTTATTATTACATTGGAATATCCTCTGCTTCGGTCGCAATTTTGCGACTTCGTTCCGTTCTTTATTATTATGTCTAATATCCGTGCAAATGCGTTTACGCATGACTTCGTTCCATTATTTATTATTCCGTTGAATAACTTGGCCTATCAAGTATCGCATGAATGGTGAATTCTTCAGTTATTCCATTATTTATTATTCTGTTGGGAATAACATGTCTATGCGAAGTACCGCATGCATGGTGAATTCTTCAGTTATTCCATTCTTTATTATTTTGTTGGAATAACCTGTCTATGTGGATTACCACATGCATGCTGAATGATCCTTTGTATTCATTCCTTATTAAATTGTGGAAATGATCTGTTTACGTGGATTATGATGAAAGTCATAATAAAAGCATTGGAGTGATGAAAATCATGGGTATATGTAGTATTAGTAAGTGTTATGATGAGTTATGTTGGTTATTATGTGAAAACATGAAAGTTTCTTAGAAATCACAAAGGGTTGAAAATCAGATTTTGGTGAAAATGAAACATAAAATTCAATTGACCATATCTCCTATTATATTTTGAATTTTTGAGTGTGGTCAAGTTCTAGAGTTAGATCTATGAGTTTTCTAACTTATTCAAGTGGAATCACTGGAAAAGGTGTTGTAGATTTTCGTGTGGGTGATTTTAGCAAAGGAGTCAAAAAGCGCAAAGTACCAAAAAGCTACATCCGTAAAATTTAAAAGGGCAGTTTTGGCCACTTAGTTTGTGAGAAAAATTCTGGCCTTTTGGGACATAAAAATATATGGTATAAAGTACCTCCTGTCCAAAAATGAGCTCATTCCGACTTAAAATGAGCAAGTTATGACTATTTTAATATTTAGGTTTTTCTGACAAAAAATGCTATAACCGGAGTTCTATAACTCCGATGACCATGAAATTTAAACTGAAAACTCACATTAACATGTGTAAGATCCTGTCAAGATTTGGGAATTTCTGGAGTTAAACTTGAGGTAGCTAATTTCTTAAGGAATTAATTTTGATTTTTGAAAAATACTTAAGGGAGTTGAAAAATTATAAAAAAATACTTGTTGTGTATGAAATATATGTATATATGTTTGCGAAAAGGATAGAAAAATAACAAGTTGATTTGGTAATTTTTCATGAAAATGGTTTAGTTACGAACTTATGAGTTACATATGTTATGTGAAGTTAAAAAATTAGTAAATAGGATTTTATGGCTTGGGAATCCTATATAGGATATATGCAAATTTTTGATAAGGGATTTGATCATTGGTGATGTAATCTTATGAGTATGGCATTTTTGAATGATTAAATGCATTATTTGGCAAAGTATAAACAATTGAAATAAATTATTTATAAGTTTAAGAAGTGATTAAAATATTGTTATAATATTAATAATATTAGATTATGAGTTTATTAAGTGATTGATAATATTTGGATAAATTTAAAGTCTTTAATATTTATCCTTATTTTCGTTTGATTAATGCTTATATCATTGTCATCATTCTTATGTTTATATTGTGATAAAAGTCATTTCGGCTTACGTGCATAAATGGACTTGGTGTGATTATGACCAGGGATTATTCGCTATAGTCATGACCGTAATGTGACGAATGATGTGGTAAAAATCCTCAGTGACCTGTAGTGCATTGATGGACAATTTTTGGTATGATTATGACCAAGAATTATTCGGTATAGTCATGACCATTAATGATTTAATGAATATCCTTGGCCTGTAGTGCAGGGATGATTCGATGATGTAGTTTATTTGTTGTTGTCGAGTCTCAAATGATTAAGTTGATGAAAAACTTTTTAAATCATAGAAGATAGTAGATTTTATTCTCTACTTGACTCTTTTAATGGATTGCTTGTTCCGCTACAGTTAAACTTGATGTCTTTTGTATTTTATCAGTTTAACATTGTTGAAGGCTAATGATAATTTATTATGCATTATCTTTGTCATAATATTTCTTGCTGGGCTAGTTGAGCCCACTCTTTCTTTCACTATTCTTTTCAAAAAATGAGAATGTAGCCGGGACTAGTCGGGAAACGGAGTGACGGTCCAGATGATAGCATTAGTAGTCCTCACTATTCTGTTAAATAGTGTGACAATAAATGTAATGAGGACTTCATTGAGTTTGTATACTGTCTAGATGACAATATACGTATTAAAACTCTTAGATTATGTTTTATCGTATTTTACACGACTGTTGTATAATTAAGTTGTATTTGAATTTTGTACCATGTATCTGGCGACTCAAGATGGGTGATGTATACCCATTTTTGGGGGCGTCACTGTGACGCCCCCAAAATAGGTATACATTTCCCATTCTGAGTCGTTAATAACATGGTACAGAAACAACTACAACTTTATTAATACAACCCATAAACTGTGAGTTTAAATACAAATATTGTCATCTAGACAATATACATACCCAACTAAGTCCTCATTATAATTATTGATACAATACTTTACAAAAATGGTGAGGACTACTAAAACAACTTCCTAGAACCTTCATTCCACTACCCAGGCTAAGTACTGCGCTACATTCTAGCCTCCCCGAGAAGAAAAATGGAACAAAAGGAAAAGGGTGAGCTCAACTAGCCCGGTAAAAATATTATGACTATGATAATATAGAACAAATTATCGTTAGTCTTCAACAGGAAAAATCGATAGAATACAATAGATAACAAGTTTCGGATCGTGAAATAAAATAATAATTCATAGATGAGTTACGTGAGAATGAAATCTACTATTATCTATTAATTTAAAAGTCCATCGTCAATATTTTATCCTGTAACATCAATCAATATTCATCTTGAATCAAATTTTCATCTTTACTACTGCCAAAGATATTCATCGATCGGTTATGTTCATCTCAACACTGCTCATCTTTGCACTACTGGGCCAAAGATATTCATTATAAAATCATTTATCTTTTTTACTTCGTGGCAAAAGATATTCAATAATATCATCATTTAGGATTGAGGATGATGAAAATATTTTAAAGAAAACGAATCCAAAGGTGAAACAAAATAAATATCAAGGATTCAGATTTTAATTATTTCATGTCCAAAAATACCTCATAAATAATCATAGTGAAGTAAAATTCAAGAATGATCAAAACATGGATACAATCAAAGCTAGTATCCATAATAGATATTTTAGACGAAAAGGAAAAAATTTATTTTTCGATGAATAGTCAGTATTCGTGAATAGTCTCAGTGTATAATGAATAGAAACCTCGAAACAAAAAGTTCCAAATTTGATTAAAAGTTAGATCAATACTTCGGCATAATGATATTGAAAGAAATAATATCATATATGAAAAAATAACATCCCTTACCTCGAAAAGACGATACTCATTTGACCGAATACTAGATATAGTCTTTGAAGGAACTTGCAAGTATAGAAAACACTCAAGGTATCAAAATACTCACAAGAATACGCTCAATATATCGAGAGAGAAATAGAGAAAACTTGGGTTTACGGTGTGATTTTCAATTCTAACCTAAGCACTCTATTTATAGAAAAATGCTTAGAACACCAAAGCAGAAAATTTAATATAATATTAATATATTTATCAAATTTTCCTTAGCCCACCTCTAGACATCTGATTTCAACACTTTGCACATGTTAATGATGTCCACAAAATACAAAAAAACGTTTTTTATCAAAAAAATAAATAAAACTTCCAAAAATCAATTATTTTGGAACTTCGAAACTTCAATAATTCATAATAAATAGCCCTTTTATCAGAAAAATTCAAACCACATGTCCTTTTTATAGGAAATTTCATTCTCTACAACTTTACAGAAGAAAGGTTTTCCAAATTCCAAACAGAAATTGACCGAAATCCACAAACGGGTAATTTTACTGGCTATAATTAAATTTCGGTCAAGAATTGGGGTCTACCAACACACAAAACATTTGTTAATCATTTAATGAAACAAAAATACTCTTCCTCCTCATATACTCATATATCCCACATTTATTGTAAAAATATCACCATTATTATATTATTAAAATAATATATTTAAATGAATTATATTATCAGAAAAAGATAAAATATTAATTTTTAACAATTGTCACATTAAAAATTTTCTCCATCTATATCCACATAAAATCAATATTTTTCCTCATCAATAATTAATTATTCACAAATAATATTACAGAATCACAATACTGACAACCAGGCAGTTCCCAGGAAAGAAGGGGCTTTCAATAAGTATCTCTCCTTACTGGTGCGCATTTAGATGACCAAACCTCTCCTTAGACAGAACTTTCTAGACATTGCCAATAATGTTATCTAATAATATTATTCAGATAATATGAATTATTGCTCCGATAATAGAAAATATTGTGCAATGACAATTATTAAAACAACAGTAATATAAAATATCAACGCAGCAATTATTGAATCAATAAAATAAAATATTTGACGAAGAATTACTTTGTAACAATTATTGAGTAGTGCCTTCTTCACGTAAGAATCAATAATTGGTGTAATACCGTGTAACTCTTGTGTTTTAACCACCGGGTATTCCAACAATGATAATTAGAATAACTACGCCAATTATTTATAACGAACTTATTCTTGTCGTTTTTTTCATCCAATCGCTTTCCATTATGGGACCCACACAAGGCTGTGCCGTCGTACGAATATTCCCCGACAGTAAAAATATTCCACGACCAAACGAATATTTCCCGTCAACAATGAATATTTTAAAACCACTTGCTTGTTTGAAATAATTGCGCATTTTACCCATAACTTACCACATTAATCAAATCAACCCTTACTATTTCAAGATAATAAATAGAGGAAATTTAATTTCATTAAATAATAAGTTGGGGTCTTACAGTCACAATCAACATATATTTGAACAATAATGATATCTATATTTTTATGCTTAATAAATAATATAGAATCTATTTTTCCTCTAATAAATCCATTTGACAAGAGATACTTACTTAACCTTTCGTACCACGCCCTTGGAGCTTGTTTCAAGCCATAAAGAGCTTTATTTAATTTGTGGACATGATTAGGATACTTTTCACACTCGAATCCAGGAGGTTGTTTCACATAGACCTCTACGTTAATGTATCCGATGAGGAAAGCACTCTTTACGTCCATTTAATACAGCTTAAACTTTTTGTAGCACGTAAATGCTAACAAAATTCGGATTGATTCTAACCTAGCCATAGGTGCATAGGTTTCTTCATAGTCGATTCCCTCTTGTTGGTTATACCCTTGGGCTACTAGCCTTGCTTTGTTACGGGTGATTGTACCGTGCTCATCAAGCTTGTTTTTGAATACCCATTTCGTACCAATGATAGACGCGTCTTTTGGAGGAGGCATAAGTTCCCATACTTGGCATCTCTAAAATTGTTGAAGTTCTTCTTGCATTGCCAATAACCAGTTTTCATCAAGAACTGCATCCTTTGCATTCTTTGGCTCAACCTGTGATAAAAATGCAGAGAATTCATAAAGATTTTGTAAACCTCTTCGTGTGGTTACACCTTTGTTGATATCTCCAATAATATTTTCCAGAGGATGATTCTTGACATATCTAGCTATTTTTGGCATTTGAATATCATGTAAAACTTCCTCTTGATTATGAGAATCATCTTCAGCATCCTGCAAATTTTCAGGTTCACGTTCCTGCTGTTTTTCCATTTCAGTTTCCTGAAACTGCTCATTTGGTTTCCCATTTTGTTCTTTTCGATTTGCTAGAATTCTGACTGTCTCTAAATTTTCTGCATCATCTTCACTTTCTTTTGGAGGATCATTGTTAGTCTCATTGAAAGTGATATGAACAGATTCTTCTACACATAACTTTCTAATATTAAAGATACGATAAGCCTTACTATTTTGAGAATAACCAATGAAAATTCCTTCGTATGACTTAGCATCAAATTTTCCCAAATTATCACTTGTATTTAAGATGAAACATTTCAAACCAAAAACTTTGAAATAACTTATATTTGGAATTTTATTATTTAGAAGCTCATAAGGTGTTTTCAAAATAATAGGACGAATGAGTACCCTATTTAAAATATAACATGATGTACTTACGACTTCGGCCCAAAATTTCTTTGGAAGCTTACTTTCTTGCGATGAGAGTTCTCGTCGCCTCAGAGAGTCCTATTCTTTCTTTCCACCACCCCGTTTTGTTGAGGAGTCCTTGGGGCTGAAAATTCATGGCTAATACCCCTTTGATCAGAAAAGGTTATAAAATCGTTTTGAAACTCAGTACCATGATCACTTCTAATTCTAATAAGTTTATAGCTATACTTTGTTTCAAGATTTCTTATTAATTTTTCAAATTCTTTAAATGCTTATCCTTAGTTCTCAAAAATAATACCCATGTGTATCTTGAAAAATCACCAACTATTACAAAAGCATAGAATTTACCATTAATGCTTGAATGCCTTTCTGGACCAAATAAATCAAGATGAAGTAGTTGCAATGGAGAAGAAGTTGATACCATATTCTTTGCTGTAAAAGAAGTTCTTACTTGTTTTCCCAGTTGGCAAAGAATACAAATTCCTTTCTTTTCAAACCTAATTCTTGGCAATCCTTTGACGAGATTCTTTGAGGATAGTTTCTTGATTAAGAATCCATTTTTGAGATGGAACTCTTGCCTTTAAGCATACCTGTCAAGAAAGAATAATTTATCCTTTTGGTACCCATATCTTTTTGGGTCCACTTATGTTAGTAGCAAGTAAATCATTCTTTTTAATCCATACCTTTTTAACCTTGTTTCGTTTCTTAAAATAATTTATATCTAAATGACCTTTAATACCACAATGCTTACAAGTCATGAAAGGAGAGCAATAATTTAAACTAAATCTTGACTTTGATTTTAGCATTTTTATATTACTCTTTTTATACATAGGATCATAACCAATTCCTTGTCTTTCAAAACTAGGTCTTTGTTTACCTAATATGACATTTAAATTTTCTTCACCTTGGACAAATTTAGCAAGAGATAATTTTAATGAAGCTATTTCTTTTTGAAGTTCATTATTAGGAAAAGTTTTAACAGGAGATTTATCACTAAATGCATCAATACATACATCTCTCATTTTTAGCTCATTAGTTAACTTTTGGACTTCATTATTCAAGAAATTTACCTTATTGAAAAGTATTTTGTTATAGTTGTCTAAATAATCAATTTTAGCAATCAAAACCTTTTCTTCTTTACATGTAGATTCCTTTTCAATTTCTTTTTTTTCATCTATTAGTGAATCCACTTCACTCATTAAAGTATTAACTAAACCTTTTAAGCATGCATTCTTTTCTTTTAACTTCTTATTTTCTTGTTCTAATGAGTTCAATTCATTAAAAGATACCTGATTAGATTCACCTTCAATTCCCACGAAGCATATTTGTGCTATCTCATCTTTAGCATCGATCTCCACTTCAGATTCCTCATCACTCCAAGTCACAAGGGTTTTGTTCTTCTTGTTGTCTTTGTAGTTTGTCTTCCCTTTGTTCTTTAATTGAAAACAATCTTTCTTGAAGTGACCAGGACGTCCACATTCAAAGCATGTCTCTTCAGTTTGCTTTCCTTTAGACTTATTTGAATTGAAAGTATTTCTTCTCTTATTCTTCCTTTGTAGTAGCCCTTTGAGTCTTCTTGACATCATGGCTATTTCTTCATCTGAATCATCATCTAGCTTCTCTTCATTATCTGCAGTAAGAGCTAAAACCTTTCTTCGAGGAGTTTCCTCCTCATCATCATATCTCTTTAACTGATGTTCATATTCTTCTAATTCACCAAACAATGTTAAAGTATCCATGGAAGAAATAGTTGTAGAATCTTGAAGAATAGTGATTTTAGAAGCAAACCTTTTGGGCATAGCCCGAAGCAACTTACGGTTGATCTCACTTTGAGGAATAGTCTTGTCCAGTAATTTCAAGGAGTTTATAAGGACTAGAAATCTTGCTTGAGCTAGCTTAATGGTTTCATCTTTTTTGATCTTGAACATTTTATAATCGTGCATAAGCATGCTTAGCTTGACTTCTCGTACTTTGGAGGTACCTTCATGACTTACCACTAAAGTATCCCAAATTTCCTTAGCTGTGTTGCATGAGGAAACTTTGTCTATCTCGGATTATACCATACCGCTGAGAAGTGTGTTCATTGCCTTTGAATCATATGAGACCATATAGATTTCGGTTGAATCCATTTCTAGTAGAATCTTCGGTGTCCCATCATCTCTTCGTGGAATAACTGGTCCGTTCTCCACAACCTACCATTCCCAAGGATCTCTTTTCAGATAGATCCTCATTCGGAACTTCCATAAGTTGTAATTTTCCGTTCCGAACAGCAAAGGAGGTCTATTGGTTGATTGTCCTTCTTGATTGTTATTCCCGAACTGTGCCATGTCAGAATCTTTCCCTACAAGTCACCTTTAAGACCAAGATAAATAGAGCCAAGCTCTGATACCAAATGAAATTTATCTAGGCACACTTAGAAGGGGGGGTTGAATAAGTGTGAAAGCAATCTATGACCAATTTTTAAATTTTAAACTAAACTATTAATTTCAGGCTACTATAATAATTGAAATCAGCTTACTGAATTAATATAGTCTATTTAGAAAATATCCAGCTGAATTTATAACTTGGATAAAATACTTGGTGTTAAATAATTATCTTAATATAATGCAAGTATTCAAATTTTAATTATTAAGATAATTAAAATGGCTTATATGATTTTAAAGTAAAGCAAATAATAAAATCAACACCAAGATTTTTTACGTGGTTTAGCTATTACCCTCTATAATAATAGCCTAGTCCACATCCAATACCAACTAGTATTGGAGACTCACTTTATTTATTTCTTTATAAATAATCACAGATTACAAAGCAGATTCTTACAAAAATTAATTAACAATTAATTCTTTTTGAGCTCTCTTGCTCCTTGTGCACCTATGCACTCTTCAAGCACCTTTGCTTCCTTGAACCTGTTTGCAACCTTTCTCTAATCCACTAGGATTAACACCCTTAGACTACACTTAGTCTAAAAAAAATTCAATACAAATATAGAGATCTATGATCAATGCAAGAATAATCAATTTAACAATTAAAGGCTCAACTATATGCAATGATCAATTAGCACAAAATAAATGAACAATTAATTCTCACCAAATATCAGCTAATAAATATCAGAATATTAATAACTTAGCTTGTAAGACCCCAACTTATTATTAATGAAATTGAATTTTCTCTATTTATTATTTTGAAATAGTAAGGGTTGATTTGATTAATATGGTTAGTTATGGGTAAAATGCGCGAATATTTCAAATAAGCAAGTGGTTATAAAATATTCATTGTTGTCGGGGAATATTAGTTTGGTCGTGGAATATTCTTCTTGTTGGGGAATATTAAATAACCATGGTATAACTTTGTGTGGGCCCCATAACGAAGCGATTGGATGAAGAAAATGACAAGTATAAGTTGTTTATAAATAACTACAGTAGTTATTCACCAATTAATCTTTGCTCGACTACCCTAAGTGGTTAAAACACGATAGTTACACGATATTGCCAATTATTGATTCTTACGTGAAGGCACTACTCAATAATTATTACATGAGTTCTTGTTCAATATTTTATTTTATTGATTCAATAATTGCTACGTTGATATTTTATATTATTGTTGTTTCAATAATTGTCACTACACAAGATTTTCATTATCGGATCAATAATTCATATTATTAGAATAATATTATTAGATAACATTATTGGCAATGTCTAGAAAGTTACATCTAAGGAGAGGTTTGGTCACCTAATTGCCCAATGAGGAGAAATCCTTATTGAAAACCCTTCTTTCCTCGGGAACTACACGGGTTGCGATGATTGTGATTCTATAATATTATTTATGAATAATTAATTATTGATATATATGATAAGAAAAATATTCATTTTATGTGGATATAAATGGAGAAAATTTTTAATGTGACAATTGTTAAAAATTGATATTTTATCTTTTCTCGATAGAATAATTCATTTAAATATATTATTATATTTTAATAATATAATAATGGTGATATTTTTATAATGAATGTGGGATATATGAGTATATGAGAAGGAAGAGTATTTTTGGCATGTAGTGCAAAGATGAATATTTGATTCAAGATGAATATTGATTGGTGTTACAGGGATAAAATATTGATGATGGACTTTTAAATTCATAGATTATAGTAGATTTCATTCTCTACGTAACTCATCTATGAATTATTATTTCCGCTGCAAATATTGATCTGAAACTTGTTGTCTATTGTATTTTATCAGATTTTTTCCTATTGAAGACTAACGATAATTTGTTATATATTATCTTAGTCATAATATTCTTTACTGGGCTAGTTGAGCTCACCCCTTTCTTTTTTGTTCCATTTTTCTTCTCAAGAGGCGAGAATGTAGCGAGTTCTAGTCGGGGTGTGGAATGATGGTTATAGAGAGTTGTTTTAGTAGTCCTTACTATTTTTATAAAATAATATATTAATAATTGTAATGAGAACTTATTTGAGTGTTGATATTGTCTAGAAGACAATATTTATTTTTAAACTCACAGTTTTTATGTTGTATTAATAAAGTTGTAGTTGTTTATGTACCATGTTATTGACGACTCAAAATGGGTGATGTATACTGTGACGCCCCAAAATAGGTATACATCACCTATTCAAGTTGTCAATACATGGCATGTAAACAACTACAACTTTATTATTACAACAAGAAACTGTGAGTTTGAATACAAATATTATCTTCTGATAATATCTATACTCAAATAAATCCTCATCACATTTATTGATACATTATTTTACAAAAATGGTGAGGACTACTAAACAATCCTTTCTAAAACCTTCATTCCATACCCCACTGCATTCGCTATATTCTACCTCCTCGAGAAAAAATGGAACAAAAGGAAAAGGGTGAGCTCAACTAGCTCAAGAAGAATATTATGACTAAGATAATATACAACAAATTATCGTTAGTCTTCAACAGGAAAATATAATAGAATACAATAGACAACAAATTTTAAATCAATATTCGCAGAATGAAATAATAATTCATTAGAAGAGTTAAGTAGAGAATGCAAACTACTATCTTCTATGTATGAATTTTAAAGTTCATCGCTCATCTTTTATCCCCGTCAGAACATCAATCAATATACATCTGAATCAAATATTCATTTTCGCACTACAGCCAAAGATATTCATCACTGGGTCATGTTCATTTAAACACTGCTCATCTTTGCACTACGGGCCAAAGATATTCTTCGAAATCATTCATCTTTGCACTACAGCCAAAGATATTCTTAAGAAATCATTCATCTTTGCACTACAAAGCCAAAGATATTCCATAATATCATCATTTAAGACCGAGGATGATGAAAATATTTTTTTTTTAAAGAAACGAATCCAAAGTGAAACAAAATGACAAGGATTAAGGATTAAGGATTCGTACTTGGTTTTATCCACGCCCAAAAATACCTCAAAAATAATCATAGTGGTGTAAAATTCAAGAATGATCAAAACATGGATACAATCGAGTTAGTATCCGCATAGATGTTTTGAGACGAAAAGAAGAAATTTTATTTTTCTATGAATAGTCCGATATATCGTGAATAGTGCCAGACACGTGAATAGTGCCGATAATCGTGAATAGTAACTCAGACACCAAAAGATAGAAATTCCACAAAAACATCTTCACGCTTACATGAATAGTACTCGTGAATAAGTAACTCGTGAATAAGAACTCATGAATAAGTAACTCGTGAATAGTAACTCATGAATAAGAACCCAGACATGAAAAGTTCCAAATTTGATAAAAACTTCAGATCAACATTTCAAAGATAATGATATTGAAGAAATAATATCATTACAAAAAAAAATAATATCCCTTACCTCGAAAGATCGAAGACTTTTTAATTTGAAACACCTGACATATAGTCAAGGGAACTTGCACCGCTTAACAATACTCAAAGTATACTCAAAATACTCACAAGAATACGCCGATAATATAGAGAGAAAACTTCGATTTACGGTGTGATTTTCAATTCTAACCTAAGCACCCTATTTATAGAAATTGCTTAGAACACCAAAGCGTAAAATTTAATAAAATATTAATAAATAATTATTAAATTCCTACGCACTCAAAAATCTGATTCAAACCATCAGCCACCAAGAGTGACTCACCTTGCCTAACTCAAAAAAAAACGCGTTTTTCTTATTAAAAATATTTAAAACTTCAAAAATTAATTATTTCGGAGCTTCAGAACTTCAATAATTCATAATAAATAGCCCTTTCATCAGAAAATTCGAATCTCGCGAGTTTTTATAGGAATTTCAATTCTCTACAACTTTGCAGAAGAAAGTTTTTCCAAATTCCAAATAGAAATTGACCGAAATCCACAAACGGGTGATTTTACAGGGCTATAATCAAATTTCATCAATAAATGGGGTCCACCGACATGTTTAACATGTTTTAAACATTTATTGCAACAAAAATACTCTTCCTCCTCGTATACTCATATATCCCACATTCGTTGTAAAAATATCACCATTATTATATTATTAAAATATAATAATATATTTAAATGAATTATTTTATCAGAAAAAGATAAAATTTCAATTTTCAACAATTGTCACATTAAACTTTTTCTCCATCTATATCCACATAAAATCAATATTTTCCTCATCATATAAATCAATAATTAATTATTCACAAATAATATTACAGAATCACAATATTGACAACCGTGCGCTCCTCAGAAAGAGGGGCTTTCCATAAGAATTTCTCCTTCATGCGCCAGCAATTAGGTGACCAAACCTCTCCTTAGATGTAACTTTCTAGACATTTCCAATAATGTTATCTAATAATATTATTCGGATAATATGAATTATTGCTTCGATAATGAAAATACGTGTAATGACAATTATCAAACAACAAAGAATATAAAATATCAACGCAAAGAATTATTAACTCAATAAAATAAAATACTTCGAATGAAGAATTACTCGTAACCATTATTGAGTAGTGCCTTTAATAATTGGTGCAATACCGTGCTTTCTTGTCGCGGCAACAACGCAGTATTATTATGTTTTAACCACCGGGGTATTCCAATAGTGTTAATTCAGAATAACTACGCTGTTATTTAAAAACAACTTATATTTGTCGTTTTCTTCATCCAATCGCTTTCAGTTATGGGGCCCACACATGGTCACTACCAGTATTTAATATTCCCAACAAAGCAATATTCCACGACCAAACGAATATTCCCCGACGATAATGAATATTTTATAACCACTTGCTTATTTTTTGAAATATTTGCGATTTAACCCTTAACTATCCACATTAATCAAATCAACCCTTACTATTTCAAAATAATAAATAAAGGTAATTCCTTTTTATTTAAAAATTTCTGGTCTTACAACCTCCCTCCTTATGAAATTTCGTCCTCGAAATTGACGTACGTACTCAGTGTTTTCAAAAGGTGAGGATACCTCGCTTTCATTTCCGCTTCCAATTCCCGTGTCATTTCCTCTATAGCATGATTCCTCTACAAAACTTTAACTTGTGGTATGACCTTTGCATGTAGGACATGCTCCTTCCTATCTAAGATCTTGATGTACCTCCTCATACGTTAAGTCTTCTGCTATCTCGTCCTGGGTTCTAACTCAATAACGTGGTTCGGTCTTTCACATATTTACGAAAGTACGATATATGAAACACATTATGAACACGAGAGACATACTCGGAGGTAACGCAAGTCTATAGGCTACATTTCCTACTTCGGTCAAGAATTTGAAATGGACCAATAAATCGTGGATTGAGCTTTCCTCTCTTCCCAAATCTTGTAACTCCCTTCCATGGAGCAACTCGCAACAAATACATGATCCCCACATTAAATTCCACCTCCTTTCGATGAAGATCCGCATAACTCTTTTGTCGATCTTGTGCCGCTTTGTATACGTTGTCGAATCATTTGGATCTTTTCGGTGATCATACGTACTAACTTCGGGTCCCAACAATGTTGCTTCACCCACCTCATCCCAACATATTGGAGAACGACATTTTCGCCCATATAATGCTTCAATGGAGCCACACCTATACTTGCCTCGATAACTGTTGTTGTAGGAGAATTCCACCAATGGTAAATACTTATCCCAACTACCCTTGAAGTCTAGGACACGTAGTCTTAATAGATCTTCAAGAGTTTGAATAGTCCTCTCGATTGTCTCGTCTGCTTGGGGATGGTATGCCAAACTAAATCGCAAATCCGCGCCCATAGCTTTTTGCAAGCTAACCCAAAATCTTGAAGTGAATCTTGGGTCACGATCCAAACTATGGATACAGTACATGCCATGCAATCTCACAATTTCATTCACGTATATACTAGCAAGACGCTCAAGGAATAAGTCTCCCAGATATCGGCAAGAAATGAGCGGACTTGGTTAATCTATCAACAATAACCCAAATAGCATTGATGCCTTGAGAAACCGTAGGAAGACCCGTGAACGAAATCCATGGTAATGTGTTCCCACTTCCATTCCTAATCTCAAGTGGTTGCAACGGACCCTTAGGTACTAGATGCTCCGCCTTTACACGTTGACAAGTTAAACACATTGAGATAAACTTTGCAATCTCTCTTTTCATATTGTTCCACCAAAATGTATGTCAAGATCACGATACATTTTAGTACTTCCGTGATGGATTGCAAATGGTGTATTGTGTGCCTCCATCATAATCTTGTACTTCAAATCGAGTCGTTAGAACACAAAGTCTAGAGTGGACTCAAGTATTCCTTCTTCATCAATTCTCGCCTTAGGAATAGCTCCTTCTTGTACTTTCTTCTTCATACGCATCGACTCAAGGTTGCGGTGGCTTGAGCAACCTTAACTTTTTCTATTAAAGTTGGCTCTATCGTATACTTGACATCATCGCACTCGTTCCTCATGATATGATCTTCTACTCAATGCGCCGGCCACCACATTCGCTTTACCAGATGGTATTGAATAGTGTGGTCGTAGTCTTTCAATAGCTCGAGCCAACGTCACGCCGTGATGTTGAGTTCTTTTTGAGTGAAGAAATATTTAAGGCTTTTATGGTCCGAATATATCTCCACTTTCTCCCCATATAGATAGTGCCTCCATATTTTTAATACGAAAACGATCACGCTAACTCTAGATCATGAGTAGGATAATTCCTCTCATACTCTTTAAGTTGTCGCGAGGCATAAAGCTATGACTTTTCCACGTTGCATGAGAACACATCCTAACCCTTTGCTCAAGCATCATCGTGTGAATAACAAATCCATCCGAACCGGATGGTATTGTTAGAAACAGTGCCGAAATAAGTCTCCTCTTAAGCTCTTGGAAACTTTTCTCGCATTCTTTGCTCCAAAACGAATTTTGTATCCTTCCGAAGTTAATGAGTTAATGCAAGAGCGATTCGAGAAAACCTTCCACGAATCTCCGATAATAACCAACTAAGCCCAAAAAGCTACGTGCTTCAACAATTTAACTTCATTTGCTTTCTAACTTTGTATTGCTTCGATCTTCGCCAATCAACAGATACTCCATGTTTTTGACACCATCGTGCGAGGAATGCTACTTCCTCAAGCCGTAACTCGCATTTCTTCAATTTGGCATATAGTTGGTTTTCACGAAGCCTTTGGAGTACCAAATTTTCAAATGGTGCTCATGATCTTCACTACTTTTGGAATATATGAGGATGTCATCAATAAAGACAACAACGAATTGATCCAAATATTCCTTGAATACTCGATTCATCATATCCATGAAAGCCGCAGGAGCATTAGTCAATCCGAAAGACATGACTAAGAATTCATAATGCCCGTACCGAGTTCTAAAGGCAGTCTTTGGAATATCCTCGCCTAATCTTCACCGATGATATCCGTAATCGAAGATCGATTTTTGAAAAGAATTGTGCCTTCAGAATCGGTCAAACAAGTCATCAATACGAGGTAGAGGATACCTATTCTCGATGGTGACATGGTTCAATTCCGATAGTCAATACAAAGTCGCATACTCCCGCTCTTTCTTCTTTACAAATAAAACAGAGCACCCCAAGGAGATGTACTAGGATCGAATGAAACCAATGTCCAACAATTCCTCAGTAGTTGGACCTTTAACTCCCGAAGTTCAATAGAGCCATTCGATATGGGGTTTTTAGAAATGGGCTTTGTACCAGGTTCAAGATCAATAAAGAATTCAACTTCACGCTCGGGGTAGACCGGAAGTTCTTCTAGAAATACATCGGAAAAGTCAATAACAACAGAATATTATTCAAATTTGACGTGTCTTTATTCAAATCCATAACATGGGCTAAGAAAGCTTGACATCCGCTTTTCAATAAACGAATAGCTTTATGATTAGATATGATAGTGATTGATTTTAATGGTTTAGTTGCTTGAATTAAATACAATGTGTCAAGTTAGGAACATGAAAACTAACAACCTTACGAAAACAATCAATTTTGGCATGATGAGTAGTTAACCAATCAATCCCTAAAATCACATCAAAAGCAAGTATCTTTAAAGAGATAAGGTCAACAGGAAAGGTGATGGTGCCAACTTGAATCAAACAAGATTTATAAACAGTGGATGTGATGAAAGTTCCTCCTAACGGAGTTTCCACAGATAGGTCAAAGTCTAATTTCTCCGGAGTCATGTTTAAACGTTGAGCGCATGCATGAGAGATAAATGAATGGGTAGCACCGGTATCAAGTAAGGTATAAACTTCGCAAGAATTTATAAATAGCTTACCCGTGATCACCTAGTTTGGGTTCTCGCATTATGACCAAATACAACAAACGCTTCTTCCTTTAATCGCTGACTTTGACTTTTCTCGACAGTCTTTTTTGAGTCACCGTCCCCATTGAACTAGGTTTCGCTCTCGCATAATCTCGAGCGATATGTCCTTCCTTTCCACAATTATAGCATACCTTGAATCTGTTGTGGGCGGTTTGACTGATATGTCCTCTTTTCCGCATTTGTAGCATATGACCGGTGGTCGTTCTCCTCCCTTAGAACCGATTCTTGCCAAGACCGCTATCTTCTTTACATGGTCGTTGTTAAATCTCCTCTTTTTAAAATCTCCTCCCGACTTTCGCTTCTTCTATTTTCATGGCCATGATTACCACCGTAGTGGTTACCATTTCTCGTCCGCTTTGTTTCTTTCTCCGCAGAGTTATCATTATTCTGCTGACCGCTATCTCGATACGATCCTCGGTTGTGGTCCCTTAGTTGACCGTACATCGTTATCTCGCTCTAATAATTGAGCCCTCGCTTACAACATCCTAATAAAGAGAAAATTTATGAGAAATGAGATACCGACGTATCCGGGTTTCAAACCTCTAAGAAACATCCGCCACATACGCTCCTCATTCTCCACCAAATGAGGTGCAAACTCGATAACTCGCAAACTTTGCCTCGCATCGAGACACCGCCATGTTGTTTTGTTCCAATCGATGAACTCCACTTCCTTCATATGACGTAACACTTTCGTGAAAGTATTTTTCATTAAATAGCTTCAAATGTCTCCCAAGACATCTTGAAAAGTCTTGGTGGATGAGTACGCTTCACGCACTCCCACCAAAGAGTCCGCTTCGCCACGGAACATAAAGGTGGCGAATGGAACCTTCTATTCCTCCGCATCCCAAGACATCGAATATCTTGGTAATTTGTTTAACCCATGTTTCCGCCATGATCGGATCCGCTTTCCCTTAAATTCGTGGTCCCAACTCTTTGAATCGCTTGGTCAGTGACAACCCGTGAATTGCTATCATTTCCTCCTCAGATTTTGAACACGAGTCTCCTCGTCTGATTTTGCATGAATCGCAAAAAACTTCTAAACATCCCTCGCTCATCATCTCGCTTCAATGGTGTTGTTCACAGAGGAACATTGCCACTTATTGACGCTCTCCTCGTTGGTGAGTACAGCATCTCCACGGTCTCATTTCCATTGTTAATATTCTCACGACATTCTCAAATACTGGCCATAAAACAAGGGTTAATTAAGGAAATCAATATATCACATAATATCCCTATATATCGACCAACTAACAAATAAGCTTAGGTAGGACACACTAGCGAAGGATTTACTCGCCTCTCCCTCCTAGTTCTATTCCCCGATCTCCGCCAGAGATCATATCCCTAAGCTCGATACCAACCGCGACGCCCCCAAAATAGGTATACATCACCTATTCTCGAGTTGTCAATACATGGTACGTAAACAACTACAACTTTATTATTACAACAAGAAATCGCGAGTTTGAATACAAATATTATCTTCTAGACAATATCTATACTCAAATAAATCCTCATCACATTTATTGATACATTATTTTACAAAATGGTGAGGACTACTAAACAATCCTTTCTAAAACCTTCATTTCCATACCCGAACTCATTACTCGCTATATTCTCGCCTCCCCGAGAAAAAATGGAACAAAAAGAAAAGGGTGAGCTCAACTAGCTCAAGAAAGAATATTACGACTAAGATAATATACAACAAATTATCGTTAGTCTTCAACAGGAAAATATAATAGAATACAATAGACAACACAAATTTTAAATCAATATTCGCAAGCAGAAATAATAATTCATTAGAAGAGTTAAGTAGAGAATGCAAACTACTATCTTCTATGTATGAATTTTAAAGTTCATCGCTATCTTTTATCCCCGTAACATCAATCAATATACATCCGAATCAAATATTCATCTTTTACTACAGCCAAAAGATATTCATCACCGGTCATGTTCATTTAAACACTGCTCATCTTTTACTACTGGCCAAAGATATTCTTCAGAAATCATTCATCTTTACTACCACAGCCAAAGATATTCTTAAGAAATCATTCATCTTTGCAGCACTACAGCCAAAGATATTCCATAATATCATCATTTAAGACCGAGGATGATGAAAATATTTTTTTTTTTAAAGAAACGAATCCAAAGAAACAAAATGACAAGGATTAAGGATTAACGATTCGTACTTGGTTTTATCCACGCCCAAAAATACCTCAAAAATAATCATAGTGGTGTAAAATTCAAGAATGATCAAAACATGGATACAATCGTAGTTAGTATCCGTAATAGATGTTTTGACGAAAAGAAGAAATTTTATTTTTCTATGAATAAGTACCAGATATCGTGAATAGTGTCAGACACGTGAATAAAGGCGTATACGTGAATAGTAACTCACACCAAAAGATAGAAATTCCACAAAAACATCTTCACGCTTCATTAATAATAGTACTTTGTGAATAGAATCTCGTGAATAAGAACTCATGAATAAGAATCGTGAATAAGAACTCATGAATAGTAACCCCGATACATGAAAAGTTCCAAATTTGATAAAACTTCAGATCAACATTTCAAAGATAATGATATTGAAGAAATAATATCATTACAAAAAAAATAATATCCCTTACCTCGAAAAGATCAAGATTTCTAAATTGGATAATTTGGGATAAGGTCAAGAAGGAACTTGCCGCCTAACAATACTCAAAGTATACTCAAAATACTCACAAGAATACGCTCGATAATATAGAGAGAAAACTTTAATTTCGGTGTGATTTTCAATTCTAACCCAAAGACCCTATTTATAGAAATCGCTTAGAACACCAAAGCGTAAAATTTAATAAAATATTAATAAATAATTATTAAATTCCTACACACCCAAAATCTGATTCAAACCATCAGCCACCAAGAGTGACTCACCTTGCCTAACTCAAAAAAACGTTTTTCTTATTAAAAATATTTAAAACTTCAAAATTAATTATTTTGAGCTTCGTAACTTCAATAATTCATAATAAATAGCCCTTTCATCAGAAAATTCGAATCTCATGAGTTTTTATAGGAATTTCAATTCTCTACAACTTTGCAGAAGAAAGTTTTTCCAAATTCCAAATAGAAATTGACCGAAATCCACAAACGGGTGATTTTACAGTCTATAATCAAATTTCACTCAATAAATGGGGTCCACCGACATGTTTAACATGTTTTAAACATTTATTGCAACAAAAAAATACTCTTCCTCCTCGTATACTCATATATCCCATTTCGTTGTAAAATATCACCATTATTATATTATTAAAATATAATAATATATTTAAATGAATTATTTTATCGTAAAAAGATAAAATTTCAATTTTCAACAATTGTCACATTAAACTTTTTCTCCATCTATATCCACATAAAATCAATATTTTTCTCATCATATAAATTAATAATTAATTATTCACAAATAATATTACGTAATCACAATATCGACAACCAGTGCAGCTTCTCAGAAAGAGGGGCTTTCCAATAAGAATTTCTCCTTCTAGCGCAATTAATTAGGTGACCAAACCTCTCCTTAGATGTAACTTTCTAGACATTGCCAATAATGTTATCTAATAATATTATTCGATAATATGAATTATTGCTTCGATAATGAAAATAATTTTGTGTAATGACAATTATCAAACAACAAAGAATATAAAATATCAACGCAAAGAATTATTAACTCAATAAAATAAAATACCTGAATAAAGAATTATCAGAACCATTATTGAGTAGTGCCTTTAATAATTGGTGCAATACTGGTAATATCTTCTTGTAACAACAACGCCAGATTACTACAATGTTTTAACCAATTTATTTGTATTCCAATAAGGTTAATTCAGAATAACTACTGTAGTTATTTAAAAACAACTTATATTTGTCGCTTTCTTCATCCAATTGCTTTCACATGGGGCCCACATACACGTCATACTGTCAGTCATTTAATATTCCCAGAAAGATTTAATATTCCACGACCAAACGAATATTCCCGACGATAATGAATATTTTATAACCACTTGCTTATTTTGAAATATTTATGTATTTAACCCTTAACTATCCACATTAATCAAATCAACCCTTACTATTTCAAAATAATAAATAAAGGAAATTCCTTTTTATTTAAAAATTTCGGGGTCTTACATATACCTATTTTGGGGGCGTCACATAGCTGATCAAACGTTGCACCGGATAATTGTATGTTGCCCAAAAATATCAATGTAGTGCACGAATAATTTTGTGAGTTATGTTTTTCCATGCTTGAGAATACTGATTTATAGTCCACATTATATTACCATTAATATAGATATGTTCTGATTTTAATCAAACGGCAGGATAATATCTAGAAACAATTCCCACAATGGTAAAGCTTGAAATAGTCCACATCTTTAATATATAAATCCAGATTCATAATTTCGTTAGTGGAATAAATCAAAAGACCACAAAAAGATAACCACTTAATCAACTGATTTTATCTCTCCAGGCATTAAGTAAGTGGCGTGTAAAAGTGGATTGCATCAATTATTTATCATTTCCAAGACACACGGTTTCTTTAGAAAACGTAATTACCTCTTCCTTGAAAAACGTATATGCATCAAATCACAAAGGTAAATCTGCCAACTTTTTGTTTATCTAGTATACCATATATACCCACGTGTATCAAGCATATGTATACCATTTTATAATATGCATGCGAAAACGTGTAACATTTATAAAGTCATACCTTTAAATGAAAAATCAATTATTATGCAATTGACCT
Organism: Panax quinquefolius; assembly: GCA_020205615.1. Taxonomy (NCBI): domain Eukaryota; kingdom Viridiplantae; phylum Streptophyta; class Magnoliopsida; order Apiales; family Araliaceae; genus Panax; species Panax quinquefolius. The sequence continues at coordinate 114,566,776 of CM035157.1, read as the reverse complement.
TACATTTATATTCCTAGAGAGAGAAAATTCTTCATCCAACTGAAAAATCCACAATTGTTCTTTAATCAACGAATACCTGAAACACCATAAAACAATTTAGTATATGAACATTTCATCATCAAAACTCAAGGATAGAATATGACAAAGTCAACAACGGTGGATAGGAGGTCTTGAGGACGACGAGCGAATGGGTTGCAGTTGCGGTGACTTGCTTATCTAGGTTGAGGTTGACCAAGGATTTGTGAACGCTCTGCATCGCCGGGAGGAGGCAACCAGAGAGTGAGGTGTCATTGAAAGTCAAAACCTCGTGTTTTGGGGGTACCGCTCTTTGATTTTGGGAAGCTCAGTTGCTGAGATTTCATTGTTTTACAATCTAATCTAATTTGTGCTTATTGTTAAATCAAAATTTTAGATTGTGTTTGGCATCTTTTTTAGGATGCTCCAATTCTGCTTTGATATGGTTTATTGTTGCTGAATTTTATGACGGTCGCAACTGTCTTTGGGTTCAAATGGTGGGGCACAAGGAAGCTGGCTGAAATATTTTCTTTCTCCTAACCTCATGAATGCAAAACGAAACGGTTCCTATTTGATTTTCCCTCATTTTTCCCATTTTTCGGACATTAAATATCCCCGTAAGTGTTTTTTTGTTTCCCATTAGATTTTTTTTTTCCTGTGAAGATCTGATGAACAAATTTCTATTACAAAAGATGATACACAGTTATTAATGCTGATGCACTGTAAAGTCTGTAATATACATGTTTAGAACTCAAATAGGTTTTTCAACTTGTGATTTATGAGTGTTGTTCATCTAATTTGTTGATTTGATGTATTAAATGGTTGAACTTCTTTTATTTATTTTTTCTGCTTTTGGATGCTCAGATTTACATGGACTCAACTGTTTTCAACTGAGGTTAGGTCCCAATTGATGTTCAAATAATAAAGTTGTTTTTGCTTTTCTTCAGCTAGGTTTTTTAGATTTGTCTGAAATTTGTTTTGTTTTTGTTTTAATGGATAATAAAAAATGATTTATCAAATTTATCCCTGCTTAAATTTTTTATCTCAACAAAATGGTGAATAAATTAATTTTTTAATACACATCAGTTGTAGATGGGTCCATTCCGAGGGCCACGTCAACAATTTCTGACGTCACAACCTCAATTGAATGGAATTGAAAAAAATTAATAGTTCAATCATTTAATTGATAAAATTTAAAAGTGGATTATCGAAGTTGAATATGACCCATAATTTAGAATAGTAAAATATATTTAAGTCAAAGTTTATATATATATACACATAAGTATTTAGGAATTATTTTTATTTTTATTACTTCCTCATTTCCTTAATATATGTAATTTTAAATTATTTTATTTTTTAATTATTTGTCATTTTAGATAATTTAGGAGAAATTAACTATAAATGGACTCATTCAGAGAGTCACGCAAAATTTTTGACATAACAATTTTAATTGAATGGTATTAAAAAATTAATAGTTCAATTATTTAGTTAACAAAATTTAATGATAGATCACCTGAAATAAAATATAAACTATAATTTAGGATAGTAAAATATATTTAAGCCATAAATTTTTCCTCTATAAATAAATGGGATACGGTTAGTATGAATTTATTTTTTTGGTAAATTAGTTAATTAGTCAATAAAATACTGACACACATACAACCTCATATACGTATCAATATTTTATTGGTCAATTAATCAACTTATCTCAAAATAAATTTTATACTAACTACTTCCAAATAAAAGGTAAAGAGGACTGAAAAGAAATGAAATGGAGTTTTGATGAGATCGATGAGGTCAGTTTGAAAAGTAAAAATCATGATGATTGACTATGTACCGCGCCTGCTTTGTATTTAGCCACCATTTTGACATTTTTCTATGGGACCCACCTCTTTACAAGTATATTTTCCTTTAAAACACACTGCACCTCCATCACCTTTTCCTTTCCCTAAATTCTAGTCATATTTATTTTTTTCTTTTGTGATAATAACCTTTAAGTTAATATATTTGGAGTTTATAAGAATATTATGATAAAGAAAAATAAATTAACACTAAATAATTGGAATTTATCTATATTTTATTCTATTATATTTACATTACTTAATGTTAGACATTTTAAAAAAATTATTGATAATTTTGATAACTCTCTTTGATAAATTATATATTTACATTACTTAATGTTAGACATTTAAAAAAAATTATTGATAATTTTGATAACTCTCTTTGATAAATTAAGATTACGTGATTTATCGGGTTCAAAATTTTGTTTTATAATTTCTAAATATTAAATATGTAATTTTTCTCCATACTTTTAAGAAATAATTAAGTTATAGATAAGCACTAGGGACATGATATAAAATATAATTGATATTTTTATAAGTAAAATTTGATATTTACATAAATTCTTTCTCACATAAATGCCGAATTTATTTACTATTTTATGCGAGATGGGGCTTGTAAAATTATCATTTTTACTTATAGAAATATAAATTATTGTATAAAATTATGATGATAAATTTAATATAAATTATTGCACTCCCTACATTTTTTTTAATTAACGTTTTAGGTGAAAATACAAAAGTTAAAAATATAATTAATACTTTATTGATCTATCAAATTGAATATAAAATATCAATATTTCACTTTTTAATTTATTGAAAAGATTATAAGATAATATGAGAAATTAAGTTATTAATATTTAGAAGTATTTTAAATTAAAGACATAGAAAAGAGAAAAAGAAAGAGGAAGGTAGGGAGCGAGGGAGGGAGGAGACGTATGAGAGATGGAGTGGAATGGAAGGGTTTTTAGTCTGACCAACCAACCAACCACTCATTCATGCATTCATTCAATCACAACACCAATTATTGTTCCAACCCAGGCGGCAGGGCAGTTGTTGTAATACGTAATACGTATGCAATTATATTCTCCGTCAGTGACTTAATATATATTTTATTTTATTTTAAAATTAACTATTATGATTTTTTTAAAAAATTACTCGTTATGTGAAAATATTACAGATGAGAGGAATGTTAAAAAATGAATAAACAGCTCGACAAAAAATTTAATTCAAGCTCGACTCGAAATATAAATGAGTTAACTTATTAAAATTATAATTTTCTATTAATACTTGAATCATATTCGTTCGAAAAGTTTAAACTAATCGGTAGCTAAATGAATTTCAATCCAACCTTATTTTATATTCAATAAATTTTGTGAACCAAATCTGAGCAAAACTCAATACTCGGCTCGACTCAGTTTATTTACACCCTTAGATGAGAGAGAAAATAAGATAAATATGATAATTTAAAAGTATTATAGATAATTAATATTATATTTAATATTATACAATCATTTCTTTAATTTTTATGCAAAACTCTAAAACTGAAATATATTAAGGGACGAGAGTAATACTCTCTCCGTCCCATAATGTATGATATTTTAGATGATTTAATTTTTTTCAAGTTATTTGATATTTTTAAAATCAATTTTAAATATTTTTAAACTTTAAATTAATATAAATTCATTTAATGTAGGAATATATCAATACAATTATAAATATTATAAACTTTCTAAAAATAATATTACTAGTTATAAAATTTACTATTTTTAAAATTAAAAATATCATAACTATTTCAAAAAACTCAATATTAATTGCTATATTAATTCGAAGGGAGGGAGTAGTATTCTAGGTAAATAAATAAATTAAGAAAACTTATATAGAGATAGAGTGAGGCCATACTATATACAAGGACCGTACAAATGATTGCTTGTGCTGGAGAGTTGTCCCCTTCACATGCAGCAGCATCCTCCATCTGTCCTACCACCTAGCCCCTACTCTCTCCATCCATTATCACCCTCTATCATTTTCTCCCTCTAAATCTATTATTCATATATTCTCTCTATCTACAATTATTACGTTTATAATCTCTCTCTCTATTTATGGAGTATTATATATATATATATATGTGTGTGTGTGTGTGCAGGTATATGGGTATAGTTTCTCTTTATAAATCTACTATACACGGATTTTATGTCCTTCTCTCTCTAAAGCTATCCAAGTTGTAGTAGTACCGTTTTGGGACATGCTTCACCTCGCGCCCCAAAAATGTTTTACGTGATTGGGCCAGGTCTACTTCAGTCCAGTCCAGGCCGGACCAACTTGACAACGCACGCCCACATTACGTGACTTTGCCTTCTCCCTACGCCCAGCTTGCCACTCGCGCCTTCCATTAGCTAAATATATTCGGTTATCACGTGACGTGTATGCGGAGATTTTCCTTCAGCATTACTCCCTTCATGTTAAGAAGGTAAATTCAGCAAATAATTCTGACTCAATTTGTATTCATTCGACTAAAAGTTTGATTCGAGCTCCACTCAAAATATAAATAATTTAAATATAAAAAAATTTTAAAATTCGATAAATTACTCAAATTTTCTTAAATTATAATTTTCTATTGGTACTTGGATCATATTTGTTCGAAAAATTTAAATTGCTCTGGCTCGAATCGATTCAGTAGCTAAACGAGCCTCAATAAAACCTTATTTTATAATACTCGATAAATTTTGTGAACCAAATCTGAACAATTCAATACTCAGTTTGACTCGATTCATTTACATCCTTCCATCGTCTTTATATAAGGATGTAAAATGAGCAAATACTCCGGGTTCGACTAAAAATATAAATAATTTAAATATGAACAAATTTTAAAGTTCGATAAATTACTCGAACCTCCTCAAATTATAATTTTCTATTGATACTTGGATCATATTCATTTTTAAAATTTAAATTGCTCAGACTCGATTCAAGATCGTGCTCAACTCGGTAGTTAAATAAGTCTCAATCAAATCTTATTTTATACTCGATAAAATTTTATGAATCAAATATGAACAACTCAATACTCGGCTCGACTCAGTTCATTTACACTCTTAAATTCTTATATAGAAAAGAGTCGCTCTTTATAATTTAAAAAAATATTTATATTTTCTTTTACAAATAATTAGTTGCTAATTAAATAGTAATGATATGGTCTTCAAATTGTAATATTACTTTATATTATTATCCAGTTGTGACTCAAATATTACAACAATAGTAATTGTCATATAATTAGTTTTATTAAAGATTTTGTCATTTTATTTAGTAAAAATACCTACATCCACATTTTATCATATACAACACGTTATAAGATTATGTTAATAAACGTAGAAAATGTGAATTTCTTGGGGGTAAGACTTGTCTTTTTACAATATAATATAGGGGATTAATATTTTTAATATTTCTACAAGATATCTCTCACATGAATAAGATTGTAAACGAACTAAACAGTTAAGGCTCGATTTGAGCTCGACTCAAAAAAATACGAGCGAGACTCGAATTCGTTAATAATATGATTCGAATCTGAGCATAAAAAATAGTTTGAATAAAAAAATGCATAGAATCTGAGCAAAATTATACTCGACTTGCTTAAGATTCAAACTACTTGAATTCTCGATTATGATTCGATACATACTCGATTGATATAAATTTTATTAAATACTCGATACATTCTCTTATAATATATACAAAATTAAATCAAATTAGGATAATTAATTATTATTATTTTATTTTTATTTTTAATTGTGATTTTATATTTATAAAGTGTAATACTAGTAAATATATTTTCTCGTTTCTAAGTAAAAAAATAAATTTATTTTATAATTATATTTATTATAAAGCTAGTTATTATGTGGATACTCAAATTCGAATTTGAATTTGTAGCTCGCAAATATTTTGAATATAATTCGATTCGAATCAGATCGAATCCGAGTAATAAGTATTCGAATCGAGTCGAGTCGAATCTGAGTAAAAAATTTCAAATAAAATTTGAATTCGAGTATGAATTTTATGTTTCGATTCAAATCGAGTAGTTCTTTGATCGCTTCGATTTGACTCGTTTACATCCTTATTCTTTACACATTAATAGTGAGTATGTCTCATTTTCATATGAGAGAGATTCATATAAAAATATTATTTTAATATAAAAAAATATCAATTTCCTACAATATATTACATGTATAGATATTTGTACCTTTCAAGCCTCGGCAAAAGATAGATTCAGCACCAACACTGCATATTGCAGATAAATTTTATTAAATTCTCATTTATTTCTTTTAGACCCCTTCTTTAAGTTCTGTAATTAAACTTCTAAGATTAAAATATATCTACACGATTATCACACTATAATAATATATGTTCTCCAATCATACTTATGGCATAATATGTGATAGGTCTCTTAAGTTTTAATTTATTTTGATGATAACAATAATTAATATTTAAATTAAGTAAAAAGTAGAATTCTCTCCATATGTCTAATTTTTTTTATTCTAACTATCTTATTTTATTTTAATTTAAAATATTTTATAAACTTTATTGAATTAGTTTTATCGACCTTGATAATTTAAATATTAAGTGTTAAATAAATTAGTTCATATATTAATATTTTCTAAGGTAAGGAGATCTCCTATTATTTTTAAAAATGATTTTATCCAAAAATTTATTTCAAGCGAATCAAAGGGCTGAATATCAATAAATTAGTTCATATATTAATAAATATATAAATTGGTCGAAATTTCAAAGGGCTGAATATCTTAGTTGAGCAATCCGGGTGAAAAATATTTAAGTCCCATCCTAACCATCCATTTCAAGCAAATAGATCTAAGTCTTTGATTTAAAATCAAACCTTTAAAATTACTTTTTTGTATCAAGCTCAAAAAAACTATAAATAGAAGGTTTTTTATTTACAATTTGTCGATTCACTTAAAAAGAAAAACTTACTCTCCTTGTCTACATACTCTTTCTATAAAACTTTCTCTCTCTTCTTATCAAAGTTCTAATCATTTGAGAAAATAAATTTGGTCCAAGTATTTGAGATAAGTTATTTAATTTATTTAAATTATCTCTTGCTTATTTAGATTTATATATATACAAATATAATTTTTTATACACAATTATATATATATATATATATATATATATATATATATATTTCATCTATGGGACCGCATCCATGGTAACTGATTGCTGATAGCAACTTAAAAAGTAATGACACAACATCTTGTAACGGCTGAGACAATTAAAAAGGGACATGTCCCATTTTAATTGTCCCAAAGCTGTAACGGTTTGTCACTATTCATATTAGTTTGTAATATTATTAATACTAGTTTATTAATATTTTGTAATATTAGTATTAATAATATTTATATTTATAATATTAATATTAATATTTTGTAATATCTATTTAATTTTTTTCACTATTTTAAATAAATTCTTCTTTTAAAATTTTAATAAAACTTAATTTCTATTATATTTGTATTTATATGGGATGAATAAAGTTATAGATAAACCTTTAAAAAAAACACCAAATTGTTATAAAATGTAGCGGCTTGTTTCTTTTTTATTATTTAAAGGTGGGGTGCTCGTGTTTATCATTTATGTCCTACCAGCTTTTGACAATGGCTTAGTTTTATTTGTTTCTCTTTTTGATAAATGGTATATTAAGGTTAGGCTTCGTGCATGAAGATATTATACTGTAATATTTCGAGCTTCAAAATGTGCAATTATCAAAACTATATTTTCCTATAAATAAAAGCTCATTCCTTCATTATTTTTCACCAATTCACTAAGTCTCACAAGAGAAATTATTATAGAGAAATTATAGAGAGAGAGAGAAGAAGAGAAGTCTGCTACCTCACTATTCCAGTATCCAGTCTTCTTCTGAGGTAAGGGATATGATTATTATAGTAAGGGGTATTATTCTTTCGTATTCATGAAGAGAGTTATTTTCTTTCAATACTCGTAAGGGTTGTTATTCCATTCTTTATTATTATGTTGAATAATCATACATGCTAAGTACCGCATACATGGTGAAATTCTTCCGTTATTCCATTCTTTATTATTCTGTTGGAATAACCTTTCTGTCAAGGCTCTATCGCATGCACAGTGAATTTCATTGTTATTCTATTTTTATTTTTCTCATTGAATATCCTCGTGCATGCGGATTACGTACGTGACCAAGTTCCATTCTTTATTATTACATTGAATATCCTCATTCGCAAGCGAATTATGCATGACTGGTTCCATTCTTTATTATTCATTGGGAATAACTCGCCATGCATGCGCCTATCGCATGCACGGTGAATTCTTCATTATTCCATTCTTTATTATTACATTTGGAATAACTTTGTCATGTGGATTACCGCATGCACGGTGAATGATCCTTCAGATTCATTCTTTATTAAATTGTGAAAATGATCCATCTACGTGGATTACTGCATGGCGGGTGAAAATCTATTTGCGCTTTCATATATTCTATTATACTCGTCTCGAGATATCATTTCTTTTGTACTCAAATATGGAATATCATTTTCTTTGGTATTTTTTTTACGAGTTACTATTCACGGGTTACTATTCACCCGCCATTATTCACTTTCGGTATTCGGGGCACTTTTCGTGCCGAAGTACTATTCACGAGTTACTCTTCATGGGTTACTATTCACCCAATTACTATTCACTCTAGTATCATTCACTCGGGTATTTGGGACACTTTTCGTGTCGGGGTACTATTCCCGAAGTACTATTCATGGGGTACTATTCACCCGAAAAATATATTTCTTTTCAGTCCAAATTATTTTTGGTATATGAATATTATTCTTGAATTTTACTCCACAAAGCAAATGTCGTGTTGATAATTTGATATTTTTAAACTCGGATAAATTTAAATTCTTTAATATTTATCCTTGATTTCGCTTTGATTAATGCTTATATCATTGTCATCATCCTCATGCTTATATTGTGATGAAAGTCATCTTTGCTTACGTGCATAGATGGACTTTTGATTATTGGTTTTACATTGTATATTTTTTGGCTTATGTGCAAAGATGGATCGTTGATTATTGGTTTTATAGTTATATATCTTTGGCTTACGTGCAAAGATGGATGTGTGTATATGACATGATCATAACCACTAGTGATAATAATGAATATCCTTGGCCCGTAGTGCATGGATAATTCAATGATGTGATTAAGCGTGATCATGACCATTAGTTAACAAATGAATGTCTTTGGCCAGTAGTGCAATCGACGAGACAATTGATTGGTATGATCATGACCATTGGTTTTATAGTTGAATATCTTTGCCCGTAGTAGTGCAAAGGTAGACAAATGATTATTGGTATGATCATTGTTATTATATTTGAATATCTTTAGCCTTTGGGGTAAGGATATTGAGTAAACGTTCTATTAAGCCTTTGTGGTAAGGAGAAACTATTGATTTACATGATTATAAATATGAATTGTGGATTTAACTATAGTCTTTGGTGGTTCAGATGAAGACAGGTGATGATAGTTCTTTTTGTCTTGGGTATAACAAAGAACTGTTATTGAGTATTACAGGAATGAAATACTAACGATGGAATTTTAATCTAGAAGAGATAGTAGACATTATGTTCTACTTGACTCTTCTAATGGATTGCTTATTCTGCTACAGTTATTGATCTAAAACTTGTTGTCTATTATATTCTATCAGTTGTTATATTGTTGAAGGCTAAGGATAATTTATTCTGCATTATCTTAGTCATAATATTTCTTACTTGGCTAGTTGAGCTCACCATTTTCTTTCATTGTTCTCTTCAGGAAATGAGAATATAGCCGGGACGAGTCGGGAAATGGAGTGACGGTCTATGATAAGTGGCTTTAGTAGTCCTCACTATTCTGTGAAATAGTGTGATAATAATTGTAATGAGGACTCCATTGAGAGTGGATATTGTCTAGAAGGAAATATTCTTGTTTAAACTCTCAGCTATGTTTTGTCGTATTTTACATGACTATTGTATAATTAAGTTGTATTTGAATCTTGTACCATGTATTTGGCGACTCAAGATGGGTGATGTATACCTATTTTGGGGACGTAACAAATATTGTCATCTAGACAATATCCACACTCAATGGAGTCATCATTACATTTATTGTCACACTATTTTATAGAATAGTGAGGACTACTAAAACAACCATCTGGACCGTCAATCCGCTCCCCGACTGCGTCCCAATTTATATTCTCATTTTCTCAAGAGAACGAAGGAAAGAAGTGGTGAGCTCAACTAGCCTAATCGAAATATTATGACTAAGATAATGCATAATAAATTATCATTAGCCTTCAACAAAGATAACAACCGATAGAATATAATAGACAACAAGTTTTAGATCAACAATTGCGATGGAATAAGCAATCCATTCAAGAGTCAAGCGAGCATAAAATCTACTATCTTCTATGATTTAAAAGTTTTTCATCAACTTTATCATTTGAGACTCACTTAATAAATAAAATTGAATCATCCTGCATCACGACCAAGGATATTCATGTAATCATCAATGGTCATGATTATACCGAATAATCCCTGGTCATAATCATACCAAGTCCACCTATGCACGTAAGTCAAAGATGACTTTCATCACAATATAAGCATGAGGATGATGACAATGACAATAACATAATAATTCAATAAAATAAGTTCAAGGATAAATTTTAAAGATTTATAATTTAATTTATCCAGAAATTAATAAAGTCCAAATTGTCAACATGATACTGCTTCGTGGAGTAAAATTCAAGAATGCTCAGAAGAATATTTCCATGAAAAGATACTGGATGAAGCGCAAATATCTAGGATATTCTACTAATTTCATGGAGTATAGAAGCCAAAACTTTAACCAACTGAGTATAATAGAATATATGAAACTGTAAATGGATTTTCGCCCGCCATGCGGTAATCCACGTAGACAAATCATTTCCATAATTTAATAAGAAACGAATACGAAGGATCATTCACCATGCATGCGATAATCCACATATGTACGAGTTATTCCAATGTAATAATAAAGAATGGAATAATGTAAGAATTCACCAGCATGCGATAGATCAGCATGCATAAAAGTTATTCCAACAAAATAATAAAGAATGGAATAACGTAAGAATTCACCGTGCATGCGATAGATCGCATGATGTGTTATTCCACCGAATAATAAAGAATGGAATAATGTAAGAATTTACCGTGCATGCGATAGGCTCACATGTAGGTTATTCTAATAGAATAATAAAGAATGGAATAACGTAAGAATTCACCGTGCATGCGATAGATCGCATGCATGTGTTATTCCAATGTAATAATAAAGAATGGTATAACAACCCTTACGAATATTGAAAGAAATAACTCTCTTCATGAATACTGAAAAGAAATAATACACCTTACCTTAAAGAAACCGGATACCGGAATAGTGAGGTAGCGTACTTCTTCTTCTTTCTCTCTATAATTTCTCTCTATAATAATTGCTCTTGTGAGACTTAGTGAATTGGTGAGAAATGAAGGAAGAATAAGCTTCTATTTATAGGAAAATATAGTTTCAATAATTGCACATTTTGGGGCTCAAAATATTACAGTATATACCTCTCTCTTTTTCTTTTTTTTTTAAATTTAGTCCTGCAAGTATTATCAAACTTGCACCACCTCCCCTAATAGTAAATCATGTGAATTAATAGTTCATTCATGTGACTTAATAGTATAATCATGTGAAAAAACTAATTACAGTATAGTACCTTCAACTATACCTCCATTTTTAATTTAGTCATGCAAGTATTATCAATCTTGCACCAACTCCCCTAATAGTAAATCATGTGAATCAAAAGTACACACATGTGAACACATAGTTATAAACATGTGAATTAATAGCAATAAATTTCTCATTTATTTGGTTAATTACCCGATTGGTAAATATAACCTCCAAACATCAATTATTATCGAAATAAATGTCGATTTTCACTAACACTAATAATTCCAACACAACGGAACTATCAATTTCATCTTTAATCAACACGAACTTAATCATCATTAATATTATAATTCACAATATTTAACAATCAGGTCGTTCCCAGGAAAGAGGGGGCTTTCTAATAAGGATTTCTCCTTATTGGCGCAATTTTAGGTGACCAAACCTCTCCTCGATGTAACTTCTGACATTGTCAATATTGCAAATAATAATAATATGAATAACTTTGTCATCTCAATTATTGATTTAATAATATATATTATGCAGATGATACTGTGACAATAATTGAATCAATAATATGAGAGATATGATGCAGCAATTACTTTAGCAATAATTGAGTATAACCGAGTGACTTCTCACGTAAGCATCAATAATCAATACCGTGTAATACACTATGCAACCATGCGTATTCATTGTACTTTTACTACTAAGGGTAGTTCAACAGCTTTTAACGATAACACTTTCGTCGTTATTTTTATAAAAGATAATTACGCTGCTTTCTAACTACGACAATACTTTCGTTAGGGGGTCCACAAATGATTGTGACGTCGCATTTAATATTCCCCGTTAAAACAAATATTCCCCACCAATCGAATATTTTATAACAACTTCACAGTACTTTTGCAAAATTTATAAATATTACCCACAACTATAACATTATATCAAATCCACACCATAATATTCAAAAATATATTTCGAGAAAATTATTCTTTATTCATAAAATTAGGTGTCTTATAATATGTAATTTGTGAACCGTAGGCTCTGGAACGAGCCAAACACTGGTATGTATTTATATTGGTTAGATTAGATTAAATACTATTAAATTCTTCAAGTAGTTGTTCGATTTGATTGAGTTTCCAAATTTTACAATTTTTATTCTTGAATGTGGTGTGTAATTGCTTTGATGTAAAGACCTAATTCTTATTCTTGAATTTTAATGTGTAATTGCTTGTGATTACATACTGTTGAATTTCTTGTGATTTAAAGCCCTAATTTTAGCACTTGAATGTGGTGTGTAATATGCTCCATAGGCTTTCCTAAGTAAATTACTGGTCTTGATTCTCTTCCTCTCTCTTAGAGGATTTTATGCCCCAGTTAAGGAAAGTTCTTACAGAGGATTTTATGCATACCTTTGACCACAATCAATACCTATCTATACCCAAATGACTTGAATACCTTATATAAGTGGGAATACAATTATGAATGATTAAATGGTGAGTTTTTAGTGTTTATAATTGTAGCTCTAGCGAATTAACGTATTGAGCTTGGGTTACCCAGACCGTGTATGTGTATACTATCATTGTCATGCAATTATGTGGAAGCATGAACAAACCATCAATCAACAATAAACAGTTGCTTGATGGAGATGACAAGCCAAGTCTTTCTTTTCGAAAAAATATACACGTTAATTTATACACCTTAGTTAATTTATAGCAACGATTCCCCCAAATCTTTTACTCTTTTCGTTTTAAAATTAGAGATACATTTTAACTTTTTAAATTCAGATTTATGAAAACTTAAAATTCAAAATTGATTTAATTCTATTCATATTTTAAAATTAGAGATACATGTTTTGATTGATATTATATTGGTAATGTATATGGGTCTGAATTTTTAACTGCTTTAATTTGCATTCAATCATTTTTGTTTTGGTCTTATTGTATTGGAAATTTGTATATTTCTCTTGGTTTGTGTACTGGGTGCCTAGAAATGTCCATATATGCATGTCGTCGTACATGTGGCTAGTCCATATTGTAGGGGAGACTGGCGAAATTTTTTGAAGTATTATAAGTATAAGTTTGAAAAATGTTCATAAGTATTATAAGTATAAGTTTGTAGTTGAATTTTTTTTACCTCTTTTATTGTGAACAGTTTTAGGTTTAAAATATATAATAACTTTTGGTTATAGGAAAGCTATGCCCATTATTGAAATAAAATGAGAAATTGAATTGTTTGAATATGCGAGTAGCTTAATTTTAGTAATTCTAAGTAAATTGGGTTCTGTTTATATAGAGAGTCTGGGTGCTGCTTATCAATTTGATATAAATATATTGGTGATCCACTAGAGCCTATTAAGGGGCTGTTGGAGCTGATGGGCTGGGATTGGGGCCGCGAGGCCACACGGGGCCACACCAAGCTTAGCCAAGCCTCACGGGGCCAAGCCAAGCTTGGTTGTCAGCATGGTAAGCTATTAAGCCAAAATAGACAGTGCTAGGGAACTGTTAGTGCAACAGAGAAGGTAACTAGCTAGACACACTTGTTTAATAAAGAGATTGTTTTGGCTATAACAGAAAAACAAGGGTATTTAACACTTATGTATCCAAGAATAAAGCTACAAAATGTTATAGAAGCTATAAATTGCTCAACCAAGTTGTGACTATCCCAAAACATAAAAGATTATAGAAAGGGACCGTGAGGGGTATAATCTTAAAACATGTTAACCGAGGCCTTAGATGGACTCTTCAATTCTTGGCGTGAAGCCTTAGATGGTGGTAGTTTTCTTAAGAAGAAACATTTCAATGCATCTGAATACTAACCAAATATGTACTACTGATATAAAGCTAGCATGAATGAAATACCTTACGTATTCACTTACAATTAACAATAAAAACATATTTAAAACAAATTAAAATAAAATAACATGATATAATATAAAGTTTCTTATACTGCTTTAATTTACATTCATTCGTTAACATTGAGTATGCTTAAATGTTAATCATATGCTTACAAGTATGCTCAAGTCATATGGTTACAAGTATGATCAAGTCATATGCTTACAAGTATGCTGAAATGTTAATCATATGCTTACAAGTATGCTCAAGTCATATGGTTTCAAGTATGCTCAAGTCATATGATTAATAAGCTCATGTTGTTTGTAGTAGGTACCGTGGAATCATGGACCTCTATTCAGACCGTAGTTGGATGGCACGATGAAAGTTAAGTGCCCAAATAGGTGCTACAGCTGAATTTAGAGCTGGTTGCCAAGTGTTTTTGGAGTATGCGTATAGTCACCCGAAATGTATGAATGGTAAGTCCCAGATACGATGTACATATTTGAAGTGTAAGAATGTAAATTATATGGACAGAGACGTTGTAAACTATCATTTACTTGTTTCTGGGTTCATGAAAAATTACTATGAATGCTGATGGGCACATGGGCAGAGAAGAGATGGTGGTATCACAGAAGAACACAATTCGGGCAGTAGTACTCATCGAATGAATGAAATGGTTCATGATATTGCAGGGCCAGATTTTGATTGGGAACAAGGCAGAGATCAACCTATGAATTCTGATGCCAAAGACTTCTTTAAGTTGTTAGGACGAGGGTAATGAGCCATCAGGGCATGGTTGCACCAAACACAGTACATTGTCTCATTCAGTAGTGGCAACATTACTTAACATCAAGGCTGATCACAACATGAGCCATGAGTGTTTTGAGTCGCTCTTGAAGGCCATTAAGAGTATGTTGTCTGACGGTGAGAAATTACCTAGTAACTATTACTTTTGTGAGAAAATGGTGAAGATGTTGGGTCTTGGATACCAAAAGATCGATGCATGTCCCAACGATTGCATGTTATTTTATAAGGAAAATGAACAGATGACAAGGTGTACATTTTGTAGTCATGATCGGTTTAGGCCTAATAAAGAGGGTGTGACTATAAAAAAATTAAGTATACCATTCAAGATTCTAAGGCATTTTCCAATAACACATCGGCTAAAAAGATTGTACATGTCTTCAAGAACAGCTGAACATATGAGTTGGCATGCGAAATCTCCAACTAAAGATGAAGAACTAAATCATCCCGCAGATGGGGTGGCTTGGAAAGATTTCAACTTAGCACATCCCGGGTTTGCATTGAACCTAGAAATGTGAGGCTTGGATTGTCCACCGATGGTTTCAATCCGCTTGGCCACTCAAATTGTTCCGCACTCATGTCAGGCTCGTGATTGTTACTCCATAACTTACCTCCTCGATGTGTATGAAACAACCATACTTATTTCTTTTCACTCAGTTCCCCGGTCCTAAGAGTCCCGGAAAGAACTTAGATGTTTACTTGAGACCTCTTATAGAAGAGTTGAAGGTATTGTGGGAGGATGGAGTACAGACTTGGGATGTTGCAACGAAAACAAATTTCAACCTTAGGCAAAAGGTTATGTGGACTATAAGTGACTTCCCACTTATGGTATGTTAAATGGATGGAGTACACACGGAAGTTGGCTTTGTCCGTATTGTATGGAGCATACAAAGTCGTTTAATCTATCAAAAGGTCGAAAGCCTTGTTGGTTTGATCGTCATCGCTTGCTTCTTCTTAGGTAGATCACCCGCTTCAAAGAAATAAAGAACACTTCAGAAAGGGAAAGTAGACAATGATATGCCCGCACCGCGATTGTTTGAACGGAGATGCGAGATCGTGTGATGAGATTGTCGGCTATCCCATTTGGTAAGATTGATGCCACAAACATAATCAATGGGTTTGGCGAATCTCATAACCGGGTTCTAAAAGCATCTTTTGGGAACCGCCTTATTGGTCTACAAATTTGATTCATCATAATCTAGATGTGATGCATATTGAGAAGAATGTGTTTGACAATGTGTTTAACACCGTGATGAATGTTACGGGGAAGACAAAAGATAACGATAAGGCACGCTTTGGACATGAAAGATATTTGTAAGCATCCTGAATTATAACTTTATGAATCTCCTAATGGTAAGATTGTCAAACCGCATTCAAGGTACACATTGTCCAAAAAGCAAGTCAAGATGTGTGCACATGGGTTAAGTCTCCAAACTACCAGATGGATATGCATCAAACATTGCAAGGTGTGTTATGGGTGGAAAAATTGCAAGGATGAAGAGTCATGACTGCTCATGTGTTCATGGAGAGACTCATGCCTATAAAGCATTTCGGATCTCGCTTGATAAAACCAATATGGGATGCTTTGACGGATCTTAGTCGCTTTCTTCAAAGACTTATGTTCAAAATCATTAAATGAGAAGGACATGTGTATACTTGAGAAGAACATCATAGAGATCACGTGTAAACTGGAAAAAAAATTCCCACCTAGTTTTTTTGACTCCATGGAGCATTTGTAAATCCATCTTCCCTATGAAGCTCGTGTTGCGGGTCCAGTTCAATATAGATGGATGTACCCTTTCAAGAGGGTGATGGGAAACCTTAAGAGGAAGGTGAAGAATAGAGCTTATGTTGAGGGGTCGATATGTGAGGCATACAGGCCGATGAGATATCTACGTTTGTCTCGCATCATTTTCCTCGACGAAGTCTTGACAAAGGCCAATCGAGTATCGAGACATGATGATGGGGAAATGTTGAACTAAATGGTCGGCTCTCTCAGATTTGGTCTATCTAAGTCACGCTTTATGGAAAAGGGAAGCGATATTCCTCTCTCGAGCAAGAGTTACATGTTGCATATACTTATATTCTTCTCAATTGTGAGGAGATTGACAAATTTGTGAGGCACACATGTAAACTTGATAATTTATCTTTTAAGTTGAAAATTAATTATTCCAATATGTTAATGTTTATAACATGGTATAGATTGCACGATGACGACGAAGTTAAAAGTGAAGCATCCCTAAGATAACCGATAAAGATATTCAAATCAATCGTGATAAAAATTTGCACTTTGGCTAAAGGACAAAGTAAGTTCAATTTCTTAAGCAACATATATATATATATATATATATATATATATATGTTAACTATGACTTCATTTAATAAGATGGAGTTTTTGTAGCTTGATCATGGATCAACTATTCCGCTAATGTACAAGTCCTAGCTATGGGACCGATAGGACCAAGTCACCAAGTAATGGTTATAAAATAAATGGTTGTGAATTTCATACAAAGGCATATGGGCGCCAGAAAAGAACAACGAACTCGGAGTGTGTGTCCAAGGAGATTGTTACAATGAGCTTGGTCGTGCCTTTTATGGGGAGTTGAGAAAATCATAGAGTTGTCGTATAAGCGGCACGACGGGGTCATATTCACTTGTTCAAGTGTCGCTGGTTTGATTCGTAAAAGGGATACGTGTTAATGCATATGGAATCGCCGATATTGACCTCCATAGTCTCACGTACTCCAACGAACCGCTTATTTTACCAACTCAAATAGTATAAGTATACTACACTCCTAGTCCCGTTAGAAAAGGGATAGACCGCCACACGATTGGCAAGTTGTAATTCATACTCCCGCCAGTAGTCGTAGGTAGAAGTAGTTGATGGGGAGATTTACCAAGAGCGATGCTTCATAGTCAAACTATAATAAATGTGGAGGACGACAATGAAGTAATCCAGCTAGATGGTGGAGATGAACCACATGAATTAGATCCTCGAGTCAATACTTGTGTCGATGACATCGATACTCGAGGAGGAAGAGTTATCGAATCGAATCGACATCCTAATCAAGCGTATGATGGTTATAAATCAATGCAACACGATACAAGATGATTCTCAATCGATATCGACACTTAAACAAATGAAATGTATGTTTAGCATTACATGTTTTTATATCATTGTCATGTTTACGTACTAAACTATTTAAATGCAACTTTTGTTTATTGTCATTTTATATTCATATATATACATGTTTATATCACTGTCATGTTTATGTACTAAACTATTTAAATGCAACTTTTGTTTATTGTCATTTTATATTCATATATATTCATGTTTATATCACTGTTATGTTTATTGTCATATATACATGTAATCAAATATAACTCATAATAACATCTTGAAATTTGTAATATATAGATGGCTTCTGAAGCAGTGCAGAAAAAGCACGGCTTGGGTAGGGGGCCTAATCATGTGCCCAAGGCCCCTACTAATCCGGATGATTGGATTCTTATTCAGATTCACCCTCCTTCGAATAGCACGTACGTCCCGTATATATCATTTATATATATATATCTACTTATCTTTGATGTAAATTGTTGTATATTATAGTGATTTTTTAGATAATAAGATCGTCAAGATCAACAAAACCATGAACATGAGTATGACATAAAACATAACTAGGAATTAAGTTTATCCATAATTCAATCCATAATTCATGTATCATTGATATTGGTAATGTTTTGATTGGTATTATATTGGTAATGTATATGGGTCTCAATTTTTATTTGCTTTAATTTGCATTCAATCGTTATTGTTTTGGTCTTATTGTATTGAAAATTTGTATATTTCTCTTGGTTTGTGTCTTGGGTGCCTAGAAATGTCCATATATATGCACGTCAATGTCGTATGCATGTGGCTAGTCTATATTATAGGGGAGACTCTAGTGAATTTTTTTAAGTATTATAAGTATAAGTTTGAAAATGTTCATAAGTATTATAACTTAGATGTAAATTGCTTTAATATATCAACTTATCGTTGATGTAAATTGTTGTATATTATAGTATTTTTTAGATAATAAGATCGTCAAGTGCATATCACAGCTGTGTTTATAGAATTGGCCTACATTTATGATTACGTGGGCGAGCACACATATCGCCCACAAGGATGTTGTTTGGGATGAATTTCAGGTATGTTTTTTTTAATTATGACAAATAATATAATATTCAAAGGATAATTGTTTAGTAATGTTATTATTGTTGTTTTATTTGCAGAAATGGTATAGATGGGAGGACGCGCGCAGCTTCAAAGGATACGTATATTATTCGCAAAAGTGCGCGGTCTGCACCAAAGACAATTTAAACAAAGAAAGACAAAATGCCCTTCATAATGCCGAGATCGACCATCCGTGCCGTGGAGAGGATTACATGCACGAAAGCATAGCCCCGGTGGTGCACCCAAATTATATGGGCCGAGATGTGTGCCAAATGGAGAGTCGAGAGTCGAGTGAAAAGACGAAAAGACCGCCGCCACCAACAGATCCTCTAAAATTGGCGATGGCGAAAAGGCTAAAGGAACATACAAGGGCGGCAATATTTCACAGTTGCAGCATATCACTGCCAGGGTACGTATTTACAAGTTTTAATATGTTTACAATCATGAATTGTAGAAAATATCACATTTTTACTTAGTAATATTGTGCTATTTTTTGTATAAGAGTCTCAGTCTCAAGGTCAGCTTATCCATTGCTAGATGTGTACGTGGCCACCCGTGATGGTCTACCTGATGCTATCCAGATAGCGATAATAAGTTTTAACAATTTGATCTTGTTTATCAATGCTTACAAAATTTATTTTTAACTATTTAATCGTTAACATAATGACAGGATACTTATAAGCATTTATTAAATGAGCGTTATCCTGAAGGCACTCCACGTCCGCCTATTGATCAAGAGTTGTGGGAGAGGATGTCTGTTGTGAAGAAGAACTACATTAAAGGTCAAGGATAATGACAATGCCCATCCTTCAAAGGCTCAGTCGCTTCTTCTACCCAATCTTCATAAATCATCGAGCCATCCAAATTGCTCATACTCCTACCGACCGTGTGAGAGCTATATGTCGAGATCGAGATCTTCTAAAGATACTGAGTGGGCATCTGGGGGCTCTGAGTCCTGAGGAGTTAGCTAAAGCAGTAGCGACAGCAGCAGCAGGACAGCATGGGGATGGTGACGAGGTATAAAATCAATTTGTTGTATGTATTGTCGTAATATATACCAGTATCAACATAGTTACTATATTTGTAACTTGTTTTATTATTTTGTTAATTACAGGGTGATCAAGGAGGTGATGATGCTTGACGACCGCTTTAGATCAGCTTTTATAGTTATAGTATAAGCTTGTACTTGTATATTCATTCTTTGATGTTTGTATGTTATTTAAACAAGTTTTGAAATGTTATTATATTTATTCAAATTTTTGAAATTAAAGGTTTATATAATAGTTCAAATCATATTGGTTTTAATGGTTATATATTGTGTAGTTTATCTTGTTGTGTATGTGTGTTGGGATAAGCGGTACAAAATAGGTATGTTTATATTGTTGTTTGGTTTTATTTTTTCCATATCAACATCGATGCGTATGTAGTTATTGGCGATAAAACAATTGAGGGTATCAAAGAATCGCCTACGATGTGATAGTTTTTGGACCATTTTTGGTACTCGACCATGTCGACTCGACAGCGAAAATCTATTTTATTTTATATCGATCGCTAATAGTGGTCGCTGATGTACATCCCATCGACCGATTTTATGCGACGACTATTATCGTGGACCGTGATTCTATCACCGATGATAGACCTTTTCAGTAGTGTTAAACGATAAGTAATCAAACATGAACGTGATGTGAATGTAAGAATGACGTAACGAAAAGCCGGAACCAATAATAACAAATCTAAGTCGTAATTAGATTGAGAAGAAGGGTTAGATTCATTAGGAACCATGTATGTTCATTCATGACCTAATGTGTTATGTGATGTTATCATTTACTGTAGAGACTTAAAGACTTAACGTGAACGTGTTATATCTGTAGCAGACGCTGAAGGCAAGTATTCTAACCCTTGTTCCTGTTTAATCTGGACAAGCTTTGTAATTCATGTATTCTTACACATGAAGTATTGTATGATGAAGTCAAAGCCAATTCTTTCGGCTAGACTTATATTATGTTTCTATCAAAGCATGGTCAATGTTTACCAAGTTATATTGGTGTGGTTTTCAAACGAAGACTGAGTATGCTAAAAATGTTTTGTCATCAAACGACAGGCACGTGAGGTTGCCACAACTTAAACTTTCATACATTTAATGAATGTAGTGTTGATCAATATAGAGTACTATAGGCAGATCACCTAGACGTGCTCGTAAGAAATGTCGGACTTACGGACTTAGTGCCGGGATGTTCTTTTCAAAGAACTTATGAAATGCTTAAGGTCTTGGACCGGAATTGATGTTTTACTGAATATTACTGTTGTAAAACGTTTTGAAGGAAAAGAAGTGCTATTTTGAATTATCGATAGTACTTCGTAACTATTGTTCAGTTATTGAAGATATACGATTCATATGTTTCAAACATGTTGTTAGTAGAATTGTTGTACTTACTGAGCTAGTCATGCTCACTCTTGCTTGAATCATATGAACACAACTAAGATCGAACGGACCGAAGGCTTGGACAAGGATAAAGGCAAGGCGAAGACAAACCCGTAGAATACTTATGTAATAGTATAGGGTGAATGATTGTAATATATTTGATATTATGACAAGAACAAATGTAATGGTTATAAAGAACTTGGGGAATGTTAATATTATTTTAAATATATAGAAAACATATTCGTTTTATTGAGGCTTTTCAATTGAATGTATGTGTGAATGGTAGTACCGTGTAACACTATCTGTCGGGTTGGAAGATACCCAGATTTGGGGGCGTCACAGGTCGGTATCAAAGCATTAGGTTATAAAACTTAAGGGGGGATTAAAAACCTTAAGTCATAACCTTAAAAGAAGTCAAAAAAGTAAAAGAAGAAAATAACCTTATAAAAATGCATTATGAATATGTTATGTGTTTTTATTATTCTACTGACGTGTACTAATCAACTTAATTATTTTGTGTAGATGTCTAGAGTAAATGGAATGCATTTAGATGGACAGGCAGTTAGTGAGGAATCGGTTAACCAAATAGAGGTTATACCTAATCCCATAGCAGAAGAGCCCGAGATAGTTGTCATTGAGTCTGGAGACACAGAGGATCTCGATCTCATGTCCGTGTTCGACGGCATGATAGAAGAGGAGGTGGAGGTAGTGTCCTTCAACCCGGTAGCAATAGCAGCAGAGATGGCTCCTGGGGAGTCAATGATGTCATTATTTATGTCAGTGTTGGATAGAAATATCCATTACTGTCAGGAGGTTAAGGAGCTGAACGCAGAGCTCCAGGCTGTTATAGAGGACAAGACCGATGTGGAGTCCATGTGGGAGCAGGAGCATGATGAGAGGATTTTGGCCAAGGACAAAGTCCATGAGCTAAAACATGAGGTTTTTGAGCTCAAGGAAGACCTAAAGACCAAAAAACAGAATATAAGGAGAATGTCTTAAATTCATAGGAGTTCTCATGCAGATTTCCAGCAGCAGGTAGCTGGTTATCCTGTAGAGGTAGGGTAGACGCGACATACTATCAGCCGTGATATTATTGCCGGTTTTGCCAAGGTAGATTTTGATAATGCCTTGAGGCAGATGTGATCTATTAGTGGATAGAGTAGTTTAGATATGTAAATATTTTGTATCTAGTAGTGATGTAAAACCCTCTTTTGTATAACAAAGGGTAGTTTTTGTAAATCCCAATTTTTGGAAAGCAATAGCGAGAAAGTAATGTAATCAGCTTCGGCTGTGTAATGTAAACAATGTAGTATTATACTACAATGAATAAATGAATATAAGCCTTTTTATGGAACATAATAAGCAATGGATGATTGAAGTTATTGTTTAATATCGAATAATAACTAATTAATAAGGAAAGAATAATAATGAAATGTGTTGTTTATTGTATCAGCAAAATGCCACCAAGAAGAGTACAACGTAACCAATGAGCTAATGTAAATCAACTGGAGGAAGGTCCGATTAACCCTATGCAGAAGTTTGTTAATCTTTTACTAGCCGCATTTAATAGAACTGGGGCTAATATCCCCGTAAATCCGGGAGTAGCGCGAGCTACTACCTTTAAGGATTTTAAGAGTGTTGGTTCGCCGGAGTTCAAAGGAACTATGGACCCTTTCGAAGCCCAAACGTGGGTAAAAGAAAACGAGAAGGCATTTTAATAGCAAATGTCGATGAGGCTCAGAAGGTTGCCTTTGCAACCTACATGATGAAGGGAGAGGACAACTTTTGGTGGGAGGCCAATTAGGGTAGGGCCGGGATAGAGAATCTGACGTGGGTGAGGTTCAAAGAGATATTCTTCGAGAACTACTTTCCCACAAGCATGCAGGGAAGGATGGAGATGCGGTTTCTCAAGTTGAAACAAGAGGACATGTCGGTTCTGTTAGGTTTGTAATATTCAAGAACGCAATCAAATTGCATAAAAGTGCGGAAGCGTGTAAAAATCAGAGTTTAAAAATTTACAAACCATATACCCGGATCATCCTTTATGCACAATTATTAATTAAACGAAAAGATAAAGAATAAAATCATACCCCTGAAGATCGAGCTTCCTCGTGTACAAGTTCACCTCCAAATCCTTTCGCTCAACTTGAATCCACCGGGTTTAGTTCCTTCCTTTGATCAACGTTAGCCACCCATGTGTTTGGCCTCTAGAGGTGATCCACCAAGGAAGAATAAAATTCAAGAAGATGGGTGTTATGGCTAACCCTAGTTTTCTATCTCTATAAAAAGGGCATACTCCCAACAACTTGGAATTATTATGTACTTTTTAAAGTCAACAACCCATACCACCCATAATAAGACTCCTCTTATTTATAGATGTGGGCAACCCATCTTAACAATTAAGGAATTGGGTTTTATTTAATTAATTAAATTCTTTTAATTAATTAAGCTCCCTAATCTTATTAGGGATAATTAATTAAACACCTTTAACTAATTTTCCTTCCTAATCCAATTAGGAATAAATGAGAGTACTTATATTAAATTAATTCCTAAACTTTTAGAAATTAAAATAATAATAATTGTAATAATATTAATAAGACTCCTCTTATTAATTTATATTTAATATTTCTAAAATATTAAATAATAATATTAAGCTATTTAATTTATTCTATCACCATAGATTAAATTAAATATACTTAACATATTATTACG
Organism: Panax quinquefolius; assembly: GCA_020205615.1. NCBI lineage: Eukaryota > Viridiplantae > Streptophyta > Magnoliopsida > Apiales > Araliaceae > Panax > Panax quinquefolius. The sequence continues at coordinate 114,542,206 of CM035157.1, read as the reverse complement.
ATTATGCCATTAACTTCTTAAATAATTATTCTTCCTTTTATGGTGTGACCCTTTAGGTTCTCCATATTAAACCTATTGTGAATAAATCAATTAGAACAATTCTAATCTTATTTAAATAAATAAATTAAACAATTAATTTATTTAAATAAATAATATTTATTCTACAATAGGATAAGCCTCCCTAGCGATCAACGACTTTCCGTATAATATAGATTTCAACATTAATCATTAAAGAACCTTTGAGTAAATAGTTACCGTGATAATTCAATCCTTCCACCATACAATGTCCCAATTAAATATAAGACATGGAATTATCACAAGTCTTATTTTATTTAATTATATGTATTTCGATCCTTAAATGCATAACTCCAAATAATGTAAATTAGAAACTCCTTTCTAATTTCATTCTCGCTTTTGCCAAGGACTACCGGGTTGTCATTTATCGAATCACATAGACATTTCTCTTCTTTATTAGAAGTGGTAGATTCTTTATCGATCATACATTATCTCCATGTATAACTTATTATACCCAAACATACCCTTTGATATACCCTAAGGGTCTTAAGGAATAAGTCAAAGTATAACTCATCATACACAAGATACTATGATGATCTCAAGTCCAAGGATTACTTGTACTACTATCACTACAGAATTCCTATCGACAGCAAATAAAAGTCCATTAGGTATTCCTTAGCGAGCCACGCGTTCGATGAACTTATTCTCTAATAAGCACCTACATACTTGCTTTAGTGTCTCCACACAAATGATCATGAGATCAATCATCCTCATCCAATGAGCAAGCAACGTATGTACCAATCTATCCCATTCACTAATCCCCAATTTAGTAATCCAATGATTGGGAACTATTTTAGTTTTAAGCTTTCTAAGAATTTAGATCTCATTAGAATGATCATCATCATTATTCTAAAAGCATTGCTTAAAACTATGGGTTTATCACATATTATAAAACAAAGATCATGTAGATAATTAAAAGCCTTTAATAAATTAATACTTTTTATTAATAAATGAATAAGATTGTTACAAAGTATATGCTTTATCATCAAACATGATCGGGCTTGTGTGCATACTACTTTCAATCTCCCACTGCACACTAAAGCCAATCGCCATTGTATCTTATACTTTTCTTCTCTAAGTGACGATTATCCTGCCATTGTTGATAAGCTTTAGTTAATGGATATGTAATGTTGTTCTTGAGAGTCCACTATCTCTATAGTGATTTCCCATCTTTCAATGATTCTAATAATCAAATGAAAGTGCCACAACACATGTTTAGATCCAAGATGAGACTTAGAACTATTCCTAGTTCAGAATGAACTTTTAATCCAAACAATCAACTTGCAGCCTTCATTTATAGCTATATACTTTGTCTTTATCACTAAACCAACAACTCTTTCTTTGTTTGGAACCTTTTCAATTCATCGCACCACTATTCAAGATAACGCTTTACCTTAAAGTGAATTTTTCATCATCTTGTCTGTCTGAAAAACTTGAGTCCATTAAGCCCTCTAGTTTTAATTCGGATCCACCATGTATGCTCACATCTTTAGTGCTTGTTAAGAACTTTAAGATGTTTTCAACGACTCATAGTGAACTTCTCCATAATATGACCGATCAACATCGTGTCTCGTGATATTTCATTGCATACATGATTGTCACTCATGCGACCTCTCTTTTCGTGAGTCTGTGGGGACTATTAAGAGAGATACACTCCATAGCTCATCAACATGAGACATCTCTTGAGTTTGCCATGCTAAACGACTTTTTAGCATCAAATGAATATACGCCTCGGGTTGGGTTAAGTCGAGCATCCTCTTAAATCTATCTATATGGATTTATATCCCCAATTAAGATACTCTTCCCAAACCATTCATGGAGGAATGTTTAGAAAACTTTATCTTTTCTGATTGTAGCATTGATAAGTTATTCCTCATCCGTAGTATATCAACATATAGTACTAGGAATGTCACGATGCTCCCACTGACCATTTTGTACACACTAGGTTCATTCTTATTTTGATAAAATCAAACTCTTTTGATTGCCTCATCAAAACGAATGTTCCATATTTGAGAAACTTGCTTCAATCCATTTCTCTCGAGTGTTCATAACACTTACCTCATCGTATGTAATCGGATCATCATCTTCTATGATGTGTACCTCATCATCATCATCTATGATGAATCCATACCTCCTAGGTATCTTCAGACTATTCCGCATTTACGATTCTTGGCCAGGGTACAACAGTCTATCTATAGGTTCCTCTTATTTGACTTATAGTGTTTTGTGGTTCTTGAACTTTTCAAGATCTATTATCCTCCCACTAGCCCCTTCAATGATAAACACATTTATCTTGAAGAAGGCGTGTGTTTCATAACAAACACCTTTTGCTAAGTAGGATTATAGAACATATACCCTAAACTTACTTTAGGATGTCCCACAAATTGTACTTGTCAAATCTTGTCCCAAGCTTATCCTTTGAAACCGCTTTCACATAAGTTGGACAACCCCTTATCTTAACATACTTAAGATTAGAATCCTCCCGTCCCATAACTTTTATGGAGTCTTGGGGCCGGATTTTGAGGTTACCATTTTCGTAGAGATATGCAGCCCATTTCTAGGACATTATCCTGTAAGGATACCGGAATGTCAGAAATCATTATGGACCGCACTATGTCCAACAAGGTACGATTTTTCATTCAGATACATCAATCAATTATTGCATATCGATCGTGATGATGTGTCCATTATGAGAAAACTATTTGAGATGATCTAGAAACTTATTGCACAAGTATTTATCCTCGATCTAATCAAAGAATCTTAATACTTTGCCAATTTGTTTCACTTCAATTCTTTGAACCTTTCAAATAATTCACACTTGTATTTTAAAAAATACACACATTCAACTCTTTGAATGATCATCTCCTTTTCTTATACTAATTTGTTCAATATGCAAAATTATTTTCATGTAAGTCAAGTATACAAAATTTATTAAGTAATATTCCATTTCTATACAAAACATTATTATTATAAATAGAACAACAATTGTTCTTAATTATAATACCAAAGTTTTCATTGTCCAACAATAAAATGGAAATAATATTTTAACAAGAACTGGAATACAATAACAACTTATTGACTTAATAGATTTGCCTGTGAAGACATTGCTAAACTATAAGTTTCTATAGCTAATGCAAAGAACTTTTTTTCATTTTCCACACATAGGATTACTTATCTTTGTTTAACTTTCTACTTCGCTTGGTCCCTTCATAAATCTATATTTATGATAACCAAAGTCGGTATCCAATACCCAAGTAGAACCTCGACTTAAAGAAAAAAATTTATTTCAATCATGAACAAAAAGCGTATTTGTAACCAAACTTCACTAAGCTTCTTTGGTTAGCCTCTCGCAAGATGCTTCTCGCAGCTTTCTTTCCAAAGGTCCGTGCTTATTGTAGTGGAAGCAAACTCCTTTGCTATCCAGACGCTTTTGTTCTTATTATCCTTTGTTTATGCCTTTCTATATACCTTCTTTGAATCGCTTCTTCTTTTCGTAAGATCCTTTGGCCCCTACCAAGAAGACTTGATCTTTCTTGGTTGAAAGTGACTCTCAACATTTTTCAATATGTTAAGCAAATCAATGAGGCGATATCTAGCTTGTTCATATGAAAATTCACAACAATTGTGAAAGGAGTCCGGAGTGAGTGCAAGATCAAATCTTGGCTCAACTCTCCATCCATGACAAAACTCGTTGTCCTAATTGATCAATCAAATTGATAATGTTAAGGACTTTTATCTGCATTTATAGTGCCATTGGCCATTCTAGATCGGAAGAGCTCCTTAGATATCTCGATATCTATCAGGTCCCACTTTCCTCACCATCAACTACTTGATGCGCAGAATATAGTAGAGCATTCATAGTTTCATCTTGACGTCAAGCTCATTACTCATGGATGCGAGCATGATGCATCGAGCCAATCAGACATCATCTCTGCCACTTTCTAAAAGTAGCAATCTCTTCCTCGAGGCATTGTCTGCAACCATTGCGAGGATAGGCGATTATGGACATAAGATAGCTTTTCACTATGAGAACTATTCTCAAATTCCTTAACCAATCCGCTTAATTCTACTCGATTAAATAACATCTAATATGTTTCGCAGTGATAGTAATTTAGACATTGTAAAATTCTGTAAATAAATTTGTAATTAACAACATTTTAACATACATTCTTTTATTAATTACCAAAATAAATTAGGTCTTGTTTTAAATTGGTATCTCCCACTATTTTCTTCAAAACTATATTACCCTCACTTATATAGTTCGCAAGAAAATCTAATTAAAGATTTGCTAGTGAGAATAAGGATCCCATTTCAAATGTATATAGCCTTGTGGTGACACAACAAACTATATATAAATAAATAGGTAGACAACTTTTGTCAATTACATCAACTATGCAACTCCTTTTCTTTTGCCTCTTAGATTATTTTGATCAAGTGGTGGCACATCCGAATCAAAATTATCCAAGTTAAGTCCGACCTAGCACTCCATATATTCAAAAAAAAAAAAAAATATCATCCTTGTGGTGACACAACAAAATAATATTGTTCAATTTTCTTTATAAGCATCAAATGTGATAAATTAACATCTTAAATACTTAATACTTGCCTTGTGGGTGACACAACAAACTCATATTAAATATTTAATACTCTATTAATTTTATCATGCTAGAAGGCTTACGCTCGATATTCCAAATATCTTTGAACGCTTTAGGACTTAATATATAAAAAAATTGAGGGGTTTGTTATTAATTTGTCTCATCTTGTTTAAGCGCATTTATATATATATATATAAAATACGCGTTATATTAATGAACATGCGAAGCATGTTTGCATAATATATAATATATATATAGTATAAGCATGCATATATAGAATACTATATTCTACCCGATTGATTATGTACTTTTATTCTAGATTGGTTCACTAGAGCCACCAAGTGAACCAAAAGGTCAAACCCTAGGGGTGCAAGAAATAATATTTAAATATAACTATTACATTTAAACCCTGCTCCATAACAAACGGGTCTTCACGCCTTCGCTTCCTTTGATCTCTAATTTTCTAAAATTAATTCTAACTATTCCTATTACAATACTATTTAAAATAAATAGAAACCTCGATCGTTAGAAATAAGGGAAGTACATAGGAGGAGATAGAATTTACATTAAGAAAAATTAGAGAAGACGAAGTACGCAGACCCCATTTTATAAAACCCATACATTCATGCATCCAACTAAAATAAAATCCAATCACATTGGTCAATAGTCCATAATCAATCCCATTTATTATCATACACATCACCATATGCATCAATAAATAACATTCATCTTATGAATAATAAACATTTAATATATATATTGATATCATTTAATGGGCAAATTTAGTTAGTATAAAAACTAATTTTGAATCAAAATAAACTCCTTTATTTAAATCCAAATTTAAATCAAAATAAAACTATTTTATTTTAATTTATTCTATTTTGAATAAAATAAACTATTTTATTTTAATCAAAATAAACTCCTTTATTTTAATTAATTATGGAATCCAATTCCATATATATATATAAAATCTTTAATTAAAATAAACTCTTTTATTTTAATTAATTATGGAATCCAATTCCATAAAAAAAAACTCTTTATTTAAAGGAAACACTTGATATTCTTTCCTATTCATAAATAAACTCCTTTATTTTAATATGAATAATATGAAATCTTATTCCATATTTAAATAAACTCCTTTATTTAAGGAAAGATCAATTTCAACTCCAATTAGTTATCATGGAATCCAATTCCAACTCTAATTAGTTAGCATGAAATTCTAATTTTAAAATTAAAATAAATCTTTTATTTTAATATTAAAATAAACCTTTTATTTTAAGATTAAAATAAACCTTTTATTTTAAAATTAAAATAAACTTTTATTTTAATTATATAATAATTAAGAATATATATATGTATATATATATATATAAGTAATATATATATATATATATATATATATATATATTTCGATTTCTTATATATATATATATATATATATATATATATATATTCCAACATGCTCCAGCAAGATTCTATTAACATTTGAAATCCTTGTAATCCTGGTCCACGTGAGTTAACATGGCAAAGCGCAAATTTTTTTTTATTTTTTTTTTATATGAAGTCTTTGCATTTTTTTTCGAGGTGGTATCTTTTTAAAAAAAATTCCTAACATCCTTCTTTTTTCTTTAATTCATGTTGCTTTTGAACTTTTGATTACCAAAAAAATTGAATCTCGCCAAATTTTCATGCATGAATTCCGTACATGCTCAACACATAAAAGAATATATATATATATATATATATATACTCCCCAAAAAAAATGCATGAGCTATTTTTTTTTTTTTTTTTTTTATTTAAATTTTATACAATTAAATTATGCCCAATTAAATTGTTCTAAACACATATCAATATACATATCAAATAAAATAATTAATAATTCGCATAAAGGTTTGGCTCTGATGCCACTGTTAGGTTTGTAATATTCAAGAACGCAATCAAATTGCATAAAAAGTGCTAAGCGTAAAAAAATCGAGTTTAAAATTTACAAACCATATACCCGATCATCCTTTATGCACAATTATTAATTAAACGAAAAAGATAAAGAATAAAATCATACCCTTGAAGATCGAAGCTTCCTCGTACAAGTTCACCTCCAAATCCTTTCGCTCAACTCAAATCCACCGGGTTTAGTTCCTTCCTTTGATCAACGTTAGCCACCCATGTGTTTGGCCTCTAGAGGTGATCCACCAAGGAAGAATAAAATTCAAGAAGATGGGTGTTATGGCTAACCCTAGTTTTCTATCTCTATAAAAGGCATATACTCCCAACAACTTGGAATTATTACGTATTTTTAAAGTCAACAACCCATACCACCCATAATAAGACTCTCTTATTTATGATGTGGGCAACCCATCTTAACAATTAAGAATTGGGTTTTATTTAATTAATTAAATTCTTTTAATTAATTAAGCTCCCTAATCTTATTAGGGATAATTAATTAAACTCCTTTAACTAATTTTCCTTCCTAATCCAATTAGAAATAAATGAGAGTACTTATATTAAATTAATTCCTAAACTCTTTTAGAAATTAAAATAATAATAATTGTAATAATATTAATAAGACTCTCTTATTAATTTATATTTAATATTTCTAAAATATTAAATAATAAATATTAAGCTATTTAATTTATTCTATCACCATAGATTAAATTAAATATACTTAACATATTATTACGATTATGCCATTAACTTCTTAAATAATTATTCTTCCTTTTATGGTGTGACCCTTTTAGGTTCTCCATATTAAACCTATTGTGAATAAATCAATTAGAACAATTCTAATCTTATTTAAATAAATAAATTAAACAATTAATTTATTTAAATAATATTTATTCTACAATAGGGATAAGCCTCCCTAAATGATCAACGACTTTCCGTATAATATAGATTTCAACATTAATCATTAAAGAACCTTTGAGTAAATAGTTACCGCATAATTCAATCCTTCCACCATACAATGTCCCAATTAAATATAAGACATGGAATTACTCACAAGTCTTATTTTATTTAATTATATGTATTTCGATCCTTAAATGCACAATTCCAAATAATGCAAATTAGAAACTCCTTTCTAATTTCATTCTCGCTTTCCGCCAAGGACTACTGGGTTGTCATTTATCGAATCACATAGACATTTCTCTTCTTTATTAGAAGTGGTAGATTCTTTATCGATCATACATTATCTCCATGTACAACTTATTATACCCAAGCATACCTTTGATATACCCTAAGGGTCTTAAGGAATAAGTCAAAGTATAACTCATCATACACAAGATACTATGATGATCTCAAGTCCAAGGATTACTTGACTACTATCACTACAGAATTCCTATCGACAGCAAATAAAACTCCATTAGGTATTCCTTAGCGAGCCACGCTCAAAGAAACTTGTTCTCTAATAAGCACCTACATACTTGCTTTTAGTGTCTCCACACAAATGATCATGAGATCAATCATCCTCATCCAATGAGCAAGCAACGATGTACCAATCTATCCGGATTCACTAATCCCCAATTTAGTAATCCAATGATTGGGAACTATTTTAGTTTTAAGCTTTCTAAGAATTTAGATCTCATTAGAATGATCATCATCATTATTCTAAAAGCATTGCTTAAAACTATGGGTTTATCACATATTATAAAACAGCATCATGTAGATAATTAAAAGCATTTAATAAATTAATACTTTTTATTAATAAATGAATAAGATTGTTACAAAGTATATGCTTTATCATCAAACATGATTGGCTTGTGTGCATACTACTTTCAGGTTCCCCAATACGCCACCAAGTTTAATGAACTGGCAAGGTTCGCTCCACACCAAGTAGATACCGAGGTTAGGATGGCGTGACAGTTCGAGCAGGGCTTAAAACCCTGGCTCTATAAACGTATTTATGTGTTCCAAAGTACTTCATTTGGGACCATTTTAGAGAAGGCGATAATCGCCGAAGGTGGTAGCGAGGCGTTGAGCCAGTACCACAAAGATAAAAAGAACAAGGGGAAAGTGGATGGGGGAGTGAAGGTCGAAGGAACCAGCGAGAGTGGCAAAGGGTATAAACAGAAGATGGTTAGCTCTGGGAATACCAGAGTGAAACAAGGGGACCCAAAGAGAAGGATAGAGGCCTGCAAGACCTGTGGGAAGACTCATTTAGGAATCTATCTCAAGGGGAAGGTCGTATGCTACAACTGTGGGTAGGAAGGGCATATTTCGCCTAACTGTCCAAGTCCGAAAAAGAACCACAGATGCTTTATGTGTGGGTCAATTGACCACATGGCAAAGAACTGCCCGAAGAAGGTGATGGACATGAATCGGGGAACTAGTAGCGTTAAGTTAGCTATTAGTGGTTTAGTGCAGCCGGGTAGGCCGATGGGTCGTACCTTTAACATGATAGTCCAAGATGAAGTTGTATCAGGGAACGTCATCGCAGGTATTATTCCGATCAACGACATAAATGCTTACGTGCTGTTTGACTCGGGTGCTACTTATTCGATTATAGCATGTGATTTTGCTAGACGATTAGGATTACTTCCTGAAAAGTTGCCTATAAATTTAAATATTAAGGTAACAAATGAAGAAATAATTCATGTTGAAGATGTTCATAAGAGTTGTAGCGTAGATATACGAGGTTGTAAATTATTGGTAGATTTGATACCGATAAAGTTAGGAGAATCCGATGTAATTCTCAGAATGGATTGGTTGTTAAACCATGGGGCAATTATAGATTGTCAAAAGAAATGTGTGAATATTAGAACGTTAAAGCAACCACAGGTAGTATTTTACGGGAATAGATCGTCGGGACATTCGTGTTGTCTAAACATGACACAAACTAGGAAATTATTGAGGAAGGGATGTGTAGGTTACCTATGTCATGTTGTTGATACCCAAAGAGTGGTAGCAACCATGGAACAAATACATATAGTTAGAGAATTTGCCGATGTATTTCTGAGCGAATTATCGGGTCTTCCGCCAGATAGGGAGACCGAGTTTGTAATAGACATTGTGCCAGGAGCGGCACCAGTTTCCAGGGCACCATATCGTATGGCGCCAGTGGAGATGAAGGAGTTGATGGTGCAGTTACAAGAATTATTGGATAGGAAGTATATACAACCAAGTGTTTTGCCGTGGGGAGCACCGATACTATTTATCAAGAAGAAGGACGGATCGTTAAGACTTTATATAGACTACAGAGAGTTGAACAAGTTAACAATAAAGAATAAATACCCATTGCCCAGGATCAATGATCTTTTTGATCAATTAAAAGGGGCTAAATATTTTTCTAAAATAGATTTAAGGACGGGGTATCACTAGTTGAAGGTTAGGAATGAAGATGTACCGAAGACAGTATTCAGGACTCGTTATGGTCATTACGAGTTTTTGGTGATGTCATTTGGGTTGACTAATGCACCAGTTGCATTTATGGATATGATGAACAGAGTGTTCAAACAATATTTGGACAAGTTCGTTGTGGTGTTTATCGATGATATTCTAGTCTATTCTAAGACACCAGAAGATCATGCTGAACACCTAAGGTTAGTGTTGGAGACACTAAGAAAAGAACAGTTGTATGCAAAGTTCACTAAGTGTGAATTTTGGTTGGAAAAGGTACAATTTTTAGGTCATGTCATTGACCATGAAGGGATTTTGGTAGATCCAGCGAAGGTGGAAGCCGCGATGAATTGGGAACAACCGAAAACACCGACTGAGGTGCGGAGTTTCTTAGGGTTAGCAGGTTACTATCGGAGATTCATCCAGGATTTTTCGAAGATAGCTACTCCGTTTACTAACTTGACAAGGAAGACGGTGAAATATACGTGGACGGATAAATGCAAAGTAAGTTTTCAAGAACTAAAGAAGAGGTTGAGTGAAGTGCCTGTTTTGACACAGGAAATTTCATAGTTTATAGCGATGCTTCGCATAAAGGACTTGGTTGCGTGCTCATGCAGCATGGCAAGGTCATTGCGTATGCATCTAGGCAGTTGAAGGATTATGAGAAAGCTTACCCTATTTATGATCTGGAACTGGCCGCAGTAGTTTTTGCTCTAAAGATATGGAGACATTATCTCTATGGAGAAAAATGTGAGATATACATGGACCATAAGAGTCTAAAATATATCTTCACATAGAAGGAGTTAAATATGAGACATAGGAGATGGCTGGAGTTGATAAAGGATTATGACTATGAAATCCTGTATCACCCGGGAAAAGCCAATGTAGTTGCCGATGCCTTAAGTAGGAAGGGTCGGGAGAAGTTGTCTATATTAACGGCTCAAACTAAGTTAATAACAGAGATGGCTAGGATGGAAATAGAAGTAAAGTTGTCGAAAGAATTGGAGCAGATGTTGTTTTCAACAGAGATTCAATCTACCATTGTAGAAAGAGTCAAGGAGGTGCAACTTAAAACTAATGAATGTGACAGGGTAAAGGAGTGGCTAACCAATGAAATAGATACTAAGTATAGTCTTGATAATGAGGGATTATTAAAATTTGAAGGAAGAATTTGGGTTCCGAATGAGACGGAATTAAAGGAGCAGGTATTATAAGAGGCTCATACTTCGAGGTTTTCGATTCATCCTGGGAGTACTAAGATGTATCATGACCTTCGACAGAGTTTTTGGTGGCCGAACATGAAGAGAGAAATAGCTGAGTATGTAGGTAGGTGCTTGACTTGCCAAAAACTTAAGGCCAAACATCAACGACCAAGTGGCTTGCTATAGTCATTAGAGATTCCGGAGTGGAAGTGGGAGCATATCACGATGGACTTTATGGTGGGACTTCCGACTATAACGAAAGGGTATGATGTAATTTGGGTAATAGAGGACCGGTTGACGAAGTCGGCTCACTTTTTGCCAATTAGGGTTAAGTATAACTTAGACCAGTTAACTAGACTTTATGTTAAGGAAATAATTTCCAGACATGGAGTACCAGTGACGATTATGTCAGATCGTGATCCACAATTCACATCAAACTTTTGGAGGAGTCTGCAAGAGCAGTTGGGAATGCAGTTGAAGCTGAGTACGGCATATCATCCACAAACCGATGGACAGGGTGAAAGGACAATTCAGATGTTAGAAGATATGTTAAGATCTTGCGTCATGGATTTTAAGGGTAATTGGGATGATCATATACCATTAGTAGAGTTTTTGTATAACAATAGTTATCATACAAGCATAGGTATGCCGCCTTACGAAGCTTTGTACGGAAGGAAGTGCAGAACACCATTATATTGGGATGAAGTGTGAAAACGCCGAACGCCAGGACCTGAATTGGTGCAGCAAATAGCGGACATTGTTAAACTGATACGAATGCTTCTAATAGAAACTCAAGACAGACAAGAGAAATTTACAGACTCGCATCGAGAAAATCAAGAGTTTGAAGTAGGTTCTTACGTATTTCTAAAGGTATCTCCCTGGAAAGGAAAGATACGCTTTGGAAAGAATGGAAAGTTAAGTCCAAGTTTTATAGGACCCTTTGAAGTGTTAAAACGGGTGGGTGAGGTAGCTTATATGGTAGCATTACCTCCAGACTTAGAACGAATACACAATGTGTTTCACGTATCGGTATTGCGTACTTATAAGCCGAATTATAAGCATGTAATAGAGTATGAGCCTATTTATATCGAGAAGGACTTAACGTATGAAGAGACGCCGATTCAAATCATCGATAGAAAGGAACAAGTTCTTCGGAACAAAGTCATACCTTCCGTAAAGGTATTATAGAAGAACCACGTTGCCGAAGAAGCAACGTGGGAACTAGAAGAGAAGATGAAAAAGAATTACCCTCAATTGTTTGTGAATTTTTTTTTATTTAGCGTGATTCTGGGGACAGAATCCTTATAAGGGGGAGAGAGTGTAACACCCCATAAAATAGAACCTTTTGTAAATACTTTTAATAATGAATAAAATAATATTATTTATTATTATTATGTGTTAGTAAGATGAATGTCGTTCTATAACCTAGAAATGTCAGAAAGTCGTAGTATTTTAACTACATGAATATATTAAAGTGTTTGAATTTCCAAGACGAAAATAAAAGTTTTTCGAGAAATTTTCTGAAAAATACTATTCATCGATTTTCGCTCGGAAATTATTTTTGAACTTCCGAGAAATACATAACGTTATAATATCAAGGTGAGATGGATTATGTAATAATAATCTAAGTATGGAAAACACAATATTTCGCATGCGGACTTAAATTAAGAACGTTAAGGATTAAAGACAAAATGAATGGAATGGTGGATATTGTATGAAGTACAAGTCCAATGAGAATTAAGGGACAAGCCTAAGATGTATCAAGGATTAAGCCAAGTGTAAGTTTATATGAAGCCCAAAGTAACTTAATGCAAGCCCAAAATGAATAAGCTAAGTTAATTAACTTAAGTCCAATGTAATGATCCAATGGGTTAGGCTTGATCCATAGAGCAACCAAGGTTGATGTGGGTTAAACTTGGTGACCAAGAACTTTAAGTGGTCACCAAGTACTTTATGTGATGGCCAAACATTGGATATGTTTTGTGTTGTCCAAGTAATTAGTGTGGCTAGCAAGTATACTTATTTGTTAAGCAAATGAATAGTAAGGAGGTTAGTTAAGGGGGTGGGATGTTCTAATGTCCATAATGCCCTCACTTTGGCTTTCCTATAAATAGAAGGAGATTGCTAGTCATTTATCAATTTTTTAAAACACCAACAACTTCCAATACAAAGCAACTTATTGGTTAAAGAGAATAAGCACTTTTTAGACAAACATCCTTTGTTAGATTTTCAAAGAAGAAGAAGACTAGTTTATCAAGGGTAAGACTCTTGTCTAATAATTTTCCATCTCTATCATTGTAGGGTGATAAGAGAAGTGTAGTCTAATAAGCATGTATGTTAAGAACATGTAAGAATTGAATAAGCAATGGACTTAAACCGAATAAGTCATGAATAAGTAACTTGAACCTAAATAAGTTATGAACTTATGAAGAACAATGATGAACTTGTCATATGTTTGCCATATGAAGTTAGTATATCTGATAAGATGTGAGAATATCGATTAAAGGACTTAAATCTATAATAAGTTATAAGAAATAAAAACTTGTAGTTTAAAAGTTATTAAGTCATGAACTTATGAGGAATAAGTCAAAACATAGCTTGAAAATAAGTTGATGTAATATGTAGTTTGAAATGTTCAAATGATGGTTAGAATCCATTTATAACAATGATCAAATCGTTAGTAATGAAGTTTCGCCGGAATTCACACGATTGGATGATAATCGTCGAATCAGTGAAATTCTCGGAATAGAAGTCGAATTTTGTGTTTGAACTCAAAAACATTGGTTTCGATGGAGACAAGTCGTATTTGGCATTATAGAGTTGCGGACTCGAAAATGACCAAATTTCGACTTAGAACGAAGAACGAAAGTTGAACGCTCACTGAACGCCATCGCTTTTCGTAAAAATGAACTAATAGGTGAATATTTATCAAACGAAGTCAAATAGATAAAATTCTTACATAAACGCGTAGAGTATGTAATTTGTGAACCGCGGGATCTGGAACGAGCCAATTCGGACTAATAATGAAAAAGTTACGAGTCCGGGAAATTCGCAAAGTTGAAAATCTGTCAAAGCTATCTGAGGCACTGAGTTGGTGCCGCGGCGCCAACCCAAGGCCAATTGATGGCGCTGTAGCGCCAGGCACAGTGTCATAACCTTCCGTAGTTTCACGCCATGGCAACAAGAAGTACATAGACTCGTCTTTGCTGCAGCCACGAAGTCCTGGATCCTTAACCATTATGAGAAGTGGCGCGCGATCTTGACATAAAGTAGAAAGGGGTAGTATAGCAAGCACCACCAAATTTCTGTGGTTTCGACAAAGAAGAAAGTTTACAAGTATAGCATAAATGGTAACTCATTAGTAATGAACTAAAGAACTTATGAAGCATTGTAAGGTATGGTTAAACCTTAAGTATGTTACCTAAAGGTTGAGGATAAGTAATCAAACATGAACGTGATGTGAATGTAAGAACAACGTAACGAAAAGCCGGAACCAATAATAACAAATCTAAGTCGTAATTAGATTTAGAAGAAGGGTTAGATTCTTTAGGAACCATGTATGTTCATTCATGACCTAATGTGTTATGTGATGTTATCATTTACTATAGAGACTTAAAGACTTAACGTGAACGTGTTATAACTGTATCAGACGCTGAAGGCAAGTATTCTAACCCTTGTTCCAGTTCAATCTGGACAAGCTTTGTAATTCATGTATTCTTACACATGAAGTATTGTATGATGAAGTCAAAGCCAATTCTTTCGGCTAGACTTATATTATATTTCTATCAAAGCATGGTCAATGTTTACCAAGTTATATTGGTGTGGTTTTCAAATGAAGACTGAGTATGCTAAAAATGTTTTGTCATCAAACGACAAGCACGTGAGGTTTCCACAACTTAAACGTACATACGTTTAATGAATGAAGTGTTGATCAACATAGAGTACTATAGGCTGATCACCTAGACGTGCGCATAAGAAATGTCAGACTTACGGACTTAGTGTCGGAATGTCCTTTTTAAAGAACTTATAAAATGCTCAAGGTCTTGGACCGGAATTGATGTTTTATTGAATATTATTGTTGTAAAATGTTTTGAAGGAAAAGAAGTGC
This sequence comes from Panax quinquefolius, assembly GCA_020205615.1. NCBI lineage: Eukaryota > Viridiplantae > Streptophyta > Magnoliopsida > Apiales > Araliaceae > Panax > Panax quinquefolius. The sequence continues at coordinate 114,526,898 of CM035157.1, read as the reverse complement.
TATTTTGAATTATCGATAGTACTTCGTAACTATTGTTCAGTTATTGAAGATATACGATTCATATGTTTCAAGCATGTTGTTAGTAGAATTGTTGTACTTGTTGAGCTAGTCATGCTCACTCTTGCTTGAACCATATGAACACAGCTAAGATCGAATGGACTGAAGGCTCTGGAAAGGATAAGGGCGAGACGAAGACGAACCCGTAGAATACTTATGTAATAGTATAGGGTGAATGATTCTAATATATTTGATATTATGACAAGAACAAATGTAATAGTTATAAAGAACCTGGGGAATGTTAATATTATTTTGAATATATAGAAAACATATTCGTTCTATTGAGGCTTTTCGATTGAATGTATGTGTAAATGGTAGTGCCATGTAGCACCATCTATCGGGTTGGAAGATACCCAGATTTGGGGCATCACAAGCACTACACATGCTACATATGTACCTTAAGAGAAAGCTGATTATATAAAAAAGAAGGATTTTTGCTCCTGAAAGATAGAGGATCATAGACGAAGAAATCGCCAAACTCCTGGAAGCAGAATTTATCTTCAAAATTGATTATCCCTAGTGGTTGGCAAGCGTGGTATTGGTATAGAAATAGAAAAAAAATGGAGGATGTGCATCAATTACACAGACCTAAATAAAGCATATCCGAAAGATTTCTACCCTTTACCCAATATAGACCAATTAATCGACGCCTCTTAGGGGTATGGTATGCTAAGTTTCATGGATGCCTTTTTTGGGTACCATTAGATTTCAATGAATGAGGACATCCCGAAGACAAGTTTCATCATGCATCGGGCCATTTATGCTTATCGGAAGATGACCTTCGGATTGGTCTATGTTGGGGCGACTTATCAGCAGATGATGAACTACGTGTTCACAAGGCATCTAGGCCGAAGCATGGAGGTCTATGTGGACGACATGATTGTAAAAAGCATGTCGATCCAAGACCATCTAGAGGACCTAGAAAGCTGGTTTGAAACAGTAAGGAGACATAAGTTGCATTTGAACCCGACCAAATATACGTTCGGATTGGGATCTGGAAAGTTTCAAGGGTATCTGATTAGTAAAAGGGGCATTGAGACAAATCCGGAGAAGATTCATGAGATCCTAGATATGAAATCCCCGACGACGTATAAAGACGTGCAGAGGTTAACAGGTCGAATAGCTGCCCTTCGGAGATTTGTGTCAAGATCATCTAAAAGATGTTTACCATTTTTGACACTTTGAAAGGGCTGAAGAATGAGAAAAATTTTCAGTGGACCTCAGAGTGTGAAGACGCGTTCCAAGGGATCAAACAGTACTTATCTTTGGCACCATTGTTGATGAAGCTGATCCCTTTGGAACCTTTATACTTATATTTGGTTGCAAGCTCGATGGCAATGGGTGAAACACTACTACGAGACAAGGGGAAAAAACAGTTCCCGGTATATTATGTCAGCCACATTTTTCGAGATGTAGAGACCCGATACCCAAACCTGGAAAAGTTTGCCTACGCCTTAATCATCGTAAATAAAAAGCTTGGGCATTATTTCCAAGGTCGGCTAGTGGTGGTATATACTGATCAACCGTTAAAAAAGGTGTTGTATAGGCCAGAAGTGTCGGGTCAACTTGTTGCATGGGCACTGGAATTGACCCAGTTTACTTTGAAATGTCATCCTCGAAAAGCAATCAAAGGGCAAGCATTGGCAGATTTCATTATAGAATGTTCTTTCACAGAACCGAATGTGTGTTTGGTTACTGAAACCCAACAGGGGCAAACTTTGTGGACTTTCTATGTCGATGGATCATCAACTTCGGACATCAGTGGAGCAACTGTCATTCTGACAAGTCCTGAAGGGTTTAAGGTCCAGCAAGCCATTCGGTTTCAGTTCAAAGCCACGAATAATGAAGCAGAATATGAAGCCATTCTAGCTGGACTTCAGTTGGCCTGAAGCCTGAAGTTTCAAAAGTTAGTTATGTACAGTGATTCCCAACTGGTCGTCAAACAGATATCTGGGGAATATGAAGCTCGGGGTGGGGGGCAAGAATGACAAAGTACCTAGCCGAAGTAAAAGAAAAACCCATGTACTTCAGCTCACACAGTTTCCAAGGAATCGATCGGTCAAATAACACGGTAGCAGATGCTTTGTCCCGATTGGCAACGACTAGAGCAAGTTCTTTCAATGGTTCAGTGTATCTAGAGGTGTTGGAACAACCCAACGTTCCGAAGGTGGATGTTTTAGCTTTGGATCGGTTGGACTGCTGGCTCACCTTATACATTTCTTATCTGACTAATGGGGTTCTACCTTCAGATCGCATCTATGCAAGAAAGATCAAGTACAGGAGCTCAAACTTTGTTCTTATTGATGGGGATCTATACCGAAGAGCTTTTAGTTCTCCATTACTCAAATGCTTGACTCCTTCAGAGGCAGAATACACACTTCAAGAAGTGCATGAAGGTATTTATGGAGATCACATGGGGGCCAAGTCACTGGCATACAAAATTTTAAGGCAGGGATACTATTGGCCGACCATCTATCAGGAAGCCAAAGATTTTGTCAAAAAATGTCCTAAGTGTCAACTGAATAGTGTCATCCTTCATCAGTCCCCCGAAGAGCTGTATTTAGTTTTATCCCCGATTTCATTTGCTATATGGGGAATCGATATCTTGGGGCCACTGCTGAAAGCCAAGGGGCAAGTCAGTTTCGTGATCGTAGCCATTGACTACATGACCAAGTGGGTTGAAGCTAAACCTCTATAGAAGATCACTGAACAAGAATGTCTCAAATTTTTTAAAGAAAGTGTTGTTTATCGGTTCGGCATCCCGATGGCTTTGGTCTCAGATAATGGCAGAGAATTCCTGGGGTCAAAGTTTGAAGCTTTTTTGAAGGAGTTGGGATTCAACACATGAAGACTTCAGTTGCCACCCTCAGTCAAATGGTCAGGTAGAAGTTACCAATCGAACTTTACTTAACGGTATCAAGAGAAGATTGGATGAATTGAAGGGTCGTTGGCCTGAGGAATTGCTCAGTATTTTGTGGGCCTACTGAACTACCCTGAGGACAACAACTGGGGATTCACCATTCAGACTAGCCTATGGGACTGATGCACTGATACCTGTTGAGATCGGGTCTCCTACACTTCGGGTCAGTCAGTACAAATAGTTATACAACGATGATGGCCTACGACTAAATTTGAATCTTTTGGAAGAAGTTCGGGATAAGGTTAGCTATTTACTAGAAGCGAACTGCCCGACACTATAACCAGAAGGTGAAGTAAAGGAGGTTCGAGGTTGGAGAATTGGTGCTTCGGGAATCAGAGGCATCGACCCCCTAGAGCACGGACAAGTTGATGTCGAATTGGGAGGGGGCTTATGAAGTAGTAGAAGTGCCAAAGCCAGGTACTTACCGGATTCGAGAAATGGATGGTTCAAAAGTACAGAATACATGGCATGCTAGAAGACTTAGAAAATATTACCAATAAAAGTTATGTTGTTCTTTCCTTTACTTATGTAAGTTACACTATTTATCAATGAAATAAATGAGAATTTCTCTTCAAGAAATTTTTTTACTTCATTTATATCCATAAGTTTTTATAAATCCGATCAGATAAGCTTCGAGCAAAACTGATCAAAAAGTTAGAAACAACATAACTGATCAAAAAAGTTACAAGCGTAACTGATCGAGAAAGTTACAAACAAAGGAATAAGAAAAGATTATAAAAATTACACATAAAACCCCTAAAAGAAGCTATTCTTTGGGACCCTCATCCTCGGCTTTGGACTCTTCATCAGAGGAATCGAGGACAGCAGCATCAAGCCCTGCAGCAATCAGCTTCGCCCGAGCCTTCTCCCGATAAGCCTCATAACCTTCAGCAAACTAGGTCATAATCTTATTGGTAAGGGTAGGCGATTCTTCATACTCCTTGATGGCCAGCTGCTTGGCAACGACACATTCTTTGCCCTTGAGTGTTGTTCTCCTGAATGAACGACTTCATCTAGTCGTGCATTTCAGAGATCTTGTCCTCAAAGGAATGAATGACCTTCTCCCTATCCTTGTTTCCTTTTGACAGAAGTTCCTTTTCATTGATGAGTTAATTAGCATGATTGTCGAGACCAACGAACTCTTGCTGAAGTAGGGAATACTTCTCCTTGAGCTCATCTGTCTGACGTTTGACCTTGGTCACCTTATTTTGGGTCTCGGCATGGAGATCTCTCTCCTTCTTCAAGTCTGATCTCAGACCCCGAACCTTAGCTCCGAGCAACTCCACATCGCTCTTCAGTTGAGTCTCATTTTTAGTGGCATGGTCCAGAGGCGGAATGGCTAGAGCGAGGATAGCATTGGCCTGCAATAAAGTAAAAGAAGACATCAGCTATGAGGAACAAGTGATCAGTAAAGGGAAATATTTTAGTTTATCGGGTTTACCTGACACTGGGCCTTGATGTAGGCCACTAGATACTCCTCGGAGGAAAATCCTCTGAACTGCTCATCGTCTCCACGTAATTTGAAGTGTTCGAGCTGAGTAAAAAGGAACACCTTTGAGGGGCTCCTTGGCCAGAAGGTGTTTGGCGTTCCCTGCGAAGAGCTGGTGCTAGTCGTTTGTTTAGACGTAGGGGTCGAGGTCGGGGGAGGAGCTGCTTCCATGATCTCTAGATTCGGATCCTCTGTCAAACGAGGCCTCTTGGAATGGGGCTCGAGAGGTATCTCTTCGGTTTCCTCCGAGTTCTCGAGGGCAGTGATCGATGGAGGTGGAAGAGGGATTAGCTGTGACAACCCAAATCTAGATACTTCATTTCCACAGGATTTGGTGCTCACTTATCAAAAACTATTACATCTAACTACCCATAGTAAAGGATAAAAACATAATTAAAATAATTTAAACAATAACCTCTCCCATTAAAGGGTTACATCATCATCTCAAATTAAATCCCAGGTAATCTAACCTTAAAATTATTACATAAGTTTGTGGAATACATCACATATTTAAAACAAGTCTTGAAACATAAAACATTTAAATAAAATTATCATAAGTCTTCATCATTTGGACATCTTGCCCTTGCCTTTGCTAGTCGATTTTCTCATCAACTTTCTCCACTTTAGCTGCAGTGTTAATTGCAAGAGTGAGCAAACAAATGCTCACTGATATAGAACATAGCAATAATAATAACATGAGAGTGAACAACGAAAGCTAAACAATAGGGAACTTGTTCTTCAAATCATACTAGAAAACAAGTTTGAACTTTAATTATCTGAGGGTCTTAAGACCACGAACTATGTCCCCGGTACTTAGGTATTATTACCCAATCTTAACAGTCATTTAGACTATACGGACCCTTCTTATCATACTTAGGGGGATCAGCCCTTTGTACCATTTATTGTGCACAAATATCTAAACGTTACACGTACAAAATCCCCTATGTTAGGGTTGTTCGTCTCAATTTGGATTTAGAATTTCCTCACTAAAGAAAGTTTAGTTTGGAACTAGCTTATCAGTGTTTCTAGAATTTTAGAACACTATTCGAATATAGATTAATTCAATCAATAAAGGTTTGCTTACTATTTGAAGGTTTAATACAACGATAAAGCTTTGAACAAGGTTATCAAAGTCAAAGATTGAATAACAATAATATATAATTGAGTAATCATGATATACATGCAAAGCGCTATAGAAAAGTTAAAACAATCTCCCTTGAATCAATGTATTAGAACATTATATGCTTTGAATAATAATTAGGAAACTAAATCCTGCTCAATGTAACGAATTAGGCTACATAAGCTTGTACAAACATACGCAAGATAGGTTAAGCTTCCTCAAATTCAAAAAGAATGTTAGAAACTTGCAGAATAATAATATAGGAATGGAAACTTGCATTCGATATGAAAAGAACAAAGTTCGAAAGCTTGCTTAATGGTAAAGAGATAAGTTTTAGAACTTGCACAATTATAAAAGTAGGGTTAGAGAACTTGCCTCGTGCGTAGGTTAAACAATCACTACTCACGTTCTCCCCAAGTCCTACATATACCATATGTATTGACAATACACATTAGTTACACTAACATTACCTTCATGAGTCGCTTTCTACTTTTAGTATAGCTACTAACTAAGTTTAAGTTTAAACAACATCGCATCTTTTCATGAACATTACTTTTTAGCTTTATTACAACTACTTAAGTGATCATGTCATTGCACCACATACACATTAACAACTTGATACAACATCCTATTACATGTCCAACATGTTATCATTAAGTTATACTAACACACAAAGGGTTGCACTTGCATTCGCGCATCCCGACGCCCTCCGATTGGCTCCAAATACACAACAGTCCTAAAGATGGCCATTTTGACCCTTCATAAAAATTTCAAATTGAAAACCTTAAAGAATAAAAGTTATAGGCCTATTCGTCCTCTTTCCGAATCATCTTGAATCACCTCAATCGGAGTTCGTATGAAAACGTTATGGCCATTTTACTTTATTTAATTTATTCATTTTCATTAAATTAAACAATTCATTTAATTAACTAATTTCTTAAATATTAAGCAATTGATTTAATTTAATTATCGTCATATATTAAATCCAACAAATAAAATTATCATTACTCGATTCAATTAACATTAATTAATTTAGTTACTAAATTAATTCATCACAATTCATCAAATATTTATTTTCCTCAACAACTAAATTATTTAAAATATTTATTTAATTCAATAAATATTTGTAAATTAAATTACAAATTCCTCGATCGTTACATCCTTCCCTCCGTAAAAGGATTCTGTCCCCAGAATCACAACTCGAAAAAGAAAAATTTATCCGTTACATTCTTCCCTCCTTAACAAGATTATGTCCCCAGAATCGCTATACAAAATCAAGCAAACAACTGAGGATAATTCCTCATCATAACTCTTTCAAGTTCCCATGTAGCTTCTTCAGCATTGTGGTTCCTCCAGATTACCTTAACAGAAGGTATCACCTTATTCCTCAGTACTTGCTCTTTTCAGTCAACAATTTGAACAGGGACTTCTTCATATGATAAATCTTTCTCAAATTGTAAGGGCTCATATTCTATAACATGTTTATAGTCAGGCTTATATGGTCTCAATACCGAGACATGGAAAAAATCATGAATATGCTCTAACTCCGGAGGTAAGGCTGCCTCGTACGCCACTTCGCCAACTTGTCGAAGCACTTCGAAAGGTCCTATAAATCTAGGGCTCAATTTCCCCTTCTTGCCAAATCGAATTTTCCCCTTCCAGGGAGATACTTTCAAGAAAACATAACTACCGACATCGAATTCCCGATTCTGTCGATGTTGATCGACATATTTCTTCTGTCTATCTTGTGCAGCTATCAGTCTCGCTCGAATCACTTTGATGATCTCGACAGTCTATTGCACCAATTCTGGACCTAATAGCTGACGTTCACCAACCTCGTCCCAACATAATGGAGTTCTGCATTTCCTGCCGTATAACGCTTCGTAAGGCGACATGCCAATACTTGCATGATAACTATTATTATAAGCAAATTCCACCAATGGCGATGGGTCATCCCAATTTCCCTTGAAATCCATAATACACGCCTTCGAGCATATCCTCCAAAAGTTTGGATGGTTCTCTCACTTTGTCTGGCTTGGTTCGAGGATGGTACGCCGTGCTCATTCTCGCCTATGTTCCCAAACACTCTTGTAATCGCTTCCGAAATTAGATGTGAAACGTGGATCTCTCTCGATACAATAGACACAGTACACACCGTGTCTTGACACAATCTCTTTCACGATAGTTTTGCTAACCGATCTAGAGTAAATCAATCATGATTGGAAAAAGTATGTCGACTTCACAACCGATCGACAATAACCCAAATGGCATCATAACCTTGCTGAGTCGTTGGAAGACCTACCACAAAATCTATTGTGATATGCTCCCATTTCCATTCTGGTATCTCTAACGGTTGTAATAATCCGCTTGGCCTTTGATGTTCAAATTTTGACTTTCGACACGCTAAGAATTTTGCCACACACTCACCACATCCTCTTCATATTCTACCACCAAAATGATGTTTAATATCTTGGTACATCTTTGTACTCCTGTGGTGAATAGAATATCGTGAGTTGTGAGCTTCATTTAGAATTTCTTCTTTAACTTCATATCAAGAACCCAAATCCTCCCTTCAATCAAAGTAACCCTTCCGAATCAATTTTGAATTTGTCTCCTCACCTACGAGATATCTTCTGCTTTTATCTTTTGCGCCTTCATCCTCGAAGTTGTGTATTTTTCACCTTATCTACCAACGTTGAACTATTTCCCATCTGGAATAACTTTTCTTCGGATTCTGTCGAATATTTAATTTCTAACTCCATCTTAGCCATTTCTGACACTAACTTTTCTTGATCAGTTAACATCATTAACTTCTCCTGTCCCTTCCTACTTAAGGCATCAGCAACAACATTCTCCTTTCCGGGATGATAGAAAATCTCGCAATCATAATCTTTGATCAGCTCCAACCATCTTCTTTGTTGCATGTTCAAATCTTTTTGTGTAAAGATATACTTCAGACTTTTATGGTCGGTATATATCTCACACCTTTCTCCATAAAGATAATGTCTCCAAATTTTTAAGGCAAACACTACTGCCGCCAACTCCAAGTCATGAGTCGGATACCCCTTCTCGTAATCTTTCAACTGACGTGATGCATACGCAATAACTCTGCTGTCTGCATAAGCACACAGCCTAGTCCTTTATGCGATGCATTACTATACACCACAAAATTTCCTGTATCATCGTGCAAAACGACAACACAAAATTGAACTCAACCTCTTCTTTAACTCTCAAAACTTTTCTCACACTTCTCTGTCCAAACAAATTTAACCGCTTTTCTAGTTAAATTTGTCAACGGAGTTGCAATCTTGGAAAAGTCTTGAATAAAACGCCTATAGTAACCCGCCAATCCTAAGAAACTCCTCACTTCTGATGGTGTCTTCGGTTGATCCCAGTTTATTACAGCCTTCCACCTTTCATGGATCTACCAAAATTCTGTCCTTATCAATAACGTGCCCGAGAAACTGTACACGTTCCAACCAAAATTCATATTTTGAGAACTTAGCGTACAACTTCTCTTTTTTTAACGTTTCCAACGTCAATCTCAAGTGTTCAACATGTTCCTCCTTGGTCTTGGAATACACCAATATATCATCAATAAACACCACCACAAACTTGTCTAGGAACGGTTTAAATACCCTGTTCATCAAGTCCATGAACGCTGCAGGTGCGTTAGTTAAACCAAAAGACATAACCAGAAACTCGTAGTGACTATACCGAGTTCTAAACGATGTCTTCGGTACATCCTCCGGCCTCACCTTCAATTGATGATAACCACTTCTCAAGTCTATCTTAGAGAAATACCTCACTCCATTCAATTGATCGAACAGGTCATCAATTCTAGGTAATGGATACTTGTTTTTAATCGTGACCTTATTCAATTCTCTGTAATCAATGCAAAGCCGCATCGATCCGTCTTTCTTCTTAACAAACAACACCGGTGCTCCCCATGGTGAAACACTCGGCTGAATATACTTCTTGTCAAGAAATTATTGCAATTGCACCATCAACTCTTTCATCTCTATCGGGGCCATTCTGTATAGTGCCTTAGATATCGGAGCCGTTCCTAGTAGTAGGTCAATCACAAACTCGATTTTTCGATCTGGCGGAAGACCCGGCAAATTCCCTAGAATTACATCTGCAAAATCTCTTATGATCGGTATCTCTTCTAACTTTGCACTCTTCTTCTATGTATCGACTATGTAGGCTAAATATCCTACACATCATTGTCTCAACAACTTCTTGGCTTGCATCACTGTCAGATAACTTGCTTGTCGAGGTGACTTGCTGCCATAAAACACAACCTTTAACGGAGTCATAAGGTTCACACACTTTCTTTGGCAATCAATTATTGCTCTGTAATTGAATAACCAATCCATTCCTAGTATAACATCAAATTCACCAAGTCTAATTGGTATCAAATCTACCATCATCTTGTGACCTTTTATAACCACTCCACAATTCCTATATATGAATCTAACAGGAATCACTTCCCTATTCGCAATCTCTATACTTAAGGGAAATTCTAATTCTTCCTGAGGCAAATCTAAGTTCTAAGTAAATTCATCGGATATAAATGAATAAGTAGCACCCGAATCAAATAGTACATAAGCATTAATACCATTAATCTAATGATACCCGACACCACATCCTTAGATTAGTACAAAGATCCCGCATTTCGGCCATATTGAAAGTCCTCACAAGAGGTTTGGTTTGATTGTCTTTGGTCCAAAGATAGTCAATGCACCACCACCGTTGTTGTTTCCTTTTTTTCGCCACTTGTACTTCCTCTACCGGCTTCTTAGGGCAATCACGAGCCATATGATCCTTTGAACCACAGGTAAAGCATGCTCCTTTCTTTGGACTAAAATAGGTTTGGTGCAATGTGTCCCTCGACCACAATTGAAACACACTCTCTTTCCCTTCAAACATACTCCAAAGATGGTTCTTCCCGCAAGTTGCACAAGCCTCAAACTTTTTCTTCTCTGATTTCCTTGTTGTCCTCCCGCATGAGTAATTCTCGCCCATTTCTCTTCCGACTATTACTTCCAACATTACTACCACCAAATTTATTCTCATTTTCATTCTTCTTCTTCTTCTTCGTTTTTGATTGACTTGGTCAAGGCATCGCTTCCACCTTCGCGCGATGATTGCCTTCTCCAAAGACAAATTGAAATGTGTTTAGTCGAACATTGAAACTTTGTTTGTAAAGCCGTGGTTTCAATCTTGTTCAAACCTTCTCGCTTTTACGCTCACTCCAGATTGACTTGATAAGTGGCAAACCTTGCCAACTCGTTAAACTTCGCAAAGATATTCTCAGCACCGCCATAGTTCCTTGCTTCAACTCCAGAATTGCACTTCCAAATTGATTCCGAGAACTTCTTTGGAAAGTACATCTCAAAAACATTTCTTTGAATCTATCCCATGCTATCACTCCTTGTCCTCCACGAACCTTGTTTGCTTGCCACCAGTAGCTAGCTTCAAACTTCAGTATGAACGTTGCGAACGCAGTCTTTTGATCTTCATTAACTCTAGCAACATCGAACACCTTCTCCATTTCCATGATCCAGGTTTGTGCTTCCACTGGATTCATAGACCCTTAAAACTCTGGCGGTCCAACCGCTTTGAATTCCTTGAAAGTCGTGACTTGAGCTTGCGGTTGATTTGTAAGGGCACCCGTCAATAGAACTACCAACTGCTGAACCGGATTAGCGTTGGTCTCGTTGTTATTATTAGTAGACCCCTCAGGAGGTGCTTGCTGACGTGGTTGTCTTCTTCTAGGAGGCATTTTCTGTTAAAATATACGCTTATTAGCTCATTACTCAACTTCTTGGGTATTTAAAGTTTAATTTAAACATTCCAAGATTAAAGCTTTAACACATAACATTTCAAATAAACTCTAATATTTTATTCATTCATAAAGTTTTAGAACATACTCAAAATAGCATAACTACTATAAACATCTACCTTCCTGAACTAGACCAGTTTCAGGATTACATACTCATACTATCCCTTTATTTATCTCAAAATAAGGGATTCACAGCTTATTTATTCACATAATTAACCACACATTATTATATATCGTATTCTATCTAGGCATATTAAGACGTTGTAAGGCTTCCCGGCGTTCCTCCTCCATGATACGATATGCCGTTCTACGATCCATTACGAACCACGGCGTATTCTCAAACTGAGGTGGATAATAGTAGACTCGATCCTGGGCCCTATCAATCACCGAATTAAAAGCATAATCCATCTCTTTCATCTTGGCTTTCTTCACTTAAACCTTTGCCTTAGCACGGCCTCGCACGCTGAGTCGCCTTTATCCACGATCCTCTCGCTTCTCTTTACGCTTTAGTCGACTCTCCTTGAAATCATCTTTCAATTTCTCCATGTCCATCTTCATCTTCTCGTATCGCCAACAACAGTCTTCATGCCGACCCTTTGATGAACTAAGTCCCACTCCGTGTTCCCAAGTTTTGAGTCGAGTTCCTTAATCTCTGCATCCTTTTGTTCCATCGAAGTGTGATGCATCTCAACCATTTCCTTCAGCTCCTCGACCTCTTCCTGTAACTCTACATTACGGTCGTATAAAGCATCATACATCTCCGTTGATATGGAGTTTGGTGGAAACTCCTCAGGATCCTCCTCCTCATCATCCTCTTCTACCTCCTCGAACTATCCTCCACGGGATCTGGCCATGTGCTCATCCTTCGGATCAATCGCCCCGCACTTGCTACATGAATATCCCGGGGCTCATCATTTATAGGTATCCGAGGTATCACCTCTCTAATGGATCGATCCTCCTTCTAGAGACATCCTGACAACAAAATATTTTAGGTTTTATTTAATATTTTCGATACTCGCGAGCACATAAGTTAATAACACATGGCACATAATGTATTTTATTGTTTAGCTTCAATAGATACCTTAATCCATTCCTTAAAACTCGATAAGAGTTGAACACCTCTATGTTTTCTATTTTCTTAAAAGTTACTTCCTAAGGTTTCCCCACCTAAGGTTCATAACCTAAGGCTCTGATACCAACCTGTGACACCCCCAAATCCAGATAATTCATTTCCACAGGATTTGGTGCTCACTTATCAAAAACTATTATATCTAACTACCCATAGTAAAGGATAAAGACATAATTAAAATAATTTAAACAATAACCTCTCCCATTAAAGGGTTACATCATCATCTCAAATTAAATCCTGTAATCTAACCTTAAAATTATTATATAAGTTTCATGAATACATCACATATTTAAAACAAGTCTTGAAACATAAAACATTTAAATAAAATTATCATAAGTCTTCATCATTTGGACATCTTGCCTTGCCTTTGCTAGTCGACTACTCATCAACTTTCTCCACTTTAGTCATGTTAATTGCAAGAGTGAGCAAACAAATGTTCACCGATATAGTAACGTAGCAATAATAATAATAACATGAGAGTGAACAACGAAAAGTCGAACAATAAGGAACTTGTTCTTCAAATCAAACTAGAAAACAAGTTCAAACTTTAATTATCTCGAGGGTCTTAAGACCACCTAACTATGTCCCCTGATACTTAGGTATTATTACCCAACCTTAATAAATCATTTAGACTATACTTTAATCCTTCTTATCGCACTTAGGGGGGATCAAATTTTGTACCATGTATTGTCCACAAATATCTAAACGTTACACGCATAAAATCCCTTTTGTTAGGGTTGTTTCGTCTCGCTTTGATTTAGAATTTCCTCACTAAAGAAAGTTTAGTTTGAACTAGCTTATCGTTGTTTCTAGAATTTTAGAACACTATTCAATATAGATTAATTCAATCAATAAAGGTTTGCTTACTACTACTGAAGGTTTAATACAACGATAAAGCTTTGAACAAGGTTATCAAAGTCAAAGATTGAATAACAATAATATATAATTGAGTAATCATGATATACATGCAAAGCGCTATAGAAAAGTTAAAACAATCTCCCTTGAATTAATGTATTAAAACATTATATGCTTTGAATAATAATTAGGAAACTAAATCCTACTCAATGTTACGAATTAGGCTACATAAGCTTGTACAAACATACGCAAGATAGGTTAAGCTTGCTCAAATTCATAAAGAATGTTAGAAACTTGTAGAATAATAATATAAGAATGGAAACTTGTGTTCGATATGAAAAGAACAAAGTTCGAAAGCTTGCTCAATTGTAAAGAGATAAGGTTTAGAACTTGCACAATTATAAAAGTAGGGTTAGAGAACTTGCCTCGTGCGTAAATTAAACAATCACTACTCACGTTCTCCCCAAGTCCTACACATACCATATGTATTGACAATACACATTAGTTACACTAACATTACCTTCATGAGTTGCTTTCTACTTTTAGTATAGCTACTAACTAAGGTTAAGTTTAAACAACATCGCATCTTTTCATGAACATTACTTTTTAGCTTTATTACAACTACTTAAGTGATCATGTCATTGCACCACATACACATTAACAACTTGATACAACATCCTATTACATGTCCAACATGATATCATTAAGTTATACTAACACACAAAGGGTTGCACTTGCATTCGCGCATCCCGACGCCCTCCGATTGGCTCCAAATACACAATAGTCCTAAAGATGGCCATTTTGACCCTTCATAAAGATTTCAAATTGAAAATCTTAAAGAATAAAAGTTATAGGTCTATTCGTCCTCTTTCCGAATCATCTTGAATCACCTCAATCGGAGTTCGTATGAAAAGGTTATGGCCATTTTACTACAGGAGGTCAAAACTGTCCGACCCAAACTTCTTTTCTAGCTATATCAAGGCATGAGACAATGCCTGGGGCTCGAATTCCAGCAAGGGTGCAATTTCAATCTTTGGGCAATGCGAACTTCTGGTCTACTTTTGGTGCTGAGGCGCGAAATAAAATTTACATCAGCACGAAATTTCGCTAGGCACGAAAATTTGATGTCAGGGTCTCAATTACAAAAACACCCAAAACCAGAAACAAAACCAAGCTACTGTGTCTTAATTTCTAACACCAATTAACATGTGTAATCCATGTAAAGTACCCATAAATATTACCAAGCATATATGTACCAATTTAAACAACTAAACAAAAATTTTAGAAAACTTAAATTTTGAAAAAACACGCTTAAAAAAACCAAAACTCCATAGTTGATATATTTTAACACAAGAAACATCAGAAATTCTAATAACAACCAATTTGTTTACTTTAACTACAATTCTCTAAAATTAAGTAATAAACGAATTAACATAATCACAGCTTTAATCTCTCAATTAGTATAATCTAATTTTGTTATCATACAAAATTTAACAATCAATCGCTCATATCTTTATCAGAAAACTATTTCCTTCTTGAAATCAGTAAATTAGCATACAATCTTATCTATACATTAAGCATACAATCATATATATACATATATACATGCTAGTTATTACCAAACACATGATTTAGTAAAGCATAGTTTACGTATAATTTTTTAAAAAAAAAACCTTATATTACAGTCAAATTCACATACACATAGAGACTTTAGGCATAATTACGTAAAACATATATAAGTATAAAGGTTATGCCACATACCTTCTAATTACTTAGTAATCCTTGCTAACACCACTGGAATTGTTTGAAAACCCCACGTGTACACTCTCAATCTCCCCTGCAATTCTCTCTTCCTCTGTTTTCTTTCTATACTAACAAGCCTTGAAAAAATAATGCGTAGAGTTATAAACTGACTCCCACGCTCTCTTTCCATTAAAGAAAACAAAGGACGCCAGTTAAAATAAGCTAAAGGCCACAAGGCCCTATTTGGCTAACACATAAATCCCATAACTAAATTATTTAAATAATATTTATATTATATAGTTACACTTGTCACACATTACTTCAATTAATTAAATAACTTTGATTTTAGCTTATAATAATAATAAAATTCTTATTACCATTATACTTAAAATTAATAAATAATTATATATCTAATTTAATTAATAAATTAGACGCATCACTTTATTTAATTTATTCATTTTCATTAAATTAAACAATTCATTTAATTAACTAATTTCTTAAATATTAAGCAATTGATTTAATTTAATTATCTCCTTAAATTAAATCCAACAAATAAAATTATCATTACTCGATTCAATTAACATTAATTAATTTAGTTACTAAATTAATTAATCACAATTCATCAAATATGTATTTTCCTCAACAACTAAATTATTTAAAATATTTATTTAATTCAATAAATATTTATAAATTAAATTACAAATTCCTCGATCGTTACATTAGCTTCGGAACGACCGAAGAAGATGGCTTGGAGGGGCCCTTGGTGGAAGGCTTTTTTTTCTTCTTCAACAAAGCCATCTTCTCCGATCGGTTCATCTGCAGGATATTTTTATTGGCGGGTTCGGGGGTGGTGGTGTCCAGAGGAGCTGGACCCAATCCAGAACCAATTGAGAGCTCTACAATCAAGATGGTCTCTTCATCAAGAGAATTATCTGTGGCCAGGGGCGGATGGTCTCGGTCGTGATAGGCAGAGGCGTCAAGGATGCCTCGGCTCCTTCAGGCTTGAAAATTGTCACTACAACAAAGTATAAAAGTTAGAAGAATTATTCAGGAAGTCAGTTGAAGAAGGTAAACAAGAGTGGGGTTTGGATGTTAGAACTTATAGCCATGTTTATAGAGCCAGGCTTCGTTTGACAAGACTTCCAAGCCCCATTCGGTCTTCTGCAGCTACTTATATAACTTCTTAAAGGCTTCTTGATGATCCTTTGGGAACTTAGACACTTTGGTAATGGGATCATCAGGAAGAAGCTTGAGGTCGTTCCCTCTCATGAAGATCCATTGTGGGTGCCACCCCTTGTTGCTGGAAGGGGTCTTTATGAAAGTGGCTCGACCGGGTTGGCGATTTAGCTGCCAAAGGCCAGGTTCTTTCGACCTGCCGACGGTGAATAGAACAAAGAAGAAGTCAAGGCCATGAGTGATTCCGACCTCCTGGCACAAGGCGATAAAGCTAATTAAGTGGATATACGAGTTCGGCACAAGTTATGCGAACCCAATCCCCACGAAGCAAAGAAATGAAGAGATGAATTCGTGAAGGGGGAATCGAACCCCATAATTCAATGCCCAAAGAGGGATGGCAACCGAATCACCTTCGGGATGCCAGAACATCCTTTCGTTCGGTTCTGGCACCCGAAGCTTGTACTCTTTTGGAATGTTGAATAGGGTCCAGATATCGAAAAGTTGGGAAGAGGTGATGGTAGACTTGGTGTTGATGTGGGAGAAATCAATTTCGGAGGAGTAAATGTTTCAAATTTTGGTCTCAAGACTGACCAGAGTAGGGGGAACTGAAAGAGTGGTGGTTTCAGATGGTGGTACCAGTAGATCGACCAACACCAAATCAGTGGCATCTATGGAGTGGGGATTAGTGGCGTTATCGACAATAGATGTTTTCTCAATGGTGGAATCTGTCATTGAAGCGAAAGAAGTAGAAATGTGGAGTTTTGGGGGTGAAAAGACTTGAATCAGGAAAAACTAGAAAGATTGATCGCTTGCCAGAAATCGCCTTCGCTGGAGAATTTGAGAGGAAAATTTAAAATGAAGGAGATTGGGAAAAGGTGACAATGACGGTTAGAGTGGGCATTTTATAGTGAGGCTGCACAAATCCCAAGGGCGGCTATTTATGGCAGGTGGGGCCCAGTCCTGGGAAGACGTGTGGCCTTTCAAAAAATAAAGAAAAATAGTTTAGGTTCCCCAGATAACTCATCATTACATGTCATGGCTCTTCAAAGTCTCTAATTATAAATAGATTATAACAAGAGACTGGGGGGAAATGTTCGGGAGTATTTTATCGAACCTTATGTGGGCTGAAGGCCTAGGGTGTGAAGGGGAGGTTGAGCCCATTGGGCCGAAGCCATCATAAAGATTGGAGATGTTTGGGTTCAGGCATCCGAGCCCTCTAGGTCGGAGTCTTGTTCTAGTGTTTGGTGTTCGGGGTCAGGCATCTGAGTCCTTTGGGCCAGAACCCAGGCCAATTTACATGGATTCGGTTGGATTGGGCCTATACAGTGGGTTGGCCCTTGTATGAAGTCCAGAGGGATGAGGGGTTTAAATGGTTAAGGATTCTAGTCCTAACCATATTTGGATATCTAACTCCAAAAGTACTATTTGGATCATATCCAACTTGCACCTTTTAAGGAGATTATGTTGGACCCAAACAATGGTAACTGCCATGTTTAGGAGTCCTAATCCGATTTGGAAGTTGAATCTAAGGTGACGAGAATGGCTATAAATACAAGTTTAGACTTCAATTAACAAGTAATACCCTTTCGAGCACTAAATACTAAAGCCTCAATTGTTAAACCTTGTAACGGCCTGTACTCATTCTCACACCGGAGCAATCACTCGGCGGCATAAGCCGTCAAGCTTCGTGTGTGATCTATTACTGTGCAGAATTCAACGCATGGATTCGGTGATTGGACACTCTGACGAAACTTGGCGTTAACACTAAGAGATCAGAAAATATGCATTCTCATTGACGAAGATTGTCCGGCCGTTGTGGTTGAGCGATTTCTAGAGAAGGGTCTTGTGGGTGAGGCCGAAAAAGAGGAAATTACATGGGGCGGGGAAACGACGGAGGATGGAAGCGATGGTTTTGATGTCATTAGTGAACATGTGGGAGTGGGTCGTGGAGTTGGCAGAGGCGTAGTGGACAAGCGCATCGAAAATGGGGTTGGGGAGTGGGGAATTGGGGGCGGTGGCGGAGGAAGCGGTGGTTCTAGAGGTGGAAATGATGATGCATTTAGTGAAAAGTAGAGCAAGAGCGGAGGCGAATGTGAATAAGGAAATAAGAATAAAAAGGGATTTGCGACGGTGAGAGGCGGTGGGGGATCCGAGTTGTTTGTGCAAGGAAAGGTGGAGGAGGAGGAGCTTTGTGCTGCTGCTAGTCTTCATTTTTAGGGGGGTGGGGCGAGGAGGAGGAGGAGGAGGAGGAGGTGGGGTGGGGTGGGGTGGGGTGTGGTGGGGTGGGGATGGGGGAGGAGGGAGAAGAAGAAGGCTGTGTTTTTATTTTTTTTTCAAGGGTTAAAATAGTAAAAACATATTTTTCAGACATTTTAAAAAAAGTAATTATCAAACAACATTTTATTCATTCAGATACAATTCTATTTAGATACTCTATATTATTCAGATGTCTAAACTATTCAAATCTTAACAACTAATTTTATCAAACACAACCTTACTTATAACTAAATACAAGAAAACCCCTATTTAAGAATACTCTATATAAGAATAACCTCTACAATATTATAAAAAAAAATTGGTCCCAATTTGGGCCAGCTTATAAATAGGAATAACCTCTAAATTGTAATATATTATATACTTTTTAAGTCCCGTATTAAGAAACTATACCTCTATATAGTAATAATTTCATATATATATATATATATATATATATATATATATATATATATATATATATATGAGAGAGGCAACATTAATTTTAAAGACTACATTTTCTATAAAAGACTATATTTCCTATAAAATTTCCTATAAAAGACTACATTTTCCTAGTTTGAAAATCTAAATAATTTATATTTTCTTTAATTTTTGTTATAAAATCTATATTTTTGTTAAAATGAATATTTTTGGGTGTTCGGAAAATATTTTGTACCAATACCTATATTTAGTTATAACCTCTCAATTAGAATACAAATAGTTTGGTCCCAAGTCTATTCCTAAATAGAGATTTTACTGTATTTAGGGAATTGATATTTTCACACAATCTCTCTATATATATGTGAGAATATCACATAAGTAGTGAGTAGATCTCACGATATGTGAGAAATTTATGTAAAAAATTGATTTTAAAACTATCACATTTGATCTAAATTACATAAAATGTTGGTTGCTAAAATATACATGATTAATACATACTTTGTTATTTGGGGATGTTAAATATAATGTATTATAGTGTTATGTAATATATATTAATGTGTGTAGTTATTAATTTAAGGTGTATAAATATTAACAATCTAAATACATTTTAGGTTGTGTATTGAAAGTCTAATAATAATATAGAAGGGAGTTTAATAGATTATTATAGATTTAAAATTATCTATGGTCTTTTTGAATTTTTAATTATTTAATTTGCATTGTTAGAAATTAATATGTAAGACAACAAAAATTCAATCACACAATACACAGAGATTTGTCTAGTTCACAACATACATCACGGATATGTTGCCACGTCCAGTCTCAAGCTACTCCAAGACTTGAGATCTTATTACTTTCTCTAATAAAAATTTCTTCAACAGGCGGAGAAGCCTTACGAAGTTTTATAGGTAAACTTCCAACTATTCTTAACTAATTTATCGTAGACAGTAAGCTCTCAGCTCCCTCCTCAAGTTTAGTTGTATTTTTTTTGAGTTCAGTTATATTCAATGATCTGGTCTTGAAACAACAGTCTCTTACTCACCTCACAAGTTCACTAGAGACCCAACTCCCAGCTAATCTCTCTAAGACTCTAGTCTTGATCGAAGAATTACTCGTTTTTTCACAAGTACATAAAATAAACTAACTCTTAACTTTTTTTTCTTTTTTACAAAAAAAAATTGATACAGATATGCTTTTAAAACAAGCAGATAGGAATTAAAGATCAAGTAAAAGTTCAATAACTTTTATGTGTAAAATGTGCTTCTGTGTAAGCAGATGTGAATTTCAACTCAGTTATAAAAGTCTATGTAACTTTTATATTTGTATAAATATGCTTCTTTGATTAAGCGAGATGAATCATTTTAAGTGTAAGTAAAAATGCTTCTATATAATCAAATATATAGTTTAATGCAATTTTATAAAAATTATTTATTCTTTATAATAAAATGTATTTCTATGGATTTAAACAAATTTAATTTCGATTTTATCCGGCAATGTATTTTTTATGAATGTATTTATGTTCAAAACGATAATCAATCAATATAATGAATAAATCAAGTTAAGCAATAGTTATCAAGTATAATGAATAAATCAATTAAACAATTTTGATATAACAAATATATTTGTTTAACTCAGAGAATATATAATAATATTTTATCTATTATGTGAATGATTATAAATAAAGCCACTTAGGACTTTGAGATCGTACAACCAATTCTCTCACTTAAGAGGAATATCTCTGTAGTCTCGGTGTCTAAGTATTAACAAAATTTATAGTTTAACAATTAATATTTATATAAATATTTCAATAAATCACTTAGATTTTCAAATCCGATTCGGATGATTCACTCTATTAGAGGAATATCTCGGGGTTGTTTTGAACTATCAAGTGTAGATCTACTTTACTTTATTTATATAAATAATATCAATAAAAGGTCACTTAGGACTTTGAGATCGTACGACCAATTCCCTCAATTAAGAGGAATATCTCCGTAGTCTCGGTATCTAAGTACCGACTTTTTATTTGATAAATAGATGAAGGGACCGGATCCATGACAACCTATTACTTTGTAGAAGAACTCAAAAATAATGGCATTAATACTTTATAGAATACTGGGACAATTAAAAAAGGACATGTCCCATTTTAATTGTCACAGCCGCTACATTGTCACTATTCATATTTGTTTGTAATATTATTAATACTATTATATTAATATTTTGAAATATTAATATTTATAATATTAATAGTAATAATAATATTTTGTAATATTATTAATATTATTATATTAATATTATATAATATTAGTATTAATAATATTAATATTAATAATAATAACAATTAATATGAATATAAATATTAATATTACTATTATTTTTATTAATATAAATATTAATATTATAAAAAAATAAAAAAAAAACCGCTATATCTTGTAACAGTTTGATTTTTTTTGCTTACACTAACCCTCCAAGAATCTCTTTTCCTTCATTTTTAATTTAGTCATCCAAGTATTATCAAACTTGCACCACCTCCCCTAATAGTAAATCATGTGAATCAATAGTAAATCATGTGACTCAATAGTTCTAAACATGTGAAAAAATTAATTATAGTATAGTATCTTCATCTATACCTCCATATTTAACTTACTCATGCAAGTATTATCAATCTTGCACCAATTCCCCTAATAGTGAATCATATGACTCAATAGTACACACATGTGAACATATAGTTATAATCATGTGAATTAATAGCAATTAATTGCTCATTTATCCGGTTAATTACCCGATTGGTCAATATAACCTCCAGACATTAATTATTATCGAAATAAATGTCGATTTTCACTAACACTAATAATTCCAACACAATGGAACTATCAATTTCATCTTTAATTAACACGAACTTATTCATCATTAATATTATAATTCACAATATTTAACAACCAGGTCGTTCCCAAGAAAGAGGGGGCTTTCCGATAAGGATTTCTCCTTATTGGCGCGCAATTAGATTAGCTAACCTCTCCTTGACAAAACTTCTAGACATTGTCAATATTGTAAATAATAATATGAATAACTTTATCGTCTCAATTATTGATTTAATAATATAACATATTATACAGATGATACTGTGATAATAATTGAATAAAAATGAGTGACTTCTCACGTAAGCATCAATAATCAAAGATACTCTACAATACTGTGTGATACTATGCAACCACGCGTATTACTATACTTTTACCACCGATTATTTTATGACAACTTGCTTACTTTGAAAAAATTTCACATATCACCCTTAACTTTAACCTTTTATCAATTTAACCATTTACTAAATAGAATAATTATAAGAAAATTGAATACTTTCATTTCATAAAATTTGGGGTCTCACAATATTCTTATTGAAACTTTTAGATTATGTTTTGTCGTATTTTACACGACTGTTGTATAATTAAGTTGTATTTAAATTTTGTACCATGTATTTGGCGACTCAAGATGGGTGATGTATACCTATTTTGGGGGCGTCACAGTTAGTATCAATGCTTAGGGATATGATCCCTGGCTGAGATGTGAGACAAGAACTATTAGGGAAGAGACGGGGAATTCCTTCGCTAGTATGACCTACCTAAGTTTATTTGGTATTTAATTGGTCGGTCAGAGTATAGGGATAATATGTGATATATTAATTAACCCTTGTTTTGTGGCAGTATTTGAAAATGGCATCCGAAAATGTTGAGATAAGCAATGAAGCACATAAGACCGTTGAGTCCCCACAGATTAATACCCAGGATAATGTGCAACATGAAGACAATAATCCTTAGGTAAACAACAACGATCAAATGATGAACGATGGGATGTTCAGAGGTTTTATGCAATTCATTCAACATCAGGCGAGGGCGGCTCCTGTCCAAAATACAGGTGGAAACACTGACAACTCTTGGATGGTCACCGCTAAGCAGTTCAAGGAGCTGGGTCCACCGGAGTTTTTTGGAGAGCCAAAACCACTTAAGGCGGAGACGTGGATAAAGAAGATCAACAAGATATTTGATGTCTTGGGATGCTCCGAGGAGCAAAAGGTTCCCTTTGCCACCTTCATGTTGCGAGCAGAGGCATTCATCGGTGGGAATCAGAAGCATACTCAACCTGCCGTACTAAAGATGTCTTGGGAGAAGTTCCAAGAACTGTTCAACGATAAGTACTTTCCTGAAAGTATTCATCACATGAAGGAGGTAGAGTTCATCAAGCTTGAGCCAAAAAATATGACCGTGTCGCAGTACGAAGCTAAGTTTGCCCAGTTGTCTCGGTTTGCATCCCACTTGGTTGAAAATGAGGAGAGAATGACGCGGATGTTTCTAAGAGGTTTGAAACCCGAGATACGTCAATACCTAATTTCTCACAAACTGTGTTTGTATTCGGATGTTGTGAATAGGGCTTAGTTATTGGAGCGTGATAATGAGTCAACCCAACCAAGAGAGAGCAGCTGACAAGTCGATAATACCAGTGGTAGCAGTCATCAAAGCGGTGACAACAAGCGTGGAGGGAATCAATATGCCAGAAATGGTAATCACTTCGGTGGTAATCATGGTCATAACAATAAGAGTGGACATTTCAAGAAGAGGAGATTTAACAATGACGGAAAGACGTCAGCACCAGCACCTGTTGTTAAGGAAGGAGAACGACCGCCGGTCGTATGTTACAAATGCAGAGGGGAGGGACATATCAGTCCAAACTGCGTGATGCAGTCCAAAGAATGTTACAATTGTGGAAGAGAAGGTCACCTAGCCCGATTTTGTCTTGCACCAAAGTCAAGTCCAACTGGGATGGAGGCATCAAAGGTCCTCCCAGACAAGACAAAATTGATAGTTCAAGGGAGAGCGTTTGTCGTAACCTTCCAAAAAGCGAGGAATCCGAATGAGGTGATCTCGGGTAAGCTAATCATAAACTCTAGCGAAGTATATACCTTATTTGATACCGGTTGTACCCATTCTTTTATTTCTCCTACTTGCGCTCAACATTTAAATTTCACTCCGGAGAAATTAGACTTTGACTTATCTGTTGAAACTCTATTGGGAGAAACCTTCATTACATCCACTATTTTTAAGTCTTGTTTGATTCAAATCGGTAAACGCATGTTACCTGTCGATCTTATTTCTTTGAAAATACTTGAATTGATGTGATTTTAGGGATTGATTGGTTAACTACTCATCATGCTAAAATCGATTATTTTCGTAAGGTTGTTAGCTTTCATATTCCTAACTGACCTATTATACGAATTCAAGCAACCAAACCACTAAAGTCAATTACTGTCATATCAAGTCATAAAGCTATTCGTTTATTGAAAAATGGATGTCAAGCTTTGTTAGCCCATGTCACGGATTTAAATAAAAATACGTCAGATTTGAATGATATTTCTATTGTTAATAAATTTCCTGACGTATTCCCTGAAGAACTTCCCGCATACCCCAGAGCGTGAAATTGAATTTGTATCGACCTCAATCCTGGTGACAAAACCCATTTGCAAAGCCCCATATCGAATGGCTCCTATTGAACATCGAGAGTTAAAACCCAACTACAGTGAATTGTTAGACATCGGTTTCATTCGGCCCTAGTACGCCTCCTTGGGGTGCTCCTGCTCTATTCGTGAAGAAGAAAGATGGAAGTATGCGACTTTGTATTGATTATCGGGAGTTGAACCATGTCACCATCAAAAATAGGTACCCGTTGCCTATCATTGATGACCTGGTTGACCAGTTGCAAGGAGCCAAATTCTTTTCAAAGATTGATCTTCATTCCGGACATCAGTTGAAGATTAAAATTGATGACATTCCAAAGACTGCTTGCAGAACTCGGTACGGGCATTATGAATTCCTAGTCATGTCTTTTGGATTGACTAATGCTCCTGCTGCCTTCATGGACATGATGAATCGAGTATTCAAAGAATATTTGGATCACTTTGTGGTCATCTTTATTGATGACATCCTCATATACTCGAAGACCGATGAAGCCCATGACCAACACTTGAGGCTGATACTCCAAAAGCTTTGTGAAAACAAGCTATATGCCAAGTTGAAGAAATGCGAGTTCTGGCTTGAGGAAGTTGCATTCCTTGGGCACATAATATCAAATCATGGAATATTTGTTGACCCGACAAAGATTGAAGCAATTCAAAGTCGAGCAACCTAAGTCAATGACCAAGTACGTAGCTTTCTACTTTAGTCGGTTATTATCGAGATTCAGTAGAAGGGTTTTCTCGAATCGCTACTCCATTAACTCACCGACTCGAAAAGATACAAAATTCAGATTGAGCGAGGAATGTGAAAAGAGTTTTCAAGAACTCAAGAGGAGACTCATTTCAAAGACTGCTCGACAATACTATCTGGCTCGGAGGGATTTGTCATCTACAAAGGATGCTTCGTGCAAAGGGTTAGGATGTCTTCTCATGCAACATGAGAAAGTCATAGCCTATGCCTCACGACAACTCAAAGAATATGAGAAGAATTATCCTACTCATGATCTAGAGTCAAGCAAGCAGCCATTTTTATGCGCTTAAGATTTAGAAGCATTACCGTATGGAGAGAAGGTGGAGATTTATACTTGATCATAAAAGCCTCAAATATTTCTTCACTCAAAAGAACTCAACATGCAAAGAACGACGATGATGGCTTGAGTCATTGAAAGATTATGATCATACCATCCAATACCATCCTCGAAAAGCTTAACGCGTAGCCGACGATTGAGTAGAAGATCATATGCGGTACGAAAGTACGATATTGTCAACGCAAAGGCCCATTTTGTATGACTTACAAAGGATGGAGATAGAGTTAAAGACTCTGTGGACCCATATGATGATGGCGAATATATACGAGTAGAACCGACTTTAATTGATAAAGTTAAAGTCGCTTTCAAGCTACGCATTTAGAGTCGATGCGTATGAGGAAGAAAGTATAAGAAGGCGCCATTCCGGAAGCAAGAATCGATGAAAAAGGAATACTTTGAGTCAACTCCAGACTTTGTGTTCCTAACGATTCTGACTTGAAGTATAAAATCATAATGGAGGCGCACAACACACCATTTGCAATCCATCCTTGGAGTACCAAAATATATCGTGATCTTTGACATATATTTTGGTGAAGCAGTATGAAGAGAGAGATAGCGGGGTTTATCTCAAGGTATCTAACTTGTCAACGAGTCAAGGCAGAGCATCAAGTGCCAAAAGGTCCATTTCAACCACTTGAAATTCTAGAATGGAAGTGGGAGCACATTACCATGGATTTCGTTACTGGTCTTCCCAAGGTTTCTCAAGGCATAGATGCGATTTGGTTCATTGTTGATAGATTGACCAAGTCAGCTCATTTCTTACCGATACGAGAAACTTTTACACTTGAACGTCATGCTAGTATGTACATAAATGAGATTGTAAGATTGCATGGTATGCCAGTATCCATAGTTTATGATCGAGACCCAAGATTCACTTCAAGATTTTGGGTTAGTTTGCAAAAAGCTATGGGCATAGATTTACGTTTTAGTTCGGCATATCATCCTCAAACAGATGGGCAGTCGGAAAGGACTATTCAAACACTTAAAGATTTATTAAGACTTTGTGTCCTTGACTTCAAGGAAAGTTGGGACAAGTTCTTACCATTGGTGGAGTTTTCCTACAACAATAGTTATCAAGCAAGTATTGGCATGGCTCCATTTGAGGCGTTGTATGGAAGAAAGTGTCGTTTCTAAGATGCTTTGGATGAGGTGGGTGAAGCAACGTTGTTAGGACCGGAGTTGGTACGTATAACTACGAAAAAGGATTCAAATGATCCGACAACGTATAAAAACCTCACAAGATCGACAAAAGAGTTATGCTGATCTTCATCGAAAGGACGTGGAATTCAATATTGGAGATTATGTGTTGTTACGTGTTGCTCCATGGAAAGGAGTTATGAGATTTGGAATGAGAGGAAAGCTCAATCCTCGATTCATTGGCCCATTTATAATCCTCGATCGAGTAAGAACTGTAACCTATAGACTCACCTTACCGCCAAGTATGTCTTGTGTTCATAACGTTTTTCACATATCTATGTTACGTAAATATGTGAAAGACCCGAACCACATTATTGAATTAGAACTAGACGAGATAGAGGAAGATTTAATGTATGAAGAGTTACCTGTTAAAATCTTGGATAAAAAGGATCATTTTCTACGCTCCAAGGTTATACCTCAAGTCAAAGTATTGTGGAGAAACCACGATGTGGAAGAAATGACTTGGGAGTTAGAATCTGAGATGAAGTCAAGATATCCTCACTTCTTCAATATACCAGGTACGTACCCTAATTTCGAGGATGAAATTTCATAAGAAGGGGAGGTTGTAAGACCCCAACTTTTATGAATAAAGAATAATTTTCACGAAATATATTTTTGAATATTATGGTGTGGATTTGATATAATGTTATAGTTGTGGGTAATATTTATAAATTTTGCAAAGTAAGCAATTTATTATAAAATATTCGATTGGTCGGGGAATATTCGTTTTAACATGGAATATTTGGACGATGGCACAATCATTGGTGGACCCCACAACGGAAGTATTGTCGTAGTTAGAAAACGATAAAATTATCTTTTTATAAAAATAACAACGAAAGTGTTACCGTTAAAACTGTTGAACTACCCGTGAGTAAAAGTACAAGAATACGCTGGCGTTGTATAAGAGTAGCACCACCAGATTGATTATTGATGCTTACGTGAGAAGTCACTCAGTTATACTCAATTATTGCTATAGTAATTGCTGCATCATATCTCTCACAATATTTATTTAATTATTGTCACAGTATCCTCTGCATAATATATATTATTAAATCAATAATTGAGACGGCAAAGTTATTCATATTATTATTTGCAATATCGACAATGTCTAGAAGTTCTGGCTCAAGGAGAGGTTTGGTCACCTAATCATGCGGCGCCAATAAGGAGAAATCCTTATCTGAAAGCCCCTCTTCCCGGAACGACACGGTTGTTAAATATTATGAATTATAATATTAATGATAAATAATTTCGTGTTGATTAAAGATGAAATTGATAGTTCCATTGTGTTGGAATTATTAGTGTTAGTGAAAATCGACATTTATTTCGATAATAATTGATGTCTGGAGGTTATATTGACCAATTGGGTAATTAACTGAATAAATGAGCAATTAATTGCTATTAATTCACATGCTTATAACTATGTGTTCACATGTGTGTACTATTGATTCACATGATTTACTATTAGGGGAGTTGGTGCAAGATTGATAATACTTGCATGACTAAATTAAAAATGGAGGTATAGTTAAAGGTACTATATTGTAATTAGTTTTTTCACATGATTATACTATTGAGTCACATGAATGAACTATTAATTCACATGATTTACTATTAGGGGAGGTGGTGCAAGTTTGATAATACTTACAGGACTAAATTTAAAATAAAGAAAAAGAGGGAGGTATTATAATGTAATATTTTGAGCCCTAAAATGTGCAATTATTGAAACTATATTTTTCTATAAATAGAAGCTCATTCTTCCTTCATTTCTCACCAATTCACTAAGTCTCACAAGATCAATTATTATAGAGAGAAATTATAGAGAGAAAGAAGAAAAGAAGTCTGCTACCTCACTATTCTAGTATCCCGTTTCTTCTAAGGTAAGGGGTATTATTTCTTTCGTATTCACGAAGAGAGTTATTTCTTTCAATATTCGTAAGGGTTGTTATACCATTCTTTATTATTCTCGCTTGGAATAACTCCGTCTGCATGCATGGCCTATCGCATGCCCGTGAATTCTTCTATTATTCCATTCTTTATTATTCTGTTGGAATAACTCGTCTATGCATCTTTGCCTATCGCATGCCCCGTGAATTATTCTGTTATTCCATTCTTTATTATTCTCGCTCAATAACTCCGCTATGTGGATTACCGCATGTATGGTGAATGATCCTTCGTATTCATTCCTTATTAAATTATGGAAATGATTTATCTGCGTGGATTACCGCATAGCAGGCAAAAATCCATTTGCAGTTTCATATATTCCATTATACTCAGTTGGTTAAAATTTTGGCTTCTATACTCCATGAAATTAGTAGAATATCCTAGATATTTGCGCTTCATCCAGTATCTTTTCATGGAAATATTCTTCTGAGTATTCTTGAATTTTACTTCACAAAGCAGTATCATGTTGACAATTTGGACGCTATTGATTTCTGGATAAATTAAATTATAAATCTTTAAAATTTATCCTTGAACTTGTTTTATTGAATTATTATGTCATTGTCATTGTCATCATCCTCATACTTATATTGTGATGAAAGTCATCTTTGGCTTACGTGCATAGATGGACTTGGTATGATTATGACCAGGGATTATTCGGTATAATCATGACTGTAATGTGACGAATGATGTGGTGAAAGTTCTCATTGGCCTGTAGTTCATTGATGGACGGTTGTTGGTATGATTATGATTAGGGATTATTCAGTATAATCATGACCATTGATGATTACATGAATATCCTTGGCCGTGATGCAGGGATGATTCGATTTTATTTATTAAGCTGAGTCTCAGCGATAAAGTTAATGAAAAATTTTTAAATCATAGAAAATAGTAGATTTTATGCTCTACTTGAGTCTTCTAATGGATTGCTTATTCCGCTGCAGTTGTGGATCTAAAACTTATTATCTATTATATTCTATTAGTTGTTATACTATTGAAGGCTAATGATAATTTATTATGCATTATCTTAGTCATAATATTTCTTATTGGGCTAGTTGAGCTCACCCTTTCTTTCACTGTTCTCTTCAGGAAATGAGAATATAGTTGGGACGAGTCGGGGAACGGATTACGGTCCAGATGGTTGTTTTAGTAGTCCTCACTATTCTATAAAATAGTGTGACAATAAATGTAATGAGAACTCCATTGAGTGTGGATATTGTCTAGATGACAATATTCTTATTAAAACTCTTAGATTATGTTTTGTCATATTTTACACGACTGTTATATAATTAAGTTGTACTTGAATTTTGTACCATGTATTTGGCGACTCAAGATGGGTGATGTATACCTATTTTGGGGGCATCACACATACTCTACGCGTTCATGCAAGAATTTTATCTATTTGACTTCGTTTGCTAAATATTCACCTATTAGTTCATTTTTAACGAAAACGGTAAACGTTCGTGAACGTTCAACGCTTATTTCTTCATTCTAAGTCAGAATCCGGTCATTTTCGAGTCTGCAACTCTATAATGCCAAATACGACTTTTCTCCATCGAAAATCAACGTCTTCGAGTTCAAACATAAAATTTGACTTCTATTCCGAGAATTTCACTGATTTGACGATTATCGTCCAATCGTGTGAATTCCGGTGAAACTTCATTACTAATGATTTAATCATTGTTCTAAATGGATTCTAACCATCATTTGAACATTTCAAACTACATATTACATCAACTTATTTTCAAGCTATGTTTTGACTTATTCCTTATAAGTTCAGGACTTAATAACTTTTAAACTACAAGTTTTCATTTCTTATGACTTATTATAGATTTAAGTCCTTTAATCGACATTCTCACATCTTATCAGACATACTAACTTCATATGGCAAACATATGACAAGTTCATCATTGTTCTTCATAAGTTCATAACTTATTTAGGTTCAAGTTACTTATTCATAACTTATTCGGCTTAAGTCCAGTGCTTATTCAATTATTACATGTTCTTAACATACATGCTTATTAGACTACACTTCTCTTATCACCCTACAATGATAGAGATAGAAAATTATTAGACAAGAGTCTTACCCTTGATGAACTAGTCTTCTTCTTCTTTGAAAAACTAACAAAGGATGTTTGTCTAAAAAGTGCGTATTCTCTCTAACCAATAATTTGCTTTGTATTGGAAGTTGTTGGTGTTTTGAACAATTGATAAATGACTAGCAATCTCCTTCTATTTATAGGAAAGCCAAAGTGAGGGCATTATGGACATTAGAACATCCCACCTCCTTAACTAACCTCCTTACTATTCATTTGCTTAACAAATAAGTATACTTGCTAGCCACACTAATTACTTGGACAACACAAAACATATCCAATGTTTAGTCATCACATAATGTACTTGGTGACCACTTAAAGTTCTTGGTCACCAAGTTTAACCCACATCAACCTTGGTTGCTCCATGGATCAAGCCTAACCCATTGGATCATTACATTGGGCTTAAGTTAATTAACTTAGCTTATTCATTTTGGGCTTGCATTAATTTACTTTGGGCTTCATATAAACTAACACCTGGCTTAATCCTTGATACATCTTGGGCTTGTCCCTTAATTCTCATTGGACTTGTACTTCATGCAATATCCATCATTCCATTCATTTTGTCTTTTATCCTTAACGTTCTTAATTTAAGTCCGCATGCAAAATATTGTGTTTTCCATACTTAGATTATTATTACATAATCCATCTCACCTTGATATTATAACGTTACGTATTTTTCAGAAGTTCAAAAATAATTCCCAAGCGGAAATCGATGAATATTGTTTTTCAGAAAATTTCTCAGAAAACTTTTATTTTCGTCTTAGAAATTCAAACACTTTAATTCATTCATGTAGTTAAAATACTACGACTTTCTGACATTTCTAGGTTATAGAACGACATTCATCTTACTAACACATAATAATAATATATAATATTATTTTATTCATTATTAAAAGTATTTACAAAAGGTTTGATTTTCTTCGAATTCTTGAAAAACTGAAAAACACTTTTTGACGTTGAGCGTTTTCCTTCACGTTTTACCCTAACGTAGATAAACGAATGAAAAGTACATAACAGTACTTTTCGTCATTTTTATTTCGTCCGATTTCTGCATGTTTTTCGAGAAAAACTATTATCGGCTTTCTTAAATTTTCAAGATATATTATCGTCAAATCTTTCGACAGAATGTCATTTCGACATATCGAACTCTCAGACCGGCTTAGGTTTTTTAAACCCTAACCCTTAGGTTTTGTCGGGTGAATAGTGCCTATTTCGTCTTTTTTCCCGGAAATATTTTGTTCCCGAAATTTTTTTATTTTCGTCTTGAAAATTCTTACCCATTCAATCTAGATCGTAGCCAGAATCCTCCCAACTTATAATCATCCTAGGTTCGAGAACGATTAATAAACACATATCACATAATATTATTAATAAAAATTTATTTTATTAATAACTAATTTTTTAAACTTAAATTCTAAAAAATCCGAATTTTCGGGGCGTTACATTCTTCCCCTCTTATAAAAATTCCGTCCTCGGAATTTCTTAAAACCACACCCATACCCGGGTCATCACATTCACCCCTTCTTCACATAATTTCGTCCTCAAAATTTTAGCCTAGCCATCTTCTCAACTTTTCTTCAAAGAAGTTCTTATCTTTCCATCATTCCTAACCTCCATAACATATCAAGAATCATGAAATAGAAAGAATAACGAGGAACATAAAATTTCCTTTTTAAAACGTTTCATACTTTTGCTAAGGGGTCAAATCGACCATGAACTCTTATTAGGTTTAACAGCATGACGCTGTAACCTTTCTTCCACGGTCAGTTTACAATCACAAAGAAAGCAAACTACCTCTTACCCGTCGTATACCCCATTTCGGGATATGTTCACCTCAGACTTAATCATTAGATTCTGCACCAAAACAATTTGGTTTGGCACAACTTCTTTAAAGAAAGCTCAATGACATACCATTTGTCTAGCCGAATCAAGTAGCTTAGACCATACCAATAAATTGGATATCAACGTGAAACATTCGTCTGGTCAACTCAATTGACATCGACTACTTCTTTAAATTCTTTTTGCAATACATCAAAACATTTTATGACGTCATGATATCGTACTTTTCACAGTACATTGAGGACTTCGTCAGCTTGTGACTTCGTCATTATACATCATACCATAGCGGGTTGTTGATCCTAAGATCACATCCAACACCAGGTTCATTTGCATTAATAACTCCATCCTTTTACCATCCTTGCATCAAATGCACTGATGATATAAAATTCATTTTGATATTTCAAATCTATTTCTGTCTAGCTGAAGCAATTAGCATAGACATACCAAGAATAGCTCTTTTAAAAATCTATTGGTTCCAGAAGTTGAACCAATTCTTTACTTTTTCAAAATGTACATATCAGCACGAGTTCAATAAACTTCAAAATCTAGCATAGCTAGATGACTTGAATATCCTATTCTTCATCTTCCTTCATTCTTCTTCATCGCGACAATACTTAATCTTCTCTAGCACCTTCAATACTAAGCCTACTTGAAAAAAACTTGTTTTCGGTCCTAAACATCCTCTACCTTAGTATGTACCCATCAACTTACCACACATTATGAGTTCAGAACTTTCCATAATAATATGAGTTTAAGAACCATCCTGCATGCATTCATAAGCGTCTATTCGCTGAAAAGTTCAAAACATACCATATCATTATGAGTTACTTAACGCATACCATAAAGTATGAGTTTCAAGAACTCGCACCTACCTTATCGTTTCTCTACCTATCAAGTATATACATGAGAAAAGATTCACCTTCTCGCCATATACATCTTGATAATACGCCGACCAATTCCAATGATTATCACCGTAATAAGCTAAGCAAGCTTGTTACACCAAGCACAAACCTCTCGCCCATACAAAGGTTCATACAACTCACCTATCACATGAGTCCTCAATTGAAATTTTACAACTCCTAAATCTCTCTTAACTTAATACGAAATTTCTTTAATTCATATACTATCCTTCATAACTCAATCTGAGTTCTTCTTCCTGTACTACTTCGTAGTACTATAAATCATTCATCGTTTAACAGATCATTTGTTACTACGATTCACTAGGATCACGTGGTGATCTTCTTATCCATCTCTCTACGATTATAGTCTTAGATACTCTTACCTAAGATTTATAACCTATCAGCTTTGATACCAATCTGTAACGTCCCGAAATCCGGTCTATCTTCACACCCGGATTCCGTACGTTACGATCCCATCTTCTTCCAAACATACATTATTATATACTGAAATATAACAACATATACTCTCAAATCCCAGATTCTAAAAACTATATAACCTTTTTCATTATAAATAACGATAATTACATTATCCTTTACATCTTACACGAGTGACTTTCATCCGCCACTAAGGATACATAACAGTTCATTAAACTAATCTAAAGTTCATTTAACTTATTTTATATTATAAGTCTTCACTTGATCTTCTCGCTCATCCACATTCTGAATGGCACTTCATCTGGATACTGTCAGCTTGATCTTCACGAGATCCTTAAGTTCTTTTAACATCGTTCGCTGAAAATATTTTTCATTTAAAGCAAGTGTGAGCATTCAATTGCCCATCAAGTCATCACAGTTGAACAAACATCTTCAAGAATTCAAACATTCTTTTAAGACTTCAATAACTGAACAAAGGTTATGAAGCAGCTTGAATAATAGGAATAATCTCGATTCCTATCATTTTAAAACAATATTCACTTTCATTTTAAAATACTTTCATTCTTCTACATTTTTCATACACATTCTATCTGGCTAAAATCATTAGCATAAACTTAACAATAACGGATCATGTATGAACAGAGCATTCTCTTATTGAACAGTTAATCATAGAACAATTCATCTCATAAAAACACCGAAGTGTTCATATTATGGCACAAGGCCTCATACGTTCTACCACCTTGTATAAATATCTCACATTAGCACATAAACGGAACTTCTCAAGTTCAACATCTAAGAAGTTTAAGAAACTAGCATTCATTTGAAATATAAATGAAGTTAGGAAACTTGCCTTACGCCCAGCTACAGCTTACGCTGAACTTCTCATCTCAATTCCTATATAACACATAAGAAAACCCCACATACACCAATTAGTCATACATCTTTAACTTATGCATTAGTTTACTTAACTTTACTTCTTAGGGTTCGCGTTCTTGCAACCTAAGTTTACGCTGACCACTTCCACTACCGCTTCTACTTTCTTTTTCATGACATACGAGATGTCTTTACTTATAATGCTCATCATCTTTGATGTTTTACATTCTTATCTTCTTCTTATTACTTCTCTAAGACTCAAAGACAAATCGCTTTCTCCGCTAGTAGTCCATATGGTACTCTCGAGTGGTTTCCCACAAACAACCAACAAACAAGTTCTCGCCTCGCCTACACCGCCCATAACAAATGAGTTAGATCGGCTGCTTGCCGCTTTTGTATATACCTTCGCTTCTCTCAGGAATTGTTTAGCCCAGCTCCCATATGTCAACCATCAAAGGTTACAATTGTACTACAACTTAACTTATCTTAACTTATACGAACTATTAAACTATATGTTTGTTAAGTTAATTTCTCATTCCTTATGGCTTCCTGGCAACTAAATGCCATACCTCAGTATTCACTCTTTATCGTCTAAGTCATACAGTCTTTTGTATACTCAGAGCAATCATTCCCTTTAATCCTTAACTCGGCTTCATTACGTTAAACATTATTATCTTTAATTCAACTTCTTTACCGCTCACGGTTTTAATCATTGATCTTCATCATCTTACTACGGTCAAACCATACACGGGGTGTAGGTTCTATCCGCTTAATATTTATGCACCCTCAACCTTCACGCTTGCTAAAAGTGTTCAACGCTACATTTTATTCTAACGCTCTCATCCGACTCACATTCGCTTTCCATTAATCTTTTTGCCGTTCATTACGGCTTTCTTGTTACCATTTTTATCTTACTTAATACTTTCGTTATCCATTACTTGAACCCCATGTTCATTAGTCATTCTTAATGTCCAATCCATACCGTTCGTTGTATTCTAAGACCGCTCGTATATCGCAATAGTGTTGCATTTGCAGCGTCTATACATTTTACACTTATCTCTCACTATCATGACATAACATCAAAATGTTATTCATTACCCTCGTCTCTCAACGTTTAAGGAATCACAACCATAAAGCAATCCTCCACGCTCGCTTATCATAACTACTACTCCCTTGACATCGGTTCCGTAATCTGCGCTTACATTCTTTCTCTTTTAATCTCATATAATCTTTTCGTTCGACCTTCATTAAAGGTTTAATTCACTAAATTAAGTGTTACATTTGATGAATCTTATGTTCTTTATCTTCTCATACGCTTCCCCCAAGAGTCGAAAGCGCTTAAAAGCTCTTCTCCTCGCTTTTTTCTACACATCGGCGCCATGGGCGCCCACTCTCCTTTTATTTCTCGCATGTCATGGCAGTTTGAGTTTACAATACCCGCTCTCTCGGTTCCGGCACTGCAGCAACTACCAACTTACAAGGCATGGTTGGCGCCGCGGCACCAAGCCCTAATTCTTGATAATTTCTTCTAAGTGTTAACTTCATTTTGAGACGCTACTTCCCGATCTAATAACTCCTTCGTTATAACTCGGAATGAGGTCATTCCAAAACCATTCTCTTCCTTATCTTACGTACTTCAATCCCCCTCAGGCAGAACTTCATTCTGAATCCGTTAACTTGCCATTCGATTGGCTTAATCTTCACCCTTCGTTCATTTTACGTTTTTAACGCTCTTTGTTTGTTTGTCCGTAATTTGGTCATCCGAACTCAGAATTCATTTGTTCCTGAGTCCACGACTCACATTTTCTATGTTCTCTTACATTCTTATGAAACCTTACACGTTCGGGTTCATTTACTAACTTTCTAATTATCGTTTGTCTTTTATGAAATTTTCGTCATAACTTCGTTATAGCTAAGTTTTAATCCGTTCTTCATGAACGTTTCTACCGTTCCTAACCAAGCAATATGAATCTAACTTATACGTGATGGTTTTAAACTTGCCCATCAACAAAAATTATCCTACGATGGTTTTAAATTTCTCCATCAACAACGTTCTTCGTGTTCTTCGCATGTTCTTCGTGTTCTTCATTCGTTCTTCATTTTAATCGATATTTTGGATTACGATTTCACTTTTTATTGGAATTTGATGTTATAGAACATTATTCCTTACTTATTTCATCTACTTATAGATATAATCAACTCAGATCGTTCTAATTCATTACGAATCCTATACTTCCTTAAGAAATTTATTTACTAAACTTCAAATTCTTATTTTTCTTATTTCTCATGATTTCAACCATATGAAATCATCCCTAACATTATCTTCTTCTTATTCTCATTAAGTTATGTTTAAAACATATAAAACTTAAAGAAAATCTAACATAGAAGTTAGGTTTTAATACCTTTCCTCTTTATTTTTCTTCCGCTAGCAAAAACCGGTGATTTGCTAGCTTTTCTATTTCACGAACATTTTTGATCCGATCAATCATGCTCATGCTCTTCCTTCTCTCTCTCCATCTGAATCCTCTCTCTCTTTCTCTAGTGTAGGATTTTCCAAATCCCATTTAAATGAAATCTAGTTTCCTATTTATAGATTTTCCAAAGCTAGGGCAAAATAGTCATTTCACCCCTAACCTCCTTACTATTCATTACTTAAATGTTAAGTTAACTTAGCCCTTAAGTCTGCTTAGCCTTTAAGTTACGTGATTCCGTCTTTCGGGTTTCCGTCCGACAGTTTTAAAAATTGCGATTCTCGAAATCCAAATATTTTTGGATATTTCATCTTTCCTTTACCGATTAAATTTTAAGTATTCTTCGGATTCCTGAAAAACTAAAAAACACTTTTTGGCGTTAAGCGTTTTCCTTCACGTTTTACCCTAACGTAGCTAAATGAATGAAAAGTACATAACAGTACTTTTCGTCATTTTTATTTCGTCTGATTTCTGCACGATTTTCGAGAAAAACTATTATCGGCTTTCTTAACTTTTCAAGATATATTATCGTCAAATCTTTCGACGGAATGTCGTTTCGACATACCGAACTCTTAGAACGGCTTAGGTTATTCAAACCCTAACCCTTAGGTTTCGGGTGAATAGTGCCTATTTCGTCTTTTTTCTCGGAAATATTTTGTTCCCGGAAAATTTTTATTTTCGTCTTGAAAATTCTTACTCGTTCAATCTAGATCGTAGCCAGAATCCTCCCAACTTATAATCATCCTAGGTTCTAGAACGATTAATAAACACATATCACATAATATTATTAATAAAAATTTATTTTATTAATAACTAATTCTTTAAACTTAAATTCTGGAAAATCCGAATTTTCGGGGCGTTACAGGTATGGACGTAACTGCTTGTAGGGTTGCCAGGGTCGGCCTTCCCAAAATTGTATTGTATGCCGAATCCATCTGGACAACAAAAACCTGACCATAATCTAAACCTGTTGGGGTGCTGTGCCGAACTTGACAAATAATTCGATCGTGCCCGACACATGCACCGGATCTCCACTGAATCCGAATAAGGGGCCTTCCCCTCCTAATTCCATCTTCTTTCCTTCCAAATCTATCCTTTGGTAGGTGTGAGTATACAGTATGTCGACCGAAGATCCATTGTCGATCATCATCCTCCTCATATCTACCGGGCTGAACTGGGCTATTATCACCAACGCCCCATCATCCGGTTCTATAAGGTCCGTAGGATAATCTTCGTCAGAGAAAGAAATAGATGTTCTCGGGAAGGCCCTATCCTTTCTTGGTGAGGAACCCACAACTGATAATACTGCATCGAGGTGCCCACTTTTTTTTTTCCTATTACACGCCTTATAGAACCGCCTTAAATCAAGTCAATCATGCCTTGGGCTGGCTAGTTCTGTTTTGGCTGTGTATCCCGAGCCGGCCCTCTGTTTTCCTCCCTTTGTGTCTCAGCATTCTCCCGACTTGCTACATACTAGACTAGTCGGCCGTTCTGAACATTTTTCTCTATCAGGTCCTTCAGGCCATAACACATCTCTGTTGTATGCCCAAGACTCTGATGGTATTCACAAAATTTGTCCCTTCCCCTCTTTTCGGGTTTTGGATTCGTCGAACAGGGCTCACAGAAAGGTTTGTTTCGAATTTCTTCCAATATCTTGGCTTGATCTGTATTGAGGGGTGTGTAGACCTTATTGACGTTTCTGCTCGAAAAAGGGGGTCGTCCACTTCCCGATCCCCCACCATTATAGTTCTTCTTCCCAGAATTATCTGCCCTCCCCTGGTTATTGTTCGAATGCTGATAGTTCTGTTTATCTTAATCCTTGGATTTTTTATAGGACTGAGAGTGGGGCTTAAAGTTTCTCATAGCTTCCTTTATGGTAATGAATCCTTCGGCCCGATGGAAGGCTTCGATCAGGTCGGCAGGAGGGTTGATTACCAGATCCTTCATCAGTTTCTTCGACCTCCCTATATCCAGACCCATCGTGAAAAATCCCAAGGCCTGAGGGGAATTTAATTCTGCCACTGATCCCACTGCATCTCGAAACCTCTTAACATACTGGCCAAGGCTTTCATCGAAACGTTGTCTCACCTGCATAAGGGAAGCTGTGATCTTCCCCTTTCTTTTATTGCTCCCGAACTGAGCATGAAATTTTTCCCGAAGGTCATTCCATGAACTGATTGATCCTGCTGCCAAAGTCCCCATCCATTCTCGGACACTTTTCTTTAAAGTCGTGGCGAACATATGGCATTTGGCAGCATCCGAATGTCCATAGTAAGCCATTAGCCTGTCGTGCCTGTCAGAATGACCATACGGGTCCCCCAGTCCATCATACGTCTCCATCGGGGGCATTTTCTTCTTGAAAGTAGTATGCACACAAGCCAATCATGTTTGATGATAAAGCATATACTTTGTAACAATCTTATTCATTTATTAATAAAAAGTAATAATTTATTAAAGGCTTTTAATTATCTACACGATGTCGTTTTTCATAATATGTGATAAACCCATAGTTTTAAGCAATGCTTTTAGAATAATGATGATGATCATTCTAATGAGGTCTAAATTCTTAAAAGCTTAAAACTAAAATAGTTCCCAATCATTGATTACTAAATTGGGGATTAGTGAATCCGGGTAGATTGGTACATACGTTGCTTGCTTTCATTGGATGAGGATGATTGATCTCATGATCATTTGTGTGGAGACACTAAAGCAAGTATGTAGGTGCTTATTAGAGAATAAGTTCACCGAACGCATGGCTCGCTAAGGAATACCTAATGGAGTTTTACTTTGCACCGCCAATAGAAATTCTCAGAGTGATAGTAGTACAAGTAATCCTTGGACTTGAGATCATCATAGTATCTTGTGTATGATGAGTTATACTTTGACTTATTCCTTAAGACCCTTAGGGTATGCTTGGGTATAATAAGTTGTACATGGAGATAATGTATGATTAATAAAAAGAATCTACCACTTCTAATAAAAGAAGAGAAATGTCCTATGTGATTCGATAAATGACAACCCAAAGAGTCCTCGGCTATAGGCGTAATAAAATTAGAAAGGAGTTTCTAATTTGCATTATTTGAGTTGTGCATTTAAGGATCGAAATACATATAATTAAATAAAATAAGACTTGACAAAGAATTTCATGTCTTATATTTAATTGGGACATCAGTATGGTGGAAGGATTGAATTGTACTTGTAACTATTTACTCAAAGGTTCTTTAATGATTAATGTTGAAATCTATATTATCCGGAAAGTCGTTGATCGCTAGGAGGCTTATCCCTATCAGAGAATAAATATTATTTATTTAAATAAATTAATTGTTTAATTTATTTATTTAAATAAAATTAGAATTGTTCTAATTGATTTATTCACAACCTAGGCTTAATATGGAGAACCTAAAGGGTCACACCATAAAAGGAAAAATAATTATTTAAGAAGTTAATGGCATAATCGTAATAATATAGTTAAGTATATTTAATTTAATCTATGGTGATAGAATAAATTAAATAGCTTAATATTTATTATTTAATATTTTAGAAATATTAAATATAAATTAATAAGAGGAGTCTTATTAATATTATTACAATTATTATTATTTTAATTTCTAAAAGAGTTTAGAATTAATTTAATATAAGTATTTCATTTATTCCTAATTGGATTAGGAAAGAATATTAGTTAAAGGAATTTAATTAATTATCCCTAATAAGATTAGGGAGCTTAATTAATTAAAATAATTTAATTAATTAAATAAAACTCAATTCCTTAATTGTTAAGGTGGGTTGCCCACATCTATAAATAAGAGGAGTCTTATTATGGGTGATGGGGGTTGTTGACTTTTACAACTACGTAATAATTCCAATTTGTTGGAGAGTACGCCTTTTCTCTATGTAGATAGAAAACTAGGGTTTGAGCCAATACACCATCTTCTTGAATCTTTTTCTTCCTCGTGGATCACCTCTGTAGAGGCCAAACATTTGGGTGGCTAACGCCGATCAAAGGAAGGAACCAAACCCGGTGGATTCAAGTTGAACGCTAAAAGATTGGAGGTGAACTTGCACTCGAGGAAGCTCGATCTTCGAGGGTATGATTTTATTCTTTATCTTTTTTTTCGCTTAATTAATAATTACGCATAAAGGGTGATCCGGGTATATGGTTTGTAAAACTTTTAAACTCTCGATTTTACACGCTCCGCATTATTTTTTGCAATTTTGATCATGCGTTATGAATATTACAAACCTAACAAAGGCATCGTGAGCCAAACCTTTATGCAAATTATTAATTGATTTAATTTGATATGTATATTGATATGTGTTTAGAACAATTTAATTGGGCATAATTTAATTGTATAAAATTTAAATTAAAAAAAAAAAACCGGTAATTGATATCCCAAAATCTGCTGAAAATGACCATGTATTGGAAAATCATTGGTAATTAATTATTCCTTCACGTGATCTTCCAAGTATTTCATGTTTTCAAAAGAAAAGGAAGTCAGGATATCTTATATATTATATTATATATATATTCCGTGAGCCATGCATAGCAAGTTAATTTTTTGAAACTCATTTTAAATCGAGGGCCTAAATTAAAAAAAAAAAAAAAAAAAAAATTCTATGAACAAAACAAGGCAAGATAGCTTTTTTTTTTATATATAAGGTACACTATACTAATATATATATATTATATTATATATACTAATATATATATATATATATATATATATATATTATTCTTACTTATTTTATAATTAAAATAAAAGTTTATTTTAATTTTAAAATAAAAAGGTTTATTTTAATATTATAATATAAAATTTATTTTAATTTTAAAATTAGAATTTCATGCTAACTAATTAGAGTTGGAATTGGATTCCATGATAACTAATTGGAGTTGAAATTGGATTTTATTTTTCCTAAAATAAAGGAGTTTATTTGTGAATAGGAAGTAAATCCATCTTTCCTTAAATAAAGGAGTTTGTTTAGATATGAAATAAGATTTCATATTATTCAAAATAAAAGAGTTTATTTGTGAATAGGAAAGAGAATCCTTGCTTCCTTAAATAAAGGAGTTTATTTAAATATGAAATAAGATTTCATATTATTCAAAATAAAGGAGTTTATTTGTGAATAGGAAAGAATATCCGTGTTTCCTTTAATAAAATTTTTTTTTTACATGGAATTGATTCATAATTAATTAAAATAAAAGAGTTTATTTTAATTAAAGATTTTTTTTATTACATGGAATCGATTCCATAATTAATTAAAATAAAGGAGTTTATTTTGATTAAAGATTTTGATTAAAATAAAATAGTTTATTTTATTCAAAATTGGATAAATTAAAATAAAATAGTTTTATTTTGATTTAAATTTGGATTAAAATAAAGGAGTTTATTTTGATTCAAAATAGATTTTATACTAACTAATTTTGCCCATTAAATGATATCAATATATATATTAAATGTTTATTATTCATGAGATGAATGTTATTTATCGATGCATATGATGATGTGTATGATAATAAATGGGATTGATTATGGATTATCGACCAATGCGATTGGATTTTATTTTAGTTGGATGCATGAATGTATGGGTTTTATTAAATGGGGTCTCACAGACCTCGCCTTCTAATTTTTTCCTAATGTAAATTCTATCTCCTCCTATGTACTTCCCTCGATCACGATCAAGGTTTCTATTTATTTTAAAATAGTTTTGTAATAGGAATATTTAGAATTAATTTTGAAGAATTAGAGATCAAGGACAAGAAGCGCTTGAATACCCGCTTGTAATAGAGCCCTAAGTTTAAATGTAATAGTTATATTTAAATATTATTTCTTGCACCCTAGATTTTGACCTTTTGGTTCACTTGGTGGCTCTAAAGTGAACCAAACTAGAATAAAAGTCCATAATCAATCCGAGTAGAATATAGTATTCTATATGTGCATGCTATACTATATATATATATATATATATATATTATGCAAACATGCTTCGCATGTTCATTAATACGACGCGTATTTTATATATATATATATGCATGCTGCGCTAAACAAGATGAGACAAATTAATAACAAACCCCTCAATTTTTATATTAAGTCCTAAGCGCTCAAAGATATTTGGAATATCGAACGTCGCCTTTCTTTGATGATAAAATTAATAGAGTATTAAATATTTAATATGAGTTTGTTGTGTCACCACAAGGCAAGTATTAAGTATTTAAGATGTTAATTTATCACATTTGATGCTTATAAAGAAAATTGAACAATATTGTTTTGTTGTGTCACCACAAGGATGATATTTTTCTTTTTTGAATATATGGAGTGCTAGGTCGGACTTAACTTGGATAATTTTGATTCTGGATGTGCCACCACTGATCAAAATAATCTAAGAGGCAAAAGAAAAGGAGTCAGATAGTTGATGTAATTGACAAAAGTTGTCTACCTATTTATTTATATATAGTTTGTTGTGTCACCACAAGGCTATATACATTTAAAATGGGATCCTTATTCTCACTAGCAGATCTTTAATTAGATTTTGCCGAACTATATAAGTGAGGGTAATATAGTTTGAAGAAAATAGTGGGAGATACCAATTTAAAACAAGACCTAATTTATTTTGGTAATTAATAAAAGAATGTATGTTAAAATGTTGTTAATTACAAATTCATTTACGTAATTTTACAATGTCTAAAATTACTTTCATCATGAAGCATATTAGATGCTAAATTAACCAAACCATATTAAAAGGATTGGTTAAGGAATTTGAGAATAGTTCTCATAGCTGAAAAGCTATCTTATGTACTTAATACGCCTATCCTCTCGCAATGGTTGCAAACAATGCTTCCGAGGAAGAGATTGCTACTTTTAAAAATGGCAAAATGATGCACAATTGGCTCAATGCATCATGCTCGCATCCACGAAAGTAACGAGCTTCAAATACAAGATGAAACTATGGATGCTCCTACTATATTCCCGCACATCAAGTAGTTGATGGTGAGGAAAGTAGGACCGATAGATATCGACATTCTAAGGAGCTCTTCCGATCTAGAATGGCTAATGGCACTATAAGTATGCATAAAAAGTTCTTAACATAGTCAATTTGATTGATCAATTAGGACAACTGGTTTTGTCATGGATGGAGAGTTGAGCCAAGATTTGATCTTGCACTCACTCCTAATTCTTTTCACAATTGTTGTGAATTTTTCATATAAACAAGCTAGATATCGCCGTTGATTTGCTTAACATGTTGAAAAATGATGAGAGTCACTTTTCAACCAAGAAAGACCATGTCTTCTTTGGAAGGGGCCAAAGGATCTTCCGAAAAGAAGAACGATTCAAAGAAGGTATATAGAAAGGCGTAAACAAAGGA
This sequence comes from Panax quinquefolius, assembly GCA_020205615.1. Lineage (NCBI taxonomy): Eukaryota > Viridiplantae > Streptophyta > Magnoliopsida > Apiales > Araliaceae > Panax > Panax quinquefolius. Next base: position 114,482,178 of record CM035157.1, on the reverse strand, counting down.
TAATAAGAACAAAATCGATACTAAGAAGAAAGGAGTTTGCTTTCACTGCGAGAAGCCCGGACATCGAAAGAAAACTCAAAGAAGCATCTTGCAGAGGCTAACCAAAGAAGCTTAGTGAAGTTTCTTCATAATCCAGCTTTTGTTCATGATTGAAATAAATTTTTCTTTAAGTCAAGGTTCTACTTGGGTATTGGATACCGACTTTGGTTATCATAAATATAGATTTATGAAGGACCAAGAAGAAGTAAAAAGTTAAACAAAGATAAGTAATCCTATGTGTGGAAAATGAAGCAAAGGTTGTCACGATTAGCCATAGAAACTTATAGTTTAGCAATGCTTACGGAAAATCTATTAAGTCAATAAGTTGTTATTGTATTCCAGCCTCTTGTTAAAAATATTATTTCCATTTTATTGTTGGGCAATGAAATCTTTGGTATTATAATTAAGAACAATTGTTGTTCTATTTATAATAATAATGTTTTGTATAGAATCGAATATTACTTAATAAATTTTGTATACTGACTTACATGAAAATAATTTTGCATATTGAACAAATTAGTATAAGAAAAGGAGATGATCATTCAAAGAGTCGAATGTGTGTATTTGTTGAATACAAGTGTGAATTATTTGAAAGGTTCAAAGAATTCGTAAGTGAAACAAATTGGCAAAGTATTAAGATTCTTTGATTGGATCAAGGAATAAATACGTGTGCAATAAGTTTCTAGATCATCTCAAATGGTTTTCTCATAATGGACACATCCCGACACGCAATAATTGATTGATGTATCTGAATGAAAAATCGCACTTGTTGACACATGGTGCGCGGTCCATAATGATTTTACCGACATTCCAAAGATCCTTCTGTGGTCATGTCCTAGAAATGGTCGCATATCTACTTAAAATGGTAACCTCAAAATCCGGCCCCAAGACTCCATAAAAGTTATGGATAGGGAGGATTATTAATCTTAAGTATGTTAAGATAAGGGGTTCCAACTTATGTGAAAAGGTTTCAAAGGATAAGCTTGGGACAAGATTTGACAAGTGCAGATTTGTGGGACATCCTAAAATAAGTTTAGGGTATATGTTCTATAATCCTACATAGCAAAAGGTGTTTGTTACGAAACACGCTGCCTTCTAAGATAAAGGTGTTTATCATTAAAAGGGGCTAGTGGGAGGATAATAGATCTTGAAGAGTTCAAGAACCACAAAACACTATAAGTCAAATAAGAGGAACTCAGAGATAGACCTATTGTATTGTGGCCACAACCGAATCGTAAGTCCGAATAGTACCAAGATACCTAGAGGTATGGATTCATCATGGATGATGATGATGAGGTACACATCATAGAAGATGATGATCCGAGAGTTACATCTGATGATGTAAGACTTCTAGTGTGTACAAAAGGGTCAAGGAACGCCGTGAAATTTTTAGTATTATATGTTGATATACTACTTGATGAGGAATAACATACTAATGCTACAATCAAGAAAATAAAGTTGTCAAACATTCCTCCATGAATGATTTGGGAAGAGTATCATTATTGGGGATGCAAATCTATATAGATAGATTTAAAAGGATGCTCAACTTAACCCAAGAATGTATATTCATTTAATGCTAAAGTTGTTTAGCATGGCAAACTCCAGAGATGTCTCATGTCGATGAGCTATGGAGTGTATCTCTTCTAATAGTCCCCACGCACTCTCGAAAAGAGAGGTCGCATGAGTGACAATCATGCATGCAATGAAATGTACGAGACTTGATGTTGATCATTATATTATGGAGAAGTTCACTATGAGTCGCTGAAAAATATCTTAAAGTGCTTAACCCAAGACTAAGGATGATCATATTCATGGTGGGTCTTAATTAAAACTAGAGGGCTTAATGCACTCAAGTTTTTCAGACGCACTAAGACGACGTAAAAATCCACTTTAAGGTAAAGGTTACCTCGAATAAAGGTGCAAAGAATTGAAAGGTTCCAAACAAAGAAAAAGTTCTTTGGTTTAGTGATAAAGACAAAGTATATAGCTATAAATGAAGTCGCAAGTTGATTGTTTGGATTGAAAGTTCATTACGTAACTAGAATAGTTCCTAAGTCTCATCTTGGATCTAAACATGTGTCAGGCACTTTCATTTGATTATTAGAATCATTGAAAGATGGAAAATCACTATGTAGATGGTGGACTCTCAAGAACAACATTACATATCCATTAACTAAAGCTTATCCAATAAAGCAGGATAATCGCCACTTAGAGAAGAAGAAGAGTATGAAATACCATGGCGATCGGCTTTAGTGCAAGTGGGAGATTGAAAGTAGTATGCACACAAGCCAATCATGTTTGATGATAAAGCATATACTTTGTAACAATCTTATTCATTTATTAATAAAAAGTATTAATTTATTAAAGGCTTTTAATTATCTACATGATGTTTGTTTTATAATATGTGATAAACCTATAGTTTTAAGCAATGCTTTTAGAATAATGATGATGATCATTCTAATGAGGTCTAAATTCTTAGAAAGCTTAAAACTAAAATAGTTCCCAATCATTGGATTACTAAATTGGGGATTAGTGAATCCGGGTAGATTGGTATATACGTTGCTTGCTCATTGGATGAGGATGATTGATCTCATGATCATTTGTGTGGAGACACTAAAGCAAGTATGTAGGTGCTTATTAGAGAATAAGTTCACTGAACGTGGCTCGCTAAGGAATACCTAATGGAGTTTTACTTCTCGTCAATAGGAATTCTCAGAGTGATAGTAGTACAAGTAATCCTTGGACTTGAGATCATCATAGTATCTTGTGTATGATGAGTTATACTTTGACTTATTCCTTAAGACCCTTAGGGTATGCTTGGGTATGCTTGGGTATAATAAGTTGTATATGGAGATAATGTATGATTAATAAAGAATCTACCACTTCTAATAAAAGAAGAGAAATGTCCTATGTGATTCGATAAATGACAACCCAAAGAGTCCTTGGCTATAAGGGTAATAAAATTAGAAAGGAGTTTCTAATTTGCATTATTTGAGTTGTGCATTTAAGGATCGAAATACATATAATTAAATAAAATAAGACTTGACAAGAATTCCATGTCTTATATTTAATTGGGACATCAGATGGTGGAAGGATTGAATTGTACAGAATTATTTACTCAAAGGTTCTTTAATGATTAATGTTGAAATCTATATTATCCGGAAAGTCGTTGATCGCTAGGGAGGCTTATCCCTATCAGTAGAATAAATATTATTTATTTAAATAAATTAATTGTTTAATTTATTTATTTAAATAAAATTAGAATTGTTCTAATTGATTTATTCACAACCGGTTTAATATGGAGAACCTAAAGGGTCACACCATAAAAGGAAAAATAATTATTTAAGAAGTTAATGGCATAATCGTAATAATATATAGTTAAGTATATTTAATTTAATCTATGGTGATAGAATAAATTAAATAGCTTAATATTTATTATTTAATATTTTAGAAATATTAAATATAAATTAATAAGAGGAGTCTTATTAATATTATTACAATTATTATTATTTTAATTTCTAAAAGAGTTTAGAATTAATTTAATATAAGTACTCTCATTTATTCCTAATTGGATTAGGAAAGAATATTAGTTAAAGGAATTTAATTAATTATCCCTAATAAGATTAGGGAGCTTAATTAATTAAAATAATTTAATTAATTAAATAAAACTCAATTCCTTAATTGTTAAGGTGGGTTGCCCACATCTATAAATAAGAGGAGTCTTATTATGGGTGATGGGGGTTGTTGACTTTTACAACTACGTAATAATTCCAATTTGTTGGAGAGTACGCCCTTTCTATAGAGATAGAAAACTAGGGTTTGAGCCAATACACCATCTTCTTGAATCTTTTTCTTCCTTGGTGGATCACCTCTAGAGGCCAAACATTTGGGTGGCTAACGTTGATCAAAGGAAGGAACCAAACCCGGTGGATTCAAGTTGAACGCGAACAGGATTGGAGGTGAACTTGTACCTGAGGAAGCTCGATTTTCGAGGGTATGATTTTATTCTTTATCTTTTTCGTTTAATTAATAATTATGCATAAAGGGTGATCCGGGTATATGGTTTGTAAAATTTTTAAACTCTGATTTTACACGCTTCCGCATTATTTTTGCAATTTTGATTGCGTTATGAATATTACAAACCTAACACTTCTTCGGGTCGGCCGTGATGTGATTGATTTCAGGTGAAAATGGTGAACTGGGGCAGCTTAATGGTGCTCCCATTGGGCTTTTTGCAGCCAACAACTTTTCCAACTCAGCAACCCTCCTGGCAAGGGGATAGGACTCCTCTTTACGAGGGGACGACTTAGGCCTTTCCCTCTCGTATTCAGGAGTCGCGATCCTCCTCCCCTGACCCGATCTTCCCTGATACTCAGACTTCCTGTCCAGGGAGCGACTCCTCCTTTGGCTTCAGCCTTCTTGAGAACGACACCTGGGTCTACTCTTTTCCCTTCTCGCCTCCTCCCGACGAGGCATCTGGGATCGGTTCCGATGTCTGCGCCTCTTTGATGAAACCTGTTATTCTCCAGTCATTTTGGCCATCTGCTCTTCGAGCTCTTCCTTCTAAAGGCGTAGTGCCATCATGGCATCTTACTTTTGCTGCATCTTTTTCTGTAGGATGAACTGACGTTGGTCTCGACTGCCCTCTACCCGATCTTTCCCTCGTCTTTCGTAAGCCTGAGACTGATTATCATCGGCATGATTAACGGGAATAGGAGTGTGCTGACTAGCCAAAAATATTCACCGCCGGATAGATTTGGTGTGTCCAGTATTGTCTCCATGATCTTTAGAACCCAACCTATCCTTTACCGATCGCCTCACCTGGGTGGTGTGGTGGGTTTTTGCTTTTTCCTGGTTAGAAGCACTGTCATCCCTACTCGCCATAGTCTTCCACCGAAAAATTGCATAGTGATTGTTAAAGCACTAAGACCCCTCCTTCTAGCGCTAATATTAACGCCAAGTTTCGCTGGCGCGTCCAATCACCGAATCTACGCGTTGAATCCTGAACAATAACAGATCACACACGAAGCTTGACGGCTTGTGCCGCCGGGTGATAGCTCTAGTGTGAGAATGAGTAGAGGCCGTTCCAAGGTTTAACAATGGAGGCTTTAGTATTTAGTGCTCGAAAGGGTATTACCTGTTAATTGAAGTCTAGCCTTGTATTTATAGCCATTCCTGTCACTTTATTGTCCACTTTTGAATCGGATTAGGACTCCTAAACATGGCAGTTACCATTGTTTGGGTCCAACACAATCTCCTTAAAAGGTGCAAGTTGGATATGATCCAAATACTACCTTTGGAGTTAGATATCCAAATATGGTTAGGACTAGATGTGATGCCCCCAAAATAGGTATACATCACCCATCTTAAATCGCCAAATACATGGTACAAAATTCAAATACAACTTAATTATACAACAATGTAAAATAATACGACAAAACATATGTCTTTGTGAGTTTTAATACAAATATTGTCATCTGTATAATATCCACGCTTAATCGAGTCCTCATTACATTTATTATCACACTATTTAATGTAATAGTGAGGACTACTAATGCTATTATCTCCACCATCACCCGCTCCCCGACTAGTCCCTCGCTACGCTTCTCATTTCCTCAAGAGAACAATGAAAGTAAAAGGGTGAGCTCAACTAGCCCAAGAAAAATATTATGACTAAGATAATACGTAATATATTATCGTTAGCCTTCAACAAAGTTAAACGTCTACAATATAACAAACATCAAGTTTAATCGGCTAATGAATAAGCAATCCATTAAAAGAGTCAAGTAGAGACTAAAATCTACTATCTTTTATGATTTAAAAGGTTTTTCATCACTTTTATTGCTGAGACTCAGCTTAATAAACAATCCACATCATCTCTACACTACAGCCAAGGATATTCATTAGTATCACAACCACAAATTATCCATACACAACGGGCCAAGGATATTCGTGTATTCATCAATGGTCATGATCATGCCAACAATTGTCCATCAATGCACTACGGGCTAATGAGGACTTTTACCACATCATTTATAATATTATGGTCATGATTATACCGATTAATCCTTGGTCATAATCATACCAAGTCCATCTATGCACTATAGGCCACAGATGAATTTCAACATAATATAAACATGAGGATGATGACAATGATATAAGAATTCAATAAAACAAGTTCAAGAATTAATTTATCCAGGAACTAATAACATCCAAATTGTCAACATGATACTTATTTGTAGAGTAAAATTCAAGAATGCTCAGAAGAATATTTCCATGAAAAGATACTGGATGAAACACAAATATCAAGGATATTTCACTAATTTCATGGAGTATAGAAGTCAAAACTTTAACCAACTGAGTATAATAAAGAATGGAATAACAAAAGAAATCACCAGGCATGCGATAGACCGCAGACAAATAGGTTATTCCAATGTAATAATAAACAATCTAACCCAGTCACGTAAACGCATTGCATGTGATATTCCAATGTAATAATAAATAATCGGACCCAAGTCAAAGCGTAAATTCGCATCCATGTGATGTTCCAATGTAATAATAAATAATGGGACCAGTCATGCGTAAACGTACATGATGAATGTTCCAACAAAATAATAAAGAATGGAATAATAGAAGAATTTCACCATGTATGCGGTTTCTTGATGTATGTAAGTTATTCCAACATAATGGTAAAGAATGGAATAATGTAAGAATTTCACCAAGTATAGGTAGATCACAGATACAAAAGTTATTCCAATGTAATAAAAAAAAATAGAATAATGTAAGTTCTCTTTATGAATACGAAAAGAAATAATACCCCTTACCTTACCTTAGAACAAATTGGATATAGGAGTAGTGAAGTAGTAGAATATTTTTTTTTTCTTTCTCTCTATAGTTTCTCTCTGTAGTTTTAGTGAATTCGTAAGAAATAATGAAGGAATGAGCTTCTATTTATAGGAGAATGGATCTGAATAAGTAATTAATTCTGAACGGTCCAAATTGATTTACTTTTTAAACTGACTATCTGTATTGGTTTACTATAAAATATTCTAATAAAACAAAATCTTTTAAATAAAATATAATATATTCTATTTATAATCTAATAAAACGAATAACTTTATAAAAGTATTCTGCTTTTTATATATAAAAAGATTTTACTATGCAAACACTATGCAGACACTTATGCAAACACTATGCATAATAAAATATAATATATTCTATTTATAGTCTAATAAAATGAATAACTTTATAAAAGTATTCTATTTTATATAAAAAGATTTTAGTATGCAAAATACTATGATAATAGAATGTAATATATTCTATTTATAGTCTAATAAAATGAATAAGTTTATAAAAGTATTCTATTTTATATAAAAAGCTTTTCTATTTTATTACATTAATAATACTAATAAAATGTAACTTCATCATCATCATTATTATAATTCACACTATTAATCGACCGTGTCGCGCTCAGAAAGAGGGGGCTTTCAATAAGGATTTCTCCTATCAGGCGCCGCAATTAGGTGACCAAACCTCTCCTCGCGTAACTTCTAGACATCATTAATATTGCAAATAATAATATTAATAACTTCATTGTCCTCAATTATTGATTTAATAATATATAAAATATCAACAATAATCAATCAATTAACGTGAGATACTATGCAACACCATCAAGAAATAATTGAACAAAACCGAGTGACTTCTCATGTAAGCACTAATAATCAATACCGTGTAGTGCTACTATGCAACCACGCCAGATTCTCGCACTTTTTAACACCGGTATTTCAACAGCTAATCGATAAAACTTCATAGTTATTTTCATAAAATATTTTTGTCGCTTTCTCAATTCGATAATAATTTTGTTGTGGGGTCTACCAATGATTGTGCCGTCGTACGAATATTCCCTGTTAAAACGAATATTTTCCAACTAATCGAATATTATATAACAATTTGTGTACTTTGCAAAATTTATAACTATTATCCACAACTATAACATTATATCAAATTCATTCCATAATATTCAAAAATGATAATTATAGAAAATTCATCTTTATTCATAAAAGTTGGGGTCTTACACTAGAACCCTATCCCTCCGGACTCCATACAAGGGCCAACCCACTGTATAGGCCCAATCCAACTGAATCCATGTAATCTGGCCTGGATTTCGCCCCAAAGGACTCGGATGCCCGACCCCGAACACCAAACACTAGAACAGGATTCTAGCCCAAAGGGATCAGATGCCCGAACCCGAACATCTCCAATCTTCGTGATGGCTTCAGCCCAATAGGCTCAACCTCCCCTTCACACCCCAGGCCTTCAGCCCACATGAGGGTCGGTAAAATACTCCAGAACACTTAGAATACTTAAAGGAGCAAATCGAAAAAGGGTGGCGCTGGAAAAACCCATGTGTTTGTTAATGAAGTTTACAGAGAAGTGGAAAGTGTTTGCAGTGAAGAGTTTTTGTGCAGGGAGAATTTGGTGGAGTCAAGTGATTTGTTGGGTCATTTTGTGGTGTAAAATGGGGGATGGGGGGTGAATATCAGAGTTTTGCCCAAATTCTTCTTAATCAAAATTCGGGCAAATCTGGTGGCGCCGGAGGTGGCGAGACGGTGGTGGCGCCGGTGGTTGGCATGAATACACAAGAAAATTGAAAATAATGAGTGTTTAAAAAATAACAAAGTTCATCAAGAGGGATGTCTGAATAATATAGATTTGATTTTCTATCTCAACCATTTAGAGACATTCAGAGGTAACAAAAAAAAATAAACAACAGAGCCACTACGGGCAAGGACTACCTCCTGTATTCCACAGCTTGAGGGGGGGCCCAAATTTTTTTATGCCCAACTTTTTTTATAAGCTTATGTATTTATGTGTATAAAAAAATAAAATAATAAAAAAATTAGCGATATTATGCATTGAAAATGGTATGTTAGAAAATATTAAATATGATAGTATATTTGATGATTTTGCATCTAAAAATGCAACAAGAAGACATTTTAAATGTTGTTTTATGGTTTAGATTTCATTGGGCAAACTAAAGAAATACCGACCGTAATTGGTAGATTTTACTGATTACACCACTAAACTAATTATTATTTTGAAATTGGGTCATTCCGTTAAAAAAAATAAACGAACGTTAATTTTTTACCTACAAAACTAATGAATTACTCACTGTAGTTGGCACATTTTACTGAATACACCATTGTATTTTTAATTTTTTAAATTACCCCATCAAACGAATTAAAAATAATTATTTTAAATATTTTTAAGAATAATTATTAATTTAAGTAAAAAATATTAGAAACTTTTTTTCCTTCCTAAGATGAGTAGAGTTTCATAAAATATAGATTCAAAAAATTATAGTGATTAAATTAAATTAATGTCTACTTAATTTTTAACAGAATGATCCATTCCTAATATTAGAATTTTTTAAAAAAAACTTAAAATAGAAATTAAAATAAAAAAATAGTAAAAGATAAATAAAAAATTGATTTAATTTTTTCAAAAAAGAAAATAATAATTTTATAAATAAATATTATTTTCAAGAATAAATATTATTTTCAAGAAAAAAATAGAAAATTCTTCATATTTTAAAAAAATGAGTAAAATTTTATAAAATATAGATTCAAAAAATAAACTTTATTTTCAAAAGAAAAAAAGATTTTTTTAAAATCAAGTTAGGTTTCATAAAATTTTATTTTTTTAAATCTATATTTTATGAAACTTTACTCATTTTATGGAAAAAATTAAAGTTTCTAATATTTTTTATCGAAAATAATAATTATTTTAAAAATATTTAAAATAATTATTTTTAATTAGTTTAATGGGGTAATCTAAAAATTAAAAGTTCAATGGTGTAATCAGTAAAACATGTCAACTACAGTAAGTAATTCATTAGTTTTGTAGATAAAAAATTAACGTCCGTTTATTTTTTTTAACGGAATAACCCAATTTTAAAATAATAATTAGTTTAGTTGGGTAATTTGAAAAATTAAAAGTTCAATTGTGTAATAAGTAAAACTTGCCAACTAGAGTGAGTATTTCATTAGTTTTACCGATTTCATTGATATTTTTATTTCATAGATACATGTGATAATTCTTCGCTTCGATGACATTTTAAAGTGTTCTTCCTTATCTTTTGTAAACTCTTATAATTTTAATAAAATTAATTAGTTGATAATTTATTTATTTTTTTATTTAATTTGTATAAAGGGCATACTTGAGAAAATTTGCTTTGGGCCTTAAAAAACTCAGGACCGGCTCCGCAAACAACATCTACTCTCTTAATGAATAAGAGGTGATCTATTAAAACCTATTAAGAGGTAAACAAACAGCACCTAAGTATCTTATTTTATTTTGTATAATTACATGTTTAGCCTCATTGTCATGAAAATTAGCATCATAAATTTTTCAATAAATTTCCATGATCTCTCTCCTAATTGTTTTATAAACCCCTAAAATTAAAAGGTAATAATACAATTTTTTACAGAAAAAACCCTAATATTAGAAGGTAATAATAAAAATTATTTTTAAAAAAAATAAAAACATTTTATGGGATTTTAGTTTGCCACCATAATTTAGGAAGATCTACTGATCTACTCTGTTATGACAAGATACGCCAAAGATCCTCTGTCCTCTAGATGTCGTCAATAATTTAGGAAGATCTACTGATCTACTCTGTGTTTACGTTCATGCGGTCAAGTCCAATCAAAAAACGAGGTCTTACTTTATTTTATTTTTTTAAATATTTTTTCCATTAAAAAAAAGTTAAAAAAATACTCATAAATATTTAGAAAAATCTATTAAGATTCTATGGATTAAAATTTCTATTCAGAGAGTCAAAAATTCTTAAAATTATTCTTTTAAAGAAATCAAGACAAAAAATGACCGAGATTAATTAAAATATGACCAAAAAAGCCTTATTTTAATATTGTATAATTTCTCATTATATAATAAATTGATTAAACATTTCAGGACAAAAAATCCTTATTATAATTAATTTTACTATGTATTATATTCTTAAAAATATACTACACAATTCATGATCTTATAATTAAAAATAATCCTAACAAGTAAACCAACCCAAAGCAAGGTTTTTAGACTCGGACTGGTTATCGAACTGAAAAAAATACTGAGTGAATGGGCCACTGGTCCAATCATTGGTCAAACCGTTATTGACCAAACAACGTTATTAATATATAAAAATATATATTATTAATAATTAATATATATTATTCTTGAACTTAGTGTGTGTTTAATTACTCAATGTTTGTAATATTTGGTACATTTAAAGCATTCAAATATACTTAAAAGTATTATTTGTTTAATAATAAAATTTATTTAAGTCGTAACATAATATTTAGGCTTCAAATGCAACCTATCAAAATTAATACGTATCGCTGCAAATATTATAAATTCCGACAGCCAAACAAACCCTTAGTATTAGTTTACTGAGAGCTGAATGGTCTATTCTGGATGAGTCATTCTACATAGATATTTTTATTAGACATATTTATTGGACATTTTTAATTTTTTTTTGCTTGTGACTCTCAAAAAATATATAGTATTTATTTCAACAAATTTTTTTATAAAGTATAGTATTTTATGTGTAATTTGGATACATATACAAAAATAGGATTATTCAGACTGTATAATTCTGTTTTTGTATATGTATCCAAATTACATTTAAAATACTATATTTTATAAAAATTTCTGTTAAAATAAATACTATACATTTTTTGAGAATCACAAACAAAAAAATATAAATTAAAAATTTGAAAATATCTAATTTTCCGATCTAATAAATCGGTCTGCCAAAACTTATTCATTCTGGATTGGTGATGACACAGAGCTGAGTGAACAAAATAAAAGTTATGTTGATTTGGGAGGGGAGGGGAGGGGAGGGGGGGGCGGGTGGGTGGGGGGGGCGGTACCGCACGAACGTACCGTGTTATTATTTTTTTTTTTATCATAATTATCAGAATAATAAATAAAAAATAATAAGAGTTTTTTCAATAAAAATTATATTTTCTTTTATAATTTTTTGTTCAAACTTGTTTTATTATTTTTTATTTATTATTCTGATAATTATGATAAAAAAAATATAAAAACAATAACACGGTACCGCACTAAGTACCGGACCCCCTCGACCCTGTATGTACATCATCTGCATGTACGCCACATATGAGTGATCTTAAATTTTAAATTAATTAATAAATAAATGAAGAAATAAATAAAACTTTGTCCGTGTCAAATGCGTGGGCATGCATGGGGCTTGAATCTTCTTCATGTCACTATCTACTTTCCCTAAATTCATACCTCTTCTCATGCCTCTCTTTATAGTACAAAATATATATAATAATTAAATTTTATAAAATGTAAAAAGAGAGATATTAGAAAATATCTAATTAATATATTGATACGTTCATTTTTATTTTTTAAAAAATAATTCAATTGTTTGAATATTAAAAACATACAAATAATAATATTTGAACATATAACTTATAAACCTAAAATATATAACTTATATATTTTAAAAGATATTTATTGCTAAAATTATAAAATAAAAACAACTAAAAGACAAATAGTATATTTAAATTATTTAAACGAAGGTAGTGTTATAATTTTAGAAATTGATATTTCTATATGTTAAAATGATATTTTTATATGAGTCTTTCACATAGAGATGAGACTCATTCCTTATTCATGTGAGAGAATCATATGAAAATATCAATTTTTTAGGTAGAAATATCGGTTCCCTTTTAGAAATTGTGGTACCAAAAGAGGAGAGCAGATTCTCTGTCCCTAAATTTTCTGTCTCCTTGTGTCCCTCCACTTAAGTTTTGATACCTAGTCTCTTACTTAACACTAATTAATTTTAAAATTAAATAAAAAGACACGTGTCAAAATTTAAGTGGGGAGGGAAATTTGGAGACAGATGATCTGCTCTCCCAATAGAGGTTGCATGATATAAATAAGAAAATTGATATTTTCACAATATTTTTTGATATTTTAACATGAAAAATGTCGCTATAGATGTATAGTGACGGTGAAAACTGTGGTTATAAAATCTATAGCGACGATTTTTATATGAAAAATTATTTTTTATTGTGAATTTATCATATTTTTTTTTAATAAATGTAATGATAATAAAAGCATAAGCATTTATGCATCGACACCGCATAGTTATCGGTAAGTGCGTGGCACCGGTCACGATTACCATCCACCACCGCTTCTATTTGAAGATTGGTCGTATTTTGATTAGCAATAATTGCACTCACCGAAAAGTATCACCTGTAACTTGGCACAAATTAATTATAGCAAACAATACCATTTATTCCGGAGGATATAATTTTTGCCACAATAAAAACAAAACAAACGGAGCTTAGTGGAAATATCCTATCAAAATCGCATCAAATTGAAGACTTCAAACTGTAGCAATCAATTATGAAGGTTTTAGGGTTAACACTTTTATTTTCTTACTAATATTATTAACATCTTAATAATATTTTAATACTTTACTAATATTATTAATCCTCTTAATAATATTTTAATCATGCATTAATATTATTATTTTAATAATATCGTACTTATGCTTTTAGTATCATTAATAAATTAATAATACTTTTAGTCATTTACCAATCGTATTAATATTTTATTTATTTACTAATATTAGTAATCATTTAATAATATTTTATTCTTTTACTAATGTTATTATATTTTTAATAACATTTTATTTAATCTCTAATATTATTACTTACTTAATAATATTTTAATCATTTAATAATACTTTAATTTAATATTATTAATCTTTTAATAATATTTTAATCTAAGATTAATATTTTAATCTAATATTATTAATCATTTAATAATACTTTAATCATTTATTAATATGTTAAATCAAATATGATTAACCACTTAATAATATTTCTATGAAGTTTTAATCTTAATATTTTTATTTACTTAACAATATCATATTCTAATATTATTAATATCATAATAACATTTCAATAATATTTCGGATCAATAAACAATTTTTTTCTAATTGTTCACCCTTTATAAAACCATTTATTTAATATCCATAAAAGGTCATAAATAATATTTCTTATTATAAATTACCAAAATATCCTGAAATAGTCACAATATTATATATTAGGAGTATTCAGGTATTAAAATCACAATTTTCTTATTTAAAACATCATTTAACTACTTATTTTCTTTTATTCATAACTTTATCATTTTTAGGAAACATAGCAAATTGATTCCAAAAATTCTAATTTTCTAGATTTTGACAGTATATGACCCAACAATGATCTCCAAAGATTTTTGGAATTTTAGAAAATGATTTACTATTTTTAAAGTCTCAAAAACACTCGGATCTTGCTTCATTTTTTATAAATCGAGTTTTCCTCAGAAAAATCTGAAATTTTCAAGTTATACTCTCATAACATATATGAACCTATTGTAAAATTTTCGGAATTTTCCACTGTATACACAGTGAGAAATTCGAGTGTTAATATTTAGGAGTCCTTTACGGAAATAGCCATTACGAACAACCTATAAATCGAAACGCGTCCGTATTTTTTTTCTACACGTAGATAACTTCTCAAGGTATCTCTGTGATTTTTCCAAAATTTTTAAAAGACATGCAACCATCCGAAACAGTCCCAAGAAAAACAGGAATAGTAACTATTTTAGGGTTTCAAAACCTCAATACACTATATGGACTGTTTTGGGGAAAACAGTCCCCACGGCTTCAATATTTGTTAGATTTGTGTTCTACCACTTGGGTTTACTATATAACTCATGTATCTAGCACCCCCCCCCCCCCCTTGACGGATCACAAATCCAAGTTGTAAAACTTGAGTTATACAAGATTTAGTGGAAGAAAAACAAGGTTTCACCCCTTGGAGCACATATGCTCATTTTCTTTCTCTAAACCTTTGATCTAACACTCAAGAGACTTAGTTCTATACATGATAATATGTAGAACTAGGGTATCTTGAGTATTAATCCATAACTCCAACAAATCATGCTATAACACAAAATAGAAGAGGAATAAGAAAAAGAATGGATAAGAACCTCACCTAGTTTTATTTGCTATCCTTCTTGATCTTCTAAAGTAATGTATAATCTTATGGTGCATTAAGCAACTAGCACACCTCTCCCTCTCTCACAAAACTGAAACTTTCTTTCTCTCTCTCTCTCTTGTATGTTGTTAGCTTGAGAGAAAAAGAAGAAGGAGGAGAATAGAGAAATGAAAATGATCTAGCAAATGAATGGGTGATTATATATTATCCCCCATACTTTTATTATCTCATGGATAAAAGACTACACCTTATCTCTTCAATTAGCCTAATCATGTGATTAAGAGTTCTTAATAGATTTGCAACCAATGGGAGATTGACAAACATGTACTTGTGTGTAAGACTTACTATTTAAGGAACTTGATTAGCATAATTTGTTGCCTAAAATGGCCTAATTGGCCGGTCCCCCTTGCCCCATTATCTCCTCTATTTTGCTTTTATTTTAATGCACAAATTTGATTAATCAAAAGTCTAAAATACCCTTAATCAAGTGGGCTAAATATTGGTTTGCATTTTATTTCTTTTGGGCTTCTCCTTTAATTATTTTGGGCCATGTAATGAATATAATTTAACAATTTTAATATATGCTACCCAAATTGTTTATTTAGGGTTTCCATTCCCAATCTTATGAAATATAATTACTTATACATGTGACTTTAGCTCATAACCTAATTAGGTTTACTAGAAATATGTTTAAAATTATTAGTCACTTGAAATAACAAGATTATCCACTTAAGTTAATATATATATTATGTACTAACCTTTCCTTATTATCATAACCCTTAGGTTATTTAATTGTCTCACCTAATGTATAATTAGGTTACTGAAGCTTTATTTAGGGTTTAAAATAAAATAAAATTAGTTCCTAAAATTTATAATTAGGGTTTTCTTAATTTGATTAGGGTTCTAATCATACATGAACATTAGGGTATTATATAATAATTATAATTATCCTTGCTAATCTAGCAATTATGGTTTATAATTAATAAATAGGATTTCAAGAAAATAATAAATCTAAATGTTAATTAGGGTTGACCTAATCAATCAAAAAAAAATCATATACCACCGTTATATAATAGTCTTAAACTCACAATTGAGTTTCAAATTAGGGTTTTCCACAGTAAAACTAGGGTTTGACATAATACACCATAACTAACCAATCAATCATCATCACCCACATACATACAAAGATATAATTATAGCAATCGAAAAATCAAAATCAAAATAATATTATATTATTATTCTCATTCCTTGATCAAAATTCAAAATTATGGTTTGATTCCATATCTGAATTATCTCATTATACTTAACATTATTAATTAAGTTAAAATAATTAACTTAATAATCAGTACTAAAATTCATATAATAAAATAATTACTATAATAATTCTAAAATTATTTCATATATTATATAAATAATATATGATTATATTTTCATGGAAAATAATTAATAAAAACATTTCTACTATAAAATTAATTATTATAATAATATAGTTTATAACAATCAAAAATTTTAAAATAAAATTATTTAAAATCATTCATGTAATAAATATATCACATAAATACATACACACACTATCTTGGCACATAATCCCCATATTTAAAAAAAATATTATATGCAAAATTTCTAATTTATTTGTATAGAAAATATCGGGTTGTTACATTCACCCTCCCTTATAAAGATTCCGTACCCGGAATCATCATTTTAAAACTTACACATACAAGTGTACGTAGCATATACAATCATTGCAAGTAGATCTTAATCATAAATGATCGCACTGATCTTTAATCTATTCACGTAAAGCTTGTCTATCTGATTAAACGAAAATTTGATTTATAAAAGAACTCAAATTCCTCCTTCAAAATTTCTTTATAAAATAATTTATTATATATATAAGAAAATCATATATAAGAAAATAAAATTTGATTAGAATACTACCTGGAGTTACATCCTTCGCTGCCACCGTATCTTGAACTGTCATACTGAAGACTCCTGTGGTTGGTTCTATTATTTTGTTCGTTGAAGTTGGTCCCGTTGTTGCCAATATCCTGTTACCTTTTCCCTTATTCACATTTCTTGCCTCCCTTATCCTTCTTGGACAGTCTTTCACCTTATGCTCTATTGATTCACAAATAAAACATCCACTATACATTCTCGGATTGGGGCAGTTGGGAGAGATATGTCCCTTCTGCCTACACTTATAACACGCAAACTTACCTTTAAGACACTCTCCCGAGTATTTCTTTCTGCAATTTCTACACTGCATAGCCTATTTCTTTCCACCTCCTAGCCTAATCTCGGTATTACCGAAATTATCTCCTTTCTTTTTTCCAGTCCTACTACCACTACTCCCTTTTCCGGCTCTAGTTTGATTTGCCTCCAACCAAAAATTCGTCCCCCCGTTCATTGTATAGGTGGCAAAAGTTATCTTTTGTCCCTCTGTTACCCCAGCTATCACAAATAATTCCATAGGGTCAGTTGATCCTCTAAATCCTGGCGTTCCGACTGCCTTGAAGTCTTTGAAGTTCGCTAATCGATTTTCTAGCTGATTTCCCACGGCTAGTATTCCATTCTGCATATCTTGAGCGACCATATTCGCAAAATTCTGTATCGGGTCTGGTTGTCCTCCAGCTTTATCAACAGGTTCTTTTGTCCGTTGATTTTACTTTTGTCTTGGCAGCATTATCTGATTAGTCATAATTTATCTTTCATCAACTTACCTTCTATATCTTAGGGTATTTTCATAACGCAAAATTTTATACTCGAATAATCATATATTCAAAATATTAGATTTCAAAAACTTTGGTTTACTGTATTAACCAGTGCTCAGATAATTGATTACTATCTTTATACCAACTTATTTCATTAATCCATCATAGATTCATATTCATAACACTTGACATTCTATAACACATACTGCTTTAAACATCCGATATCTCTTTGTGACTTAAAAGTCGGGAATCGCTGCCACAACTTATACAGAAGTTGAGATTATTACCTTATACAGACATACTTATCATATACACAACATAGAATTATACATATTCAACTAATACTAATACCACTTATTTCTTACGCCTTCACTAAGGATCAATTTGTTTTTTTTTTAAATTTTCAAACACCTATCATAATAATGTATTTATATTCATATACCACTGTTTTAATACAGACTGACTAACTACCAACTATCCTCTACTAGACAAAAAGTGAGGATTCGCTACCATCAACCCCTCAATCAAAATAAAAGTTGGGGCCTAACTGCCATCCTATGCATAAAGCAAGGCATAAGTATAAATTCCCAAATTTTACGAAAAAAAATTCTCAAAATATTTTTTTGAATATTATTGTGCGGATTTGATATAATGTTATAGTTGTGGGTAATATTTATAAATTTTGCAAAGTATACAAGTTGTTGTATTGTATTCGATTGGTCGGGGAATATTAGTTTTAGCAGGGAATATTCGTACAATGGCGCAATCATTGGTGGACCCCACAACAGAATTATTGTCGGATTGAGAAAATGACAAAAATATTTTTATGAAAATAGCGGCGGAAGTTTTACCGTTAATACTGTTGAACTACTTTCGGTAGTAAAAGTATAATAATACTGGCGTGGTTGCGTAGTAGAGCAGCACTACGGTATTGATTATTAATGCTTACGTGAGAAGTCACTTCAGTTTTATTTTATTAGTATTATTAATGTAATAAAAGCGTAAAACTTTTTATATAAAAATGAATACTTTTATAAAGTTATTTGTTTTATTAGACTATAAATAGAATATATAATATTCTATTATGCGTAGTGTTTTGCATAGTAAAATCTTTTTATATAAAATGTAATACTTTTATAAAGTTATTTGTTTTATTAGACAATAATTAGAATATATTATATTTTATTATGCATAGTGTTACATAGTGCCTGCATAGTATTTTGCATAGTAAAATCTTTTTATATAAAACAAAATACTTTTATAAAGTTATTCATTTTATTAGATTATAAATAGAATATATTTTATTTTGTTTTATTAGAATATTTTATTAAATCAATCTGGACCGTCCGTTTAAAGTAAATCAATCTGGACCGTTCATGAATTAGTTACTATGCAGTTCATTCTCCTATAAATAGAAGCTCATTCCTTCATTATTTCTTACGAATTCACTGAAACTCTAGAGAGAGAAACTATAGAGAGTTCTTCTTCTATAATCTTGAGCGTATTTCTTTAAAGTTTAAGAAAGCTTTGAGCATAGTGTAAGTTTTCTCGAGTATATCCTCGCCTTACCATCGGAGTACTCTTCTTTATAAGGTAAGGGATATTATTTGTTATACACGTAAGGGGTATTATTTCTTTCGTATTCATGAAGAGAACTTCTGATATACCATTCTTTATTATTTTGTTGAAATAACCGGTAGACGCGGTCTACCCTATACTTGGTGAAATTCTTCTGTTATTCCATTATTTATTATTCTGTTGGAATAACTTGTATACGTGAGCTACCCTATACTTGGTGAAATTCTTCTGTTATTCCATTATTTATTATTTTGTTGGAATAACCTGTATACGCGGGCTACCCTATACTTGGTGAAATTCTTCTGTTATTCCATTCTTTATTATTACATTAGAATATCACATGCATGTGTTTCTGTTTTGGGACTGGTTTAAATCTTTATTATTACATTGGAATATCACATGCATGCATTTTACGCCGGACCAAGTTCATTAGTTATTATTCATTGGAATAACCAATCTATCTGCAATCCGCATGCGTGGTGATTTCATTGTTATTCCATTCTTTATTATTATGTTGGAACATCCTGCCGGTGCGTAATTTCGCTACGACTGGTTTCGTTTATTTATTATTCTCGTTGAATAACTTTGCCTGTGCAACGTCTTCGCATGCATGGTGATTTTTGTTGTTATTCTATTTTTTATTATTCTGTTGGAATATCGTGTCGGTGTGTATTACGCCTAACCTGGTTCCGTTATTTATTATTCTGTTGGAATAACCTATCTATGCGAAGTACCGCATGCATGGTGATTTCTTTTGTTATTCCATTCTTTATTATACTCAGTTGGTTAAAGTTCTAACTTCTATACTCCATGAAATTAGTGGAATATCCTTGATATTTGCGCTTTATCCAGTATCTTTCCATGGAAATATTCTTCTGAGCATTCTTGAATTTTACTCTACAAAGAAGTATCATGTTGACAATTTGGACGTTATTAGTTCCTGGATAATTTAATTATTGAACTTGTTTTATTGAATTCTTATATCATTGTCATCATCCTCAAGTTTATATTTTGTTGAAAGTCATCTGTGGCCTGTAGTGCATAGATGGACTTGGTATGATTATGACCAGGGATTATTCGGTATAATCATGACCGTAATGTTACAAATGATGTGGAAAAAATCTTCATTGGCCCGTAGTGCATTGATGAACAGTTTTTGGTATAATTATGGCTATGGATTCTCTTCGGCCAAGGGAGCAAAGATGAATTGTTTTATGGCATGATCAGGATCGTTTATGAAAACACGATTATCTTTGACCCATAGTGCATGGATAATTCGTGGTCGTGATACTAAATAATATCCTTGGCCTGTAGTGCATGGATGATTTGATGATGTGAATTATTTATTAAGCTGAGTCTCAGCAATAAAAGTGATGAAAAACATTTTAAATCATAAAAGATAGTAGATTTTATTGTCTACTTGACTCTTTTAATAGATTGTTTGTTCCGCTGCAGTTAAACTTGATGTCTATTATATTTTATCAATTTAACATTGTTGAAGACTAATGATAATTTATTCTGCATTATCTTAGTCATAATATTTCTTACTGGGCTTGTTGAGCTCACCCTTTCTTTCACTGTTATCTTCAGGAAATGAGAATATAACTGGGACGAGTCGGGGAACGGAGTGACGGTCCAGATGATAGTATTAGTAGTCCTCACTATTCTGTTAAATAGTGTGACAATAAATGTAATAAAAACTCCTTTGAGTGTGGATATTGTCTAGATTACAATATTCTTATTAAAACTCTCAATTTATGTTTTGTCGTATTTTACACGACTGTTGTATAATTAGTTTGTATTTGTATTCAGTACCTTGTATCTGGCGACTCAGAATAGGTGATGTATACCTATTTTGGGGGCGTCACAGTTGGTATCAAAGCTTAGGGATATGATCCTGCAGATGTGAGACAAGAACTAGGAGGGAGAGACGGGAATTCCTTCGCTAGTATGACCTACCTAAGTTTATTTGGTATTTAATTGGTCGATGTAGTATAGGGATAATATGTGATATGTCGATTAACCCTTATTTTGTGACAGTGTTTGAAAATGGCATCTGAAAATGTTGAGATAAGCAATGGAGCAAAATAATATGGTAGTATCGCAAAGACGAGGCTAAGTTTGTTTGAGTTATCCCGTTTGCATCCCATTTGATCGATAATGAGGAGCGAATGACGCGAATGTTTCTAAGAGGTTTGAAACCCGATATACGTCAATACCTCATTTCTCACAAACTTTGTTTATATTCGATGTTGTGAATAGGGCTCGATTATTGGGCGCGATAATGAGTCAAGACAACCAAAAGGTAACGACCAACAACACGATAATAATCGTATTAAGTGGCAACGACCACCATCTGAACAATGATAACCATCGTGGGGAAAATTATCATGCCAAGAATGGTAACCACTTCGGTGGTAATCATGGCCAAGATAATAGAAGTGGAAATTTCAAGAAGAGAAGGTCATTTAGCTCGATTTTGTCATATAGTGAAGTCAAGTCTAGCTGGGACGGTGGCACCAAAGGCGGATACGGACAAAACAAAGTCGGTGGTTTCAGGGAGAACGTTTTTCGTGACTTCTCAAAAAGCGAGTAACCCGAACGAATTTAGCACGGGTTAGTTAATTATAAATTCTTGCGAAGTTTATACCTTATTAGATACCAATTCTACCCATTTCTTTTATCTCTCTTGCTTGCGCTCAACGTTTAAATTTGACTCCTGAGAAATTAGACTTTGACTTATCTGTTGAAACTCTGTTAGGAGAAACCTTCGTTACCTCCACTGTTTATAAGTCTTGTTTGATTCAAATTGACACTTTCACGTTACCTGTCGATCTCATCTCTTTGAAAATACTTGCCTTTGATGTGATTTGAGAAATCGATTGGTTAACTACTCATCATGCTAAAATTGATTATTTTCGTAAGGTTGTTAGCTTTTATATTCGTAACCAACATGTTATACGAATTCAAGCAACCAAACCACTAAAGTCAATCATTGTCATATCAAGCCATAAGTAAAGAGCCCCGAACCTTTCGCTGGTGACTTCCTTGTGTGGAATGCACCTAAGCCAGACATTCCGTAGGGGACGTCGTGAATAACGGTGGCAAGTTGATAGGTATCAATGTGATGTGCTATCCATGTCTTGGATTAGGGTCACAGTTTTGAATGATATTTCTATCGTTAATAAATTTCCTGACGTATTCATGAAGACTTTCTAGCCTACCCCTAGAGCATGAAATCGAATTTTGTATTGACCCCAGTACAAAACCCATTTCTTAAACCCTCAAATATTTCTTCAACTAAAATGAACGTAACATGCGCCAAAGATATTGACTCGAGCTGTTGAAGATTACGATTGTACCATTCAATACCATCATAGGAAAAACGAACATGGTAGCTGACGCGTTGAGTAGAAGATCGTATGTGGTTACAAGTGCGAATATACGAACCCACATGAAGATAACGAATATACGAGTAGAATCGACTTTAATCGATAAAGTTAAAGCCGCTCAAGCTAAATACTCAGAGCTGGTGAATGTGAAAAAGAAGGTTCAAGAGGGCGTTATTCTAGAAGCAAGAATCGATGAAGAGAGGAAATCTCAACCTTCAATTTTATTGACTCATTTTAAATCCTTGATTGAGTAGGAACTGTGGCCTATAGACTCGTTTTACCGCCAAGTATGTCGCGTGTTCATAACGTTTTTCACGTATCGATGTTACGTAAATATGTGGACGACCCGAACCACATTATTGATTTAGAACCGGACGAGATAGCGGATAATTTAACGTATGATGATGTACCTGTTAAAATCCTGGAATATATTCTACGCTTAAAGGTTATACCTCAAGAGTTAGAATCGTTTAACCGTCTCTCATCTCGTTCGGTTAATACATGATCGTCGTAAATTTCGAGGGCGAAATTTCATAAGGAGGGGAGATTGTAAAATCCCAAATTTTACGAATAAATTTTCTCGAAATATTTTTTTGAATATTATGGTGTGGATTTGTTATAATGTTATAGTTGTGGGTAATATTTAAAAATTTTACAAAGTATGCAAGTTGTTGTATTATATTCGATTGGTCGGGGAATATTACGTTTTAGCGAGGGAATATTAAATATTAACCACATAATCATTAGTGGACCCTCATTAACTTATTATTGTCGGATTGAGAAAACGACAAAAATATTTTATGAAAATAACGGTGGAAGTTTTTCCGTTATCTTGTTGAACTACTTTCAGTAGTAAAAGTACGATGTCTGCCGTGGTTGCATAGTAGCACACGGTATTGATTATTAATGCTTACATGAGAAGTCACTCGGTTTTATTTTATTAGTATTATTAATGTAATAAAAGCAGAAAAACTTTTATATAAAAATGAATACTTTTATAAAGTTATTCGTTTTATTAGACTATAAATAGAATATATAATATTCTATTATGCATAGTGTTTTGCATAAGACAATCTTTTTATATAAAAAAGAATACTTTTATAAAGTTATTCGTTTTATTAGACAATAATTAGAATATATTATATTTTATTATGCATAGTGTTGCATAGTGCATGTATAGTATTTTGCATAGTAAGATCTTTTTATATAAAACAGAATACTTTTATAAAGTTATTCGTTTTATTAGATTATAAATAAAATATATTTTATTTTATTTAAAAGAGTTTGTTTTATTAGAATATTTTATTAAATCAATCTGGACCGTCCTTTTAAAGTAAATCAATCTGGACCATTCATGAATTAGTTACTATGCAGTCCATTCTCCTATAAATAGAAGCTCATTCCTTCATTATTTCTTACGAATTCACTGAAACTCTAGAGAGAGAAACTATAAAGAGTTCTTCTTCTATAATCTTGAGCGTATTTCTTTAAAGTTTAAGAAAGCTTTGAGCATAGTGCAAGTTTTCTTCGAGTATATCCTCGCCCTACAGTCGGAGTACTCTTCTTTATAAGGTAAGGGATATTATTTGTTGTACCTGTAAGGGGTATTATTTCTTCCGTATTCATGAAGAGAACTTCTGTTATTCCATTCTTTATTATTCTGTTGAAATAACCTGTATAAGCGGTCTACCCTATACTTGGTGAAATTCTTCTGTTATTCCAATATTTATTATTCTCGCTGAATAACTTTTGTATCTGTGAACTACCCTATACTTGGTGAAATTCTTACATTATTCCATTCTTTATTATTATGTTAGAATATCCTATCTCATGCGTTTTATCTGGGACTGGTTCCGCCATTATTATTCTCATTGGAATATCATCGTATGCATGCGTTTTATCTTGGACTGGTTTACTCGTTATTTATTATTCATTGGAATATCACATACATGTGAAATCCGCATGTATGGTGATTTTTGTTGTTATTCCATTCTTTATTATTACATTGGAACATCCTCAGCCGGTGCAATTTCACCGACACGGTTCCGTTATTTATTACTCTATTGAATAACTCATGCCTCGCGACGTCTCGCATGTATTCGATTACCTTGTATCCGCAACTCGAGAATAAGTGATGTATACCTATTTTGGGGCGTCACAATAAAGATTTACAACAACTAAACAATGATCTAATAGAAACAAAAAAGTGGGACTATATCGAACATGAATACAAATCAATGCTCCTTTCTCATCACTTCTTTGGAGGCGACTCCATCCACTCAAATATCGAATCGAAGCTGCATAAAGGCGATGTCTAAAACTTGCTCCAAAGTATATATCCTCACATCTTTAGCTTCCATCTCAACTCTCAACCGTCCTAGTGTAGCTCTCTCTGCTCCAACCTCCTCGCGAATTCTCATAACTCAAATTGCGTGCACGTAAACAACGTCCTTGTACTCTCACTCGCTTCGAAATCTGAGGTGTGGTTCTGCGCCTCCACTCGGTCAAATTTCAACCTTTAGCTCATCGCCTCGCCAACAAATCTCCTATCATCGCATGCTCCATGGACTCCTCACTAGAGTCACTCGACTCTTGGTTCAATCGAATAACTATCTTGACTCTCGCCATCCATCCTATGACCACAATAAAAATCAAAACAACATCGATTACAATAATAAAATATATTCATTAATAAAATGAAAGGATATTTTATTCAAGATAACTAAAACTTGATGGATCTCCTTAACCCATCACCTAGCTAACATACTCTATAAAAATTTTCTACTAAGGTTATAACCTAGATTTCGCATTCCTAATGTTTATAATCTACAGCTTTGATACCAACTTATAAAGCCCCCAAATCCAGGTACTTGAAACCCGAACTCGGTGCTTTATGATACTATTTCTATGAGCGGAATAATACTAATAATAATAATAACAATAATATAGATACCAACTTAATTTACATATTTATCAAAGTCTAAATCCCAAGTACGCAACCTTTAATACATTCCTCACAATACGCGATAGGTAATATATCTCATACTTGTCTTAATAAAGATAACTATTACATAAAATGACATTATATTCCTTCTGCAACCTTTCTTTTCCCTTTACTCTTAGCCGAGCCTTCTACTTGTTCACACTAGCTGAAAACATTTAAATTAAGCAAGGATAAGAATTTGAGTGCCCACCAAGTAGTAGCAATTATATATATATGATCTGAAAGAATTTAAATATTTTCTTTATACTATTCTTCTACAACAAATCAATAGTTGTGAAATAATCTGAACCGATAATAATAACATAACAACCCTCTTTCAAATTTCTAAAACTACGTACTGACTATATATAGGGTTAAGGGGACATACTATGAACATTATTTTCATTTTCGAATAGGTTTAGCAGAACTTCATCCGCAAACCGTCATAACTTACGGGCACGGAGGGTGATCAGCCCGTTGTACCCTGTATTAATCAATGCTACATTACAAGAACGATATTATCGTTCACTCTGGTTGCCTTGGGCACATAAAATTTTTCCCATTAATGGGATGTTCATACTTGTCAGGATTCCAAACCAAAGCAATTCGGTTGGATAATAGGTAGGTTTTATCTTATTCAACAATAATCTATAATTCAATATATATATATATATATATATATATATATACGGGTAATTAACAAAGGTGTATCAACATGTGATTAAATGCAATGATTACCTAAGTGGGAACACTTATATAACCATTTATAGAAATTAACGAACATAATATATATCTGAATTACCATATACTAACATGTTGATAATCAATGAGTGTATATAATATAGGGTTAATAATGCATGCGAAGAATAATATAATTACAAACATTCTTACTCATGTCCATTGCATAAAGGAAATGCAAAGGTAGGATACTTACGATCGCGTGCGCTTACAATACACAACTTAGTTTTATATATTATATCACGACTATCATTAATCGGATCATTGCTCTATTAGAACAATATACTATAACATATAATCTTTGCATTTGGCAAATCAACACATAACCTAATCACATTATCACGCATGTTCAACAGCTTATTGCATCACAAACAAATATTAATACATACCAAAATATCTAAGTCCGGATCAATTTACGAAATATGTCGATGTCTGAATTGAAAGTAGTATGCACACAAGCCAATCATGTTTGATGATAAAGCATATACTTTGTAACAATCTTATTCATTTATTAATAAAAAGTATTAATTTATTAAAGGCTTTTAATTATCTACGTGATGTTGTTTTATAATATGTGATAAACCCATAGTTTTAAGCAATGCTTTTAGAATAATGATGATGATCATTCTAATGAGATCTAAATTCTTTGAAAGCTTAAAACTAAAATAGTTCCCAATCGTTGGATTACTAAATTGGGGATTAGTGAATCCGGATAGATTGGTACATCGTTGCTTTGCTTCATTGGATGAGGATGATTGATCTCATGATCATTTATGTGGAGACACTAAAGCAAGTATGTATGTGCTTATTAGAGAATAAGTTCACTTTGAACGTGGCTCGCTAAGGAATACCTAATGGTGTTTTATTTGCTCATCAATAGGAATTCTCAGAGTGATAGTAGTACAAGTAATCCTTGGACTTGAGATCATCATAGTATCTTGTGTATGATGAGTTATACTTTGACTTATTCCTTAAGACCCTTAGGGTATATCAAAGGGTATGCTTGGGTATAATAAGTTGTACATGGAGATAATGTATGATCAATAAAGAATCTACCACTTCTAATAAAAGAAGAAAAATGTCCTATGTGATTCGATAAATGACAACCCCCAGAGTCCTTGGCCATAAGCGAAATGAAATTAGAAAGGAGTTTCTAATTTGCATTATTTGGAGTTGTGCGTTTAAGGATCGAAATACATATAATTAAATAAAATAAGACTTGACGGTAATTCCATATCTTATATTTAATTGGGACATTGTATGGTGGAAGGATTGAATTGTCTGCAGTAACTATTTACTCAAAGGTTCTTTAATGATTAATGTTGAAATCTATATTATCCGGAAAGTCGTTGATCGCTAGGGAGGCTTATCCTATTGTAGAATAAATATTATTTATTTAAATAAATTAATTGTTTAATTTATTTATTTAAATAAGATTAGAATTGTTCTAATTGATTTATTCACAACCTAGGTTTAATATGGAGAACCTAAAGGGTCACACCATAAAAGGAAGAATAATTATTTAAGAAGTTAATGGCATAATCGTAATAATATGTTATGTATATTTAATTTAATCTATGGTGATAGAATAAATTAAATAGCTTAATATTTATTATTTAATATTTTAGAAATATTAAATATAAATTAATAAGAGGAGTCTTATTAATATTATTACAATTATTATTATTTTAATTTCTAAAAGAGTTTAGGAATTAATTTAATATAAGTACTCTCATTTATTCCTAATTGGATTAGGAAGGAAAATTAGTTAAAGGAGTTTAATTAATTATCCCTAATAAGATTAAGGAGCTTAATTAATTAAAAGAATTTAATTAATTAAATAAAACCCAATTCCTTAATTGTTAAGGTGGGTTGCCCACATCTATTAATAAGAGGAGTCTTATTATGGGTGAGGGGGTTGTTGACTTTTACAACTACGCAATAATTCCAATTTGTTGGAGTGTATGTTCCTTTCTATAGAGATAGAAAACTAGGGTTGAGCCAATACCCCTTCTTCTTGAATCTTTATTTTCCTTGGTGGATCACCTCTGAGGCCAAACATATGGGTGTACTAACGTTGATCAAAGGAAGGAACCAAACCCGGTGGATTCAAGTTGAGCGAAAGGATTTGGAGGTGAACTTGTACTTAGGAAGCTCGATCTTCAAGGGTATGATTTTATTCTTTATCTTTTCGTTTAATTAATAATTATGCATAAAGGGTGATCCGGGTATATGGTTTGTAAAATTTTAAACTCTGATTTTACACGCTTCCGCTAATTTATGCAATTTGATTGTTTTCATGAATATTACAAACCTAACAGTGGCATCAGAGCCAAACCTTTATGCGAATTATTAATTATTCAGATTTGATATGTATGTTGATATGTGTTTAGAACAATTTTATTGGGCATAATTTTGTTGTATAAAATTTATTAAAAAAAAAAAAAAAAAAGGAAAAACCGTTAATCTTATTACCTACCAGCTCCTTAAAATCCGTGAGGCTAGATGGGAGCTTACATAATGGCCACGTGCTTCCTTCAAAAATGAAAAAAAAAAAAGGCTGCAGGAAATCTTTTTTTAAAAGGCCACGTGCTTCTTTCAAAAATTAAAAAAAAAGGCTGCAGGAATTTTTTTTTAAAAGGCCACGTGGGTTTCATGTAATGCTTGAATGAAATCTTTGGTACTTATTTTTTTTTTTTGTTGAAGCAAGGCACGGAATTCAAGGATTCATGTGATTCACGGTTTTTGGCAAAACTTCTTAAGTTCTTATCAAGATCCTGTAATCATATTATATATATATATATATATATACTAACCGTATTATATATATAATATATATTCTAAATTATTTTATAATTAAAATAAATATTTATTTTAATCTTAAAATAAAAGGTTTATTTTAATTTTAAAAATTAAATTTCATGCTAACTAATTAGAGTTGGAATTAGATTCCATGATAACTAATTGGAGTTGAAATTGGATTTTATTTTTCTAAAATAAAGGAGTTTATTTGTGAATAGGAAAGAGAATCCTAATTTCCTTAAATAAAGGAGTTTATTTAAATATGAAATAAGATTTCATATTATTCAAAATAAAGGAGTTTATTTGTGAATAGGAAAGAAAATCCGTGTTTCCTTAAATAAAGGAGTTTATTTAAATATGAAATAAGATTTCATATTATTCAAAATAAAAGAAGTTTATTTGTGAATAGGAAAGAAAATCCGTGTTTCCTTTAATAATTTTTTTTTTTACATGGAATTGGATTCCATAATTAATTAAAATAAAGGAGTTTATTTTGATTAAAAATTTTGATTAAAATAAAATAGTTTTATTTTGATTTAAATTTGGATTAAAATAAAGGAGTTTATTTTGATTCAAAATTAGATTTTATACTAACTAAATTTGCCCATTAAATGATATCAATATATATATTAAATGTTTATTATTCATGAGATGAATGTTATTTATTGATGCATATGGTGATGTGTATGATAATAAATGGGATTGATTATGGACTATTGACCAATGTGATTGGATTTTATTTTAGTTGGATGCGTGAATGTATGGGTTTTATTAAATGGGGTCTCATGCACCTCGCCTTCTCTAATTTTTCTTAATGTAAATTTTATCTCCTCCTATGTACTTCCCTTCGATCACGATCAAGGTTTCTATTTATTTTAAATAGTTTTGTAATAGGAATAGTTAGAATTAATTTTGAAGAATTGGAGATCAAGGAACAAGGAGCGCCAAGACTTAGTTGTAATGGAGCCCCAGTTTAAATTTAATAGTTATATTTAAATATTATTTCTTGCACCCCTAGGGTTTGACCTTTTTAGTTCACTTGGTGGCTCTAGTGAACCAAACTAGAATAAAAGTCCATAATCAATCCGGGTAGAATATAGTATTCTATATGTGCATGCTTATACTATATATATTATATATTATGCAAACATGCTTCGCATGTTCAATAATATAATGACGTATTTTATATATATATATAAATGCGCCGCTTAAACAAGATGAGACAAATTAATAACAAACCCCTCAAAATTTTTTATATTAAGTCCTAAGCATTCAAAGATATTTGGAATATCGAACGTCCGCTTTCTAGCATGATATAAAATTAATAGAGTATTAAATATTTAATATGAGTTTGTTGTGTCACCACAAAGCAAGTATTAAGTATTTAAGATGTTAATTTATCACATTTGATGCTTATAAAGAAAATTGAACAATATTGTTTTGTTGTGTCACCATAAGGATGATATTTTTCTTTTTTGAATATATGGAGTGCTAGGTCGGACTTAACTTGGATAATTTTGATTCGGATGTGCCACCACTTGATCAAAATAATCTAAGAGGCAAAAGAAAAGGAGTTGCATAGTTGATGTAATTGACAAAAGTTGTCTACCTATTTATTTATATTAAGTTTGTTGTGTCACCACAAGGCTATATACATTTGAAATGGGATCCTTATTCTCACAAGCAAATCTTTAATTAGATTTTGCCGAACTATATAAGTGAGGGTAATATAGTTTGAAGAAAATAGTGGGAGATACCAATTTAAAACAAGACCTAATTTATTTTGGTAATTAATAAAAGAATGTATGTTAAAATGTTGTTAATTATAAATTCATTTACAAAATTTTACAATGTCTAAAATTACTATCACTGCGAAGCATATTAGATGCTAAATTAACCAGACCAAATTAAACGGATTGGTTAAGGAATTTGAGAATAGTTCTCATAGCTGAAAAGATATCTTATGTCCTTAATACGTCAATCCCTACAATGGTTGCAAACAATGTCTCTGAGGAAGACATTGCTACTTTTAGAAAGTGGCAAGATGATGCACAGTTGGCTCAATGCATCATGCTCGCATCCATGAGTAACGAGCTTCAAAGGTCAAGATGAAACTATGGATGCTCCTACTATATTCCCGCACATCAAGTAGTTGATAGTGAGGAAAGTAGGGCTGATAGATATCGAGATATCTAAGGAGCTCTTCCGATCTAGAATGGCCAATGGCACTATAAAGATGCATAAAAAGTTCTTAACATAATCAATTTGATTGATCAATTAGGACAACTGGTTTTTCATGGATGGAGAGTTGAGCCAAGATTTGATCTTGCACTCACTCCCTTTACTCCTTTCTGATTGTTGTGAATTTTTCATATGAACAAGCTAGATATCGCCCTCGCTTATTTGCTTAACATATTGAAAAATGTTGAGAGTCACTTTCAACCAAGAAAGACAATGTCTTACCGGTAGGGGCGAAGGATCTTCCAAAAAGAAGATTGATTTAAAGAAGGTAAATGTAAAGGCGTAAACAAAGGATAATAAGAACAAAATCGATACGGATAGCAAAGGAGTTTGCTTCCACCGCAATAAGCCCTATTACCTTTGGAAAGAAATCTGCGAGAAGCATCTTGCAGAGGCTAACCAAAGAAGCTTAGTGAAGTTTCGTTCTAATACGCTTTTTGTTCATGATTGAAATAAATTTTTCTTTAAGTCAAGGTTCTACTTTGGTATTGGATACCGACTTTGGTTATCATAAATATAGATTTATGAAGGGACCAAATGTAAGTAGAAATCTAAACAAATATAAGTAATCCTATGTAAGGAAATGTAGCAAGGTTGCCATATTAGCCATAGAAACTTATAGTTTAGCAATGCCTACTAGGCAAATCTATTAAGTCAATAAGTTGTTATTGTATTCTAGTTCTTGTTAGAAATATTATTTCTATTTTATTGTTGGACAATAAAATTGTTGGTATTATAATTAAGAACAATTGTTGTTCTATTTATAATAATAATGTTTTTGTATAGAACGAAGAATATTACTTAATGGATTTTGTATACTGACTTACGTGAAAAATATATTTTGCAAATTGAACAAACTAGTATAAGAAAAGGAGATGATCATTCAAAGAGTTGAATGTGTATTTTCTTTGAAATACAAGTGTGAATTATTTGAAAGGTTCAAAGAATTCAAAAATGAAACAAATTGGCAAAGTATTAGGATTCTTTGATCGGATCAAGGAATAAATACTTGTGCAATAAGTTTCTAGATCATCTCAAATGGTCTTCTCATAATAGACACATCCTGATACGCAATAATTGATTGATGTATCTGAATGAAAAATAGTACCTTGTTGGACATGGTACGGTCCATAATGATTTTACCGACATTCCAAAGATCCTTCAGGATAATGTCCTAGAAATGGTCGCATATCTACTGAAAATGGTAACCTCAAAATCCGGCCCCAAGACTCCATAAAAGTTATGGACAGGGAGGATTCCTAATCTTAAGTATGTTAAGATAAAGGGTTGTCCAACTTATGTGAAAAGGTTTCAAAGGATAAGCTTGGTACAATATTTGACAAGTACAAATTTGTGGGACATCCTAAAGTAAGTTTAGGGTATATGTTCTATAATTCTACTTAGCAAAAGGTGTTTGAACGAAACATCGCCTTTCTAAGATAAATGTGTTTATCATTAAAAGGGGCTAGTGGGAGGATAATAGATCTTGAAGAGTTCAAGAACCACAAAATACTATAAGTCAAATAAGAGGAACCAAGAGATGAACCTATTGTACCACAACCTAATCGTAAATCGGGAATAATCAAAGAAGAT
Source organism: Panax quinquefolius (assembly GCA_020205615.1). NCBI lineage: Eukaryota > Viridiplantae > Streptophyta > Magnoliopsida > Apiales > Araliaceae > Panax > Panax quinquefolius. Next base: position 114,449,012 of record CM035157.1, on the reverse strand, counting down.
ACCTAGGAGGTATGGATTCATCATAGATGATGATGATGAGGTACGCATCATAGAAGATGATGATCCGATTCATATACGATGAGGTAAGAGTTCTAGTGTGTACAAAGGGACGATTGGGAGCGCGTGACATTCCTAATATTATATGTTGATATACTACGGATAAGGAATGACATACTAATGCTACAATCGGAAAAGATAAAGTTGTCTAAAATTCCTCCACGAATGATTTGGGAAGAGTATCTTAATTGGGGATAAAATCTATATAGATAGATACAAGAGGATGCTCGACTTAACCCAAGGAACGTATATTCATTTGATGCTAAAGTCGTTTAGCATGGCAAACTCCAAGAGATATCTCATGTTGATGAGCTATGGAGTGTATCTCTTTTAATAGTCCCCAAAGACTCCTGAAAAGAGAGGTCGCATGAGTGACAATCATGTATGCAATGAAATGTACGAGACTGATGTTGATCGATCATATTATGGAGAAGTTCACTATGAGTGCAGTAAAAACATCTTAAAGTGCTTAACCCAAGCACTAAGGATGTGATCATATTCATGGTGGGTCTAAATAAAACTAGAGGGCTTAACTGCACTCAAGTTTTTCGAGACGAGACCAAGATGATGAGAAAAATCCACTTTAAGGTAAAGGTTACCTTGAACGAAGGTGCGATGAATTGAAAAGGTTCCAAACAAAGAAAGAGTTCTTTGGTTTAGTGATAAAGACAAAGTATATAGCTATAAATGAAGTCGCAAGTTGATTGTTTGGATTAAAAGTTCATTACGTAACTAGGAACAGCAGGTTCCCAAGTCTCATCTTGGATCTAAACATGTGTTGTGGCACTTTCATTTGATTATTAGAATCATTGAAAGATGGGAAATCACTATAGAGATAGTGGACTCTCAAGAACAACATTACATATCCATTAACTAAAGCTTATCCAACAACGGGATAATCGTCACTTAGAGAAGAAGAGTATAAGATACCATGACGATTGGCTTTAGTGCAAGTGGGAGATTGAAAGTAGTATGCACACAAGCCAATCATGTTTGATGATAAAGCATATACTTTGTAACAATCTTATTCATTTATTAATAAAAAGTATTAATTTATTAAAGGCTTTTAATTATCTACATGATGCTGTTTTATAATATGTGATAAACCCATAGTTTTAAGCAATGCTTTTAGAATAATGATGATGATCATTCTAATGAGATCTAAATTCTTAGAAAGCTTAAAACTAAAATAGTTCCCAATCGTTGGATTACTAAATTAGGGATTAGTGAATCCGTATAGATTGGTACATACGTTGTTTGCCCATTGGATGAGGATGATTGATCTCATGATCATTTGTGTGGAGACACTAAAGCAAGTATGTAGGTACTTATTAGAGAATAAGTTCATTGAACGTGGCTCGCTAAGGAATACCTAATGGAGTTTTACTTGCCTGTCAATAGGAATTCTTGTAGTGATAGTAGTACAAGTGATCCTTGGACTTGAGATCATCATAGTATCTTGTGTATGATGAGTTATACTTTGACTTATTCCTTAAGACCCTTAGGGTATATTAAAGGATATGCTTGGGTATACTAAGTTGTACATGGAGATAATTTATGATCAATAAAGAATCTACCACTTCTAGTAAAAGAAGAGAAATGTCCTATATGATTCGATAAATGACAACCCAGTAGTCCTCACTATTCTGTTAAATAGTGTGACAATAAATGTAATGAGAACTCCTTTGAGTGTGGATATTGTCTAGATGACAATATTCTTATTAAAACTCTCAATTTATGTTTTGTCGTATTTTACACGACTGTTGTATAATTAGTTTGTATTTGTATTCAGAACCTTGTATCTGGCAACTCAGAATAAGTGATGTATACCTATTTTGGGGGCGTCACAATAAAGATTTACAACAACTAAACAGTATCTAATAGAAACAAAAAGTGGGACTATATCGAACATGAATACAAATCAATGCCTGCTCTCACTGCTGGAGGGCAGCTCCATCCACTCAGCGTCGAACTGCATAAAGGCGATGTCTAAAACTTGCTCCAAAGTATATATCCTCACATCTTTAGCTTCCATCTCAACTCTCAACTGTCCTAGCTGTAGCTCTCTCTGCTCCAACCTCCCTCGCAACTCCATTAACTCAAATTGCGTGCACAGTAAACAACGTCCTTGTACTCATCTCTCAAATGCGGAGGTGTGGTTCTGCGCCTCCACTCGGTCAGCCCTAACCTTTAGCTCATCGTTCCTGGCCAACAAATCTCCTATCATCGCATGCTCCATGGACTCCTCACTAGAGTCACTCGACTCTTGGTTCACTGAATAACTATCTTGACTCTCGTCATCCATCCTATGACCACAATAAAAAATCAAAACAACATCAGTACCACAATAAAATATATTCATTAATAAAATGAAAGGATATTTTATTCAGTACAACTAAAACTTGATGGATCTCCTTAACCCATCACCTAGCTAACATACTCTATAAAAATTTTCTACTAAGGTTATAACCTAGATTTCGCATTCCTAATGTTTATAATCTACAGCTTTGATACCAACTTATAAAGCCCCCAAATCCAGGTACTTGAAACCCGAACTCGGTGCTTTATGATACTATTTCTATGAGCGGAATAATACTAATAATAATAATAACAATAATATAGATACCAACTTAATTTACATATTTATCAAAGTCTAAATCCCAAGTACGCAACCTTTAATACATTCCTCACAATACGCGATAGGTAATATATCTCATACTTGTCTTAATAAAGATAACTATTACATAAAATGACATTATATTCCTTCTGCAACCTTTCTTTTCCCTTTACTCTTAGCCGAGCCTTCTACTTGTTCACACTAGCTGAAAACATTTAAATTAAGCAAGGATAAGAATTTGAGTGCCCACCAAGTAGTAGCAATTATATATATATGATCTGAAAGAATTTAAATATTTTCTTTATACTATCCTTCTACAACAAATCAATAGTTGTGAAATAATCTGAACCGATAATAATAACATAACAACCCTCTTTCAAATTTCTAAAACTACGTACTGACTATATATAGGGTTAAGGGGACATACTATGAACATTATTTTCATTTTCGAATAGGTTTAGCAGAACTTCATCCGCAAACCGTCATAACTTACGGGCACGGAGGGTGATCAGCCCGTTGTACCCTGTATTAATCAATGCTACATTACAAGAACGATATTATCGTTCACTCACGTTACCTTAGGCACATAAAATTTTTCCCATTAATGGGATGTTCATACTTGTCGATTCCAAACCAAAGCAATTCGGTTGGATAATAGGTAGGTTTTATCTTATTCAACAATAATCTATAATTCATATATATATATATATATATATATATATATATATATACGGGTAATTAACAAAGGTGTATCAACATGTGATTAAATGCAATGATTACCTAAGTGGGAACACTTATATAACCATTTATAGAAATTAACGAACATAATATATATCTGAATTACCATATACTAACATGTTGATAATCAATGAGTGTATATAATATAGGGTTAATAATCTGTACAGTAATAATATAATTCTGAAACATTCTTACTCATGTCCATTGCATAAAGGAAATGCAAAGGTAGGATACTTACCTGATGCGCTGCTTACAATACACAACTTAGTTTTATATTTTATATCACGACCTATCATTAATCAGATCATTCGTTCTATTAGAACAATATACTATAACATATAGTACTGCATTTGGCAGTCAACACATAACCTAATCACATTATCACGCATGTTCAACAGTTATTGCATCACAAACAAATATTAATACAGTCAAAATATCTAAGTCCAGATCAATTTCTGAAATATGTCGATGTACCGACTGAAAGTAGTATGCACACAAGCCAATCATGTTTGATGATAAAGCATATACTTTGTAACAATCTTATTCATTTATTAATAAAAAGTATTAATTTATTAAAAGCTTTTAATTATCTACATGATGTTGTTTTATAATATGTGATAAACCCATAGTTTTAAGCAATGCTTTTAGAATAATGATGATGATCATTCTAATGAGATCTAAATTCTTTGAAAGCTTAAAACTAAAATAGTTCCCAATCGTTGGATTACTAAATTGGGGATTAGTGAATCCGGATAGATTGGTACATACGTTGCTTGCTCATTGGATGAGGATGATTGATCTCATGATCATTTGTGTGGAGACACTAAAGCAAGTATGTAGGTGCTTATTAGAGAATAAGTTCACTGAACGTGGCTCGCTAAGGAATACCTAATGGAGTTTTATTTGCTGTCAATAGGAATTCTCAGAGTGATAGTAGTACAAGTAATCCTTGGACTTGAGATCATCATAGTATCTTGTGTATGATGAGTTATACTTTGACTTATTCCTTAAGACCCTTAGGGTATATCAAAGGGTATGCTTGGGTATAATAAGTTGTACATGGAGATAATGTATGATCAATAAAGAATCTACCACTTCTAATAAAAGAAGAGAAATATCCTATGTGATTCGATAAATGACAACCCAAGAGTCCTTGGCGGCGGCGTAATGAAATTAGAAAGGAGTTTCTAATTTGCATTATTTGAGTTGTGCATTTAAGGATCGAAATACATATAATTAAATAAAATAAGACTTGCGATAAATTCCATGTCTTATATTTAATTGGGACATTGTATGGTGGAAGGATTGAATTGTATTTTGTAACTATTTACTCAAAGGTTCTTTAATGATTAATGTTGAAATCTATATTATCCGGAAAGTCGTTGATCGCTAGGAGGCTTATCCCTATTGTAGAATAAATATTATTTATTTAAATAAATTAATTGTTTAATTTATTTATTTAAATAAGATTAGAATTGTTCTAATTGATTTATTCATAACTTAGGTTTAATATGGAGAACCTAAAGGGTCACACCATAAAAGGAAGAATAATTATTTAAGAAGTTAATGGAATAATCGTAATAATATAATGTTGTATATTTAATTTAATCTATGGTGATAGAATAAATTAAATAGCTTAATATTTATTATTTAATATTTTAGAAATATTAAATATAAATTAATAAGAGGAGTCTTATTAATATTATTACAATTATTATTATTTTAATTTCTAAAGAGTTTAGGAATTAATTTAATATAAGTACTCTCATTTATTCCTAATTGGATTAGGAAGGAAAATTAGTTAAAGGAGTTTAATTAATTATCCCTAATAAGATTAGGGAGCTTAATTAATTAAAAGAATTTAATTAATTAAATAAAACCCAATTCCTTAATTGTTAAGGTGGGTTGCCCACATCTATTAATAAGAGGAGTCTTATTATGGGTGAGGGTTGTTGACTTTTTACAACTACGTGAATAATTCCAATTTGTTGGAGTATGTTCCTTTCTATAGAGATAGAAAACTAGGGTTGAGCCAATACCCTTCTTCTTGAATCTTTATTTTCCTTGGTGGATCACCTCTGAGGCCAAACATATGGGTGACTAACGTTGATCAAAGGAAGGAACCAAACCCGGTGGATTCAAGTTGAACGAAAAGGATTTGGAGGTGAACTTGTACGAGGAGGAAGCTTCGATCTTCAAGGGTATGATTTTATTCTTTATCTTTTCGTTTAATTAATAATTATGCATAAAGGGTGATCCGGGTATATGGTTTGTAAATTTTTAAACTCTGATTTTACACGCTTCCGCTAATTTATGCAATTTGATTGCTTTCATGAATATTACAAACCTAACACCGATAACTTTATTAGGTAATTAGTGAGTCTAAGACTCTATTCCGAAGTTCAATAACTATAAGTATCAGTCATAACATCTTAAATGACTTAATAAACATTTAATATTATTTATAATAAATTTTCAAACACCAAAATCATTATTAAATGATTCAATATTAAATAATTCTATTATCATTTAATTATTATTTAAATATTAATGAAACCATTTCTAAAATATTAAAGTTATTTATAATAACTCAAAATATTTTTAAAACATTTATATTACCCTTAAATGATTTATTAAAACATTTAAAATCATTTTAAATAATTACCATTAATATTAAAATATTAATGTACTATTTCTTAAAATATTAAACGTCATTAAGTATAACTTAAAATATTTAATTCACTTAATATTATTAATCTTGATAATATTTAATTTCCCTCTTAGTATTACTAGTTCACTAATAACACTTTTATTCGCTTACTAATATTATTAACATCTTAATAATATTTTAATACTTTTACTAATATTATTAATCCTCTTAATAATATTTTAATCATGCATTAATATTATTACTTTAATAATATCTTACTTATGCTTTAGTATCATTAATCAATTAATAATACTTTTAGTCATTTACCAATCGTATTAATATTTTATTTATTTACTAATATTAGTAATCATTTAATAATATTTTATTCCTTTACTAATGTTATTACATTTTTAATAATATTTTATTTAATCTCAATATTATTATATACTTAATAATATTTTAATCATTTAATAATACTTTAATTTAATATTATTAATCTTTTAATAATATTTTAATCTAAGATTATATTTTAATCAAATATTATTAATCATTTAATAATACTTTAATCATTTATTAATATTTTAAATCAAATATGATTAACCACTTAATAATATTTTTATGAAGTTTTAATCTTAATATTTTTATTTACTTAATAATATCATATTCTAATATTATTAATATCATAATAACATTTTAATAATATTTTAGATCAATAAACAATTTTTTTTTCTAATTGTTCACCATTTATAAAACTATTTATTTAATATCCATAAAAGGTCCTAAATAACATTTCTTATTATAAATTACCAAAATACCCTAAAATAGTCATAATATTATATATTAGGAGTATTCGTATTAAAATCACATTTTTTATTTAAAACATCATTTAACTATTTATTTTCTTTTATTCATAACTTCATCATTTTTAGAAAAAATAGCAAACTGATTCCAAAAATTCTCATTTTATGGATTTGGACAGTATATGACCCAAAAATGATCCCCAAATTTTTCTGGAATTTTAGAAAATGATTTACTATTTTTAAAGTGCCCAAAACACTCGGATCTTGCTTCATTTCTCATACATTGCATTTTGCTCAGAAAAATCTGAAATATTCAGGGTATACTCTCATAACATATATGAACCTACTGTAAAAATTTTGGAATTTTTCGGTCTATACACAGTGAGAAATTCGAGTGTTAATATTTAGGAGTCTTTTACGGAAATAACCATTACGCACAACTTATAAATCGAAACGCGTCCGTATTTTTTCCTACACGTAGACAACTTCTCAAGGTACCTCTGTGATTTTTTCCAGATTTTTAAAAGATATGCAACCATCCAAAACAGTCCCAAGAAAAATGGGAACAGTAACTATTTTAGGGTTTCAAAACCTCAATACACTATGTGGACTATTTTGGGGAAAACAGTCCCCATGGCTTCAATACTTGTTAGATTTGTGTTCTACCACTTGGGTTTACTAGATAACTCATGTATCTAGCTCCCCCCTTTGACAGATCACAAATCCAAGTTATAAAACTTGAGTTATACAAGATTTAGTGGAAGAAAAACAAGGTTTCACCCCTTGGAGCATATATGCTCATTTTCTTCCTCTAAACCTTTGATCTAACACTCAAGAGACTTAGTTCCATACATGATAATATGTAGATCTAGGGTATCTTGAGTATTAATCCATAACTCCAACAAATCATGCTATAACACAAAATAGAAGAGGAATAAGAAAAAGAATGGATAAGAACCTCATCTAGTTTTATTTGCTATCCTTCTTGATCTTCCAAGGTAATGTATAATCTTAGGGTGAATTAAGCAACTAGCACACCTTTCACTCTCTCACAAAACCAAAACTCTCTCTCTCTCTCTCTCTCTCTTGTATGTTGCTAGCTTGGGAGAAAAAGAAGAAGAAGGATAATAGAGAAATTAAAATGATCTAGCAAATGAATGGGTGATTAACTATTATCCCCCATACTTTTATTATCCCATGGATAAAAGACTACACCTTATCTCTTCAATTAGCCTAATCATGTGATTAAGAGTGCTTAATAGATTTGCAACCAATGGGAGCTTGACAAATATGTACTTGTGTGTAAGGCTTACTATTTAAGGAACTTGATTAGCATAATTTGTTGCTTAAAATGGCCTAATTGGCCGGTCCCCCTTACCCCATTATCTCCTCCATTTTGCTTTTATTTTAATGCACAAATTTGATTAATCAAAAGTCTAAAATACCCTTAATCAAGTGGGCTAAGTATTGTTTGCATTTTATTTCGTTTGGGCTTCTCCTTTAATTGTTTTGGGCCATGTAATGAACATAGTCTAACAATTTTAATATATGCTACCCAAATTATTTATTTAGGATTTCCATTCCTAATCTTATGAAATGTAATTACTTATACATGTGACTTTAGCTCATAACCTAATTAGGTTTACTAGAAATAGGTTTAAAATTATTAGTCACTTGAAATAACAAGATTATCCACTTAAGTTAGTATACATATTAAATACTAACCTTTCATTATTACCATAACCCTTAGGTTATTTAATTGTCTCACCTAATGTATAATTAGGTTACGAAGCTTTCATTTAGGGTTTAAAATAAAATAAAATTAGTTCCTAAAATTTGTAATTAGGGTTTTCTTAAGTTGATTAGGGTTCTAATCATACATGAACATTAGGGTATTATATAATAATTATAATTATCCTTGCTAATCTAGCAATTAGGGTTTATAATTAATAAATAGGATTTCAAGAAATTAATAAATCTAAATGTTAATTAGGGTTGACCTAATCAATAAAAAAAAATCATATAACACACTTATATAATAGTCTTAAACTCATAATTGAGTTTCAAATTAGGGTTTCCCACAGTAAAACTAGGGTTTGACATAATACACCATAACTGACCAATCATTGTCAGTCCACATACATAAAGTATATAATTATAGCACTGAAAAAATCAAAATATAAATAATATTATATTATTATTCTCATTCCTTGATCAAAATCCAAAATTAGGGTTTGGATTCCATATCTGAATTATCTGTCATACTTAACATTATTAATTAAGTTAAAATATTTAACTTTATAATCTGTACTAAAATTCATATAATAAAATAATTACTATAATAATTTAAAAATCATTTCATATATTATATAAATAATATATGATTATATTTTCATGGAAAATAATTAATAAAAACATTTCTACTATAAAATTAATTATTATAATAATATAGTTTATAACAATCAAAAATTTTAAAATAAAATTATTTAAAATCATTCATGTAATAAATATATCACATAAATACATACACACACTATCTTGGCACATATTCCCCATATTTAAAATAAAAAAAAATTATACATAAAATTTCTAATGTATTTGTATAGAAAATATCGGGTTGTTACACTTTTTCTTTCATTGTTCTCTTCAGGAAATGAGAACGTAGCTGGGACTAGTCGGGGAACAGAGTGACGGTCCAAATGTTTGCATTAGTAGTCCTCACTATTCTATGAAAGTGTAATAATAAATGTATTGAGGACTCCATTTGAGTTTGAATACTGTCTAGAAGACAATATTCGTATTGAAAATCTCAGTTTATGTTTTGTCGTATTTTACACGACAGTTGTATTATTAAGTTGTATTTGAATTTTGTACCATGTATTTGGCGACTCAAGATATGTGATGTATACCTATTTTGGAGGCGTCACAGCAATGGACCTTTTGGCACTTGATGTTTCGCCTTGACTCGTTGACAAGTTAGACACCTTGAGATAAACTTCGCGATCTCTCTATTCATATTGCTCTATTAAAATGTATGTCGAAGATCACGATACATTTTGGTACTCCCAGGATGGATTATAAACGGTGTGTTGTGCGCCTCCATTATGATTTTATACTTCAAATCAGAATCTTTAGGAACACAAAGTCTGGAGTTGACTCGAAGTATTCCTTCTTCATCGATTCTTGCATCTGGAATAGCACCTTCTTGTACCTTCTTCCTAATATGCACCAGCTCCGGGTCTGCATGTTGAGTAGCTTTAACTTTATCGATTAAAGTCGGTTCTACTCATATATTTGACATCATCACGTGGGTCCCTGGAGTTTTTAACTCTATCTCCATCCTTTGCAAGTCATACAAATTGGGCCTTTGCGTTGACAATATCGCACTCATACCCGCATATGATCTTCTACTCAATGCGTCAGCAACCACGTTCACTTTTCCAAGATGATATTGAATGGTATGATCGTAATCTTTCAATAGCTCAATCCAACGTCGTTGTCGCATGTTGAGTTTCTTTTGGGTGAAGAAATATTTTAGGCTTTTATGATCGGTATAGATCACCACCCTCTACCCATACATGTAATGCCTCCAGATTTTAAGCGCAAAAATGACTGCTGCCAATTCTAAATCATGAGTAAGATAATTCCTCTCATATTCTTTGAGTTGTCGTGAAGCATAGGCTATGACTTTCCCATATTGCATGAGAACACATCTTAACCCTATGCCTGAAGCATCGCTGTAGATGAAAAATCCCTCCAAACCATATGGTATTGTCAGAACAAGTGCTGAAATGAGTCTCCTCTTGAGTTCTTAAAAACTCTGCTCACATTCCTCGCTCCAACCGAATTTTGTATCTATTCGAGTCAGCTGAGTTAATGGAGTAGAAATTCAAGAAAATCCCTCCACGAATCTTCGATAATAACCAGCTAAGCACAGAAAGCTATGTACTTCGATCACTGTCTTAGGTTGCTCCTAGATTTTTATTGCTTCAATCTTTGTTGGGTCAACAGATATTCCGTGATTTGATATCACGTGCCCAAGGAATACTACTTCCTCAAGCCAAAACTCGCATTTCTTCAACTTGGCATAAAGCGAGTCTATAGGCCACAGTTCCTACTCGTTTGAGGATTAAAAATGGGCCAATGAATCGAGGATTGATATTTCCTCCCTTTCCAAATCTCGTAACTCCTTTCCATGGAGCAACACGTAACAACACATGATCTCCAATATCGAATTCCACGTCCTTCCGATGAAGATCAGCATAACTCTTTTGTCGATCTTGTGAGGTTTTTATATGTTGTCGGATCGTTTGAATCTTTTCCGTAGTTATACGTACCAAATCCGGTCCCAACAACGTTGCTTCACCCACCTCATCCCAGCATACTGGAGAACGACACTTTCTTCCATACAACGCCTCAAATGGAGTCATGCCAATTGTGACGCCCCCAAAATAGGTATACATCACCCATTCTGAGTTGTCAATACATGGTACAGAAACAACTACAACTTTATTATTACAACATATAAACTGTGAGTTTAAATACAGATATTGCCATCTAGACAATATCCACACGCAAATAAATCCCCATCATAATTATTGATACATTATTTTACAAAAATGGTGAGGACTACTAAACAACTCTCTCTAGAACCTTCAATCCATACCCCATTAGTACTCGCTACATTCTCGCCTCCCGAGAAGAAAAAAATGGAACAAAAAGGAAAAGGGCGAGCTCAACTAGCTCAAGAAAGAATATTATGACTAAGATAATATACAAAGAAATTATCGTTAGTCTTCAACAGGAAAAATCTAATAGAATCTGATAGACAACAAATTTTAAATCAATATTCACAATAAAATAATAATTCATTAGAAGAGTTAAGTAGAGAATGCAAACTACTATCTTCTATGTGTGAATTTAAAAGTTCATCGTCTATCTTTTATCCCCTGTAACATCAATCAATATACATCTGAATCAAATATTCATCTTTTACTACGTGCCAAAGATATTCATCATTAGTCATGTTCATCTAAACACTGCTTCATCTTTTGCACTACAAAAGCAAAGATATTCTTCAGAAATCATTCATCTTTGCACTCTACAGCCAAAGATATTCCATAATATCATCATTTAAGACCGAGGATGATGAAAAATATTTTTAAAAGAAACGAATCCGTGGAAACAAAATGACAAGGATTAAGGATTAAGGATTCGTACTTTATTTTATCCATGTTCAAAAGATACCTCAAAAATAATCATAGTGGTGTAAATTCAAGAATGATCAAAACATTGATACATCAAAGCTAGTATCCGAATAAATATTTTGGGACGAAAAGAAAATTTTTCATTTTTCGATGAATAGTGCAGTATTAAGTGAATAATTAATCGATATCGTGAATAGTCAGAGTATCACGTGAATAGTAACTCGACACTAAAAGATAGAAATTCCACAAAAACATCCTCACGCTTCATGAATAGTACTCGTGAATAGTAACTTCGTGAATAGTAACTCATGAATAGTAACTCGTGAATAGTAACTCATGAATAGTAACTTCGTGAATAAGAACTCATGAATAGTAACCCGACATGAAAAAGATCCAAATTTGATAAAAGTTCCAACCAATATTTCACATAATGATATTGAAGAAATAATATCATTTGAGAAAAAATAACATCCCTTACCTCGAAAGATTTGTACTTCTAGTTTGAATCTAAGGGTATAGTCTTTGAAGGAACTTGCACCATCTAACAATACTCAAAGTATACTCAAAATACTCACAAGAATACGCTCGATAATATAGAGAGAAAACTTGATTTACGTGTGATTTTCAATTCTAACCTAAGCACCCTATTTATAGGAAAATGCTTAGAACACCAAAGCGTAAAAATTTAATAAAATATTAATATTAATATTACAAATTCCTCGCCCACTTTTTAAGGATCTGAATTCAGCATTTACATCATCATGCAAGACCCACCTTTAATGACAAAACGTTTTTCATAATAAAAATAATTAAAACTCCCAAAAATTAATTATTTGAGCTTGAAACTTCAATAATTCATAATAAATAGCCCTTTTATCGGAAAATTGAATCTCGCGAGTTTTTATAGGAAATTCAATTCTCTACAACTTTACGTAAGAAAGTTTTTCAAATTCCAATCGAAATTGGCCAAATCCACAAACAAGGCGATTTTACAAGTTATAATCAAATTTCGATTCAATAAATGGGGTCCAATTTATCATGTTTAACATGTTTTAAACATTTATTGCAACAAAATACTCTTCCTCCTCGTATACTCATATATCCCACATTCGTTGTAAAAATATCGACATTATTATATTATTAAAATATAATAATACATTATCTTATCGATATAAAATTTCAATTTTCAACAATTGTCACATTAAAATTTTTCTCCATCTATATCCACATAAAATCAATATTTTCCTCATCATATGAATCAATAATTAATTATTCACAAATAATATTACGAATCACAATATTGACAACCAGTAGTTTCAGGAAAGAGGGGCTTTCAATAAGAATTTCTTCTTCTGGCCGCAATTAGGTGACCAAACCTCTCCTTAGAGCGAACTTTCTAGACATTGCCAATAATGTTATCTAATAATATTATTCGGATAATATGAATTATTGCTTCGATAATGAAAAATCTTGTGTAATGACAATTATTGAAACAACAACAATATAAAATATCAACGCAAAGAATTATTAACTAATAAAAAATAAAATCTTTGAGCGAGAATTACTGTAACCATTATTGAGTAGTGCCTTCATAATTGGTGCAATACGATTGTCTTCTTGTGCAACAACGCCAGACATCGTGTGTTTTAACCACCGGGTATTCCAATAGTGTTAATTCAGTAATAACTACGCCAGTTATTTTTAAACAACTTATATTTGTCGTTTCTTCATCCAATCGCTTTTTACATTATGGGGCCACACATGGTCAAGGCAATCGCATTTAATATTCTCCACAAGATTTAATATTCCACGACCAAACGAATATTCCCAAACAACAATGAATATTTTATAACCACTTGCTTATTTTGAAATATTTGCGTATTAAACCCCTAACTATCCACATTAATCAAATCAACCCTTACTATTTCAAAATAATAAATAGAGAAAATTAAATTTCATTAATAATAAGTTGGGGTCTTACACCAATACTTACTTGATAACTATTATTGTAGGAAAACTCCACCAATGGTAAGAACTTGTCCCAACTTCCCTTGAAGTCAAGGACACAGAGTCTTAATAAATCTTCAAGAGTTTGAATAGTCCTTTCTGGCTGCCCATCCGTTTTAGGATGATATGCCGAACTAAATCGTAAATCTGTGTCCATAGCTTTTTGCAAACTAACCCAAAATCTTGAAGTAAATCTTGGGTCTCGATAAGAAACTATGGATACTGGCATACCATGCAATCTTACAATCTCATTTATGTACATACTAGCAAGACGTTCAAGTGTATAAGTTTCTCGTATCGGTAAGAAATGAGCAGACTTGGTCAATCTATCAACAATGACCCAAATCGCATCTATGCCTTAAGAAACCTTGGGACGACCAGTAACGAAATCCATGGTAATGTGCTCCCATTTCCATTCTGGAATTTCAAGTGGTTACAATGGACCTTTTGGCACTTGATGCTCCGCCTTGACTCGTTGATAAGTTAGACACCTTGAGATAAACCCCGCTATCTCTCTCTTCATATTGCTCCACCAAAATGTATGTTGAAGATCACGATACATTTTGGTACTCCCAGGATGGATTACAAATGGTGTGTTGTGCGCCTCCATCATGATTTTATACTTCAAGTCAGAATTGTTAGGAACACAATGTCTGGATTTGACTCAAAGTATTCCTTCTTCATCGATTCTTGCTTCTAGAATAGCACCTTCTTGCACTTTCTTCCTCATTCGCATCAGCTCCAGGTCTGTAGTTTGAGCAGCTTTAACTTTATCAATTAAAGTCGGTTCCACTCGTATATTCGCCATCATCACATGGGTCCCTGGAGTCTTTAACTCTATTTCCATCCTTTTTAAGTCATACACCATGGGCCTTTGTGTTGACAATAATGCACTCGTGCCCGCATATGATCTTCTACTCAATCGTCAGCTACTACGTTCGCTTTTCCAGGATGGTATTGGATAGTATGATCATAATCTTTCAACAACTCAAGACATCGTCATTGCCGCATGTTAAGTTCCTTTTGAGTGAAGAAATATTTGAGGCTTTTATGATCCATATATATCTCCACCTTTTCTCCATACAGTTAATGCCTCCAAATCTTAAGCGCAAAAACGACTGCTGCTAACTCTAGATCATGAGTAGGATAATTCCTCTCATATTCTTTGAGTTGTCGCGAGGCATAGGCTATGACTTTCCCATGTTGCATGAGAACACATCCTAACCCTTTGCCAGAAGCATCACTATAGATGAAAAATCCCTCCATGCTAGATGGTATTGTCAGAACAGGTGCTGAAATGAGTCTCCTCTTGAGTTCTTGAAAACTCTTCTCACATTCTTCACTCCAATCGAATTTTGTATCTTTTCGAGTCAGTTGAGTTAATGAAGTAGTGATTTGAGAAAATCATTCCACGAATCTCTGATAATAACCAGCTAAGCAGAGAAAGCTACGTACTTCGGTCACTAATTTGGGTTGCTCCCAACTTTGAATAGCTTCACTCTTTGCTAGGTCAACAGTTATTCCATGACTTGATACTACGTGCCTAAGGAATGCTACTTCCTCAAGCCAGAACTCGCATTTCTTCAACTTGGCATAAAGCTTATATTCACGAAGCTTTTGGAGTATCAACCTCAAGTGTTGCTCATGATCTTCACGGCTTTTGGAATAAATAAGGATGTCATCAATAAAGACGACCACAAAGTGATCCAAATATTCCTTGAATACTCGGTTCATCATATCCATGAAGGCAGCAGGAGAATTAGTCAATCCAAAAGACATGACTAGGAATTCATAATGCCCGTACCGAGTTCAGAAAGCAGTCTTTGGAATGTCATCAGTTTTAATCTGCAATTGGTGATATTCGGAACGAAGATCAATCCTTGAAAAGAATTTGGCTCCTTGCAACTGGTCAAACAGGTCATCAATGCGAGGGAATGGGTAACTATTTTTTATGGTGACATGATTCAACTCCCGATAATCAATACAAAGTCGCATACTTCCATCTTTCTTCTTCACGAATAGAACATGAGAACCCCAAGGAGACGTACTAGGACTAATAAAACCAATGTCAAACAATTCCTGTAATTGGGTCTTTAACTCCTGAAGTTCAATAGGAGCCATTCGATATGGGGCTTTGGAAATGGGTTTTGTACCAGGTTCAAGGTCGATACAAAATTCAATTTCTCGCTCTGGGGGTAGGCCAGGAAGTTTTTCAGGGAATACGTCAGGAAATTCATTAACAATAGAAATATCATTCAAAATTGACGTATTTTTGTTTAAATCTATAACATGAGCTAAGAAAGCTTGACATCCGTTTTTTGATAAACGAATAGCTTTATGGCTTGAGATGACAGTGATTGATTTTAATGGTTTAGTTGCTTGAATTCACATAATAGGTTGGTTAGGAATATGAAAGCTAACGACCTTACGAAAATAATCAATTTTTGCATGATGAGTAGTAACCAATCAATCCCTAGAATTACGTCAAATGCAAGTATTTTCAATGAAATAAGATCGACAGGTAATGTGAGGGTACCGATTTGAGCCAAACAAGACTTATAAACAGTGGATGTAATGAAGGTTTCTCCCAATGGAGTTTCAACAGATAAGTCAAAGTCTAATTTCTCCGGAGTCAAATTTAAACGTTGAGCGCAAGTAGGAGAAATAAAAGAATGGGTAGAATCGGTATCAAACAAGGTATAGACTTCGCTAGAGTTTATGATAAGCTTACCCGTGATGACCTCGTTCGGGTTCCTTGCTTTCTGGGAGGTCACAACAAACGCTCTCCCTTGCACTACCGGTTTTGACTTTTCTGGGACGACCTTTGGTGCCTCCTTCCTAGCTGGACTTGTCTTCGGTGAATGACAAAATCGGGCTAGGTGACCTTCTATTCCACAATTGTAACACGCTTTGGATGGCATCGCGCAGTTTGGAATGATATGTCCCTCCCCTCCACATTTGAAGCATATAATAGGTGGTCGTTCTCCTTCCTTAACAACAGGTGATGGTGCTGACGTCTTTCCATCATTGTTGAATCTTCTCTTCTTGAAATGTCAATTCTTATTGTTTTGGCCATGATTACCACCGAAGTGGTTACCATTTCTGGCATGTTGATTCCCTCCACGCTTATAATCACCGCTTCGATGACTGCTATCACTTGTATTATCATTTTTTCGGCTGCTCTCTTTTGGTTGGGTTGACTCATTATTGCGTTCCAATAACTGAACCCTATTAACAACATCTGAATACAAACACAGTTTATGAGAGATAAGATATTGACGATCTCGGGTTTCAAACCTCTTAGAAACATTCGCGTCATTCTCTCCTCATTATCAACCAAATGGGACGCAAACCGGGACAACTCGGCAAACTTGGCTTCGTCTTCGCGACACTACGCGTGTTGTTTTGCTCCACTTGATGAACTCTACCTCTTTCATGTGACGAATATTTTTTCGTGAAAGTACTTGTCGTTGAACAGCTCTTGAACTTCTCCCAAGACATCTTCAGTGCGGCAGGTTGAGTACGCTTTACAGATTCCCACCAGTAATCTGCCTTTGCCCGCAACATGAAGGTCGTAAAAGGAACCTTTTGCTCCTTGGAGCAACCCAAGACATCAAATATCTTGTTGATTTGTTATATCCACGTCTCCGCCTTAAGTGGTTTTGGCTCTCCAAAAAACTCCGGTGGTCCCAAATTGCTTGAATGCTTAATTGGTGACCGTCCGAGAGATGTCGATGTTTCCACATATTTTGGACGAGGAGCCGCTCTCTTTGATGTTGCATGAATTGCATGAAGCTTCGAAACATTCCATCGTTCATCATTTGGTTAGTGTTGTTGTTTGCATGAGGATTGTCGTCTTCCTGATGCACATTGTCCTGGTTATTGATCTATGGAGACTCAACGGTCTCCTGTGCTCCATTGATGTTCTCAATATTCTCGGATGCCATTTTCAAATACTGCCACAAAACAAGGGTTAATTAACATATCACATATTATCCCTATACTCTGACAGACCAATTAAATAACAAATAAACTTAGGTAGGTCATATTAGCGAAGAAATTCCCCATCTCTCCCCTCCTAGTTCTTGTCTCACATCTTAGCCAAGGATCATATCCCTAAGCTTTGATACCAACTGTGACACCCCCAAAATAGGTATACATCACCTATTCTGAGTCGTCAAATACATGGTACAAAATTCAGATACAAACTTAAATATACAACATGAGCTGTGAGTTTTAATACAATTATTGTCTCCTAGATAGTACACAAACTCAAAATAAGTCCTCAATACATTTATTATCACACTATTTCACAGAATAGTGAGGACTACTAATACTATCATCTGGACCGTCACTCCATTCCCCGACTGCGTTCAAATTTATATTCTCATTTCCGAAGAGAACAATGAAGAAAGAAAGGGTGAGCTCAACCAAATTTCAAAGAAGAAATATTATGAGTAACATAATGCAGGATAAATTATCATTAGCCTTCAACAATGTTAAACTGATAAAATACAATAGACATCAAGTTTAACTGTAGAGGAACAAGCAATCCATTAAAAGAGTAAAGTAGAGAATAAAATCTACTATCTTTTATGATTTAAAAGGGTTTTCATCACTTTTTATCGCCGAGACTCAACAATAAATAATCCACATCATCCCCGCACTTTTCTGACAAGGATATTCATTAGGTCACGACCACAAATTATCCATGCACCACGGGCCAAGGATATTGGTGTATTCATCAATGGTCATCATCATGCCAACAACTGTCCATCAACGCACTACGGCCAATGAGGACTTTTACCACATCATTTGTAACATTACGAATATGATTACACCAAATAATCCCTGGTCATAATTATACCAAGTCCATCTATGCACTACAAGCCACAGATGACTTTCAACAAAATATAAACATGAGGATGATGACAATGATATAAGAATTCAATAAAACAAGTTCAAGAATTAATTTATCCAGGAACTAACAACGTCCAAATTGTCAACATGATACTTCTTTGTAGAGTAAAATTCAAGAATGCTCAGAAAAATATTTCCATGAAAAGATACTGGATGAAGTGCAAATATCAAGGATATTCCACTAATTTCATGGAGTATAGAAGTCAAAACTTTAACCAACTGAGTATAACAAGGAATGGAATAGCAAAAAAAAATCACCGGGCGCGATAGACAGCAAAAAGTTATTCCAATGTAATAATAAATAATGTAACCGAATCCCAAGATAAAACGCATGCATGTGATATTCCAATGTAATAATAAAGACGAATTACGTTCGGCGTAAAATGCACCGGACGAGATATTCGATAGAATAATAAAAAGATTTAAATCGGTCCCACAGAAACGCATGCATGTGATATTCCAACGAAATAATAAAGACGGAACCAGTGTCCGTGTAAAATGCATGCATGAGATATATCCAACGAGTAATGCTAAAGAATGGAATAATGTAAGAATTTCACCATGTATGCGAAGATTGTAGATGTGTTATTCCAACATAATAATAAAGAATGGAATAATGTAAGAATTTCACCACGTATGCGGTATTGGATGATGAAAGTTATTCCAACATAATAATAAAGAATGGAATAATGTAAGAATTTCACCATGTATGCGACTTGGCATGTATTGTGGTATTCAACATAATAATAAAGAATGGAATAATAGAAGTTCTTTTCATGAAGACAAAAGAAAGAAATAATACCCCTTACCTTAGAAAGAAACTGGATACTGGAGTAGAGAGGTAGCAGACTTCTATTCTTCTTTCTCTCTAAAATTTCTCTCTATAATAACTGCTCTATTGCTTCAGTGAATTGGTGAAAAATGATGAAGAAATGAGCTTCTATTTATAGAAAAATATAGTTTCGATAATTGCATGTTTTGGGGTTTAGAATATTACAGTATAATACCTTCCTCTTTTCCTTTATTTTTAATTTAGTCATGCAAGTATTATCAAACTTGCACCACCTCCCCAAATAGTAAATAATGTGATTCAATAGTAAATCATGTGAATCAATAGTTCTAGACATGTGAAAATACGAATTACAGTATAGTACCTCCATCTATACCTCCATTTTTAACTTAGTCATGCACGTATTATCAATCTTGCACCAACTCCCCTAATAGTAACAAGAATACGAATCAATAGTACACACATGTGAACAAATAGTTATAAGCATGTGAATTAATAGCAATCAATTGCTCATTTATCCGGTTAATTACCCGATTGGTCAATATAACCTCCAGACATCAATTATTATCGAAATAAATGTCGTTTTCCACTAACACTAATAATCCCAACATAATGGAACTATTTTTATTAACAATATAAATTTTGAAATTTTGAAGTTTGACTTTTTCTAAAAAAGTCAACTGTTGACTTTTTTGGCCAAAAAATTATCCCCGAAAAATTTTGTGTTTATAGTCTATTTTTACTAATTTCATCGTTCCGGACTCAAATATCACGTCCCCGTCTCCAAATTCAACTCCGAACTCAACTTCGATTTTTAATAACGTTTATCATTAATATTATAACTCACAATATTTAACAACCAGGTCGTTCCCAAGAAAGAGGGGGCTTTCCAATAAGGATTTATCCCTATTGGCACGCAATTAGGTGACCAAACCTCTCCTTGACAGAACTTCTAGACATTGTAAATATTGCAATTTAATAATATGAATAACTTTGTCGTCTCAATTATTGCTTTAATAATATAACATATTATGCAGATGGTACTGTGACAATAATTGAATCAATAATATAAGAGGTATGATGCAGCAATTACTGTAGCAATAATGGAGTATAACTGAGTGACTTCTTACGTAAGCATCAATAATCAATACAATTGTGCTACTACTACGACCACGCCAGACATCAGTACTTTTTACTACCGAAAGTAGTTCAACAGCTTTTAATCATAAAACTTCCGTAGTTATTTTCATAAAAATATTTTTGTCGCTTTCTCAATTCGACAATAATTCCGTTAGGGGGTCCACTTAATGATTATTATCTTGCGTTTAATATTCCTATTAAAACGAATATTCCCACCAATCAAATATTATAAAACAACTTGCGTGATTTTGAAAAATTTGTAAATACTACCCACATTATATCAAATTCAAAAAAAAATGATATTTATAGAAAAATCATCTTTATTAAAAAGTTGGGGTCTTACACCAGCTCCTTGAATTGCTTAGCGGAGACCGTCCGAGAGTTGTCAGTGTTTCCACCTAAATTTTGAGCAGAAGTCTCTCTTGCTTGATGTTGTATAAACACTACAAGAAATCTCACAAAAAATGACGTTAAAATTTGTCACATAAAATTCATTTTTCGTCACTAAAACATTTGGTGACGATTGTTAATCGTCACAGAGACCGTCACCGTATGAGCGTGGTATTAGGTATATTTGACACTATTTGATGTCGTCACTAAATGTTTTAACTTATGGTTATGATCTACATCATTGTAACTATAATTAATTACTTTTAGTGACGTTAATAGCGTCACTATTTGAATGAAACTTTCGTCACTCTATATTATGTTTCGTCATCAAAACTTGGTGCATTAAATGACAAAAATCGTTTTTCGTCATTAAATGATATTGTTTTAGTTACGAAAATATTTTACTCTATTTAAATCATCTAATTTTAATGACGACAATATTGTCATATTTATGATTATTCTTTCGCCATGTTATTGTTTTTATCGTCACCAAAAATAAAAAAATAAATGGCGATAGAACAATTTGTCACCTAATAATATATTTAATATGACAATTATGTCGTCGTCATTTCATATTTTAAATAATATTACAAAATAATTTGTCACCAAAGAGTTATTTTTTGGGACACATTTTTCAATGTCACTAATTGAATACTTATGGTGACGATTCATCTCGTCACAAAAAGATTTGCTAATAATGACAAAATTAGTTGTTGTGACTAAATGAATATATAACAATGACGATATAGTTTGTCACCAAAGAGTTAATTTCTATGACACATTTTTTTCTGTCGCTAATTGAATACTTATAGTGACGATAGAACTCGTCACATAAAGAGCTATTAATATGTTTTTGAGCACTGCACTTTCATCCATCATGTCATCATTGGCCCTCTCCAAGAAACAGTGACTAAAAGTAAGGAAAGTTTTAGTCTTTTTTACTATTTATTCCAGGCCATGAAAAATGTATTTTAAATTTTATACCAAAAAAAACTAAGTTTAAATAAAAAAGAAAAATTTGTTTTGCACGAATGTTATCTTCTTTGCTTACAAAGCTTTAATGAATAAGTTCAAGAATATCTATTCCAATTCCATTTTCATTTCTAGAAGAACTAGATAGGATTTTCACTTCATTGACTACTTCTCTGCCCAAGAAGCTCGGCTGATTGGTTGAAGAAAAAAGCCTTGCCCACATCCTGTCCATTATCACGACCTTATCCTGCCATTCAATGATGTGTTACAAACAGAATATCCAATTAACAGTGATTAAATGGTCGAAAGAAAAAAAAAGTTCCAAGAAATAATGGTTTCTTCTTTATTTCCTTCCTCTAACTAAGAAGCAAACAAATGATATTCAAAGGGAAGAATAGAGAGTGAGGGATAAAATCAAATTAATCAATTTTGAAGATTTTTCAGCAACCACAAAATCAAATTAATGTTTAATAATCAGAGTAATGTAATTAACTAAAATTCAGGAGCGAATCTAAACAAGCCCGTCTTGATATTCTACTATCTTCCAAACCTCAAAGGGAGGAAGAGAAGAAGTTAAACCAGTGGTCAGTGGTTATAATGCTACCCTTCGGAACACTGAACACATCATGTGCAAAGTCCTACTTCAATAGTAATGTTACGGATAAACATGGTCGTAGAAGAGGCCATGCTGCACAACCAATGCTTGGGTTTCAACCTCAAAACATCTTTAACAGTGTTGAAAATGAAAGTATTGCTTATCCCCGAGGAAGTATTCTGTATTCCTCAATCACTTATAATAATTAATGCAAATTTTTTTTATAAGAGATAGCAGGACCATAAGCTTCAGTATCCAGACAAACTGATGAACTAAAAGGAATTTCATTTCATTGATGAAAAGTGAATTAGATTTAAATCCAGAGAAAAACACATAAGTTTGTACACACATGGACAAGGATAATAAGAATGTGTTTTAAGAAGCCCAAAACTGAACATGTACATAGTAATACCTTAATCTTTTGAGAAATCCACAACCGAACATCTTGCAGTAGCTTGTTTCCTGAAGCATCTTGCTCATTTACGGATTCTAAGCTCTTTGAAAGAAGCTCCCGACCCGCTCCTTCAACTATAATGATAACCATGTGTCCATCTTCTTTAAGTGTTTTCTCCACATACTCAAAAAGTCCACCTTCTCCTTCAAGATAGAATGGTGACTCCGGAATCAAACACAAATCCACATCACGGCTGGAAAGAGTGGCATACATTGCAATGTAACCTGCACCAGCAATTGCACGAGGATTGAAGAATGGCTTATTGAGGAAAAAAATATTGGAGAATCAATTGATGAGAATGATTAATTATGTGGTCAAAGAATGACAATCATACAAGTTAAAATTATAGCAAGTTTTCCCTTTTCTAATGTTACCCATAACTATCTGGTAAAATGAAGCACCTTATTATGTCAATAACATACAATATAAATGAGGATGAGATCCTCATTTTTTGTTTCCTTGGGTATGTGTACATGTACAACAAAAGCTTATAGGAAGGAAGCCTATAGACATTATGCTTACGCCAACCCAAAAAGACTAAAAAGAGGTCAACAAACCATATTTGAAATGGAAAGCGATGTGGGAAGACCAGGGAACAACATTTCTTTATATATTCATATCATCCTTCTTGAGCTTTTGAGATTCTTGATAACACTTGCATATATGTCTTTGTAAATAATAACTTTCTTTCTTCTATGTATTATTTCTAACATTTAGAACAACAGATCAATGAACATTGTATATCCTTAGTTTATGCTTAGTAGGTAACAGTTATTTAATATGCAGATACCAACTTAAACTTCCCGTTATCCTTCGATTACGTAGGCACCCACCGTTAAAAAATAAATAAAAAATAAAAAAACTCAAAAAATCTCATAGCTCACACAATCTTTATATTCATAGTTCGATAAAGATAAAGAGTAATTGCAATATTAACAAAAATAATAGAATTGATCAAACTTATTGACCAGAAGCGATCACAAAGTTTTCTACATTTAAAGCATAAAACTAAATGATTAACCGACCAATTAATAAGGGAAACTACGATCGCCATCATCATATACATATACACAAACCCCGATTCTTATGAGTTGACAAGGAGTCTTTTGAATCGGTTTTCAACAGATAGGTACCTCAAGTCCAAGGTTAGTTTCAAGACAACATTTGTATAAATAATATTTAAATTGAGATGATAGCAAACTAACTCCATATAAAAATATATTTTTGGACTTTAAAATATATACTTCCATGGTGTAATGTTGGCAAGCTTCCAAATTGGAGCAAAGATAAAGCTAACACAAATTGTAAGTAGTAAAATATATAAATGGAGATGAAGGGAACCAACCAAATTCTCACGGGCCATTGGTGTGATGATTTCTTTCCTTTTTTTTGGTTAACAGAGATCAAGTCTACTCACTTTCTTTAATCGTAAGGTAAGGGGGTAGGATTGGTATATTGTGCAACTAGTGAAATAAGAATCATGCCCAAGAGCATGGTTGAATCAGATGATTAGCCAACTAACTAGGCTAAAGTTATGTTGCTTGGTTAAAAAATGAAACCTAACATCATATATAAATGATATACAATGATTAAAGATATTAAAAAAAAATAGAGCACAAAATAAAAAAACATGGGTTAAAACTTGAAACTGAACTCATAAATTACAAATGGATCAACAATATCATAAATATAAATCAATTGGTCAATACTACAAATACAAATCAATTGGTCAATACAAGAACTAAAAATTCTAACAATATAATCTACATAAATTCTTAAAGTTCAAGCCATTCCACATAACATAACAAAATAAAGGGCATATTAACTCACAAAGAGTGCGAGATCATTATCGCGAAGAGATCATCACCATCATTCTCTTTTTTACGCATCCCCAATTTGGTAAGTTTGCATTAATTTTTTTTTTTGCAAAGGTTAAATTTTGGATGTGTCAATCAATTCATCATCCTTGGAGGTCAAGGCAAAAAATCGCTCCAACGCATCCTTAGCTCTCTCCCAGCGAATAGCTTCTTTAGCTTTCCGTTAGAAGCTTTAACTTTGAGCCAAATCCGCCATTTTATTCAAAGAAAAATGAAGCAATCGATATCGATCAAGGAATTGTTTCCCCAAACTAGAATATCCTCTGTCACGGTTGTCACAACTTTTGAATATCTTATCGGATTGGAAAATTCGGAAGAAAGAGAAATTAGGGTTAGAACAGGGAGGACATCGAAAGGAAGGGGAGACGCAGAGACGTCGGAGACGGAGATGCGATTTGGGGTTATGGGTTAGGGCAGACAGAGAGAGATGCAATTTGGGGTTTTGGCATTGGGTTATGGCAGACTGTAGAGAGCAAGTACATAGCTTTTAATTAAATTAGGGACTCTGTTTCAAAATAAAGAGTTTGATTTTAACTTATAAAAACAACTAATATTGTACACTCTTTAAAAAGTAATATTGTAAATTGAAATATATATACTTCTTTTGTGGAACTAAAAAATAATAATTTATATATTTGTGATCTGTTCTACAAAAGAGTCTTAATTATTATAATTTTTTTTATTATCAATTTATAATATTTTAAAATTTAAATTATTTAATTTAATATTTTATTAATAAAAAATTAATATTATAAACCATTTAAAAATATTATTAAGAATAAAATTCTCCTTTAAAAAATTAATTACATTACAATTTGAATTGTAGGACACCATAAATTAACTAAGAATAAACTCAAACTTAAGTCTTTTTACAAGATAGATGGGTAATTTTTTAACATTTTTGGTCTATTCTATAGAAGAGCCTCATCTTTTTTTAAAAAAAAATATTTCATGGCCAATGTATGAAATGTTAAAGTTTAAATTATTGTAAATTTATTTACTTCGCTTAAGGAAATAGTCGATATTGTAAGTTACTTATAAAGTATTACTAAAAATATTTCTTAGTCATAATATTTCTTACTGGGCTAGTTGAGCTCACCATTTATTTTCATTGTTCTCTTCAGGAAATGAGAAAGTAGCACGGACTAGTCGGGGAACGGAGTGATGGTCCGAGATGGTGGCTATAGTAGTCCTCACTATTTTATGAAATAGTGTGATAATAAATGTAATAAGGACTCCATTTGAGTTTGAATATTGTCTAGAAGACAATATTCGTGTAAAAACTCTCAGTTACGCTTTTGTCGTATTGTATAAAAGAAGTTTGTATTTAAATTCGGTACCATGTATTTGGCGACTCAGAATGGGTGATGTATACCTATTTTGGGGGCATCACAATATCCATAATTTCTTGTAGAATTTGTCACTAAATATAATGATTTATGACGAACCAGTTTTGTCACTTATCCACTTATCTAATTAGTGACGCACTATTATCTCATCATATAAAATTGGTATTTGTGACAATAAAAATTGTCATAATTTATTAATTTTTCGTTTTTACAAATTTTGCCTCAAAAAATTTCTTCAAATTTTTTGCCTCTAAATTAAATTGTGACGATATTACGTACTATGACACTAAATATAAGAATTTATGACGAACTATTTTTGTCACTTATCCATACATCTAATTAGTGATGCACTATTATCTCGTCATATAAAATTGGTATTTTTGACAATACAAATTGTCATAAATTATTATTTTTTTTTGTCTTAAAAAAATTTCCCTCCAAAAGTTTTCAGAAAATTTTTGCCTCCAAATAAAATTGTGACGATATTACGTACTTTGTCACTAAATATAAGAATTTATGACGACCCATTTTCGTCACTTATCCACTCATCTAATTAGTGAGAAACTATTATCTCGTCATATAAATTTGGTAATTATGACAATACAAATTTTCATATATTATTATATTTTTCAGAAAATTTTTTCCTCCAAATAAAATTGTGATGAATTTGTATTTGGCGTCACAAAATGTAAACATTAGTGACGAAAGCACATTGTCACTAAATTTTACAAATAATTAATGACAAACTATTATGTTGTCATCGAAAGAAATATTTGGTGACAATAAATACTGTCATTAATTATTACAAAATGTCACTAAAAGGTTTCCCTCCAAAATTTTGGTACGAAATTCTACCTCCAAAATAACTTGTGACAAAATTTTGTTAATCGTCATCAAATGTCTAAATTAGTGACGATATAAATGATTAATAGTAACAAAAGTAAAAGTCATCACAAAAGAAAAAGTTTTAGTGATGATTATGAATTTCGTAATTATTAATTAACAAATTGTGACAAAATTTTGTGCGTGGCAAAAATTTCGTCATAAAATGTGTGATTTCTTGTAGTGAAATTGCAGAAAGCTCCTAAACATTTCGTAGTTCATCGTTTGGTCGGTGTTGTTGTTTGCATGAGGATTGTTGCCTTCCGGATGCACATTATCTTGGTTATTGATTATCGGTGATTTAACGGTCTCATGTGCTCCATTGCTATTCTAAACATTCTCGGATGTCATTTTTAAACACTGCCACAAAAACAAGGGTTAATTGACATGCCACATTATCCCTATATTCTGACCGACCAATTAAATAACAATTAAACTTAGGTAGGTTATACTAGCGAAGGAATTACCCGTCTCTCCCCTCACAGTTCTAGTCTCATATTTCAGCCAGGGATCATATCCCTAAGCTTTGATACCAAATGTGATGCCCCCAAAATAGGTATACATCACCCATCTTGAGTCGCCAAAGATATGGTACAGAATTCAAATACAAACTTAAATATACAACTTTCACGTAAAATACGACATAACATAGCTTAGAGTTTTAACAGAAATATTGTCATCAGACAATATCTAAACTCAAATTCAACCCTCATTACATTTATTATCACCCTAAATAGTGAGGACTACTAAAAAAACCATCTCGGACTGTAACTCCATTCCCCAACTAGTCCCAACTACGTTCTTGTTTTTTGAAGAGAACAATGAAAGCAAAAGGGTGAGCTCAACTAGCCTAGTAAGAAATATTATGACTAAAATAATGCAGAATACATTAGCATTAGCCTTCAACATTGTTAAAATGATCAAATATAATAAACATCAAGTTTAACTGCAGCGGAACAAGCAATCCATTAGAAGAGTCAAATACAGCATGATATCTACTATCTTCTATGATTTAAAAAGTTTATCATCAATTTTATTGCTGAGACCCAGCTTAATAAATAATCTACATCACTGAATTATCCATGCCCTACGGGCGAAGGATATTCTTTAGTATCACGACCACGAATTATCCATGCACTACGGGCCAAGGATATTCGTGCTTTCACCCATGGTCATGATCATGCCATCAACTGTCCATCAATGCACTACGGGCCAATGAGACCTTTTACCACATCATTTGTAACATTACGGTTATGATTATACCGAATAATCCCTAGTCATAATCATACCAATCAACAGTCCATCTATGCACGTAAGTCAAACATGACTTTCATCACAATATAAGAATGAGGATGATGACAATGATATAAGAATTCAATTAAAAGAAAACAAAGGATAGATTTTTAAAGATTTATAATTTAATTTATCTAGAATTCAATAATGTTCAAATTGTCAAAATGATACTACTTTGTGGAGTAAAATTTAAGAATAATATTGTATCAAAAATGATTTGGACCAAAAAGAAATCAATTTTTGTCATAAATAGTGCCCCGGGTGAATAGTACCCGAGTGAATAGTACCCCGTGTGTAAGACCCCAACTTATTATAAATGAAATTGAATTTCCTCTATTTATTATTTTAAAATAGTAAGGGTTGATTTGATTAATGTGGTTAGTTATGGGTAAAATGCGCAAATATTTTAAATAAGCAATTGGTTATAAAATATTCATTGCTGTCGGAGAATATTTGTTTGGTCGTAGAATATTCTTGTTGTTTGGTGAATATTAAATGCGACGCACAAGACCTTATGTGGGCGCCATAACTAAAAGCGATTGGATGAAGAAAATGACAAGTATAAGTTGTTTATAAATAACACGTAGTTATTCTGAATTATCTTCATTGAAATACCCGATGGTTAAAACACGAAGATACGGTATTGCACAAATTATTGATTCTTACGTAAGAAGGTACTACTCAATAATTGTTACAGTAGTTACTGTTCAATATTTTATTTTATTGATTCAATAATTGCTACATTGATATTTTATATTATTGTTGTTTCAATAATTGTCACTACACGGTATTTTTCATTATCAAATCAATAATTCATATTATTTGAATAATATTATTCGATAACATTATTGGCAATGTCTAGAAAGTTCTGTCTAAGGAGAGGTTTGGTCACCTAATTGCGTGCCAGTAAGGAGAAATCCTTATTGGAAAGCCCCCTATTTCCTAGGAACGACATGGTTGTCGATATTGTGATTCTGTAATATTATTTGTGAATAATTAATTATTGATTTATATGATAAGAAAAATATTCATTTTATGTGGATATAGATGGAGAAAATTTTTAATGTGACAATTGTTGAAAATTGATATTTTATCTTTTCTGATAAAATAATTCATTTAAATATATTATAATATTTTAATAATATAATAATGGTGATATTTTTACAATGAATGTGGGGTATATGAATAAATAAGGAGGAAGAGTATTTTTGTCACTAAAATTTGTTTAAAACATGTTAAACATGTTTGTGGGCCCATTTCTTGACTGAAATTTGATTATATCCTTTAAAATCGTCCGATTGTGGATTTCGGTCAATTTTAGTTTGGAATTTGGAAAAACTTTCTTCTGCAAAGTTGTAGAGAATGGAATTTCCTATGGAAGGGACATAAGGTTCAAATTTTTCTGATAAAAGGGCTATTTTTTTTGAATCATTGAAGTTCCGAAGTTCCAGAATAATTAATTTTTGAAGTTTAAAATATTTTAATTAAGAAAAACATTTTTTTCATTTGTGGGACATGTGTTAAGTGGTTGAAATCAGCTGGTGGTGTGCATAGGAATTTAGTTTATAAATAATATTATTTTATTAAATTTTCTGCTTTGGTGTTCTAAGTATTTTCCTATAAATAGGGTGCTTAGGTTAGAATTGAAAATCACACCAGAAACTAAAGTTTTCTCTCTCTATATTATCGAGCGTATTCTTGTGAGTATTTTAATACCTTGAGTGTTGCTATACGGTGCAAGTTCCCTTCAGCACTATATCCGATATTCCAGCTGGAAGTACTGTCTTTTCGAGGTAAGGGATATTATTTTTTTTTAAAT
The DNA here is from genome assembly GCA_020205615.1 of Panax quinquefolius. Taxonomy (NCBI): domain Eukaryota; kingdom Viridiplantae; phylum Streptophyta; class Magnoliopsida; order Apiales; family Araliaceae; genus Panax; species Panax quinquefolius. The sequence continues at coordinate 114,418,455 of CM035157.1, read as the reverse complement.
GATATTATTTCTTCTAATATCATTACGCCAGAATATTGGTAAGATTTTTCTTGTAAAATTCTTGTCTTTTAGTGTCGGGGTTACTATTCACATATACGGCACTATTCACGTATATGGCACTATTCACGAATACGGCACTATTCACAGAAAAATTAAATTTTCGTTTTTTTCCAAAATATCTATTATGGATACTAGCTTTAATTGTATCCATATTTTGATCATTTTTGAATTTTACTTCACTATGGTTATTTATGAAGTATTTTTGAACTTGGACTGTTTAAAGTACGAATCCTTATTATTTGTTCTTTTGTTTCACTGTATTCGTTTTCTTTAAAATATTTTTTATAATCCTCAGTCCTAAATGATGATATTACTGAATATCTTTGGCTTGTAGTGCAAAGATGGTTGATTTTCTTATGAATATCTTTGGCCCGTAGTGCAAAGATGTAAAAGTGTTGAGATGAACATGACCAACTGATGAATATCTTTGCCCTGTAGTGCAAAGATGAATATTTGATTCAAGATGAATATTGATTGATGTTACAGGGATAAAATAATGATGATGGACTTTTAAATTCATAGATTATAGTAGATTTCATTCTCTACGTAACTCATCTATGAATTATTATTTCCGTTCCGAATATTGATCTGAAATTTGTTGTCTATTGTATTTTATCAGATTTTTTCCTGTTGAAGACTAACGATAATTTGTTCTATATTATCTTAGTCATAATATTCTTTACTGGGCTAGTTGAGCTCACCCTTTTTCTTTTTGTTCTATTTTTCTTCTCAGGAGGCGAGAATGTAGCAAGTACTAGTCGGGGTGTGGAATGATGGTTCTAGAAGTTATTTAGTAGTCCTCACTATTTTGTAAAATAGTGTATCAATAATTGTAATGAGGACTTATTTGAGTGTTGATATTGTCTAGAAGATAATATTTGTATTTAAACTCACAGTTTATGTGTTGTCGTATTTTGCGCGACAATTGTATTAATAAAGTTGTAATTATTTTTGTACCATGTTATTGACGACTCAAAATGGGTGATGTATACCTATTTTGGGTGCGTCACAGTTGGTATCAGAGCTTTGGGATATAATCTCTGGCAGAGATCGAGGAATAGAATTAGGAGGGGAGAGACGAGTAAATTCTTCGCTAGTGTGTCCTACCTAAGCTTATTTGTTGGTTGGTCAGAGTATAGGGTTATTATGTTGCATATCAATTTCTTTAATTAACCCTTGTTTTATGGCGATGTTGAGAATGGCAATCGAGAATGTTAATAGTGGAATAAATGAGACCGTGGAGACTCCTTTACTCACCAATGAGGAGAACGTGCAGCAGGCTAGCAATGTTCCTCTTGTAAACAACACCACTGATCAGACGATGAACGATGGGATGTTTAGAAGCTTTTTGCGATTCAGTGCAAAATCGATTTAGGGAAACTCGTGTTCAAAATACAGTGGAAATGATAATAACGCATACGATTTGTCACAACAAGCGCTTCAAAGAGTTGGGACCACTGAGCACTGGGAAAGCGGGATCCGATTAAGGCGTAAACGTGGGTCAAGCAAATTACCAAGATATTCGATGTCTTCGGATGCGGAGGAGAACGAAGGTTCCATTCACCACCTTTATATTCCGTAATGAGGTAGATTACTGGTGGGAATCTATGAAGCATACACGTCCAGCCACACTCAGCATGTCTTAGGAGACATTTCAGAAACTGTTCAATGACAAGTACTTTCCCGAAAGTATTCATCGTATACGAAGGAAGTGGAGTTTATTAGATTGGAACAAAACAACATGACGGTGTCCCAATGATGAGGCGAAGTTTGCGAGTTATCCAGGTTTGCACCTCATTTGGTGGAGAATGAGGAATGTATGACGCGGATGTTTCTGAGAGGTTTGAAACCCCAAGATACGTCAATATCTCATTTCTCATAAATTTTCTCTCTATTCAGATGTTGTCAATGTGGCTCAATTATTAGAGCAAGATAACGAGTACGTTCAACCGAGGGACCACAACCGAGGATCATACCGGGTGACATGTAGTCATCGTAACAACGATAACCAAATGGAGAAAGAAAAATATGGACAAAGGCGTGAACTGCTTACGGTGGTAATCATGGCCATGAAAATAGAAGAAGCGAGTCGGGGAGAGATTTTAAAAAGAGAAGATTCAATAATGACAATGCAAAGACGTCAGCACCAGCGGTAACTGGTTCTAAGGGAGGAGAACGACCACCAGTCGTATGCTATAAATGCGGGAAAGAGGGACATAGCAGCCCATACTGCCCACAACAGTTCAAGGTATGTTATAATTGTGGAAAAAAGGACATATCGCTCGAGATTGTACGGTAGCGAAACCAAGTCTAGCGGGGATGGTGACTGAAAAGGCTGTCCCAGAAAAGTCAAAGTCAACGGTTCCTGGAAGAGCGTTTGTCGTGACTGGTCAAAATGCGAGGAACCCAAAAGAGGTGATCATGGGTAAGCTAATCATAAATTCTTGTGAAGTTTATACCTTACTAGATACCGGTGCTACCCATTCATTTATCTCTCCTGCTTTTGCTCAACGTTTAAACTTAACTCCGGAGAAATTAGACTTTGATTTATCCGTGGAGACTCCGTTAGGAGAAACTTTCATCACATCCACTGTTTATAAATCTTGTTTGATCCAAGTTGGCACCATCACATTACCTGTTGATCTTATCTCTTTAAAGATACTTGCTTTTGATGTGATTTTAGGGATTGATTGGTTAACAACTCATCATGCCAAAATTGATTATTTTCGTAAGGTTGTTAGTTTTCATATTCCTAACCAACCTGTGGTATGAATTTAAGCAACTAAACCACTAAAATCAATCACTGTCATATCAAGTCATAAAGCTATTCGTTTATTGAAAAATGGATGTCAAGCTTTCTTAGCCCATGTTATGGATTTGAATAAAGACACGTCGGATTTGAATAATATTCCTGTTGTTAGTAACTTTCCTGACGTATTTCCTGAAGAACTTCCCGGTCTACCCCCAGAAAGTGAAGTTCAATTCTTTATTGATCTTGAACCTGGTACAAAGCCCATTTCTAAAACCCCATATCGAATGGCTCTTATTGAACTTCAGGAGTTAAAGGTCTAACTACAAGAATTGTTGGACATCGGTTTCATTCGTCCTAGTACATCTCCTTGGGGTGCTCCTGTTTTATTTGTAAAGAAGAAAGACGGGAGTATGCGACTTTGTATTGACTATCAGGAATTGAACCATGTCACCATCAAGAATAGGTATCCGCTATCTCGCATTGATGACCTGTTTGACCAGTTGCAAGGAGCATAATTTTTTTCAAAGATCGATCTTCGTTCTGGATATCATCAGCTGAAGATTAGAACTGGGGATATTCCAAAGACTTCCTTCAGAACTCGGTACGAGCATTATGAATTCTTAGTCATGTCTTTTGGATTGACTAATGCTCCTGTGACTTTCATGGATATGATAAACCGGATATTTAAGGAATATTTGGATCAGTTCGTTGTTGTCTTTATTGATGACATCCTCATATATTCCAAAAGCCGTGAAGATCATGAGCACCATTTGAAGCTGGTACTCCAAAGGCTTCGTGAAAATAAGCTATATGCCAAGTTGAAGAAATGCGAGTTCTGGCTTGAGGAAGTAGCATTCCTTAGGCACGTGGTGTCAAAACATGGAGTATCTGTTGACCCGGCAAAGATTGAAGCAATACAAAGTTGGGAGCAACCGAAGTCGGTAACCGAAATACGTAGCTTTCTGGGCTTAGCTGGTTATTATCGGAGATTTGTGGAAGGATTTTCTCGAATTGCTACTCCGTTAACTCAGCTGACTCGGAAAGATACAAAATTCGTATGGAGCGAGGAATACGAAAAAGAGTTTCCAAGAGCTTAAGAGGAGACTCATTTCAGCACCTGTTCGGACAATACCATCTGGTTCGAATGGGTTTTTATTTACAGCGATGCTTCAGGCAAAGGGTTAGGATGTGTTCTCATGCAACGTGAGAAAGTTATAGCCTATGCCTCGCGATAACTTAAAGAGTATGAGAGGAATTATCCTACTCATGATCTAGAGTTGGCAGCAGTCATTTTCGCGCTAAAGATCTGGAGGCACTATCTATATGGGGAGAAAGTGGAGATATATTCAGACCATAAAAGCCACAAATATTTCTTCACCCAAAAGGAACTCAACATGCGGCAACGACGTTGGCTCGAGCTGTTAAAAGATTATGACCACATCATTTAATACCATCCTGGAAAAGCAAACGTGGTAGCTGACGCATTGAGTAGAAGATCATATGCAGGAACGAGTGCGATGATGTCAAGTATACGCATAGAACCAACTTTAATCGATAAAGTTAAAGTTGCTCAAGCCACAAACCCGGAGCTGATGCGTATGAAGAAAAAAGTACAAGAAGGTGATATTCTAGAAGCAAGAATCAATGAAGAAGGAATACTTCGAGTCCACTCCAGACTTTGTGTTCCTAACGACTCTGATTTGAAGAACAAGATACACCGTTTGCAATCCATCCTGGAAGTACCAAAATGTATAGTGATCTTCGACATACATTTTGGTGGAACAATATGAAAAGAGAGATTGCAAAGTTTATCTCAAGGTGTTTAACTTGTCAACGTGTGAAGGCAGAGCATCAAGTGCCTAAGGGTCCATTGCAACACTTGAGATTCCGAAATGGAAGTGGGAACACATTAGCATGGATTTCGTTACGGGTCTTCCCACGGTTTCTCAAGGCATAAATGCTATTTGGGTTATTGTTGATAGATTAACCAAGTTCGCTTTCATTTCTTGCCGATCGGAGACTTATTCCTTGAACGTCCCGCTTTCATATGTATGTAAATGAGATTGTGAGATTGCATGGCATGCCAGTATCCATAGTTTCGGATCGTGACCCAAGATTCACTTCACGATTTTGTGTTAGTTTGCAAAAAGCTATGGGCACGGATTTACGATTCAGTTCGGCATATCATCCTCAAACGGATGGACAATCAGAGAGGACTATTCAAACTCTTGAAGATCTATTAAGACTCTGTGTCCTAGACTTCAAAGGGAGTTGGGATAAATATTAACCTTTGTTGGAATTCTCCTACAACAACAGTTATCAGGCAAGTATAGGTGTGGCTCCATTTGAAGCATTATACGGACGAAAGTGTCGCTCTCCAGTATGTTGGGATGAGGTGGGTGAAGCAACATTGTTGGGACCAGAGTTGGTATATATGACTACAGAAAAGATCTAAATGATTCGATAATGTATACAAACGGCACAAGATCGACAAAAGAGTTATGCGGATCTTCATCGAAAGGACGTGGAATTTAGTATTGGGGATCATGTATTGTTACGTGTGGCTCCATGGAAGGGAGTTACAAGATTTGAGAAGAGAGGAAAGCTCAATCCACGATTTATTGGTCCATTTCAGATTCTTGACCGAGTAGGAAATGTGGCCTATAAACTCACATTACCTCCAAGTATGTCTCGTGTTCATAATGTTTTTCATATATCTATGCTACATAAATATGTGAAAGACCCAAACCACGTTATTGAGTTAGAACCGAACGAGATAGCCGAAGACTTAACGTATGAAGAGGTACTTGTCAAGATCTTGGATAGGAAGGAGCATGTCCTACGCACAAAGTCAAAGTTTTATGGAGAAACCATGATATTGAAGAAATGACCTGGGAGTTGGAAACAAAAATGAAAGCGAGGTATCCTCACCTTTTCGAAACACCAGGTACGTACGTCAATTTCGAGGACAAAATTTCATAAAGAGGAGAGGTTGTAAGACCCCAACTTATTATAAATGAAATTGAATTTCCTCTATTTATTATTTTGAAATAGTAAGGGTTGATTTGATTAATGTGGTTAGTTATGGGTAAAATGTACAAATATATTATTAATGTGACAATTGTTGAAAATTGATATTTTATCTTTTCTGATAAAATAATTCATTTAAATATATTATTATATTTTAATAATATAATAATGGTGATATTTTTATAATGAATGTGTGGTATATGAATAAATAAGGAGGAAGAGTATTTTTGTCACTAAAAATAGTTTAAAACATGTTAAACATGTTTGTGAGCCCATTTCTTGACTGAAATTTGATTATAGCCTATAAAATCGCCCGATTGTGGATTTTGGTCAATTTCTGTTTGGAATTTGGAAAAACTTTCTTCTGCAAAGTTGTAGAGAATGGAATTTCCTATGGAAGGGACATAAGGTTCAAATTTTTCTAATAAAAGGGCTATTTTTTATGAATCATTGAAGTTTCGAAGTTCCAGAATAATTAATTTTTGAAGTTTAAAATATTTTAATTAAGAAAAACATTTTTTTCATTTGTGGGACATGTGTTAAGTGGTTGAAATCAATTTGGTGGTGTGAGGAATTTAGTTTATAAATAATATTATTTTATTAAATTTTCTCGCTTTGGTGTTCTAAGTATTTTCCTATAAATAGGGTGCTTAGGTTAGAATTGAAAATCACACGAAAACTAAAGTTTTCTCTCTCTATATATTATCGGCGTATTCTTGTGAGTATTTTGATACCTTGAGTGTTGCTTGCTCTACTTGCAAGTTCCTTCAAACTATATCCCAGATTCCAAAGAAGTACTTTCTTTTCGTGGTAAGGGATATTATTTTTTTTAAATGATATTATTTCTTCTAATATCATTATGCCGGAATATTGGTAAGATTTTTCTTGTAAAATTCTTGTCTTTTAATGTCGGGGTTACTATTCACGTATACGGCACTATTCATAAAAAAATTAAATTTTTGATTTTGTCCAAAATATCTATTATGGATACTAGCTTTGATTGTATCCATGTTTTGATCATTCTTGAATTTTACTTCACTATGGTTATTTATGAAGTATTTTTGAACTTGGATTGTTTAAAGTACGAATCCTTATTATTTGTTCTTTTGTTTCACTGGATTCGTTTTCTTTAAAATATTTTTCATCATCCTCGGTCCTAAATAATGATATTACTGAATATCTTTGGCCTGTAGTGCAAAGATGGTTGATTTTCTTATGAATATCTTTGGCCCGTAGTGCAAAAATGTACAGGTGTTGAGATGAACATGACCAACTGATGAATATCTTTGCCCTATAGTGCAAAGATGAATATTTGATTCAAGATGAATATTGATTAATGTTACAGGGATAAAATAATGATGATGAACTTTTAAATTCATAGATTATAGTAGATTTAATTCTCTACGTAACTCATCTATGAATTATTATTTCCGCTGCGAATATTGATCTGAAATTTTTTGTCTATTGTATTTTATCATATTTTTCCTCGTTAAGACTAACGATAATTTGTTCTATATTATCTTAGTCATAATATTCTTTACTGGGCTAGTTGAGCTCACCCTTTTTCTTTTGTTCCATTTTTCTTCTCAGGGAGGCGAGAATGTAGCGAGTACTAGTCGGGGTGTGGAATGATGGTTCTAGAAGTTGTTTAGTAGTCCTCACTATTTTGTAAAATAGTGTATCAATAATTGTAATGAGGACTTATTTGAGTGTTGATATTGTCTAGAAGACAATATTTGTATTTAAACTCACAGTTTATGTGTTGTTGTATTTTGCGCGACAATTGTATTAATAAAGTTGTAGTTGTTTCTGTACCATGTTATTGACGACTCAAAATGGGTGATGTATACCTATTTTGGGGGCGTCACACTGTGAATAGTACTCTGGCATAAAAAAGTTAAAACTTATCAAGAATGTTCAGAATAATAATTCCATAAAAAGATACTGGATGAAACGCAAATTTTAAAGATATTCTACTAATTTCATGGACTATAGAAGCCAAAACTTTAACAAAATGAGTGTAGAATTCAGAATCTGAAATGAAATAATATTACTTATATACTACAGAGTATGGAAGAACATATTATTTCTTACGAATACTGAACAAAAATAATATCCATTACCTTAAAAAGAAAAGTATTCCGACTGGTAGGGCGGTAATATTCTTGAAGAAAACTTGTATAATTTTCTATACTCAAAGCTTCCTAGAACTCGAAAGAAATACGCTCAATATTATAGAAGAAGAATTCTCTAATTCTGGTGTGATTTTCAATTCTAAACTAGGCATTCTATTTATAGGAGAATGGAAATGATACTATTTGGAAAAAATCACGGACGCGTAGTAGGAAATTTTCACGGGCGTACGAATCGGCTAAAATTATTTTCTGAATTTACTATGCAAACACTATACAAACACTATGAAAACACTATGCATAATAAAATATAATATATTTTATTTTTCATAAAAAACAAAACATAATATATATATATATATATATTGTCATCAATTATTGATTTAATAATATAAAATATTGTGACAATAATAGAATTAATAACGTGAGATACTATGTAGCAATTACTGTAGCAATAATTGAATAAAACTGAGTGACTTCTCACGTAAGCATCAATAATCAATATCGTATGCTACTATGCAATCATGCGTATTACTGTACTTTTATCACTGGGTATTCCAATAATTAACGGTAAAACTTTCGCCGTTATTTTTATAAAAAGATATTTTTGTTGTTTTTTAACTTCGACAATAATTCCGTTGTGGGGTCCACAAATGATTATGCCGTCGTACAAATATTCCCTGTTAAAACGAATATTCCCCGACCAATCGAATATTTTATAACAACTTGCATACTTTGCAAAATTTATAAATATAACCCACAACTATAACACTATATCAAATCCACACCATAATATTTTAATTTCGAGAAAAAATTAATTTTTATTTATGAAAGTTGGGGTCTTACAGTTGTCATTCTATTCCTTATTAATATGTGGGAATAACCTGTCTACGCGGACTACCGCATACCTGGTGAATAACCATTCGTATTCATTCTTTATTAAATTGTGGAAATGACCTGTCTACACGGTTTATCGCATGACAGGTGAAAATCCATTTGCAGTTTCGTATATTCCTTCATACTCATATGAGATATCATTTCTTTTATACTCGTCAATGGATATCGTTTCTTTCATATTTCCTCCGTCATGGTACAAAATTATTGTTTGTTTCCATAACCTTATTATTAAATGGTGAAAATCCCTGAAATTAGTAGAATATCCTTGAGTTTTGCACTTCATCTAGTATCATTTCATTGAAATATTTGTCTGAACCTTCTTATTAAATTTTAATATTTTCATTCGGGGTACTATTCATGGGGTACTATTCACTTTGGGGTACTATTCATTCGAGGTACTATTCACGACAAAGTTGATTTATTTTCTGTCCAAATTATTTTTTATACATGAATATCATTCTTGAATTTTACTCCATAATTAGTTATCATGTTGACAATTTGGACATTCTTGAACTCTGGATAAATTGAATTATAAATCTTTAATATTTATCTTTGATCTCACTTGATTCATTCTTTATATCATTGTCATCATCCTTATGCTTATATTGTGGTAAAAGTCATTTTTGGCCTGTAGTGCAAAGATGAACTGTTGATTGGTATGATTATGACCAGGAATTATGTATTGGTATAATCATGACCTTTAATGTTACAGATAAAGGTTTGTGGTGAAAATCCTCTTTGGCTCGTAGTGCATAGATGGACAGGTTTTTGGCATGATCATGACCGCTGGTGATGCAAACAGTTATCTTTGGCCCATAATGCATAGATAATTCGTTGATTGGAAATAATTATTGATTGGTGTTATAGGGATAAAATAGTAATGATAGACTTTTAAATCATAGAATATAGTAGACATCATGCTATACTTGACTCTTCTAATGGATTGTTATTTCCGTTGCAATTGTTGATCTAAAACTTGTTGTCTATTGTATTCTATCATGTTTTTCCCTGTTGAAGATGTTGGGTAAATTCTATATACGTTCTACACGCAAGTGTACGTGGTCAACAAGTAATATGATAGTAAGAAAAGTATCGTTCCCACATAAACTAGTATAAAATTTAATCTAACAATTACCAGTTTTATATTATTTCAATTTTATTAAACTACTCAAATTAATGATTATAATTAATAAAAACTAAGAAACTAAAAATTAAAACCAATCAACACAAATTACTAACTGTAATTTCAAGCAAATAATGGAGAATTAGACTTACAATTTCACTTTAAGTTTCACTTTGATTATCACACCTTTTTCTAGTTTAACTTACTCTATCAGTTTATTAATCAAAAACACTCAAATAGAATTAGCCATCTCTCAATGCACTAACACCGTATTAACTTAAATCCACAAATTTGATAGAATTAAGTCAAACACCCTAATTAACTAATTCACTATATCTCTATGTGAATTAAAATCAAAGAAGGTTTAAATCTCAAGTTCTTTAGGCGATTACATGCGATTTTAGCTATATCTCTATCCTAAACATTCATCAAGATTCTATCAAAAACACAGAATTAAAGAACACATGCTATTGTAATTAGGTCTAGATTCATACATCATCTCTCGAATCCATACAAATCCACATAAAATTGGTGATCAAGCAATTCATAAATTAAAGTACAAATCATAATAGATAAACTGAATTAATAGTATTATTAAACTGAAATTAAGGCATGACAATCATCATTCAACACTAAAGATCCATTGCAAGCCTAAAAAGTAATTTAGTTCATCATAAACGAATTAAATACTGAAAAGATAGAGAAATTCATCATCCCAATTAAAATATTTGAATTGAAAGACAAAGAATAGTAAAACACCACCCTTATCCTCGCTCCAATCTGCAATCTTCGTGTTCTTGACCTTCAACTATGTTTCTCCAATGTTCTTCAGGAAATTAGGGCTCCAAGTGTGATTAATTGATTATTGTAATTTATGTCTCTGTTATGTTATGTTATATCCCAGCATAAGTCATGTAAAACACTGATAAAACAACGCCCAACATAGTCCCAATCCATGCCAAAGTATTCCATCCACGCCGTTGCAAAGTTCAAATCATATCAGAAGTCTTTTTCTCTCTCCCCATACCCCCACCCCGGCGGGGGTTTTATACTAGCAAGAGCCTGCCTTGGTGGGGGGTGCTACTATTTTGGGCTCTTGTACCCCCGCCCCGGCTAGGGTTTTCTTCACTTAATGCCCACCCCGGTGGGGGGTGTTTCTGCAGAATTGCTGATTTTTACCCTTTTTCATGCTAAGTCTCGCCATAATGCCGCCAATATGCTACCATAACCACGCAATGCAACCTAAACACAAAATAAAACAAAAGCAAGTAAAACTGCATAGAAATAGACAGGATCACACTGTTTAAGTCCATATCATAAGCCAATTCGTAGGTATAAAACCCACTCATGAAACTCCTCCAAACTTAAATTGTGTTAGTCCTCGAGCATAACACAATATGTAATGCAATGCAATGCAGCTAAATCTACATGCCTACAAATCCAGCAGTAAGACAGAGACAAGTCTATTCAATCAGCCTTAGAGAAATCATGTAAACATGATAGCAAGTCATATCAAGGCAAATTAATAACTTCCCAGTTAATCAATAAATCTCAAAATGTTCTAACTGATATAGTGCGTGTGTGCTCAACAACCATGCTAACTGATAATGAATCAAATATAACACATAATAAGTCTCTTTGAAGGACTCAAATAGTGTAAACTCAAGAAATCCAAAAGCAGTCTAGATCCAACTAAAATAAAATAGTTACCACTATCGAGGGTCAAAACGAGATACTTATGCTTTATTTTTCATTTATGGGAGCTTTTTGTTATTTTACCCATTTTTCACTTTTTATTTTCCTTATGGTTGTGCAATATCTAATTCCCTTAGGCTTTTCAATGCTACCTTAGCGAGCTTTAGACCAACGACTCCCAAACCATTAAGGCCTTAGGACGCTAGGTGTAAAGACATCCCATCGGGCTTACTTACTCAAGTAACAAAGGCCACAGAACTAGACTAATCACGGTGTTTATATTATTTTTTTTATAGATTATATACCCCAATTTTTCCCCCAAACTTAGGTTCTTGCCTAATCTTAACCATCATTGCATATTCATGTCTTTCTTTCATTCAAACTAGCATTATCCTCTAGAGTTCCATTATGTATCAATTTAGACTCAATCAGTCAACAAAGTTGTTCTTACTGTGCTATCCTTTTTATACCAGTTTCAAACATAATAAAAGATTTAATTCATGACAGGAAATCACATCAAAGCCTTAATAGTCAAAACTATACTTGTCTACGCAATTCCAATCTCATCATTGGCCAAAACAGACTGTAATTATCTAACAGCTGGACACATGCAAATATGAACTAAACACACAAAAAACTAACTACTATTTTTGAGATTGTTCAATTTTTTAGTTTTTTTTAATTATGAAAAGAACAAGAAACTAATTACCTTAACTATTAAAGTAAACTACTATGAAAATTTAAACTACATGCAATTACATGAATGCAAACATACATGATATAAACTAAACATGAAAAATAACAAAACTAACATATGCAAACTAACATAGATATCAAAAAAAATTAATACTAACTCCCCCAAACTACAATGTCCTCATTGTAAATATAGAGCAATAAAATAACAAAGGACTTCCCTATATCATGTTAAGCTTGTGGTGGTGATGGTGGTGATGGTGGACTTGGAACAAAAACTCTGTTCTCCTCCATGTTTGAATCGGATGGAGGGTACTGTGGCATAGGATCAGGTGTCTGGTACTGAAACTGAGCAGCATCGACTGGATTTAGACTCTGTAGTGCTGCATTCAACGAGGCAAAGGATTTGTTCATGGCGTTGAACATATGGTCCTACCTAGCCGCCAATCGCTTCATCTGTCGGTTAGCTTCTTTGTCACGATCATCAATATGGCACTAGAGACTGCAGAATTGATTACTGAACATGAACTTGCCCGACCTGCTACTCCCAACAGTCTCATCATCTCCTACGACCTTATCAGCTCGAAACTCCTCATCCTCCGAGGTGACCTCAGCCTCTTCTTCTTCCTCAAAAGTCGTAGGAAATATAAAATCGACACTTCGTGGGTAAGACTCCCCTCCAGGACATACTAAATATCGAGCTATCATTTTGTGGTCTAATAGCTGAAGGGGCTACTGCATAGGTTCGTCACCTAACCAACGCACACCAGAATGCCAACACAACCCACATATGAGTGATGGGTGTGGCATCCCGCCTAAGAATGGCCCACGCAGACAACGGTGGATAGAAAAACTGATGATGGACCCAATATCGATGTCGAAGTCCTTCACGATGGCATATAGTAGCAACACCTTTTCCCTTGTCATCTTGCTGGTATGCGTCGAAGGAAACAGCTTTGCACACAAAAATGTATACCATATCTTCCCATACAAACTGAGGTCTTTGCTTAGGAAAATTGTGCCACCTTTTCGTCCTTTGACCCACACTGTGCTCAGTTTAGATATCTCAGTCAAAATTTGGTCGGGATTGCTATCAGGAAGCTGAGTATACTGGCATATGGCAAGGGCTCGCAAGCTGTAGTACTCGTTGATGGCATCTAGACTGAATGGAACCTGTTTACCCCTCACAAATGCCCTGTATGGCGCCCTATCCCTAATATTGGCATAGAATTCTTTCACCATATTTACTATCCCTGGGTTAGGATCATCTGTGAGCATCTCCCAACCTTGCTCATGTATTTTTTGACGCATCTGCCCATCGAAATAATCTGGTGCCAATCTCCGCTCAGGAGTTGGCACTAAGTAGTCGTATTTGTCAGCGGCGTTGGCACTTATGAACTTTCGTCTGTCGAAGGCACGTGTAGGTGGTGAAGAACCTGAACCTTCGCCTCTTTGGCGCTTCGATGGTGTCTTAGGTGCCATGTTAGTTAATTACAGTCATAATTTCCCCCCAAATATGTTTTGGACAAAAACTCAAACATGTGGTGTGTACAACTAACAATACCCCCAAATTTGAACAATTGAACCCAACTTTGCAAAGAACTTGATACAAATGACTTACCCACTAATTTTCCTACTGTTGATGATGTTGGTGCAGTGGGTGTTATCCTAATTGATGTTGATGCAGCAGTGTGATGATTGAAATCCAATAATTATGAATCAACTGATGTCAAACTACTTACCCACACTGATTGGCCAATTGAATGATGATACTGCCAAGATTGTATGTCCAAATTTGAACTTTCCCTTTTGCCTTTCTTCTACAGAACTGAATGATGGCAAACCCTAGATTTTGGGTAGTGAAATCCAAAAATTGGTGTGTAATGGTTAATTTTAGGGTTTGTGTATATATAGAGTAGGAGATATGCTCGGATTTGAAGGAGACTGAGGGGGATGAGTGTTGTCGTGGGTGAATTCGTGGGGTTGAGAATTGGTTATGATCGGTTAAAGAGAAGAGAAGTGGAGAAGTTCGATGAAATCCTATTCTGCAGGCTTTAAAAAAAATTTCAACTTCCTGTATCCTCACCGGGGCGGGGGGTGTTTTCTCTATAAAGGCCTACCGGGGCGGGCATATCTAGAAACCCCCCCCCCCCATTGGGGCGGGCATGTCAGGCTGTAAAACCCCCCACCAGGGCGGGGGTCCCTTTTCTATTCAACTTCAAATTTTACACTTCTTTTCCCCGTATGCATGACCAATGGCATCCTAAGTACATGAAATTCATTAAAAAACTCAATATAAGATAACATCATGGAGCATGAGAAAGAACAATGAAAATTACTTAAAATCATTAACTAAGCGATACTAGAATTACGAACTGGGTTGCCTCCTAATGAGCACTTGTTTTTGAGTCTTTTAGCCTGACTACTCCCTGTTCATGGCACATCGACAAGTGTTATCGCGGTGGCTTCGTGGTTGATGTCGCCACCCCAATAATGCTTTAACCGCTACCCGTTGACTTTAAATGTCTCAAACGGATTTCTACTGTATAGTTCAATGACGCCTTGTGGGAAAACAGTCTTGATCGTGAATGGCCCTGACCATCGAGATTTGAGCTTTTCGGGGAAGAATTTTAGTCATGAGTTGAATAGTAACATAGATTGTCCCGGTTTGAACTTTGTATGCATAATCTTTTGGTCGTGTCACTTCTTGACATTTTCTTTGTACAATTTTGAGTTCTCATATGCTTGCAGTCAAAATTCATCGAGTTCATTCAATTGGAATAATCTCCTCTCTCCTGTAGCTGTTTGATCAAAGTTGAGTTTTTGGATGGCCCAGTATGCCTTATGATGTAATTCCACTAGGAGGTGACACGTTTTCTCATAGACTAACTGATATGGAGACATCCCTATTGGTGTCTTATATGATGTCCTATAAGCCCATAACGCGTCATCTAACTTTAGAGACCAATCTTTTCTGCTCGAATTCATCACCTTCCCTAAAACTCTCTTCACCTCTCTGTTAGAAACCTCAGCTTGTCAACTCGTTTGGGGGTGATACACTATTGCAACCCTATGATTGACCCTGTACTTTGCCAAGAGAGCTATAAATGACCTATTGCATAAGTGACTTCCCTCGTCACTTATGATTGCTCTTGGCGTGCCAAACCTCATACAGATATTCTTCTGTAGAAATTTTAGAACTACCTTGGCATCATTTGTAGGGAGTGTTATGACTTCAACCCACTTTGATACGTAATCCACAGCTAGCAGAATGTACAGGTCGTTGAATGAGGGCTAAAAAGGTCCCATGAAGTCCTTCCCCCATACATCAAAAACCTTGATTTCTATGATCGTGTTGAGCGGCATCTCATTCCTTTTTGATATATTGCCCACCATTTGGCATCTGTCGCAGTTTTTCACGAATAAGTGGGCATCCTTGAACATAGTAGGCCAATAGAATCCTACCTGAAGTACCTTGGCCACTGTCCGCTCACTCCTATAGTGTCCCCCATACGCAGATGAATGACATTCATGCAGAATATTTTTCACTTCGCTGTAAGGCACACATATACGGATCTTTTTATCTGCGCACTATCTAAATAGATATGCTTCGTCCCACATGTACCACTTGACATCTTGTAGGAACTTTCTTTTTGCTGTCATGCCAAATCATCGGGAAGGATATTGCTCACCAAGTAATTTGCAAAATCTGCATACCATGGAAACTCAGAGTTTACTCCAAATAGTTGCTTATTTGGAAATGACTCATTGATCAAACATTTATCTGTCCCATCCTTATCTGAATTTTCCGGTCTCTAAAAATGATCCGCCATTTGATTTTCGGTCCCCTTCCTATCCTTTATTTCTAAGTCAAATTCCTTGAGGAGTAGAATCCATCTAATGAGCCTAGGCTTAACATCCTTCTTTGTGATCAGATAACGAATCGCCGAGTGACACGAATCACCGAGTGATCCGTGTATACCACCACCTTTATTCCTATCAAATAAGCTCTAAATTTGTCAAAGGCGTATACTACTGCAAGTAATTCCTTCTCGGTAGTTGTATATTTCAATTAGGCATCCATGATGGTTTTACTTGCATAGTATATGGCATGGAATATCTTCTCTCGACGTTGACCCAAAATATCCCCTATTGCATAGTCGCTAGGATCGCATATTAACTCGAAAGGCATTGTCTAATCCGGTGCTACGATCACGGGAGTTGTAGTCAATCTCTTTTTCAACTGCTCAAACGCTGACACGCATTCTTCATCAAAACTAAAAATTGTATCTTTCTCTAATAGACTGTATAAATGTTTAGCAATCTTTGAGAAATCCTTAATGAACCTTCAGTAGAATCTGGGGTGTCCAAGAAAGCTGCGGATTCCCTTCACTGTAGTCGGCGGTGGAAGATTCTCGATTGTGTCCAGCTTTGCCCTATCAACTGCCAAACCCTTTATAGAGACCTTGTGCCACAAGAATAATTCCTTCATCAACCATAAAGTGGCAGTTCTCCCAGTTTAGCACCAAGTTAGTTTCCACATATCATTTTAGAACCATGACCAGATTTTCAAGATAGGCATCAAAAGTATTTCCATAGACTAAGAAGTTATCCATGAAAACTTCGACATTCCTCTCCACCATGTCCGAAAAGATGGCCATAATACATCTTTGGAAAGTCGTCAGTGCATTACACAACCTAAAAGGAATCCCCCTGAATACAAAGGTGTTGTATGGGCACGTGACGGTGGTCTTTTCTTGATCCTCAGAAGCTATGACTATCTGGTTATACCATGAATATCCATCCAGCAAACAGTAGTATTCATGCCCAGCCAATCGGTCCAACATCTAATCGATAAAGGGTAAAGGAAAGTGGTCCTTCTGAGTTGCCTTATTTAACTTCCTGTAATCCATGCAAAATCTCCATCCGGTCACTTCCCTCGTCGGAATCAGTTCATTGTCATCATTCATTACTACTGTTATTCCACCCTTTTTCAGAACACATTGAACTGGACTTACCCATGTACTGTCTGAAATCGTGTATATTATTCCTGCATCCAACCAATTTAAAATTTCTTTCTTTACCACTTCTTTCATGATCAAATTTAATCTTCTCTGTTGTTTCACTATTGGCTTTGAGTCCTCTTCCAAGAGAATCTTGTGCATGCAAAAAGAATAGCCTATTCCTTTATGTCGACAATTGTCCACCCTATCGCAGACTTGTATTCTCTCAGAATCCTCATTAATTTACTTTCCAGCAATTCATTACATGCAAATGAAATAATAACAGGTAAAGTATATGAATTACTCAAATAAGCATACCTGAGGTGTTTAGGAAGAGGCTTAAACTCAAGAGTGGGTGGCTCCTCAAGTGAAGGTTTCATTCTTCCCAAAGCTTTTTCTTCTGTGTGTAGTGGCTCGAATGGTACCTTGAACCTGCTAACTCTAGACAAAGAATCCAACATATGAAAGTAGTCTACAAACTCAGGATCATCCAAGTTCTCATCCCCCAATAGAGTATTTTTCAATGGATCCCTAACTAAACCTTTAACCAAGTCTTCATTAACTATTTTGTCAATCACATCCAACCGAAAACACTCTTCCTCGTCTGTAGGTAACCTCATGGCTTTGAACACGTTAAATTTAACTTCTTGGTCTTGTACTTCCATGGTTAATTCCCCTTTCTAAACATCGATGAGAGTCCTACCCGTTGCCAAAAATGGACTCCCTAAGATGAGTGAGATATTTTTGTCCTCTTCGTAATCCAAAATTATAAAATATATCAGAAAAATAAACTTATCCACCTTAGCTAAAAATATCTTCCAAAATCCCTCTGCGATAAGTTACCGATCTATCTGCTAACTGAAGTGATAAGTTTGTAGGCTTCAGAGCTAGCAAACCCAACTGAGTATAAACTGAACAAGGCATGAGGTTCACACTCGCCCCCAAATCACACAAACACTTGTTGAAGGTCATGTTCCCGATTGTGCAAGGAATAGTGAAACTCCCCGAGTCCTTCAACTTCATAGGCAACTTTCTCTGTAAAATTGCACTGCATTCCTCCGTTAAAGCCACAGTCTCGTAATCCTCTAACTTCTTCTTCCTTGACAGAATACCCTTCATGAATTTAGTGTAACTAGGCATTTGCTCTAGGGCTTCTGCAAAAGGAATGTTGATCTGAAGTTTCTTAAAAACTCCCAAAAACTTCAAGGACTACTTATCCAATTTCTGTTTCTAAACACTCTGCTGAAACGATGGTGGAGGATACACAACGGGCTCAACATCTGTCTTACTCTGGTCCACTTACTTGTCCTCACCCTGTTTCTCTTCAACCACTTTGTCTTCACCTTGTTTACCATCTTTCTTTGCTGAATTTTCCACTTCTCAAAGTGATTGCTTGACACTGTTCATGATTCCCCTTCGGATTTTTCTCAGTGTCACTAGGTAAAGTCCCTTGAGGCCTGTTATTAAGTGCCAACGCAAGCTGTTCCATTTGATTTTCTAAATTTTTGATAGCCACTGCTTTTGTTTTCATTTTCGCCTCGTTACCAGATATGTACTTCAACAACAACTCTTCTAAATATGTTTGTTTCTCTTGACGCAGAGCTGCTTGTTGATGCTGATTTTGAAACCCTGAGGGATAAGATGGTCGTGGAGCCTGCTGATTTTGATTATTACTCCATGAGAAATTGGGATGATTCCTATTCCTCGGATTGTAGGCATTCTGATACATATTCTATGGAATTCTATTGTAGCTGCCCATAAACTATACCGCTGATGGGTTAATGGAATACTGTTCTGTAGGATGTTCCCCAACACACAACTCACAAACAAAAGTAACATATTGTGTCTGTGCACCTGTAAGAGCATCCATTTTCTTAGACAAGGCTGAAATCTGTGCCACTAACGTTGTTACCCCATCTACTTCTAACACCCCAGCTACCTTAGGCTGTGTCATTCTCGCTGTAGACCACTGATAGTTGTTAGCCGCCATCATCTCTGTCAAATTGTATGCCTCCTCATAACTCTTGGTCATGAAAGCTCCACCAGAAGTTGTGTCTATACTAGTCCTGAGATTCCTACTCAACCCATTGTGGAAAGTGTTCATCTGCAGCCCTTTGGGTAGTCCATGATGTGGGTACTTCCTACGTAGTTTCTTGTACCTTTCTCATGCTTCGTACAATAACTCCACATGCTGCTGCTCAAACATAGTAACCTCGTTCCTCATCTTCGCAGTCTTTGCTGGTGGGAAAAACTTGGCCAAAAATTTCTGAGCCAGGTAGTCCTATGTTGTAATCGACCCTGGAGGTAATGAGTGTAACCAACTTTTTGCCTTGTCCCACAGTGTGAACAGAAATAAGCAAAGTTTGACTGCATCATCTAACACTCCGTTGTATCTAAAAGTATTGCAAATTTCTAGAAAGCTGACTAAGTGCTCATTCAGATCGTCGTTGGCTAATTCCCCAAACTGCACTGTGTTCTGTATCAATTGTATGGTCCCAGGCTTGATCTCAAAATTATTCGCAGCTATCGCAGGCCTAGTGATACTCGATTGAAGTTCAGTCACCCTGGGAGTAGCATAATCCCTTAGCACTTTCTGATCCTCTGCATCCATTGTTTCTTCCTGTTTATCAAAGCTCACTCTGTTTTTTCTGATCCACTTACTCAACCTCTGAAATCGTCATTCGATGTCGTCCTCGAAAGGAAGCAAGTTTGGATTCTTAGACCGAGTTTGCATACACTAATTAAACTAATATTGAAAAAAAATACTAGAATCAAAACTAGTCCCCGGCAGCTGCGCCAAAAACTTGTTGGGTAAATTTTATAGATGCTCTACACGCAAGTATACATGGTCAACAAGTAATATAATAGTAAGAAACGTATTGTTCCCACAGAGACTAGTATGAAATTTAATCTAACAATTAACAGTTTTATATTAAACTACTCAAATTAATGATTATAGTTAATAAAAACTAAGAAACTAAAAATTAAAACCAATCAACACAAATTATTAACCGTAATTTCAAGCAAATAATGGAGAATTAGGCTTACAATTTCACTTTAAGTTTCACTCTGATTATTACACCTTTTTCCAGTTTAACTTACTCTCTCAGTTTATTAATCAAGAACACTCAAATAGAATTAGCCATCTCTCGATGCACTAACACTGTATTAACTTAAATCCACAAATTTGATAGAATTAAGACAAACACCCTAATTAACTAATCCACTATATCTCTATGTGAATTAAAATCAAAGAAGGTTTAAATCTCAAGTTCGTTACGCGATTACATGCGATGTTAGGTATATCTCTATCCTAAACATTCATCAAGATTCTATTAAACCACAGAATTCAAGAACACACGTTATTGTAATTAGGTCTAGATTTATACATCATCTCTGGAATTCATACAAATCCACATAAAATTGGTGATCAAGCAATACATAAATTAAAGTACAAATCACAATAGATAAATTGAATTGATAGTATTATTAAACTGAAATTAAGGCATGACAATCATCATTCAACACTAAAGATCCATTGTAAGCTTAAAAAGTAATTTAGTTCATCATAAATGAATTAAATACTAAAAAGATAGAGAAATTCATCATCCCAATTACAATATTTGAATTAAAAGACAAATAATAGTAAAACACCACCCATATCCTCGCTCCAATCTGCAATCTTCGTGATCTTGACCTTGAACTTTGTTCCTCTAATGTTCTTTAGGAAATTAAGGCTCCAAGTGTGATTGATTGATTGTTGTAATTGATGTCTCTGTTATGTTTTGTTATATCCCAGCATAAGTCATGTAAAACACTGATAAAACAATGCCCAACAAAGTCCCAATCCATGCCAAAGTATTCCATCCACGCTACTGCAAAGTTCCAATCATATCATAAGTCTTTTTCTCTCTCCCCGTACCCCCACCCTAGCGGGAGTTTTATACTCACAAGGGCCACGCCCGTGGTGCTACTATTTTTTAGCTCATGTACCCCATTTCCTGGGGGTTTTCTTCACTATAATGCCTTACCCAATGGGAGTGTTTCAGAAATTGCTTGATTTTAACCTTTTGCATGCCAAGTCTCGCCATAATGCCACCATAACCACGTCATGCAACCTAAACACAAAAAAAAACAAAAACAAGTAAAACCGCACAGAAATAGACAGGATCACACTATTTAAGTCCATATCAGAAGCCGATTCGTAGGTATAAAACTCACTTATCAGAAGACTAAGGATAATTTATTCTACATTATCTTAGTCATAATATTCTTTACTGGGCTAGTTGAGCTCACCCTTTTCTTTTGTTGTTCTCTTCAGGAAATGAGAATATAGATACTAGTCAGGGAATGGAGTGACGGTCCGAGATAGTCACTATAGCACTCTTCATTATATTGTAAAATAGTGTGACAATAATTATAATGAAGTCTTAATTTGATAATGGATATTGTCGTATTATGTACGATGCAATATTTGTATTCAAACTCATAGCTTATGTGTTATCGTATTTTTAACGACTATTGTATAAATGAAGTTTGTATTTGAATTTATACCATGTATTTTGACGACTCAAAATGGTTTGTGTGGACCTATTTTGGGGGCGTCACAACCGCCATGAGTATATGTCCTGGGGGGGTCGGTGGGTTCAAAAGTTCTTTCATTTCTTGTTAGAATTTTTCTACTCATGTCTAGCTTAAGTTAGAGCTACCTCTAGAGACCACCTCATAGCTATTTCTAGCTATTTCTTCCTCCATAGTTCGTGCGAAGTTTCATATGAATTTTTATGTGCACGATAAACTCTATCTATCCGTTAGAGTTATATTTTTTTATAAAAAATTTATTTTAGTACTATAGCTATTCTAAATTATAAGATTATTGTTGAATTTTGAAAATTAATTAAAACATTTTTAAACTTAAAATTAAGATGATTCAATATGTTGATGGACCCAAACCGAAGCGTTTATAGAGCGAATGATTAGGTGGGAATAACCATATGATTCATTGTCTAGATACAATGAACATGTGTATTTCTCTCTATTTATATCTTGGAAATTATATATATATATATATATATATATAAGTTACACTTCCTCTATCTTGGATATATAAAAAGAAGAGAGCTGATCATTTTGGTTACAACACAACACACAAAGCTAATTAGCATGTATTCTCTATAAGCCAATGGAAGTCTTTTGGAAAATTTGAAAGCTTTGTAGCTACTCAAAATTTGGAATACATATTTGGTACTCATGATAATGTAGTCCAAATTATCGTTGAGATCATTGTTTGTAGAGCTAGTGATTCTAGTCGTTCGTTGTTGTGGGCATACGCTTCAAAAGGTAATTAGAAAATTTTAATTTTTTGGTTTATATACACTACAAGTATACTTTATGTTATTACATTGGTGTTAGAGCTATCTTGTGCTAGAAATCATGTTATATATGCTATCCATGATGTCATGCATGTGCTTTATGTTTTTCGCTACAAAAGAAAGCTTAAATAACATGATAATGGTATAATATGTTAGAGATATTATTTGAGCATGAAATATCATTATGATCTAGCATATATGATGACTATATAGCCTGTAAAATTTCGTGCTAATTGGTTTTGTATTTTGGGAGATATTTAAAACAATAGTTGGTTGTAAATATTTTTTAAAATCCAAAACTGTTTTTCTTTGAAGTTTGAATTAAATTTCTGATCATATGGTTGTGTAGAACTTTTCGATACGAATCCGTGAATATATTATTTGCATTTTTGGACTTGAAACGAATTAGTTTTGGCCATTTTAAAAAATGATACCAAACTATAATTTTTCACCTGAAAACCTTAGTTGGAGGTTGAAGGTGATTATATGGCTAACATGTCAGCTTCCACGTGGTGTCTCATCATCCTGACACGTGTCAGTTGACCAAGTCACATCAACAACATGTGGCAGTTGACGTGACAGTTGACAGAGTCATAAGGTGACACATTAACTACCACGTGGTCCAATCAATGGATGTCGTGTTTCAGTCAACCTTTAAAATTGGACGGTCTATGTAGCTCCCAAAATAGGTATACATCACCCATCTTGAGTTGCCAAATACATGGTATAAAATACAACTACAACTATACAACTGTCGTGTAAAATACGACAAAACATAGATGAGAGTTTTAACACGAATATTGTCTCCTAGACATTATTCACACTCAAATTCAATCTCATTACAATTATTATCACACTATTTCACAGAATAGTGAGGACTACTAAAATAACCATCTGGACCATCAATCCATTCCCCGACTAGTCCCAGCTATATTCTCATTTCCTGAAGAGAACAGTGAAAGAAAAGGGTGAGCTCAAGTAGCCCAGTAAGAAATATTATGACTAAGATAATGCATAATAAATTATCCTTAGCCTTCAACAGTATAACAACTGATAGAATACAATAGACAACAAGTTTTAGATCAACAACTGTAGCGGAGTAAGCAATCCATTAGAAGAGTCAAGCAGAGTATGATATCTAATATCTTTTATGATTTAAAAGTTTATCATCAATTTTATTCCTGTAATACCCATTAACAGTTCTTTATTATACCCAAGAAAAAGAGAACTTTCATCATCTGACTTCACCTGAACCACCAAAGATTTTAGTTAAATTCACAATTCATGTTTATAATAATGTGAAACAACAGTTCCTCCTTGCCAAAAAGGCTTAATAGAACGTTTACTAATTCTCCTTACCCCAAAGGCTAAAGATATTCAAATGTAATAACAATGATCATACCAATCAGTTGTCTATCTTTGCACTACGAGCCAAAGATATTCAACTATAAAACCAATGGTCATGATCATACAAATCAATTGCCTGTCAGTGTGCTCCGACCAAAGACATTCAACTCTTAACTAATGGTTATGATCCTGCCAATCATATCATCGAGTTATCCCTGCACTACGGCCAAGGATATTTGTTAGTATCACAAATGGTTATTATCATGTCATACACCTATCTATCTTTGTACTATGATCCAAAGCTATCTATCAACAGTTCATCTTTGCACTACGACCAAAAATATCAATCAACAGTTCTTCTTTGCACTACAAGTTAAAGACATACAACTGTAAAACCAATAACCAACAGTCTATCTATGCATTATGGGCCAAAGATGACTTTTAACGCAATATAAGTATGAGGATCATGACAATGATATAAAGAATCAATCAAATGAGATAAAGGATAAATATTAAACATTTATAATATAATTTATCTAGAGTTCAAGAATATCTAAATTGTCAACATGATCACCAATTGTGGAGTAAAATTCAAGAATAATATTCATGTATCAAAAATTAATTTGGACAAAAAAGAATCAATTTTTCATCGTGAATAGTACCCCGTGAATTGTACTTCATAAATAGTATCCCGTGAATAGTACTTCGTGAATAGTATTTCGTGAATAGTATCCTGTGAATAGTACACTGTGAATAGTATTTTGTGAATAGTACTTTATGAATAGTACATCGTGAATAGTACCCCCGACTGAATAATACCCGAGTGAATAGTATCCGGTGAATAGTACATGAGTGAATAGTACCCCATAAATAATACCTCAAGTGAATAGTACCCGAGTGAATAGTATCCCGTAAATAATTCCTAGAGTGAATAGTACCCGAGTGAATAGTAAGAAATAATAACCCTTACGAATAAGAAATAAATAACATCCCTTACGAATATTGAACGAAAATAATATTCCTTATGAATATTAAACGAAGACAATGAATATTGAATGAAAATGATATTCCTTACAAATATTAAACGAAAATAATATTCATACGAATACGAAAAATAATATCTCTTCAGAATATGAAATAAATAATACCCCTTACCTTAGAAGAAGACTGGATACTGGAATAGTGAAGTAGTAGAATACTCTTCTTCTTTCTCTCTAAAGCTTCTCTCTCTATAATTGCTCTTGTGAGTCTTAGTGAATTGGTGAGAATGAAAGAAGAATGAGCTTCTATTTATAGGAAAACATAGTTTCGATAATTGCACATTTTGGAGCTCGAATTTTTATAGTATAGTGCCTTCATCTTTTTCTCCATTTTTAATTTAGTCCTACAAGTATTATCAAACTTGCACCACCTCCCCTAATAGTACATGCATGTGAATCAATAGTTCCATTCATGTGAACAAATAGTTATATGCATGTGAACTAATAGCAATTAATTGCTCATTTATCTGATTAATTACCCGTTTGGTCAATTTAACACCCATAAATCAACTATTATCGAAATAAATGTCGATTTCTACTACCACTAATAATCCCAACACAGTGAAAATATTTTTTATCAATAATTTCATCTTTAATCAACACAAAAGTATTCATCATTAATATTATAACTCACAATATTTAACAACCAGATCATTCCCAAGAAAGAAAGAACTTTCTGATAAGGATTTCTCCCTATTGGCGCGCATTTAGGTGACCAAACCCCTTTCCTCGACAGAACTTTCTAGACAGCGTCAATATTGCAAATAATAATATGAATAACTTTGTCGTCTCAATTATTGATTTAAAAATATTATGCAGATGATACTGTGACAATAATTGAATCAATAATATGAGAGATATTATGCAGTAGTTACTGTAGTAATAATTGAGTATAACTGACTGAATTCTCATGTAAGCATCAATAATCAAAGATATTGTATAATACCGTGTGCTACTATGCAACCACACGTATTACTGTACTTTTATCACTGATTATTTTATGACAACTTGCTTACTTTAAAAAAAAATTCACATATCACCCTTAACCTTAACCTTTTATCAATTTAACCATTTACTAAATAAAATAATAATTAAAGGAAAATTGAATACTTTTATTTCATAAAATTCGGGATCTCATAATCTCCCCTCCATATGAAATTTCATCCTCGAAATTTACGTACCTGGTAGTTCGAAGATATGAGAATACCTTGCTTTCTTTTCGGATTGTACCTTCCCGGTTATTTCCTCTCTATCATGATTTTCCCATTTCTCATCTACTATATTTCAAATATCATTCTAGAATATAGTTTCAAAATAAGGGTTAATTGACATGCCACATATTATCCCTATATTCTGACTGACCAATTAAATAACAAATAACTTAGGTAGGTCATACTAGCGAAGGATTAAACCGTCTCTCTCCTCCTAGTTCTAGTCTCACAGCTCAGATAGGGATCATATCCCTAAGCTTTGATACCAACTGTGATGCCCCCAAAATAGGTATACATCATCCATCTTGACTCGCCAAATACATGGTACAAAATACAACTACTAATATACAATTGTCGTGTAAAATACGACAAAATATAGCTGAGAGTTTTAACACGGATATTGTCTCCTAGACAATATCCACACCCAAATTCAATCTCATTACAATTATTATCACACTATTTCACAGAATAGCGAGGACTACTAAAATAACCATCTGGACCGTCAATCCATTCCCCGACTAGTCCCAGCTTTATTCTTATTTCACAAGAGAACGAAGAAAAGAAAATGGTGAGCTCAACTAGCCCAAATGAGAAATATTATGACTAAGATAATGTCGAATAAATTATCCTTAGCCTTCAACAGTATAACAACTGATAGAATACAATAGACAACAAGTTTTAGATCAACAACTGCAGCGGAGTAAGCAATCCATTAGAAGAGTCAAGCAGAGTATGATATCTATGTATCTTCTATAATTTAAAAGTTTATCATCAATTTTATCCCTGTAATACCCATTAACAGTTCTTTTTTATACCCAAGACAAAGATAACTTTCATCACATGTCTTCACCTGAACCACCAAAGATTTTAGTTAAATTCACAATTCATGTTTATAATAATGTGAATCAACAGTTCCTATTTGCCACAAAGGCTTAATAGAACGTTTACTCAATATCCTTACCCCAAAGGCTAAAGATATTAAAATGTAATAACAATGATCATACCAATCAATTGTCTATCTTTGCACTACGAGCCAAAGATATTCAACTATAAAATAAATGGTCATGATCATACCAATCAATTTCCTGTCAGTGCACTACGGCCAAAGACATTCAACTATTAACTAATGGTCATGATCCTGCCAATCACATCATCGAATTATCCCTGCACTATGGCTAAGGATATTCGTTAGTATTACCAGTGGTCATGATCATGTCATACACCTGTCCATCTTTATACTACGAGCCAAAGCTATCAATCAACAGTTCATCTTTGCACTACGACCAAAGATATCAATCAACAGTTCTTCTTTGCACTACAGTCCAAAGACATACAACTATAAAACCAATAACCAACAATCCATCTATGTATTACGGGCCAAAGATGAATTTTAACGCAATATAAGCATGAGGATCATGACAATGATATAAAGAATCAATCAAATGAGATAAAGGATAAATATTAAACATTTATAATACAATTTATCCAGAGTTCAAGAATATCTAAATTTTCAACATGATCACCAATTGTGGAGTAAAATTCAAGAATAATATTCATGTATCAAAAATTAATTTGGACAAAAAAGAATCATTTTTTCTTCGTGAATAGTCCCCAGTGAATAGTACTTCATGAATTTTAATACCCGAGTGAATAGTACTCCATAAATAATACTCTGAGTGAATAGTACTCGAGTGAATAGTACCCCGTAAATAATACCCCGAGTGAATAGTACCCGAGTGAATAGTATCCCGTAAATAATACACAGAGTGAATAGTACCTGAGTGAATAGTAAGAAATAATAACCCTTACAAATAAGAAATAAATAGCATCCCTTACGAATATTGAACGAAAATAATATTCCTTACAAATATTAAACGAAGACAATGAATATTGAACGAAAATTATATTCCTTACGAATATTGAACGAAAATAATATTCATACGAATATGAAAAATAATATCTCTTCAGAATATGAAATAAATAATACCCCTTACCTTAGAAGAAGACTGGATATTGGAATAGTGATGTAGCAGAATACTCTTCTTCTTTCTCTCTATAGCTTTTCTCTCTATAATTTCTCTTGCGAGTCTTAGTGAATTAATGAGAATGAAAGAAGAATGAGCTTCTATTTATAAGAAAACATAGTTTCGATAATTGTAGGTTTTGGGGCTCGAATTATTAAAGTATAGTACCTTCATCTTTTCCTCCATTTTTAATTTAGTCCTACAAGCATTATCAAACTTGCACCACCTCCCATAATAGTACATGCATGTGAATCAATAGTGAATGCATGTGAATCAATAGTTCCAATCATGTGAACAAATAGTTATATGCATGTGAACTAATAGCAATTAATTTCTCATTTATCTGATTAATTACTCGTTTGGTCAATTTAACACCCTGAAATCAACTATTATCGATATAAATATCGATTTTTACTAACACAAATAATCCCAACACAATAAAAATATTTTTTATCAATAATTTCATCTTTAATCAACACGAAATTATTCATCATTAATATTATAACTCATAATATTTAACAACCAGATCATTCCCAGGAAAGAGGGGGCTTTCCGATAAGGATTTCTCCCTATCGTAATTAGGTGACCAAACCCCTTTCCTCGACAGAACTTTCTAGACATCGTCAATATTACAAATAATAATATGAATAACTTTGTCGTCTCAATTATTGATTTCAAAATATTATGCAGATGATATTGTGACAATAATTGAATTAATATTATGAGAGATATTATGAAGCAATTACTGTAGCAATAATTGAGTATAACTGAGTGACTTCTCACGTAAGCATCAATAATCAAAGATATTGTACAATACAGTGTGCTACTATGCAACCACGCGTATTACTATACTTTTATCATTGATTATTTTATGACAACTTGCTTACTTTGAAAAATTTTCACATATCACCCTTAACTTTAATCTTTTATCAATTTAACCATTTACTAAATAGAATAATAATTATAGGAAAATTGAATACTTTTATTTCATAAAATTCGGGATCTCACACGGTCAACAGATTGGTCACGTCGACATCCTGCTTGGTGTGTCACGCCATGCGCGCAGACATTTAGCGGCCGACACTCACAAAGAATGATAATGCAATCTGCACCCATGACCGCCTTCCAATTTTTTCCCGCTTGTGAAAATTTTAAAATAATTTTTATTTTTTATTTCTAGATTTTTCATATATTAAAATTAATATTTTTATATATTTATAATTTTTAGAAATAAAAATTGTAGTTAAAAATTTGCTTTACAATTGTTTTAAAAATATTGGGAAATTGGTTTTCTGTCCAAAAATTTTCATAGATACTAGAAAGCTATTTTTTCATTTATTCACCAAGGGTGTTGAAAAATAATTATTAATAGTGGTCTAAACTATTTTTCTTGTCAAATAAAGCATGTAACGTTTATTATTATAAATTGTGTATTTTTCAAAAAATTCCAGAAAATTTTTAGATTGTTAATAACCTGTTATTATACTTCATGAAATTTTTTGGTAGCTATACTATGTGCCTTACATGGTGTTGCATTTTATTTGGAATAATATGAGTACTTATGATAGTAAAATTTATTTTTTATAAATTGTATATTGTTTAGAAAATTTCGTAATGTTATTTATGAATAAATAATCTGCTTAAAATTTTCCAGTAGCAATATAAGGTGTTTGGCATATTATTGTATATTATGTGGTATAATATCATGTTTTATTTAATCCTTTTAAATATTTAGAATATTTAATATGCAATAGATTTTATATAATTTTTAGTATGCATATTAGGGACTATTTAGAATGCCATGAACACTTATATATGCTTAAATTTAGTGGGAGGAATTTAATAAGTTTTTTAAATTCTATGCATATCTTTGGGATAAATAAACAATAATTAAATATACACGCAAACTGTGATTCCCAAGCTTAGCAAAGTTTCCTTTTTGTGTTTATACTTGATTATTTTAGTAAGTTTATGTTATGCGGTAAAGATAAGTTAATATTGTTGTAAACTCTTAAAATTGTCTAATAACGTTTTATAGATTGTTTAGATGGCTTCAAAACAAATTATTGATGGTAGCTTATCGCTTAGGCAATCGTGTTGTCTTACGATGATGCAGACCAAGAAGTTGTTGAAAAAGGATGTGTAGGTTATTTAGCCTATATCGTAGATACTTAGAAAAAGGGAGTAGAAAAGAAAAATATATCAGTAGTGAGAGATTTTCAAGACGTATTCCCAAACAATCTGTCTGGCCTTCCCCCAGCAGAGAAATCGAATTCGTAATAGACTTAGTACTTGGAACTGCACTAATTTCGAAAGCCCAATATCGTATGGCGCTGGTAGAAATGAAGAAATTGATGATATAATTGTAAGAATCGCTAGACAAAGGTTATATTCAGCCGAGTGTGTCTCCCTGGGGAGCACCAGTGTTGTTTGTTAAGAAGAAGGATGGATTTATGAGCCTCTATTTTGACTATTGAGAGTTGAACAAAGTGAAGATTAAGAATAAATATTTGCTACCAAGAATAGATGACCTTTTTGATCAATTGAAGGGACAAAGTGTTTTTCAAAGATAGATCTACGAACGGAATATCATGAGTTGAAGGTACGAAAGGAAGATATACTGAAGACGACATTCCGAACCCATTACGGACACTACGAATTTCTGGTAATGTCATTCAGATTGACGAATGCTCCAGCAACATTCATGGACTTGATTAATCGAGTTTTCAAGACATATTTGGATAAGTTCGTGGTAGTTTTTATTGACGATATTTTAATTTACTCGAAGACCAAGGAAGAGCAGGCCGATCATTTGAAGGTGGTGTTAGAGGCGCTAAGAAGGGAGAAAATGTACACAAAATTTCTAAGTGCGAATTTTAGATCCTATAAAGGTGAAGGCGGTAAGTAATTGGGAGCAGCCGAAGACGCCAATGGAAGTACGAAGTTTCTTAGGGTTAGCTAGGTACTATCAAAGATTTCTCCATGATTTTTCTAAGATAGCAACCCCATTGACCAATCTAACGATGAAGACAGTGAAGTTCATGTGGACGGAGAAGTGTGAAGAAAGTTTCAAGGAGTTAAAGAAGAGGTTGAGCGAAGTGCCTGTATTGTCATTACCAGATGATACGGGAGGTATTGTGGTGTATAGTGATGCGTCGCACAAAGGTCTTGGTTGTGTGCTAATACAAAATGGCAAGGTCATTGCGTATACTTCACGATAGTTGAAAGATTACGAGAAGCGATACCCTACCCATGACTTGGAGTTAGCGGCAATAGTCTTTGCACTGGAAAATCGAGAGACATTATTTGTATGGAGAGAAAATGTGAGATATATAAAGACCACAAGAGACTAAAATATATCTTCACAAAAAAGGATTTGAACATGCGACAAATGAGGTGGTTGGAATTCATCAAGGACTACGACTGCGAAATTTTTTATCACCGAGGAAGGCAAATGTAGTAGCCAAACCGTTGAGTAGTAAAGGAAGGGATAATTTTCTAAAATTGACTACTCAGGAAGAACTAATAAGAGAAATGGAAAGATTAGAAATAGAAGTGAAGGAACCCACGAAGCCCGAGGAGAAGTTATTTGTAATGGAAGCTTATCCGACATTGTTAGATAGAATAAAGGAATCGCAAGAGAATGATGGAGAGTGTGAGAAGATAAAGCAATGGATAGCAGAAAATGAAGAAGAAAAGTTCAGAATGGATAAGGACGGTATATTAAGATTCAAAGATCGAGTGTGGGTGCCAGCTGTAACCGAATTAAGATAGGAGATCCTGCACGAGGCACATAATTTGTCATATTTTGTTCATCCAAGAGGCACAAAAATTTATCGGGATCTTCAATAAAACTTTTGGTGGTCCAACCTGAAACGAGAAGTTGTAGAGTGAGTCAATAGATGTCTTACTTCTCAACGAGTAAATGCAAAGCACCAGAGGCCGAGTGGTCTACTTAAACCGCTGAAAATACTGGAGTGAAAATGGGAGCACATTACGATGGACTTCGTGGTGAGACTTCCTGTAAGAACCGTGAATTATACGAATAATAATAATACTAATAAGAAAATGAATATTTATTTGAATATAAATATTGATGTGTTGTGAGATGAGTAATTCAATTCAAATTGAATTTATAAGACTTGAGAAAAATGTGGAGTTTGTGATCAGATTTGTGAAATGCCTTATGTGGCATGAGAATGGAAATTTAAGTGGTTTAATTTAATTAAGAAATGAATGAATTCAGAAGTGAATGATTAATTAAATATTATATTATTAATTAATTGTTATTGTGAATAAAAGAATACTAGTAAAGTAATTAGAATTATATTTACTCATTTAATTGATGTGTGCAAATATGTGATAGTATAGAGTAACTACATTAAAAGAAAGTGTAGTGTGCCACTTTGAGGTAACTGTAACGATTGAGAAATTCGGATTTTCTGTAAAATAATTTTATTTAATAAAATAAAGAATAAAATTATATTACATGTTATTATTACGTGTTAGTAAGATTAATGTCGTTCTATAACCTATAAACGTCGGAACTTAGTAGTATTTTGACTACGTGAGAGAATTAAAGTGTTTGAATTTCCAAAACACAAATAAAAGTTTTCTGAGAAATTTTCAGAAAAACACTATTTATCCATTTTTGCTCGGGAATTATTTTTGAACTTTCAAGAAATACAGAATATCGAAGTGAATTGGATTATGTAATAATAATTCAAGTATGGAAAACGTAATTTTTTGCATGCGGACTTAATTCGAGAATGTTAAGGAAAATAAAGTGTTAAGGAAGTGAATGTAATGATCGTATGATACGTATGTATTGTACGAGGTAACGAATACGAGTATGACACGATGTATGATACGAGTATGTATGAAGAATGGGATATCGTATATTATGAATTAGTATACGAGTTAGAATACGAGAATAATACGTAAACAATATGTATTAAGGCTTTTAGCCAATTAAAATGGAATTATGGGATTGTTTACCAATTTGTAGAGTCCAATGGAATATAATGTGCAAGCCCAAGTGGGAGAAATGTTAAAGCCCAAAAGCTTAAGTTAAGTTAATTAATCTAAGCCCAACCTATGATCCAATGGGTTAGGGTGGTTCATGGGGAAACCCATGAACATGTGGTTATTCTTGGTGACCAAGACAATTATGTGATGACCAAGATATTATTGTGATGGCCAAGTATATAATTTGGTGGGCAAGTTAACTTAGTACATAAGTATTGAATAGTAAGGAGGTGGGATTGGAGTATTGTCTAAAATACCCTAACTTAGCAAATCCTATAAATACTAAGCTATGGATTTCATTTGTTGCTTGTTCTTTTTCATCCAACACTTTTTTACTTATTGGTTAGA
Source organism: Panax quinquefolius (assembly GCA_020205615.1). NCBI lineage: Eukaryota > Viridiplantae > Streptophyta > Magnoliopsida > Apiales > Araliaceae > Panax > Panax quinquefolius. Next base: position 114,384,700 of record CM035157.1, on the reverse strand, counting down.
GAGATTAAGCAAGAATAAGTTAAACCTCCATTGTTAGAAAAGAAGAAGAAAAACTAGTTCAATAAAGGTAATGATCTTATGTCATTAGTCTTCCATCTCTACCATTATAGGTTGATAAGAGAAGTGTGGATTAATGATCATGTATGCTAAGAATGATAGGAATGAAAAAAATAAGGACTTAAGACCTAATAAGCCGAGAATAAGCACTTTATTCATAAATAAGCTATGAATTAAGTAAGAACTTGTAAGACTTGTGTCATGTTTGCATGAATGATGTTAGCATGATGAAAGTATGTAAGAATGATGGATAAAGGACTTAAACTATCATAAGTCATAAGTAGTTTATACATTGATAAGTTATAAGTTCATGAAGAATAAGTCATAACTTATCATGAAAATAAGTTAATATAATATGTAGGTTGAGATGTCAATATGATGGATAGAATCCATTTGAAATGATAATCAAATCATAAGTAACGAAGTTATGCTGGAATTCTCACGATTGGACGATAATCGTCGAATTTGTGAAATTCTCGGATTATAGGTTGAATTTTGATTTTGAGCTCAAAAATGTTGGTTTTCGTTGGGAGCAAGACTTATTTGGCATTATAGAGTTGCTGACTCAAAAATGGCCGAATTCTAACTTAGAACGAAGAAACGAGAGTTGAACGTTCACGGACGTTTATCGTTTTCGTTAAAAATGAACCAATAGGTAAATTTTGAGTTAACAAAGTCAAAAATACAAAATTCTTGCATGGACACGTAGAGTATGTGAGTTGTGAGCTAATGGCTTTTTAACGAGCCAATTCGAACTTAAAATGATCAAATTTGGAGTCCGGGAAGTTCACAAAGTTCAAAAAACTGTCCAAGTTATTTGGTGCACAAAATCAGGCCATATGGCCATGGCTTTCAAAAAAAAAGCGGCGTTCAGTACGTCGGTGCCATGCCCGACCTACTATTAGAGTCACGCACAAGGCTACCAAATGAGCTATGTGTGGTGCCAAGAACGCCAAGGCGGGATCCGCCACTACTAACCAAAGACCAAGAACGCGAAGTTGTATATAGATAATGAGCGCCATGCTGATGCCAGTCTTAAGAAATGCATAGTAAGGAAGGGTTACAAGTATAGCAAGAATGGTAGCTATTTAATAATGAAGTAAAAGCTTAATTATAACATTGTAAGCATTGTTAAACCTTAGTTATGATACATAAAGGTTGAAGATAAGTAATCAAACATGAACGTAATGACAATATAAACTATAAATGGAAAGCCGGAACCAATAGTAACAAGTCTAATACATGATTAGATTGAGAAGAAAGGTAAGATTCATTAGGAACCATGTATGCTATTCATGATCTAATGTGTTGTGTGATGTGATTATCTACTTTAGAGACCTTAAAGACTTAAAGTGAACGTATAATACCAATAGCAGACGCTGAAAGCAAGTATTCTAACCCTTGTCTATGTTCAATCTAGACAAGTTTGGTGGTTCATGTATTCTTACGCATGAATTGTTGTATGATGAAGTCAAAGCCAATTCTTTTGGCTAGACTTAAGATGTTTGGATTTCGTAGAATCTATTGATGTATGGTTAATTTTTTACCAAGCTATATTGGTGTGGTTTTCAAATGAAGACTGAGTATGCTAAAAATGTTTTGTCATCAAAATGACAGGCACGTGAGGTTGCCACAACTTAAAGGTACATACGTTTAATGAATGTAGTGTTGATCAACATAGAGTACTATAGGCTGATCACCTAGACGTGCTCGTAAGTAATACCGGACTTACGAACTTAGTATCGGGATGTCATTTTCAAAGAAAGTATGAAATGCTCAAGGTCTTGGACCGGAATTGATGTTTTACTGAATATTATCATTGTAAAACATTTTAAAGAAAAGAGAAGTGCTATTTTGAATTATCAGTAATACTTCATAACTATTGTTCAGTTATCGAAGATATATAATTTGTATGATTCAAGCATATTGTTAAATAGAATTTTTGTACTTTTTGAGCTAGTTATGCTCAATCTTGCTTGAATCATATGAATGCAGCTAAGACTGAATGGACCGAAAGATCCGGCAAGAATAAAGGAAAGGCTAAGGAGCATCCGTAGATTACCTATGTAATAGTATAGGTTTGTAATGATAATATTTGATATTATGACAAGAACAAATGTAACGGTAATAAAGAACCTGGAGAATGGTAATATTGTTTGGAATATATATAAGATATATTCATTCTTTTGAGGCATTTCGATTGAATGTTTGTGTGAACTGTAGCATCGTAGAGCACCATATGTCGGGTTGGAAGATACTTGGATTTGGGGGCGTCACAGTAACTATATAATATATAAAACTATGTAATAAATTGGAAGGAATTATAAGTTATTTAAATAATGCTTATGTACAGCATGTATGTGTGAGAACATTAAAGATGTACTATAATAATGAATTACAAATTATTTCAATAAGTAAGTCTAATTGGAATAATAAAGTTATAAAGAGATACTGAATTATTAGTGACCAATTAAATTGAGTCCATACATATTTTAAATATTAATTGGACTAAACTAATGTACATGGATTATATGATATGTGTACACATATAATCCTAACTGTTCATTATATAATAACATTAACACATTAAAATTACATTTTGGGAATCTACGGAAACAAACTAAGCATTATTAACCAAGTTGCTAAGATTTAAAACTCGCGTCCCATATTAAGTGACTCAAACAGTGGCCAAATAGTAGCCTATACTCATTTGCGTGAACTCAAGCTTTCTAGCAACATTGTTGTGATGAGGAACTGATAATTGGGAAGGTGGAGTTGGTGAAACCTTTTCACCAAATCCTCTCAATCCAATGATTTCTTCTTTCATCCCATGGTTTGATTTCTTTAAGCAATGGCTTTGTTTGGGTAATGAATTCTCTATATAAAGCACCCTCTTTTTCTCAAATTCAGTTACTAAAATTCACTGATAAGTTGCATATAGAGAGTGTGAGTTGCTGAGAATTAAGGGAGTATAATCAGTGCATTGAGGGAATCCATTTAAGCTTCAAGAGGTATAAATTCTGACTTTATGTTCTTAATTTTGAGTTTGTCAAATTCTTATAATTTTCATAAAATCTCTGTTAATTGGTATGAGATAGTAGGCCATTATGTTTTCTAAGTTAGTATGCGTGTTTAGAAGCAATGTAGTTGGTCTAGTTGCAGGAATTAGCTATGTTGTGTTAAGGCTCTGCAGAAGTAAAGCCAAAATTTTTGCTTCTGCTCAAAGTGGTGTGGTCGCGCCACTTCTATAACACAAACTCGCTACTTGTCATACTTACCGCCAATCTTGATATCTTGATCTTGTTTATCACATTATGATGAACATGCTAGTATGGATTCATTATGACTATTTATGCCTCTGATATGCTAATATAAGTGACCTTGCACGTTACTACTTATCACAACTTGAATTTTAAAAGGGAACTTGAGTTTCAAAGTATGAACTCAATGAGCCATGTATACTTTAAATTCCTAACTTGAAAACATGTTATCATGATCTGATTACATACAAACATAAGCATGAAAGCATGATTTAGGATATGTAGACTTACCTTGCATGTTTGAATAAGTGTTACTCATGGAAACTAAAAGTTTCAAGTACGAACTTGATAAACTATATACACTTTGAGTTAGGAACTTATGAACATGCTTATGTGGTCTAGTATGTATATATAAAAATATGATGTATAGTAAGTGAGTGGCTTTGCATGCTTGGTGGCTTAACATGAGATTTTCAAAGGAAATCTTAAGAATTGAAAACTAGTTTTCTAATAGATACGTTACAAGTATTCTGAATTTGACCATCATGATTAGGTGTGTTATGTCTATAGACGTGATTAACATGAATGTCTAGCTAGACATATGCATTATAAAATAGTTGAGCATAGGATATGACAAATCTAAGTGATGTAAAACTTCATAACTTGATATACATTATTTAACTAACGTAAGCATGTATAGTTGAGACCTATTGACCACGTAGCATATGTATAAGGGCAAAACCTAAGAGGGTTTGTTAAATCAACACTTAAAGTCTTGATTTTGCGGGATTTGATGATCAATCATGTAAAGAACAAGGTATAGAAGAGACCACACCTAGCTATGAACATCATAACATGAATGATTCTGTAAGTGTCATCATAATTGTATATGGGTGCGCATGTATGGCCCAGCCAATGTTTAACAGTTCTAGTTTGAACAAGGAGCAGCGCGACCGCGCCACTCCTTAGTTCAAATCCAGCGCGGCCGCACCACCCTGTAGAGAAGTCTATTTTCTGTTGATAACTTAAGAGTTGATGCATGCCTATATTGTTACATTAACCTGTAATACATGACCAGTACCTTATCCAATGTGTTAAGAAGCTTGCTAAATGATAGGATCAAATGTGTAATGGGTGTTTATAAATTTTCAAACGTTGAGTTCAAAAGATGATTACAAACTATGATTTTTGACTTCATAGAGTCTTACTAACTTATTTGGTACGTGATGATGTATGTAAGGGATTATAAGACAAAGTTTTAAATAAATGATGATAATTATATGATCTAAAGTGAAACTTAATGCTCAATGGTTAAGCATGAATAGGAGATTGGTTTGTTTATATCATGTATATATGACTAATGTATATACATAAATAGGATAATATAATTCGTTGGGTGCTAATAAGATATAAGTTGGTAATCAACGCGAAAGGCAAGTTTCCTAACTTATACGACTTTGAATGTTGTGCAAGTATCTGAACTCTATTTTATATTGAGCAAGTGTCTTAACCTAAGCATTTACTTTATGCAAGGAATCTATGATGATGCAAATTTCTAACTTACACAACTTTGGTTATTGTACAAGTATCTAAACTTTATGATTTCTATCTCATAAAACAATACCTCATAGTTAGAATAGAGTTGTTTATATTCCTTGAACTTTAATTTCGAGTATTGAACTTATAATTGTTCATATATACATTTAAAGAGCGGTCTATGCCAATTGATTCGGCTAGACCTAAATCATAATCTGAAAGCGATCCAAACCAATTGATTGATGCAGAATCTTGTATTGACTGAGATGAACAACCTTCTTTGAAGGGGAAACTATACTTGTCGGGAGATGAGTAAGCCTATACGTAAAGGAAATTGTTTTACGACATGGAGTGCCGGTATCGATTGTCTCTGATCGAGATTCGCGCTTCACGTCAAAATTCTAAAAAAGCTTGCAAGAGAGGATGGGAACATAACTAAGGTTAAGTACCGCTTATCATCCACAGACAGATGGACAAAGTGAGCGAATGATACAAACGCTGGAGGACATGCTTAGAACTTGCGTGATGGACTTCAAAGGAAGTTGGGACGATCACTTACCCTTAGTAGAATTTGCTTATAACAATAGTTACCATGCAAGTGTAGGCATGCCACCATACAAAGCTCTTTAAGGAAGAAAGTGTAGAACATCGTTGTGTTGGGATGAAGTCGGGGAACGAAAAATGTTTGGACCAGAGTTAGTACAACAAACCGCAGATGTAGTGATAGTGATAAGAGTTAGACTAGTAGCTGCATAAGATCGCTAAAAAAAATACATAGATTTGCATCGTCAAGACCGCGACTTTGAAGTCGGAAGTTACGTTTTCTTAAAATTATCTCCATGGAAAGGAAAATTATGATTCGGCAAGAAGGGAAGATTGAGTCTGAGGTTCATAGGACCATTTGAGGTATTGAAGCGAGTGGGCGAAGTGGCGTACAAAGTTGCATTACCACCTGAGTTGGAGCACATCCATAACGTGTTTTACATCTCCGTGTTATGTCCGTACAAGCATGACTACAAACATGTAATTTCCTACGAGCCCATTCAAGTGGAGAAAAATCTGGCGTATGAAGAAATTCATGTCCAGATATTAGATAAAAAAGAGCAGACACTAAGAAATAAAATTATATCTTCTGTAAAAGTACTTTGGCGAAACTACGACGCTGAGGAGGACACGTGGGGATTAGAAGATAAGATACGAAGGGACTATCCCCGTTTATTTGTGTAACCTTGTACCAATTCCAAGGACGAAATTTTTATAAGTGGGGAGGATGTAAGAACCGTGAATTTTACGAATAATAATAATAATAATAAAATGAATATTTATTTGAATATAAATATTGATGTGTTGTGAGATGAGTAATTTAATTCAAATTGAATTTATAAGAATTGAGAAAAATGTGGAGTTTGTGATGAGATTTATGAAATGCCTTGTGTGGCATGAGAATGGAAATTTAAGTGGTTTAATTTAATTAAGGAATGAATGAATTAAGAAGTGAATGATTAATTAAATATTATATTATTAATTAATTATTATTATGAATAAAAGAATATTAGTAATGTAATTAGAATTATATTTACTCATTTAATTGATGTGTACAAATATGTGATAGTATAGAGTAAATACATTAAAAGAAAGTGTAGTGTGACACTTTGAGGTAACTATATAATATATAAAACTATGTAATAAATTGGAAGGAATTATAAGTTATTTAAATAATGCTTATGTACAAAGATGTATGTGTGAGAACATTAAAGATGTACTATATTAATGAATTACAAATTATTTAAATAAGCAAGTCTAATTGGAATAATAAAGTTATAAAGAGATCTTTGAATTATTAGTAACCAATTAAATTGACTCCATACATATTTTAAATATTAATTGGACTAAACTAATGTACATGGATTGTATGATATGTGTACACATATAATCCTAACTGTTCATTATATAATAGTATTAACACATTAAAATTATATTTTGGGAATCCAAGGAAACAAATAAGCATTATTAACCAATTTCCTGAGATTTAAAACTCGTGTCCTATATTAAGTGACTCAAACAGTGGCCAAACAATAGCCTATACTCAATTGCGTGAACTCAAGCTTTCTAGGAACATTGCTGTGATGATGAACTGAGAATGGGGAAGGTGGAGTTGGTGAAACCTCTTTACCAAATCCTCTCAATCCAATGAATTCTTCTTTCATCTCATGGTTTGATTTCTTGGGCAATGGCTTTGTTTGGGTAATGAATTCCCTATATAAAGCACCATCTTTTTCTTAAATTCAGTTGTAAAAATTCATTGATAAGTTGCATATAGAGAGTGTGAGTTGCTGAGAATTGAGGGAGTATAATCAGTGCATTGAGGGAATCCATTTAAGCTTCAAGAGGTATAAATTCTGACTTTATGTTTTGAATTTTGAGTTTGTCAAATTCTTATTATTTTCATGAAATCTCTGTTAATTGGTATGAGATAGCAGGCCATTGTGTTGTCTAAGTTAGTATGCATGTTTAGGAGCAATATAGTTGGTCTAGTTGCAGAAATTAGCCATGTTGTGTTAAGGCTCTGCAAAAGCAGAGCCAAAATTTTTGCTTCTGCTCGAAATGGCACGACCACGCTACTTCTATAGCACAAACCCACGCGACCACGCCGGCTGCCAATCTTGGATACTAATCTGGTTTACTTCTGTTATGATGAGCCTGTTAGTATGGATTCATTATGACTATTTATGCCTCTGATATGCTAATATAAGTGACCTTAAAGGTTACTACTTACCATAGCTTGAATTTTAAAAGGGAACTTGAGTTTCAAAGTACGAACTCAATGAGCCAAGTATCCTTTAAATTTCGAACTTGAAAACATGTTATCATGATCTGATTACATACACACATAAGCATGAAAGCATGATTTAGTATATATAGACTTACCTTGCAAGTTTGAATAAGTGTTACTAATGGAAACTTAAAGTTTCAAATACGAACTTGATAAACTATATAGACTTTGAGTTAGGAAATTGTGCTTATGTGGTCTAGTATGTATATATGAAAGTATGATGTATAGTAAGTAAAGTGGCTTTGCGTGCTTGGTGGCTTAACATGAGATTTTCAAAGGAAATCTTAAGAATTGAAAACTAGTTTTAGCTAATAGATATGTTACAAGTATTCTAAATTTGACCATCATGATTAGGTGTGTTATGTCTATAGATGTGATTAACATGAATGCCTAGCTAGACATATGCATTGTAAAATGGTTGAGCATAGGATATGACAAGTCTAAGTGATGTAAAACTTCATAACTTGAAATACATTATTTAACTAACGTAAGCATGTATAGTTGAGACCTATTGACCACGCGGTATATGTATAATTGCTAAACGTATAAGAATTTGTTAAATCAACACTTAAAGTTCTTATTTTGCGGGATTTGATGATGAATCATATAAAGAATAAGGTATAAAAGAGACCAAACCTAGCTATGAACATCATAACATGTATGATTCTGCAAGTGTCATCATAATTGTATATGGGTGCGCATGTATGGCCAAGCTATAGAACTGTAATTTACGCGAAAGAAAAGTTCTCTAACTTACACAACTTTAGATATTGTGCAAGTTTCAAATTGTTGTTATATTAACCATATATGGATTAAGCAAATATTTGTACTTGTACAAATTATTATTCATATTCTGAAATTCGATTTAAATTATATTCTTTGGAGCATGTTGCAAGCATTGAACTTATATATGTAGGGTTTCAGCACAGAAACGCAAAATGGAATATAAAAATTTATAAAGCAATTTCTGAAACCCAACACAGGATCCATGCGAAACATATTTAATTCAGTGGTTTAGAATTTATACCGATAATAGAAAACTCCAAAATCACTTTGAATCTCCAACGCATTCCGAAAGAACTGCGCCTCTACGGTATCCACACGAACGCTCGCGAATCGTCGCACGATTCTGTAATAAAGGGAGTTGCGGTACTAGCCACCTAAGGAATGGATTTTCTGTTTTCTCTCAAGTCTCTCTCTAAGAGCGGCTAGGGTTTTCTTAGGTTTTGATTTACTTCCCTAAAATGATATATATATATATATATATATATATATATATATATATATATATATATATATATATATATATATATAGCGATAAATCTAATTAATCAAAACTCTAATCTAATTATAATAAAATCTGAATTTATATATATATATATATATATTATCTTAATTAAGTCTTACTTAATTAATATACATATATATATATACAAATCATCCTTTTTAATTTAAATTTGTGATTTAAATACTATCAATCATATTGATATATTTAAATCCTTACAATTAAATTAATTCCTCTCTTAATAATGTTACGTATGTGTGACTTATAGGTTATTATTACGCTGGCAATAATTTTAAAATCATATTATAAAATTATAAACAGTGAGCGGCATCTAGTAATGCATCACTGCTACCCAAGTAATAATAAGATCGATGATTCGATGCAACCTTTTTCTAACCAATGTTTTAATGTAATTTAATCCTTTTAACCTTGACATCCTAGATTAAACTCGAGTCATGGAATGTGTTATACTCTTCATAATTTAATCTGTGTTTTCTTGATCAATGAGTAGACTATATGAAACAAATCACTATTTGAGCATGGTCATGCATTTCATAGTCCTACTCAATCAAAAGGCCTATGGATATCACCCCTAATATATAGGAGGGTTAAATTCCATCTAGATCACTCATATTCCTCACACGATTCATGATGTACCCAATAATCATCTTTATAGTCCACCCTATTAAAGGTGACATTTGATTATATCAAAGTACATAAATTCTCGTGTAGTAATATAGTGATTTCAGGTTGGAGGACCATTACATCATTGTCACTATGAGAACCGCTAATGACACTTTGCATATTGTTCCACGTAGAATTCTCATGGTGGGTCTGTCTAGTACATCGTTCTCTAACATGTACCTATGCATTGACTTAATATCTCATATATTTATGACCAATGAGATTTGGTCATCAGTCAATCCACATACTAGTCTCAATGCATCATTGTTGTCCCATCAACAATGATACTCGACTAGGGACATTTAAGCGCAATGATATTAATTGTAATTATATAATATTATGTTCAAGTCACATACTTGAAACTATATAATTTGTATCACTATTCTAAGGAATTTTATTATGTTAACATTTATATAACGCAGTAAATAAAACCATTCATTTATTCAATCAAATATAATAAAAAAATGTCAAGCAATTATATCAAATAATTGGCCTCTAGAGCATAAACTCTAATAGTCTCCCACTTACACTTGAGTCAATCACTCATGTATCTATTACCCGTGGAACTAGTGTGACCTTCGTGCTTCTGCTGTGACAAAGCCTTGGTCAGTGGATCTGCAACATTATCATCTATTGGCACTCTTTTTATATGTACATCTCCTCTATCAATGATTTCACGGATGAGATGGTACCACCTAAGTATATGCTTGGATCTTTGGTGAGATATGGGTTCCTTAGCCTGTGCAATGGCTCCATTGTTATCATTGAATAGAGCAACCAGATCAACAATGGTTGGAACAACACCAAGTTCAGTGATGAACTTTTTAATCCATCTGACCTCCTTGCACTAGCAGCTGCAGCATATACTCACTCCTCCTCATTTGTAGAATTGGCTACTGTCTCTTGCTTCAAACTCTTCCAACTAATAACACCACCATTAAGGCAAAACACAAAACCTGACTGAGACTTATAGTCATCATTGTCAGTCTGGAAACTAGCATCTGTGTAACCCTTTACTGCCAGTTCGTCTTCACCTCCATATACCAGGAATGAATCCTTAGTCCTCTTTAGGTACTTGAGGATATTCTTGACTGTTGTCCAGTGACCTTCACCTGAATTCGACTAGTATCTGTTCGTCATGCTCAAAGCATACGAGACATCCGGACGAGTACATATCATTGCATATATGATAGATCCAATTGCTGAAGCATAAGGGATCTTTCTCATACGCTCCTCATCATCTTATGATTTAGGACATTGGGCCTTAGAGATCTTTACACCATGAGTCATGGGTAACTGTCTTCTTTTTTCCTCTTGCATGCTAAACTGTTTCAGCACTTTATCAATATATGTACTCTGACTTAAGCCGAGCATTTTTCTCGATCTATCTCGATAGATCCTGATACCTAAAATATAGGTTGCATCGCCTAAATCTTTCATGGAGAAACATTTTCTTAACCACGTTTTTATAGCCTGTAATGAAGGAATGTCATTCCCAATAATTAATATGTCGTCAACATATAATATCAGGAATACAATGTGACTCCCACTAACCTTCTTATATACACAAGGTTCATCTTCATTTTTAATAAAGCCAAACTCTTTGACTACTTCATCAAATTGAAGATTCCAACTCTGAGATGCTTGCTTCAATCCATAAATGGATCGCTGCAGCTTACATACCTTTCCAGCATCCTTTGGATTGACAAAACCCTCAGGTTGTGTTATGTACACATCCTCAAGGAGATTTCCGTTAAGGAAAGCAATTTTGACATCCATCTGCCAGATTTCGTAGTCATAAAAAGTTGTAATAGCATGTGACACCCCCCAAATCCGGGCACTTCAATCCCACAGATTTGGTGTTCACTGTCCAATTAAATCATAACTAACTACCCATAAAAAAAGGATATAATTAAACTCAAAAGTTCAAACAATCAATCTCCCATTAAAGGGTTACATAATCTAAAATAAATCCTAGGTCATCTAACATTTATTACAATCATCAGCGGAATATTAAAACATAGCCATAATCAAAACTATTACATAAGCTTCATAAATAAAAGGTAAATTAAATGTTGCCTAATTAAGCATCATGCACTTGCCCTTGCTGGTAGAAAATTCTTCAAACTTCCTAACTTCATCTGCATTGTTTTGTGCAAGAGTGAGCAAACAATTGCCCACAAGAGGAATAGTATACAATAACATTTTATGAATGAAAATTAACAAAACTTTCAATGGTAAAATTCTTTTACCGAAACAATAAACTTTAATTCAAAAGCTACGAGTTCAAAGGAATAATGAACGGTTAATTTAACAATAGATATCAACATCAAAGAATACACTGAGGGTCATAAGACCACGAACTATATCTAGGTTTTCAAGTATTTCTACTTTAACCTTTAACAGTCTAAAAGACTATAATTATCATCTATGTCCTAGGTTAACAGGTGTTTCTACTACAACCTTTAACAGTTTAAATGACTATGTGGACTATCATCATACTCCAGGTGATCAGCCCTTTGTACAATGTATTGCGCAAACATTTTAACGTTATTGCGTAGCTCTAAAATAATCCCCTAATATAGGGTTGTTCATCTCAGCTTAGATTATCAGGTTCCGAACCAAAGGAAGTTTGGTTGGGAATTAACTTCAAAGGAATTCTAGATTTTTAGAACGATCATCAACCAAGTACTGGTTGAATCAGATAGGGACCAATAACTATTCAAAAGTTTGATTATAATATTTTCATTAACAAGGTATATCGATGAATCAATAAGAGCTAGAGTATTAACAATTTCTAAATTAAACAAATGTTATCATTGACAACATGCTTTCAAAATTGTGTGAGTACATAAGCAAACCAAAGGGAGTTTGGTTTGGGTTGAATTCAAGGGTAATTTAGAGTTTAGAACATTCATCAACTAAGGATTAGTTGAATTGGTAAAGAATCGCTAGGCAACTTAGAGTTCGATACAATAATGTAAGATAGTACGATGACATTGGAGAACGAAGATTGAACAACAGTTATTAGTAGATGAATAAACACATTTCTTACAATAAAATTGCAGACTTTGAATAACCAAAGTAATCTCGTTTGGAATAAAGAAACAAAGATTAATTAACTTGCTCAACAATAAATGAGGGTTAATATGAGACCCCAGATTTTATGAATAATGATTTAAAATTTATGAAATATTTTTTTTCAATATTATGGTGTGGATTTGTTATAATGTTTTAGTTGTGGGTGATATTTACAAATTTTGCAAAGTTAGCAAGTTGTTATATAATATTCGATTGGTCGAGGAATATTCTTTGTGTCAGGGAATATTCGTACGACGGCATAATTATTGGTGGACCCCACAATGGAAGCATTGGCGTAGTAAGAAAACGACAGAATTATCTTTTTATAAAAATAACGGCGGAGGTTTTTGCCGTTAATATTGTTGAACTACCCTAGTAAAAAAGTACTGATGTCTGGCGTGGTTGCATAGTAGCACACGGTATTGATTATTGATGCTTACGTGATAAGTCACTCAGTTATACTCCATTATTGCTACCATAATTGTTGTATCATATGTCTCATATTATTGATTCGATTATTGTCACAGTATCTTCTGCGTTATATGATATATTATTAAATCAATAATTGAGACGACAAAAGTTATTCATATTATTAAATTGCAATATTTAAAATGTCTAGAAGTTCTGTCAAGGAGAGGTTTGGTCACCTAATTGCGCACCAATAGGGAGAAATCCTTATTGGAAAGCCCCTTTTTTCTGGGAACGACCTAGTTGTTAAATATTGTGAGTTATAATATTAATGATGAATAAGTTCGTGTTGATTAAAGATGAATTTGATAGTTCCATTGTGTTGGGATTATTTATGTTAGTAGAAATTGACATTTATTTCGATAATAATTGATGTCTGGAGATTATATTGTTCAATCGGGTATTCAGGGCACTTTTTGTGTCAGAATACTATTCACGGGTTACTATTCATGAGTTACTATTCACGAGTTACTATTCATGAGTTACTATTCACGAGTTACTATTGAGTCACATTCACTTACTATTAGGGGAGTTGGTGCAAGATTGATGATACTTGCATGACTAAGTTAAAGATGGAGGTATAGATGAAGGTACTATACTGTAATTAATTTTTTTCACATGTTTAGAACTATTGAGTCACATGATTTACTATTAGGGGAGGTGGTGCAAGTTCGATAATACTTAGATGACTGAATTAGAAATAAAAGAAAAATTGGAGGTATTGTACTGTAATATTTCGAGCCCCAAAACATGTAATTATCGAAACTATGTTTTCCTATAAATAGAAGCTCATTCTTCCTTCATTTCTCACCAATTTACTAAAGCTTTAGAGCCATTATTATAGAGAGAAATTATAAAGAGAAGCTATAGAGAGAAAGAAGAAGAGAAGCCTGCTAGCTCACAATTCCAGTATCCAGTTTCTTCTAAGGTAAGGGATATTATTTGTTATACCTGTAAGGGGTATTATTCTTTTGTATTCATAAAGAGAATTATTTTTTTTTAATACTCGTAAGAGTTGTTATTCCATTCTTCATTATTATGTTGGAATAACTTTGTATATCAAGAAATCGCATACATAGTGATATTCTTCAGTTATTCCATTCCTTATTATTATATTGGAATAACTCAGTATATGCAAAATCACCGCATACATGGTGAAATTCTTGTATTATTCCGTTCTTTATTATTACATTGGAATAACTTTGTTTATCTGAAGTACCGCATACATGGTGAAATTCTGCTTTTATTCCATTCTTTATTATTCGTTTAATATCCTCATGCATGCGTTTTACGGGACTGGTTCCATTATTTATTATTCCGTATTTATTATTCTCGTTTAATATCCTCATGCATGCGTGCGTTTACTGTGGGACCAGTTCCATTATTTATTATTCGTTAGGAATAACTTTTGTATGTCTTGGTCTCTATCGCATACATGGTGAATCCTTCATTATTCCATTCTTTATTATTACATTGGAATAACTTTTATACATGTGGATTACCATATGCGTGGTGAATGATCCTTTATATTCATTCCTTATTAAATTGTGGAAATGATCTAGTTACGTTGATTATGATGAGAGTCATAACAAAAGCTTTGGACTGATGAAAATCATGGGTATATGAAGTATTAGTAAGTGTTATGATGAGTTATGTTGGTTATTATGTGAAAACATGAAAGTTTCTTAGAAATCACAAAGGGTTGAAAATCAGATTTTGGTAAAAATGGAACATGAAATTCAATTGACCATGTCTCCTATTATATTTTGAATTTTTTAGTATGGTCAAGTTCAAGAGTTAGATCTATGAGTTTTGTAGCATCTCCAAGTGGAATCACTGGAAAAGGTGTTGTAGATTTTCGTGTGGACTGATTTTAGCAAAGGAGTCAAAAGCTAGAAATTACCGAAATGCTACTGTCCAGATTTTTGTAGGGCTGTTTCGGCCACTTAATTTGTGAGAAAAATTCTGGCCTTTTGGGACATGAAAGTATATGGTATAAAGAACCTCCTGTCCAAAAATGAGCTCATTCCGACTTAAAATGAGCAAGTTATGACCATTTCAATATTTAAGTTTTTCCGATGAAAAATGCTATAATCGGAGTTCTATAACTCCGATGACCATAAAATTTAAACTGGAAGCTCACGTTAACATACGTAAGATCTTGCCAAGATTTGGGAATTTCTGGAGTTAAACTTGAGGTAGCCAATTTCTTAAGGAATTGATTAGAAATTGATTTTTGAAAAATAGTAAATAAATTTTAAAAATTCCGAAAAAAATATATGTTCATTATGGGACAATATTCTGCTAAATCCCAGAAAAGAAATATTTTTGGGACTGATTTGGTATTTTTCATGAAAATAGTTTAGTTACGAACATATGAGTTAAATATGTTATGTGAAGTAACAAAGTTGGAAAATAGGATTTTATGGCTTAGAAATCCTATATAAGGTATATGCAGTTTTTTTATAAGGGATTTGATCATTGGTGATGAAATCTTATGAGTGTGGCATTTTTGAATGATTAAATGCATTATTGGGTAAAGTGTAAACAATTGAAATAAATTGTTTATAAGTTTAAGAAGCGATTAAAATATTGTTATGATATTAACAATATTAGATTATGAATTTATTATGTGATTGATAATATTTGGATAAATTCAAAGTCTTTAATATTTATCCTTGTTTTAGTTTGATTAATTCTTATATCATTGTCATCATCCTCATGCTTATATGGTGATGAAAGTTATCTTTGGCTTACGTGCGAAGAGGGACTGGTTTTATTGAATTGTATATCTTTGGCTTACGTGCAAAGATGGATTGTTGATTATTGGTTTTATTGTTGTATATCTTTGGCTTACGTGTAGAGATGGACGTAGTATGATTATGACCAGGGATTATTTGATATAGTCATGACCATTGATGATTTAAAGAATATCCTTGGCCCGTAGTGCAGGGATGATTCGATGATGTGGTTTAATTATTAAGTTGAGTCTCAATGATAAAAATTGATGAAAACTTTTTAAATCATAAAAGATAGTAGATTTTATTCTCTACTTGACTCTTTTAATGGATTGTTTGTTCCGCTGCAGTTAAACTTGATGTCTATTGTATTTTATCAGTTTAACATTGTTGAAGACTAATGATAATTTATTCTGCATTATCTTAGTCATAAAATTTCTTACTGGGCTAGTTGAGCTCACCCTTTCCTTCATTGTTCTCTTCAGGAAATGAGAATATAGCTGGGACGAGTCGAGGAACGGAGTGACGGTCCAGATGATAGCATTAGTAGTCCTCACTATTCTGTAAATAGTGTGACAATAAATGTAATGAAGACTCCATTGAGAGTGGATATTGTTTAGAAGGCAATATTCTTGTTTAAACTCTCAGCTTATGTTTTGTCGTATGTTACACGACAGTTATATTATTAAGTTGTATTTTTTATTTTTGTACCATATATTTGGCGACTCAAGATGGGTGATGTATACTTGTTTTTGGGGGCGTCACAGCTAAAGAACTTGCATAACAATAAATTGCTCAACAAGAGATTAAAGATAGAGAACTTGCATAAGTATAACATGATAGTGAAAAGTAACCTTGCTGAATAATAAAGTAGCAAAGGTTAGGGAACTTGCCTCTTGCGTAAGCTATACAATTACAACTCACGTACTCCAATATCCTACACATATCGTTAGGATTATCACATCAATTAGCTACATACATTAACCTCATAGATCCATTTCTCATCTTAATTAAGTTATAACCTTTAGTTTAAGGTCTAACCATAATACTAAACCACATAACACGAATCTGAAAACTCACTAACACATACATAAGACTTTTAGCATCCAAATCACATTTTTAACTCTTATTAATCAATTCTACATTCCTTCTTAATCGAACTTGAAGTTCAATCAAGTGTTTAAGTCTTCCTAAGACTCATTGGTTTTATATTAATCACCTTCCATATCTTAGTGTTCATTTCAGAAATCACAAGTGTTAACATCACAAGACTTATTCACTATTCACTTTATACATTAAGTCATAACGCGTTCCTAACCTACTAATCCTTTATAACTTTGAAATTATCAATGACATGACACGGTTCTGTTTTAACCTCCATATTCCATGTTTATTACATTAACACGTCATTAGACCAAGTTACATCGATATCCTGTGTCGGCGATGCATGAAGCCACTATATCCCAAATCGTAGGTATGGTAGCAATTGCGCCGTATACACAAGCTTGGGATCGGGCAACAAGGCCGATTTTGGCCTTAACACCCAATAGCAATTTGCTACAGTACGTATTAAAAACCAGAGATAGCGAGAATGAACGATGAGTCATTTTTAGCCCAACTAACACTAATTTCAACCACAAAACAGTGAAATTAACATATACAATTGATATAAAACTAACACAAACATGTTTCCTCATAAATTCAACCACTTAGAATATAAAATCCTAAATTTTACGAATAAAGATTTAAATTTCTCGAAATATTTTTTTCGAATATTATGGTGTGGATTTGAGATAATGTTATAGTTGTGGGTAATATTTATAAATTTTGAAAAGTATGCAAGTTGTTGTATAATATTCGATTAGTCGGGGAATATTCTTTTTGTCGGGGAATATCCGTATGACGGTACAATCATTGGTGGATCCCACAACGGAATTATTGTCGGATTAAGAAAACGATAAAAATATTTTTATAAAAATAACGGTGGAAGTTTTACCATTAAAACTGTTGAACTACTCGGTAGTAAAAGTACAGTAATACGTATGGTTGCATAGTAGCACACGGTATTGATTATTGATGCTTACATGAGAAGTCACTCAGTTTTGTTCAATTATTACTACAGTAATTGCTGCATAGTATCTCATGTTATTTGATTCAATTATTGTCAATAATTTATATATTATTAAATCAATAATTGAGATAACAATGTTATTAATATTATTATTTGCAATATTAACGATGTCTAGAAGTTCTGTCAAGGAGAGGTTTGGTCAGCTAATTGCGCGCCAATAGGGAGAAATCCTTATTGGAAAGCCCCCTCTTTCATGGGAACGACCTGGTCGATTAATAGTGTGAATTATAATAATGATGATGATTTTTTGTTTTATTATTATTATAAATGTAATAAAATAGAAAACTTTTTATATAAAACAGAATACTTTTTATAATGCTTTGTTTTATTTGATTATAAATAGAATATAATATATTTTATTATGCATAATGTTGCATAGTGTCTGCATAATGTTGGCATAGTAAAATCTTTTTATATAAAAATGAATACTTTTATAAAGTTATTTATTTTATTAGATTATAAATAGAATATATTATATTTTATTATGCAAAAGTGTTTGCATAGTGCTCACGTAGTATTTTTGCATAGTAAAATCTTTTATATAAAATAGAATACTTTTATAAAGTTATTTATTTTATTAGATTTTAAATAATATATATATATATATATATATATATATTATATTTTATTGCATATTACCCTTTCCATTCTCCTATAAATAGGATGCTTAGTTAGAATAGAAAATCACACTAGAAATTCAGAGAATTCTTCTTCAATAATCTTGAGCGTATTTCTTTAGTGTTTTAAGAAGCTTTGAGCGTAGAAAATAGTATAAGTTTTCTTCAAGAATATCCTCGCCCTACCAGTCTGAATACTCTTCTTTCTAAGGTAAGGGGTATTATTTCTTTCGTATTCATGAAGAGAGCTTCTGTTATTTTATTATTTATTATTATGTTGGAATAACCTGTCTATGCAAAGTACCGCATACATGGTGAATTCTGTTGTTATTCCATTCTTTATTATTCTGTTGGAATATTCTGTCTGTGCGGATTACGCATGACCTAGTTCTATTCTTTATTATTCTGCTGGAATAACCTGTCTATGCGAAGTACCGCATGCATGGTGAATTCTATTATTATTCCATTCTTTATTATTCTGTTGGAATATCCTATCTGTGCGTATTACGTATGACCTGGTTCCATTAATTATTATTTTGTTGGAATAACCTGTCTTTGCGGTTTATCGCACGCCTGGTGAATTCTATTGATATTTCATTCTTTATTGTTCAGTTGGAATATCCTGTCTGTGCGGATTATGTATGACCTGGTTCCATTCTTTATTACTCTATTGGAATAACCTATCTATGTGGATTACCGCATGCATGGTGAATGATCCTTTGTATTCATTCCTTATTAACTTGTGGAAATGATCTGTCTACGTGGATTACCGCATGGCGGGCGAAAATCCATTTGCAATTTCATATATTCTATTATACTTAGTGGGTTAAAGTTTTGGCTTCTATACTCCATGAAATTAGTAGAATATCCTGGATATTTGCGCTTCATCAAGTATCTTTTCATGGAAATATTCTTCTGAGCATTCTTGAATTTTACTCCACAAAGCAGTATCATGCTGACAATTTGGACATTATTGATTTCAGGATAAATTAACTTATAAATCTTTAAAAATTATTCTTCAACTTGTTTTATTAACTTATTATGTCATTGTCATCATCCTCATGCTTATATTGTGATGAAAGTCATCTTTGGCTTACGTGCATAGATGGACTTGGTATGATTATGACCAAATGATTATTCTAGATAACCATGACCGTAATGTTATAAATGATGTGGTAAAAGTCCTCGGTGGCACAGTAGTGCATTGATGGACGCTTTTGGTATGATTATGACCGAGGATTATTCGGTATAGTCATGACCATTGATGATTTAATGAATATCATTGGCCGTAGTGCGGGGATAACTTCGATGATGTGGTTTATTTATTAAGTTGAGTCTCAAATGATAAAATTGATGAAAACATTTTAAATCATAGAAGATAGTAGATATCATGCTCTACTTTACTCTTCTAATGGATTGCTTATTCCGCTGCAGTTAAACTTGATGTCTATTGTATTTTATCAGTTTAACATTGTTAAAGACTAATGATAATTTATTCTGCATTATCTTAGTCATAATATTTCTTACTAGGCTAGTTGAGCTCACCCTTTTGCTTTCATTGTTCTCTTCAGGAAATGAGAACGTAGCCGGGACTAGTCGGGGAACGAAGTGATGGTCCGAGATGGTGTATTAGTAGTCCTCACTATTCTATAAAATAGTGTGACAATAAATGTAATGAGGACTCTATTTGAGAGTGGATATTGTCTAGAAGGCAACATTCCTGTTTAAACTCTTAGCTATGTTTTGTCGTATATTAAACGACGGTTGTATAATTAAGTTTGTATTTGTATTCTGTACCATGTATTTGGCGACTCAAGATGAGTGATGTATACCTATTTTAGGGGCGTCACAGTTGGTATCAAAGCTTAGGGATATGATCCCTAGCTGAGATGTGAGACAAGAACTTGGAGGGGAGAGACGGGGAATTCCTTCGCTAGTATGACCTACCTAAGTTTATTTGGTATTTAATTGGTCGGTCAGAGTATAGGGATAATATGTGATATGTTAATTAACCCTTGTTTTGTGGTAGTATTTGAAAATGACATCCGAGAATGTTGAGAATTACAATGGAGCACAGGAGACCGTTGAGTCTCCACAGATTAATGTGCATCAGGAAGACAATAATCCTCCTATAAACAAAAACACTGATCAAATGACGAACGATGGTACGTTTAGGAGTTTTTTAGAATTCATGCAACACCAAACGAGAAAGACTCTTGTTCATAATATAGGTGGAAACAATGGCAACCCACGGTTGGTCACCGCTAAGCAGTTCAAGGAGCTGGGACCAAGATACCAAGAACCACTTTAAGGCAGAGACGTGGATAAAGCAAATTACCAAGATATTTGATGTCTTGGAAAGCTCAGAGGAGAAAAAGGTTCCATTCGCCACCTTTATGTTGCGTGAAGAAGCAAATCATTGGTGGGAATCTGTACAACGTACCCAGCCTATCGCACTCAAGATTTCTTGGGAGAAGTTTCAAGAATTATTCAACGACAAGTACTTTCCTGAAAGTATTAGTCACATGAAGGAGGTAGAATTCATCAAGTTGGAGCAAAATAATATGACCGTGTCGCAGTACGAAGTAAAGTTTGCCGAGTTATCCCGGTTTGCGTCCCATTTAGTCGATAATGAGGAACGAATGATGCAAATGTTTCTGCGAGGTTTGAAACCCGATATACGTCAATACCTCATTTCTCACAAACTTTGTTTATATTCAGATGTTGTGAATAGGGCTCAGTTATTGGAACGTGATAATGAGTCAGCATAACCAAAAGGTAACGAGCAACAACACGATAATAATTGTACCAGTGGCAAGGACCATCGGAACAATGATAACCATCGTGGGGTAAATTATCATGCCAAGAATGGTAACCACTTCGGTGGTAATCATGGTCAAGATAATAGAAGTGGAAATTTCAAGAAGAGAAGGATCACTAATAATGGAAAGACAGCAGCACCAGCACCCGTTTCAAAGGAAGAAGAACGACCACCGGTCGTATGTTTCAAATGCGGACAGGAGGGACACATCCATCCAAACTGTACGTAGCAATCCAAAGTGTGTTTCAATTGCGGAAGAGAAGGTCATCTAGCTCAATTTTGTCGTGTAGTGAAGCCAAGTCAGGCTGGGATAGTGATGCTAAAGGATGTCCCAGACAAGTCAAAGCCGGTAGTTTAAGTGAGAGCATTTGTCGAGGAACTCGAACAAAATTGTCACGGGTAAGTTAATCATAACTTCTTACAAAGTCTATACCTTATTAGATACCGGTTCTACCCATTCTTTTATCTCTCTTGCTTGCGCTCAACGTTTAAATTTGACTCCTGAGAAATTAGACTTTAACTTATCTGTTAAAACTCCGTTTGGAGAAACCTTCGTTACATCCACTGTTTATAAATCTTGTTGGTTCAAATCGACACTTTCACGTTACTTGTCGATCTTATCTCTTTAAAATACTTGGCTTTGATGTGATTTTAGGGATGGACTGGTTAACTACTCATCATTGCCAAAATTGATTATTTTCGTAAGGTTGTTAGTTTTCATAATCCTAACCAACCTGTTATGCGAATTTAAGTAACAAAATCACTAAAGTCAATCATTGTCATATCAAGCCATAAGTAAAGAGCCCCGAGCCCTTATCTGGTGACTTCCTTGTGTGGAATGCACCGAAGCCAGACTATCCGTAGGGGACGTCGTGAATAACGGTGGCAAGTTGATAGGTATCAATGTGACATGCTATCCAAGTCTTGGATGAGGGTCACAGTTTTGAATGATATTTTTATCGTTAATAAATTTCTTGACGTATTTCTAAAGACTTCTTGGCCTACCCCAGAGCGTGAAATTAAATTTTGTATTGATCCCAGTACAAAACCCCATTTCTATAACCCTTAAATATTTCTTCAACTAAAACAAACGTAACATGCGCCAACGATGTTGGCTCGAGCTGTTGAAGATTACGATCGTACCATTCAATACCATCGTGGAAAAGCGAATGTGGTAGCTGACACGTTGAGTAGAAGAACGTATGCGTTTACGAGTGCCAATATACGAACCTACGTGAAGATAATGAATATATGATTAGAACCAACTTTAATCTATAATGTTAAAGCTGCTAAAGCTACAGACCCGGAGCTGATGAACACGAAAAAGAAGGTTCAGGAGGGCGTTATTCTAGAAGCAAGAGTCGATGAAGAGAGGAAATCTCAACCCTCGATTTAATTGGCCCATTTGAAATCCTCGATCGAGTAGGAACTATGGCTTATAGACTCATTTTACTGCCAAGTATGTCGCGTGTTCATAACGTTTTTAACGTATCGATGTTACATAAATATGTGGACGACCCGAACCACATTATTAATTTAAAACCAGACAAGATAGCGGATAATTTAACGTATAAAGATGTACCTGTTAAAATCTTGAAATATATTTTACGCTCAAAGGTTATACCTCAAGAGTTAGAATCTGACGAAGTGTCCTCATTTGTTCGGCATAACAGGTACGTACGTAAATTTCGAGGGCAAAATTTCATAAGGAGAGGAGATTGTAAAATCCCAAATTTTACGAATAAAGATTTAAATTTCTCGAAATATTTTTTTTTTAATATTATGGTGTGGATTTGAGATAATGTTATAGTTGTGGGTAATATTTATAAATTTTGAAAAGTATGCAAGTTGTTGTATAATATTCGATTGGTCGGGGAATATCCGTACGATGGTACAATCATTGGTGGACCCCACAACAGAATTATTGTCGGATTAAGAAAACGACAAAAATATTTTTATAAAAATAACGGCGGAAGTTTTACCATTAAAACCTGTTGAACTACTTTCGAAAAAGTACAAGAATACGATGTCTGGCATGGTTGTATAGTAGCACAGGTATTGATTATTGATGCTTACGTGAGAAGTCACTCGATTTTGTTCAATTATTACTTCTGATAATTGCTTTGCATAGTATCTCACGTTATTTGATTCAATTATTGTCAATATTTTATATATTATTAAATCAATAATTGAGATAACAAAGTTATTAATATTATTATTTGCAATATTAATGATGTCTAGAAGTTCTGTCAAGGAGAGGTTTGGTCACCTAAATGCGCGCCAATAGGGAGAAATCCTTATTAGAAAGCCCCCTCTTTTCTGGGAACGACCTGGTCGATTAATAGTATGAATTATAATAATGATGATGATTTTTTATTTTATTATTATTATAAATGTAATAAAACAGAATATTTTTATAAAGTTTTGTTTTATTTTATTATAAATAGAATATAATATGTTTTATTATGCATAGTGTTTGCATAGTGCCTGCATAGTGTTGGCATAGTAAAATCTTTTTATATAAAATAGAATACTTTTATAAAGTTATTTGTTTTATTAGATTATAAATAGAATATATTATATTTTATTATCATAGTATTTTCATAAATGCGTATGCATAGTATTTGCATAGTAAAAATTTTTATATAAAATGTAATACTTTTATAAACTTATTTGTTTTATAAGATTTTAAATAATATATATATATATATATTATATTTTATTGCATAGTATCCTTTCCATTCTCCTATAAATAGGATGCTTAGTTAGAATGGAAAATCACACCAGAAATTCAGAGAATTCTTCTTCTATAATCTTGAGCGTATTTCTTTAGAGTTTTAAGAAGCTTTGAACGTGAAAAACAGTATAAGTTTTCTTCAAGAATATGCTCGCCCTACCAGTCGAAATACTATTCTTTCTAAGGTAAGGGGTATTATTTCTTTTATATTCATGAAGAGAGCTTCTGTTATTTCATTCTTTATTATTATGTTGGAATAACTTGTCTATACGAAGTACCGCATACATGGAGAATTCTATTGTTATTCCATTCTTTATTATTCTGTTGGAATATCCTGTTTGTGCGGATTACGCATGACCTGGTTCCATTCCTTATTATTACATTGAATAACTTTGCCTGGCTAAGTCACGCATACATGGTGAATTCTGTTGTTATTCTATTCTTTATTATTCTATTGGAATATCCTGTCTGTGCATATTACGCATGACCTGGTTCCATTATTTATTATTCTATTTGAATAACCTGTCTGTGCGGTTTATCACATGCCTAGTGAATTCTGTTGTTATTCCATTCTTTATTGTTCTGTTGGAATACCCTATCTGTGCGGATTACGCATGACCTGGTTCCATTCTTTATTACTCTGTTGGAATAACCTATCTATGTGGATTACCGCATGCATGGTGAATGATCCTTTGTATTCATTCCTTATTAACTTGTGGAAATGATCCGCATCACGTGGATTACTGCATGGCGAAAAAATCCATTTGCAGTTTCATATATTCTATTATACTCAGTGGGTTAAAGTTTTGGCTTCTATACTCCATGAAATTAGTAGAATATCCTGGATATTTACGCTTCATCCAGTATCTTTTCATGTAAATATTCTTCTAAGCATTCTTGAATGTTACTCCACAAAGCAGTATCATGTTGACAATTTGGACATTATTGATTTCAGGATAAATTAACTTATAAATCTTTAAAATTTATTCTTGCACTTGTTTTATTGAATTATTATGTCATTGTCATCATCCTCATGCTTATATTTTGATGAAAGTCATCTTTGACTTACGTGCATAGATAGACTTGGTATTATTATGACCAGGAATTATTCGGTATAATCATGACCTGTAATGTTATAAATGATGTGGTAAAAGTCCTCAGTGGTCTGTAGTGCATTGATGGACAGTTTTTGGTATGATTATGACTTGGGATTATTCAGTATAGTCATGACCATTGATGATTTAATGAATATCCTTGGCCCGTAGTGCAGGGATGACTCGATGATGTGGTTTATTTATTAAGATGAGTCTCAGCAATAAAAATTGATGAAAATATTTTAAATCATAGAAGATAGTAGATATCATGCTCTACTTGACTCTTCTAATGGATTACTTATTCCGCTGCAGTTAAACTTGATGTCTATTATATTTTATCAGTTTAACATTATTGAAGACTAATGATAATTTATTCTGCATTATCTTTGTCATAATATTTATTACTGGGCTAGTTGAGCTCACCCTTTTGCTTTCATTGTTCTCTTCTGGAAATGAGAACGTAGCCGGGACTAGTCGGGGAACGAAGTGATGGTCCGAGATGGTGTATTAGTAGTCCTCACTATTCTATAAAATAGTGTGACAATAAATGTAATGAAGACTCGATTTGAGAGTGGATATTATCTAGAAGGCAACATTCCTGTTTAAACTCTCAGCTATGTTTTGTCGTATATTAAACGACGGTTGTATAATTAAGTTTGTATTTGTAGTCTGTACCATGTATTTGGAGACTCAAGATGAGTGATGTATACCTATTTTGGGGGCGTCACATAGAACAATTTAACAACAACTTTAACTAATTTAATTCCTTAAATTTCATACTTTCATATAAAAACTCTATTTTTTAACATTTTTTACACAAATCATCACTGTGATCTCTATTCTTATCCAAATCACTTCATTCAACTACGTTCTCTTCGTTTCTTAATGGACTAGAATAATCAAAACTCAATTTACAGTTTAACATACAAATTGACCACTAAAATTGGTACTTTCACAAGCCATATGCCAAATATATACACTGTAATACTTTTCTTCTTTTTTTAACTGTAATTAGCATACAACTTCTTGTCTAAACATAAAATTTAATATTACAACTACTTAAAATTGCAATTATTTAGTTGTAGAGCAACAATTCTAGAAAAATCGAATTCACAAAACATAAAAAAATTTCGTAAACTCATATATGTATATCTCTATATATATATAATACTAAGGTGTTAAAAAAATACCTTCAAATAGCTTGGTAATCCTCTTTGTTAAACACTAAAATTGCTTTGAAATCCTTAGGTTCTCTCTCAATTATCTCAACTCTCTCAAGTTTTCTTCCTAGGCTTAGCAACTAAGTTATGCGTAAGACCAACTGATAATCAAGCGTAAAAAAAACTGATAAACCTTAATACGCACACTTATTAGAATATTAGTTACAAAATAAACGTTTAGGTTATAATTATATTTTATTTATTAATTAATTTATTTTATTTATATTATCTAAAATTCAAAAATCAAAAATCAAAAATCCAAAAGCCATAAGGCTTTGTTTGGTAAAAAGTCTTTAAAATAAAGACTTAATATTTTAAGCCTTGTATGGCTAAATCAATTTAAACTTCTTTAATTTATTTTAATAAACAATTTAGGTTATAATTTATAATCACATATTACTTATTTGGATTTCTATATCCCAGTTAATCAAATAAATTAATTATACATACTATATTTTAAATAAATATCCCACTCAAACAAATATAACAAAATTATAATTTCATTATAATTTTATTTAATAATTTAACATACCACTTAAATTATTAAATCAAAACAACAATATAACATCTCATGTTATATTACAACTCTCTAAATTATAAATTACATTAATTTAGAATTTTATTAATTCATAAATATTTAGTAACAACAATCACATCTAATAAATATTTACTAACAACAATCACATCAATAAAATATTTATTTAATTTAATAAATATTTTAAATTACATATAATAAAATCTTGGATTGTTACATAGCAAGTAAGATCCTGATGGATTTAACCATTGCCACTAGAGAGAAGGTTTCATCATAGTCAACACCTTGAATTTGCTTGTAAACTTTTTCTACCAGTTGACCTTTATAGGTTTGTACATTACCATCCATGTCGGTTTTCTTCTTGAAAACCCACTTGCACCCGATTGGTTTTACCCCTTCCGGTGGATCAACTAAAGCCCATACTTGGTTAGTATACATGGAGTCCATTTCAGATCTCATGTCTTCAAGCCATCTCTCAGAATCTGGTCCATTCATAGCTTCTTGGTAGGAAGCAGGCTCATCCTGATCTATGAGCATCACATCGTCGTTTTGAGTCACAAGATATCCATAATATCTCTCGGGCTCTTGGCGTGTCCTACAGATCTACGAATTCCTTTTGTAATTTGAGCAGGTTCACTTTCCACAACATCTTGTGGTTCTTGCTCACGTTCCAACTCAGGTTCAATGATATCCTGTGGTTCTCAAATTTCTTCGAGTTCTACTTTCCTCCCACTGTTTCCTTTAGAGACAAATTCTCTTTCCAGAAAAATACCAGTTCGAGCAACAAACATTTTATTCTCAGAAGGTTTGTAGAAATAATACCCTTTTGTTTCTTTTGGGTATCCCACAAAATTACATTTGTCAGATTTGGGTCCAAGCTTGTCAGAATACAGACGTTTTACAAAAGCCTCGCAACCCCAAATCTTCATGAACGACATACTAGGATGTTTATAAGACCCCAACTTTTATGAATAAAGAATAATTTTCTCAAAATATATTTTTGAATATTATGGTGTGGATTTGATATAATGTTATAGTTGTGGGTAATATTTAGATATTTTGCAAAGTAAGCAAGTGGTTATATACTATTCGATTGGTCAGGGAATATTCGTTTTAACAGGGAATATTCGTATGATGACACAATCATTGGTGGACCCCACAATGAAAGTATTGTCGTAATTAGAAAATGACATAATTATCTTTTTATAAAAATAATGGCGGAAGTTTTACCGTTAAACTATTAAACTACCCGGTAGTAAAAGTACAGTAATATCGTGGTTATATAAGAGCACACACTAGATTGATTATTGATACTTAGTGCGAAAGTCACTCGATTATACTCAATTATTGCTACAAGATAATTCTTTGCATCATATCTCTCTATATTATTGATTCGATTATTGTCACAAAGATCATCTCATATTATATGATATATTATTAAATCAATAATTGAGACGACAAAGTTATTCATATTATTAAATTGCAATATTTACAATGTCTAGAAGTTCTGTCAAAGAGAGGTTTGGTCATCTAATTGTGCGCCAATAAGGAGAAATCCTTATCGGAAAGCCCCATCTTTCCTGGGAACGACCTGGTTGTTAAATATTGTGAGTTATAATATTAATGATGAATAAGTTCGTGTTGATTAAAGATGAAATTGATAGTTCCATTATGTTGGAATTATTAGTGTTAGTGAAAATCGACATTTATTTCGATATTAATTGATTTCTGGAAGTTATACTGGCCAGTCGGGTAATTAACCGAATAAATGAGCAATTAATTGCTATTAATTCACATGATTATAACTATTTGTTCACATGTGTGTATTATTGATTCACATTCTTGTACTATTAGGGGAGTTGGTGCAAGATTGATAATACTTGCATGACTAAGTTAAAAATGGAGGTATAGATGGAGGTACTATACTGTAATTCGTATTTTCACATGATTATAACTATTAATTCACATGATTGAACTATTGATTCAAATTATTTACTATTAGGGGAGGTGGTGCAAGTTTGATAATACTTGCAGGACTAAATTAAAAATGAAAAAAAAGTTGAAGGTATTGTACTGTAATATTTTGAGCCCCAAAACGTGCAATTATCAAAACTATATTTTCCTAAAAATAGAAGTTCATTCTTCCTTCATTTCTAATCAATTCACAAAAGCTTTAGAGCAATTATTATAGAGAGAAATTATAGAGAGAAAGAAGAAGAGAAGTCTGCTAAATCACTATTCCAATATCCAATTTCTTCTAAGGTAAGGGGTATTATTTCTTCCATATTCATGAAGAGAGCTTACATTATTCCATTCTTTATTATTATGTTGGAATAACATGCCTATGCAAAGTACCGCATACATGGTGAAATTCTTACATTATTCCCTTCTTTATTATTACATTTGGAATATCACATGCATCTGTAAGGATTACACTGACTGGTTCCATTCTTTATTATTACATTGGAATAACTTTATGCATCATGCGGTTACATCGCATGCATGGTGAATTCTTCCATTTATTCTATTCTTTATTATTACATTGGAATATCACATGCATGCGGATTATACATGACTGGTTCCATTCTTTATTATTACATTGGAATAACTCATATACATGTGGATTATCACATAAATGGTGAATGATCCTTCATATTCATTCCTTATTAAATTGTGGAAATTATCTGTCTATGTGAATTATCGCATGGTGGGTGAAAATCCATTTGCAATTTCATATATTATATTATACTCAGTTGGTTAAAGTTTTGGCTTCTATACTCCATGAAATTAGTAGAATATCCTGGATATTTGCGCTTCATCCAGTATCTTTTCATGGAAATATTCTTCTGGGCATTCTGAATTTTACTCCACAAAGTAGTATCATGTTGACAATTTGGACGTAATTGATTTCAAGATAAATTAACTTATAAATCTTTAAAATTTATTCTTGAACTTGTTTTATTGAATTATTATGTCATTGTCATCATCCTCATGCTTATATTATGATGAAAGTCATCTTTGGCTTATATTATGATGAAAGTCATCTTTGGCTTACGTGCATACATGCCTATGCAAAGTACCGCATACATGGTGAATTTCTTCTGTTATTCCATTCTTTATTATTCTGTTGGAATATCCTGTCTGTGCGGATTACGCTAGACCTGGTTCCATTCTTTATTATTCTGTTGGAATAACCCGTATGTGCGGTCTATCGCATGCATGGTTAATTCTTATGTTATTCCATTCTTTATTATTCATTGGAATATCACATGCATGCGTAGATTACGCACGTGACTTCGGTTCCATTATTTATTATTATGTTGGAATAACCTGTCTATGTGGATTATCACATGCATGGTGAATGATCCTTCGTATTCATTCCTTATTAAATTGTGGAAATGATTTGTCTACGTGGATTACCGCATGGCGGGCAAAAATCTATTTGCAGTTTCATATATTCTATTATACTCAGTTGGTTAAATTTTTGGCTTCTATACTCCATGAAATTAGTAGAATATCCTGGATATTTGCGCTTCATCCAGTATCTTTTCATGGAAATATTCTTCTAAGCATTCTTGAATGTTACTCCACAAAGCAGTATCATGTTGACAATTTGGACATTATTGATTTCAGGATAAATTAACTTATAAATCTTTAAAATTTATTCTTGAACTTGTTTTATTGAATTATTATGTCATTGTCATCATCCTCATGCTTATATTGTGATGAAATTCATCTTTGGCTTACGTGCATAGATGGACTTGGTATGATTATTACCAGCGATTATTCGGTATAATCATGACCTATAATGTTATAAAATGTGGTAAAAGTCCTCAGTAGCCTGTAGTGCATTGATGGACAGTTTTTGGTATGATTATGACCGGGGATTATTCAGAATAGCCATGACCATTGATGATTTAATGAATATCCTTGGCCCGTAATGCAGGGATGACTCAATGGTGTGGTTTATTTATTAAGCTTAGTCTCAAAAATAAAAATTGATGAAAACATTTTAAATCATAGAAGATAGTAGATATCATGCTCTACTTGACTCTTCTAATGGGTTGCTTATTCCCCTGCAGTTAAACTTGATGTCTATTGTATTTTATCAGTTTAACATTGTTGAAGGCTAATGATAATTTATTCTGCATTATCTTAGTCATAATATTTCTTACTGGGCTAGTTGAGCTCACCTTTTCTTTCACTATTCTCTTCAGGAAATGAGAACGTAGCCGGGATTAGTCGGGGAACGGAGTGATGGTCCAGATGATAGCATTAATAGTCCTCACTATTCTGTTAAATAGTGTGACAATAAATGTAATGAGGACTCCATTGAGTGTGGATATTGTCTAGATGACAATATTTGTAAGACCCCAACTTATTATTTAATGAAATTAAATTTCCTCTATTTAATATCTTGAAATAGTAAGTGTTGATTTGATTAATGTGGTAAGTTATGGGTAAAATGCGCAATTATTTCAAACAAGCAAGTGGTTTTAAAATATTCATTGTTGACGGGGAATATTCGTTTGGTCGTGGAATATTTTTACTTTCTTGGGAATATTCGTGACGACCACAAGCAACCTTTGTGTGGGTCCCATAACGGCGATTGGATGAAGAAAATGACAAGAATAAGTTGGTTATAAATAATCGCCGTAGTTATTACTAAGTTAATCTCTTGGAATACCCTTGGTTAAAACACAAGAAGACACCAGATTATTACACCAATTATTGATTCTTACGTAAGAAGGCACTACTCAATAATTGTTACATGAATTACTTATTCGATATTTTATTTTATTGATTCAATAATTGTTGCGTTGATATTTTATATTACTGTTGTTTTAATAATTGTCATTTACAAAAGATTTTCTATTATCGGAGCAATAATTCATATTATCTGAACAATATTATTAGATAACATTATTGGTAATGTCTAGAAAGTTCTGTCTAAGGAGAGGCTTGGTCATCTAATTGTGCGCCAGTAAGGAGAGATCCTTATTGGAAAGCCCCTCTTTCCTGAGAACCGCTGCGTCACGATTATTGTGATTCTCAGAATATTATTTGTGAATAATTAATTATTGATTTATATGATGAGAAAAATATTGATTTTATGTGGATATAGATGGAGAAAATTTTTAATGTGACAATTGTTGAAAATTAATATTTATCTTTTTCTGATAAAATAATTAATTTAAATATATTATTTTAATAATATAATAATGGTGATATTTTTACAATAAATGTGGGATATATGAGTATATGAGGAGGAAGAGTATTTTTGTTGCATTAAATGATTAACACATGTTTTGTGTGTCGGTAGACCCCAATTCTTGACCAAAATTTGATTATAGCCTGTAAAATTGCCTGTTTGTGGATTTTGGTCAATTTCTGTTTGGAATTTGGAAACATTTTCTTCTGAAAAGTTGTAGAGAATGAAATTTCCTATGGAAAGGACATGTGGTTTGAATTTTTCTGATAAAAGGGCTATTTATTATGAATTATTGAAGTTCCAAAGTTTCGAAATAATTGATTTTTGAAAGTTTTATTTATTTTTTTGATAAAAAACGTTTTTTTGTATTTTGTGGACATCATTAACATGTCCAAAGTGCTTAAATCAAATTTCTAGAGGTGGCCTAAGGAAATTTTGATAAATATATTAATATTATATTAAATTTTCTACTTTGGTGTTTTAAGCATTTTTCTATAAATAGGGTGCTTAGGTTAGAATTGAAAATCACACCAGAAACTGAAGTTTTCTCTATATTTCTCTCTCAATATATTGAGCGTATTCTTGTGAGTATTTTGATACCTTGAGTGTTCTATATCTGAGTCTGAGTTCCTTCAAAGACTATATCTAGTATTCCAAATGAGTCACCGCCTTTTCGAGGTAAGGGATGTTATTTTTTTCATATATGATATTATTTCTTTCAATATCATTATGCCGAAGTATTGATCTGAACTTTTAATTAAATTTGAAACTTTTTGTGTCGAGGTTACTATTCACGTATACAGCACTATTCACGTATACGGCACTATTCATCGAAAAATGAAATTTTTTCCTTTTCGTCCAAAATATCTATTATGAATACTAGCTTTGATTGTATCCATGTTTTGATCATTCTTGAATTTTACTTCACTATGATTATTTATGAGGTATTTCTGGACATGAAATAGCTGAAATACAAATCCTTGTTATTTATTTTGTTTCACTAGATTCGTTTCCTTTAAAATATTTTTCATCATCCACAGTCCTAAATGATGATATTATTGAATATCTTTGGCCTGTAGTGCAAAGATAAATGATTTTATAATGAATATCTTTGGCCCATAGTGCAAAGATGAACAGGTATTGAGATGAACATGACCGACTGATGAATATCTTTGGCCTGTAGTGCAAAGATGAAAATTTGATTCAAGATTAATATAGATTGATGTTACAGGGATAAAATATTGACGATGGACTTTTAAATTCATAGATAATAGTAGATTTCATTCTCTACGTAACTCATCTATGAATTATTATTTCCGCTGCTGATCTGAAACTTGTTGTCTATTGTATTCTATCAGATTTTTCCCTGTTGAAGACTAACGATAATTTGTTCTATATTATCTTAGTCATAATATTCTTTACTGGGCTAGTTGAGCTCACCCTTTTCCTTTTTGTTCCATTTTTCTTCTCAGGAGGCGAGAATGTAGCGAGTACTAGTCGGGGTACGGAATGAAGGTTCTAGGAAGTTATTTTAGTAGTCCTCGCCATTT
This sequence comes from Panax quinquefolius, assembly GCA_020205615.1. NCBI lineage: Eukaryota > Viridiplantae > Streptophyta > Magnoliopsida > Apiales > Araliaceae > Panax > Panax quinquefolius. The sequence continues at coordinate 114,350,841 of CM035157.1, read as the reverse complement.
TTGTAAAGTATTGTATCAATAATTGTAATGAGGACTTAGTTGGGTAAGTATATTGTCTAGATGACAATATTTGTATTTAAACTCACAGTTTATGGGTTTTATTAATAAAGTTGTAGTTGTTTCTGTACCATGTTATTGATGACTCAGAATGGGTGATGTATACCTATTTTGGGGGCGTCACAATATTCTTATTAAAACTCTTAGATTATGTTCTGTTGTATTTTACACGACTGTTGTATAATTAAGTTGTATTTGAATTTTTTACCATGGATTTGGCGACTCGAGATGGGTGATGTATACCTATTTTGGGGGCGTCACAGTTGGTATCAAAGCTTAGGGATATGATCCCTGGCTAAGATGTGAGACAAGAACTAGGAGGGGAGAGACAGGGAATTCCTTCGCTAGTATGACCTACCTAAGTTTATTTGGTATTTAATTGGTCGGTCAGAGTATAGGGATAATATGTGATATGTTAATTAACCCTTGTTTTGTGGCAGTATTTAAAAATAGCATCCAAAAATGTTGAGATAAACAATGAAGCACATGAGGCCAGAGCTGAGTCACCAAAGATTAATGCCTGTGATAATGTGCAACAGAAGACAATAATCCTCATGTAAACAATAACACCGATGAAATGGTGAACGATGGGATGTTCGTGAGGCTTTATGCAATTCATGAAACATCAAAGTAAAGCGACTCCTCATCCAAAATGCAGGTGGAAACACTAACAACTCTTGGACGGTCACCACTAAGCAGTTCAAGGAGCTGGGACCACCAGAGTTTTTTGGAGAGCCAAAACCACTTTAAGGCAAAGACATGGATAAAGCAGATCAACAAGATATTTGATGTCTTGGGATGCTCCGAGGAGCAAAAGGTTCCCTTTGCCACCTTCATGTTGCGAGTAGAGGCAGGTTACTGGTGGGAATCTGTAAAGCGTACTCAACCTGCCGTACTCAAAATGTCTTAGGAGAAGTTGCAAGAGCTGTTCAATGACAAGTACTTTCCTGAAAGTATTCGTCACATGAAGGAGGTAGAGTTCATCAAGCTTGAGCAAAACAATATGACCGTATGCAAAGACGGTTAAGTTTGCCGAGTTATCTCTGGGTTTGTCCCCACTTGGTTGATAATGAGGAGAGAATGACGCGAATGTTTCTGCGAGGTTTGAAACTCGAGATACGTCAATACCTAATTTCTCACAAACTGTGTTTGTATTCAGATGTTGTGAATAGGGCTCAGTTATTGGAGCGCGATAATGAGTCAACCTAACCAAGAGAGAGCAACTAACAAGTCGATAATATCAGTGGTAGCAGTCATCGAAGCGGTGATAACAAACGTGGAGGGAATCAACATGCCAGAAATGGTAATCATTTCGGTGGTAATCATGGCCATGATAATAAGAGTGGACATTTCAAGAAGAGGAGATTCAATAAGGATGGAAAGACGTCAGCACCAGCACCTGTTGTTAAGGAAGAAGAACAACCACCGGTCGTATGTTACAAATGTGGAGGGGAAGGACACATAAGTCCAAAATGCACGATGCAGTCCAAAGCGTGTTATAATTGTGGAAAAGAAGGTCACCTAGCCTGATTTTGTCGTGCACCAAAGTCAAGTCCAGCTGGGATGGAGGCATCAAAGGGTTTCCCAGACAAGACAAAACCGATAGTTCAAGGGAGAGCGTTTGTCGTAACCTCCCAAAAAGCGAGGAATCCGAATGAGGTGATCACGGGTAAGCTAATCATAAACTCTAGCGAAGTTTATACTTTATTTGATATCGGTTCTACCCATTCCTTTATTTCTCCTACTTGCGCTCAACGTTTAAATTTGACTCCTGAGAAATTAGACTTTGACTTATCTATTGAAACTCCGTTGGGAGAAACCTTCATTATATCGTCAATCTTATTTCTTTGAAAATACTTGCATTTGATGTGATTTTAGGGGTTGATTGGTTAACTACTCATCATGCTAAGATCAATTATTTTCGTAAGGTTGTTAGCTTTCATATTCCTAACCAACCTATTATGCGAATTTAAGCAACCAAACCACTAAAATCAATCGCTGTCATATCAAGTCATAAAGCTATTCGTTTATTGAAAAACGGATGTCAAGCTTTCTAAGCCCATGTCACGGATTTAAATAAAGATACATCAGATTTGAATGATATTTCTATTGTTAATAAATTTCCTGACGTATTCCCTGAAGAACTTCCTGGCCTACCCCAAGAGCGTGAAATTGAATTTTGTATCGACCTTGAATCTGGTATAAAACCCATTTCCAAAGCCCCATATCGAATGGCTCCAATTGAACTTCAGGAGTTAAAAACCTAACTACAGGAATTGTTAGACATCGGTTTCATTCGTCCCTAAGTCGCCTCCTTGGGGTGCTCATGTTCTATTCCTCGAAGAAGAAAGATGGAAGTATGCGACTTTGTATTGATTATCGGAGTTGAATCATGTCACCATCAAAATAGGTACCCGTTGCCTCGCATTGATGACTGTTTCACCAGCCATAAGGAGCCAAATTCTTTTCAAATATTGATCTTTGTTCGGATATCATCGATTGAAGATTAAAACCGATGACATTCCAAAGATCGCTTTCGAAACTTCAGATGCGGGCATTATGAATTCTTAGTCATGTCTTTTAGATTGACTAATGCTCCTGCTGCCTTCATGGACATGATGAACCGAGTATTCAAGGAATATTTGGATCACTTTGTGGTCGTCTTTATTGATGACATCCTCATATACTCCAAAACCTGGACCATGAGCAACACTTGAGGCTGATACTCCAAAAGTTTCGTGAATACAAGCTATATGCCAAGTTAAAGAAATGTGAGTTCTGTCTTGAGGAAGTTGCATTCCTTAGGCATGTGATATCAAATCATGGAATATCTGTTGACCCAGCAAAGATTGAAGCAATTCAAAGCTGGGAGCAACCTAAGTCGATGATCAAAGTACGAGCTTTCTTTCTTAGCCGGTTATTATCGAGATTCGTAGAAGGGTTTTCTCGAATCGCTACTCCATTAACGCAGCTGACTCGAAAAGATACAAAGTTCGGTTGGAGCGAGGAATGTGAGAAGAGTTTTCAAGAACTCAAGAGAAGACTCATTTCAGCACCTGTTCTGACAATACCATCTGGCTTGAAAGGATTTGTCATCTACAGTGATGCTTCAGGCAAAGGGTTAGGATGTGTTCTCATGCAACATGGGAAAGTCATAGCCTATGCCTCTCGATAACTCAAAGAATATGAGATGAATTATCCTACTCGTGATCTAGAGTTGGCAGCAGTCGTTTTTGCGCTTAAGATTTGGAGGCATTACCTATATGGAGAGAAGATAGAGATCTATACGAATCATAAAAGCCTCAAATATTTCTTCACTCAAAAGGAACTCAACATGCGGCAACGACGATGGCTTGAGTTGTTGATATATTATGATCATACCGTCCAATACTATCCTGGAAAAGCGAACGCAGTAGCTGATGCATTGAGTAGAAGATCATATGCGGGTACGAGTGCAATATTGTCAACGCAAAGACCCATTTTGTATGACATGGAAAGGATAGAAATAGAGTTAAAGACTCCAGGGACCTATGTGATGATGGAGAATATACGAGTGGAACCGACTTTAATCAATAAAGTTAAAGTTGTTCAAACTATATACCTGGAGCTGATGCGTATGAAGAAGAAAGTGCAAGAAGGTGCTATTCCTAAGCAAGAATCGATAAAGAAGGAATACTTGAGTCAACTCCGCACTTTGTGTTCTAACGATTCGACTTGAAGTATAAAATCATGATGGAGGCACACAACACACCGTTTGCAATCCATCCTGGGAGTAACAAAATGTATCATGATCTTTGACATACATTTTGGTGGAGCAATATGAAGAGAGAGATTGCAGGGTTTATCTCAAGGTGTCTAACTTGTCAACGAGACAAAGCGGAGCATCAAGTGCCAAAAGGTCCATTGCAACCACTTGAAATTCCATAATGAAAGTGGGAGCACATTACCATGGATTTCATTACTGGTCTTCCCAAGGTTTCTCAAGGCATAGATGCGATTTAGGTCATTGTTGATAGATTAACTAAGTCTGCTCATTTCTTACTGATATGAGAAACTTATACACTTGAACGTCTTTCTAGTATATATATAAACGAGATTATAAGATTGCATGGTATGCCAGTATCCATAGTTTCTGATCGAGACCCAAGATTCACTTCAAGATTTTGGGATAGTTTGCAAAAAGCTATGGGCACGAATTTACAATTTAGTTCAGCATATCATCCTCAAACGGATGGGCAATCAAAAAGGACTATTCAAACTCTTGAAGATTTTTTAAGACTCTGTGTCCTTGACTTCAAGGGAAGTTGGGACAAGTTCTTACCATTGGTGGAGTTTTCCTATAACAACAGTTATCAAGCAAGTATTGGCATGGCTCCATTTGAGGCGTTATATGGAAGAAAGTGTCATTCTGCAGTATGCTGGGATGAGGTGGGTGAAGCAACGTTGTTGGGACCGGATTTGGTACGTATGACTATGAAAAAGATTCAAACGATCCGACAACGTATAAAAACCTCACAAGATCGACAAAAGAGATATGTTGATCTTCATCGAAAAGACGTGGAATTCAATATTGGAGATCATGTGTTGTTAGATGTTGCTCCATGGAAAGGAGTTACAAGATTTAGAAAGAGAGGAAAGCTCAATCCTCGATTCATTAGCCCATTTTTAATCCTCGATCGAGTAGAAACTGTGGCCTATAGACTCGCCTTATCGCCAAGTATGTCTCGTGTTCATAACGTTTGTCACATATCTATGTTACGTAAATATGTGAAAGACTCGAACCATATTATTGAATTAGAACCAGACGGGATAGAGGAAGATTTAACGTATGAAGAGTTACCTGTTAAAATCTTGGATAAGAAGGATCATATTCAATGCTCTAAAGTTATACCTCAAGTCAAAGTTTTGTGGAGAAACCACGATGTGGAGGAAATGACCTGGGAGTTAGAATCTGAGATGAAATCAAGGTATCCTCACCTCTTCGACATACCAGGTACGTACCCTAATTTTGAGGACGAAATTTCATAAGAAAGGGAGGTTGTAAGACCCCAACTTTTATTAATAAAGAATAATTTTCTCGAAATATATTTTTGAATATTATGGTGTGGATTTGATATAATGTTATAGTTGTGGGTAATATTTACAAATTTTGCAAAGTAAGCAAGTGGTTATATAATATTCGATTGGTCGGTGAATATTCGTTTTAACAAGGAATATTCTTACGATGGCACAATCATTAGTGGACCCCACATCGGAAGTATTGTCGTAATTAAAAAACGACATAATTATCTTTTTATAAAAATAACGGCGGATGTTTTACCGTTAAACTGTTAAACTACCCGGTAGAAAAAGTACAGTAATACGCGAGGTTGCATAGTAGCACACGGTATTGATTATTAATGCTTACGTGAGAAGTCACTCAATTATACTCAATTATTGCTACAGTAATTGATGCATCATATCTCTCATATTATTGATTCGATTATTATCACAGTATCATCTGCATTATATGATATATTATTAAATCAATAATTGAGATGACAAAGTTATTCATATTATTAAATTGTAATATTTACAATGTCTAGAAGTTCTGTCAAGGAGAGGGTTTGGTCATCTAGTCAAGCTACGCCATAAGGAGAAATCCTTATCTAAAAGCCCCTCTTTCTGGGAATGACCTAGTTGTTAAATATTGTGAGTTATAATATTAATGATGAATAAGTTCGTGTTGATTAAATATGAAATTGATAGTTCCATTATGTTGGAATTATTAGTGTTGTGAAAATCGACATTTATTTCGATATTAATTGATTTCTGGAAGTTATACTGGCCAGTCGGGTAATTAACCGGATAAATGAGTAATTAATTGCTATTAATTCACATGATTATAACTATTTGTTCACATGTGTGTATTATTGATTCACATTCTTGTACTATTAGGGGAGTTGGTGCAAGATTGATAATACTTGCATGACTAAGTTAAAAATGGAGGTATAGATGGAGGTACTATACTGTAATTCGTATTTTCACATGATTATAACTATTGATTCACATGACTGAACTATTGATTCAAATTATTTACTATTAGGGGAGGTGGTGCAAGTTTGATAATACTTGCAGGACTAAATTAAAAATGAAAGAAAAGTTGAAGGTATTGTACTGTAATATTTTGAGCCCCAAAACGTGCAATTATCAAAACTATATTTTTCTAAAAGTAGAAGTTCATTCTTCCTTCATTTCTAACCAATTCACAAAAGCTTTAGAGCAATTATTATAGAGAGAAATTATAGAGAGAAAGAAGAAGAGAAGTCTGCTAAATCACTATTCCAATATCCAATTTCTTCTAAGGTAAGGGGTATTATTTCTTCCGTATTCATGAAGAGAGCTTCTGTTATTCCATTCTTTATTATTATGTTGGAATAACATGCCTATGCAAAGTACCGCATACATGGTGAAATTCTTCTGTTATTCCCTTCTTTATTATTCTGTTGGAATATCCTGTCTGTGCGGATTACACTAGACCTGGTTCCATTCTTTATTATTCTGTTGAATAACTCGTCTGCAAGCGATTCTATCGCATGCATGGTGAATTCTTCTGTTATTCTATTCTTTATTATTCTGTTGGAATATCCAGTCTGTGCGGATTATACATGACCTGGTTCCATTCTTTATTATTCTGTTGGAATAACCTGTCTATGTGGATTATCACATAAATGGTGAATGATCCTTCATATTCATTCCTTATTAAATTGTGAAAATTATCTGTCTGCGTGAATTATCGCATGGCGGGCAAAAATCCATTTGCAATTTCATATATTATATTATACTCAGTTGGTTAAAGTTTTGGCTTCTATACTCCATGAAATTAGTAGAATATCCTGGATATTTGCGCTTCATCCAGTATCTTTTCATGGAAATATTCTTCTGGGCATTCTGAATTTTACTCCACAAAGTAGTATCATGTTGACAATTTGGACGTAATTGATTTCAAGATAAATTAACTTATAAATCTTTAAAATTTATTCTTGAACTTGTTTTATTGAATTATTATGTCATTGTCATCATCCTCATGCTTATATTATGATGAAAATCATCTTTGGCTTACGTGCATAGATGGCTTATATTCTTCTAACCTGTAATGTTATAAATGATGTGGTAAAAGTCCTCAGTAGCCTGTAGTGAATTGATGGACAGTTTTTTGTATGATTATGACCAGGGATTATTCGGTATAGCCATGACCATTGATGATTTAATGAATATCCTTGGCCCGTAGTGCAGGGATGACTCGATGATGTGGTTTATTTATTAAGCTGAGTCTCAGCGATAAAAATTGAAGAAAACATTTTAAATCATAGAAGATAGTAGAGAGTAGATATCATTGTGACGCCCCCAAAATAGGTCCACACGACCCATTCTGAGTTGCCAGATATCACACTATAAAAATCATTTACAAACTTCATTTATACAACTGTTGAACTGTCGTGCAGAATACGACCACAGTTAAACTGTGAGTTTTAATACAAATGTATGTAACTCTCATGGTGCCTCGACCACAACCTTACAATGGAACTTTACACAAAAGTACAGTCAATAACTATTTTAGAAAATTGCTAAAATCTTCTTTCCAATGGTGAGTCTTCTCTTTAATTATAATTATCTCCATTGTCTCCAATTGAGAATCATATTTCAAACAAACTCTAAGATTATATAGGTAGTGCTCATAGATATACTCAGCAAGTGAATGTGCACAACCCTGTCTTATGATAACACGAGGTTGTATGTCATTAGACATCTTGTATGATAGTGGCAAAACACCCTTCCAAAGTTGGGTTCACCTCACCCTATTCGGTTCACCAAAATTAAATATCAAATGACGTATACAATACGACACACTTATCAAAAGTTCTCAATAAAATTATTTCCATACTATTTAGGGAGAACCTCAATAGCTATAGACCACTGTTCTATTCTCCTGTTACCCCCGCTCGACCCAGCTACACTCTTATTACCTAAAAGGAATTGCGAATCAAAAGGGTGAGCACAACTAGCCCAGTAAAGAATATCATGACTAAAGATAATTTACATCATCAATAGCCTTCATCAGTAATAAATCAGAGATTTAGAACATATGGTAGATGATAAAACTTTTCAAACATAGTTGCAGCGGAACAAGCAATCCATTAGAAGAGTCAAATAGACCATCAAATCTATCTTCTCCATGTTAAAAGTCCACCAATAATGTTTTATCCCTGTAACATCAATCAACAATTCCTGTCCACAATCATATGAATAACTCATAATCATAATTGTGATTCTAACTTCCTCTTCGCACCCAGGACGAAGATAATTTTCATCACCTATCTTCACCTGAAACATCAAAAATCATGGTTATACCAAATCAAAATTCCTACTCATAATCATACTAATAAATTATCTTTGCACTACGGCCAAAGATATTCATTAACAATTCATCTTTGCACTACAGGCCAAAGACATACAACTGTATTTTAGAAGAGTCAAGTAGAGCATGATATCTACTATCTTTTACGAATTAAAAGTGTATAATCAATATTTTATTGCTGAGACTCAGCTTAATAAATAATTCACATCATCAAATACTCCCTGCACTACAGCCAAGGATATTCATGTAATCACCAATGGTCATGATTATACCGAATAATCCCTGGTTATAATCATACCAATAATTGTCCATCAATGCACTACAGGCCAATGAGGACTTTTACCACATCATCTATAACATTAGGGGTCATGATTATACCGAATGATCCATGGTCATAATCATACCAATAAACAGTTCATCTATGCATATAAGCCAAAGATACTCATCAATCAATAGTTCATCTTTGCTCGTAAGCTAAGATATACAATCAAAACTAATAATCAATAAATCCATCCTCGCACGTAAGCCAAAGATATACAACTCAGAAACCAATAATCAATAAATTCATCTTTGCACGTAAGCCAAAGATATACAATTATAAAATCAATAATCAACAAATCCATCTTTGCATCGTAAGCGAAAGATGACTTTCATCACAATATAAGTATGAGGATGATGATGATAATGATATAAGCATTAATCAACGAAAACAAGGATAAATATTAAAGACTTTAAATTTATCCAAATATTATCAATCACTTAATAAACTCATAATCTAATATTATTAATATAATAACAATATTTTAATCACTTCTTAAACTTATAAACAATTTATTTCAATGGTTTACACTTTACCAAATAATGCATTTAATCATTCAAAAATGCCATACTCATAAGATTTCATCACCAATGATCAAATCCTCATCAAAAATCAGATATACCCTATATAGGATTCCCAAGCCATAAAATCCTATTTTCCAATTTTGTTACTTTCACATAACATATTTAATTCATTTACTCATAACTAGTTTATTTTCATAAAAAATACCAAATCAGCCCAAAAATATTTCTTTTTTCTGGATTTAGCGTAATATAGTCCCATATTGAACATATATTTTTCTCAGAATTTTTAAAATTCATTTACTATTTTTTATATGGCCAAAACTGCCGAATATTTAGACATTTATCATAAATTATACTTTTGTCCAAAAATTGCGCAATTTACAAGGTATACTCCTGTTATATACATGTACTCTCAATAAAAATTTCACCAATTTTGGAGTTAACCACAAGGAGTTATAAGGATTTACTTTTAAAATAGTCTTTTCCCATAAAATTCATAACTCCTAATCTATACATCCAAAAATTGCCATTTTTGGACACAATCTAGAAAACTCAACAAAATATCATTTCAAATTTTTCCAGAATTTTTGAGGGTCAGAAAAATTACGAAACTGCAAATGGATTTTTGCACGCCATGCGGTAATCCACGTAGACAGATCATTTCCACAATTTAATAAGAAATGAATACAAGGGATCATTCACCATGCATGCGGTACATAGACAGGTTATTCCAACAGAATAATAAAGAATGAAATAATAGAAGAATTCACCATGCATGCGATAGAATCGCATGCATATGTTATTCCCAATGTAATAATAAAGAATGGAACCAGTCATGCAGAATTTCGCATGCATGTGATATTCCAAATGTAATAATAAAGAACGGAACCAGTCATGCGTAATCCGCATGCATGTGATGTTCCAACAGTAATAATAAAGAATGGAATAACAACAGATTCACCACGTGCATGCGATAATCGCATGCATGTGTTATTCCAACATAATAATAAAGAATGGAACCAGTCAATGCCAGTAATCCGCATGCATGAATATTCCAACAAAATAATAAAGAATGGAACCAGTCATGCGTAATCCGCATATGCATGATGATATTCCAATGTAATAATAAAGAATGGAATAACAATAGAATTCACTGTGCATGCGATGAAGATCGCGATGCATGTTATTCCAATGTAATAATAAAGAATGGAATAACAAAAGAATTTAAACATGTATGCAGATTATCTTGATGTATGAAAGTTATTCCAACACAATAATAAAGAATGGAATAATAACCCTTACGAGTATTGAAAATAAAATAACTCTCTTCATGAATACGAAAAGAATAATAGCCCTTACCTTAGAAAAAACTGGATACCGGAATAAAGGATGTAGCATTTCTTCTTTCTCTTCTTTTCTCTATAATAATTGCTCTATATATAGCTTTAGTGAATTGGTGAAATGAAGAAGGAAGAATGAGCTTCTATTTATAGGAAAATATAGTTTCGATAATTACACATTTTGGGGCTCGAAATATTATAGTATAATACCTTCAACTTTTCTTTCATTTTTAATTTAATTAGTCCTGCAAGTATTATCAAACTTTCACCACATCCCCTAATAGTAAATAATGTGAATTAATAGTACAATCATGTGACTCAATAGTTATAATCATCTGAAAATACGAATTACAGTAAGTAGCTCCATCTATACCTCCATTTTTAACTTAGTCATGCAAGTATTATCAATCTTACACCACCTCCCCTAATAGTACATGAATGTGAATCAATAGTACACATATGTGAACAAATAGTTATAATCATGTGAATTAATAGCAATTAATTGCTCATTTATTCGATTAATTACCCGATTGGTCAATATAACCTTCAGACATCAATTATTATCGAAATAAATATCGATTTCCACTAACACTAACAATCCCAACACAATGGAAATATTTTTCTCAAAAAATTCATTTTTGAAATCTCAAAGTTTGACTTTTTCCAAAAAAAGTCAACTGTTTACTTTTTTGACCAAAAAGTCAACCCCGATAAATTTTGTGTTTATAGTCTATTTCTACTAATTTTATCGTTCTGGACTCAAATATCACGTCCACGTCTCCAAATTCAACTCCGAACTCAAATTTGATTTTTTTATAACATTCATCATTAATATTATAACTCACAATATTTAACAACCAAAGTCGCTCCTGGAAAGTGGGGGGCTTTCCGATAAGATTTTCTCTTATCAAGCGCGCAATTAGGTGACCAAACCTCTCCTCGATGTAACTTCTAGACATTGTCAATATTGTAAATAATAATATGAATAACTTTGTCGTCTCAATTATTGATTCAATAATATATAAAATATTATGCATGATATATCGTGACAATAATCGAATCAATAATACGAGAGATATGATGCAAAGAATTACTATAACAATAATTGAGTATAACCGAGTGACTTCTCACGTAAGCATCATTAATCAATATCGTGTAGCTACTACGCAACCACGCCAGACATCGTGTACTTTTTTACTATCGACTAGTTTAACAGCTTTTAATTCAGTAACACTTTCAATTTATTATTTTATAAAAGATAATTATGTCGTTTCCTTGCTACGATAATACTTCCGTTGTGGGATCCACCAATGATTGTGCCATCCTACGGATATTCCCCGACAAAAAGAATATTCCCCGACCAAACGAATATTTTATAACAACTTGCATACTTTAAAAAAATTTCACATATCACCCTTAACTTTAACCTTTTATCAATTTAACCATTTACTAAATAGAATAATTATAAGAAAATTGAATGCTTTCATTTCATAAAATTCGGGGTCTCACAATCTCCCCTCCTTACAAAATTTCGCCCTCAAAATTTACATACCTGGTAGTTCAAAGAGATGAGAATACCTTGCTTTTTTTCGGATTGTACCTTCCCGGTTATTTCCTCTGTATCATGATTTTCCCATTGCTCATCTCTTGTATTTCAGATATCATTCTAGAATATACCTTCAAAATAAAGGTTAATTGACATATCACAATTTGTCAACTTATCAAGTAAACAATTTCATCTTAGGTAAGTCACACACTAGCAAAGTTTATTACTCGTCTCTCCCCTCCTAGTTCTAGACTCATATCTCCGCCAGCGACCATATCCCTAAGCTCTGATACCATTTGTGACGCCCCCAAAATAGGTCCACACGACCCAATCGGAGTCGCCGGATATCTCACTATAAAAATCATTTACAAACTTCATTTATACAATTGTTGAACTATCGTGAAGAATACGACCAAAGTTAAACTGTGAGTTTTAATACAAATGTATGTAACTCTCATGGTGCCTCGACCACAACCTTACAATGGTACTTTACACAAAACTACAGTCATTAAATATTTTAGAAATTAAAATCTTTGGAAAATACTCAAGGAAACCTTCGTACATGGGAGGCCATATGTTTAGGTTATGATAGATATCATATGTCCACAGAATTATCCTTGGTTGACCCAATAGTCCCCAAAGAAAAACAAGAAAATTGCTATCATCTTCTTTCCAATGGTGAGTCTTCTCTTGACTTATAATTATCTCCATTATCTCCAATTGAGAATCATATTTCAAACAAACTCCAAGATTATATAGGTAGTGCTCGTAGATATACTCACTAAGTGGATGTGCACAACCCTGTCTTATGATAACACGAAGTTATATGTCAATAGACATCTTGTATGATAGTAACAAAACACCCTTCCAAAGTTGGGTTCACCTCACCCTATTCGGTTCACCAAAATTAAATATCAAATGACGTATACAATACGACACATTTATCTAAAGTTCTCAATAAAATTATTTCCATACTATTTAGGGAGAACCTCAACAGCTATAGACCACCATTCTATTCTCCTGTTACCCCCGCTCGACCCAGCTACACTCTTATTACCTGAAAGGAATTGTGAAACAAAAGGGTGAGCACAACTAGCCCAGTAAAGAATATCATGACTAAAGATAATTTACATCATCAATAGCCTTCATCAGTAATAAATCAGAGATTTAGAACATATGGTAGATGATAAACCTTTTCAACCATAGTTGCAGCGGAACGAGCAATCCATTAGAAGAGTCAAATAGACCATCAGATCTATTATCTTCTCCATGTTAAAAGTCCACCAATAATGTTTTATCCCTGTAACATCAATCAACAATTCCTGTCCACAATCATATGAATAACTCATAATCATAATTGTGATTCTAACTCCTCTTCTTCGCACCTGTGATTTAAGATAATTTTCATCACCTATCTTCACCTGAAACATCAAAAATCATGGTTATACCAAATCAAAATTCCTGCTAATAATCATACTAATAAATTCATCTTTTCACTACGGCTAAAGATATTCATTAACAATTCATCTTTGCACTACAGGCCAAAGACATACAACTGTATTTTATAAGAGTCAAGTAGAGCATGATATCTACTATCTTTTACGAATTAAAAGTGTATAATCAATATTTTATTTCTGAGACTCAGCTTAATAAATAATCCACATCATCGAATCATCCCTGCACTACAGCCAAGGATATTCATGTAAGCATCAATGGTCATGATTATACCGAATAATCCCTGGTTATAATCATACCAATAATTGTCCATCAATGCACTACAGGCCAATGAGGACTTTTACCACATCATCTATAACATTAGGGGTCATGATTATACCGAATGATCCCTGGTCATAATCATACCAATAAACAGTTCATCTATGCATATAAACCAAAGATACTCATCAATCAATAGTTCATCTTTGCACGTAAGCCAAGGATATACAACTGTAAAACCAATAATTAACAGTCCATCCTTGAACGTAAACCAAAGATATACAACTGTAAAACCAATAATCAACAGTCCATCTTTGTACGTAAGCCAAAGATATACAATTATAAAATCAATAATCAACAGTCCATCTTTGCACGTAAGCCAAAGATGACTTTCATCACAATATAAGTATGAGGATGATGATAATAATATAAGCATTAATCAAATAAAAATAAGGATAAATGTAAGATCCCGGATTTTATGAAATAAAAGTATTCAATTTTTCTTATAATTATTATTCAGTAAATGGTTAAATTGATAAAAGTTTAAAGTTAAGGGTGATATATGTAAATTTTCAAATTACGCAAGTGGTTATAAAATACTCATTTCTGTCGGGAAATATTCGTTTGGTCGTGGAATATTCTTGTTGTTGGGAAATATTCGTACGATGACGCAGTCATTTGTGGGCCCCATAATAGAATAACTGTCGGATAAAGAAAATTACAAGTTTGAGTTTTTATAAATAATGGCGTAGTTGTTACCGTTAACACTGTTGGAATACCTGGTGGTTAAAATACAGTAATACGCGTTGTTGAACAGTAGCACATGGTATTGCACAGTATTTTTGAATTATTAATTCTTACGTAAGAAGGCACTACTTAATAATTGTTACAAAATTTATCGCTTAATATTTTATTTTATTGATTCAATAATTGTCATATTGATATTTTATATTCTTTTTGTTTCAATAATTGTCATCAAGACAAAGATTTTCCATTATCAAATCAATAATTCATATTATTTGAATAATATTATTAGATAGCATTATTGGAAATGTCTAGAAAGTTCTGCTCAAGGAGAGGTTTGGTCACCTAATCATGCCACCAAGAAGGAGAAATCCTTATTAAAAGCCCCTCTTTCCTGTGAACCACCTGGTTGTCATAATTGTGATTCTGTAATATTATTTGTGAATAATTAATTATTGATTTATATGATAAGGAAATATTTATTTGATGCGGATATAAATGATGAATTTATTTATGTGGTTATAAATGAAGGAATTAATGTTGAGGTGTTTTATCAGTATTTTTGTCGGAATGGAAATATTAAAAATCAAATCAGTGTTCTTGCGATAAATTGCGTGAGTTATAATTTTTAATCCAACCGTTGGATCGTTGTGATTTTTGAATATGTTATACATATATAAGTTGAGTATATGTCCACAAATTTTGAACCGTTAAAAATGAACGTATGAATTATTATGAATTTTAAGAGGTGACTGGTTCAGAAATTGTTAAAGTTTTGGAATTTATCATTTTGGTGGAAAATTCTAGATTGCGTGGGCCCCACCTATGGTTGGTGAAGAAATGTGCTGAAATTCTAATTCAAATGTGGTGGGTGGCAATAGTAGCGGTAAAAAGCCATCGTGTAGCAAAGAAGTCAAGTCTGCTTTGCTCCGTACTAAAATTTTCCTATAAATAGAGGGCTAAGTTAGAATTAAAAATCACACCAGAAACATAAGCTTTCTCTCTTTCTCTCTCTATATTATCAAGCGCATTTTGTGAGTATTTAGATACTTTGAGAGTTTCTTTTCAATGCAAGGTTCCTTCGGCTTTACATTCCGGTCAGAAATACTGCTCTTTCGAGGTAAGGGATTTTAAGGGTTATAATGTTTTTCAGTTTTGAAATTTTTCTGAACCTTCGAAAATTATGAAAAAATTTGAAATGATAATTTGATGAGTTTCCTAGATTGTGTCCAAAAATGGCGATTTTTGGATGTATAGATTAGGAGTTATGGATTTTATGAGAAAAGACTATTTTAAAAGTAAACCCTTATAACTCCTTGTGGTTAACTCCAAAATTGGTGAAATTTTTATTGGGAGTACATCTATAAAACATCAGTATATTCTGTAAATTTTGGAATTTTTGGACAAAAGTACAATTTATGATAAATGTCTAAATATTCGAAGCTTTTGGCCATGAAAATAGTAAATGAATTTTAAAAATTTGAGAAAAATATATGTTCAATATGGGACTATATTCGCTAAATCCTTAAAAGAAATATTTTTGGAACCGATTTGGTATTTTTCATGAAAATGGACTAGTTATGAGTAAATGAATTAAATATGTTATGTGAAGTAACAAAATTGGAAAATAGGATTTTATGGCTTGGGGAATCCTATATAAGGTATATCTGATTTTTATGAGGGTTTTGGTTATTGGTGATGAAATTTTATGATTTTGGCATTTTAGGATGATTAAATGCATTAATTGGTAAAGTGTAAACAATTAAAATAAATTATTTATAAGTTTAAGAAATAATTAAAATATTGTGGTAATATTAATAATATTAGATTATGAGATTATTAAGTGATTTATAATATTTGAATTAAGGTGTTATGAAATCATTGATTCATAAATATTACTCTTGAAATTAAATGCAATTGTTGATCGTATTGTTTTTATTATCATATATAACATTTTTATAATCCCTTGATGAAATTTCTCTTTGACTTAAGTGTAAAGATGGGTAGATTATTGGTATGGTCGTGACTATGGGTTCTCTTTGGCCAAGAAAGTGCAGATGAATTGTTGATCGGTATGATCATGACCATTTAATTTACAATTGAATATTTTTAGCTTAAGAGCAAAGGTGAATTGATCAACATGGTTATAATTATTATTTATATAAATTCTGAAATGATTATATATTTCTTTGGAATATTAACATCTTTGGCCTGTAGTGCAAAGATGAATTGTTGATAAATATCTTTGATGTGTAGTGTAAAGATGACATGTTGTTGAATATCTTTGGCCCGTAGTGCAAAGATGACCTGTTGTTGAATATCTTTGGCATGTAGTGCAAAGATGAACTGTTAATGAATATCTTTGGCCCGTAGTGCAAAGATGAACTTATTAGTATGATTATGAACAAGAACTGTGATTTGGTATAACCATAATCTTTGATGTTTCAGGTAAATACATGTGATCAAAAATATCTTCGTCTTGGATGAGAAGAGAAAATTAGAACTACAATTATGATTATGAGTTATTCATACGATCGTGAATGAGGATCTGATTGATTAATGGTACAGGGCTAAAGCATTGTTGGTGGACTTTTAACATGGAGAAGATAATAGACTTTATGGTCTATTTGACTCTTCTAATGGATTGCTCATTCCGCTGCAACTATGGTTGAAAAGTTTTATCATCTACCATATGTTCTAAATCTCTGATTTATTACTGATGAAGGCTATTGATAATTTAATTATCTTTAGTCATAATATTCTTTACTGAGCTAGTTGAGCTCACCCATTTGTTTCACAATTCCTTTCAGGTAATAAGAGTGTTGCCGGGTCGAGCGAGGATAACGGGGGAATAGAACGGTGGTCTATAGCTGTTGAGGTTCTCCCAAAATAGTATGAAAATAATTTTATTGAGAACTTTAGATAAGTGTGTCGTATTGTATACGTCATTTGATAATTGATTTTGGTGAACCGAATAGGGTAAGGTGAACCCAACTTTGGAAGGGTATTTTGCCACTATCATACAAGATGTCTAATAACCTACGAGTTATCATAAGACAGGGTTGTGCACATCCACTTGCTGAGTATATCTACGAGCACTACCTATATGATCTTGGAGTTTATTTGAAATATAATTTTCAACTGGAGACAGAGGAGATAGTTATATGTCAAGAGAAGACTCACCATTGGAAAGAACATGATAGTAATCTTCTCGTTTTTCTTTGGGGTCTATTGGATCAACCAAGAATAATTCTCTGGACATATGATATCTATCATAACTTAGATTCATGGCCTCCTATGTACGAAGGTTTCCTTGAGCACTTCCTAAAGATTTTAATTTCTAAAACAGTTATTGATTGTACCTTTATGTAATGTATCAATGTGAGGTGTTGTCCATAGTTGGGACATGAGTCACAGTTGGTATTAAAACTCACAGTATATGTGTTGTTGTATTTTGCATGACAATTGTAGTAATAAAGTTGTAGTTGTTTTCTGTACCATGTATTTGGCGACTCAGAATAGGTTGGATGAATTGGACATATTTTGGGGGCGTCACAATAAATATTAAAGACTTTAAATTTATCCAAATATTATCAATCACTTAATAAACTCATAATCTAATATTATTAATATTATAACAATATTTTAATCACTTCTTAAACTTATAAACAATTTATTTCAATTGTTTACACTTTACTAAATAATGCATTTAATCATTCAAAAATGTCATACTAATAAGATTTCATCACCAATGATCAAATCCTATTTTCAAAAATCAGATATACCCTATATAGAATTCCCAAGTCATAAAATCCTATTTTCCAATTTTGTTACTTCACATAACATATTTAATTCATTTACTCATAACTAGTTCATTTTCATGAAAAATACCAAATCGGTTCCAAAATATTTCTTTTCTAGAGATTTAGCGTAATATAGTCCCATATTGAACATATATTTTCTCTAATTTTAAAATTCATTTACTATTTTTCATATGGCCAAAACTACCTAATATTTAGACATTTATCATAAATTGTACTTTTGTCTAAAAATTCCGAAATTTACAGGGTATACTCCTATTATATACATATACTCCCAATAAAAACTTCACCAATTTTGGAGTTAACCACAAGGAGTTATAAGGGTTTACTTTTAAAATAGTTTTTTCCCATAAAATTCATAACTCCTAATCTATACATCCAAAAATTTCCATTTTTGGACACAATCTAGAAAACTCGACAAAATATCATTTCAAATTTTTCCAGAATTTTTGAGGGTCAGAAAAATTACGAAACTGCAAATGAATTTTAAGCATATACGGTAATCCACATGTATGCATCATTTCCACAATTTAATAAGGAATGAATACAAGGGATCATTCACCATGCATGCGGTAATCCACATAGATAGGTTAATCCAACAAAATAATAAAGAATGGAATAATAGAAGAATTCACCATGCATGCGATAGAATCGCATGCATAAAGTTATAACCAATGTAATAATAAATAATGGAACCAATGTCATGCGTAATTCGCATGCATGTGATATTCCAATAGAATAATAAAGAATGGAACCAGTCATGTGTAATCCGCATGCATGTGATGTTCCAACAAAAATAAAGAATGGAATAACAACAGAATTCACCAGTGCATGCGATAGAATCGCATGTATATATTATTCCAACATAATAATAAAGAATAGAACCAGTGTCACGATAATCCGCATGCATGTAATAATATTCTAATGTAATAATAAAGAATGGAACCAGTCATGCATAATCCACACGCATGTGATATTCCAATGTAATAATAAAGAATGGAATAACAACGAGAATTCACCGTGCATGCGATAGATCACATGCATGTGTTATTCCAATGTAATAATAAAGAATGGAATAATGTAAAAATTTCACCATGTATGCGGTGCCATTGCATGACAAAGTTATTCCAACACAATAATAAAGAATGGAATAATAACCCTTACGAGTATAGAAAGAAAATAACTCTCTTCATGAATACGAAAGATTAATAGCCCTTACCTTAGAAAAAACTGGATACTGGAATAGTGATGTAGCAGACTTCTCTTCTTCTTTCTCTCTATAATAATTGCTCTATATATAGCTTTAGTGAATTGGTGAGAAATGAAGGAAGAATGAGCTTCTATTTATAGGAAAATATAGTTTCGATAATTGCACGTTTTGGGGCTCGATATATTACAGTATAATACCTTCAACTTTTCTTTCATTTATAATTTAGTCCTGCAAGTATTATCAAACTTGCACCACCTCCCCTAATAATGTGAATTAATAGTACAATCATGTGACTCAATAGTTATAATCATCTGAAAATACGAATTATAGTATAGTACCTCCATCTATAACTCCATTTTTAACTTAGTCATGCAAGTATTATCAATCTTGTACCACCTCCCTTAATAGTACATGAATGTGAATCAATAGTACACACATGTGAATAAATAGTTATAATCATGTGAATTAATAGAAATTAATTGCTCATTTATTCGATTAATTACCTGATTGGTCAATATAACCTCCAGACATCAATTATTATCGAAATAAATGTCAATTTTTACTAACACTAACAATCCCAACACAATGGAAATATTTTTCTCAAAAAATTCATTTTTGAAATTTCAAAGTTTGACTTTTTCCAAAAAAGTCAATTGTTAACTTTTTTGACCAAAAAGTCAACCCCGATAAATTTTATGTTTATAGTCTATTTCTTCTAATTTCATCGTTCTGGACTCAAATATAACGTCCGCGTCTCCAAATTCAACTCTAAACTCCAATTTGATTTTTTTATAACATTCATCATTAATATTATAACTCACAATATTTAACAACCAAGTCGTTCCCAGGAAAGAGGGGGCTTTCCGATAAGGATTTCTCCTTATTGACGCGCAATTAGGTGACCAAACCTCTCCTTAGTAGAACTTCTAGACATTGTCAATATTATAAATAATAATATGAATAACTTTGTCGCCTCAATTATTGATTCAATAATATATAAAATATTATGCCGATGATACTGTGACAATAATTGAATCAATAATATGAGAGATATGATGCAGCAATTACTATAACAATAATTGAGTATAACTGAGTGACTTCTCACGTAAGCATCATTAATCAATATCGTAGTTACTTATGCAACCACTAGCGTATTCATCGTACTTTTACTACCGACTAGTTTAACGGTTTTAACAAAGAATACTTTCACCGTTATTTTAATAAAAAATAATTACATTGCTTCCTTACTACGATAATACTTCCATTGTGGGGTCCACCAATGATTGTGCCGTCCTACAGATATTCCCCGACAAAAAGAATATTCCTCAACCAAACGAATATTTTATAACAACTTGCATACTTTAAAAAAATTTCACATATCACCCTTTACTTTAACCTTTTATCAATTTAACCATTTACTAAATAGAATAATTATAAGAAAATTGAATACTTTCATTTCATAAAATTCGGGGTCTCACAATCATGCTCTACTTGACTCTTCTAATGGATTGCTTATTCCGCTGCAGTTAAACTTGATTTCTATTGTATTTTATCAGTTTAACATTGTTGAAGACTAATGATAATTTATTCTGCATTATCTTAGTCATAATATTTCTTAATGGGCTAGTTGAGCTCAACCTTTCTTTCATTATTCTCTTCAAGAAATGAGAACGTAGCCGGGACTAGTCGGGGAACGGAGTGACGGTCCAGATAATAGCATTAGTAGTCCTCACTATTCTGTTAAATAGTATGACAATAAATGTAATGAGGACTCCATTGAGTGTGGATATTGTCTAGATGACAATATTTTTATAAAAACTCTTAGATTATGTTTTGTCGTATTTTACACGACTGTTGTATAATTAAGTTGTATTTGAATTTTTTACCATGTATTTGGCGACTCAAGATGAGTGATGTATACCTATTTTGGGGGCGTCACAACGTTTCCCAGTCCACATCTGATATGGTGTCTAATGAACCGTCTTTGTAGGAACACGGTTAAGTGTGAATGCAACTGTCTCTAGGGCATGGTGTTAGGTTTGAAATATTTATGAACACAATCAAATTGCACAAAATATGCGGAAGCATGGAAAATCAAAATTTTAAAATTTTACAAACCATATACCCGGATAATCCTTTATGCACAATTATTAATTAAACGAAAAGAAATACGAAGAACAAGAATCATAACCTTGAAGATTCGAGCTTCCTCAGGTACAAGTTCATCTCCAATCTTTTTCGCGTTTAACTTGAATCCACCGGGTTTGGTTCCTTCCTTTAATCAATGTTAGCCACCCAAGTGTTTGGCTTCTAGAGGTGATCCACCAAGGAAGAAGAAAGATTCAAGAAGATGGGTGTTTGACAAAATCTTAGTTTTTCTATCTCTCATAGAAAGGGGTGTACTCTCCCAACTATTGAAATTACGTATTCTTTGAAAACGTCAACCACCTAACCCATAATAAGACTCCTCTTATTTATAGATGTAGGCAACACTCCTTAACAATTAAGGAATTGGGTTTTATTTTAATTAATTAAACTCTTTTAATTAATTAGGCTCCTAATTTTATTAGGAATAATTAATTAAACTTTTAATTAATTAGCCTCCTAATCTTATTAGGAATAAATGAGAGTACTAATATTAAATTAATTTTCAACTCTTTAAAAATTAAAATAATAATAATTGTAATAATATTAATAAGACTCCTCTTATTAATTTATATATTTAAAATTTCCAAAATATTAAATAATAAATATTAAGCTATTTAATGTATTCTATCACCATAGATTAAATTAAATACACTTAACATATTATTATAATTATAATATTAACTTCTTAAATAATTCTTCTTTCTTTTATGGTGTGACCCTTTAGGTTCTCCATATTAAACCGGTTGTGAATAAATTAATTAGAACAATTCTAACCTTATTTAGATAAATAAATTAAACTATTAATTTATTTAAATAAATAATATTTATTCTACAATAGGGATAAGCCTCCCTAGCGATTAACGACTTTCCAGATAATATAGAATTCAACATTAATCATAAAAGAACCTTTGAGTAAATAGTTACCGTACAATTCAATCCTTCCACCATACAATGTGCCAATTAAATATAAGACATGGAATTACTGTCAAGTCTTATTTTATTTAATTATATGTATTTCGATCCTTAAATGCACAACTCCAAATAATGCAAATAGAAACTCCTTTCTAATTTCATTCTGCCTTGGCCAAGGATTACTGGGTTGTGATTTATCGAATCACATAGGACATTTCTCTTCTTTTACTAAAAGTGGTAGATTCTTTATTGATCATACATTATCTCCATGTATAACTTATTATACCCAAGCATACCCTTTGATATACCCTAAGGGTCTTAAGGAATAAGTCAAAGTATAACTCATCATACACAAGATACTATGATGATCTCAAGTCCAAGGATCACTTGTCTTACTATCACTACGAAATTCCTATTGATGAACAAGTAAAACTCCATTAGGTATTCCTTAGCGAGCCACATTCAAAGTGAACTTATTCTCTAATAAGCACCTACATACTTGCTTTAGTGTCTCCACACAAATGATCATGAGATCAATCATCCTCATCCAATGAGCAAAGCAATATATGTACCAATCTATCCCATTCACTAATCCCCAATTTAGTAATCTAACGATTGGGAACTATTTTAGTTTTAAGCTTTCAAAGAATTTAGATCTCATTAGAATGATCATCATCATTATTCTAAAAGCATTGCTTAAAACTATGGGTTTATCACATATTATAAAACAGCATTATATAGATAATTAAAAGCCTTTAATAAATTAATACTTTTTTATTAATAAATGAATAAGATTATTACAAAGTATATATTTTATCATCAAACATTATTGGCTTATGTGCATACTACTTTCAATCTCCCACTTGCACTAAAACCAATCGTGATGGTATCTCATACCCTTCTTCTCTAAGTGACGATTATCCTGCTGTTGGATAAGCTTTAGTTAATGGATATGTAATGTTGTTCTTGAGAGTCGACTATCTCTATAGTGATTTCCCATCTTTCAATGATTCCTATAATCAAGTGAAAGTGCCACAACACATGTTTAGATTCAAGATGAGACTTAGGAACTATTCCTAGTTCTATAATGAACTTTTCATCCAAACAATCAATTTGCAGCTTCTTTTACAGCTATATACTCTGTCTTTATCACTAAACCAACAACTCTTTACTGTTTGGAACCTTTCCAATTCACTGCACGGTGATCTTCTCAAGAATCTGACCGATCATCATCAGGTCTCGTATATTTCATTGCATACATGATTGTCACTCATGCAATCTCTCTTTTATGGAGTCTATGGGGACTATTAAGAGAGATACACTCCATGGCTCATCAACATGAGACATCTTTTGGAGTTTACCATGCTAAACGACTTTAGCATCAAATGAATATACGTTTCTTGGGTTAAGTCGAGCATCCTCTTAAATCTATCTATATAGATTTTTATCCCCAATTACGATACTCTTCCCAAATAATTCATGGATGAATGTTTAGACAACTTTATCTTTACTAATTGTAGCATTGGTATGTCATTCCTTATCCATAGTATATCAACATATAATACTAGGAATGTCACAATACTCCGACTGACCCTTTTGTACACACTAGGTTCATTTTTGTTTTTGATATAATCAAACTCTTTTGATTGTCTAATCAAAATGAATGTTCCATTTTTGAGAAGCTTGCTTCAATCTATTTCTCTAAGTGTCTACAACTCTTACCTCATCGTATTTATCTGGATCATCATCTTCTATGATGTGTACCTTATCATCATCATCTATGATGAATCCATACCTCCTAGGTATCTTCGATACTATTCCAGATTTATGATTCGGTTGTGGTACAATACGTCTATCTACAGGTTCCTCTTATTTAACTTATAGTGATTTATGGTTCTTGAACTCTTCAAGATCTATTATCCTCCCACTAGCCCCTTCAACGATAAACATCTTTATCTTAGACGGCAACATGTTTCGCAACAAACACCTTTTGCTAAGTAGGATTATAGAACATATACCCTAAACTTACTTTAGGATGTCCCACAAATTTGTACTTGTCAAATCTTGTCCAAAGCTTATCCTTTGAAACCTTTTCACATAAGCTGGACAACCCCTTATCTTAACTTACTTAAAATTAGGAATCCTTCATGTTCATAACTTTTATAGAGTCTTGGGGCTGGATTTTGGGGTTACCTTTTCGTAGATATGAAGCCATTTCTAGGGCATGACCCTAGAAGGATACTAGAATGTCAGTAAAATCATTATGGATCGTACCATGTCCAACAAGGTACGATTTTTCCTTTCAGATACATCAATCAATTATTGCGTATCAGGAGGCGTCCATTATGAGAAAACCATTTGAGATGATCTAGAAACTGATTGCACAAGTATTCCTTCCTTGATCCGATCAAAGAATCCTAATACATTGCCAATTTATTTCATTTCTGAATTCTTTGAACCTTTCAAATAATTCACAATTGTATTTCAACAAATACACACATTAAACTCTTTGAATAATCATCTTTTTTTCTTATACTAGTTTGTTCAATTTGCAAAATAATTTTTCACGTAAGTCAAGTATACAAAATCCATTAAGTAATATTCCAGTTCTATACAGAATATTGTTATTATAAATAGAACAACAATTGTTCTTAAATATAATACCGAAGATTTCATTGTTTAACAATAAAATGGAAATAATATTTCTAACGCGAACTGGAATACAAAAACTTATTAACTTAATAGATTTGCCTGTAGGCATTGCTAAACTATAAGTTTCTATGGCTAATGTAGAAACCTTTGCTTCATTTCCCACACATAGGATTACTTATCTTTGTTTAGCTTTCTACTTCTGCTTGGTCCCTTCATAAATTTATATTTATGATAACCAAAGTCGGTATCCAATACCCAAGTAGAACCTTGACTGAAAGAAAAATTATTTTAAATCATGAACAAAATTGTATTTGTAACCGAAATTTCACTAAGCTTCTTCTAGTTATCCTCTGCAAGATGCTTCTTGCAGTTTCTTTTCTAGTGTCCTGGCTTATTGCAGTGGAAGAAAACTCCTTTGCTATCCATATCAGTTTTGTTCTTATTATCCTTTGTTTTTGCCTTTCTCTATTTACCTTCTTAGAATCGTTCTTCTTTTTAGAAGATCATTTGACCCCTACCAGTAAGACATGGTCTTTCTTGGTTGGAAAGTGACTCTCAATATTTTTCAACATGTTAAGCAAATCAACAAAGCTGATATCTAGCTTGTTCATATGAAAAATTCACAACAATTGTGAAAGGAGTCCGGGAGTGAGTGCAAGATCAAATCTTGGCTCAACTCTCCATCCATGACAAAATCCGTTATCCTTATTGTTCAATCAAATTGATCATGTTAAGGACTTTTATCTGTACTGTAGTGTCATTGGTCATTCTACATCGGAAGAGCTCCTTAGATATTTGATATCTATCAGTCCTAGTTTCCTCACCATCAACTACTTGATGTGTAGGAATATAGTAGGAGCATCAATAGTTTAATGCTGACGCTAAAGCTCGTTACTCATGAATGCAAACATGATGCATTGAGCCAACTGTGCATCATCTTGCCACTTTCTAAAAGTAGCAATCTCTTCCTCAGAGGCATTGTCTGCAACCATTGCAAGGATAGGCGTATTAAGGACATAAGATAGCTTTTCAGCCATGAGAACTATTCTCAAATTTCTTAACCAATCCATTTAAATCGGTCCGGTTAAATAGCATCTAATATGCTTCACAGTGATAGTAATTTAGACATTGTAAAATTCTGTAAATGAATTTGTAATTAACAACATTTTAGCATACATTCTTTTATTAATTACCAAAATAATTTAGGTCTTATTTTAAATTGGTATCTCCCACTATTTTCATCAAACTATATTACCCTCACTTATATAGTTCGGCAAAATCTAATTAAAGATATGCTAGTGAGAATAAGAATCCCATTTCAAATGTATATAGCCTTGTGGTGACACAACAAACTATATATAAATAAATAGGTAGACAACTCTTGTCAATTACATCAACTATGTAACTCCTTGTATTTTGCTTCTTAGATCATAATGGTCAAGTGTGTGCACATCCGAACTAAAATGATTTAAGTTAAGTCCAACCTAGCACTCCATATATTCAAAAAAAGAAAAATATTGTCCTTGTGGTGACACAACAAAACAATATTGTTCAATTTTCTTTATAAGCATCAAATGTGATAAAATTAACATCTCAAAGAATTAAGATAAGCCTTGTGGTGACACAACAAATTTATAATAATTAATTGATACTCTATTATTTTTTATCATGCTAAAAGGCGACGTTCGATATTCTAAATATCTTTGAACGCTTATGACTTAATATAAAATATTTGAGGGGTTTGTTATTAATTTATCTCATATTGTTTAGCGCGCATGCATATATATATATATATATATATATATATATATATATATATATATACGTC
This sequence comes from Panax quinquefolius, assembly GCA_020205615.1. NCBI lineage: Eukaryota > Viridiplantae > Streptophyta > Magnoliopsida > Apiales > Araliaceae > Panax > Panax quinquefolius. Next base: position 114,323,629 of record CM035157.1, on the reverse strand, counting down.
GTATTATTAATGAACATGCAAAGCATGTTTGCATAATATATAATATATATATATAGTATAAGCATGCACATATAGAATACTATATTCTACCTGGATTGATTATGGACTTTTATTCTAGTTTGGTTCACTAGAGCCACCAAGTGAACCAAAAGGTCAAACACTAGGGGTGCAAGAATTAATATTTAAATATAACTATTACATTTAAACTCGGGCTCCATTACAAACGGGTCTTCAAGCGCTCCTTGCTCCTTGATCTCCAATTCTTCAAAATTAATTCTAATTATTCCTATTACAAAACTATTTAAAATAAATAGAAACCTTGATCAGCAGTCAAGGGGAAGTACATAGGAGGAAGATAGAATTTACATTAAGAAAAAATTAGAGAAGATGAGGTACGCAAACCCCATTTAATAAAACTCATACATTCATGCATTCAACTAAAATAAAATCCAATCACATTGGTCAATAGTCCATAATCAATCTCATTTATTATCATACACATCACCATATGCATCAATAAATAACATTCATCTCATGAATAATAAACATTCAATATATATATTGATATCATTTAATGGGCAAATTTAGTTAGTATAAAATCTAATTTTGAATCAAAATAAACTCCTTTATTTTAATCTAAATTTAAATCAAAATAAACCTCTTTTTATTTTAATTTATCTAATTTTGAATAAAATAAACCTTTTATTTTAATCAAAATCTTTAATCAAAATAAACTCATTTATTTTAATTAATTATGGAATCCAATTCCAAGTAAAAAAACTCCTTTTATTAAAAGAAACACTTCTTTTCTTTTTCCTATTCACAAATAAACTCCTTTATTTTAAATAATATGAAATCTTATTTCATATCTAAATAAACTCCTTTATTTAAGGAAACACGGATTCTTTTTCCTATTCACAAATAAACTCCTTTATTTTGAATAATATGAAATCTTATTTCATATCTAAATAAACTCATTTATTTAAGGAAACATGGAATTCAATTTTAACTCCAATTAGTTATCATGCAATCCAATTCCAACTCTAATTAGTTAGCATGAAATTTAATTTTAAAATTGAAATAAATTTTATATTTTAAGATTAAAATAAACCTTTTATTTTAAAGATTAAAATGAACTTTTATTTTAATTATAAAATAATTAACAATATAATATATATATATATATATATATATATATATTATATATATTTATATACTGGGTGATATCACGTGGCTATATTATGATTCACGAAATTTTTTTTCAGTTTGATATCCTAGGAACATGATTACTAGTCACTCAAACATGCATCACTCCAGATTCACGTGAATTCACCATGCATAATGAATGATTACCACCGTAATAGTCATATTACCGAATTAAGAATGAATCACAGATTTCGCCTTGAATCCAATATTCGCGATTTTTTTTTAAAATAAATTTTATACAACAAAATTATGCCTAATTAAATTGTTCTAAACATATATCAATATATATATCAAATTAAAATAATTAATAATTTGCATAAAAATTTGGCTCTGATACCACTATTAGGTTTATAATATTTATGAATGCAATCAAATTGCACAAAATAAGCGGAAGCATGGAAAAACAGAATTTTAAAATTTTATAAACCATATACCCGGATCATCCTTTATGCACAATTATTAATTAAATGAAAAGAAATATGAAGAACAAGAATCATACTCTTGAAGATTCAAGTTTCCTCAGGTACAAGTTCATCTCCAATCTTTTTCGCGTTCAACTTGAATCCATCGGGTTTGGTTCCTTCCTTTGTTTAATGTTAGTCACCCAAGTGTTTGGCCTCTAGAGGTGATCAACCAAGGAAGATGAAAGATTCAAGAAGATGGGTGTTTGACAAAACCCTAGTTTTTCTATCTCTCATAGAATGGGGTGTACTGTGAGACCCCAAATTTTATGAATAAAGATTTAAATTTCTCGAAATATTTTTTTAAATATTATGGTGTGGATTTGATATAATGTTATAGTTATGGGTAATATTTATAAATTTTGCAAAGTAAGCAAGTTTTTATATAATATTCGATTGGTCGGGGAATATTCGTTTTAATAGGAAATATTCGTACGACGGCACAATCATTGGTGGACCCCACAAAGAAAGTATTGTCGTAGTTAGAAAATGACAGAATTATCATTTTATAAAAATAACGGCGAAAGTGTTACCGTTAAAACTGTTGAACTACCCTAGTAGTAAAGTACGATGTCTGCGTGGTTGCATAATAGACACCAGATTAATTATTGATGCTTACGTAAGAAGTCACTCATTATACTCAATTATTGCTACGGAATTATCGCATCATATCTCTCATATTATTGATTCAATTATTATCACAAGATCAATATATTTATATTATTAAATCAATAATTGAGACTACAAAGTTATTCATATTATTATTTGCAATATTGACAATGTCTAGAAGTTTTGTCAAGGAGAGGTTTGGTCACCTAATTGCGCGCCAATAAGGAGAAATCCTTATCAAAAAGCCCCCTTAAATATTGTGAATTATAATATTAATGATGAATAAGTTCGTGTTGATTAAAGATGAAATTGATAGTTTCATTGTGTTGGAAATATTAGTGTTAGTGAAAATCGACATTTATTTTGTTAATAATTGATGTCTGGAGGTTATATTGACCAATCGGGTAATTCATCGGATAAATAAGCAATTAATTGCTATTGATTCACATGATTATAACTATTTGTTCACATGTGTGTACTATTGATTCACATTCATTTACTATTAGGGGAGTTGGTGCAAGATTGATAATACTTGCATGACTAAGTTAAAAATGGAGGTATAGATGGAGGTACTATACTGTAATTCGTATTTTCACATGTCTAGAACTATTGATTCATATGATTTACTATTGATTCACATGATTTACTATTAGGGGAGGTGGTGCAAGATTGGTAATACTTGCATGACTAAATTAAAAATAAAGGAAAAGCGAAAGGTATTATACTATAATATTTTCAGCCCCAAAATGTGTAATTATTGAAACTATATTTTCCTATAAATAGAAGCTCATTCTTCCTTCATTTCTCACCAATTCACTAAGTCTCACAAGAGCAATTATTATAGAGAGAAAGAAGAAGAGAAGTCTCACTACCTCACTATTCCAAAGATCCAGCTTTCTTCTAAGGTAAGGGTATTATTCTTTCAATTCATGAAGAGAGTTATTTTCTTTCAATAGTCGTAAGGGTTGTTATTCCGTTTCTTTATTATTATGTTGGAATAACTCGCTCATGCAATCTACCGTATACATGGTGAAATTCTTCTCATTATTCCATTCTTTATTATTCGTTGAATAACCTATTTGTGCGATCTATCGCATGCCCGTGAATTTTGTTGTTATTCCGTTCTTTATTATTCATTGGAATATCCTGTCTGTAAGTGATTACGTATGACCGGGTTCCATTTTTTATTATTCATTTGAATATCCTCATGCATCGCATGGATTACGCATTTACCTCGGTTTCATTCTTTATTATTCATTTGGAATATCCTCGTGCGCATGGATTACGCATGACCTGATTTCATTCTTTATTATTCTGTTGGGAATAACTGGTCTGTGCGGTTTATCGCATGCATGGTGAATTCTTCTGTTATTCCATACTTTATTATTCTGTTGGAATAACATGTCTGTGTGGACTACCGCATGCATGGTGAAAGATCCTTCGTATTCATTCTTTATTAAATTATGGAAATGATTTGTTTACGTGGATTACCGCATGGCGGGTGAAAATCCATTTACAGTGTCGTATATTCTATTATACTCGTATGAGATATCATTTCTTTTGTACTCGTCATGGAATATCATTTTCTTTGGTAATTTTCTTTTATGAGTTATTATTCACGGGTTACTATTCACTCTAGTATTATTCACTCGGGTATTCGGGGTACTTTTCGTGTTTGAGTACTATTCACGAAGTTACTATTCATGGGTTACTATTCACCCAATTACTATTCACTCTAGTATCATTCACTCTAGTATTTCGGGACACTTTTTGTGTTTGGGGTACTATTCTCAAGTACTATTCACCCAAAAATATATTTCTTTTCCATTCAAATTATTTTTGGTACACGAATATTATTCTTGAATTTTACTCCACAAAGCAAAGATCATGTCGACAATTTGGGCGTTATTGATTCTCGGATAAATTAAATTATAAATCTTTAAAATTTATCCTTAAACTTGTTTTATTGAATTATTATGTCATTGTCATCATCCTCATGCTTATATTATGATTAAAGTCATCTTTGGCTTACGTGCATAGATGGACTTGGTATGATTATGACCAGGGATTATTTGTTATAATCATGACCGTAATGTGACGAATGATGTGGTAAAAGTCCTCATTGGCACATGAGTTCATTGATGGATCGTTGTTGGTATGATTATGACCGTGAGATTATTCTTGTATAATCATGACCATTGATGATTACATGAATATCCTAGGTCGTGGTGCAGGGATGATTCAATTTTATTTATTAAGCTGAGTCTCGATAAAGTTGATGAAAAACTTTTTAAATCATAGAAGATAGTAGATTTTATGCTCTACTTGACTCTTCTAATGGATTGCTTATTTTCGCTGCAGTTGTTGATCTAAAACTTGTTGTCTCTTGTATCCTATCGATTTATATCTTTGTTGAAGGCTAAGGATAATTTATTCTGCATTATCTTAGTCATAATATTTCTTACTGGCTAGTTGAGCTCACCCTTTCTCTCATTGTTCTCTTCAGGAAATGAGAATATAGATGGGACGAGTTGGGGAATGGAGTGATGGTCCAGGATAAATGGCTTTAGTAGTCCTCACTATTCTGTTAAATAGTGTGACAATAAATGTAATGAGGACTCCTTTGTGTGTGGATATTGTCTAGATGACAATATTCTTGTTTAAACTCAGTTTATGTTTTTTCGTATTTTACACGACTATTGTATAATTAAGTTGTATTTGAATTTATGTACCATGTAAGTGGCGACCCAAGATGGGTGATGTATACCTATTTTGGGGGCGTCACATGTACTCTCCCAACTATTGGAATTACGTATTCTTTGAAAACATCAACCACCTAACCCATAATAAGAATCCTCTTATTTATAGATGTAGGCAACCCTCCTTAACAATTAAGGAATTGGATTTTATTTTAATTAATTAAACTCCTTAATTAATTAGGCTCTTAATCTTATTAGGAATAATTAATTAAACGTTTAATTAATTAGCCTCCTAATCTTATTAGGAATAAATGAGAGTACTAATATTAAATTAATTTTCAACTCTTTAGAAATTAAAATAATAATAATTGTAATAATATTAATAAGACTCCTCTTATTAATTTATATATTTAAAATTTCCAAAATTTTAAATAATAAATATTAAGTTATTTAATTTATTATATCACCATAGATTAAATTAAATACACTTAACATATTATTACGATTATGACATTAACTTCTTAAATAATTATTCTTCCTTTTATGGTGTGGCCCTTTAGGTTCTCCATATTAAACCTTGTGAATAAATTAATTAGAATAATTCTAATCTTATTTAAATAAATAAATTAAACTATTAATTTATTTAAATAAATAATATTTATTCTACAATAGGGATAAGCCTCCCTAGCGATTAACAACTTTCAAGATAATATAGATTTCAACATTAATCATAAAAGAACCTTTGAGTAAATAGTTACCAGTCACAATTCAATCCTTCCACCATACTGATGTCCCAATTAAATATAAGACATGGAATTACTATCAAGTCTTATTTTATTTAATTATATGTATTTCGATCCTTAAATGCACAACTCTAAATAATGCAAATTAGAAACTCCTTTCTAATTTCATTCTGCCTTGGCCAAAGACTACTGGGTTGTGATTTATTGAATCACATAGGACATTTCTCTTCTTTTACTAGAAGTGGTAGATTCTTTATTAATCATACATTAGCTCCATATATAACTTATTATACCCAAGCATACCCTTTGATATACCCTAAAGGTCTTAAGGAATAAGTCAAAGTATAACTCATCATACACAAGATACTATGATGATCTCAAGTCCAAGGATAACTTGTCAGATTACTATCACTACAGAATTCCTATTGACGCACAAGTAAAACTCCATTAGGTATTCCTTAGCGAGCCACGCTCGATGAACTTATTCTCTAATAAGCACCTACATACTTGCTTTAGTGTCTTCACACAAATGATCATGAGATCAATCATCCTCATCCAATGAGCAAGCAACATATGTACCAATCTATCCGGATTCACTAATCCCCAATTAGTAATCCAACGATTGGGAACTATTTTAGTTTTAAGCTTTCAAAGAATTTAGATCTCATTAGAATGATCATCATCATTATTCTAAAAGCATTGCTTAAAACTATGGGTTTATCGATAATTATAAACAAGCATCATGTAGATAATTAAAAGCCTTTAATAAATTAATATTTTTTTTATTAATAAATGAATAAGATTGTTACAAAGTATATGCTTTATCATCAAACATGATTGGCTTGTGTGCATACTACTTTCACATGACCCCAGAAGCTTATTAGAAGATCAGCATGACTCATCATTGATCGTACCATGTCCAACAAGGTGCAATTTCTCCTCTCAGATAGACCATTCCATTGTGGTGTTCCAGGTGGAGTGAGCTGTGATATAATACCACACTCCTTTAGAAAGTCATCAAAGTCTTGGCTTAAGTATTCACCTACTCGATCGGATCGAAGGGCTTTTATGCTTTTGCCAAATTGGTTTTGAACTTCATTCTTGAATTCCTTGAACTTTTCAAACAATTCGGATTTGTGTCTCATAAGATACACATATCCACTGAAGTCGTCAGTAAATGTAATGAAGTAATAAAACCTACCTCTTGCTAACGAACTCATGGGTCCACATACATCACTATGTATAACTCCCAATATATCGCTAGCTCGTTCACTGTGTCCAGTGAAAGGGGCTTTAGTCATCTTGCCTAATAAACAAGACCCGCATTTTCATATGATTCAAAATTAAATGAACCCAAAAATCCATTTTTATGGAGTTTTGATATGCATTTCTCATTTATATGGCCTAAATGACAATGCCAGAGATATGTCGAATTTTAATCATTTGATTTAAATCATTTTGTATTTATGTTATAGATAGGCATTTCTAAATCAAGAATATAAAGACCGTTAAACAATTGTGCAACACCATAGCAAATATCATTTAAGTAAAACGAACAACGATTGTTCTTTATTATAAATGAAAAACCTTTCTTGTCCAAACAAGAAATAGAAATAATGTTTTTGCTTATAGCAGGCACATAATAATAATCCTCTAATTCTAATACTATCCCAGTGGGCAAAGATAAATGACAAGTTCCTACGGCCAGTGCAGCAACTTTTGCTCCATTCCCAACACGTAGGTCAACTTCTCCTTTCGCCAAAGTCCTACTCCTTCAGAGTTCCTGCACATTAACACAAATGTGAGAACCACATCCAGTATCCAATACTCATGATGTAGAAGTAGACAAGTTAACTTCTATAACATATATACCTGAATCAGAAGTCATACTTCCTTTCTTTTTCTTCACTTCTTCCAAATAAACATGACAATTCCTCTTCCAGTGTCCAGTTTTTCCACAGAAGTGAAAATCACCTTCTTTAGCCACCCCACCTTTAGGTTTTAAAGCATGTTTGGTTTTGGAATTAGGTTTGGCACCAGATTTAGATCCTATCTTTTTCTTGCGTTTTCATTTTCCCTTAGCATTCCCTTTTTGCACCATCATTATGGGAGCGGGTCCTGCCTTTTTCATGTTGTTCTCGGCAGTTCTTAACATGCTCAACAACTCAGTAAGGGGTTTCTCAATTTCATTCATAAGATAATTCATAACAAATTGAGAGTATTTGTTGTTCAAGGATTGCAAAACAAGATCAGTTTGGGCTTCCGGAGTGATTGGAAAACCTAACCTACCAAGGTACTCAATATACCCAATCATTTTCAGCACATGTGGACCAACTGGATCACGTTCACCCATCTTGCAGTGATATAACACCTTGTTTGTATCATACATCTCCTGTCGAGCATGCCCTTCAAACAATTTTTTGAGATGCCCGATCATCTCATAAGCATCCATCAACTCATGTTGCTTCTGAAGCTCAGCGTTCATGGTTGCTAGCATGAGACAACTCACATCCATAGCATCATCTTGATGCTTCTTGTAAGCATCATGCTCTACACGTCGTGCAGTATCAGCTGGTGCTGCAGGAATGGGCTTTTTAATGATATAAAGCTTGCGCTCTTGTTTGAGGACAATCCTCAAGTTCCTATGCCAGTTAAGGAAATTAATTCCACTCAGCTTGTCCTTCTCAAGGACTGATCGTAGTGAAAGACTACTTGTGTTGTTGTTGTTTGCCATTGATATCTACAATTTATAAGTGCAAAAATAATAAGTCAAATTGCAGAGTTGATATTATGTAATTGATAATAGTACATCCAAATATACCTCCCACTATTTTATTCAAATTAATAGCCCTCGCCATTAATTCGAAAAGCATTTTCTATTAAATCTTTCTAGTGAGCCAAGATCCATATTTCATTATGCCTTAAGTTAGCTTTGGCTAATCTCTTAAAACATAATTATTTAGGTAGACAACCCTTTTGTCAATTATATCATATATAACTCTTGGATAGTTTGGTAAACAACATTTGTTTCTAGTCCATCTAATGGTACCTACCAAACTCTATGCCTCTAAGTCCACAATCCTATTGAGATAACTTAGTTAAGTCAGGCCCAATGATTTTAACAATTTGGATATCACAATTATCCTATCGCATCTTACCTAGATAAATAGGGTACTTTGCTTTGGCAAACCTACATCTATTAATCATGGTCTTGATGAGTGTTATTCATTGAAAGGCATCTGATTTAGACTTAATAATTTAATGAGGGGTTTTATTAATAAATTTAGATCTCACCAATTTTTAATCTTATTAAGAATGCACATTATTTATCATATCATATCGCATACAAGCATAAATAAAGTGCAAAATTAAATGTGTCACAGTTATGGCCCAATCCACTGTCAATCTTTTCAAGCTAATGAAAGATTGAAGGTCAATCTAAGGTGGTAAAAGATCTCAAAATAGTAGCTTCCTTGGATCTTCCTCATACATGTGCCTCCTCTCCATCATCATCTTCCCATCGTGTTTTCCATCTTGACATCTTCATCGATTACAGATTATTACATGACATAAAGAAACCTCGAGTTACATTCGAGGGGATTTAAATGAGAAGAGAATATTACATTAGAATTTATAGAAAGGCACGCACATGCAAGCCGTATTTCAAAACCAAAACCACTAACCTATGGGTCAAAAGGCCATAATCAGGCACCATGCATATCACAATAAGCACATAACAATTTATATATAATTAAAGAAAACTATATATCAAATATTGGGGTCACGACCATCGTCTGCATGATGATGGGGGTCCAAGGGGGTCTCCCACAGCGATGGTCCAATTGACCAATCACCCTACGGGTGGTCTCATTGATCGTCAATGAAGCGGGGTCGAAGCGCTACTCGAAAATAATAAGACACCCGTAACATATCATATATGTCCAGTTTTGATTAATCATATTAAAACGAATCTTCATGCTTCTAATCCGATTAGAATAGTTGTATTGTTATTCCAGCTTCTAAGAAACGATTAACAGAATCATTATATACATGCATATATATTACAAATACAATTTATAATTATAGAATATGCATACAACAAAATATCATATATATTCAATTTCAGATCGGTAAACATGAATCATCATATATCATATATATCGAATACAATTAAAACACGTAATCTGAATTAATCGTTTTCGTAAGTAGCTCTGAAATCACTGTAGGGTTTCGGCACAGAAACGCACAGCGGAATATAAAAATTTATAAAGCAATTTCCAAAACCCAACACAGGATCCATGCGAAACAAATTTAATTCAGTGGTTTAGAATTTATACCGATAATAGAAAACTCTGAAATCGCTTCGAATCTCCAACGCAATCCGAAAGAACTACGCATCTACGGTATCCACACGAACGCCCGCGAATTGTCGCACGATTCTGTAATAAAGGGAGTTGTGGTATTAGCCACCAAAGGAATGGATTTTCTGTTTTCTCTCTAGTCTTTCTCTAAGAGCGACTAGGGTTTTCTTATGTTTTGATTTACTTCCCTAAAATGCTGATATATCATATATATATATATTATATCTTAATTAAGTCTTACTTAATTAATATACATATATATATAAATCATCCTTTTTTAATTTAAATTTGTGATTTAAATACTATCAATTATGTTGATATATTTAAATTCTTACAATTTAAATTAATTCCCTTTTTAATAACGTTCTATGTGTGTGACTTATAGGTTATTATTACGTTGGCAATAATTTTAAAATCATATTATAAAATTATAAACAAAGTGAGCGACATCTAGTAATGCATCATCGCTACCCAAGTAATAATAAGATCGATGATTCAATCTGACCTTTTAAGTGACCAATGTTTTAATGTAATTTAATCCTTTTAACCTTGACATCCTAGATTAAACTCGAGTCATGGAATGTGTCATACTCTTCATAATTTAATCTGCGTTTTCTTGATCAATGAGTAGACTATATGAAACAAATCACTATTTGAGCATGGCCATGCATTTCATAGTTCTACTCAATTAAGAGGCCTATGGATATCACCCCTAATATATTGGAGGGTTAAATTCCATCTAGATCACTCATATTCCTCACACGATTCATGATCTACCCAATAATCATCTTTATAGTCCACCCTATTAAAGGTGACATTTGATGATATCAAAGTACATAAATTCTCGTGTAATAATATAGTGATTTCAGGTCGAAGGACCATTACATCATTGTCACTATGAGAATTGCTAATGACACTTTGCATACTGTTCCACGTAGAATTCTCATGGTGGGTCTGTCCAGTACATCGTTCTCTAACATGTACCTATGCATTGACTTAATATCTCATATATTTATGACCAATGAGATTTGGTCATCAGTCAATCCACATACTAGTCTCAATGCATCATTGTTGTCCCATCAACAATGATACTCGACTAGGGACATTTAAGAGCAATGATACTAATTGTAATTATATAATCTCATGTCCATGTCACATACTTGAAACTATATAATTTGTATCACTATTCTAAGAAATTTTATTATGTTAACATTTATATAACGCAGTAAATAAAATCATAATAAAATCATTCATTTATTCAATCAAATATAATATCAAAATGTTAAGCAATTATATCAAATAATTGGCCTCTAGGGCATAAACTCTAACAATATATTGTTCCTAACTGCATTGTTAAAACTCTCTAAGCCATTTGATTCGGCTAGACTAATATCATGTGTTAGAAAGCTATTCAAACTGATTACCTTGGTGCGAACTCTTATAATCTATTTAGATGAACAACCCTCTTAGAAGGGGAAATTCACTACTAGAAAAACAAGAATACGTGACGAAATTTTGTGACAGTTTTTAAAAACAATCACAAAAGATAGTAATTTGTGATGGACTTTTTAAGCAATCACAAAATAATAGTATATATGATGGCTCTTACTGATGACTAATTTTGCCATCAATGTATTATAATTGTGATGGCCATGTCAATCACACCAATTTTTTCACACAAAATAAATTTTCTTTTTGTGACGCACTAAGTCATCACTTATAGATATACCCTTTTCGTGATTGCATTTAAGCTATCACTAATAATTTAATATAAGAAATAATCAAAACAATATTTTATAACGGTCGTGACAATCATTAAAAAGATAAATTTTTGTGATGACTTTTATTTATAATTACAAAAAGAAGGTATTTTGTGATGGAATTTTTAAGCCGTCACAAAATAATAAAATATATGATGGCTCTTAGTGATGATTAATTTTACCATCATTATAGAGTATTTGTGACTGCCATTGCAATCACCAAATCTTGTTTGGAAGTAATTTTGTTTAGTAAGTCAACTTACATATGTTTCCTTTTATATTTTGTTTTAAAATTATAATCATGATCTGGACTTTGATGTAGTTATAATACTCGTTATTTAGTTTGCAAATAGGAGAGGGTTCGAATCCTACAAGTATCATTTGATACAATTAATATAGATATAATTAATATAGTGAAATAAATTATACGTAAATAGAGATTCACGTTCTTACATTTGATCCCTGAAGTCTTATTTTTTTGTGATGACTTTGACAATCACAATAGATTATATGTTAATGTGATTGTATTAATCATCACAAAAGCACTAAGCGTTTGTGTGATTGCCAAAACCATCACGTAAAACCTTTCATGATGGGCATATACAAGACGGCCATTGTGATGCTTAAAGCCATCACGTAAACCTTTCGTGATGGTTTTTCTACTTTTTGTGATGGATTTTAGCCATCACAAATGACCATTTTTTTAGTAGTGATTTTACATTGTCGGGAGACCGACGTGCGCACAAACAACATGTCTAAATATTATGCATAATGTTGGGTACTTTGGGCTGATCACCTATTGTACTTTGTTTTGATTGGATTATCAGTGAAATGCTGTTAATTCTAGCAGGAGTTCTTGGTCCATAGTGTCTGTTTAGTATTAAAATCTTATCTATTGGAAAGTGTTGAAACCTTTGAATTCTTTTGATAATACTTCGGTCTATAATGACTTTCTGTTTACAATTCAAAGGACAGATTTGGAATTATTTGAGACTTCTTTGTTTACAACATTATTCTTTTAATTTCTGAGTTATCATTTACATTTATACCCTTGAGATTATGAACTTATATTATACTTGTTCACCCTTCTTGATATATTATTTGTTGGGCAAATTTGTTGCTCATTCTTGCTTTCTTTAAACATTTCAATTAAGATAGAATAAGAAAATATCTCAGAAAATGATAAGGGCAAGGGCAAGGCAAGGGCACCAAATTCGAGATTAGAGGTATCTAAATTTGGGAGCATCATAGTTGATAATAAATCAAATATTCAATTATTTTCAAATACAATTCTATCTTTCATTTATATAACGGATAAAAAATATTTTGAAATTTGAAACGATATACTAGTAATAAAAAGAAGATTTTGTCTTTTTAATTTTATGCACATGAATTAAAGAAAATCATTTAATTGCTAGTACTCATTCGATTCTATAATAATTGTCTTTTTAGATTTATACACATAAATTATGAAAGTCATTTATTATTATCATTTAAAAATTAAAATTTATTTGAAATTTTATCACTACTCCTTTATGAAAAATTAGAAACTATTAATGCAAGAGAGAAAATTTATTAAGAGAATGAGAGAAGTTAGGGGCAATATAGAAAAATAAATAATTTATTCTCTTAAAAAGTTGTAAACGATAAATAAATTGGAACAAAATTTTTTTTTTTAAAAAAAAAATTATTATAGAACCGAGAGAGTATTGCCTAATGCGAGAGTAGACCTTATATCCCCATTTTTCCTGTCCCCTTGTATCCCTTTACTTAAATTTTGACATATAATTTTTTATTTAATTTTAGAATTAATTAATGTTAAGTAAAAAATTAGATGTCAAAATTTAAATAAAAAATACAAAAGAAAAAAAAAAAGGTTACAGAGAATCTGTTCTACCTAATGCCTAGTCTATCCATATAAGTGGTCAAATAATCAAATCTCCTTCTTATCTCATTTATCATCCATTCATTACAATGTCTAATTTCAAAGGAACATGCATGCCCGATTTCCCAAGTTGTTAAAGCTAGGGCACAGCTAGCTACCCCGTTTTGACACGTACTGTCATTGTGATACTCCAAGTGTATAAACGGTTTAGGTTGGCTTGAAACACCATTGGTTTACCATATTATGATCATTTATTTAGGAAACTTATATTTTGATATTTGAACGTGTATGACTTGTATATTATTTTTTTTATTTTTAATATAAGTCATTTTAGAGTTATACATACATATTAAAAAAAAATTATAAATATTAAATATAATATTAATTATTTATATTATCCTTATATTAAAAAATATATTATTTATCGGATAAAAAATAATGAAAGAAACAAAATTATATTTAATACATGGGTTAATATTAAAACTAACCAATTAATGCTTACTTGAAATTCTCAAACGACTTATATTAAGTAATAAAAATATTTCTCTAAAACGACTTATATTAATGAAGGAGAGAGTAATCAATAAAAATTTAACACATCAATTAATATGTGGACTTTAAGTGTAAAAATATTAATTTTTTAATTTATTTTCTACATTTTACTCTTTCACCTTCATTTTGACTCTTGACTAGGTTCTAAACTCAATTATGACAATCCAACATGATACTACTACTAATTACCAGGATTTCAAACTCAATTATTGCAACTAAACAAAAGAATTTAGGGCTTCATAATCAAGACTAATTAAACACTAGAATTGCATTCAGTTCGCTTGGACCAATAACATGATGAACTAAAAAGTAAATTTTGTTAGTTAATTAAAATTTCAAATTTAATGATGACAATAAATACGAGAATTGCATTCACGCCGCTTGCTTCATTTTATAAACAAACTGTAATTAAATGATTTTTTTAATCCATATTCAGAATCGTCATCACTAATTCTAACCATTTGAATTCAAGTTTACTTCTTGAAAAAAAAAATTGGAATTTGCGTTTTAATAAACTATTATCTAAAAATTTGTTTTAGAATATAATTAAGGCTTTTCTTCGAATGAAATTTTATTTAATTTATGCATGATATCTGGAATTTAGAAATGGTCACATAACCACCATTATTTTAATTTTTATTAGACTACCATGGAAGTGGTTGACATGAAGTTTATTTTTGAGTAAATTAGTTAATTGATCAATAGAGTGCTGACATGCAGGCGAGACTCTATGTGTGTCAGTATTCTATTAGTTAATTGACCAACTTACCAAAAAATAAACTTCATACTAACCGAATCCGACTACTAAACAATATATGTCAATCTCAAGTCGAAATATTATGGTTTCTTTTCACCTCTTAACAATTAGTGCGATTAATTATTTTTAAAAAAAAGTTGAGTCGACTCTTTCTAAAATAATTAATTTCATGAAATCACATATAGAAAATTTTAAAAAAAGTCAAATAAAAATCGCATGGACCAATAGGCACGGGGAGGTTAGATATTGACACAGTCCAAAACGAACTTGTTTCAACCATGCGATTTGGCGAAGTAACTTAACTAGACTGTTATGTTTACATTTGAGGAAATTGCTTTATAAGCCGAAAAAAATAGAAAATCAATTCCAAATCTTCTATTTCAATTAATATCTGATATGTGATCTGACAAATAACATGACATTAAATATTTTAATAATAATTTATGATATAAATAATTAAAAAATTAATATTTTTACATGATTTTTTGATATTTTTACATGAAAACTATAGCTAAAGAATTTATAGTGACGGTTTTTATCGTCGTTATACATCTATAGCGACACTTTTCATGTAAAAATATTAAAAAATTATGTAAAAATATCAATTTCCAAATAATTATATATTTCATAACAACCACCCCCATACAATTTTTTTTATTTTAAAAACACCCTTATATATTAATAATTTCTACTTGACATTTATTTATTATTGAAATATATGAGGCAACTCACACAATTTTCTTTGACATGTCAATATTCAAATTTTCTACCTCATAGTTATCGTAAATTAGGGGTTATTTGATAAAAATTGAATGAATATGATCTGAATCTGAATCTGAATGAGCTGAATCTGAATATGAATCTAAATGAAAAAAGTTGTTTGATAATTGATATGTCTGAAACATCTGAATAACATATTTTTATTATTTTCACCCTTTAAAAAAAAGTAAATTTTTTTTGTAAATTTATTTAATATTATTTAATATAATAGTTAATATTGTAAAAAAAGAAGAAATTCATTTAGCCGCTTATTTAGCCAAAAGTTCAACTATTCAGACGATTTTTTTTCTAAAATAAATATATTAAATGACTAAATCGATCAACCATTCAATTGCAATCAAACAGCGCCTAGGTAATACCACTCTAGACCAAATATTATTCAACCTCGTGCTTTTATTTTGATACATTTGAAAAAAAATTCCATTTCTCTATCCTTTTCTTGTTATTTAAATCATTGCGGCATGGAAAGAGAGTGGGAAGAGGCTCGTGTACCAAGATTTGGAGAATGGTCCTCCCCTTATACTAAATATAAACGGAATTTCCTTTTCTCACCTATATTTTGTCAACCTCATTGAGTTCGTCAGTCAAACCAGGTTTTCTCTCGTCAATACCCAAAAACTTTAACAAATTATTAAAAAAAGAAATAAAAGATATATTTATTTTACAAGTGTAATTTAGTAAAAGGAATAAAATATAAAAACAAACAAGGCAGTGTTTGGGTCCATGAATATTATTATACTCCCACTCTATAAATTTGATAGATTCTCCGTAAAGACTATTTCTAGTGCTTTAACTTTTAATTTTTGCCCCTTCTTTCTCTCTCCTCTTTTCTATGGAGTTGGGCTTGAGCTTAGGAGGAGACTCTTCTTCATCAAAACCATTTGGGTTTTTGGCAGCAAAAAAGCCTCCTTTAATAGATATTATTAGCATGAATACTTCAAAAACTGGTCTTGGGTTTGGTATGGCTTTAGGTATTAACTCAAATACTACAAGAAAATCACCAGATGATGATAATACTGAGGAATATTCATCAGAAGAAACCATTAAAGAGAAAAATAAAGAGCTTCATCTTCTTCCCTTTGCTCCTGGTCATCGTTTAGCTCTTTCCCATCAACAATCCTTACCTTGGTCCTCTGATAATGGTATTCTCTCAATATTATGTGTATTTTTTTTAATTTTAATTTTTGGTGACTGATCCATAGCTGATATTAGTTATGAGTTTTTAATGCGACTGTATAATATAGTGATGGAATATAGATTAATTTTTTTTCTGGGTTGATGTAGGAAGTTCGGAAGGGGGTTCATCGGGGAACGTGCCGGTGGCGAGGGGGTTTGATGTGAACAGGCTGGCGGCGGCGGCGGCGGAAGAGGTGTCTTCGCCAAACAGTGCGGCGTCGTCGTTTCGGATGGATTTTGGCATTTACAGAGGAAAAAAGAGAGACTTGGAGACGGCGGCGGGTAGAAACGATGGCGTTGAGGGGGAGAGAGGGTCTAATTCAAGAGCTAGTGATGATGATGAGAGTGGTCTTACTAGAAAGAAACTTAGACTTTCTAAAGAACAATCTGCTTATCTTGAAGAAAGCTTCAAGGAACACAATACCCTTAATCCTGTAAATATCTTACTATATATATATGTATTATGCATATTATGTGTATATATATATATATAGAGAAACCCTTTATTTTTATGCAAGTGATAGTTTATTGTTTTCTTTTGGATGAGGCAGAAACAAAAGCTTGTGCTTGCAAAACAGCTAAATCTTAGGCCTCGTCAAGTTGAAGTCTGGTTTCAGAACAGAAGAGCAAGGTGTGTGTTTGTATTTTTTTATTTCTACTACATATATATATCTATACGTGCGTGTGAGATAAAATTTATCTAACGTGGTATGTATGTAGTCAACAGTGTCAAATACTTGAACTCTATATATTTGACGGATCTGCCCAGTTGAGCAGATGCTAGTGTAGCTAATATTTATAAATTTAGATACAAAAAATGGTTAAAGCAGTCTTGTATCTTTTGCATTGTAGATAAGATTGTGTCTATAAGTTCAAGGCACAAATTACTATAGTGCAAGAGGTAGAAATACTCTTGGGAGTTTTGTGTTTTTCATCTACAGTCCCTTATTTTCCCTTTCATATATATTTTTTGAATCAGGACGAAGTTGAAGCAAACAGAGGTTGATTGCGAGTACTTAAAGAGGTGCTGTGAAACATTAACAGAAGAAAACAGAAAGCTACACAAGGAACTACAAGAGTTGAGAGCCCTAAAGTCTTCAAATCCATTTTACATGCAACTCCCTGCCACCACTCTCACTATGTGCCCTTCTTGTGAGCGAGTAGCCACCACTACTCCGGCAACCGCCGCCGCCGTTAAGCCGACTGACCAAACCACTACCTCCAAAGCCACTGCAACCCCTTTACCTTTTCCTATATCTAGACCCAAGTTTTACCCATTTTCTCAAACACCCACTTCTCATCCCCACCAGTCTGCAGCCTCATGAAGGATGAAAGTGGAAAAGGGTAAAAGTTTTTAGTTGTGGATGGGTCTTTTGTGTAAATAGTCAAAGCTTTTTGTTTTTATCTTTTTATTTAGTGGCCGTTTGTTTGGATAAGGGCTTGTTTGTGCTTTTGGGTTGGGTTTTTTAAGCTCTTTTTGTGAAATTTGTGGTGGTGAATACAAAAAAAAGAAAATAGAAGGGATTTTCTTTATTTTCCTTTATTTTCTTGGAAAGTAAAGTTGGAGAGAAAATTACTAATTGGTAGAACTAGATAATTGTATTGTATTTATTTATTTATATTATTTAATTTTGTTTTTTGTTAAATTAAATTAAGGTTTATTGAATTGTATATTGTGGGAAATGGAGGCATGGTTTCTTGCTTTAAGAATGGTGAAGACTTTGGACCCCTTTTCTTCCTTTTAATGATTTGATTCAACCAAAACATTTAAGAGAGTCGTGGGGTATTGTGTCTTGTTCGTGTTGATGAAAGGAGTGACAAAGGTGGGATATATATAATAGTGATAATACTAATAGGAAACTACTAGACTAACAGGAAATGATATTTTAAAATCCTCTAAATAGAGTCGTTATACATTTATAATTACATTTTAATATTAAAAATCAATTTCTTACTAATACTTTAATGTTTTTTTATTTTTTAAAATAGGTTATTTTAGAGTTTTACATAAGTATTAAAAAATAATTATAAAATATTAAATATAATATCAATTGTTTATATTGTTTTCATTAAAAAAAATAATTATTTATTAGATAAAAATAATAGGATAATTAAAATTATATTTAATACTTGGTATAATATTAAAAAATTATCAAATGATTACTTAAAATTTTTAAAGATTTATATTAAAAATTAAAAATAATTCTCTAAAATAATTTAACATTAAATAACGGAGTGAATAGTAATAATTGATTGATGAATTTTTTTTGTGAAAGTAGGGGGGCTGTTTTTGGACCACCAATTATGAGTAAACACGAGGCAAGCACAAAGCTCATTATTGGATGTCATGGCACGTGAGTTGTCACGAGAGTTTAATTAATGTTTACAGGACTATTTTCTTTGGTTGTTGAGTAATAAAATATCTTTGACCAAAAAATGATAGGAATTTTTTATTCTTACAAGTTTTCTATTTTCTTTTAAAATTATTTATAAAATAAATGAAAATTGAGATTGTTATTTTTATTTCAAATCTAGCGCTATGCCCCAAGTATTTATTTGAATTTCAAATTTATAATATATACCTATTAGAGGCATTATAAATAATGCTTATTACCACTTAAGTGACTCTTTTAATTTTGTATTGAACATGGAGTTCTATTTGTTGTTGATTATTTTTTTGTTAATACTAAAATTAATAAGGTCACCATTCAGATATTATTATTTATATTTTAAAAGTAAGAAAAATATATTTATTAATATTATGTAAATTTAATATTCATAAAAAAAGTTGAACAAAATATATAGTACTCCTTTTTTTTGGTGTAACGTGCCGCTAGCGACACTATCATGTACCTATGCAGTAAATTTTTGAGATGCTGACACAGAAATTTCACCAGTATTTTATTAATCAATTAATTAATTTATCTAAAAATTAGTTTCAGGCTAATTATTTCCAACTTTTATATATATATATATATATATATATATATATATATATATATTGTTGGGCTATGATTACTCAGGTCTGAATGGTGCAATAGATTACAGTTTATATAGGGTTGTTTTGACCCATATAGTATTTTAGTTTAGAAGTTGAAATATTTTAAGAAATTTAGAATTCCTAATTATGTCTGGTTTCTGAATATAAGGAGGTGTGGGGATTTGGATATATTTTCTTATATTTAGGAGATCTTATTTGATTCTGTGTAGGAGTCGAATTTAATGAGGAACTCCAATCCATTACGGGAGATGATTATGTGAAGGTGGTAAGACCATTATAAATACAAGGCTTTTACCCTAATTACAAGGTATATACACATTATTACTTTCTAATACTAGAACTTTAAGCCTCCATTGTTAACTTTGTCTAGCCTGTACTTATTCTCACACCGGAGCTATTCCCCGGCGGCAAACCGTCAAGTTCTCGGTGTTTACCTGTTTCTGTGCAGGATTTGACGCGCTCTTGGTGATTGAAGCGCGTGGACAAATCTTGGCGCTAGAAGGAGGTCCTTTTTCTAATGTTATTGAATTTTCAATCACAAGCATCAGCTTCCCGTGCCTGAAATCATGGTGAACAGCAGGACGGTTTCGGGCATGGGACAATCAATGGCAGAAGGTTTCTTCCCAACAGAGGGGGTCCGTTAAATATAGACTAGGACCGTAGAAGAGCATCCATGAGCGGGTCGGTTCTCAGAGCACTTCGGCAGGATCCAAAGGTAGAGATCGAGAAGACGTCAGGAGGAGGTTGTTCTTGACAGCCAGTAAAGAGACTAAGGATCGGAGGAGGGTAGGGGGCACATTGCCTCAAACCCGACGCCGAGACGACCAGGACGATAAAAAACCTGTTCTAGCCAAAAAGGCTCAGGAGACGGAGGATGCGTTGAGAGTGCTGCTGCTACTGAAGGAAGAGATTGCAAAGCAGATGGTCCGTATGGCCGAACAGGAAAACGAGGCCTCCAGCCACAGTCGGACGGTAAAGGCGAGGCGTGTCTCCGCATGCATACCAGGGACATGGGCGGATGGTACAAGGCGATCCGAGAGTAGGCTTCAGAGCCGCTCTCACGATAGGAGCAGATCGGGTGGCCGCACATCCGGGAACCAATCGAGGGTACACCGCCTTGAGAGTTCCCGGTACATCGAGAGCAGAGGTCGAAGCCTTTCCAGGGCTGATAGTTAGGATGGAAAGGGTCGGACCGACCACAAAAAGAAGGATTCTCCTAAGAAAGAAGTGCCCACAAAGCCGAAAGGAATGGAACTGTTGGCTAAAAAGTTGGAGGATTGAAAAGGAGTTGGCCGAAGTCAGACAGGTGAACGTAAGTTCAGGAAAAAAAGCTTCCCCATTCTCTCCTAAGATTGTTCGAGAAAAGGCAGACCCCAGCAAGAAACTCCCTTATATGGAGATTAATGATGGTTCAGGTGATCCGTATGAACACAGTCAAGCGTACGACAGACTAATGGACTACTATGATTACTCGGATGCGGTAGAGTGTCATACCTTCATGACTACTGTGACGCCCCCAAAATAGGTATACATCACCCATTCTGAGTCATCAATAACATGGTACAGAAACAACTATAACTTTATTAATACAACCCATAAACTGTGAGTTTAAATACAAATATTGTCATCTAGACAATATACATACCCAACTAAGTCCTCATTACAATTATTGATACAATACTTTACAAAAATGGTGAGGACTACTAAAACAACTTCCTAGAACCTTCATTCCGCACTCCCGACTAAAGACTTTCGCTACATTCTCGCCTCCTGAGAAAAAAATGGAACAAAAAGGAAAAGGGTGAGCTCAACTAGCCCAGTAAAGAATATTATGACTAAGATAATATAGAACAAATTATCGTTAGTCTTCAACAGGGAAAAATCTGATAGAATACAATAGACAACAAGTTTCAAATCAGCAGCGGAAATAATAATTCATAGATGAGTTACGTAGAGAATGAAATCTACTATAATCTATGAATTTAAAAGTCCATCATCATTATTTTATCCTTGTAACATCAATCAATGCACATTCTTGAATCATATATTCATCTTTGCACTACAGGCCAAAGATATTCATCAGTCGGTCATATTCATCCCAACACATGTTCATCTTTGCACTACGGGCTAAAGATATTCATCATAAAATCAACCATCTTTGCACTCTGAATGAAGATATTCAAGAACATCATCATTTAGGACCGAGGATGATGAAAATAATTTTAAAGAAAACGAATCCAGTGAAACAAAAGAACAAGTAATATGGATTCATACTTTAAACAATCCGAGTTCAAGAATACTTCATAAACAATCATGGTGAAGTAAAATTCAAGAATGATCAAAATATGGATACAATCAAAGCTAGTATCCATAATAGATATTTTGGACAAAATACAAATATTTAATTTTTCTGTGAATAGTGCCGTATTCGTGAATAGTGTCGATATCGTGAATAATAGTCTGGTATCGTGAATAGTAACTCCGACATAAAAGTTTCAAATTTGATTAAAAGTTCAGATCAATACTTCGGCATAATGATATTGAAAGAAATAATATCATATAAAAAAAAAATAACATCCCTTACCTCGAAAAGAAGGTACTCCTGACTGGAATACTAGATATAGTGCTGAAGGGAACTTGCACCGTATAACAACACTCAAGGTATCAAAATACTCACAAGAATACGCTCAATATATTGAGAGAGAAATAGAGAGAAAACTTCAGTTTCTGGTGTGATTTTCAATTCTAACCTAAGCACCCTATTTATAGGAAAATGCTTAGAACACCAAAGCAGAAAATTTAATATAATATTAATATATTTATCAAATTTTCCTTAGCCCACCTCTAGACATCTGATTTCAGCACTTTGCACATGTTAATGATGTCCACAAAATACAAAAAATGTTTTTTATCAAAAAAATAAATAAAACTTCAAAAAATCAATTATTTCGGAACTTCGAAACTTCAATAATTCATAATAAATAGCTCTTTTATCAGAAAAATTTGAACCACATGTCCTTTCCATAGGAAATTTTATTCTCTACAACTTTGCAGAAGAAAGTTTTTCCAAATTCCAAATAGAAATTGACCGAAATCCACAAACGGATAATTTTACAGGCTATAATCAAATTTCGGTCAATAATTGGGGTCTACCGACACACAAAACATGTGTTAATCATTTAATGCAACAAAAATACTCTTCCTCCTCATATACTCATATATCCCACATTTATTGTAAAAATATCACCATTATTATATTATTAAAATAATATATTTAAATGAATTATTTTATCAAAAAAAGATAAAATATTAATTTTCAACAATTGTCACATTAAAAATTTTCTCCATCTATATCAAAATAAAATCAATATTTTTCTCATTATATAAATTAATAATTAATTATTCACAAATAATATTACAGAATCACAATACTGACAACCAGGCAGTTCCCAGGAAAGAGGGGGCTTTCCAATAAGGATATCTCTTTACTTGGCAATTAAATTAGATGACCAAACCTCTCCTTAGATGTAACTTTCTAGACATTGCCAATAATATTATCTAATAATATTATTCGAGATAATATGAATTATTGTCTAGATAATAGAAAATACATGCAATGACAATTATTAAAACAACGAATATAAAATATCAACGCAACAATTATTGAATCAATAAAATAAAATACTGAACAATAATTACTGTAACAATTATTGAGTAGTGTCTTCTTACGTAAGAATCAATAATTGGTGTAATACCGTGTGCTACTGTGTTTTAACCACCGGGTATTCCAACAGTATTAATGGTAACAACTACGCCGTTATTTATAACCAACTTATTCTTGTCGTTTTCTTCATCCAATCGCTTTCCATTATGGGGCCCACACAAGGCTGCGCTACCGTAAATACGAATATTCTCCGACAAAGAAAAATATTCCTCAACCAAACGAATATTCCCCGTCAACAATGAATATTTTAAAACCACTTGCTTGTTTGAAATAATTGCGCATTTTACCCATAACTTACCACATTAATCAAATCAACCCTTACTATTTCAAGATAATAAATAGAGGAAATTTAATTTCATTAAATAATAAGTTGGGGTCTTACAACTACTTTGAGGAAGGATGCCAAACAATGGATGATAACCTTGGCTCCGAACTCAGTCTCGTCATGGGAAAAGCTGTGCAACAAGTTTCACACCCGATTCAGGAGTAACAAGAGAAGGGCGAAGCAAACAGGATCATTTTCGCAGATCAGACAACATTCCAATGAGACGTTGGGCCAGTACGTGAAAAGATTCAGGAAAACAGTAGGTCAGGTAATAGTTTTTAATGACCTCCAAGCAGTAGGGCTTTTTCAGAACGGGTTGGATTTGGTGAAGTCAGAGAAGCTGATGAAGAAATTAATGTTTAATAACCCGAAGAGCTTGGCCGAAGCGTTCAAAAAGCTGAAGGTTTTATAGTGGTGTACGAAGCCATGAACAATTTGAAGCTAGGCATGCCAAAGAAATCGAAGGATAAAGATAAGAACAAATCGGATGGAAACTATAAGAGGTATGACAGTAATAACGATATGTCTGATGGCTATCTAAAGAGGTATACTAGTAACACCGGGGGTTCCGGAGGAGGACGCCCGCCTTTCTCGAGTCAAAAGGTAAACATAATATACACAAAGCTCAATACCGATTGGGCCACCATAGTGGAACAGATAAGAAGGCAAACTTGTTTCGAACCACCCAAGGATAACATAAAGGCGGGCACAAGGAACATAAGCAAGTATTACGACTACCATCAGGCAGCAGGGCATGCTACGGAGGCCTGTTGGGTGATCTCATTCACTGATGAAAATTTCCCTGCAGAACCGATCGAACCACAAAAGGGAGCATTGGTAATTACTGCACATGTGGGTTCGATGGATATAAAATGGATGATGGTAGACAACGGGTCTTCAGTGGATATTCTGTATGCACACGCTTACCAGATGATGAACCTGGACAGAAGAAAGATGGAGATCGGGCAGGAGTCCCCATTGTATGGGTTCAGCAACGAGCCAGTCAGAGTTTCCTAGACAATTGATTTGCCAGTCATTTTCGGAATAGCTCCGCAATAGGTGGAAATCACATGTCGATTCTTTGTGGCACATGTGGATTTGTCGTACAATGCGATTCTGGGAAGGCCCACCCTGACAGCCCTCCAAGCAGTGACGTCGATTCCTCACTTCAAGATTAAGTTCCCTACGCCGCATGGAGTTGAGGAGTCGCTGGGGATCTTGATTTGGCAAGGAGATGCTACCGGAACGCACTGATCACTTCAAGAGTAGGGGTCAGTAAGTAGAAGCAAACATAGAAATAGAGATCAAACCGTTTACGGAAAGTAGTACTGAACCCTTGGTCATGCTGCGCGGCAGAGACCGAAGAGGTTGATTTGATCATAGGAAAGAAGGATAAAACTATAAGGATCGGGTCAGGATTGCCAGAGCCTTTTTGAACGAACTTGGTAGAGTTGCTTTAGTGCTATGTAGATATCTTCGCCTGGGTTCCCAGTGACATGCCCGGAGTGGATCTGAAGGTTGCTAGATACAAGCTGCATGTAGTCTCGATGAAGAAACCGGTTTCATAGAAGAGGAGGATCTTTGACCTAAAAGGTAGAAGATAATTGATGAAGAGATCGAAAAGCTCTTGTTAGCGGATTTCATATTTGAAATTGATTATCCGGAGTGGATGAGAAATGTTGTATTGGTGCAGAAGCAAAATGGGAAATAGGGGATTTGTATAGATTAAACCGATCTGAACAAAGCGTGCCCAAAGGACTTCTATCCCCTACCACACATCGACCAACTTATCGATGCGACTCTAGGGTATGCTTTGCTTAGCTTTATGGATGCTTTCTCGAGATACCATCATATTTTGATGTGCAAGGAAGACATCCCAAAAATAGCCTTCATCACTCATCGGTCGGTATATGCATATAAGAAGATGACTTTTGACTTATTAAACGCGCGGGCCATATATCAAAGGATGATGAATTAGGTGTTCACGAAGTAGTTGAGGTGGAGCATGGAAGTTTATATGGATGACACGATCGTCAAAAGCATGATAGTTTGGGGTCATTTGGACGATTTGGAGGATTGTTTTCAAACTATTTGACACTAAAATTTGAGGTTGAACCCGAATAAGTGTACCTTCAAACTGGATGCAGGGAAGTTCATAGGTTATCTAATCAATAAGAGGTTGATAGAGGCTAATCATGAGAAGATACAAGCTATCCTGGACATGAAATCCCAGCAGTCATATAAGGATGTTCAGTGTTTAACAGGTCGGATAAAAACTTTGAGAAGGTTCATGTATAAGTCGGTAGAGAGATGTTTGTTGTTCTTTTGATACGTTAAAAGGGCTGAAGAATGCAAAGATTTTCCAGTGGACTTCAGAATGTGAAGACGTCTTTCAGGGGATACAGAGGTATTTATCTTATGTTCCTTTGTTGGTGAAGCCATTTCCTGCCAAGCCTTTGTTCTTGTATTTGGCAGCAAGTTCATTAGCTGTGGGAGCAGTTTTGGTGCAGGAGATTGGGTGTAAGCAGCACCCGGTTTATTATGTGAACCATGCCTTTAGGGATGCAAAATCAAGGTATCTAAACCTTGAGAAGTTTGCTTATGCTTTAATAATAGCCAGTCAAAAACTTTGGTAATACTTCCAAGGTCGGTTAATAGTGGTGTATACTGATCAGACTTTGAAAAAGGTGTTGGGAAGACCAAAGGTTTCAGGAAGATTTTCCTCGTGGACTATAAAATTATCGCATTTTATATTGGAGTTTCATCCTCGGACAACCATTAAGGGATAGGCGTTGGCTGATTTTGTAGTAGAGTGTTCATTCTTCGAGGTAGATGTGAGTTTAGATCAGATCAAAGTGAACTAACAGTCGGTTGCAGTAGTTCATTCGGTATAGAATTTGTGGACGTTGTATGCAGATGGGTCGACTACTTCAGATACCAGTGGCGCCGACATCATTTTGACTAGTCCAGAAGGGTTTAAGGTGCAACAGGCGATCATGTTTGGGTTTAAGGCAACAAACAATGAGGCCGAGTACGAAGCATTGTTAACAGGGTTACGGCTAGCGAAGAGCCTTGAGGTACAAAATTTGGTTATTTTTAGTGACTCTCAGCTAGTTGTCAAACAAATTTCAGGGAAATATGAGGCTCGGGGAATGAGAATAATGAAATATTTGGCAAAGGTAAAGGATCGACTGCAATATTTTGATTCTTATGCTTTTCAAGGAATAGATAGATCTTATAATGCTATAGCTGATGCACTGGCAAAATTTGCTACGTCCGAAGCAATTATATTCAGTGGATCTGTTTACTTGGAGATTTTGAATCAGCTGAGTGTTCAACATATAGAAGTAATGAATGTAGAACAATTAAATTGTTGTATGTCTCCTAACCTCGACTATTTGGCTGACGACGTTCTGCCTTCGGATCAGTTATTAGCAAAGAAAGTTAAACATAAGAGCTCAAACTTTGTGCTTATAGATGGGGATCTTTATTGACAAGCCTATTCTTCCCTTTTGCCAAAGTGTTTGGTTTCGTTCGAAGTGGAGTATGTTCTTTGAGAAGTTCATGAGGGGATTTATGGTGATCATATGGCAGCGAAGTTGTTAGCATACAAGGTGCTTCGACAGGCCGATAATCTTCAAAGAAGCAACCGAGTATGTGAAGAAGTGTTCAAAATATCAGTTAAACAGCCTGATCCCTCATCAGCCGCCAGAGGAGTTATATTCAGTTTTATCCCCAATTCCTTTTATTTTTTGGGAGGTTGATATCTTGGGCCCATTACCAAAAAGCTAAGGGGCAGGTTAGTTTTGTCATAGTAACTATTGACTATATGACTAAATGGGTGGAGGCCAAACCCCTTCTGTTGATCACGGAGCAAGAATGTTTAAAATTTACGTAACATCAATAATGTGGTTCGGGTCATTCACATATTTATGTAACATCGATACGTGAAAAACGTTGTGAACACGCGACATACTTGGCGGTAAAACGAGTCTATAAGCCACAGTTCCTACTTGATCGAGGATTTCAAATGGACCAATTAAATCGAGGGTTGACATTTCCTCTCTTCATCAATTCTTGCTTCTAGAATAACGCCCTCTTGAACCTTTTTTTTTCCACATTCATCAGCTTCGGGTGTGTAGTTTGAGCGGCTTTAACTTTATCGATTAAAGTCAATTCTACTTGTATATTCATTATCTTCACGTAGGTTCGCATATTCACACTCATAAACGCATACGATCTTCTACTCAACGCGTCAGCCACCACGTTCGCTTTTCCACGATGGTATTGAATGGTACAATCGTAATCTTCAACAGCTTGAGCTAACATCTTTGGCTTATGTTACGTTCGTTTTGGATGAAGAAAATATTTGAGGGTTTAAGAAATGGGGTTTTGTACTGGGATCAGTACAAAATTCGATTTCACGCTTTGGGGTAGGCCAAGAAGTCTTCAGAAATACGTCAAGAAATTTATTAACAATAGAAATATCATTCACAACTGTGACTCTCATCCAAGACTTGGATAACACGCCACATTGATACCTATCAACTTGCCATCGTTATTTACAACGTCCCTTACAAAAAGTCTGGCTTCGGTGCATTCCACACAAGGAAGTCAACAACGAAAGGACCGGGGTTCTTTACTTATGGCTTGATATGACAATGATTGACTTTAGTGGTTTGGTTGCTTGAATTCGCATAACAGGTTGGTTAAGAATATGAAAACTAATAACCTTATTAAAAGCATGATGACTAGTTAACCAATCGATTCCTAAAATTACATCAAAGGCAAGTATTTTCAAAGAGATAAGATCGACATGTAACGTGAAAGTGTTGATTTGAATCAAACAAGATTTATAAATAGTGGAGGTAACGAAGGTTTCTCCCAACTGAGTTTCAACAGATAAATCAAAGTCTAACTTCTCCAGAGTTAAATTCAAACATTGAACACAACTAAGTGGAATGAAAGAGTGAGTAGAACCGGTATCTAACACAATATAGACTTCGCAAGAGTTTATGATTAACTTACCCATGATAATTTTATTTAGGTTCCTCGTCACGAAAAAAAAACACTCTCTCTTAAACTACCGGCTTTGGCTTGTCTGGGACATCCTTTGGCATCACCATCCCAGCTGGACTTGACTTCACCATACGATAAAATCGAGCTAGGTGACCTTCTCTTCTGCAATTAAAACACGCTTTGGATTGTTGCGTACAGTTTGGACGGATGTGTCCCTCCTGTCCGCATTTAAAACATACGACCGGTGGTCATTCTTCTTCCTTTGAAACGGGTGCTGGTGCTGCTGTCTTTCCATCATTATTGAACTTCCTCTTCTTGAAATTTCCACTTCTATTATCTTGGCCATGATTACCACTGAAGTGGTTACCATTCATGGCATGATAATTTCCCCCACGATGGTTATCATTGTTTCGATGACCGTTGCCACCGGTACAATTATTATCGTGTTGTTGGTCGTTGCCTTTTGGTTGTGCTGACTCATTATCGTGCTCCAATAACTGAGCCCTATTCACAAGATCTGAATATAAACAAAGTTTGTGAGAAATGAGGTATTGACGTATATTGGGTTTAAAACCTCTTAGAAACATTCGCGTCATTCACTCCTCATTATCGACCAAATGGGATGCAAACCGAGACAAATCGATAAACTTAGCCTCGTACTGCGACACGGTCATATTATTTTTCTCCAGCTTGATGAACTCCACCTCCTTCATGTGACGAATACTTTTGGGAAAGTACTTGTCGTTGAACAACTCTTGGAACTTCTCCCAAGACATCTTGAGTGCGTCAGTCTGGGTACGTTTTACAGATTCCCACTAGTAATTTGCCTCTTCACGCAACATAAAGGTAGCAAATGGAACCTTTTGCTCCTCTGAGCATCCCAAGACATCAAATATCTTGGTGATCTTCTTTAACCATGTCTCCGCCTTAAGTGGTTCTGGCTTTCTCAAAAACTCCGGTGGTTTAAGCTCCTTAAACTGCTTAGCGGTGACCGACCGTGGGTTGCCATTATTTTTACCTGCATTATGAATAGGAGCCGCCTTCGCTTGATGTTGCATGAATTCTAAAAATCTCCTAAACATACCATCGTTCGTCAATTGATCAGTGTTGTTGTTTACAGGAGGATTATCGTCATCTTGTTGCACATTGTCCTGATTATTGATCTGTGGAGACTCAATGGTCTCCTGTGCTCCATTGCTTATCTCAATATTTTTAGATGCCATTTTCAAATACTGCCACAAAATAATTAATAACGTATCACATATTATCCCTATACTCTGACCGACCAATTAAATACCAAATAAACTTAGGTAGGTCATACTAGCGAAGGAATTCCCCATCTCTCCTCTCCTAGTTCTGGTCTCACATCTCAGTTAGGGATCATATCCCTAATCTTTGATACCAACTGTGACGCCCCCAAAACAGGTACACATCACCCATCTTGAGTCGCCAGATACATGGTACAGAATACAAATACAATCTTTAATATACAACAAGAGAGCTGTGAGTTTTAATACAAATATTATCTTCTAGACAATATCCACTCTCGAATAAGTCCTCATTACATTTATTGTCACACTATTTAACAGAATAGTGAGGACTACTAATGCTATCATCTGGACTGTCAATCCGTTCCTCGACTCTCGTCCCAAATATATTCTCATTTCAAGAGAATAAAATGAGGAAAGGGTGAGCTCAACTAGCCCAAGAAGAAATATTATAACTAAGATAATGCGTAATAAATTATCATTAGTCTTCAACAATGTTAAACCGATAAAATACAATAGACATCAAGTTTAATCTGCAATGAATAAACAATCCATTAAAAGAGTCAAGTAGAGAATAAAATCTACTATCTTTTATGATTTAAAAGTTTTTCATCACTTTTATCATTGGGACTCACTTAATAAATAATCCACATCATCAATTCATCCTGCATTACATGTGCCAAGGATATTATTTAGTATCACGACCATGAATTATCCATGCACTACGGGCCAAAGATAATTGTGTTTTTTCATCAACTATCCCGATCATGCCATAAAACAATTCATCTTTGCTCCCTCGTCAAGAGAATCCATAGCCATAATCATACCAAAAATCGCTCCATCAATGCACTACACGCAACCCGAGAAATTTTTTCAAATCATTTGTAACATTACGGTTATGATTATGCCGAATAATCCTCGGTCATAATCATACCAAGTCCATCTATGCACTACAAAGCACGATGACTTTCAACAAAATATAAACATGAGGATGATGACAATGATATAAGAATTCAATAAAACAAGTTCAAGAATTAAATTATTCAGAACTAATAACATCCAAATTGTCAACATGATACTTCTTTGTAGAGTAAAATTCAAGAATGCTCGTAAGAATATTTTCATGAAAAGATATTGGATGAAGCGCAAAAATATCAAGGATATTCCACTAATTTCATGGAGTATAGAAGTCAAAACTTTAATCAACCGAGTATAATAAAGAATGAAATAACAAAAGAAATCACCATACATGCGGTTGCGATGTATATGTTATTCCAACGTAATAATAAATAACGGAACCGTGTCAAAGTAAATACGCACTTGAAATAGATATATTCCAATGTAATAATAAAGAATAGAATAACAACAAAATCACCATGCATGCGGTGCTTAGATGACATGTTATTCCAATGAGAATAATAAATAACGGAACCGTGTCAAAGAAATTCACAATCGGGATGTTCCAATGAATAATAAAGAATGGAATAACAACGAAATCACCATGCATGCAAAGATTGCTTAGCATAGACGGTTATTCCAATGAATAATAAATAACGGAACTAGGTCCCACGTAAAATGCATGTACGATATATCCAATGTAATAATAAAGATGGAACCAGTCCCGCTTAAACGCATAGACGTGATATTCCAATGTAATAATAAAGAATGGAATAATGAATAATTTCACCAAGTATAGGGTAGAATCACAGATATAAAAGTTATTCCAATGTAATAATAAATAATGGAATAACAGAAGTTCTCTTCATGAATACGAAAGAAATAATATCCCTTACGAGTACAACAAATAATATCTCTTACCTTATAAAGAAGAGTACTCCGACGTTAGGGCGGGGATATACTTAAAGAAACTTGCACTACGCTCAAAGCTTTCTTAAACGCTAAAGAAATACGCTCAAGATTATAGAAGAAGAATTCTCTCTATAGTTTCTCTTTCTAGAGTTTCAGTGAATTCGTAAGAAATAATGAAGGAATGAGCTTCTATTTATAGAAGAATGGACTGAATAGTAACCAATCCATGAATGGTCCAGATTGATTTACTTTAAATGGATGGTCCAGATTGGTTTACAATAAAATATAATATATTCTATTTATAATCTAATAAAACGAATAACTTTATAAAAGTATTCTGTTTTATATAAAAAGATTTTATTATGCAAAATACTATGCATAATAGAATATAATATATTCTATTTATAGAATAACTTTATAAAAGTATTCTGTTTTATATAAAAGCTTTTTTGTTTTATTACATTAATAATATCAATAAAACAAAACTGAGTGACTTATCATGTAAGCATCAATAATCAATACTGTGTGCTACTATGCAACCACGCGTATTGCTGTACTTTTACTACCGAGTAGTTCAACAGTATTAACGGTAAAACTTCCGTCGTTATTTTCATAAAACTATTTTTGTCATTTTCTCAATCCGACAATAATTCCGTTGTGGGGTCCACCAATGATTGCGCCGTTGTACGAATATTCTCTGCTAAAATGAATATTCCCCGACCAATCGAATATAATACAACAACTTGCATACTTTGTAAAATCTATAAATACTACCCACAACTATAACATTATTTCAAATCCATACCATAATATTAAAAAAAAAATATTTTGAGAAAATTAAATCTTTATTCGTAAAATTTGGGATTTTACAACTAAGATAATGCAGAATAAATTATCCTTAGCCTTTAACAGTATAACAACTGATAGAATACAATAGACAACAAGTTTTAGATCAACAACTGCAGCGGAATAAGCAATCCATTAGAAGAGTCAAGTAGAACATAATGTCTACTATCTCCTCTAGATTAAAAGTCCATCGTTAATATTTCATTCCTGTAATACTCATCAACAGTTATTTGTTATACCCAAGACAAAAAGAACTCTCATCACCTGTCGTCACTTGAACCACCAAAGATTATAGTTAAATCCACAATTCATATTTATAATCATGTAAATCAACAGTTTCTCCTTGCCACAAAGGCTTAATAGAATATTTACTCAATATCCTTACCCCAAAGGCTAAAGATATTTAAATGTAATAACAATGATCATACCAATCAATTGTCTATCTTTGCACTACGGGCCAAAGATATGCAACTATAAAACCAATGGTCATGATCATACCAATCAATTAATCGTAAACAATTACTACTACGGCCAAAGACATTCAATCGTTAACTAATGGTCATGATCCCGCTAATCACATCATCGAATTATCCATGCACTACGGGCCAAGGATATTCGTTATTATCACCAAAGTGGTCATGATCATGTATACATACACTGCCCATCTTTGCACTACGGGCCAAAGCTATCAATCAATAGTTCGTCTTTGCACGTAAGCCAAAGATATACAACTGTAAAACCAATAATCAACAGTCCATCTTTGCACGTAAGCCAAAGATATACAACTAAATAATCAATAATCAACAGTTCATCTTTGCACATAAGCCAAAGATGACTTTCATCACAATATAAACATGAGGATGATGACAATGATATAAGCATTAATCAAACGAAATCAAGGATACATATTAAAGACTTTAACTTATCCAGAGTTTAAAATATCCAAATTGTCAACATGATATTGCTTTGTGGAGTAAAATTCAAGAATAATATTCATGTATCAAAAATAATTTGAACGGATAAGAAATAAATTTTTCGGGTGAATAGTACCCTATAAATAGTACTTCGGGAATACTACCCCGTGAATAGTACCCTGACATGAAAAGTGTCCCGAATATCCGAGTGAATAATACTAGAGTGAATAGTAATCTGGTGAATAGTAACTCATGAATAGTAACTCGTGAATAGTACTCCCGCACGAAAAGTGCCCCAAATACCCGAGTGAATAATACTAGAGTGAATAGTAACCAGGTGAATAGTAACCCGTGAATAGTACTCCGGCACAAAAAGTGCCCCAAATACCCGAGTGAATAATACTAGAATGAATAATAATTGGGTGAATAGTAACCCATAAATAGTACTCCGGCACGAAAAGTGCCACAAATACCCGAGTGAATAATACTAGAGTGAATAGTAACCTCGACACAAAAAGGTAGAAATTTTACAATAAAATTCATACCAATATTCTGGCATAATGATATTGAAAGAAATAATATCATTTGCGAAGAAAATAACATCCCTTACAAATACGAAAGAAATAATACCCCTTACGACTGTTGAACGAAAATAATATTCCTACGAATATTGAACGAAGATGATATTCCTTACGAATATTGAACGAAAATAATATTCATACGAATACAAAAAATAATATCTCTTCGAATATGAAATAAATAATACCCTTACCTCGTAAGAAGACTAGATATCTTTGGAATAAGTGAAGTAGCGGACTTCTCTTCTTCTTTCTCTCTATAGCTTCTCTCTATAATTTGCTCTTGTGAGTCTTAGTGAATTGGTGAGAAATGAAGGAAGAATGAGCTTATTTATAGGAAAATATAGTTTCAATAATTGCACATTTTGGGGCTCGAAATAATACAGTATAATACCTTCCTCTTTTTCTTCATTTTTAATTTAGTCCTGCAAGTATTATCAAACTTGCACCACCTCCCCTAATAGTAAATCATGTGAATCAATAGTAAATCATGTGACTCAATAGTTCTAAACATGTGAAAAAATTAATTATAGTATAGTACCTTCTTTTATACCTCCGTTTTTATTTAGTCATGAAGTATTATCAATCTTTCACCAACTCCCCTAATAGTAAATCATGTGAATCAATAGTACACATATGTAAACAAATAGTTATAATCATGTGAATTAATAGTCATTAATTCCTCATTTATCCGATTAATTACCCGATTGGTCAATACAACCTCCAGACATTAATTATTATCGAAATAAATGTCGATTTCCACTAACACTAATAATTCCCACACAATGGAATTATCAATTTCATCTTTAATCAACACGAACTTATTCATCATTAATATTATAATTCACAATATTTAACAACCAGGTCGTTCCCAGGAAAGAGGGGGCTTTTCGATAAGGATTTCTCCCTATTGGCGCGCAATTAAGTGACCAAACCTCTCCTTTGCAGAACTTCTAGACATTGTCAATATTGCAAATAATAATATGAATAAATTTATCGTCTCAATTATTGATTTAATAATAATAAATATTATGCAGATGATACTGTGACAATAATTGAATCAATAATATGAGAGATATTATGCAGCAATTACTGTAGAAATAATTGAATAAAACTGAGTGACTTCTCAGGTAAGCATCAATAATTAATACCATGTGCTACTATGCAACCACGCGTATTACTGTACTTTTACAATCGATTATTTTATGACAACTTGCTTACTTTGCAAAATTTTCAAATATCATCGTCAAGTGGCCAAGTATTATAACAAATGGATGAAGCTCCGAAGATTTGAGGTAGGGGATCTAGTTCTTCGAGAGGTAGAAGCTTCTATGCCTCAGAATTTGGGAAAGTTGATGCTAAATTAGGAAAGTCCTTATGAAATCATTGAAGTACCAAAGCCAGGAACCTATCGGCTACGAGCAATGGATGGATTTGAGATCAAGAACGCGTGGCATGCGGGTAGATAAGAAATATTTTCACTAGGGTTAAAGCCAGAGTTTCTGGTATGTAATTCTTCCAATAATTATCAATAAAAGAAGCATTTTTTCTCTATAGTTTTGTTCTATGTGATTTTTTATTTATACTACTTCTGGGAGCGAACGAGATTTTTTGGTGTTTGGTGATATCTGGTCGGCTCTCGGGAGCGAACGAGATTTTTTGGTGTTTGGTGATATCTGTTCGGCTTCAGGGAGCGAATGAGATTTTTTGGTATTTGGTGATATCTGTTCAGCTCTGGGAGCGAACGAGTTTTTTTTGGTGTTTGGTGGAATCTATTCAGCTCTTGGGAGCGAACGTGATTTTTTGGTGTTCGGTGAATTTGTTCGGCTCCCGGGAACGAATGAGATTTTTTAGTGTTTGGTGATATCTGTTCGGCTCCTGGGAACGAACGAGATTTTTTGGTGTTCGGTGGTATCTGTTCGGCTCCTGGGAGCGAACAAGATTTTTTGTTATTTGACGGTATTTGTTCGGCTCTTAGGAGTGAACAGGATTCATGGTGTCCGACAGATTGTTCCATCTCTCAGGTGAACATGTTCAGCCCTCGGGTGAACATGTTTTAGGATGTTTTAAATGATGTTCGTTGTACTATGAAAGACTCTATGGGATATTTAACAAGCTTGTTCATTTCTGAGAGTGGATAATTAAATGGTTAACAATTACATGGTAATTTCTAAGAACTAGCTATTCTGGTGGAGGGTCGACGTCGTCGTTTGAAGAGTTTAGTATACTAATATCGAGCCCAGCGACTAACATCTTCTCCTTGATCTTTTCTTTATGGATTTGGTAGCCTTCGGTGAATTAGGTGACGATATGGTTGGTCAACTCAGGAGATTCTTGGTATTCCTAGATAATTTTTTGTTTATCGGCAATGGAGATAATAGTCTTCTCAGTTTTTAGTAGTTTGATTTCTTTTTCCATGCCAGCTTCACTGATGAACATGGCTTTTGATTTGTGACACATCTGCTCATATTCCTTAGCCAACATTTTGTAGTATTTTTCAAGTTTGCCTCGTTCTTATCTCAGTTCGGACCGATCCCGGATGAGATTTTCTTTTTGTTCGGAGATTTCTGAGTACTTCCATTTTAACTCCTTCAGTTACTCGGTTAACTGTTTGATATCGGCTGTCATCTTGTGGGCATGAGTTGTGACGATTTAGAAACATTCTTGATCTAATTTTCTTTAGGATAAAGAGGTTTCTAGTGCTACTCGGAGTTGTTTGACGGTTCTCTCCAGTTCTTTTTTTGCAGGCAGAAGTTTCTTTGACCCGAAGAAGGAGTTGGCCAAAGGCTAATAGAGCCTGAGGAGAGTATGGAGGTGATGAGTATGGTTCAGAGATAATACATTTGATTAGAAGTATGAAAGTGTTCTTACCCGACCCATGGGGACGACGGTTGCAATGACGAGATCCCCGGTCTCGAGACCTTCGTACATTTTGTCGTCTTTGGGCAAGACGAAGGCGTTGAAGTTTAACCTCGGTGAGGGGAAAAATCATCATTTTGCCACCTCAATTCCACATGCTCGCCGTCTCAACACATTTCTACATACATTCCTCATAGCAGTGTCCTACAAGAACCAAATAGCTGCAATCCCGAGTGACTACTACACAGGACAGCACACCGGATGGAATTTAAAGCTTGAAGACCAAGGGCATGGTCCCATCTTCCTGACTTCTTACAACCTCTAATCCCATGTCATTTGTGTAGCTCTCGACAACAGCACTCTGTAAAAGGTCTTATACACCTCAATAAGAAGCCCGAATTGAAGTTTTGAAAGTTCGAGCGGATAACATGTTATATGCATGCACGTACTTCGAGATAGCGGGACCCGCGGAGCCCGGGGCACCCTGGGCAGCTGCAGGTGCATCTGCGGCTGCCGCATGTACACCTGCGGCTCCCTCCTCTATAAATAGAGGGCTTGGGGTGGCCATTTTGAAAGAGAAAACGACGAGGAAGCCCTGTCCAATTTGCTCTGTACACACTATAAATTGAGTGTTTTCTCATTTTAAACACTTGTGAGCTTATATATTGCTATATTTTTACCAGTGGGAACCGACTGTTCATCCATTTAAAGCTATTGAAGTCTTCTTTGGCAGTCCACTGTAAGCCTTCATACCTTTCTTAGAGCCTTTTTTCCACATTTTGCACACACCGTTCTTCACATTGAGAGTTGTGTTGCGTGTGTATGCCCGGACTTCGGTCCATGGCTTTTATTTCATTTTTTATATTATATATATAGAGAGCAAGGATCAAGTGCATACCTCTTATCTTACTCACCCGTGCTCACCCCACTTTAGCGACGGACCCGGCGATGGTTTCGATCATACAACCGTCGTCTATACTTTTAGCGACGGACAACATATAGCGTCGCTAAAAGTATAGACGACGGTTGTATGACCGAACCGTCGCCGGGTCCGTCGCTAAAGAGGGGTGAGCACGGGTGAGTAAGATAAAGGGTATGCACTTGATCTGGACCGTATATGTGACGCCCCCAAAATAGGTATACATCACCCATTCTGAGTTGTCAATACATGGTACAGAAATAACTACAAATTTTTTATTACAACATATAAACTGTGAGTTTAAATACAGATATTGCCATCTAGACAATATCCACATGCAAATTAATCCCCATCATAATTATTGATACATTATTTTACAAAAATGATGAGGACTATTAAACAACTCTCTCTAGAACCTTCATTCCATACCCCGACTAGTACTCGCTACATTCTCGCCTCCTGAGAAGAAAAATGGAACAACAAGGAAAGGGTGAGCTCAACTAGCCCGATAAAAGAATATTATGACTAAGATAATGTACAACAAATTATCGTTAGTCTTCAACAGGGAAAAATCTAATAGAATACAATAGACAACAAGTTTCTAGATCAATATTCGCAGCGAAAATAATTATTCATTAGAAGAGTTAAGTAGAGAATGCAAACTACTATCTTCTATGTATGAATTTAAAAGTTCATCGCCTATCTTTTATCCTGTAATATCAATCAATATATATACGAATCAAATATTCATCTTTTTACTACAGGCAAAGATATTCATCGATTAGTCGTGTTCATCTAAACACTGCTCATCTTTGCACTCACGGGCCAAAGATATTCATCGAAAATCATTCATCTTTTACTCTGAGCCAAAGATATTCAATAATATCATCATTTAAGACCGAGGATGATGAAAAATATTTTTAAAGAAATCGAATCCGATGAAACAAAATGACAAGGATTAAGGATTAAGGATTAGTACTTTGTTTTATCAATGTCCAAAATACCTCAAAAATAATCATAGTGGTGTAAAATTCAAGAATGATCAAAACATGGATACAATCAAAGCTAGTATCCGAGAATAGATATTTTGACCGAAAAGGAAAATTTTCATTTTTGATGAATAGTCTTAAGTATTAAATGAATAATCTTAGTATCGTAAATAGTCTTTGTATCGTGAATAGTAACTCAGACACCAAAAGTTCCAAATTTGATAAAAAATTTCAGATCAATATTTCAACATAATGATATTGAAGAAATAATATCATTACAAAAAAAAAATAATATCCCTTACCTCGAAAGATCAGTACTTCTAGCTGAAACATCGGATATAGGCTATGACTTGAACTTGCACCATATAGCAATACTCAAAGTATACTCAAAATACTCACAAGAATACGCTCGATAATATAGAGAGAAAACTTGATTTACGGTGTGATTTTCAATTCTAACCTAAGCACCTATTTATAGAAATTGCTTAAAACACCAAAGCGAAAAAATTTAATAAAATATTAATAAATTTATATAAATCATACACAAACTTGGAAATTCTGATTTCAGCATATTTTGCAACACATGTGCCCTGACCAACCACAAAAAACGTTTTTGTTATTTTAAACAATTAAAACTTCCAAAATCAATTATTTGAACTCTAGAACTTCAATAATTCACAATAAATAGCACTTTTATCGAAAAATTCAAACTCGCAACTTTTTATAGGAAATTCAATTCTCTACAACTTTACGAAGAAAGTTTTTCCAAATTCCAAACAAAATTGGCCAAAAATCCACAAATGGGCGATTTTACAAACATAATCAAATTTCGATCGATAAATGGGGTCCACCGACATGTTTAACATGTTTTAAACATTTATTGCAACAAAAATACTCTTCCTCCTCGTATACTCATATATCCCACATTAGATTTGTAAAAATATCACCATTATTATATTATTAAAATAATATATTTAAATGAATTATTTTATCGGAAAAAGATAAAATATTAATTTTCAACAATTGTCATTTTAAAAATTTTCTCCATCTATATCCACATAAAATCAATATTTTCATCATCATATAAATCAATAATTAATTATTCACAAATAATATTACGAGAATCACGATCTTGCAACCCGGTAGTTCCTGGAAAGAGGGGGCTTTCGATAAGAATTTCTCCTTCTTGGCGCAATTAGGTGACCAAACCTCTCCTTAGAGCGAAACTTTCTAGACATTGCCAATAATGTTATCTAATAATATTATTCGGATAATATGAATTATTGTTTCGATAATGAAAATCTCGTATGATGACAATTATTGAAACAACAACAATATAAAATATCAACGCAACAATTATTAAATCAATAAAATCTTTGAGCGATAATTCTGTAACCATTATTGAGTAGTGCCTTCTTACGTAAGAATCAATAATTGGTGCAATCTGGTGTAATCTTCTTGTGTTTTAACCAATAGAGTATTTTAACAATTATTAACTTGATAACAACTACTTTGTTATTTTTAAACAACTTATATTTGTCATTTTCTTCATCCAATCGCTTTCAGTTATTGGGCCCACAAAAAGATGCGTCAATCGTAAGAATATTCCCAAAGCAATGAGAATATTCCACGACCAAACGAATATTCCCAACAACAATGAATATTTTATAACCACTTGCTTATTTTGAAATATTTATGTATTTTACCCCTAACTATCCACATTAATCAAATCAACCCTTACTATTTCAAAATAATAAATAGAAAATTAAATTTCATTAATAATAAGTTTGGGTCTTACAACCTCCCTCCTTATGAAATTTCATCCTCGAAATTGACGTCGTCGCACAGTATTTGAAAAGGTGAGGATACCTCGCTTTCATTTCCGTTTCCAATTCCCGGTCATTTCATTCTATAGCATGATTCCTCCACGAAACTTTAACTTGTGGTATGACCTTTGCTTGGCGTAGGACATGCTCCTTCCTATCCAAGATCTTGGCAGTACCTCCTCATACGTTAAGTCTTGACTATCTCGTCCGGTTCTAACTTTATATAACGTGGTTCGGGTCTTTCACATATTCTGAAATCGAGATATGTGAAACACATTATGAACACGAGACATACTCGGAGGTAACGCAAGTCTATAGGCTACATTTCCTACTCGGTCAAGAATTTGAAATGGACCAATAAATCGTGGATTGAGTTTTCCTCTCTTCCCAAATCTTGTAACTCCCTTCCATGGAGCAACTTCATGACAATACATGATCCCCTATACTAAATTCCACGTCCTTTCGATGAAGATCCGCATAACTCTTTTGTCGATCTTGTGCCATTTGTATCGTTGTCGAATCATTTGGATCTTTTCGGTGATCATACGTCTTAACTTTCGGGTCCCAACAATGTTGCTTCACCCACCTCATCCCAACATATTGGAGAACGACATTTTCGTCCATATAATGCTTGAATGGAGCCACACCTATACTTGCACGATAAGCATTGTTGTAGGAGAATTCCATTAATGGTAAATACTTATCCCAACCGCCCTTGAAGTCTAGGACACAGTCTTAATAGATCTTCAAGAGTTTGAATAGTCTTCTCGATTGTCCGTCCGTTTGGGGATGGTATGCGAACTAAATCGCAAATCCGTGCCCATAGCTTTTTGCAAGCTAACCCAAAATCTTGAAGTGAATCTTTGGTCACGATCCGAAACTATGGATCTTGGCATGCCATGCAACCTAACAATCTCATTCACGTACATACTAGCAAGGCGTTCAATGGAATAAGTCTCCTCAGTCGGCAAGAAATGAAGCGAGACTTGGTTAATCTATCAACAATAACCCAAATAGCATTGATGCCTTGAAAACCGTAGGAAGACCCGTGTGTGAAATCCATGGTAATGTGTTCCTACTTCCATTTCGAATCTCAAGTGGTTGCAACGGACCCTTAGGTACTAGATGCTCGCCTTTACCGTTGGCAAGTTAAACACATCGAGATAAACTTTGCAATCTCTCTTCGTATTGTTCCACCAAAATGTATGTCGAAGATCACGATACATTTTAGTACTTCGAGGATGGATTGCAAATGGTGTATTGTGTGCCTCCATCATAATCTTGTACTTCAAATCGAGTCGTTAGGAATACAAAGTCTAGAGTGGACTCAAGTATTCCTTCTTCATCAATTCTAAGCTTAGGAATAGCTCCTTCTTGTACTTTCTTCTTCATACGCATCGACTTTCAAGAATTCGGTGGCTTGAGCAACCTTAACTTTTTCTATTAAAGTTGGCTCTGTCGTATACTTGACATCATCGCACTTTTCGTTCCGCATATGATCTTCTACTCAACGCGTCGGCTACCACGTTCGCTTTTCGGGATGGTATTGAATAGTGTGGTCGTAGTCTTTCAATAGCTCGAGCCAACGTCATTGCCGCGTGTTGAGTTCTTTTTAGTGAAGAAATATTTAAGGCTTTTATGGTGCGAATATATCTCCACTTTCTCCCCATATAGATAGTGCCTCCATATCTTTAGTGCGCAACGATTTGCTGCCACTCTAGATCATGAGTAGGATAATTCCTCTCATACTCTTTAAGTTGTCGCGAGGCATAGGCTATGACTTTCCCACGTTGCATGAGAACACATCCTAACCCTTTGCACAAGCATCGTTGTAGATAACAAATCCATCCGAACGGATGGTATTGTTAGAAACAGTCTTAAAATAAGTCTCCTCTTAAGCTCTTGGAAACTCTTCTCGCATTCTTTGCTCCAAACGAATTTTGTATCCTTTCGAGTTAAATTTGAGTTAATGGAGTAGCGATTAGAAAACCCTTCCACAAATCTCGATAATAACCAAATAAGCCCAAAAAGCTACGTGCTTGATC
The DNA here is from genome assembly GCA_020205615.1 of Panax quinquefolius. Classification (NCBI taxonomy): domain Eukaryota; kingdom Viridiplantae; phylum Streptophyta; class Magnoliopsida; order Apiales; family Araliaceae; genus Panax; species Panax quinquefolius. The sequence goes on along the minus strand of CM035157.1, from coordinate 114,280,518 downwards.
CACCAAACTTGGTTGCTCCCAACTTTGTATTGCTTCAATCTTGGCCGGATCAACAGATACTCCATGTTTTGACACCACGTGCCCAAGGAATGCTACTTCCTCGAGCCGAACTTCGCATTTCTTCAATTTGGCATATAGTTTGTTTTCACGAAGCCTTTGGAGTACCGACTTCAAATGGTGCTCATGATCTTCACGACTTTTTGAATATATGAGGATGTCATCAATAAAAACAACAACGAATGATCCAAATATTCCTTGAATACTCGGTTCATCATATCCATGAAAGCGCGGGAGCATTAGTCGATCCGAAAGACATGACTAAGAATTCATAATGCCCGTCTGGAGTTCTAAAAAGCGGTCTTTGGAATATCCTCGGTTCTAATCTTGGTGATGATATCCGAGCGAAGATCGATCTTTGAAAAAATTGTGCCCTTGAAGCCTGGTCAAACAGTCATCAATCGAGGTAGAGGATACCTATTCTTGATGGTGACATGGTTCAATTCCAGATAGTCGATACAAAATCGCATACTCCGTCTTTCTTCTTTCTACGAATAAAACAGAGCACCCCAAGGAGATGTACTTGGGGCCGAATAAAATCGATGTCCAACAATTCACGTAGTTGGACCTTTAACTCTGAAGTTCAATAGGAGCCATTCGATATGGGGTTTTAGAAATGGGCTTTGTACTGGGTTCAAGATCAATAAAGAATTCAACTTCACGTTACGGGGTGAGGCAAGGAAGTTCTTGAAATCGTCGGAAAATCGATAACAACATGAATATTATTCAAATTTGGCGTGTCTTTATTCAAATCCATAACATGGGCTAAGAAAGCTTGACATCCGTTTTTCAATAAGCGAATAGCTTTATGATTAGATATGACGGTGATTGATTTTAATGGTTTAGTTGCTTGAATTAAATACAACGGGTTGTTTAGGAATATGAAAGCTAACAACCTTACGAAAACAATCAATTTTGGCATGATGTGTAGTTAACCAATCAATCCCTAAAATCACATCAAAAGCAAGTATCTTTAAAGAGATAAGGTCAATGTAAGGTGATGGTGCCAACTTGAATCAAACAAGATTTATAAGCGATGGATGTGATGAAAGTTTCTCTAACGGAGTTTACCACGAGATAGGTCAAAGTCTAATTTCTCGGAGTCAAGTTTAAGCGTTGAGCAAAGCGGAGAGATAAATGAATGAGTATGCACGGTATCAAGTAAGGTATAAACTTCACAAGAATTTATAAATAGCTTACCCGTGATCACCTCGTTTGGGTTCCTCGCATTTTGACCGATCACAACAAACGCTCTTCCGGAATCATTGACTTTGACTTTTACGGGACGGTCTTTTGAGTCACCGTCCCATTGAACTAGGTTTCGCTTCTGATCAATCTCGGCGATATGTCCTTCCTTTCCATAATTATAGCATACCTTGAACTGTTGTGGGCGGTTTGGTGATATGTCCTCTTTCCCGCATTTATAGCATATGGTGGGTGATCGTTCTCCTCCCTTAGAACCCGATTCTTTTGCGCAAGACTATCGTCTTCACATGGTCGTTTATTAAATCTCCTCTTTTAAAATCTCCTCTCACTTCGCTTCTTCTTTTTCATGGCCATGATTACCACCAGTGTGGTTACCATTTTTGTCCGTCTTTTTTTTTTTCTCCGTTTGGTTATCGTTGTTTTGTTGACTACCATCTCGGTATGATCCTGGTTGTGGTCCCTCGGTTGGCCGTACTCGTTATCTCGCTCTAATAATTGAGCCTGTTTACAACATCTGAATAGAGAAAAAATTTATGAGAAATGAGATCTTGGCGTATCTGGGGTTTCAAACCTCTAAGAAACATCCAGCGTCATCGTTCCTCATTCTCCACCAAATGAGGTGCAAACACGGATAACTCTGCAAACTTTGCCTCGTCTTTGAGACAACCGCGTCATGTTGTTCTGCTCAAGTCTAATAAACTCCACTTCCTTCATATAATGAACACTTTTCGGAAAGTATTTGTCATTAAATAGTTTCTGAAACGTCTCCCAAGACATCTTTGAGTGCTTGGTTTGGATGGGTATGCTTCACGAGACTCCCACCGATGATGCGCCTCGCCACGAAACATAAAGGTGGCGAATGGAACCTTCTGTTCCTCAAATGCATCCCAAGACATCGAATATCTTGGTAATTTGCTTGACCCATGTTTCCGCCGTGATCGGATCGGCTTTCCCTTAAATTACGGTGGTCTCAACTCTTTGAACCGCTTGCATTTGTGACAACCCATGAATTGCTATCATTTCCTCCTGTATTTTGAACACGAGTCTCCTCGTGCGATTTTGCGTGAGCTGCCGCAAAAGCTTCTAAACATCCCTCGTTCATCATCTCGCACGGTGGTGTTGTTCACAGGGAGGAACATTGCCCGACTGTTGCACGTTCTCCTCGTTGGTGAGTCTGAGCGTCTCCACGGTCTCATTTCCATTGTTAATATTCTCGATTCGACATTCTCAAATCTTGTCATAAAACAAGGGTTAATTAAGGAAATCAATATATCACATAATATCCTATATCTTGACCAACTAACAAATAAGCTTAGGTAGGACACCTTAGCGAAGGATTTACTCGTCTCTCCCTCTAGTTCTATTCCCCGATCTCACTTGGAGATCATATCCCTAAGCTACGATACCAAGCTTGTGGCGCCCCCAAAATAGGTATACATCACCCATTACGAGTTGTTAGTACATAGTATGAAACAACTACAACTTTATTATTACAACATATAAGCGTGAGTTTAAATACGAGATATTGCCATCTAGACAATATCCACATGCAAATAAATCCCCATCATAATTATTGATACATTATTTTACAAAATGGTGAGCACTACTAAACAACTCTCTCTAGAACCTTCATTCCATACCCCAGAGCTAGTACTTTCATTACATTCTACGCCTCTGAGAAGAAAAATGGAACAACAAGGAAAAGGTGAGCTCAACTTGCCCGATAAAGAATATTATGACTAAGATAATGTACAACAAATTATCGTTAGTCTTCAACGAGGAAAAATTTAATAGAATACAATAGACAACAAGTTTTTAGATCAATATTCATGGTGAAATAATAATTCATTAGAAGAGTTAAGTAGAGAATGCAAACTACTATCTTACATGTATGAATTTAAAAGTTCATCGCTTTATCTTTTATCCTTGTAATATCAATCGATATATATACGGAATCAAATATTCATCTTTTTTTACTCACTGAGCCGAAGATATTCATCGATTAGTCGTATTCATCTAAACACTGTTCATCTTTTTACTACTGGGCCAAAGATATTCATCAAATCATTCATCTTTGCACTACTGAATTAAAGATATTCAATAATATCATCATTTAAGAGTGAGGATGATGAAAAATATTTTTAAAGAAACGAATCCGATGAAACAAAATGACGGGATTAAGGATTAAGGATTAGTACTTTGTTTTATCAATGTCCAAAAACACCTCAAAATAATCATAGTGGTGTAAAATTCAAGAATGATCAAAACATGGATCTGATCAAAGCTAGTATCCGAATAAATATTTTGGACGAAAAAGGAAAATTTTCATTTTTAGATGAATAGTCTTAGTATTAAATGAATAATCTAGTATATCGTAAATAGTCTAGTATCGTGAATAGTAACTCAACACCAAAAGTTCCAAATTTGATAAAAACTTGGATCAATATTTCAACATAATGATATTGAAGAAATAATATCATTCTGAAAAAAAAATATCCACTTACCTCGAAGATCGATCTTACAAAATTTTGAAACAGGATATAGGCTATGACTTGAACTTGCAGTATAGCAATACTCAAAGTATACTCAAAATACTCACAAGAATAAACTCGATAATATAGAGAAAAACTTGATTTAAATTGTGATTTTCAATTCTAACTTAAGCACCTATTTATAGGAAATTGCTTAGAACACCAAAAGCGAAAATTTAATAAAATATTAATAAATTTATATAAATCATATGCAAACTTGGAAATTCTAATTTCAGCATATTTTGCAACACATGTGCCCACCAACCAACCACAAAAACGTTTTTGTTATTTTAAACAATTAAAACTTCCAAAAATAAATTATTTCGGAACTCCGGAACTTCAATAATTCATAATAAATAGTCCTTTTGTCAGAAAATTCGAAACTCGCGACTTTTTATAGGAAATTCAATTCTCTACAACTTTCCAGAAGAAAGGTTTTCCAAATTCCAAACAAAAATTGACCGAAATCCACAAACGGGCGATTTTACAGGCTATAATCAAATTTCAGTCAATAAATGGGGTCCACCGACATGTTTAACATGTTTTAAACATTTATTGCAACAAAAATACTCTTCCTCCTCGTATACTCATATAGTCCACATGCGTTGTAAAAAATATCACCATTATTATATTATTAAAATAATATATTTAAATGAATTATTTTATCAGAAAAAGATAAATATTAATTTTCAACAATTGTCATTTTAAAAATTTTCTCCATCTATATCCACATAAAATCAATATTTTCCTCATCATATAAATCAATAATTAATTATTCACAAATAATATTACGAATCACAAGATCGATGACAACGGTAGTTCGGAAAGAGGGGCTTTCGATAAGAATTTCTCCTTCTTGGCGCTACCAGAAGACCCTCAAATTTTTAAATAAAAAGGAATTCCCTTTATTTATTATTTTGAAATAGTAAGGGTTGATTTGATTAATGTGGATAGTTAAGGGTTAAATATGCAAATATTTCAAAATAAGCAAGTGGTTATAAAATATTCATTATCGCTTGGGAATATTCGTTTGGTCGTGGAATATTCAGATCGCTTCGAATATTCGTATTGACTGACGGTAGCAAATGCATGTATGGGCCCCATAACGAAAAAGCGATTGGATGAAGAAAACGACAAATATAAGTTGTTTTTCAATAACTACAGTAGTTATTACTGCTAATCTTGTTGGAATACCGGTGGTTAAAACACACTAATACGCGTTGTTGAACAAGAAGACACTCAGTATTGCACCAATTATTGATTCTTACGTAAGAAGGCACTACTCAATAATGGTTACGATAATTCTTTATTCAAAGATTTTATTGAGTTAATAATTCTTTGCGTTGATATTTTATATTCATTGTTGTTTCATAATTGTCATTACACGATATCTTTCATTATCGAAGCAATAATTCATATTATTTGAATAATATTATTAGATAACATTATTGGCAATGTCTAGAAAGTTCTGCCTAAGGAGAGGTTTGAGTCATCTAATTGCTTGGCCAAGAAGAAGAAATTCTTATTGAAAGCCCCTCTTTCCTGTGAACTCGCACAGTTGTCAATATTGTGATTCGTAATATTATTTGTGAATAATTAATTATTGATTTATATGATGAGGAAAATATTGATTTTATGTGGATATAGATGGAAAAATTTTTAAAATGACAATTGTTGAAAATTAATATTTTATCTTTTTCTTATAAAATAATTCATTTAAATATATTATTTTAATAATATATTAACTATGATATTTTACAATGAATGTGGGATATATGAGTATATGAGGAGGAAGAGTATTTTGTGGCATTAAATGTTTAACACATGTTTTGTGTGTTGGTGGACACAATTATTGGACCGAAATTTGATTATAAAAATTGTAAAATCACCCATTTGTGGATTTCGGTCAATTTCTATTTGGAATTTGGAAAACTTTCTTCTGCAAAGTTGTAGAGAATTGAATTTCCTATAAAAACTCATGAGATTCGAATTTTCTGATGAAAGGGCTATTTATTATGAATTATTGAAGTTCCAAAGTTCAAATAATTGATTTTGGAAGTTTAAAATATTTAAAATAGGAAAACGTTTTTGGAATGTTAGGTGGCCTCATTTAACATGTGTAGGAGCTGAATTCAGTTGGCAAGTGTGCGTGATGAGGTTTTGGAAAATAAATATTAATATTATATTAAATTTTCGCTTTGGTGTTCTAAGCAATTTCCTATAAATAAAGGTGCTTAGGTTAGAATTGAAAATCACACCAAAAATCAAGTTTTCTCTCTATATTATCGAAAGTTTATTCTTGTGAGTATTTTGAGTATACTTTGAGTATTGCTATACTGGCAAGTTCAAGTCATAGCCTATATCCTGTTTCAACTAGAAGTATCTTGTCTTTCGAGGTAAGGGATGTTATTTTCTTCTCAAATGATATTATTTCTTCAATATCATTATCTTTGAAATATTGGTTGGAACTTTTTTATCAAATTTGGAACTTTTCCATGCTCGGGGTTACTATTCATGAGTTACTATTCACGAGTTACTATTCATGAGTTACTATTCACGATTTATTATTCACGAAGTACTATTATAAGCGTGAAGATGTTTTTGTGGAATTTCTATCTTTTGGTGTCTGAGATTACTATTCACGATATGGCACTATTCACGATACTCTGTACTATTCAATAGAAAATAAAATTTCTTCTTTTTGTCCAAAATATCTATTCGGATACTAGCTTTGATTGTATCCATGTTTTGATCATTCTCAATTTTACACCACTATGATTATTTTTGAGGTATTTTTGGGCGTGGATAAAACCAAGTATGAATCCTTAATCCTTAATCCTTGTCATTTTGTTTCACCGGATTCGCTTTTTAAAAATATTTTCATCATCCTCGATCTTAAATGATGATATTATTGAATATCTTTGGCTTTTGTGTGCAAAGATGAATGATTTCTGAAGAATATCTTTGGCCCGTAGTGCAAAGATGAACAGTGTTGAGATGAACACGACCGATTGATTAATATCTTTGGCAGTGAGTGCAAAGATGAACAGTGTTGAGATGAACACGACCGATTGATTAATATCTTTGGCTCAGAGTGCAAAGATGAATATTTGATTCCGATGTATATTGATTGATGTTACGGTGGATAAAAGATAGATTATGAACTTTTAAATTCATACATAGAAGATAGTAGTTTGCATTCTCTACTTAACTCTTCTAATGAATTATAATTTCAGCATGCGAATATTGATCCTAAAACTTGTTGTCTATCAGTATTCTATCGATTTTTCCCTGTTGAAGACTAACGATAATTTGTTGTATATTATCTTAGTCATAATATTCTTTACCGAGCTAGTTGAGCTCACCCTTTCCTTGTTGTTCCATTTTTTCTTCTCGGGGAGGCGAGAATGTAGCGAGTACTAGTCGGGGTATGGAATGAAGGTTCTAGAAAGGATTGTTTAGTAGTCCTCACCATTTTGTAAAATAATGTATCAATAAATGTGATGAGGATTTATTTGAGTATAGATATTGTCTGAAGATAATATTTGTATTCAAACTCACAGCTTTCTTTGTTGTAATAATAAAGTTGTAGTTGTTTCTTGTACCATGTATTTGGCGACTCGTAATGGGTGTTGTGTATACCTATTTTGGGGCGCCACAATTGTATCGAGCTTAGGATATGATTTCTGCGGAGATCTAGGAATAGAACTAGGAGGAGAGAGACGAGTAAATCCTTCGCTAGTGTGTCCTACCTAAGCTTATTTTGTTGGTTGGTCATATTATAGGGGTATTATGTGATATATTGATTTATTTAATTAACCCTTGTTTTATGATAGTTTTTAAGAATGGTCACGAGAACGTTAACAATGGAGTGAATGAGATCGTGGAGACACCTCTAATCGCCAACCGTGATAATGTGATGTCAAAGCGAAGAAGGAATTAGAGATATCCATGTGGTGAGTGAAGAATTGATAGTTGCACCTTTAGATAATCGCAGAGGTAGGTAACAAATTTGAGAGTGAGGAAGAAGAGAAGAAGAGGTACCAAGAGAGTTTATTAGAGGTATTTTATGATCAAAATATAGAATTGCAAAATCGTATTCATGAGTTAGAAGAGTAGGCTAAAGAATTGCAGGCGATGTGGGAGCAAAAGGATGCAACGATTCAAGCTTGTGTTACCCGTCGTGATGCTTGAATGTAAGCACTCTTCGATGAGTATAAGATGATAAAGTCGAATCTGAAATGAAAGAAGAAATAACCGAACGAGTGAGAATGAGTGATGCATGGGTAAAAGCTTGCATTTATCGCGCGTTGATATTATGGAAAGAGATGTCCAATCTAAAAAGAAGATTTAACGATGACGGAAGACGTTTAAGCAAAGAACATCAAGACCATCAACAAATTCTAGGGAAGAGAACGATCGCCGCTTAGATGCTACAGATGTGGAGAGGAGGGACATATAAGGTCAAACTGTTCAAAGCCTTCCAAGGTATGCTATAATTGTGGAAAAAGAAGGTCATATCGCCGAGATCAGATGCGATATCGAAACCCACCCAGCGTGAATGGTGACTCAAAAGGATGTCCCGTAAAAGTCAAAGTCAACGGTTCTTGGAAGAGCGTTTGTCGTGGCCTTCATTAAAAATACGAGGAACCCGAACGGTTTAGCACGTTAGTTAATTATAAATTCTTGCGAAGTTTATACCTTACTAGATACCCTGCTCTACCCATTCTTTTATCTCTTTGCTGCTTGCGCCAACGTTTGAACTTGACTACGGAGAAATTAGACTTTGACCTATTTATGGAGAATCCGTTAGAGAAACTTTCATTACATCCGTTGTTTAGAAATCTTGTTTGATTCAGTTGGCACTATCACATTACCCGTTAACCTTATTTCTATAGAGATATTTGTTTTTGATGTGATTTTAAGGTTAACTACTCATCATGCCGAAATTGATTATTTTCGTAAGGTTGTTAGTTTTATATTCCTAAGCAACCTGTTATTCAATTCAAGCAATCAAACCATTGTAGTCAAACATTTTCATATCAAGCCATGAAGTCATTCGTTTATTACGGATGTCAAATTTTCTTAGTCCATGTTATGGATTTGAATAAAGACACGCCGATTTGAATAATATTCCTGTTGTTATTGATTTTTCCCGACGTATTTCAAGAAGAATTTCTTGGCTTACTCTCAAAGCTTCGATATTAAATTTTGTATCGACTTTGAACCCTAGACAAAACTCATTTCTAAAATCTCATATCGAATGGCTCTATTGAACTTCGTGAGTTAAAATTCAACTATAGAATTTGGTACTGAGCCTTTATTTTGTGACTTCCTTTGTGGAATTCACCTGCTTTAACTCTCTGTAGGGGACGCGTATATTCGCATGCGATAGTAAATCGATAGGGTGTCATTGTGACGTCTTTATCTAAGATTGGGATATGAGTCACAATTGAGAGCAACCTAAGTCGATGTCGAAATACGTAGCTTTAGGCTTAGTTGGTTATTATCGGAGATTCGTTGAAGGATATTCTCGAATCGCTATTCCATTAACGCAATCGACTTCGTAGAGATACAAAATTCGAATGGAGCAAGGAATGTGGGAAGAGCTTGAAGAACTCAAGAGAGACTCATTTCAACACATGTTACGATCATGCCATCCCGAAAAAGCGAACGTGGTAGCCGACGCGTTGAGTAGAAGATCATATGCGGGAACGAGTGCGATGATGTCAAGTATACGCATAGAGCCAACTTTAATAGAAAAAGTTAAGGTTTCTCAAGGCATAGATACGATTTGGGTTATTGTTGATAGATTAACCAAGTCTGCTCATTTCTTACCGATACGAGAGACTTATTCTCTTGAACGTCTTTCTCGTATGTACGTAAATGCGATTGTGAGATTGCATGGCATGCCAGTATCCATAGTTTTAGATCGTGACCTAAGATTCACTTCATGATTTTGGGTTAGAAAGCTATGGGCACGAATTTACGATTCAGTTTGGCATACCATCCTCAAACGGATGGGCAATCAGAAAGGACTACTCAAACTCTTGAAGATATATTAAAACTCTGTGTCCTAGATTTCAAAGGAAGTTGGGATAAGTACTTGCCATTGGTGGAATTCTCATACAACAATAGTTATTAAACAAATATAGGCATGGTTCCATTCAAGCATTATATGGACAAAATGTCGTTCTCCAAAGATGTTGGGATGAGGTGGGTGAAGCAACATTGTTGGGACCCGAGTTAGTCGTATGACTAATGATTCGACAACGATACAAACCAAGCACAAGATCGACAAAAGAGTTATGCGGATCTTCATCGAAAGGACGTGGAATTTAATGTAGGGGATCATGTATTGTTGCGAGTTGCTCCATGGAAGGGAGTTACAAGATTTGGGAAGAGAGGAAAGCTCAATCCACGATTTATTGGTCCATTTCAAATTCTTGACCGAGTAGGAAATGTAGCCTATATAGACTTGCGTTACCTCCCGAGTATGTCTCGTGTTCATAATGTGTTTCACATATCATACTTTGTAAATATGTGAAAGACCCAACCACGTTATTGAGTTAGAACCCACGAGATAAATCAAGACTTAACGTGTGAGGAGGTACACACAAGATTTTGGATAGGAAGGAACATGTCCTACGCCAAGAAAGGTTATACCACAAGTTAAAGTTTTGTGGAAGAATCATGCTATAGAAGAAATGACACGGGGAATTGGAAACGGAAATGAAAGCGGGTATCCTCACCTTTTCGAAACACCGTGCACGTACGTCAATTTTGAGGACGAAATTTCATAAGGAGGGAGGTTGTAAGACCCCAAAATTTTTAAATAAAAGGAATTTCCTTTATTTATTATTTTGAAATAGTAAGGGTTGATTGATTTGATTAATGTGGATAGTTAAGGGTTAAATATGCAAATATTTCAAAATAAGCAAGTGGTTATAAAATATTCATTATCGCTTGGGGAATATTCGTTTGGTCGTGGAATATTAAATCTTTCGGGAATATTCGTGCGACGGCCAAGCAACCCATGTGTGGCCCCATAACTAAAAGCGATTGGATGAAGAAAACGACAAATATAAGTTGTTTTTAAATAACTAGTAGTTGTTACCAAGTTAATCTTGTTGGAATACCCGTGGTTAAAAAACACACTAATACGCGTTGTTGAACAAGAGCACACCAGATTGCACCAATTATTGATTCTTACGTGAAGGCACTACTCAATAATGGTTACGATAATTACCGCTCAAATTTTATTGAGTTAATAATTCTTTGCGTTGATATTTTATATTGCTGTTTTGTTTCAATAATTGTCATTACACAATCTTTCATTATCGAAGCAATAATTCATATTATCTGAATAATATTATTAGATAACATTATTGGCAATGTCTAGAAAGTTCTGTCTAAGGAGAGGTTTGATCATCTAATCATTGCGCTTGTAGAAGAAGAAATTCTTATCGGAAAGCCCCTCTTTCCTGAACCGCACAGTTGTCAATATTGTGATTCTGTAATATTATTTGTGAATAATTAATTATTGATTTATATGATGAGGAAAATATTGATTTTATGTGGATATAGATGGAGAAATTTTTTAAAATGACAATTGTTGAAAATTAATATTTTATCTTTTTCTGATAAAATAATTCATTTAAATATATTATTTTAATAATATATTAACGGTGATATTTTACAATGAATGTGGGATATATGAGTATATGAGGAGGAAGAGTATTTTTGTGGCATTAAATGTTTAACACATGTTTTGTGTGTTGGTGGACACAATTATTTGACCGAAATTTGATTATAAATTGTAAAATCACCCGTTTGTGGATTTCGGCCAATTTCTATTTGGAATTTGGAAAACTTTCTTACGCAAAGTTGTAGAGAATTGAATTTACTATAAAAACTCGAGAGATTCAATTTTCTGATGAAAGGGCTATTTATTATGAATTATTGAAGTTCAAACTCAAAATAAATAATTTTGGAAGTTTAAAATATTTAAAATAGGAAAAACGTTTTTGGAATGTTAGGTGGCCTCATTTAACATGTGTAGGAGCTGAATTCAGTTGGCAAGTGTGCGTATGAGGTTTTGGAAAATAAATATTAATATTATATTAAATTTTCTGCTTTGGTGTTCTAAGCAATTTCCTATAAATAGGGTGCTTAGGTTAGAATTGAAAATCACACCAGAAACTGAAGTTTTCTCTCTCTATATTATCGAGCGTATTCTTGTGAGTATTTTGAGTATACTTTGAGTATTGCTATACGGTGCAAGTTCAAGTCATAGCCTATATCCGGTGTTTCAACTAAAGTCTTGCTTTTCGAGGTAAGGGATGTTATTTTCTTCTCAAATGATATTATTTCTTCAATATCATTATGCTGAAATATTGGTTGGAACTTTTTATCAAATTTGGAACTTTTCCATGTCGGGGTTACTATTCATGAGTTACTATTCACGAGTTACTATTCATGAGTTACTATTCACGAGTTACTATTCACGAGTACTATTCATGAAGCGTAAAGATGTTTTTTGTGGAATTTCTATCTTTTGGTGTCTGAGTTACTATTCACGATACCTAAGACTATTCACGATACTGATGTACTATTCAATTTAAAAAAATAAAATTTCTTCTTTTTGTCCAAAATATCTATTCGGATACTAGCTTTGATTGTATCCATGTTTTGATCATTCTTGAATTTTACACCACTATGATTATTTTTGAGGTATTTTTATGCGTGGATAAAACCAAGTATGAATCCTTAATCCTTAATCCTTGTCATTTTGTTTCACCGGATTCGCTTTTTAAAATATTTTCATCATCCTCGCCTTAAATGATGATATTATTGAATATCTTTGGCCCGTAGTGCAAAGATGAATGATTTCTGAAGAATATCTTTGGCACAGTAGTGCAAAGATGAATGCAAGTGTTGAGATGAACATGATCGATTGATTAATATCTTTGGCCCAGAGTGCAAAGATGAACAGTGTTGAGATGAACATGACCGATTGATTAATATCTTTGGCCTGAAAGTGCAAAGATGAGCAGTGTTGAGATGAACACGACTCGATTGATTAATATCTTTGGCACGTAGTGCAAAGATGAACAGTGTTTAAATGAACACGACTAATCGATGAATATCTTTGGCTCAGAGTGCAAAGATGAATATTTGATTCCGTATGTATATTGATTGATGTTACAGGATAAAAGATAGATTTATGAACTTTTAAATTCATACATAGAAGATAGTTGTTTGCATTCTCTACTTAACTCTTCTAATGAATTATTATTTCATTGCGAATATTGATCTCGAAACTTGTTGTCTATTGTATTCTATCCGATTTTTCCTCGTTGAAGACTAACGATAATTTGTTGTATATTATCTTAGTCATAATATTCTTCTTGAGCTAGTTGAGCTCACCCTTTTCCTTGTTGTTCCATTTTTCTTCTCGGGGAGGCGAGAATGTAGCGAGTACTAGTCGGGTATGGAATGAAGGTTTTAGAAAGGATTGTTTAGTAGTCCTCACCATTTTGTAAAATAATGTATCAATAAATGTGATGAGGATTTATTTGAGTATAGATATTGTCTAGAAGATAATATTTGTATTCAAACTCACGCTTTATCTTGTTGTAATAATAAAGTTGTAGTTGTTTCTTGTACCATGTATTTGGCGACTTCGTAATGGGTGTTGTGTATACCTATTTTGGGGGCGCTACACGCAATGATTAGGTGACCAAACCTCTCCTTAGATGTAACTTTCTAGACATTGCCAATAATGTTATCTAATAATATTATTCGGATAATATGAATTATTGCTTCGATAATGAAAAATACCGTGTAATGACAATTATTGAAACAACATCAATACAAAATATCAACGCAGAGAAATTATTAAATCAATAAAATACTAAATAAGAATTATCGTAACCATTATTGAGTAGTGCCTTCTTACGTAAGAATCAATAATTGGTGCAATACTGCAGTATCTACTTGTGTTTTAACCACCGAGTATTTTAACAAGATTAATTGTAATAACTACGTACATTATTTTTAAACAACTTATATTTGTCGCTTTTTCTTCATCCAATCGCTTTCATGGGGCCCATAAAAAAACTATGCAGTAAATCATTTAATATTCCCAAACAACAAGAATATTCCACGACCAAACGAATATTCTCCGACAACAATGAATATTTTATAACCACTTGCTTATTTTGAAATATTTATGATTTTACCCCTAACTATCCACATTAATCAAATCAACCCTTACTATTTCAAAATAATAAATAGAAAATTAAATTTCATTAATAATAAGTTGGGGTCTTACAGTATATATATATGTATACATATATATATATTTATATTTCTGTCAGGCCTGGAGTTTACTTCGTGGCCTTTTACTACTTTATTTACATTTTCTCCCGCCTGGAGTTTACTTCATGGCGGTTGATCATTTTTATTGCTTTATTTACCTTTCCGATCACCTATGGAGGTGCTTCGTGGTGGTTGATCATGTCGTTATATATATATATATACCGCTTTTATATATTTACATTTTCGATCCCCCATGGAGGTGCTTCGTGGTGGTTGATCATGTCTGTATATATATATATATAACTGCTTACAACTTTTATATAAATTGCGGCATCAAGTGAGCCTAGGAATCATGTGATCACAGATTCAGTCTCCTGAATCTAGATTCGGTTCCCGTGATGGACATTTTCAGTTGTAAACAACTTGTACATTATTTATGGTGCTCGAATGTCCTTAGATGGCTATCATGCCCATGAGGAATTCGGCATTACTATGTATATTATTTTTTCGAAGATGTTTCGCATCTCAAAAATAAAAACAATCAAGCCGAACACTTACTAAAATAGAAGTATCAAAGGCATCAATTACTATTGAGCATAATGGTTTGAGAAACCTCTTTTAAAAAACATCACTGCTATATCTTGTTTAAAACTGAATTTTTACATAAATTCAAACCCTTTGTATATAGGTGCAAATGAGGCATAGCACTACTTCCAAATAATTGCACATTGACCCACACACACACACACACACACTCATTCATATAACAGTTTAATTAAAAAGTGACGGTCACTGTGGTAACACGGATGTCGGGGGGTGCCTAACACCTTCCCTCCGCATAAGCAAGTCCCCGGACCCTAATGAATCTCGGTTTCACAGACCAGTTTAGCAGTGTCACATCACGTGGTCAATGTGCAAACCTTTTCTCGGTTGAGTTGGTGCAACCATTTAAAAATACCAACTGGTGACTCTTACAGTCCAATCGTCGACATATAAATGTCGAACCTTTTCATAACTTGTTTTTTCAAACAAATCTCACCTAACATGAGAACACCAAAAGACAAGAACAGAAAAGGGACAGTAAAAATCCCAACGTTGACAGGTGGCGACTCTGCTGGGGACTCCAGTAAGAGTACTTAAGCTGCTACTACAAACTTTTCAAAACTGTTATATGCTTGTGTGTGGATGTTGCATTTACATTTCGATGAATGTGTACGAATGCATTTACTTACTGCACTTGATGCTTTACACTATATCTGCATATGATATTAGTGCTTTACACATGTCATCATTCCCATAAACGGTGAGACACGTTGCATGTGAATGTATGTTGTGTGGTTCCTCTACCAGGAGGCTATCCTTTCGGTTTTTGATTACTAGATCGTAGGGAGACTAATTCCAATGAGGCTCAGGAAAGGCATCACCCAGATTCGCTCCAGTTGAAAGACCGGATTAACTTCCCGTCAAGTAAATTGTGATGATCTGGGAACCTTCATGCTAAAAAGCCGCAAGAGTAACCTAAGATAGGTCAACCTCTGATAAACCAAACGTGGAGGAAAGTCTCTTCATACTTTCCATTTTCAATTACTTGTAAACACAATTACTGGTAATTTCATTCCATGTCAATCTCTATGTAATGGAAAATATGAAAAATATGTGTACATGCATATTAAGGCTTGACATGCTATCAACTGACACCCGTTTTGTAGGATAATGCTCCTAAAATGGACACATCATTGATAGCATGTAAACATTTATACATTCCCTAAGACAAAACTACATAAGCTTTTTGTAGGGATACAATTAGGCCTGTTACCCGTTTAAAGTCCAAAAAGTCCATGAGCCTACAACCAATTATGTCTTCATCTGACCAGTCTAATCCTGCCGCTGTCTCTCGTGAAGAATTTGATGGATTAAGCAAACAAATTACAGATTTGGTTGTTCTGCTTAAAGAACTACACCAGTCTACTAAGGGTTCACGAATACCCGTACATACAGAATCCTCTGCACATTGAGGAACACAAGGTGTGGATCAAGAAAATCTAATACCTAATTTTCAGTTGGATAAGTCCAACAAAATTCCTCAAAACACCCATCTCAAAGAAGATCCAGACACTAGTGATATCAGGAAAAAAGTCATTCAAATGGAAGAGACCATTCGGTCTATAAAAGGGATTGGAGCACACGGGAGTGTCTCATATGTCAACTTTTGTATATTCCCTGGTGTCCATTATCTAGAGAAGTTCAAAACTCCTGACTTTGAAAAGTATGATGGGTTGGGAGATCCTTAAACACATTTGAAGATATTCATCGGATAACTTAGATCTTATGCCGAGGATGAGAAGCTTAGGATGCAGCTGTTTCAAAAGAGTCTAACTGGAGAAGCCCGATCATGGTATACCAGATTAGACAACTCCAATATTCACAGTTGGGAAGAGCTGGCTCATGCCTTCCTCAGTCAGTAAAGCTTCCAATCTCAAATGTCTCCTGACCGGTACCAAATTACCAAGGTCAAGAAACAGTCTAATGAGTCTTTCAGAGAATATGCTCAAAGGTGGAGGCGTCTTGCTGCTCAAGTTATTCCTTCTATGACGGAGTCAGAAATGGTGATGACCTTTATAGACATACAAGAAGCTCCTTTCTATGAGAGAGTCTTAGCTGGCATTGGCAAGCCATTTTCTAAAATGATCAAACACGGAGATATGACTGAGAGATGGGATTGAAGTTAGGAAAAATTCAAGACCTAACCGCTCTGAAATATGTTGTTGAGCACATCCAGTTCGGAACTTATGGAAACAACCCCCGAAGGGTCCATAAGAAGAAAGAGGAGGATGTTTCCTTGATACTACAAGGTCAAAAAGGCAGTCAAAATATGCCTATCCAAAGGAGAAACTACTCCCCTTTTTAAGCACAGTCTTCCAACCCTACATTGCCAAAGGGTGGAGAAGTTCGACGCAACCGAGTGTTCACACTCCGAGGGGATTCACTCAAGAATGTTCTCAATGTTCTGACAACTCAGAAGAAAATTACCCATCTTCTTCCACCAGCCAACCCGAATGGGAAGGCTTTTAATGCTACACGAAAGTGTGCCTATCATGCTGGAGCGTCAGGACATGATACTGAGGATTGTTGGGACTTAAAACAAAAGATCCAAGATTTAATCTACAACGGGGAGATTGTGGTGACTAAACCCGACCAACCTTATGTGCAAGACAACCCTCTTCCTCAACACAAAGAAGAAGAGGTTAATATGATTAATTAGAGCAGTGGACAGAGTTCTAATTACATTGTTGAATCTTACCAAACCAGCAAGGACGGTGCTGACAAATGGGATTACGCACAGTTCCAGTTTATGATGGAACAAAAGATGAAAGCTCTTTGTAAGCAAGTAGAGCGATTAGTAGAACTGGTGATCCATCAGCACCAAGTCACACGCCAATTAGTCAGTCAGGAGCATGCTAGTCTCCTTCTTTTTGTTATGAATTCTCCATCATCGCCTTTAGAAAGTGAAACACTGGAGGATAAAGTTGTAAAAAAAGCAAGTGCCAAAGCCCGTCGGGATTTTGCCAATAAGAGGGAATTTACATACCTTGGCCAACCTATGGAGGAGATATTTCAGATGCTGATCAATGAAGGAAGAAATACATCCCTTCTACCTCCAATCAATCCCCATTCAAGACGGTTTAATTCTAATGGAGTATGCCAGTATCACTCCCACTCTCGCGGTCACAGCACAGAAGAATGCTGGGCACTCCGCCACCTCATTCAGAATTTAATTGACCGTGGTGTCCTGCAGATGGCAGATGACGACATTTGTTACTTGAGAGTGGGAACACATGTCCTACAAAATGGAAGGACGACGTAGCAGTTATATCCGTTGAGGATGTTTTGGCTATCAGACCACTCACGATACAAAAAATTCAACTTAAGGGTGTTGACAATCCTTTGAAAGTGGCTGCACCAGAGCCAATTCTCTTTCCATATAGAACACAGTATCCTGTTGTTAGCCTCAAAAATTTCTATGGAATTATAGAGAGGCTAAAGGATCTACATCACACACAACTGCTGCAGTGTCGAAGGAGAATCCACTGTATCTTCCCCACCTGGTGATGAAGCCTACCATCAAATCAAAGGGGAAAGTTCTCATTGAATGGATTGAAGAATTCCTTCGCACTATGGGCCATAATGAAGCCAAAGTGGTTTTAAGCTTGAGAGAAGCTGTACAACAAATTTCCATACTGGACTTGGTTTTCTCTTCTGAAGATTACAGGAAGATCTTGCTAAGGGTCTTGGAAGAAGCCCATTTACCGAAATCAGTGGATGTTGAAAAATTCCAACATCTGGTTGATCACATTTTTAACAACAATGTGATATATTTTACTGATGACGACATACCTCCCGAAGGGACTGGTCATTGCAAGCCGTTGCACATAGCGGTTCTGTCCTCCGGATACATGGTGGGAGGAGTTCTGATAGATGGTGGATCATCTTTAAATATCTGCCCTTATGCCACCTTGGAAAAGATGAATATCAACCCCAAGAGGATCAAAATTAGCCATACAGTTATCAAAGCTTTTGATGGATCCCGACAAAATGTTGTTGGGGAAATTAAGCTACCTGTGGAGATTGGTCCAAATACATTCAGTGTATCTTTTCATGTGCTCAAAATCGCCATAGGATACAACCTTCTTTTGGGAAGACCGTGGATTCATATGGCTGGAGCCGTCTTTTCCACCCTTCATCAGCAACTTAAATACATTATCAACAATAGCCTAATCACTATTAATGCTGAGCCAGAATGTCCTGAACAAGGTGACATACCACTCATCAGCTTTAATGCAGAAGTTGAGCCGGTCAGTTTTCATGCCCTGGAGGTGAAGAACACTCATTAACATCCCATTGGGGTGCCACCTCTCACACCCAAGATTTTTGCCGAGGTAATGTCGGCCACTCAAGAGATGATGTCATTAGGTCATCAACCTGAACAAGGGTTGGGCAAAGATCATCAGGGCATTAAGCGCCCAATTCAAGTTCCCAGTCAAACAGGGACAGCTAGATTAGGCTATTCTGTTAGCTCCAGTCACAAGAATGCTCACATGCACAAAAAAAATTCCTTCATCTTCAGCCATACGACGATTATTTTCACCTACAGATCCTGAGCCTATACAGTCTCCGGTAAAGGTTCCTGCCCATGTTATGGCTATGCTATTTCCCAAACTGATACCGGTTAAAGCAAAAAAGATCCTGATTCTTGATCCCAAAGTGGAAGAAAGGGAACAGAGACGTAAACAAGACATCTCCAGGAGATTGTCTCACCTACGCATCATTTTACATGATGAGCACACAAATAGATACACTCCAGACGATGATTGTCCTAACATTATGGTCATTATTCGGGAGAAGGAGGACGATGATAGCCACTTCATCACTGCCATCCATCAGGAGTTCACCCTTGACAATTTGAGCAACACTCCTTGCATTTGTCCACAAGGGTAAAAAGGGTAAAAACTCCCTCTGCCCTGTAGATAGCTTTAACTGTTTACTTTACTGTATAGTATTAACAGTTATTTTGTCAGTACATGCTAACACTTTGTATAATTAAACAGTTTCATATATTAAGTGAAAGCATATTTTGTTTCAGGACTTTGAACTCAGATGTGCCTATACTTGCTGATGAGGTTCCTTTTCTCCACAAGGATTGTAACTTTGATGAAAAGTTGGACTCAGACTTGATGGAAATACAAGAGGACATTGAGATACCTCAGGAGATCAAGGAATGGGTCGAGGATAAACCCAAACCAAATCTTGATCAAACCACCTCATTCAACCTCGGAACCTTATAAAACCCTAAGCTAATCCAGATTGGTATGGACCTTACTCTAAACCAAAGGAATAACATGGTTGCACTATTAACCCAATTCCAGGATGTGTGTGCATGGTCTCACGAAGACATGGTGGGGTTGTCCACTGATATCGTCATCCATCGCCTTCCCATTAAAGAGGGATTCAAGCTAGTCAGGCAGAAGCTTAGGCGATTAAAACCTGAGTGGAGTTTAAAGGTTAAAGAAGAAATTGTGAAACAATTTCAAGCTGGAATCATCATGTGCCCACATACCCTGAATGGCTATCCAACATAGTCCCCATGCATAAACCAGGAGGAAAGGTGTGAGTTTGCGTGGATTACCGGGATCTGAATAAAGCTTGCCTTAAAGACAGCTTTTCCGTGCCATTTATCCATATACTCATTGACAATACTGCTCAATACGACATGTACTCCTTTGCTAATTGCTTTATGGGGTACCATCAAATTATGGTTTCTGAAGAGGATCGTGAGAAAACTGCATTCATCACGCCTTGGGGAACCTTTTTCTATAGACGGTTGTCATTTGGCCTCATCAATGCCGGAGCTACCTACCAGCGGGCCATGATGGCTCTTTTCCATGACTTAATGCATAAAGAGATAGAGATCTATGTGGATGACATCATTGTCGAATCCCGAAGGGAAGATGACCACCTAGACCATCTCAGAAAGCTCTTCAACAGGTTCTGTAAGTACAACTTAAAGTTGAATCCATCCAAGTGCGCCTTTGGCATTAAATCAGGCAAGTTACTAGGGTTCCTAGTCAGCCACAGAGGGATTGAGCTGGATCCCACCAAAATCCAGGCCATCACGAAAATGCCCATTCCTCAGACAGAGAAGGAAATACAGGGATTTTTGGGAAGGATCAACTTTATTAGCAGATTCATTTCCCAACTCACAACAACCTGTGAGCCTATTTTCAAGTTGTTAAGGAAGAACTCCTACATGAAATGGAACGATGAGTGTCAAAAACCCTTCCTTACAATCAAAGAGTAGCTGATCAATGCTTCTGTTTTGATACCTCCCAGGGATGATGTTCCCCTGTTCATGCACCTGTCCATTAATGACAATTCCATGGGTTGCATGCTGGGACAGAAAGACGATAGAGGCCAAGAGCGAGCTATCTACTACCTCAGCAAAAGATTCAGCAGCAGTGAACACAAGTACACTCTGATTGAGAAGGCTTGTTGTGCTTTAGCATGGGCTTTCATGAGGTTACAACATTACCTCCATGGTCACACAACCCATCTCATATCCCGCGTGGATCCTCTCAAATATGTGTTCAGTAAACCCATGCCAAATTGTCAGCTGTCCAGATTGCAGTTGATTCTACAACAATTTGACATCGTCTACGTGATGAAAAAGTCTATTAATAGTCAAGAAATTGCAGATCAATTGGACGCTGCACCTTCAGGGGATTTCAAACCCTTAGAAACATACTTCCCCAATGAAGGGGTAATGACAGTTCAGCAACACCATCAGTACAATACACACCAATCATGGAAAATGTATTTTGATGGAGCTGTTAACATAGAAGGTTCTAGAGCTGGAGCAGTTCTAGTATCCGATACGAGGGAGTAGTATCTCGTCGTCGTCAAATTACAGTTTGTCAGCACCAACAACACAGCTGAGTATGAAGGCTGTATCATGGGACTCAAACTTGCCCAATCAAGGGGTATCAGGCGATTAACTATCTTTGGAGATTCAGAATTGGTGATCTGACAAACCACATGAATCTATCACACCAAAGAGCTATATTTTCTGCCTTACCATCGATAAGTTTTACAGATGGCTTCGGAGTTTGAAGAAGTAAACTTCCTCCACATTCCTCAGAATAGGAATGATTTTGCGGATACGCTAGCAACTTTGGCCTCCTTGATTCACATACCTGACATGGAAAACATGCCAAGCATCCCATTTACCCTGCAAAAGGCCCCAGCCTATGAGAATTATATTGGAGAAGTATTGGATGAGCTACCTCCCATCCAATACCCTTGGTATCAGCACATCAAGGAGTACTTACGAGATGGATCTACATCCGCTAAGGCGAGTCTGACTGAAAGAAGACGGATCCATCGACTAGCTATGAAGTTATACCTGAGCGGAGATGCACTCTACAAAAGAGATGCAGGATTAGGTCTCCTTAGATGTCTGGACAAGGACCAAGCTCAGAGACTCATGGATGAGATCCATGGTGGAGTATGTGGCCCACACATGAGCGACACTTTACTCATTAAAAAGATCCTCAGAACAGGGCATTATTGGCTCTCGCTTAAAGCTGACCGTGATGATCACATCAAGAGATGTTATCAATGCCAAATTCATGGGAATGTTATCCACGCCCCTCCGAGGGAGCTCCACAACATGAGTTCACCTTGGCCCTTCTCAATGTGGGGAATGAACGTGATCGGGCCCATAGAGCCCAAATCCACTAATGGGCATCAGTTTATCTTCACCATGATCGACTACTTCACCAAATGGGTAGAAGCAGCCTCCTTCCCTAGGGTTACCAAAGAAGTCATCATTGCTTTCATCAGAAATAATGTCATTTGTCGATATGGACAACCAGAGGTAATTATGTCAGACAATTCTAAGAACCTCAACAACAAAATGATGGAGGAGTTGTGCAATAAATTCCACACCAAACACCTTAACTCCGTCATCTATCGTCCAAAGATGAATGGTGCTGTTGAAGCGGCTAATAAGAACATCAAGAAGATCATGTAAAATATGTACGCCAATCACAAAGGATGGCGTACTTCTACTGGGGCAACACCCTACTTATTAACCTATGGGATGGAAGCAGTACTTCCCATAAAGGTGGAAATGGAATCCCTCAGAGTGTTGATAGACGCTCAGCTGAATGAGGACCAATGGTTACAAGACAGGTATCACCAATTGTCTCTAATAGACGAAAGGCGAAGTGATGCTATCTTACATGGTCAGTTATACAAACAAAGGATTGCCAAATCCTACAACAGAAAAGTTCGACTACAGCAGTTTAAACAACATGACTTGGTTTTGAAGAAGATCATTGACAACCAAGATCAGTCAAAGGGAAAATTTGCTCCAAACTGGGAAGGCCCGTTTATTATCAAGGAGGTATTAACATGAGCTGCTCTCAGACTATAGGAAATGGACGGCGATGAATTTCCACAGCTTATTAACTTGGACACCGTGAAACGATACTATGTCTGAAGTTACCATCAAGCAAACATCCTGGTTTTAGATCACCAGATCACTAGTCACTTCAAGTTTTCTAACCCTTTCTACAACCTACCTTTCTTCATACCCATTTTCCCCATTAGGGAAACACACTCTTTAAGCCAGCAGCTTGGTTTTCAGATCATCAAATCTTTTACTCAACTTCGTTTCAAACCTTTCAGGTTATCCCACCAGGGATTGAACCTTTCACACCCACAGTTTTGTCCAACTATGGATAAGTCTTTTCACACCTGCAGTGTCCTGAACATGGGATCAAACTTTTCCCCCGCAGTTTTTCCTGAATAAGGGATCAAACTTTTTTGGCTGCAAATCGTCCTGAACATGGGGCGAACTACGTCGACCTGATCTCCCCGATACCTGGGAGTACGTATGCAACCATTTTATATGGCCCGGTCGTAATTAAAAAAAATAAAAATAACAAAAACATTTCTACGCCCTTCTATACAAACAAAAATCATAAAAACATTTCTACACTTTCTACCCTTCATATACAGCGTCGAACCTCTTACACCAGGTTCGAACTACACAGACCTGATCTCCTCTTCAATTGGAGTACGTAGGCAGCCATTTATGGTTTGGTCTTACCCCTACCAAAATAAATACCTATCAGCGGTACTGGGATCAAACTTTAATCCACCACATTTCATAGGCTTTAGACCAAAGGAATGGAACTACCTGGCCTCCCCATAAATGGGAGAGTTGGAGACATCTAAGCTATGATTAATTCCTTGAAGAGCAAAACTAATTCATAAAAGATGGAACTATTTGGGATCTCCTCTTCAATAGGAGTACCGACAACCATTTGTGGTGCGGTGAATCTCAGAGAGGAAAAGTCACACTCCTCTCCACATCTATATACAGAAACCAGTCCCAAGACACCAAAGAGGGTAGGGATACACACATATCAACGATCCATTCTGAAAGATCCTGTGACGTCTCAATGTCCACCTCTTAAGGATGAGTTCAGAATATATCAAGATCACAAGCCCTAAAAAAATAGGTAAATACCAAGCAAGTAGCAAGGCACAACTAAAAGGAAAGTGAATCAAAATATATTTCCCTGCCATATATAATGTTATTTGATATAAAATATGTGTTGTACATGACAAAATGGCTAATCTAGTCTGTACTGGAAAATATAAGTCTATCTACAATCCCGTGGATATACGAATTATAAAGTCTAACATGGAATCTCTCTCTAAAGAAGGAGGCAATGCCGCAAGCTCCTGCCCAAGGGTATCTACATGAGCTAACAGATTCGCAGCCAACTGCATGGTGGCATGATGCTCATCAATATATGCACTCATATCAGCAAACATACCAGTAGTAAGGGATCTCACTGTAGTACTATCGGCAAGCATGCCAGTAGTAAGGCCTGATATGCCCCTTAAACCAGCCAGAGGGAGATAATTCATGCCAAGAGTATGAGTAATGAAGTTGTAGGGTGAACTAAGACCTGTACACGGCAGAATGTCAAATGGATCTCCGATCCCTGCCAAGAATACCGACCAAGACATAACATCTGTACTCTTGGATGGTTGAAAGGAGTAAGACATGACAATCTTATGGGTGAAACAATACCCGTGCCGTCAGAACGTGCCAATCGGTCTCAGGTGTGATATAAACCACACGTAAACATGACCGAGCTACCTGTAAATACCCATGCAGGGTAAGTGCTGCAATATGTGGCCGATCTCAGCGTCTCTACTACAATTATCTGCACAATGGTTTGACCCTCCCTGAGAGCTCTCATTGCCATAATGATGCCAATGTCCAGCTCATCCATATATCATGGCATATACACGTATGACAATACACACATCAACAATACGTCTACTATGGCTAGACTCCAATGATCCTCCGGTATGGTAAAATCCCCGGAGTGCCGTGTATAACTGTCCTCTAAGCCAAATCTGTCCATCAAAAAATGATGGGATATCACATGGCCAGATGTAATCTCATCCTGCATGACTCTACGCCTCAGCTCGGTGAGGGTCATAAACTGTCAACTCATGTCGTCGATAGCCATCCGCCCGCAAGGTCTGTCCAATGGCAGCGCCATCAACCGTGCATACTCCTCCAAGGTAGGAGTCAACTCATGGATACCAAACCAAAAAACCTGCCTCTCCGGTATCCAGTGCTCCAGTATACCCTCTACAAAGCCTACGGAACACGAAATATCGGAGGGTCATAGAATCTTGTAGTAGGCGATCTACAACACCCCCTTGCTCAGAGGTTACATACTATTATACCACAATCTTAGACGGGATGCCACAAACACTGGTGGGGTATGATCAATGCGGCTAACTGTCAAAGAAGACATCTATGTGGACCGTGTCATAAGACCATCCAGGGGTCAATGTTGAATATCTCTGGACATACATATATATGCATAACATAATACATGCATGATAAACAATAGATGGCAATATGATGTAAGGAATAACAGTATATACATTCCTAAGTACATCATCATCTAATACATCTCTATACAACTAAAAATACAGGGCAATGGGACATAGATGCCCAACAACTAATAGAGGCCTATCAAAAGATATAGAGAGAATGGGGCACAATCACCCAGTATCTAACAGAGGCCTATCAAAAGATATAACGAGAATACACATCAGAAGAAGACAATGGTGTCAATGTCTACATCATCAAACTGTCCACCTGATGTAACTCTTTTTGAGCCACTGGATCTCCATCAACGGTGATATCAGGCCTATACAACGGAGGATCTGCACCGACAAAGCCATATGGGACACCTGAAGGGCCAACACTAGAGCTGGAATGATCAAAAGTATCTGCCTCTGAAGGATCTCTGCCCAAATGCCGGATAAAGAAATGTGCCCGTTCTAACTGTTGGGTCAAACTGTCAATCTGTGTCAAATGAGTCTGATCTCGGACACAGGCCATCCAATCCGTCATCATCATGGATCCAGGAACCATATCCCCCATAAATTGAGTGACGCGGGTCTGGGCTCTGATGGTACAAGGGGACCATCAATGTTGGAACATCTCCTGAGTATAAGGACCCTCTGACAGTGTAAAACCATCAACACCCATCAATGAGATATCAATGACGGGCAATTATGATACAGGCCAATAACATCTAGTAGGAGGCAATATCGGTATACACATCTCCCCCGTGGTGCTCCTAATAGCACGCTCTCCTAAATAGAGCTCCCATCCTCTATCAGTTAAGAGAGGAATCCTACGGGTGGATATCACATACTCGACACCAGTCGGATATCCGTCTTCAAACCCAATGGGCAAATGTTCCCCAGAATAGGGAATCCATGTGATAGCATTAGCTGTCAACAACTCGAACTGTAGTCGACAATGGGTGAAACCCTCAGCTATAGGAACCTCCGTCAATATGGAGTGATGCCATCAACGTCCTCATGGATAGGTCTCTAAGTCTAGCACACTCACATAACGCAAACATGGGAGCCTCTCATAGGCCCATAACTTCCAACACAAAGGCAAACATCTACTGTCAGTCAACACTCTTAACTTGTACATGGGAAATCACAAGAGAAATACTCACCAACAAAAATGGGTAAACTCCTAGCTAAGCCTTCGTCAAGCCCTGCGAACGTATGCGCATACCCTTGAGGAAATAGGCAAAGGTGTAGGAGCCCTAATCATACTCTCTAATACAGTCCACATCTCATGTGGCGCTCACCAAAGTGAATGATACCATGGAAGAGTTATCTGCTATGAAGCAACCCCTAATGATTATCAGGAACAACCGTTGAAGAATGCGATCCTTGACTCTCACATCATCGAGCATGGGCTCACTCAATAGCCCGTTCATAGCATCTACGCTTAAAGGTCATTTACGAACTGTCCTGCCCTTGAGCGCCTTAGCCAGGACTCTTAGCAAAGATCTGACGGCAGTCGGGGTAATATCTGTCGTACATGGCACTGGAATCCCTCCAAACTCCATACCAGTGATAAATTGCCAATCCATCGGCGTCATCATCACCTCACAGTCTAATAAATGGAGAGACTGAGTCTGGTAAAACAAGCACTCAGATAATGCCCTGAGATAACCCCAGGGACAACGACAGGGGAGGATGGAAAAGAACGCCCCCAAAACCCCAGCCATGCACAATCGCTTGATAGTCAGGATGCAGAGCCTGATATGTGGAGTGAATGTTGAACCAGTTCCCTCTAGGCTGTGTGAAGCCGGGAACCTGCATCATAAAGCAAATCAACATCAGAATCCTTACTCCTCGTTAATAGGAAAAAATAAAGATCAAAATCTAACTTGTACCTCGTTTGCACGCAAGTAAACTGATGGGTGTCGACTTAAATCACCCAAAAGCTTTGGGATCGTCACCTGAATACCTGGAAAATCCCTATGGGGAACATGAGCAGCAGGAGCAGGGTCTGCAATAGATACATCCTCCTCCTCATCCTCAACATCCGGTACCTCAACTCAGAGATGACGTATAACTGCCTCCGCCAGACGACGAGGCTGTCTAACTGAATGGGGTTGAGGCACATCAAAAACCCTCCTCTGCACACCTGAAGTGGTCCTGCGAGAACTACTCGGCTGATCCGGATCCATATATCTTGACAACAAGTCTCCAAATCACCTCAGAAAGGGTGTGGTAAATTCTAACCTGGAGCTTTTTCAAATGCATTTTATGACTACATGTATGCATGCATTACTTTATAATACACCTACAGTAGAGTTAAAAATGTATGATTACCTAATGCCTACATTTTGTAAAATTTTTGCCATAGTCCCCTTTGTAAATAGGACTATCCACATACACATAGGCATGACTAGGTAGCCATTCAGTAGCACACCTACCCACAGTCATAAACATCCCATATATGCATACATATATCAAAGCCATAATCCGTAAGGGTAGCCTAATTACCAGGATTGCTTTGCTTTTTCACCTTAGCTCATTTGTCCTCAAATAAGATAAGAAATAGTAGAAAAAGGTGCTAATTTGACTGTTTTAAAAGTTAAATCTTTTCACATCATTATGTTCAGCATGGTTAAATACTAACATTTATTATGGTGAATATTTTTTATCAAGTCATATGAGCATGTAATTTCACTACTATGTGTTTAGAAGCATTTCATGTGATATTGCATTTTCCAACGGATAAAAACTGGAAAAGAAAACATGCATACATTACCAGGGCAGTGTAGAACACTTGTACGCCCGAACTCAACAGATCTGAAGAAGATCTCTCGAATTTCCTGTGTGGTGCAACTTAGAAATGAATTATGAAAGCAACCCGAAGGTTAAATCCACCCACAGTTGGCCGCAAGTGTATCTATTGCTGCCGTAGGTGTACCTGCGGCTTTTTTGGATGGGACCCATCCCTCCGACTCGGTCCAGTTTGAGTTGCAAAGGAGGTATTGCAAGCTGAAAAGGCCAAATCAGGAATAAAAATGCTACGCGATTGAGCGGAATAGCCTGAAATCCAGGTTTTTAGAGACCCAACTGCAGTTCCACCTGTCACTCATTGGTATTCACCCAAACCCAGGGTTTACTATACCAATGATCACAACAATTGCAAATTATACCCGACAATACCTCACGAAGGTCCAATACCGTCAATGCAAGCTCATAGCTCCAAAACGCTTCTCCCCAGCAAGGATTTCATTTATTGATGCACATGTCAATGAAGGTCAAGCATCCTGATGCTTTGCCTAGCAGGGATCTCATCCGTCGATGCACACGTCGACGAAAGTCAAGCTACCTTGACATCATTTGTGACGCCCCCAAAATAGGTATACATCACTCATTCTGAGTCGCCAAATAAATGGTACATAAATCAAGTACCTACTTCATTTGTACAATATGACAACAGCGTAGTTAAGAGTTTTTACACGAATATTATCTCATAGATAGTATTCAAACTCAAATGAACTCCTCATTACATTTATTATCACACTACTTCATAAAATAGTGAGGACTACTATAGCCACCATCTCGGACCATCACTCTATTCCCCGACTAGTCCCGGCTACGTTCTCATTTCCTGTAGAGAACAAGGAAAGCAAAAGGGTGAGTTCAACTAGACCAGTAAAAATATTATGACTAAGATAATGCAGAATAAATTATCATTTAGCCTTTAACAGTGTTAAACTGATAAAATACAATAAACATCAAGTTTAACTGCAGCGGAACAAGCAATCCATTAGAAGATTCAAGTAGAGCATGATATCTACTATCTTCTATGATTTAAAATTTTTTTCATCCACTTTATCGTAGAGACTCGGCTTAATAAATAAACCACATTATCGAATCATCCCTGCACTACGGGTCAAGGATATTCATGTAATCATCAATGGTCATGATTACACCGAATCATCCCTGGTCATAATCATACCAACAACTATCCATCAATCTCTCTCTTCATATTTGTCCACCAAAAAGTATGTCGAAGATCATGATACATTTTGGTACTCCCAAGATGGATTGCAAACGGTGTGTTGTGCGCCTCCATCATGATTTTATACTTTAAATCTGGGTTATTAGGAACACAAAGTTAGGAGATGACTCAAAGTATTCCTTCTTCATCGATTCTTCTTTCTGGGATAGCACCTTCTTGTACTTTCTTCCTCATACGCATCAGCTCCAGGTCTGTAGCTTGAGCAGCTTTAACTTTATCGATTAAAGTTTTTTTTACTCGTATATTTTCCATCATCACTTGGGTCCCTAAAGTCTTTAACCCTATCTCCATCCTTTATAAGTCATACAAAATGGGCCTTTGCGTTGATAATATCGCACTCATACCCGCATATGATTTTTTATTCAACGTGTCAGCTACTACGTTCTCTTTTCTAGGATGATATTGAATGGTATTATCGAATTCTTTCAATAGCTCGAGCCAACGTCTTTGGCGCATCATACGTTCGTTTTAGTTAAAGAAATATTTGAGGTTTTAGAAATGGGTTTTGTACCGAGATCAATACAAAATTTGATTTCATGCTCTAGGGGTAGGCCAAGAAGTCTTCAGGAATACGTCAGGAAATTTATTAATGATAGAAATATCATTCAAAATTGTGACTCTCATCCAAGACTTGGATAGCACATCACATTTATACATATCAACTTGCCATCATTATTCACTGCGTCCCCTTTGGAGAGTCTGGCTTCAGTGCATTCCAAGACTTGGAAGTCACCAGCGAAAGGTTCGGGGCTCTTTATTTATGGTTTAATATGACAGTGATTGACATTAGTGGTTGGGTTGGTTGAATTCGCATAACAGGTTGGTTAGGAATATGAAAACTAACAACCTTACAAAAATAATCAATTTTAGCATGATGAGTAGTTAACCAGTCGATTCCTAGAATCACATCAAAGGCAAGTATTTTCAAATAGATAAGATCGACAGGTAACGTGAGGGTGACAATTTGAATCAAACAAGATTTATAAATAGTGGATGTAACAAAGGTTTCTCCTAAAAGAGTTTCAACAGATAATTCAAAGTCTAATTTCTTAGGGGTCAAGTTCAAACGTTGAGCGTAAGTAGGAGAAATAAAAGAGTGGGTAGAACCGGTATCAAATAAGGTATAGACTTCGCAAGTGTGACGCGTATTACGCTGACACGGTTACATTATTTATTATTACGATGGGATAACTTTGTCATGTGAAATCTGCAGTATGCTGGTGATTTCTTTTGTTATTCCATTCTTTATTATACTCGGTTGGTTAAAGTTTTGACTTACGTATAATAAATGCGATATCATTTTATTTGATATTTTTTGTTACGATTACTATTCACTGAGTTACTATTAAACTCTAGTATTATTCACTCGGTATTCTGGGTACTTTTCATCTTTTAAATACTATTCACGAGTTACTATTCACGGGTTACTATTCATCAAAATTACAATTCACTCGAATATTATTCACTCGGGTATTTGGAGTACTTTTCATGTTGGGGTACTATTCATGAGGTACTATTCCCGAAGTACTATTCACGGGGTACTATTCACGATGAAAAATTGATTCTTTTCTGTCCAAATTATTTTTTTGGTGCATGAATATTATTCTTGAATTTTACTCTACAAATAAGTATCATGTTGGCAATTTGGATGTTATTAGTTCCTGGATAATTTAATTCTTGAACTTGTTTTATTGAATTCTTATATCATTATTATCATCCTCATGTTTATATTATGTTGAAAGTTATCTGTGGCCTGTATTGCATAGATGGACTTGCATATATTATGTTGAGTTAGCACAACCAAAAGGCAACGACCAACAACACGATAATAATAAATCTTAAATTAGCGACGACCATCGAACAATGATAACCATCGTGGGGAAATTATCATGCCAAGAATGGTAACCACTTTGGTGGTAATCATAGCGAGATAATAGAAGTGGAAATTTCAAGAAGAAAGTCATTTAACTCGATTTTATCGTATAAGAAAAAGTCGAGTCCAAATTTGGGACGGTGGCACCAAAGGCGGATACGGACAAAACAAAGTCGGTGATTTCAAGAAGAGCGTTTTTCGTGACTTCTCAAAAAGTGAGTAACCCGAACGAAGTTAGCATGAGTTAGTTAATTATAAATTTTTGCGAAGTCTATACCTTATTAGATACCGGTTCTACCAATTCTTTTATCTCTCTTGCTTGCGCTCAATGTTTAAATTTGACTCTGGAGAAGTTAGACTTTGACTTATCTGTTGAAAATTCGTTAGTAGAAACCTTCATTTCATGTGCTATCCAAGTCTTGGATGAGAGTCACAGTTGTGAATGATATTTCTATTGTTTATAAATTTTCTGACATATTCTAGAAGACTTCTTAGCCTACCCCTAAAGCGTGAAATCGAATTTTGTATTGACCCCAGTACAAAACCCATTTCTAAAACCCTCAAGTATTTCTTCACCTAACACGAACGTATTATGCGCCAAAGATGTTAGCTCGAGCTGTTGAAGATTACGATCGTACCATTCAATACCATCGTGGAAAAGTGAACGTGGTAGCTGACGCATTGAGTAGAAGATCGTATGCATTTACGAGTACGAATATACGAACCCACGTGAAGATAACGATTATACAAATAAAATCGACTTTAATCGATAAAGTTAAAGCCGGACCTGGTTCCGTTTTTATTATTCTATTGGAATATCCTGTCTGTGCATTTTACGTCGGACCTGGTTCCGTCTTTATTATTCTGTTAGAATATCACATGCATGTGTGTTTCTGGCAGGACTGGTTCCGATTATTTATTATTCTATTAGAATAACTTTATACATCATCTAATCTGCGTGCGTGGTGATTTACATTGTTATTTCATTCATAATTATTACATTTGGAATATCACAATAGGTCGTTATTCGCTGACACGGATTAGATATTTATTATTACATTGGGATAACTTTTATCTATGCAAAATGCCGCGT
This sequence comes from Panax quinquefolius, assembly GCA_020205615.1. Classification (NCBI taxonomy): domain Eukaryota; kingdom Viridiplantae; phylum Streptophyta; class Magnoliopsida; order Apiales; family Araliaceae; genus Panax; species Panax quinquefolius. The sequence continues at coordinate 114,247,915 of CM035157.1, read as the reverse complement.
GCTTGGTGATTTCTTTTGTTATTCCATTCTTTATTATACTAAGTTGGTTAAAGTTTTGACTTATACTCGTACAAGTGAAATATCATTTTATTTGGTATTTTTTGTTACGAGTTCTTATTCTGAGTTCTTATTCACGATTACTATTCACTCTAGTATTATTCACTTTCGGGTATTGGGGCACTTTTCATGTGGAATACTATTCACGAGTTACTATTCACAGATTCTTATTCATGAAATTACTATTCACCCGAATATTATTCATTCGAATTATTTGGATACTTTTCATATCGGGTCTATTCACGAGTCTTATTCGTACTATTCACGAGTCTTATTCACTGAAAAATATATTTTTTACATCCAAATTATTTTTGATCTGAAATATTATTCTTGAATTTTACTCCTGAAAGCGATGTCATGTTGACAATTTGGATGTTATTAATTCACGGATAAATTAATTCTTGAACTTGTTTTATTGAATTATTATGTCATTATCATCATCCTCATGTTTATAGTATGTTGAAAGTCATCGTGGCTGTGGTGCATATATGGACTTGGTATGATTATGACGAGGATTATTGATATAATCATGGCCAAGTAATGTTACAAATGATGTGGAAAAAAGTCCTCATTGGCCCGTAGTGCATTGATGGGCGATTTTGGTATGATTATGTCTATGAATTCTCTTGACGAGGGAGCAAAGATGAATTGTTTTATGGCATGATCGGAATAGTTGATAGAAAACACGATTATCTTTGGCGTGGTGTATGAATAATTAAATGGTAAATGATCTTAAATAATATCCTTGGCACATGTAGTGCGGGGATGATTTGATGATGTGGATTATTTATTAAAACGAGTCTCGTGATTAAGTTGATGAAAACCTTTTAAATCATAGAAGGCGGTAGATTTTATTCTCTAATTGATTCTTTTAATGGATTGCTTATTAAATTGCGAGTTAAACTTGATGTCTATTGTATTTGATCGGTTTAACATTATAGAAGACTAATGATAATTTATTACGCATTATCTTAGTCGTAATATTTCTTCTTGGGCTAGTTGAGCTCACCCTTTCTTTCATTTATTCTCTTGAAAATGAGAATATAAATTGGGGACGAGTCAGGGAATGGAGTGACGGTCCAGATGATAGCATTAGTAGTCCTCACTATTCTGTTAAATATTGTGACAATAAATGTAATGAGGACTCCATTGAGAGTGGATATTGTCTAGAAGGCAATTTTCTTGTTTAAACTCTCAGCTTAAGTTTTATCGTATGTTATACGACAATTGTATTATTAAGTTGTATTTCGTATTTTTGTACCATGTATTTGGCGACTCATGATGGGTGATGTATACCTATTTTGGGGGCGTCACAGTAAACAGGTACACATCACCCATCTTGAGTCGCCAAATATATGGTACAAAATTCAAATCTGAAACTTAAATATCTGTTATGCGTGTAAATATGACAAAACATAAATAGAGAGTTTAAGCGAAATATTGCCATTCTTAACATATCAGTCTCATTTCTGATTCGATATCACTGAATAGTGAGAAATCTTGGACCATCAGGAATCGTTAAAAAAGATCATAAAATCTCATTTTCAAAAGAGAGTTCATTACTAATCGAAATCTGACTAATCTACCGATGATAAAATGAAAGAAAAAAAACTAATGCGAAATAAATATCAAAACGATGTTAAAGCGATAAAATACCAATAACATCAAAATTGATAAAACAGAGACGAATTTAAATTCAAAAAAATAAAATCTCCAGTGTCGACGTATGATAATTAAAAGTCAAAATAATATTCATGCAAAAATAATTTGGGTGAAAAAAATCAATTTTTGAACTGTGAATAGTATGAAATGTACATGTAAGTGAATAAAATAAAAATAATAATGAAATATGGCAATTATAAATTTCGCGTGAAAATAACCGCATTAATAGAGAATACTAGTGATAATAACCAAGAATAATAACTGCGTAAAAATACCAAATAAAATGATATTTCACATGGCATAAAAGTTAAAACTTTAACCAATGAGTATAATAAAGAATGGAATAACAAAAGAAATCACCAGCATGTCGTATCGTGACAAAGGTGTTATCCCAATAGAATAATAAATAACGGAACGTGTCAAAGTAATAACAATAATTGAAGATATATCCAATATAATAATAAAGAATGGAATAACAATGAAAATCACCATGCATTGCCATACTGCGTGAGGTATGTGTTATTCCAACGAGAATAATAAATAATCTTAACTAGGTCCCGACGAAAAGCATGCATGACGATATATTCCAAATGAAATAATAAAGAAGACTGAACTAATTCAGGTCCCAGAAACGCATGTGACGATATATTCAACGAAATAATAAAGAATGGAATAACAATGAAATTTCACCATATGCGGTGCTTGTCTTGATGAGGCGAGGTTATTCCAATGAATAATAATAAATAATGGAATAACGGAAGAATTTCACCAAGAATAGGGTAGCAGCGTATACAAAGTTATTCCAATGAATAATAAAGAATGGAATAATGAAGTTCTCTTCATGAATATGAAAAAAATAATACCCCTTACCTCGGAAGAAAATCTGGATCTTTGGAATAGTGAGGGAGCAGACTTCTCTTCTTCTTTCTCTCTATAACTTCTCTCTATAATAATGGCTCTAAAGCTTTAGTGAATTGGTGAGAAATGAAGGAAGAATGAGCTTTTATTTATAGAAAATATAGTTTCGATAATTTACACGTTTTGGGGCTCAAAAATTACAATCTGATACCTCCAACATTTTTTCATTTTAATTTAGTCCTGCAAGTATTATCAAACTTGCACCACCTCCCCTAATAGTAAATAATGTGAATCAATAGTTCAATCATGTGAATCAATAGTTATAATCATGTGAAAATATGAATTACGGTATAATACTTCCATCTATACTTCCATCTTTAATTTAATCATGCAAGTATTATCAATCTTTTTGCAACTCCCCTAATAGTATAAGAATGTGATTCAATAGTACACACATGTGAAAAAATAGTTATATAAACATGTGAATTAGTAGCAATTAATTGCTCATTTATCCAGATAAATTGCGGATTTATCAATATAACCCCAGACATCAATTATCATCGGAATAGATGTCGATTTCAACTAACACCAATAATCCCAACCTGATGGAACTATCAAATTCATCTTTAATCAACACGAACTTATTCATCATTAATATCATAACTCACAATATTTAACAACCGTGTCGCTTTCCGTGAAAGAGGGGCTTTCCAATAAGGATTTCTCCTGTTGCACGCATGATTAGGTGACCAAACCTCTCCTTGCGAACTTCTAGAGATTGTAAATATTGCAATTTAATAATATGAATAACTTTCTAGTCTCAATTATTGATTTAATAATATATCATATAATGCGAGATGATATTGTGACAATAATCGAATCAATAATATGAGAGATATGATGCAACAATTCTCAGTAGTAATAATTGAGTATAACCGGTGACTTCTCACGTAAGCATCAATAATCAATACTGAGTGTACTACTATGCAACCAAGCGTATTCTTCGTATTTTTTACTACTGAAAGTATTTCAACAAGATATTAGCGGTAAAACTTCCATAGTTATTTTTATAAAAATATTTTTATGTCGTTTTCTCAATCCGACAATAATTACATTATTAGGGGTCCACTGATGATTGTGCTTGTCGTCATGCGAATATTCCACGACACAAAAGAATATTCCCCACCAATCGAATATAATATAACAACTTGCATACTTTGCAAAATTTATAAATATTACCCACAACTATAACATTATATTAAATCCACACCATTATATTCAAAAAAATTAGAGAAATTTAAATCTTTATTAAGTAAAATTTGGGATTTTACAATCTCCCTCCTTATGAAATTTCGCCCTCGAAATTTATGTACATACCTGGTATGCCAAACAGATGAGGACACTTCGTCTAATTCTAACCCTTGAGGTATAACCTTTGAGTGTTGAATACATTCTAGGATTTTAACAGGTACATCTTCATACGTAAATTATCCGCTATCTCGTCCGGTTCTAAATCAATAATGTGGTTCGAATTAGTCCACATATTTACGTAACATCGATCGTGAAAAACGTTATGAACACGCTTTGACACACTTGGCGGTGTAAAGCGAGTCTATAAGCCACAGTTCTACTCGATCGAGGATTTCAAATGGGCCAATTAAATCGAGGGTTGAGATTTCCTCTCTTCGTCGATTCTTACTTCTAGAATAACGCCCTCTTGAACCTTCTTCTTCACATTCATCAGCTCTGAGTCTGTAGCTCGATCGGCTTTAACTTTATTGATTAAATCCGATTCTACTCGTATATTCGTTATCTACACGTGGGTTCGTATATTCGCATACGATCTTCTACTCAATGCATCAGCTACCACGTTCGCTTTTCCACGATGGTATTGAATGGTACGATCGTAATCTTCAACAGCTCGAGCCAAAATATTTGGCACATGTTACGTTCATTTTGGGTGAAGAAAATATTTGAGGGTTTAAGAAATGGGTTTTGTTCTGGGGTCAGTACAAAATTCGATTTCACGTTATGGGGTAGGCCAAGAAGTCTTCAACAATACGTCAGAAAATTTATTAACAATAGAAATATCATTCACAACTGTGACTCTCATCCAAGACTTGGATAACACGTCACATTGATACCTATCAACTTGCCATCGTTATTTACACCGTCCCCTACAGATAGTCTGGCTTCGGTGCATTCCCTACAAGGAAGTCAACAATGAAAGGATCGGGGCTCTTTACTTATGGCTTGGTATGACAATGATTGACTTAGTGGTTTGGTTTCTTGAATTCGCATAACAGGTTGGTTAGGAATATGAAAGCTAACAACCTTCTAAAAACATGATGAATAGTTAACCAATCGATTCCTAAAATCACATCAAAGGCAAGTATTTTTAAAGAGATAAGATCGACAGGTAACGTGAAAGTGTTGTTTTGAATCAAACAAGATTTATAAATAGTGGAGGTAACGAAGGTTTCTCCCAACTGAGTTTCAACAGATAAATCAAAGTCTAACTTCTCCGGAGTTAAATTCAAACATTAAACACAACTAGGTGAAATAAAAGAGTGAGTAGAACCGATATCTAACACGGTATAGACTTCGTAAGAGTTTATGATTAACTTACCCGTGATAATTTTTATTCAGGTTCCTCGTCACAAAAAAAATGCTCTCTCTTAAACTACCGGCTTTGGCTTGTCTGGGACATCTTTTGGCATCACCATCCCAGCTGGACTTGACTTCACCATAAGACAAAATCGAGCTAGGTGACCTTCTCTTCCACAAATTAAAACACACTTTGGATTGCTGCGTACAGTTTGGACGGATGTGTTCCTCCTGTCCGCATTTGAAACATACGACCGATGGTCGTTCTTCTTCTTTTGAAACAGGTGTTGATTCTGCTATCTTTCCATCATTATTGAATCTCCTCTTCTTGAAATTTCAACTCCTATTATCTTGGCCATGATTACCACCGATGTGGTTACCATTCTTGGCATGATAATTTCCCCCATGATGGTTATCATTATCTCGATGACCGTTGCCACTAGTACGATTATTATCGTGTTGTTTGTCTTTGCCTTTTGGTTATGCTGAATCATTATCGCGCTCCAATAACTGAGCCCTATTCACAACATCTGAATATAAACAAAGTTTTTGAGAAATGAGGTATTGACGTATATTGGGTTTCAAATCTCTTAGAAACATTCGCGTCATTCGCTCCTCATTATCGACCAAATGGGATGAAATCCGAGACAACTCGGCAAACTTAGCCTTGTACTGCGACACGATCATATTATTTTGCTCCAGCTTGATGAACTCCACCTCCTTCACGTGACGAATACTTTCGGAAAAGTACTTATCGTTGAACAGCTCTTGGAACTTCTCCCAAGATATCTTGAGTGCATCAGTCTGGGTACGTTTTACAGATTCCCACCAGTAATCTATCTCTTCACGCAACATAAAGGTGGCAAAGGGAACCTTTTGCTCCTCTGAGCATCCCACGACATCAAATATCTTGGTGATCTACTTTTACCACGTCTGCGCCTTAAGTGGTTCTGGCTTTTCCAAAAACTCTGGTGGTCTCAGCTCCTTGAACTGCTTAGCGGTGACCGACCGTGGGTTGCCATTATTTCCACTTATATTTTGAACAGGAGTCTCTCTTACCTGTTGTTGCATGAATTGCATAAAGCCTCTGAACATTCCATCGTCCATCATTTGGTCAGTGTTGTTGTTTGCATGAGGATTGTCGCCTTCCTGATGCACATTGTCCTGGTTATTAATCTGTGGAGACTCAACGGTCTCCTGTGCTCCATTGATGTTCTCAACATTCTCGGATGCCATTTTCAAATACTGCCACAAAATAAGGGTTAATTAACATATCACATATTATCCCTATACTCTGACCGACCAATTAAATACCAAATAAACTTAGGTAGGTCATACTAGCGAAGGAATTCCTCGTCTCTCCCCTCCTAGTTCTTATTTCACATCTTAGCCAGGGATCATATCCCTAAGCTTTGATAACAACTGTGACGCCCCCAAAACAGGTACACATCACCCATCTTAAGTCACCAAATACATGGTACAAAATTCAAATACAAACTTAAATATACAACTGTCGTGTAAAATATGACAAAACATAAACTGAGAGTTTAAACAAGAATATTGCCTTCTAGACAATATCCACTCTCAAATAGAGTCCTCATTACATTTATTATCACACTATTTTGCAGAATAGTGAGGACTACTAATACACCATCTCGGACCATCACTCCGTTCCGCCACTAGTCTCGGCTACGTTCTCATTTCCTGAAGAGAACAGTGAAGGAAAGGGTGAGCTCAACTAGCCCAGTAAGAAATATTATTACTAAGATAATGCAGAATAAATTATCATTAGCCTTCAACAATGTTAAACTGATAAAATACAATAGAAATCAAGTTTAACTATAGCGGAACAAACAATCCATTAAAAGAGTTAGGTAGAGAATAAAATCTACTATCTTTTATGATTTAAAAAGTTTTTCATCACTTTTATCGCTGAGACTCAGCTTAATAAATAATCCACATCATCAAATCATCCATGCACTACAGGCCAAGGATATTATTTAGTATCACGACCACGAATTATCCATGCACTACGGGCCAAAGATAATCGTGTTTTCATCAACGGTCCTAATCATGCCATAAAACAATTCATCTTTGCTTCCTTGGCCGAAGAGAATCCATAGCCATAATCATACCAAAAACGGTCCATCAATGCACTACGGGTCAATGAAGACTTTTTCCACATCATTTATAACATTACGGTCATGATTATACCGAATAATCCCTGGTAATAATCATACCAAGTCCATCTATGCAATACAGGCCACAGATAACTTTCAACATAATATAAACATGAGGACGATGACGATGATATAAGAATTCAATAAAACAAGTTCAAGAATTAAATTATCCAGGAACTAATAACCTCCAAATTGTCAACATGATACTTCTTTGTAGAGTAAAATTTAAGAATAATATTCATGCACCAAAAATAATTTGGACGGAAAAGAATCAATTTTTTTGTCGTGAATAATACCCCGTGAATAGTACTTCGGGAATAGTACCTCGTGAATAGTACCCCGACATGAAAAGTACTCCAAATACCCGAGTGAATAGTAATTTTGGTGAATACTAACCCGTGAATAGTATTCCGGCATGAAAAGTGCCCCGAATACCTGAGTGAATAATACAAGAGTGAATAGTAACTGGGTGAATAGTAACCCATGAATAGTAACTCGTAATAGAAAATACCAAATAAAATGATATTTCATGACGAGTATAGAAGTCAAAACTTTAACCAACTGAGTATAATAAAGAATGGAATAACAAAAGAAATCACCAGGCATGCGGTACTTCGCATAGACAGGTTATCCCATCCAGAATAATAAATAACGGAACCAGTCAAGTTTAATACGCACCGGCGTGGATATTCAACGAGAATAATAAAGAATGGAATAACAACGAAATCACCATGCATGCGGTACTTGCTTAGCATAGAGGTTATTCAACAGAATAATAAATAATGAGAACCCGGGTTCGTAAGTAAAATGCACAAACATGATATTCTAACAAAAAATAATAAAGATGGAACCCGTGTCCCACGTAAAAGCATTGCACGAACAAGATATTCAACGAGAATAATAAAGACAGAACGTGTCCGGCGTAAAAGCATTGCATGTGATATTCAACGAATAATAATAAAGAATGAAATAACAATGAATTTCACCATGTATGCGGTACTTGATAGAAAGGTTATTCAATGAGAATAATAAATAATGGAATAACGAAGAATTTCACCAAGTGCAGGGTAGCATGCGTATCTGAGTTATTCCAATGTAATAATAAAGAATGGAATAATGTAAGTTCTCTTCATGAATATGAAAAAAAATATCCCTTACCTCAAAAGAAGACTGGATACTGGAATAGTGAGGGAGCAGACTTCTCTTCTTCTTTCTGTCTATAACTTCTCTCTATAATAATAGCTCTAAAGCTTTAGTGAATTGGTGAGAAATGAAGGAAGAATGAGCTTCTATTTATAGAAAAATATAGTTTCGATAATTGCACGTTTTGGGGCTCAAAAAATTACAGTACAATACCTCCAACTTTTCTTTCATTTTTAATTTAGTCCTGTAAGTATTATCAAACTTGCACCACCTCCCCTAATAGTAAATAATGTGAATCAATAGTTCAATCATGTGAATCAATAATCATGTGAAAATACAAATTACGGTATAATACCTCCATCTATACTTCCACCTTTAATTTAATCATGCAAGTATTATCAATCTTGCACCAACTCCCCTAATAGTATAAGAATGTGATTCAATAGTACACACATGTGAACAAATAGTTATATAAGCATGTGAATTAGTAGCAATTAATTGCTCATTTATCCGATAAATTACCCGATTTATCAATATAACCCCCAGACATCAATTATCATCGGAATAAATGTCGATTTCAACTAACATCAATAATCCCAACACAATGGAACTATCAAATTCATCTTTAATCAACACGAACTTATTCATCATTAATTTCATAACTCACAATATTTAACAACCAGGACGTTCCTAGGAAAGAGGGGGCTTTCCAATAAGGATTTCTCCCTATTGGCGCGCAATTAGGTGACCAAACCTCTCCTTGGCAGAACTTCTATACATTGTAAATATTGTAATTTAATAATTTGAATAAATTTGTTGTCTCAATTATTTATTTAATAATATATCATATACTACAGATGATATTGTGACAATAATCGAATCAATAATATGAGAGATATGATGCAACAATTACTGTAGCAATAATTTAGTATAACCGGGTGACTTTTCACGTAAGCATCAATAATCAATACAGGTGTACTCTTACGCAAAGACGCCGCATTATTCTTTCTTTACTTTTACTACTGAGTAGTTCAACAATATTAACGGTAAAACTTTCGCCATTATTTTCATAAAAATATTTTTGTCGTTTTCTCAATCCGAATGATAATTTACATTGTGGGGTCCACCGATGATTGTCTTGCGTAGTCGTGAATATTCCCAAGAGCATAAAGAATATTCCCCGACCAATCGAATATAATATAACAACTTGCATACTTTGCAAAATTTATAAACATTACCCACAACTATAACATTATATTAAATCTACACCATAATATTCAAAAAACAATTTTGAGAAATTTAAATCTTTATTCGTAAAATTTGGGATTTTACAGCAAGAGTTTATGATTAGCTTAACCATGATAACCTCGTTTAGGTTCCTCGCATTTTGAGAAGTCACGAAAAGCGCTCTCACTTGAACCACCAACTTTGACTTTTTTAGGAAAGCTTTTGGTGTTATCATTACCGCTGGAATTGACATTCGCTACAGGACATATTCCACTCTCAACTGCTTCTTCGTACTCCTGATCCATGATCTAAATCATTAATCTTTGATCCATATCGAATTGGTGTTGACTGCGATGTACTGGGTAATTCAAAACTCGATGTTGGGTTCTCCTAATTGCTGTCCAAAAAGAGAAATACATATCATCTATTTTAGCCTTCTTGGATTGGACCTCTCTTTCCACAATATCAACGCGCCATGCGGCTTTTACCCATGCATCTTTCATTCTCACTCGTTCTGTTGTTTCTTCTTTCAACTGATCCTTGACATTTGAATTCTTAGATTCCATCTTTATCATCTTATACTCTGCCAAAGAGTGCTTATGTTCAAGCATCACATATCGGGTAATACAAGCTTGAATTGTTGCATCCTTTTGTTCCAAGACCACCTGCCATTCTTCAGCCTGCTCTTCTAACTCATGAATACGATTTTGCAGTTCTACATTTTGATCATAAAGTTCTCCTAATAAATTCTCCTTAGGTTCCTATTCTTCCTCACTCTCAGCTGCTACCTCTGCAACTAGCTCGGGTGCAACTATTAATTCTTCACTCACCACATGGATATCTCTAACTTCTTCTTCGCCTGACATCCTACAATCAAGTTTAATAACTTAATTAGTACTCCCCGATAAAATCTTTGTTATAACAAAATATTATACTCCAATATTTATTCTTTAAATAAATCTCCTCGATTCATCACTTAAAACTCTATATGAGTTCATCTCTTGATTTTCAGATGTCATTTTCAAATACTGCCATAAAATAAGGGTTAATTGACATGTCAGACATTATCCCTATACTATGACCGACCAATTAAATACCAAATAAACTTAGGTAGGTCATACTAGCGAAGGAATTCCCCGTCTCTCCCCTCCTAGTTCTTGTCTCACATCTCAGCCAGAGATCATATCCTTAAGCTTTGATACCAACTGTGACGCCCCCAAAATAGGTATACATCACCCATTCTGAGTCGCCAAATACATGGTACATAAATTAAATACAAACTTCTTTTATACAATAATATAATAGCGTAGCTGAGAGATTTTGCATGAATATTGTCTCATAGACAGTATTCAAACTCAAATGAAGTCTTCATTACATTTATTATCACACTATTTCATAAAATAGTGAGGACTACTATAGCCACCATCTCAGACCGTCACTCTGTTCCCCGACTAGTCCCGGCTACGTTCGCATTTCCTAAAGAGAACAACGAGAAAGCAAAAGGGTGAGCTCAACTAGCCCAGTAAGAAATATTATGACTAAGATTATGCAGAATAAATTATCATTAGCCTTTAACAATGTTAAACTGATAAAATACAATAAACATCAAGTTTAACTACAGCGAAACAAGCAATCCATTAGAAGAGTCAAGTAGAGCATGATATCTACTATCTTCTATGATTTAAAATGTTTTCATCAATTTTTATCGGACTCACTCGACAATAAATAAACCACATCATCGAGTCATCCTTGCACTACGGGCCAAGGATATTCATTAAATCATCAAAGGTCATGACTATACCGAATAATCCATGGTCATAATCATACCAACAACTATCCATCAATGCACTACGGGCCAATGAGGACTTTTACCACATCATTTGTAACATTGCGGGTCATGATTATACCGAATAATCCCTGGACATAATCATACCAATCAACACTCCATCTATGTACGTAAGCCAAAGATGACTTTCATCACAATATAAGCTTGAGGATGATGACAATGATATAAGCATTAATCAAATAAAATCAAGGATAAATATTAATGACTTTAAATTTATCTAGAGTTTAAAAATATCCAAATTGTCAACATGATACTACTTTGTGGAGTAAAATTCAAGAATAATATTCATGTATCAAAAATAATTTGGACAGAAAAGAAATATATTTTTCGGGTGAATAGTACCCCGTGAATAGTACCCTATGAATAGTACTTTGAGAATAGTACCTCGTGAATAATACCCCGGCATGAAAAGTGCCCCAAATACCCGAGTGAATAATATTCGAGTGAATAGTAACTGGGTGAATAGTAACCCATAAAAACTCGAGAATAATACTCTGACATGAATAGTGTCCTGAATAGCCGAGTGGATAATATTCGAGTGAATATTAACCAGGTGAATAGTAACCCGTGAATAGTACTCTGGTATGAAAAGTATCCCGAATACCCGAGTGAATAATATTCAGTGAATAATAAATCAGGTGAATAATAATTAAGTAAATAGTAACTCATGAATAGTATTACGGTATGAAAAGATCAATAATTATCAAGAAAGCTCGAATAATATTTCCATAAAAGATCTTTGGATGAAGCGCAAATATCAAGGATATTCTACTAATTTCACGGAGTATAGAAGCAATACTTTAACAGAATGAGTGTAGAATTAGGAATACGAAATGAAATAATATTACTCACATAGAGTATGGAAGAAAATATTATTTCTATGAATACTGAAAAAATAATATCCCTTACCTCAGAAGAAGACTGGATACTAGAATAGTGAAGTAGCAGACTTCTCTTCTTCTTTCTCTCTATAGCTTCTCTCTGTATAATTGCTCTTGTAAGTCTTAGTGAATTTGTGAGAATGAAAGAAGAATGATCTTCTATTTATAGAGAAATATAGTTTCAATAATTGCACGTTTTGGGGCTCAAAATATTATAGTATAATACCTTCATCTATTCCTTCATTTTTAATTTAGTCCTGCAAGTATTATCAAACTTGCACCACCTCCCCTAATAGTATATCATGTGAATCAATAGTTCTATACATGTGAAAAAAATAGTTACTGTATACTACCTTCATCTATACCTCTATTTTTAATTTAGTCATACAAGTATTATCAATCTTGCACCACCTCCCCTAATAGTACATGCATGTTAATCAATAGTACATACATGTGAACAAATAGTTATATGCATATGAACTAATAGCAATTAATTGCTCATTTATCCGATTAATTACCCGATTGGTCAATTTAACCTCCAAAAATCAATTATTATCAAAATAATTGTCGATTTCCATCAACATTAATAATCCCAACACAGTGGAAATATCAAATTCATCTTTAATCAACACGAACTTATTTATCATTAATATTATAACTCATAATATTTAACAACCAGATCATTTCCAGGAAAGAGGAGGCTTTTCAATAAGGATTTCTCCCTATTGGCGCTCCATTAGGTGACCAAACATCTCCTCGATAGAACTTTCTAGACATCGTCAATATTACAAATAATAATATGAATAAATTTGTTATCTCAATTATTGATTTAATAATAATAAATATTATGCAGATGATACGATGACAATAATTGAATCAATAATATGAGAGATATTATGCAGTGATTCTTGTAGCAATAATTGAGTATAACCGGTGACTTCTCACGTAAGCATCGATAATCAAAGATGTTGTATGCAATCCGGTATTACTATTATGCAACCACACGTATTCTTTGTACTTTTACTACTAGGGTAGTTCAACGGTTTAACGGTAAAACTTTCGTAGTTATTTTTATAAAAGATATTTACGTGGTTTTCTAACTCAAGCCAATACTTTAGTTGTGGGGTCCACCAATGATTGTGCCGTCGTACAAATATTCCATGTTAAAACGAATATTCCCTGACCAATCGAATATTTTATAATCACTTGCTTACTTTGCAAAATTTGTAAATATTACCCACAACTATAACATTATATCAAATCCATACCATAATATTCAAAAATATATTTCGAGAAAAATTAAACTTTATTCATAAAAGTTGGGGTCTTACAACCTCCCCTTATAAAATTTCGTCCTCAAAATTAGGGTACGTACTTGGTATGTCGAAGAGGTGAGGATACCTTGACTTCATTTCAGATTCTAACTCCCAGGTCATTTCCTCAACATCGTAGTTTCTTCACAAAACTTTGACTTGAGGTATAACCTTGGAGTGTAGAATATGATTATTCTTATCCAAGATTTTAATAGGTACCTCTACATACGTTAAATCTTCCGCTATCTCGTCCGGTTCTAATTCAATAATGTGGTTCGGGTCTTTCACATATTTACGTAACATAGATATGTGAAAAACGTTATGAACACGAGACATACTTGGCGATAAGGCGAGTCTATAGGCCACAGTTCCTACTCGATCGAGGATTTTGAATGGCCCAATGAATCGAGGATTGAACTTTCCTCTCTTTCCAAACTCGATCATGTCATTATATATATATATATATATATATTTACCATTTTTATATATTTACATTTCCGATCCTCCATGGAGGTGCTTCGTGGTGGTTGATCATGTCTGTATATATATATATATATATTTATAGCTTTTTTATATATATAACTGCTTATAGCTTTTATATAAATTGCGGCATCATGTGATCACAGATTCAGTCTCCTGAATCTATATTTGGTTCCTGTGATGGACATTTTCAGCTGTAAACAGCTTGTACATTATTTACGGTGTTCGAATGTAATGCCCACGAGGAATTCGACATTGATATGTATATTATTTTCTTGAAGATGCTTCGTATCTCGAAAATAAAAGCAATCAAGTCGAACACTTAATAAAATATAAGTATCAAAGGCCTCAATTACTATTGAGCATAAGGGTTTGAGAAACCTCTTTTACAAAACATCACTACTATATCTTGTTTAAAACTGAATTTTTACATAAATTCAAATCCTTTGTATATAGGTGCGAACGAGACATAGCACTACTTCCAAATAATTTCACATTGAAACACAGATGCACACACATTTATATAACAGTTTAATTGAAAAGTGGCAATCACCGTGGTAACACGGATGTCGGGAGGTGCCTAACACCTTCCCTCCTCATAAGCAAGTCCCCGGACCCTAATGAATCTCGATTTCACAGACCAGTTTAGCAGTGTCACATCACGTGGTCAATGTGCAAACCTTTTCTCGGTTGAGTTGGTGCAACCATTTAAAAATACCAACTGGCGACCCTTACAGTCCAATCGTCGACATATAAATGTCGGACCTTTTCATAACTTATTTTTTCAAACAAATCTCACCTAACATGAGAACACCAAAAGACAAAAACAGAAAAGGGACAGTAAAAATCCCGACATCAATATTTGGTAGATAGTCTAGGGGCCATGGGGATGGCGGTGATTAGTGGCACCATCAGAGGGGGGTTAGAGAGGTTCGATTCATTGTTAAGTGAGGTCTCGGTTAAAGGAGAGGCGTTCAAGGGTGTGCCTATTGGGATTTCGGTTATAGGGATGGTCTAGGCATTGGGATCGAGTTCTATGAAGGGGTCAGGATGACTGTCGATGATGGGGGGTTGTTCCGATCCAGAGGCTTCAAGGTCCTTGGGTTTAAAGATTGTTACTACATGTGCCGAAGTATAATGCCTTAGTAAGGGGTTAGTATACAAGTAAGAAAAAGAAGAAGGGAAAATGAATAAACAAATACACCCGTGATGGTAGAGCCAAGTGGGGTCGGATAATGTTTTGATGAGCCATTTGGTCTTCTTCATTTGACTATAGAAGGCTCGAAAGGCGTTGATTTTCTTCTTTGGGAAGGTGGAAACTTTGAGGATGGGGTCATTGGGAAAGGGCCAATTTGGTAGGAGTTTTAGGTCAGTTCCTTCGATGAAAATCCATTGTGAATGCCAGCCTTTGTTGCTGGAGGGATTTTTTATTGGGGTGATGGTCCCGGGGTGGAGGCCCAAGTGGAAAAAACCTGATTCCCCACTTTTTGATAAGCTGAATAGAGCGAAGAAGAAATCTAGACCAGGGGAACTTTCAATTCGTGACAAAAGGAAAGGAAACAGGTTACATAAATGTAGGAATTGGGCAATAATTAGGCGAATCCGGTGCCTATTTACCCTAGAAAAAAGGAGATGAATTCAAGGAGAGGTAGACGGATGCCATATTTGAAGGTATTGAGTGGTACGGTGATCCATTCTCCTTGAGGGCGCCAATACATTTTTTTCATTCTGGAGAAGAGCTCAGATGGAATATTCTGGAGGTATTTGGTATTGTTTACGAATGGAGTCCAGATGATCCTCTTGGACCGTGGATTGGGTGTTAACGTGAAGATAAGCTTTAATTAGAGGATTCATATTCCTTTCAGATTTGTGCTTTGGGAGAATCAGGAGGGGTTGTGGTGTCTGGACTGGAAGTTGATGATGATGGAATTTCTTTGAATCTAGGGGTTTCAATGATTGAGGCAATGAGGACTTCAATTGAGAGAAGGTCGTCAGTGTTTATAATGGATTGTGGGGCAGTTGATATGGAATCGTTAGGAGTAGCCATTGTTATGGGTAGGGGCTTTTGATGGAGTGGTTTGTTAATGGGGGTAGCAGGTTGCAGGGAGTTCTTTCGAAGAAGGAGAAAGGGCGGTTGTTCTGGTGAAAAAGGTTTATTTTGAATAAGTAGCTTTTCAATTCTTCTTAGATATGAGAATATGGTGCACTTAATGCAACTGTGATGATGATGATTATGGGTGTCACGTGGGGACTTGTTGTGGGAATGGGTGGGGAATGTTGGGCCTTGATTCTTATTGTAACTTTGGGCTTTAATTTGAGCATTCTTTAATTAAATGTTCTATTCAACTGAAGACTGGGGGGCAATATTCGGCCATGATTACTCGGGTCTAAATGGTGCGATGGGTTGCAGTCCATGTGGGGTTGTTTTGACCCATATGGTATTTTAGTTTGGGAGTTGGAATATTTTAAGTAATCTAGGATTCCTAATTATGTCTGGTTTTTGAATGTAAGGGGGAGGCGCGGGGATTTGGATCTATTTCCTTATATTTAGGAGATCTTATTTGATTCTATGTAGGAGTCGAATTTAATGAGTAACTCCAATCCATTACGGGAAAGGATTATGTGAAGGTGGTGAGACCATTATAAATACGAGACGTTTACCCTAATTACAAGGTACATACACATTATTACTTTCTAGCATTAGAGCTTTAAGCCTCCATTGTTAACCTTGTCTAGCCTGTACTTATTCTCACACCAGAACTATCCTCTAGTGGCAAAGGCAGTCAAGTTCTTAGTGTTTACCCGTTTCTGTGCAGGATTTGACGCGCTCTTGGTGATTGAAGCGCGTGGACGGATCTTGGCGTTAACATATATCGTCCACAATTAAATCTTAATCCACTTTTTTATCCTCCTCTATCATTATAATTAACTTCTTATTACTACATATTCCTAACATCATACATTCTTTCATAAGAACAATGATAATCCCAATATTGAAGGCCACAAAAGTGGCCAAAAGATTATAAGGATGAGCTTTAAGGGGCTAATTATAGAATCAAGCATTAATTTGTTTTTTCTCACATGTTTAAACAAAGGGAATTGATATTTCAAATAGACTATTATATATTGCGAAATATTTTAGTCAAATTACGATTGTGATATATCAATATTATTTTAAAAAAGTCAACGTATCAAAATATATATTATTATCCTATTTTAAAATTAATAATAAATTATTATTTTGAGTATCCAATATTAAATTTTAGAGGTACATTTCATCTCAGGAGTCTAAATAAATTACTAACAATTAAACATACACTTAAAATGTTAAATATCATTTCATTCTTTCTTTGATTCCAATCCAAACATAAATTCCTCAAGAAGTCTGAATTAGGGATCTGGACAGGCCCAATTAATTTGTGACACCATAATCTACAATAAATACCTTTCCAAAAACTTTCACTACAAGAAAAAGACTTATCGGTAATAGCGTATCAACGATAGTATATGGTCACCGATGAGTATCGATGACCGAATCTGTCATGAGATAGTAATCATGAGATAATCAGGTCATTGGATGTACATCGGACGACCAACAATACAATATCTCCGATTTCTCGATGGACCGTCGTTAGCGACCGAAGCCTTATTATTATGACTCATCTTTGAGTCATTTAGTCGATTAATGATGTGGAACACGTGTCCGCGACCAGTAATAGCGACCGATGCGTTCGCTACTTTAAAAGTAGCTATCAACGATGGCGTTTACAGTGTTAGCGATCGCATCGATCATTGATATTCTTTTTCTTTTTCTTTTTAATTTTTTTCCTGTTTTATTGAATTCCCAAAAACAACCTGCTTTGTACATGCTTTCTATCCCAACACACAACAATATATATAAGCATCCATCCATGATAACTGCCATATGATAAATATTCATCCATGATAACTACTATATGATAAACATCCATCGTAAACCAACACAATACAATCGTAAACATCCATATAATAATCGTAAACCAATAAAATTTTCCAAAGAATCAATCTAAAAGAGTACAAGACTTTAAAAATATAAAAACAAGTCTAGCAAGGCTTTAAAAATCTAACATATATGACTAGTCTAGCTCTTCATGGATCATCCAAATTAATACCCTATAATTAACAAAAGAATAAAACATATATGTTACATGTGTTGATACTGCTATGACTTGAGAAAAGCTAAACAATAGACAATGTAGTGAAACATATAAGTAAATCAGCTTAATTAAAGAAAATGCTGCAGTGAATACTGCAGAAGAGTCTCAGCCACTACCACTAACAACATATAAGTAAGACATTGACAGTAACAATATATATATATATATATATATACACGGTCGCCACCCTGATGCTATGATGTTTCACTGCCAGCCTTGATACCTCCTTGACTCATCGGGACTAAGAGAATGAAGATGCAGCCAAAGATATCTAAGAAGATCACGATTACGGCGATCGCTCTCACACGATCGGCGAGGAGTATGATAGGTTTGGATGACTGATGATGTGTAGACTGGGTAGGTAGCGAAGTCTGCTTGTGCCACCGATGGTGAGGCGTCGTTTTGTCCTTGGCCTTTAACATAGTTTTTCTTCACGACGGACGCCTCTCCCACAATTCTTGATCAATCGACGGACGCGAGGTGCCTTGAGGATAAGCGCTAGTTCATTAAGCCCTTATAAGTATCATCGTCGGAAGGTCAACAATTAAATAGTTAAAAATAAATAAAAATGCTAAAAAAGTCGTCACAATTTATAAACAACATATTAGTATAAAGTTAACTTATTACTGCTTATCTCGAATGAAGATCAAGCGGACCATCACGGGTGGCCATACACATCCAACCAATTAATAGGTTGACCTTGAGACTCGAGACTCCTATAGTTCATGTTCTCATATAAATATGTAAACATATGATATTTTAGCTACAAAACATGATTTGTAAACATAAAAACAAATAACTAAGCCATAAAGCTTGCTATCATCATTCCTAGCAGATGATATGTTGCAATTTGTGATATCTTTACCGCCATTATGCGTGCCTTTTGCCTTTTTGCCTTGAGATACACGAGGATCTGTTAGAGGTGGCGATCTTGCGTCGCTTGACCCGACTCTCGACTCTCCACTGGTCACACATCCGCACCCATATGGGATGTCGCACCACCGGGGACTATGCTCGTGCATATCTTGCTCACTCTGTCTGGATGGTCAATCTTAGCATTGTGCGAGGGCTTTTTGTTGTTCTTTGTTCGATTATCTTTAGTTGGACGGCGCAGCTTCATTTAGAAACGATTATCTGAATAATCGATGCTGTCGTCGTCCCATCTATACAACTTCGCAAATAAAACAACAATAATAATATTAAAAGCATTATATTACCATAATCCAACATTACTAAACAATATTATTTGATTAACTATGTATTATCTATCGAGTGATAAAAAATATACGAAATTCATTAAATCGCATCCATATGGGCGAGAGGTGTGCTCGCCCATGTAATCATCGGGCGTGAGCCGATTACATAAGCATAATTGTGAAATGCACTTCACAATTTTACTATCTTGAAAATCACTACAATATCTGAATAATTTACGATCATATATATTTATAACAATGGAAATATTAAACCCTTATATATACTGCGATGTTTAACTTGCGTGCTTTACGGAGGAGAACGGATCGTATAAGAATGCGATCATCCGGATTAAGCGGGGGCCTTTGGCACATGATTAGGGCCAGAGCCAACCCAAGGCTTTTTAAATCTTTGCGAGTTCGAAGACATTATAAATAAAAAATTTAGGATGTTAGTATGAGTTATAAATGAAAGGTACATAAACGCGTCAAGGATGTTAGTATGTAATACAATTAAAACTAAACATACATAAATGTTCGTTAATGTTATAAATGTTTGCAACTACCCGACCAACAAAAAAAGTTCTCCAGAGTCTCCCCTATAATATGGACTAGCCACATGCACGACGACATGCATATATTGTCATTTCTAGGCACCCAAGACACAAACCAAGAGAAATATAAAAATTCCCAATATAATAATGCAAATTAAAGCAGTAAAAAGTTATATACAAACTAAAGCATAGGAGTTGACAATCAAATTCTTGAACCACAAATTGACCAAAAACTAATTATGATTAAGCTAGATTAACATCAATACCAGTAACAACAGTTTATACCAACCAAGTTATGATATTAAAGACTTGGTAAATGGTAACTTTAGTAGCAATACAAATACAGTTTTCAATTTTCACCTTCCCATTACCAATAAAAACCAACAAAACCAACATAACATCAGAATAGTACTAATAGGTAATTTTAGTATAATTTTCTTCTTCTATTTCGTTAATACATCTTCATGGTTCCAAAACTCAAAATTTTAACAGTGCACTCTGACAACAGTTGAGTGATAAAAGTATCAGGTATATGGTTTATTAAGGAAGGAGAGTAACTTAGCTATGGGGATAAATTCAACCTAAAACTACCTAAAACTACTGTAGACCACTAGGTTTTTTTATTTATTTTGAAGTGCCATCAACTGTGAATTTTATTTTTATAAATTTATAATTTAGAGTTTGTTTGATAGGAGAATTTTATTTTTATGTATTAAGTGGGAAGCACAACAAATTCACCTTCAAATACAAACAAAACCCAACCTTAATCAGTAGACCTTAAAAGCTAAAAATGAAGAGAGAAACCCTCTTTTTAGTACACGTATTGGGAAAATACTAAAAAAATTTCTTACCTGTGCAGGTAGCGGTGGCGTCGATGGCGGCGGCGGTTTTCCCCTCTTCTCCCTCCTCTTCTCCCCCTTCTCCCTATTCTCCCTCTTCTTTTCTCTTCTGTTTTGTGATCGAGGTAATGAATCGGGCGGTTAATTGAAATAGATCAACTACTATCGGTATTTGCATGCGGTCGCTAATTTTAAATGATGTTGAAATATCGGTGATAGAATCACGATCATTGATTGTGTTTGTCATAAACAACTTAGGCGTGACATTTCACGCCAATTTTTTGGAGGTAAATTGAACCGGTATGATCGAGTAGCGGAACGAACCCGTCATTAATATAATCTGGCGACCAAATTTAAGGGCAGTCGCTAATGTCAGTTGCTAATAATATTTTCTGTGACCGAAAGGGCGGTCGCTGATAGTTTTGGTCGTTGTTAGAGCATTTTGTTGTAGAGTTTATTAATTTTAATCATTCTCTTCTTGTCACCCAATTTCTCATACTTTATAGTTGTGAATAACATCATATCATGATTATAGAGCATAATGACCACAAAACTAGTCCATATTTTGTAGGTTTTAAAAAAAATTTCTTTAAACTTGGCCATTGTGCTCATTCTAGATATCCCTTTGCCATTTTTAGTTGTTAATTCAATGTTTATTTATTATATTTTAGAAGGAAAGAACTTGCATCAGTATCTCAATTTCAATTCAAACGTGATTATATTATCTTGATATCTACATATATCACAATAATATTGTAGATTGATCAACACTAAGCCTTTTCCTTTATTATAAAGTACAACTTTATACACTACAATAAAATTACTATTATAGTATCGTAAGAAAGAAAGAAAAATATGAATCTTTCTCAAAATTAAACCACGATTCTCATCAACAAAACCAATCAATAGTTTGGAGTTGTAGTTATTCACCAAGTAAAAACCTCACTCTTTTAGATCAAAGGGGAGTCTTATTAATTGGGAATTGCTCTTGAATCAAGCATTTTTTATTTCAGGCAAATTCAAAATAGTTCGAGTTGTGTAATCGTCAATTACTGCCATCGGTAACCGTCCCAAAGCAATTTGATTATAATTCAATTCGTGACGATCATACGTAGAAAGTTCATATTCTTCAGTCATTGATAAACAATTTGTTGGACAATACTCAACGCAATTACCACAAAATATACAGATTCCGAAATCAATACTGTAATTAAGCAATCGTTTCTTTCGAATATCCATTTCCAATTTCCAATCAACAACGGGTAGATCTATCTCAAGCTCGAGGTTTTAATTTATTCACGATAGTACTCTCGCTGACTTTAGTTTTACTAATAACTAAATTTCACTTCAATGTCTATCAATAATTGCATGAATTGTGGGGTGGATGTGAAGAAGTAGGCCATTATCTCGTTAATAATGAGCCAAGGTAATATTTGCGGTGAATCCCCTTGTTATGTAATCATGCATTATGATAGGAACTCCCAATTCTCTAGCAAATACAATCCTTTTCATCATGTCTCCTTTCGATGAATGCCCGAAAGAACTGCTTCATTTAAGTAATGAATATTCTTTTTTATCATTCTATTAAACGGTACATGCAAGAAATAGGCCAATTCGGCATCGTTACACCACGATTTTGAATCAGAAGAGAGATTTCAAGAAATGACAAATTTATTCAGTCTATCAATAACCAAGTCGGATCTGGTGTATCATAGGTGATTTGCCTTTTCTATTGATTCCTACGGATTGGATCAAAAATAATTCTTGAATGAGGTATTTGAATGTGGAGAAATGACAAAAAGATATTATAACATCAATTAGGAAGAGATGATAAAGGCCAGAAATGATATGGATTCCAAACATATTTGATCTAGATGTGAATGAGTTGAATTACTTCTCCCTCAGTCTATTAGTGAACCATCTCTCTAAGGATTGTGAAAGATGTTCCACTAGAAATATTCTTGTTATTTCTTCGATTCATATTCCCTGTAGACACTCAAAATTTTTTGCGCTCCTATTACTAACATTGCAGGAGGGTAGATTTGTCTTTTGAAGATAACCCTGAAAGACAGCTTATATCCATTCCGGATACTACCGGAAGTTTAGATCCATTCCGGATACTACCGGAAGTTCAGTTCCAACCCGGAACACACACCAGGAATGCCATTTCTAATCTCGGAGATAACCCCGAGATATGCAGATCAAAAGACCGGCAATAACACCGGAGAGGACAGTTCTGTCTCGGCAATAACACCGCGATGCTCAGTTCCAGTCCCAGAGACAACACTGGGAGTAGCAACCCCATCCTTGGTGATAGCCCCAAGAGATGCCATTGTAGTTCCGGCGATAACCCCAAAAATGCTTGTTTCAAACATATGCAATCAGCTTCAACCCCAGACATCATCTCGAGGTACAAACACCTCAGACCCGAAGTTAACAACGGGCAGACAGGAACACCTACAGATGACAGTGAGACATACAAACAAGCAGCAGTCCAATCTCGGTTACCACGAGCACGCGTCTACTTTTAAAGCAAACCAAGCGATAACCCCCGGGTGAGGAGTCACAACGTCATCTTACCATCACAACAAGATGATATCGCGGCATACCAACAAGTAGTCCAATCTCAGTTGTAACCCTGAGCAACGTCTACTATCAACTCAAACCGGCGATAACCCCGGCGAAGAGTCAAACTTCATTTTGTTCCTTCGACAATGGCACGTCGTCTCAACACTTCATACATACATACATCCAACAATGTCCCACAAGAACCGAGGATGGACAATCCCGAGTGACTATTACGTGTGACAATACTTTGGATAGAATTTGAAGCTTGAAGACCATGGGCATAGACCCCTCTTCCTGACTTCGTACAACCTCTAATCCATGTCATTGCGTAACTCTCGACACAAGCGGTTGGAAGAAGGTTAGATATACCTCGTTCGGATGCTCGGATTAAAGTTCTGCAAGTTCGAGCGGACATTACAGTGCATAAGTGCACATACTATGAGACGACAGGACCCGCGAGGCTCGGATGCATCACGACCAGCCGCATGTACAACTGTGGCTGTCGTAGGTGTACTTGCGGCCATCCATCTATATATACAAGCCTTGGGGTCAACCATTTGAAAAGAGGAGAGAAGGAAAAAGGCGAGGAAGCCCTGTCCATTTTACTCTGCATACACATCTTTTGAGTGTTTCCTCATTTCTAAACACTAGTTAGCTCACATATAGCTATCTTTTATCCGGCGGGAGCTGAGTGTTTATCCATTTAAAGTCATAGAAGTCTACTTTAGCAGCCCACTGTAAGCCTTCTTGTATTCTATAAAGCATTCTTCTCACATTATCACACACTGTTGTACACGTTGAGAGTCGTGTGAGTGTGTTTGCCCGGACTTCGGTCCGTGGTTTTCATTTCTATCTGTATATATATACTTATATATGTATACATTTCATATGTGGACTAATATTATCGAGTTATGCCTCGATTGAGCTGAACTTGATGCGGAGCGTTTAATTTCTTTTTATTTATTTATATATATATATATATATATATATATATATATATATTTACATTTGTTAGGCACAGAGTTCACTTATTGGCCTTTTACAAATTTTATTTACATTCTCATCTCCGCAGAGTTTACTTAAGTGGCGATTGATCGCTTTTACTGACTTTATTTACATTTTGTCCCGCCTGGAGTTTACTTCATGGCGGTTGATCATGTTTATATATATATATATATATATATATATATATACTGACTTCTATATAATTGCTTCTTTGCTTTCCTACAAATTGCGATATCATGTGATCCTAGGAATCATGTGATCACGCTGTTTCACTTCTTGAATCTAGATTCGGTTCCCATGATGGACATTTTTAGGCATAAGCAACCTTTGTACATTATTTTACTGATTATCTCAATTTCCTTGGATGGTCATGTCGTGCCCATAAGGAGTTCTAAGACGCTGCTGTATATTATTTTCTAGAATGCTTCGCATCTCGAAAATAAAAGCAAACAAGCCGAACATTTAGTAATAAAATGGAAGTATGAAAAGGTCTCAATTCCTATTGAGCACAGGGTTTGAAAAACCTTTTTTTACAAAACGTCATTGCTATATTGTGGCTAAAATTAACTTTTTCTATAAATTTAAACCCTTTGTATATAGGTGCGAACGAGGCCTCGCACTACTTTCAAATAACTGCACATTGATCCACACACACACACACAAACACACACATTCATATAACAATTTCTTTGAAGAGTGGCGGTCACCGTGGTAACACGGATGTCGGGGGGGTGCCTAACACCTTCTCTCCGCATAATCAAGCCCCCGGACCCAAAATGAATCTCGGTTTCATAGACCC
The DNA here is from genome assembly GCA_020205615.1 of Panax quinquefolius. Lineage (NCBI taxonomy): Eukaryota > Viridiplantae > Streptophyta > Magnoliopsida > Apiales > Araliaceae > Panax > Panax quinquefolius. The sequence goes on along the minus strand of CM035157.1, from coordinate 114,222,507 downwards.
GTTTAGCAGTGTCAAATCACTGGGTCAATGTGCAAATCTTTTTCGGTTGCGTTGATGCAACCAGTTAAATACACCAACTGGAGACTCTTAAAGTCAAATCGTCGACATTATACATGTCGGATCTTTTTCACTTGTTTTTTCAAACAAATCTCACATTAACATGGGAACACCAAAGAACAAGTAACGAAAAGGGACATCAAAAATCCCGACGTCGACATTCCCCAAAAAGTGGGGGAGAGAACTTAAAGGATTTATATTGCCCATAGTTGCTTTAGGAAACTGACCAGAAGATTGATCAACCGAGATGGTCTTACCAGAGGACCTGGAATCCTTGTATAGCTCTCGAGATGGATTGATGGATTTATAGCTTTTGTGTGCGATCTTCGAATCTCTAAGTAAGAAGGATTGAAAGTTTGAAAGACCTTAAAATTGCATAGTGGAAGGGCAACTTAAATATATCTTTAGTTCATATATAACTAGTCAATAATTAAGATCACATATACATGTCTTTCTTCCGTAACATAAACCAACTCTTCATTTATCTTAGATTCAATCGAATTCAAAAATCGTGCGTTGAAACAAGTTGATATATGATAAAATATGAATCACAAGCACTAAAGAGCTATAGCTCAGTTAGGTAGAACACCTCGTTTACACGGGCGCCAATGTTTTTCAGTAGAGTCCATCATGCAATCAACAAAATTGATGTCACAAAATCTCCCGCGCTTCAAGGATGCCTCCAACGTCGAGGAACATGTACTAGGGTGTATGTGCGACTCGTTCAGATCAAGAACTGGGACAAAAGAAAGAAAACTTTTTCTAGTATCAATGAACCGTACCGGGGAATAAGATAGAATAGAAAAAGAATTTTATTTAATTCAGTATCTAAAAAAAATAAAAATCTATCTATTCGTTTATGTATGAAATTTATGATTTTCATTGGTGCAAATTCAATCACTTCACTTTAAAATAAAAAACAATTCTCCAATAGTAACAAATGGTATAGCTACAGGTGAGATAAGTATTGACTCGAGATATTTTCCTTTAGGAGAATACTTCTTTCCTAAGTAACAAATAGGTGAAGTCTCCCATATTTAGCAAAAACAATGTGAGGGCAGTAAACTAGTAGAGACGTCTGGATATGGAAATTTGGTGCTTCACATGTTCAATAATTTTTTATTTTTTAATTATTTTTTATAATAATTAAGGAATATGGTGTCACTACTGTTTGGGAGACCATGTCACCATGCGCAGTTCTCTTGGCTCCTACATCATTAAAGGGCATAAATGTCAAGAAAGATCTCTTTCTCTCTCACTCCCTCTCTCTCTATATATATATATATGAATATATATAGAGGGATCTATTTTACATTCAACGTTAGCTGAATGCACTAACAAATATGTGGTCATCTATTCAATGAATTGAGCACTGGGATTAAATTTGGTCGGATCCGATCGCACGTCCTATCGGCGATCAAGACAACTCCTTTCGGCCAACAATAAGGAGGTGCGGTCAAAATGAAATGAAAAAATAATTTGTTTAAACGACATTATTTTAACTAGTCGCAAGAAGAAGGTGCGGCCGGTCAACTTAAGTTGAGATCTAGTCTCTTTCATCTATATCTATCGTTTACTGCAGAATTAGAGAGAAGGAAAAGATAAAATTTGACAATTAATTCTATAGTAGCATACTAGAACATCAACAATCAATTTCTCCGATTAATTCTGCAGCAAAGGATTAAATTCTCTACCTATATTTATATAAAAATAATATAAATCTTGATTATTAAAATGATCAATTTAAATAAAAATAAAAATAAAAAGAGCTAATTTTTACGAGAAGAAGGGAATAATACAAACAGAAAATATAGAACTTTTTTATATGACAACAAGAAGAAGATAATCATTTCATGCATCACATGCATTGGCTGTATGGTTATTAATTTGGCTCTCCATGTTGTGTCTCTTGATGATTATTTAAACAAAATAAGTAACCGACCATAGTCTCATTCGCTAGGGTATAATATAGTTAAAAGGGAGCATGACCTAATCTCCAAAATGAAGTGTAACTCTCATTATTATATATGTCTCATCCAATGATTTATTCTATGTTCATATATGTCTATTTACTCGTTACATAAACAATCTTAAACAATACATTTATATATTCATATCATTTGCGTAATCTTTTTCATATTTGGGGACAAGCATGATAACAAGAATAATTGTTTATGCCAAAAAGATCTTTATCTCCTTCCAAACAACTTTATTATGATAAGCTATATATTTTGATGGCTTTGAGTTTATTTTATTTTATTATATATTCATTTGGTGGAGGCGCTTTCCTAGGTTGTGTACTACTATATATTATCACATTCTCATGCATTTTAAAGATTGTGAATAAGCTATTCAGACAAGTTTATCCGCATTGTTAGCTGATGAGTGGATAATTTAGTCACAATTTAGGTATCTCTAGATTTAATACTTTGTTTTCTTTAAGTGTTTTAGGAGCATATTTATTCTTAATATTACTATCTTCGTTCTTAAAAGATTGTTGTTTAAGGTTTTAGAACATAGTTTAAGAAAGTATCATTTATCAAGTAAAATTTGTTTGAAATTTCATCACTATCCCTTTATGGAAAGTTGAAAACTATTAATACAAGGGAGATAATTTTTTGGAACAATGAGAAAAAATATGGATAATATAGGAAAGTAAATAATTTATTCTTCTCGAAAGTTATAAACGACAAATTTTTTGGAACAAAATTTTTCTTTTAAAACGACAATCTTTTATGAACGGAGAGAGTATTATTTTATAGGTAGAAGGGCAAAGTAGGGAATTTGACTTCATTAAAAATAAAATGGAAATTTATGGCAGAAGAAGGGCAGCATGGTAATTTTCTTGGATAGTACTCCAACGCCGGGGCGCTCCTACTCAAGTCAAATCCAGATTCGGGGCGCTGGGCAGCAGAGTTTGTTGCTCGAATTTTGGTGAAAAAAAAGGAAAGAAAAAAACTTCTATCCTGGATAGAATTCTAAAGCGGGCAGATTTCAAGGGGCAAAAAGCTATATAAATAGAAGTATTTTGATAAAAAGATACAGAGCTATTGAGATAGAGGCTGAAATTGGAGTTGGAGATTTCAAGGAAGTACACAAGGAATTCAGATTAGAGATTGAAGACCGGAGCTTATGAGTTTTTATTCTTCTTCTCTATTTATAATTTATTTGTGATGATTTTCATGTGATTTTTGGTTTTTATTTTTAGTATGAACTAAACTTATAATTAAGACTACAATGGAATCTTTTATGCTTATGAATTGGTTATTCGTATTAATTCAATTATTTTTTCAAGTTGAATTGTTTATCATATTTTATGCTTGTTGAATAATAATTTGGCCAATAATTACCATGTTAAACTAGATGAATTCAAGAGATGAAATCTAGGGTCAGAACTGAATGTGATAGCATGTATTCTTAATTATTTGCATGCAATGAATAATTAGGCTTGTGAATTGAATATGGATATCTCTTTTCACTGGATGTAACAAATTGAGAATTGGTGCTTAATGAACTTGATTCTTTTATTTTGCATAGGAATATCGCAAAATTAATTGAGTTGAGTATTGTTATTTGATCAATTGGAAAATGGCTAATATATACTGTGAATTCCTGTTAACAACTCAGATGGATTTAATAATTGAAGAAATTGGATAATTAATTTATATTGCATAATTTGAGATATTATAGTCTTAAGCCTTTATCATCTAAATTAAATCTGTGTTAAAATTAGTTGTAGTAATCTAATTTAGTTTTAATTGAAAAATCACAAAATTCGGTTGTTTAAATAAAATTGAATTGATATAATACTAGTAGTTGGAATTTGTTAAATAGGATTCCTCGTGGGTACGATACTCTTTCTTATCACTTTATTATTTGTTGACCGTATTTACTTGCACGTAATTATTAATTATGAAATTAGACAAAATTAACTGTGACGAGGGTGATAGATGGATAAACCTATAAATAAATTGTGTTAAAATCTTTATACGTTAACAGAATAAAAATAATTTTATTTAATATAAATATTTTATAAATGAGGTGTAGTCTTTGGTGTATACACTGGCTATGTATCCTTGTATGAGAGTTTGTTTTTTCACTAGGATTGCGTGTTTTCTTTTGGTCATATGAAGGAGTTTCTTTCTCCTTTCTTATAGATTCTTGTTTTGCAGAATTTCTTTTATTGATATTAAAGATATATTAGGAGTATTATTTTCAAAAGTACTGAGAAATCTGTTATGAACCTTGAAAGAAATTATATATATATATATATATATATATATATATATATATATATTATTTATATTAACTTATCTACATGATAAATGATTTGTCGAAATTAGTATTTGATACTTATCCCTTAAGATAATTATATCATACATTATGGTGTTTAGAGTTGATAATCTTGTATCCATGATCTGATGACATTGTATATTTTTTAAAGACTACAAAAAGATATCTTTCTACGAACCAAAGTAATGCTCAGACTCTCTCTCACAAAATTAACTAAAAAACTAATGAAGAAATAAGGCTTGAAAAACTCTAATATGCTTGAATGCTTGAGAATTGAATGACTGAAAAGGCTGACCCCTCCTATTTATTTATAGGAGGGTTGGTGACCCTTCGGAAGGGCACTTCACCTCTGAAAAGGTATGGGGTGCTTATGAAAAGGTATATTTAATATCTTTTGGTCAAAACGACGTAGTTTTGATCATTTACAGAATAGGCGTAACTATTTAGACCTATAAAACGACGTAGTTTTAGCATCAGCAGAACCAAAATTACGTAGTTCTAGGCTTAGAAGAAAAGGCGCAATAATAAAAAGCAGCGTAGTTTTTGGCCCCAGTTCAGGACTTATACCTTTCAAATGAATCACCGCTTCTCAAAACGACACAGTTTTGACAATTCTCAAAACGACACAATTTTGATAATAGAATTAAATAAATAAAATTTAAAAAAAATTTAATTAAAAATTTTTTTTCTAAAAAATTATATACAGGACCCAGACCCACGAGCCAGGCTAGGTCGGTCGGTCGGCAGCGGCGGCGCACGCGTGGGTTCGAACCTAGCCTTGGCTAGGTCCTCTCCCTTCCATAAAAGTGGGGTGGCCCTTGCGGCCCAAACCCAAGAGTACTTTCCTTGTATATAAACATATTAAAATTTTAATTCCTTATGTGGGACTTGGTTTTTCCATATATTTATTATCTTTTATCATTTCTAAGTGTAATCTTTGGGAGTTAATATCACATTCATTACTCCATGGATTTGAGCTTCTAAATACTTAATTTAATCTATTCATGGAGTAAAACACATTAATATATGGAATCATTAAAAATAATTAATGACACCTACATTAATTTAGGCTTAAATTCCAACAATCCCCACATGAATGATATTGGCTACCAGCCTTATGCAAATGTTATGCAGACTCTGAGAGAGAGAGACAGAATTAAAAATCATCTGTATCGAGAGAGGTAGCTTTTGGCTTTGAACCTTCCCTTGTGAAAAACTATCGGGTTTACTAGTTGTCTAGTGAACGTGATGTCTTGAACTGTCCAATCGTTTGTGTAAATTGAGACAATAGTAATTCACACAAAATCTTTCTAGACATTATTCGGTTCTCATGATTTTATTCATTTTGGTTCTGAACAATCCCAGATTTATAAGTGCTTTAGAGAAGTATAGCCTTTTCCTTCTCATAGAATTGGCCCAGTTCACACTCACATAGGTGATTCTTAATAAGAGTATCCTGCCATACTCCATATGTTTATCAAGATTTAAGAATCATTAAAAGCATAGCTTATCCGGTAACCGCTGCAGGTATCACTATCTTGTATCATAGGAATGAGTAGAAGAAATTAGTTTCTTCATAGTGATTTGGTTGAATCATTCATAATTTATTTGTCCCTTTGAACCTAGATCTTGGGATCTCCAGTCAACTAGGTTGGGTTTCCATCACGATGATCCTTGTTTATAGGTTTTAAACCCATTCCCCTCGAAATTATTTTTACTTGCTCTCTAGTCAAACCTTTAGTCAACGGATCCACTATATTTTCTTTCGACTTTATGTACTCAATAGACATAATGTCGTTAGAGTTCAATTGTTTTATGGTATTGTGTCTATGACGGATATGTCTAGACTTACCATTATACATGTGACTCTGTGCCCTTTCAATTGCTGATTGACTATCACAATGGATACAAATAGGCGGCACAGGTTTAGGCCACATAGGAATATCTTTTAAAAAATTACGAAGCCATTCTGCTTCTTCTCCAGCCTAATCCAATGCAATAAACTCAGATTCCATCGTTGATCGAGCAATGCATGTTTGTTTAAAAGATTTCCATGATATTGCTCCTCCACGTAGTGTAAACATAAAACCACTTGTGGATTTAGAGTCTTTTGTATCCGATATCAAATTTGCATCACAGTATCCTTCAAGTACTGCTGGATATCTTGAGTATTGCAATCCAAAATTTTGAGTATATTTTAAATACCTTAAAACTCTTATAATTGCTTTCCAGTGATCTTGTCCTGGATTGCTTGTAAATCTACTCAATTTATTGACAACTTGTGCTATGTCAGGACGTGTATAATTCATTAAGTATATAAGGCTTCTAATTATTTGTGCATACTCAGGTTGTGATATGCTCTATCCTTTATTTTTGGACAAGTGTAGATTTATATCTACTGGTGTTCCCACATGATTACAATCATATTGATTGAATTTTCTGAATATTTTCTCAATATAGTGTGATTGTGATAACACTAATCCATCCGATGTTTAAAAAATTTTAATTCCTAATATTACATCGGCAACACCCATGTCTTTCATGTCAAACATATTATTTAACATTCGTTTAGTAGTTTTAATGATTTCATTATTACTACCCATAATAAGCATATCATCTACATAAAGACAAATAATAACATACCCATTCTTATTGTCCTTGACATACACACATTTGTCACACTCATTTATTTTGAAACCATTTGATAACATTGCATTATCAAATTTTTCATGCCATTGTTTAGGTGCTTGTTTTAATCTATAAAGAGACTTTACAAGCCGACAAACTTTCTTTTCTTGGAACAATAAATCCTTCTGGTTGTTCCATATAGATTTCTTCTTCTAAATCTCCATTCAAGAAAGCTGTTTTTACATCCATTTGATGTATTTCTAAATTATATATAGCTGCAATGGCTATTAACATCCTAATTAAGGATATTCTTGTCATAGAAGAATAAGTATCAAAATAATCTAAACCCTCCTTTTGCATGTATCCTTTGATACAAGTCTTGCTTTATATTTATCTATAGATCCATCTGCTTTCATTTTCTTCTTGAATATCCACTTATATTTAAAAGGTTTAGAGCCTATTAGGAGATCTACTAATTCCCACGTATGATTATGCAAAATGGATTCTACTTCACTATTTATAGCCTCTTTCCAATATAGAGCTTCAGGACTCAATATTGCTTCTTTATAGGTTTAAGGCTCATTTTCTAACAAATATGTTAGAAAATCCGGACCATAAGATTTTGATGTTCTAGCACGTTTACTACGTCTAGGTTTTAAACCATGATTACTGTCATTAACAACATCATAAGTTCTTTTATTTGAACTTGTTTCTTGTTCGTTAGAACTTGGCTCTTGTTCCTTTTTATTAGGAAATATTATTTCAAAGAATTCAGTATCTTTTGACTCAATAATCATATTTTCATGTATTTTCTCTATTTTTGATTTATTAACCAAAAATCTATATGCACTGTTATTAGTAGCATAACCTATGAATATACAATCTATTATTTTTGGTCCTATTTTCACCTTTTTGGGTGGAGGAACCATTACTTTTGCTAAACACCCCCACACTTTTAAGTGTTTATAAGACGTATTACATCCTTTCCATAATTCATAGGGTGTAACATTAGACTTCTTTTGAGGTATTCAGTTGAGAATATAATTTGCTGAAAGAATTACTTTTCCCCTCAAATTCTGAGGTAGTCCAGAACTTAATAACAATGCATTTATCATTTCTTTTAAAGTTCTATTCTTTCTTTCTGCAACACCATTTTGTTGTGGTGAATAAGGTGTAGTTGTTTATACCATGTTGTGAACAAATTTCAATAAATGAAAATTCATATTCCCCACCTCTATCACTTCTAACTATCTTGATCTTTTTATCAAGTTGATTGTCAACCTCATTTTTGTAATTTTTAAACATTTCCAAAGCCTCATCTTTACTTCTCAATAAGTAAACATAATAATCCCTTGTATAATCATCTATAAAGTGATAAAGTATTTATTACCTCATCTTGTCTGTATATACATTATGTGAGACCCCAAATTTTGTGAATAAAGATTAATTTTCTCAAAATATTTTTTAAGTATTATGGTGTGGATTTGATATAATGTTATAGTTGTGGGTAATATTTATAAATTTTGCAAAATCATGAAGTTGTTATATAATATTCGATTGGTGGGGGAATATTCGCTTTTAACAGGAATATTAAATGCATAATGGCACAATCATTGGTGGACCCCACAATAGAATTATTGTCGGATTGAGAAAACGATAAAAATATTTTATGAAAATAACTACAGAAGTTTTATCGTTAACTGTTGAAACACCCGGTGTTAAAAGTACAGTAATACGTGTGGTTGCATAGTATCACACGGTATTGATTATTGATGCTTACATGAGAAGTCACTCAGTTTTGTTCAATTATTGCTACAGTAATTGTTGCATAGTATCTCACGTTATTGGATTCAATTATTGTCGATATTTTATATATTATTAAATCAATAATTGAGATGACAAAGTTATTAATATTATTATTTGCAATATTAACGATGTCTAGAAGTTCTGCCAATGAGAGGTTTGGTCACCTAATTGCGCGCCAATAGGGAAAAATTCTTATTGGAAAACCCCCTCTTTCTTGGGAACGACCTGGTCGATTAATATTGTGAATTATAATAATGGTGATAAAGTTTGTTTTATTATTATTATAAATGTAATAAAACAGAAAACTTTTTATATAAAACAGAATACTTTTATAAAGTTATTCATTTTATTAGACTATAAATAGAATATATAATATTCTATTATGCATAGTGTTTGCATAGTGCAAGCCGTATAGTATTTGCATAGTAAAATCTTTTTATATAAAATAAAATACTTTTATAAAATTATTCGTTTTATTAGACTATAAATAGAATATATAATATTCTATTATGTATAGTGTTTGCATAGTACTGCGATAATGTTTGCATAGTAAAATCTTTTTATATAAAATAGAATACTTTTATAAAGTTATTCGTTTTATTAGATTATAAATAGAATATATTATATTTTATTTAAAAGATTTTGTTTTATTAGAATATTTTATTAATCTTTGCATAGTAAATCAATATGGATCGTCTGCATTTAAAAGTAAATCAATCTCGGACCGCTCATGAATTAGTTACTATTCACCCATTCTCCTATAAATAGAAGCTCATTCCTTCATTATTTTTACAAATTCATTGAAACTCTAGAGAGAAACTATAGAGAGAAAAAAGAAAAGTATTCGCTACTTCACTACTCCTATATCCAGTTTCTTCTAAGGTAAGGGATATTATTTGTTGTACTCGTAAAGGGTATTATTTCTTTCGTATTCATGAAGAGAGCTATTGTTATTCCATTCCTTATTATTCTGTTGGAATAACTTTGTATATCTGCAGTCTGCATATACATGTTGAAATTCTTACATTATTCCATTCTTTATTATTATGTTGGAATAATCTGCATACATGCAAGTCTTCGCATACATGGTGAAATTCTTCTATTATTCCATTCTTTATTATTCATTTGGAATATCCCGAAAGTAATATGCACACAAGCTTGATCATGTTTGATGATAAAGCATATACTTTGTAACAATCTTATTCATTTCTTAATAAAAGTATTAATTTATTAAAGGCTTTTAATTATCTACATGATCTTTGTTTTTATAATATGTGATAAACCCATAGTTTTAAGCAATGCTTTTAGAATAATGATGATGATCATTCTAATGAGATCTAAATTCTTAGAAAGCTTAAAACTAAAATAGTTCCCAATCATTGGATTACTAAATTGGGGATTAGTGAATCCGGATAGATTGGTACATACGTTGTTTGCTCATTGGATGAGGATGATTGATCTCATGATCATTTGTGTGGAGACACTAAAGCAAGTATGTAGGTGCTTATTAGAGAATAAGTTCAATTTGAACGTGGCTCGCTAAGGAATACCTAATGGAGTTTTATTTGCTGTCAATAGAATTCTCAGTAGTGATAGTAGTCTGAAGTAATCCTTGGACTTGAGATCATCATAATATCTTGTGTATGATGAGTTATACTTTGACTTATTCCTTAAGACCCTTAGGGTATATCAAAGGGTATGCTTGGTTATAATAAGTTGTACATGGAGATAATGTATGATCAATAAAGAATCTACAACTTCTAATAAAAGAAGAGAAATGTCCTATGTGATTCGATAAATGACAACCCAATAGTCCTTGGCGGCGCGAATGAAATTAGAAAGGAGTTTCTAATTTGCATTATTTGGAGTTGTGCATTTAAGGACCGAAATACATATAATTAAATAAAATAAGACTTGACAAAGAATTCCATGTCTTATATTTAATTGGGACATTGTATGGTGGAAGGATTGAATTGTCATTTAACTATTTACTCAAAGGTTCTTTTATGATTAATGTTGAAATCTATATTATCTGGAAAGTCGCCGATCGCTAGGAGGTTTATCCTATTGTAGAATAAATATTATTTATTTAAATAAATTAATTGTTTAATTTATTTATTTAAATAAGATTAGAATTGTTCTAATTGATTTATTCACAACCGGTTTAATATGGAGAACCTAAAGGGTCACACCATAAAAAAGGAAGAATAATTATTTAAGAAGTTAATGGCATAATCGTAATAATATGTTATGTATATTTAATTTAATCTATGGTGATAGAATAAATTAAATAGCTTAATATTTAATATTTAATATTTTAGAAATATTAAATATAAATTAATAAGAGGAGTCTTATTAATATTATTACAATTATTATTATTTTAATTTCTAAAAGAGTTTAGGAATTAATTTAATATAAGTACTCTCATTTATTCCTAATTGGATTAGGAAGGAAAATTAGTTAAAGGAGTTTTAATTAATTATCCCTAATAAGATTAGGGAGCTTAATTAATTAAAAGAATTTAATTAATTAAATAAAACCCAATTCCTTAATTGTTAAGGTGGGTTGCCCACATCTATTAATAAGAGGAGTCTTATTATGGGTGAAGGGGTTGTTGACTTTTTCAACACACGACATAATTCCAATTTGTTGGAGAGTCGCCTTTTTCTATAGAGAGATAGGAAAAACTAGGGTTTGAGCCAATACCCTTCTTCTTGAAAATTCTTTTTCCTTGGTGGATCACCTCTGAGGCCAAACACATGGGTGGCTAACGTTGATCAAAGGAAGGAACCAAACCCGGTGGATTCAAGGAGATCATGAGAAGTAGGAGGTGAACTTCGTACTGAGGAAGCTCGTTTCTACAAGGGTATGATTTCATAATTTCTTATTCTTCGCTTTAATTAATAATTGTGCATAAAGGGTGATCCGGGTATATGGTTTGTAAATTTTAAACTCGATTTTTACACGCTTAAGACTTTTATGCAATTTGATTATTGTACGAATATTACAAACCTAACAGTGGCATCAGAGCCAAACCTTTATGTGAATTATTAATTGTTTTAAATTTGATATGTATATTGATATGTGTTTAGAACAATTTAATTGGGCATAATTTTATTGTATAAAATTTAAACAAAAAAAAAAAAAAATCAGTACGTGATAGCTGCTGTGTGCTGATTACACATAATTTTTTTTTTTTTTTGTAAGCTTGTTTCACGGATAGGTTGGTACGGTTAATAAAAAAAAAAAAAAAAAGAAAGTGAATCCCATGTAAAGGAAAGGGATGATTCACGTGGCCATAAAACAGTTAACAGGTTTTATAAATTGAAAATTCTTCTTCCTTGTATCCCCTTTCCTTCAATGCCAAAACCGTGACATGGTAAACCGTAAATAAAAAAAAAAAGGAAGCGAGGCATATATATATATATATATGATACAACAGGAACGTTTATTATATATATATTATATATATATACCGTAACTAATATATATATATATATATATATATATATATTATTATATATACGGTTAATATATATATATATATATTATTCTCAATAATTTTATAATTAAAATAAAAGTTTATTTTAATCTGAAATATAAAGGTTTATTTTAATATTAAAATAAAAAGATTTATTTTAATTTTAAAATTAGAATTTCATGCTAACTAATTAGAGTTGGAATTGGATTCTATAATAACTAATTGGAGTTGAAATTGGATTTTATTTTTCCTAAAATAAAGGAGTTTATTTGTGAATAGGAAGTAAATCCATTTTTCCTTAAATAAAGGAGTTTGTTTAGATATGAAATAAGATTTCATATTATTCAAAATAAAAGAGTTTATTTGTGAATAGGAAAGAATATCCGTGTTTCCTTAATAAAAGATTTTTTTTTTACATGGAATTGGATTCCATAATTAATTAAAATAAAAGAGTTTATTTTAATTAAAGATTTTTTTATTACATGGAATTGGATTCCATAATTAATTAAAATAAAGGAGTTTATTTTGATTAAGATTTTGATTAAAATAAAATAGTTTATTTTATTCAAAATTAGATAAATTAAAATAAAATAGTTTTATTTTGATTTAAATTTGGATTAAAATAAAGGAGTTTATTTTGATTCAAAAATAGATTTTATATTAACTAAATTTTGCCCATTAAATGATATCAATATATATATTAAATGTTTATTATTCATGAGATATGAATGTTATTTATTGATGCATATGGTGATGTGTATGATAATAAATGGGATTGATTATGGACTATTGACGATGCGATTGGATTTTATTTTAGTTGGATGCATGAATGTATGGGTTTTATTAAATGGGGTTTGCGTACCTCGTCTTCTCTAATTTTTCCTTAATGTAAATTCTATCTCCCTCCTATGTACTTCCCCTTGACTGCTGATCAAGGTTTCTATTTATTTTAAATAGTTATGTAATAGGAATATTTAGAATTATTTTGAAAAATTAGAGATCAAGGGACAAGAAGCGCTTGAAGACCCGTTTGTAATGGAGCCCGGGTTTAAATGTAATAGTTATATTTAAATATTATTTCTTGCACCCCTAGGGTTTGACCTTTTGGTTCACTTGGTGGCTCTAGTGAACCAAACTAGAATAAAAGTCCATAATCAATCCGGGTAGAATATAGTATTCTATATGTGCATGCTTATTTTATATATATTATATATTATGCAAACATGCTTCAGATGTTCATTAATATAATACGCGTATTTTATATATATATGTGCATACAGCTAAAACAAGATGAGACAAATTAATAACAAACCCCTCAATTTTTATATTAAGTCCTAAGCGTTCAAAGATATTTGGAATATCGAACGTACGCCTTCTAAGCATGATAAAATTAATAGAGTATTAAATATTTAATATGAGTTTGTTGTGTCACCACAAGGCAAGTATTAAGTATTTAAGATGTTAATTTATCACATTTGATGCTAATAAAGAAAATTGAACAATATTGTTTTGTTGTGTCACCACAAGGATGATATTTTTCTTTTTGAATATATAGAGTGCTAGGTCGGACTTAACTTGGATAATTTTGATTCGGATGTGCCACCACTGATCAAAATAATCTAAGAGGCAAAATACAAGGAGTTGCATAGTTGATGTAATTGACAAAAGTTGTCTACCTATTTATTTATATATAGTTTGTTGTGTCACCACAAGGCTATATACATTTGAAATGGGATCCTTATTTTCACTAGCAAATCTTTAATTAGATTTTTACTTAACTATATAAGTGAGGTAATATAGTTTGAAGAAAATAGTGGGAGATACCAATTTAAAACAAGACCTAATTTATTTTGGTAATTAATAAAAAAATGTATGTTAAAATGTTGTTAATTACAAATTCATTTACGAAATTTTACAATGTCTAAAATTACTATCATCTGCGAAGCATATTAAATGCTAAATTAACTTGAATCCAATTAAATGGATTGGTTAAGGAATTTGAGAATAGTTCTCATAGTTGAAAAGCTATCTTATGTCCTTATACGCCTATCCTCGCAATGGTTGCGAATAATGCCTCCGAGGAAGAGATTGCTACTTTTAGAAAGTGGCAAGATGATGCATGATTAGCTCAATGCATCATGCTCGCATCCATGAGTAACAAGCTTCAGCGTCAGCGATGAAACTATGGATGCTCCTACTATATTCCTGCACGTCAAGTAGTTGATGGTGAGGAAAGTAGGACTGATAGATATTAGATATCTAAGGAGCTCTTCCGATCTAGAATGGCCAATGGCACTATAGTACGCATAAAAAAGTTCTTAACATAATCAATTTGATTGATCAATTAGGACAACACGTTTTGTCATGGATGGAGAGTTGAGCCAAGATTTGATCTTGCACTCACTCCTGACTCCTTTCACAATTGTTGTGAATTTTTCATATGAACAAGCTAGATATCGACCTCATTGATTTGCTTAATATGTTGAAAAATGTTGAGAGTCACTTTCCAACCAAGAAAGACCAAGTCTTCTTGGTAGGGGCCAAAGGATCTTCCTCGAAAGAAGAACGATTCAAAGAAGGTAAATAGAAAGGCATAAACAAAGGATAATAAGAACAAAAGCCGATATGGATAGCAAAGGAGTTTGCTTCCACCGCAATAAGCTTTGGACACCGGAAAGAAAGCTGCGAGAAGCGTCTTGCAGAGGCTAACCAAAGAAGCTTAGTGAAGTTTCTATTAAATACGCTTTTGTTCATGATTGAAATAAATTTTTCTTTAAGTCAAGGTTCTACTTGGGTATTGGATACCGACTTTGGTTATCATAAATATAGATTTATGAAGGGACCAAATGTAAGTAAAAGCTAAACAAATATAAGTAATCCTATATGCGGAAATGTAACAAAGGTTGCTACATTAGCCATAGAAACTTATAATTTAACAATGCTACTACGGGCAAATCTATTAAGTCAATAAGTTGTTATTGTATTCCAGCCTTGTTAAAATATTATTTCCATTTTATTGTTGGACAATGAAATCTTTGGTATTATAATAAAGAACAATTGTTGTTCTATTTATAATAATAATGTTTTGTATAGAACCTAATATTACTTAATAAATTTTGTATACTTGACTTACATGAAAATAATTTTGCATATTGAACAAATTAGTATAAGAAAATGAGATGATCATTCAAAGAGTTGAATGTATGTATTTGTTGAAATACAAGTGTGAATTATTTGAAAGGTTCAAAGAATTCAGAAATGAAACAAATTGACAAAGTATTAAGATTCTTTGATTAGATCAAGGAATAAATACTTGTGCAATAAGTTTCTAGATCATCTCAAATGGTTTTCTCATAATGGACACATCCTGATACACAATAATTGATTGATGTATCTGAAAGGAAAAATCGTACCTATTTGAACATGGTGCGATCCATAATGATTTTACCGACATTCCAGTATCCTTCTGGGATAATGTCCTAGAAATGGCTGCATATCTACGAAAAGGTAATCTCTAAATCCGGCCCAAGACTCCATACAAGTTATGGACAGGGAGGATTCCTAATCTTAAGTATGTTAAGATAAGGGGTTGTCCAACTTATGTGAAAAGGTTTCAAAGGATAAGCTTGGGATAAGATTTAACAAGTACAATTTGTGGGACATCCTAAAGTAAGTTTAGGGTATATGTTCTATAATCCTACTTAGCAAAAAAGGTGTTTGTTGCGAAACACGCTTCCTTCTAAGATAAAGATGTTTATCATTAAAAGGGCTAGTGGGAGGATAATAGATCTTGAAGAGTTCAAGAACCACAAAACACTATAAGTCGAATAAGAGGAACACAGAGATGAACCTATTGTACCACAACTGAATCGTAAATCTGGAATAGTACCGAAGATACCTAGGAGGTATGGATTCATCATGGATGATGATGATGAGGTACACATCATAGAAGATGATGATCCAGAGTTACATACGATGAGGTAAGAGTTCTAGTGTGTACAAAAGGGACAGTGGGAGCGCCGTGACATTCCTAATATTATATGTTGATATACTACGGATAAGGAATGACATACTAATGCTACAATCAGTAAAGATAAAGTTGTCTAAAAATTCCTCCACGAATGATTTGGGAAGAGTATCTTAATTGGGGATATAAATCTATATAGATAGATTTTAGAGGATGCTCGACTTAACCCAAGGAACGATATTCATTTGATGCTAAAGTCGTTTAGCATGGCAAACTCAAGAGATGTCTCATGTCGATGAGCTATGGAGTGTATTTCTCTTAAAAGTCCCCACAGACTCTCGAAAAGAGAGATCGCATGAGTAACTATCATGTATGCAATGAAATATCTGAGACTGATGTTGATCGGTCATATTCTAGAGAAGTTCACTTGTGAGTCGCTGAAAAACATCTTAAAGTTCTTAACCCAAGACTAAGGATGTGATCATATTCATGGTGGGTCTTAATTAAAACTAGAGGGCTTATGAGACTCAAGTTTTTTCAGATACCCAAGACGACGAAAAAATCCACTTTAAGGTAAAGGTTACCTTGAATAGTGGTGCGATGAATTGGAAAGGTTCCAAACAAAGAAAGAGTTCTTTGGTTTAGTGATAAAAACAAAGTAAATAGCTATAAATGAAGTCTGCAAGTTGATTGTTTGGATTAAAAGTTCATTACTGAACTAGGAATAGTTCCTAAGTCTCATCTTGGATCTAAACATGTGTTGTGGCACTTTCATTTGATTATTAGAATCATTGAAAGATGGGAAATCAAGATAGAGATAGTGGACTCTCATGAACAACATTACATATCCATTAACTAAAGCTTATCCAACAAAGGGATAATCGTCACTTAGAGAAGAAGAGTATGAGATACCATGACGATTGGCTTTAGTGCAAGTGGGAGATTGAAAGTAATATGCACACAAGCCATCATGTTTGATGATAAAGCATATACTTTGTAACAATCTTATTCATTTCTTAATAAAAAGTATTAATTTATTAAAGGCTTTTAATTATCTACATGATCTTTGTTTTATAATATGTGATAAACCCATAGTTTTAAGCAATGCTTTTAGAATAATGATGATGATCATTCTAATGAGATCTAAATTCTTAGAAAGCTTAAAACTAAAATAGTTCCCAATCATTGGATTACTAAATTGGGGATTAGTGAATCCGGATAGATTGGTACATACGTTGCTTGCTCATTGGATGAGGATGATTGATCTCATGATCATTTGTGTGGAGACACTAAAGCAAGTATGTAGGTGCTTATTAGAGAATAAGTTCATTTGAACGTGGCTCGCTAAGGAATACCTAATGGAGTTTTATTTGCTGTCGATAGAATTCTGTAGTGATAGTAGTCTGAGTAATCCTTGGACTTGAGATCATCATAATATCTTGTGTATGATGAGTTATACTTTGACTTATTCCTTAAGACCCTTAGGGTATATCAAAGGGTATGCTTGGTTATAATAAGTTGTACATGGAGATAATGTATGATCAATAAAGAATCTACCACTTCTAATAAAAGAAGAGAATGTCCTATGTGATTCGATAAATGACAACCCGGTAGTCCTTGGCTAAAGTGAAATGAAATTAGAAAGGAGTTTCTAATTTGCATTATTTGAGTTGTGCATTTAAGGACCGAAATACATATAATTAAATAAAATAAGACTTGACGGTAATTCCATGTCTTATATTTAATTGGGACATTACATTGTATGGTGGAAGGATTGAATTGTCACGGTAACTATTTACTCAAAGGTTCTTTTATGATTAATGTTGAAATCTATATTATCCGGAAAGTCGTTGATCATTGGGGAGGTTTATCCCTATTGTAGAATAAATATTATTTATTTAAATAAATTAATTGTTTAATTTATTTATTTAAATAAGATTAGAATTGTTCTAATTGATTTATTCACAACCGGTTTAATATGGAGAACCTAAAAGGTCACACCATAAAAAAAGGAAGAATAATTATTTAAGAAGTTAATGGCATAATCGTAATAATATGTTATGTATATTTAATTTAATCTATGGTGATAGAATAAATTAAATAGCTTAATATTTAATATTTAATATTTTAGAAATATTAAATATAAATTAATAAGAGGAGTCTTATTAATATTATTACAATTATTATTATTTTAATTTCTAAAAGAGTTTAGGAATTAATTTAATATAAGTACTCTCATTTATTCCTAATTGGATTAGGAAGGAAAATTAGTTAAAGGAGTTTTAATTAATTATCCCTAATAAGATTAGGGAGCTTAATTAATTAAAAGAATTTAATTAATTAAATAAAACCCAATTCCTTAATTGTTAAGGTGGGTTGCCCACATCTATTAATAAGAGGAGTCTTATTATGGGTGAAGGGGGTTGTTGACTTTTTCAACACACGACATAATTCCAATTTGTTGGAGAGTACGCCCTTTTTTCTATAGAGATAGGAAAAACTAGGGTTTGAGCCAATACCCCTTCTTCTTGAAAATTCTTTTTCCTTGGTGGATCACCTCTAGAGGCCAAACACATGGGTGGCTAACGTTGATCAAAGGAAGGAACCAAACCCGGTGGATTCAAGGAGATCGCGGAGAAGTAGGAGGTGAACTCGTACCTGAGGAAGCTCGTTTCTACAAGGGTATGATTTCATAATTTCTTATTCTTCGTTTAATTAATAATTGTGCATAAAGGGTGATCCGGGTATATGGTTTGTAAATTTTAAACTCTGATTTTTACACGCTTCCGCACTTTTATGCAATTTGATTACATACATATGAATATTACAAACCTAACATATCACATGCATGCATTTATGCATGACACAGTTCCATTATTTATTATTACATTGGAATATCTTGTCTTTCGTTCGCATAACTCGTTCCATTATTTATTATTACATTTAGAATAACTTTTCTGCATGCGATCTATCACATGCATGGTGAATTCTTCTGTTATTCCATTCTTTATTATTTTGTTGGAATAACCTGTCTATGTGGATTACCACATGCTTGGTGAATGACCCTTCATATTCATTTCTTATTAAATTATAGAAATGATCTGTCTACGTGGATTACCGCATGGTGGGTGAAAATCCATTGCAGTTTCATATATTCTATGATACTCACTTGGTTAAAATTTGGCTTCTATACTCCATGAAATTAGTGGAATATCATTGATATTTGCGCTTCATCGAGTATCTTTTCATGGAAATATTCTTCTGAGCATTCTTGAATTTTACTCTACAAAGAAGTATCATGTTGACAATTTGGACGTTATTGGTTCCTGGATAAATTAATTTATAAATCTTTAAAATTAATTTTTGAACTTGTTTTATTGAATTATTATGTCATTGTCATCATTCTCATGTTTATATTATGTTGAAAGTCATCTGTGGCATGTAGTGCATAAATGGACTTGGTATGATTATGAACAGGGATTATTCGGTATAATCATAACCGTAATGTTACAAATGATGTGAAAAAAGTCCTCATTGGCCCGTAGTGCATTGATGGAGAGTTTTTTGTATGATTATGGCTATGGATTCTCTTCGGCCAAGGGTGCAAAGATGAATTGTTTTATGGCATGATCAGGACCTTTGATGAAAAAACGATTATCTTTGGCCTGTAGTGCATGGATAATTTGTGGTCGTGATACTAAAAAAATATCATTGGCCTGTAGTACAGGGATGATTTGATGATATGGATTATTTGTTAAGCTGAGTCTCAGCGATAAAAGTGATGAAAAACTTTTTAAATCATAGAAGATGGTAGATTTTATTCTGGATTGCTTGTTCCGCTGCAGTTAAACTTGATGTTTGTTATATTGTATCAGTTTAACATTGTTGAAGTCTAACGATAATTTATTCTGCATTATCTTAGTCATGATATTTATTACTAGGCTAGTTGAGCTCACCCTTTCTTTCACTGTTCTCTTCAGGAAATGAGAATATAGCTGGGACTAGTCGGGGAATGGATTGACGGTCCATATGGTTGCATTAGTAGTTCTCACTATTCTGTGAAATAGTGTGATAATAATTATAATAAGATTAAATTTGAGTGTAGATATTGTATAGAAGACAATATTCGTATTAAAACTCCCAGTTTATGTTTTGTCGTATTTTACATGACAGTTGTATAATTAAGTTGTATTTGAATTCTATACCATGTATTTGGCGACTCAGAGTAGGTGATGTATACCTATTTTGGGGGCGTCACAGTTGGTATCAAAGCTTAGAGATATGATCTCTACCTGAAATATGAGATAAGAACTAGGAGGGGAGAGACGGGGAATTCTTTCACTAGTATGACCTACCTAAGTTTATTTGGTATTTAATTAGTCGGTCAGAGTATAGGGATAATATGTGATATGTTAATTAACCCTTGTTTTGTGGCAGTATTTGAAAATGGCATCCGAAAATGTTGAGATAAGCAATGAAGCACATGAGACCGTTGAGTCACCACAGATTAATACCCAGGATAATGTGCAACAGGAAGACAACAATCCTCATGCAAATAAGAACATTGACCAAATGATGAACGATGGAATGTTCAGAGGCTTTATGCAATTCATGCAACATCAGGTAAGAGAGACTCCTATTCAAAATATAGGTGGAAATAATGGCAACCCACGGTCGGTCACCGCTAAGTAGTTCAAGGAGCTGGGACCGCCAGAGTTTTTGGAAAAGCCAGAACCACTTAAAGCGGAGAAGTGGTTAAAACAGATCACTAAGATATTTGATATCTTGGGATGCTCCGAGGAGCAAAAAGTCCCTTTTGCCACCTTTATATTGCGTGAAGAGACAGACTACTGGTGGGAATCTATAAAACGTACTCAACCTGCCGCACTGAAGATGACTTGGGAGAAGTTCCAAGAGCTGTTCAATGACAAGTACTTTCCAGAAAGTATTCGTCACATGAAGGAGGTGGAATTTATCAAGTTGGAGCAAAACAATATGATCGTGTCGCAGTATGAGGCTAAGTTTGCGGAGTTATCTCGATTTGCGTCCCATTTGGTTGATAATGAGGAGAGAATGATGCGAATGTTTCTAAGAGGCTTGAAACCCGAGATACGTCAATATGTTATCTCTCATAAACTGTGTTTGTATTCAGATGTTGTTAATAGGGCTCAGTTATTGGAGCGCGATAATGAGTCAACCCAACCAAAAGAGAAGCGGTAACAAAAATGATAATACCAATGATAGCGATCATCCAAGCGGTGACAATAAGCGTGGAGGGAATCAACATGCCAAAAATGATAACCGCTTCGGTGGTAATCATGGCCAAGATAATAGAAGTGGAAATTTTAAGAAGAGGAGGTTCAATAATGATGGAAAGACAGCAGTATCAACATCCATTTCAAAGGAAGAAGAACGACCACCGGTCGTATGTTTCAAATGCAGACATGAGGGACACATCAGTCCAAACTGTACCCAACAATCCAAAGCGTGTTTCAATGCGGAAGAGAAGGTCACCTAGCTCGATTTTGACGTGTAGTGAAGTCAAGTTCAGCTGGGATAGTGATGCCAAAGGATGTCTCAGACAAGTTAAAGCCGATAGTTGAAGTGAGAACTTTTATCAAGGAACCCGAACGAAGTTATTACGGGTAAGTTAATCATAAGCTCTTGCGAAATCTATACCTTATTTGATACCGGTTCTACCTATTCTTTTATCTCTCTTGCTTGCGCTTAACATTTAAATTTGACTCCGAAGAAATTAGACTTTGACTTATCTGTTGAAACTCCGTTTGGAGAAACCTTCATTACATCCACTATTTATAAATCTTATTTGATTCAAATCGACACTTTCACGTTACCTGTCGATCTTATCTCTTTGAAAATACTTGCCCTTGATGTGATTTTAGGAATCGATTGGTTAGCTACTCATCATGCCAAAATTGATTATTTTTGTAAGGTTGTTAGCTTTCATATTCCTAACCAGCCTGTTATACGAATTCAAGCAACCAAACCACTAAAGTCAATCATTGTCATATCAAGCCATAAGTAAAGAGCCCCGAGCCTTTATCTAGTGACTTCCTTGTGTGGAATGCACCGAAGCAAGACTTTCCGTAGGGGACGTCATGAATAGCGGTGGCAAGTTGATAGGTATCAATGTGACGTGCTATCCAAGTCTTGGATGAGGGTCACAGTTTTGAATGATATTTCTATCATTAATAAATTTCTTGACGTATTCCTGAAGACTTCTTGGCCTACCCCAGAGCGTGAAATCGAATTTTGTATTGACCCCAGTACAAAACACATTTCTAAAACCCTTAAATATTTCTTCAACTAAAACGAACGTAACATGCGTCAAAGACCTTGGCTCGAGCTGTTGAAGATTACGATCGTACCATTCAATACCATCGTGAAAAAGCGAACGTGGTAGCTGACGCGTTGAGTAGAAGAGCGTATGCATTTACGAGTGCGAATATACGAACCTACGTGAAGATAACGAATATATGATTAGAACCGACTTTAGTCGATAATGTTAAAGCTGCTAAAGATACAGACCTGGAGCTGATGAATACGAAGAAGATGATTCAAGAGGGCGTTATTTTAAAAGCAATAGTTGCTGAAGAAAGGAAATTTCAACCCTCGATTTAATTGGCCCATTTGAAATCCTCGATCGAGTAGGAACTGTGGCCTATAGACTCGTTTTATCGCCAAATATGTCGCGTGTTCATAACGATTTTTTTCACGTATTGATGTTACGTAAATATGTGGGCGACCCGAGCCACATTATTGAGTTAGAACCAGATGAAATAGCGGAAGATTTAACGTATGAAGAGGTACCTGTTAAAATTTTGGATAAGAAGGAACATATTCCACGCTTAAAGGTTATACATCAAGAGTTAGAATCTGACGAAGTGTCCTCATCTGTTTGGCATATCAGGTGCGTACATAAATTTTGAGGGCAAAATTTCATAAGGAGAGGAGATTGTGAGACCCCAAATTTTGTGAATAAAGATTAATTTTCTCAAAATATTTTTTTAAGTATTATGGTGTGGATTTGATATAATGCTATAGTTGTGGGTAATATTTATAAATTTTGCAAAGTACGCAAGTTATTATATAATATTCGATTGGTCGGGGAATATTCGTTTTAACAGGGAATATTCGTATAACGACACAATCATTGGTGGACCCCACAATGGAATTATTTTCGGATTGAGAAAACGATAAAAATATTTTATGAAAATAATGGCGGAAGTTTTACCGTTAACTGTTGAAACACCCGGTATTTATTATTGATGCTTACGTGAGAAGTCACTCAGTTTTGTTCAATTATTGCTACAATAATTGTTGCATGGTATCTTACGTTATTTGATTCAATTATTGTCTATATTTTATATATTATTAAATCAATAATTGAGATGACAAAGTTATTAATATTATTATTTGCAATATTAACGATGTCAGAAGTTACGCCAAGAGAGGTTTAGTCACCTAATTGCGCGCCCAATAGGAGAAATCCTTATTGAAAGCCCCTTTCCTAGAAGAGCGACTGATCGATTAATATTGTGAATTATAATAATGGTGATAAAGTTTGTTTTATTATTATTATAAATGTAATAAAACGAAAAACTTTTTATATAAAATAGAATACTTTTATAAAGTTATTCGTTTTATTAGACTATAAATAGAATATAAAATATTCTATTATGCATAGTGTTTGTATAATTACTGCATAGTGTTTGCATAGTAAAATCTTTTATATAAAATAGAATACTTTTATAAAGTTATTCGTTTTATTAGCCTATAAATAGAATATATAATATTCTATTATGCATAATATTTGCATATTAAAATCTTTTTATATAAAACAAAAATACTTTTATAAAGTTATTCGTTTTATTAGATTATAAATAGAATATATTATATTTTTTTAAAAGATTTTGTTTTATTAGAATATTTTATTAATAATTATAGTAAATCAATATGGATAGTCTGCTTAAAAGTAAATCAATCTGGACCGTTCATGAATTAGTTACTATTCAGATCTATTCTCCCTATAAATAAAAGCTCATTCCTTCATTATTTCTTACGAATTCATTGAAACTCTAGAGAGAAACTATAGAGAGAAAGAAGAAAACTATTACGCTACTTCACTACTCCTATATCCAGCTTTCTTCTAAGGTAAGGGATATTATTTGTTGTACTCGTAAGGGGTATTATTTCTTTCAGTATTCATGAAGAGAGCTATTGTTATTCCATTCCTTATTATTCATTGGAATAACTTTGTATATCAATCTAATCGCATACATGGTGAAATTCTTACATTTATTCTATTCTTTATTATTATGTTGGAATAACTTTGTACATGCAAGCAATCGCATACATGGTGAAATTCTTCTATTATTCCATTCTTTATTATTCTGTTGGAATATCCTGTCTGTGTGTTTATGCATGACCTGGTTCCATTATTTATTATTCTGTTGGAATATCTTATCTTTGCGTTCTGCGTGACTGACCGTTCCATTATTTATTATTTTGTTAGAATAACTTTTCTGCATGCGATTACTATCGCATGCATGGTGAATTCTTCCATTATTCCATTTTTATTATTACATTTTGAATAACTTTTTCTATGTGGATTACTACATGCTTGGTGAATGACCCTTCGTATTCATTTCTTATTAAATTATGGAAATGATCTGTCTACGTGGATTACCGCATGGCGGGTGAAAATCCATTGCAGTTTCATATATTCTATGATACTCACTTGGTTAAAATTTGGCTTCTATACTCCATGAAATAAGTGGAATATCCTTGATATTTGCGATTCATCCAGTATCTTTTCATGGAAATATTCTTCTGAGCATTCTTGAATTTTGCTCTACAAAGCAATATCATGTTGACAATTTGGACGTTATTGGTTCCTGGATAAATTAATTTATAAATCTTTAAAATTAATTCTTGAACTTGTTTTATTGAATTATTATGTCATTGTCATCATTCTCATGTTTATATTATGTTGAAAGTCATCTATGGCATGTAGTGCATAAATGGACTTGGTATGATTATGACCAGGGATTATTCGGTATAATCATGACCGTAATATTACAAATGATGTGGAAAAAGTCCTCATTGGGTCGTAGTGCATTGATGGATAGTTTTTTTGTATGATTATGGCTATGGATTCTCTTCGGCCAAGGGTGCAAAGATGAATTGTTTTATGGCATGATCAGGACTGTTGATGAAAACACAATTATCTTTGGCCTGTAGTGCATGGATAATTTGTGGTCGTGATACTAAAAAAATATCCTTGGCCTATAGTGCAGGGATGATTTGATGATGTGGATTATTTGTTAAGCTGAGTTTCAGCGATAAAAGTGATGAAAAACTTTTTAAATCATAGAAGATGGTAGATTTTAGTCTGGATTGCTTGTTCGGCTACAGTTAAACTTGATGTTTGTTATATTGTATCAGTTTAACAATGTTGAAGATTAACGATAATTTATTCTGCATTATCTTAGTCATAATATTTCTTACTGGGCTAGTTGAGCTCACCCTTTCTTTCACTGTTCTCTTCAGGAAATGAGAATATAGCTGGGACTAGTTGGGGAATGGATTGACGGTCCAGATGGTTGCATTAGTAGTTCTCACTATTATGTGAAATAGTGTGATAATAATTGTAATAAGATTGAATTTGAGTGTGGATATTGTCTAGAAGACAATATTCGTATTAAAACTCCCAGTTTATGTTTTGTCGTATTTTACACGACAGTTGTATAATTAAGTTGTATTTGAATTCTGTACCATATATTTGGCGACTCAGAATATGTGATGTATACCTATTTTGGGGGCGTCACACTTTAAATCACAAATATCATTGTGTATTAATTCAAGAGGTTCTGTACTTCTTTTAATCGATTTAAAAGAAGATTTTCTAAGTGTTTCCTCAACGCAAATTTTACATTTATGATTAGAGTTAATCTCACATTTTGGCAAATATTCCATATTGATTAATCTACGTATAGTATTATAATTAACTTGTCCTAATCCACCATGCCATAAATTAGATGACTCAATCATATAAGTAGAAGATGTAATTTTATTAATATTAGAAGGTACAATAGTCATTACATTTATTTTGAAGAGCTCATTGCTCATATATCCCTTTCCCACATACATCCCATTTTTAGTTAATAAAAATTTGTCTAATACAAAGACTAATTTAAATCCCTTTTGACTAAGAAAGGATCCTGACACTAAATTTTTCCTAATATCAGGCACATGGAGCACGTTGTTGAGGGTGAGTTCCTTGCCAGATGTCATCTTCATAATCACATTTCCTTGTCCAATAATCTTGGATGAAGAAGAATTTCCCATGTATAGATGTTCTCCATTCTCAATTTCTTGATATGTGGAGAACATCTTCCTATCGGAACATACGTGGCGGGTTGCTCCAGTATCTACCCACCATTCTCTTGGATTCTCAACCATATTTATTTTTGAAACAACCACTAAAAGGTTCATTTCTGAAACATCTTGAAGAACACCATCCACTTCCGTTACATTGGCTTGTGTAGACTTTTTGTTCTGGTCTTTGTGTTTTCGACAATCCTTTGCCCTATGTCCGGGCTTGTCACAGATGTAGCATTTGCCTTGGAACTTCTTATTTGTTCCTTGTTGAGGCCCATTACCAGAAAATTTTCTCTTTTTGGACTTCGAACCTTGTTCCTCCACGTTCGCTTTATACTCCACAAAGGTCCTTCTTGTTTTCTTTTCAGAGGCACAGTTGTCCTCTTCTATCCTTAATCTTATGATTAAGTCTTCAAGTTTCATCTCTTTGCGTTTATGCTTGAGATAATATTTGAAATCTTTTCACATAGGTGGTAGTTTTTCAATAATAGCAGCAACTTGGAAATATTCACTTAATGACATACCTTCTACATGTATTTCATGCAAGATTACTTGTAATTCTTGGACTTGGTTGATGACTGCATTTAAATCCATCATCTTGTACTCCAAAAACCTGCCAACTACGAATTTCTTCATGCCAGCATCATCTGTTTAATATTTTTTATCCAAGGAATCCCATAATTCTCTTAAGGATATAATTTCAGCACAAAAATCTGCATGTTTCCATGCATCTATTGCGACAACAACTTGCCTGCCTGTTTCATCTTCTTTGAGCACAGGGGGATCTTCGTGAAGAAATCTCTCCAAGTTCAAAGTAGTAAGATAAAACAACATCTTTTGTTGCCAACTTTTAAATTCTATTCCATTGAACTTTTCTGTTTTTTCACCATGGTTCATGGTATAAAAGGTGTAGAAGAAGAACAAATTATACTAACAAAATTGATATCCATATTTCTTGCAAATATATATATATATATATATATATATATATATATATTTATATTAACTTATCTCACAGTAAATGATTTGTCAAGGCTAGTACTTGGTAATATATCCTTAAGACAATTATGCTCTTTTTATGGTGCTTAGAATTGATAGCACTTGTCTCCCAGGATACAATGACACTATATACTTTAGCAGCACTATAAAAAGTATACTCTATGAACCAAAGTAATGCTCAGACTCTCTCACACAAAATTAACTAAGAAACTAATGAAGAAATAAGGCTTGAAAAACTCTAATATGCTTGAATGCTTGAGAATTAAATGATTAAAAAGGTTGGCCCCTCCTATCTATTTATAGGAGGGGTTGGTGACCCTTCGGAAGGGCACTTCACCTCTGAAAATTATGAAAAGGTATATTCGGTATCTTTTGTTCAAAACGACGTAGTTTTGATCATTTACAGAATATGCGCAACTATTCAGACCTATAAAATGACGTAGTTTTAGCATCAGCAGAACCAAAACTACTTAGTTTTAGGCTTAGAAGAAAAGGCGCGACAAAAACGACATAGTTTTGGGTCGCCCGTTCAGGCTTATACCCTTTCAGCAGATATCGCTTCTCAAAACGACGCAATTTTGGTAATATAATAAATACCGCTTTTCAAAACGACATAGTTTTGACAATAAACGACACAATTTTGATAATAGAATTAAATAAATAAATTTTAATTAAAAAAAATTAAATAAATTTTGTCCAAAAATTATATCTGAGACCTGCACCCGTGCTGCGTGCGCCAGGGCCGGTAGGCCGTGGCGCGTGTGGGTTCGAACCTAGCCTTGGCTAGGTCCTCTCCCCTCCACAAAAGTGGGGTGCCCCTTGGGGCCTGTTAACGCCAAGATCTTTCAACGTGCCTCAATCACGTAAGAGCATGTCCAATCCTGCACAGTTCAACAGCTCAATACCAGAAGCTTGACGGCTTGGACCATTGAGGGATAACTCTGGCATGAGAGTCAGTATAGGCAGATACAAGGATTATCACAGAGGATAAGAACTCTAGTGTGTTGATAAGATAAAATATCAGTTATCGCATTTGTTATGTATCTGATCCTCATATACTCCAGCTCCGATTTTGCGTGCCATCGACCTTCCTGACAGCATCACTCAACAGGTAGCTTACCTGCTGATCCCATCAGCTTTGTCCACCACCGACCGAATCTGTCTAATCCTCATTAATGCAATGCAGGATAACAGTCAACCGTTATCTTTGTTATCATTACCGGTCAAAGCACAAATGGAAACATTATTTACCCATTGGTTTCGGCCCAATGACTAGGCCCAATGCTTTCAGGACCCAAATAGAAATAACCCAATAGACTTAGCCCAATGGTCTGGCCCAATATGCATAAAATATCATGGACCAACATTGCCCCCCAGTCTTTTATTAAACAGACTGTTTAATAGAAGACTGTAAATGGTCCATTATGGTAAAAGAATTGTTGCAAGATCATATAGGGCCCAAAATAAAATGTCAAAATCCATTCAGTAAGAAATTAAAGCAACAAAAAAAATCAGAACCGAAAGCCCAATTTGAAAGCCCACTCCGGTTAAACACTCTCCAAATTCACCATCATTACTATCAATTAATGTGTCGCCTTCGTGTTCTGTGAACAACTAAAGAGACAACTGTTATAAAAATCCTTTTCCCCCAAATTTTGAAAATTTTACCAGCTCATTCGAAGTCTCAGACTCTCTAGCCTTTCTTCTTCCCCTCGAGCTCTCTCTCTTCTCCAACAATGGCTTCTCAAGATTCCGTTAAGGATATACATTTGTCTGTGACTCCTTTGACCATCATTCCTCCTTCCCCAAGCCCTACCAAAGCGGCTTCGGGATCAAACCCCAAATCAGCTGTTGCATCGTGTTGGGTAAAATCTATATACACACAACACGCAAGTATACGTGGTCAATAAGTAATATAGTAATAAGTAGAGTATCGTTCCCACTGAGACAAATTAGCAAGAAATTTTACCTTACAATTATCAATTTCCTATTAATCCTAATTTTATTAAACTATTCAATTTAATGATTAAAATTATGAAAACTAATTAATAAATAAATAAACTATCACAAAACAATCACAAATATCAAAATCTAAAATTTCAAACAATTAATGGAGAATTAGACTTATGATTTTACCCTAAGCTTCACTCTGATTTCTACACCTTTATTCCAATTCAAATCACTATCCTAGTTTATTAATTAAGAACAGGAATGTAGTATTAGCCACCTCTCGATGCACTAATACCGTATTAACTTAAATCCACAAATTAAATAAAAACAAGTTAAACACCTTAATCAACTAATTCACTATATCTCTATGTGAATTATAATTAAATAAGGTTTAAGATTAAGTTCCCTATCCGATTATATGCGATGTCAAGCATATCTCTACCTTAACATTCATCAAGATCCTGCTATTCACAAAATTCATGAACACATGCTATATTAACTAAGTCTAGATTCGAATATCCTCTCTCGATTCCATACAAATTAACAAAGAATTGATGATCAGGCAATTCATAAATTCAAGCTCAAATTAATATAGATAAACTGGAAAATAGCTTATTGAACTGGAAATCAAAGTTTACATAAAAGTGAATTAGCTCATCATAAATGAAATAACAACTGAAAAATTCAATGATAACATTCTTTCAATTACAAATAAAAGACTAAGAAGAAGATTAGAGAAAAATACCATTCACGTAGCCTAAATCTGCAATCGTCACAAAAATCTCTTCAAAATCTTCCTCCAAAGCTTGCTATGAAAAACTGGAATTAATTTCTGTAATATGCCTTGTGTATTCTTTAATTCGTTGTTAAATTCAGCAATATACATCCAACACACATTTTTCTAGTTAATTCCATAGAGTTCACTTGCCATCCAAATGCTAGAGTTCATGTCCCAGCAGAGTTCAAAATAAGAAAGGAGAGTTCAGCAGTCGAGACCCCCCGCCCCGACGAGGGTACATGCCTAAAACAGGCTCGCCCCGACGGGAATCCTTTCTGTTAGTTAATATTGAAGACCCCCTACCCCGGCGGGGGTACATAGGCAACAAGGGCCCACCCCGGCGGGTGTCTATTCTGCTAAATAATGCTGCTAACTTCCTGATTGCTTCCATAAATGTTCCAAATGAATTCAATTCTTCGTTAATCGCCACAACAACCACCCTACACATACAAGAACACAAAAAGAGTAAAAACGAACATAAAAACAACAAAGTAACAATGATTAAGTTTGAAATGGACAACGATACGTGGATATGAAATCCACTTATCAAAATCCCCCAAACTTAAACCGTTCTAGTCCTCGAGCACAAATTAAACTACATATTATGCAATGCAATGCAATGAGATGGAATGTATATAATCTACATAATCACGAGTTCAACAGTATCACAGAATCAAAATTATCTCACTGGCCTCAGAGAAAACAAGTAAACTCTACATTATTAATCACCAAAACCAATCTATAATTCCTTATTATTTCTCAAATTTTAAACCATTATCACTGGTATAGTGTGCGTGTGTGTTCAACATCCATGATAATTGATACGGACTCAAATTCAATACATAGCCAATTTCTTAGAAGGCATCATACAGTGCAAACTTAAAAATTTCAAAAATAGACAAGTTCCACTCGAATTCAAACATTTACCAAGATTAGGGAATCAAATAGGGTATTCATGCTTCTTCTTTTTTTCATTGATGGGGTCCCTTTGCTCTTATTTCCCGTTTTTTTTTCATATTTTTTTTCCTTTTCATAGATAGATGGTTGGTGAGTGCGTTTTACGCTACATCTCATGCTCGTGTTTATGGGGAGTATATTTTCCTCAACCCACCACAAAACTCAACTAGAATTTTTTTTCTTTTTTTTAAAGCTTATATACCCTACCTTTCTCTCCCAAACTTAAGTTCTTGCCTAATTCATCATTTTAATTGCTTATCCTGTCATTTTCTCATTCACCCTAGCATTATCCTTTAGAAAATCTTTATGTATCAATTTGAACTAACTAGTCACACAGATGTTATTAGCGTGCTAGCCTTTTTATACCAGTTTCAAACAAACAAAAGATTTGATTCATAACAGAAACTATATCACAGTTCTAATAATCAATGTTATATTGGTTAACTTATTCTCAATCTCATCATTGGCCCAAAATAACATGAACTGCAACACTGTTGGACATATGTAACACAATATGTAACTAATTTAATTTTTTTTCTGTTTTTCATTTTTTAGATAAAATCAAACATAACATGACGTAATGCAATAACAAAAACAAAAATAAAAAATGCAATAATAAAAGTGACCTAAACTACTATGAACTAATATGCAATGACAAATGTAAGCATAACTAATGACATTATGCATGCAAACAAGAATTTAAATTCCCAAACTTAAGTAATATAATGCCCTCATTGGATGAATAATCGCAATTAAGTGTGTGATGACTTCCCTACAATCACCTAAGTCTGGGGAGGTGGTGGTTGATCTTCTTCCTCTGAATCACTTGGCATTAGCATGGGCTACTAATATGGAAATTGCGCAGCTGGGTTGAAGCTCTGAAGTGTCATTTTAAGTGAAGCGAAAGAAGTGTTCATAGCGTCAAATATATGTTCTTGCCTCAATGCGAGTCACCGCATCTCCCGACGTGCTGCCTTGTTGTGTGCATCTATTTGACGTTAAAAATCAAGAAACTGATGTGACGCCCCCAAAACAGGTATACATCACCCATCTTGAGTCACCAGATACATGGTACATAAATTCAAATACAACTTAATTATACAACATTCGTGTAAAGTACGACAAAACATAGCTGAGAGTTTAAACAAGAATATTATCATCTAGACAATATCCACACTCAATGGTGTCCTCATTACAATTATTATCACATTATTCCGTAAAATAGTGAGGACTACTAAATACATTTATCCTGGACCATCACTCCATTCCCCGACTCGTCCCAGCTATATTCTCATTTCTTGAAGAGAACAACGAAAGAAAGGGTGAGCTCAACTAGCCCAGTAAAAAATATTATGACTAAGATAATGCAGAATAAATTATCCTTAGCCTTCAACAGTATAACAACTGATAGAATACAATAGATAACAAGTTTTAGATCAACAACTGAAGCGGAAATAAGCAATCCATTAGAAGAGTCAAGTAGAGCATAAAATCTACTATCTTCTATGATTTAAAAAGTTTTTCACCAACTTTATCGCTGAGACTCAGCTTAATAAATAAAATCAAATCATCCCTGCACCACGGCCAAGGATATTTATGTAATCATCAAGGGTCATGATTATACCGAATAATCCCTAGTCATAATCATACCAACAACTGTCCATCAATGAACTACAAGCTAATGATGACTTTTACCATATCATTCGTCACATTACGGTCATGATTATACCAAATAATCCCTGGTCATAATCAAACCAAGTCCATCTATGCACATAAGCCAAAGATGACTTTAATCACAATATAAGCATGAGGATGATGACAATGACATAATAATTCAATAAAACAAGTTCAAGGATAAATTTTAAAGATTTATAATTTAATTTATCCAGGAATCAATAACGTCCAAATTGTCAACATGATACTGCTTTGTAGAGTAAAATTCAAGAATAATATTCATGTACCAAAAATAATTTGGACAGAAAGAAATATATTTTTCAGGTGAATAGTACCCCGTGAATAGTACTTCGAGAATAGTACCCCGTGAATAGTACCCTGACACGAAAAGTGTCTCGAATACCCGAGTGAATGATACTAGAGTGAATAGTAATCGGGTGAATAGTAACTCGTGAATAGTAACTCATGAATAGTATTCCAGCACGAAAAGTACCCCGAATACCCGAGTGAATAAGACTAGAGTGAATAGTAACCCATGAATAGTAACTTGTAACAGAAAAATACCAAAGAAAATGATATTTCATGATGAGTACAAAAGAAATGATATCCCAGATGAGTATAATAGAATATACGAAACTGCAAATGGATTTTCACCCGCCATGTGGTAATCCACGTAGACAGATTATTTCCACAATTTAATAAAGAATGAATACGAGGATCATTTACCGTAGCGTAAATGCGGTAATCCACATGTAAACGAGTTATTCCAACAGAATAATAAAGAATGGAATAACAGAAGAATTCACTATGCATGTGATAGACCGCATAGATAGGTTATTCCAACAGAATAATAAAGAATGGAACCAGTCAATGCGTAATCCGCATGCATGTGATATATTCCAAATGTAATAATAAAGAATGGAATAACAACGAATTCACCGTGCATGCGATAGAATCGCACAAACAAAGTTATTCAACATAATAATAAAGAATGGAACCAGTCACGCGTAATCACATGCATGTGATATTCAAATGTAATACTAAAGAACGGAACCAGTCATGCAAAATCGCACGCATGTAATATTCCAAATGAATAATAAAAAGAATGGAACCAGTCATGCATAATCCGCACGACGAGGATATTCCAATAGAATAATAAAGAATGGAATAACAACGAATTCACTGTGCATGCGATAAACCGCATGCATGTGTTATTCCAACGTAATAATAAAGAATGGAATAATGTAAGAATTTCACCGTGTATGCGGTACTTTTGCATGACAAAGTTATTCCAACATAATAATAAAGAATGGAATAACAACCCTTACAAGTATTGAAAGAAAATAACTCTCTTCATGAATACGAAAGAATAATACCCCTTACCTTAGAAGAAAATTGAATACTGGAATAGTGAGGTAGCATGCTTCTCTTCTTCTTTCTCTCTATAATTTCTCTCTATAATAATTGCTCTATAGCTTTAGTGAATTGGTGAGAAATGAAGGAAGAATGAGCTTCTATTTATAGGAAAATATAGTTTCGATAATTGCACATTTTGGGGCTCAAAATATTACAGTATAATACCTCCCTCTTTTCCTTTATTTTTAATTTAGTCCTGCAAGTATTATCAAACTTGCACCACCTCCCCTAATAGTAAATCATGTGAATCAATATAACCTCCAGACATCAATTATTATCGAAATAAATGTCGATTTTCACTAACACTAATAATTCCAACACAATGGGACTATCAATTTCATCTTTAATCAACACAAACTTATTCATCATTAATATTATAATTCACAATATTTAACAACTAGGTCGTTTCCAAACCTTTCCTTAACAGAACTTCTAGACATTGTCAATATTGCAAATAATAATATAAATAACTTTGTCGTCTCAATTATTGATTTAATAATATTACATATTATGCAGATGATACTGTGACAATAATTGAATCAATAATATGAGAGATATGATCGTGAATTATGTAGCGAGAATTGAGTATAACCGGTGACTTTTACGTAAGCATCAATAATCAATACTGCAGTGATACTATGCAACCACATGCGTATTCATCGTACTTTTTACTACCGGTAGTTCAACAGTTTTAACTAACGGTAACACTTTCGTAGTTATTTTTACAAAAAGATAATTACATGCGTTTCTTAACTACGACAATACTTCCGTTGTGGGGTCCACCAATGATTGTGACATTGTACGGATATTCCCCGACAAAAGAATATTCCCCAACAAAACGAATATTATATAACAACTTTCTTACTTTGAAAAATTTATAAATATTACCCACAACTATAACATTATATCAAATCCACACCATAATATTCAAAAAAAATATTTCGAGAAAATTAAATCTTTATTCATTAAATTTGGGGTTTTACAACTGAGGACTGGATAATGCCTCGGACTGCGGTACCTGCTCGGTTCCTTGATCTCCCATAGTCTCATCCTCATCCTCCGAGGAGTCTGCAGCATCAACTTCATCCTCCGAAGTCGATGGAAAAATAAACCCCAGACCTCGAGGATGGGAATCGCCCCCGGCCCATACTGAATATCGCGCTATCATTCTAGAGTCTAGCAACAGCATCGGCATCTGTATGGGGTCATCGTCAGACCATCTCACACCCGCTTGGTGACACAACCCACATATGTGTGATGGGTGTGGCAAGCTGCCCGAAAAGTTTCCTCGTAAGCACCAGCGGATGGAAAAACATATAATGGCCCCAACGTCAATTATGAAGTCTTGCACAATCGCATATAGTAGTAAAGCCTTCTCTTTGGTCACGTCTGAGGTGTGTTGGGATGGATACAATTTAGCACATAAGAATGTGTACCAAATTTTACCATACCAACTGAGATCTTTGCTATGAAAAATTGTGCCTCCCTTCCGACCTTTGATCTATGTTGTT
Organism: Panax quinquefolius; assembly: GCA_020205615.1. NCBI lineage: Eukaryota > Viridiplantae > Streptophyta > Magnoliopsida > Apiales > Araliaceae > Panax > Panax quinquefolius. The sequence continues at coordinate 114,186,585 of CM035157.1, read as the reverse complement.
CCCGGCTTAGTCATTTCTTTGAGTATTGCCTCATAGTCTAGATCAAAATCACGTAAGTGGGCATATTGGCATTGTTGAGGCACACGCAGTTGATAAAAAGTGTTTATGGCATCAGCATTGAACGGGACTAAGTGACTCCGCACATAAGCATTGAAGGGGGCTTTGTCCTCGGCGTTCGCATAAAACTCCTTGACTATGTTGACCACGGCGGGTTCCGGTTCGTCGGTGAATTTATTCCAACCCTTCTGATAGATTTGCTGCATCATCTCCCCATCAACATGATTCGGTGCCAACCCCTGCTCCGGTGTAAGGGCTTTTGTCATCAAATAATCATACCGACGTCATTTATGGCGACACTTATAAATTCCGTGATCGAAGGTCCGTATCCGGTTGTGCAGACCTTCTCTCTCTCTCCCCTTTGGCGTTTCGATGTGGGTTGCCATTCCATTGACTCTCGAATGCTTGTATCATAGTATCTCCCCCCCCAAACTTGGTTCATACACACTGTCGAACACTTGGTGGGCACAGACAAGTTTCCCCCAAACTTGTCATTTTTATGTGGCAATTATGGTGAATGAAGTTGAAGAACTCGAAAATAGGGTACTCATGCTCACATGCACGATGAATTCCCACAGTAAGAACCCTAATTCGTGGCTTCCTGAGTTCAATTTGAATGAAAATGATAAACTTGGGTTGTGAGTGTGTGTTTTATATAGAGGTGATGTAATGGAGAGAAATAAGGGCAGTGGATTGATGGAGTGAAGTAATGGGTTGATGGGAGAATATGTGATGAATGTTGGCAAAATCGTGGGTTGAGGAATGGGAGTAGTGGGAGTGATGTGGAGAATTATTTGAGGAAGAAATAATGAAGGTTATCACTTCCATAACCGCCTTAACACCGCTTCACTTCGGACCCCGCTCAAAGGGTATTAAGTATAAACAGTCCTCCTCGGCGAGCATACACTCTGCTAATTCGATTGGGGGACCCTCGCCCCGACGGGGGGTGCAAGGTTAAATAGGCCCGCCCCGGCGGGCATGCCTTTTGTTAAATTCCTGGGGAGACCCCCTCCCCGGCGGGGGGTACAAGGCTAAACAGGACCGCCCCGACGGGCATACTTTCTGCTAATTGACTCTTTTTCTCATCTTTTCTTCATGTTAAGCCACTCAATGTACATTTCCCCATCCTACAAGACATGAAACATATGAATTAGTGGATTGTTGATCAAATAGAGCATTGTCGAGAGATTAACAAGACTTTTACTATATAATACCTACCTAATAACTTAATAAAAACTATATTCTAACAATTATGATTGAAAATACAAAAAATAAATGTATGATTGGGTTGCCTCCCAATTAGCGCTTGATTTTAAGTCATTCAGCCTGACTACTTCCTGTTCATAGTACATCGGACAATGTGATGGCGATGACATCGGTGTTGGACTCGCCACCCCAAAAGTGCTTTAATCGTTGACCGTTAACTTTAAAAGTTTCTAAAGGATTCCAACTGTAGAGTTCAATGGCGCCATGAGAGAACACCCTTTTTATGGTGAATGGTCCCGACCATCTTGACTTAAGCTTTCCTGGGAACAATCTCAGCTGTGAGTTGAACAAAAGGACTGATTGCCCCGGCTCGAATGTTCTATGCATAATTTTCTGGTCGTGCCATCTCTTGACCTTTTCCTTGTATAACTTGGAGTTCTCGTAGGCTTAAAGGCAAAATTCGTCGAGCTTATTTATTTGCAGTAATCACTTTTCCCCTACAGCTGCTTGATTGAAATTGAGTTTCTGAATCGCCCAATAAGCCTTATGTTGTAACTCGACCGGTAAGTGACAAGCCTTTCCGTACAGTAGTTGATATGGTGACATCCCGATCGGTGTTTTATACGCAGTCCGGTATGCCCATAATGCATCGTCCAACCGGAGCGACCAATCCTTTCGATTCGGGTTCACCACTTTTTCCAAGATTTTCTTGACTTCCCTGTTTGACACCTCAGCCTGCCCACTGGTTTAGGGATGATAAGCCGTCGCTACCTTGTGGTTGACCCCATACCTTACCAATAGAGCTGTAAATGATTTGTTGCAAAAAGTGACTACCTTCGTTACTTATAATTGCTCTCGGCGTGCCAAACCTCGTAAAAATGTTCTTCTGTAGGAATTTAAGAACCACCTTGGAATCATTAGATGGGAGTGCTGCAGCTTCAACCCACTTTGAGACATAATCTACTGCGAGTAGAATGTACTGATTATTAAGTGACGAAGGGAATGCCCCCATGAAATTGATGCCCCATACATCAAAAATTTCAACTTCAAGAATTATTTGTAGAGGCATCTCATTCCTTTTCAAAATGTTGCCCACCCTTTGACATCTATCACATGTTTTGACAAACTGGTGGGCATCCTTAAATAATGTAGGCCAATAAAACCCGAATTACAGCACCTTTGCTACTGTCCTCTCACTACCATAATGTCCACCATACGCAGATGAGTGACACTCATGTAGTATGTTCTTCACTTCACTGTAGGGCACACACCTTCTAATCATCTTGTCGGCGCACTACTTGAATAGATAAGGTTCGTCCCACATGTACCATTTTACGTCATAAAGAAATTTCTTTTTCTGCTTCCTTGTAATATCAGGTGGAAGGATGTTGCACACTAGATAATTCGTATAATCCGCGTACTAAGGAAATTCTGCATTTATCCTAAATAATTGCTCATTCGGGAATGATTCGTTGATTTCACACTTGTCCTCTTTCAGTTTCTCTTGATTTTCCAGCCTAGACAAATGATCGGCGAATTGATTCTCCGTCCCCTTTCTATCCTTTATTTCTAGATCAAACTCTTGTAGAAGGAGAATCCATCGGATAAAGCGTGGCTTAACATCTTTTTTCTCAATTAGGTACCGAATAGCCGAATGATCCGTGTAAACTATCACCTTAGTCCCGATCAAGTATGCCCTGAATTTGTCAAACGCATACACCACTGTAAGCAATTCCTTTTCTGTAGTTATGTAATTCATTTGAGTCTCTGTGAGTGTCTTGCCTGAATAATATATGGCGTGAAATACCTTCTCTCGGCGTTGACCCAAAATAGCCCCAACCGCATAGTCGCTTGCATCACACATCAGCTCGAAAGGCATATTCCAATCCGGTGCGACAATCACGGGGGCTGTAGTCAACTTCTTCTTCAATAATTCGAAAGCCAACTTACATTCCTTATCAAAATTGCAAACAGAATCCTTCTCTAAAAGACTGTATAAAGGTTTTGTAATTTTAGAGAAGTCCTTTATGAATCTCGTGTAGAACCCAACATTTCCCATAAAACTTCTAATTCCCTTTACTGAACTCGGTGGAGGCAGTTTCTCGATTGTTTCCAACTTAGCTTTGTCAACCTCCAATCCTTTAGCCGATACCTTGTGACAGAAAATTATGCCCTCATCAACTATGAAGTGGCATTTTTCCCAGTTAAGTACAAGGTTCGAGTCTTTGCTTCTCTGTAGCACCATCACCAAATTCCCTAGGCAAGTATCAAAATTGTCCCCATGGACAGAAAAGTCGTCCATGAATACTTCCACATTTTTCTCCACCATGTCTGAGAAGATGGCCATCATACACCGTTGGAAGGTAGCAGGTGCATTACACAAACTGAACGACATCATCCTGAATGCGAATGTGATGTAAGGGCATGCAAATGTAGTCTTCTCTTGATCCTCAGGAGCGATGACGATCTGATTATAGCCCGAGTATCCATCCAATAAACAATTGTATTCATGTCCCACCAATCTGTCCAATATTTGATCGATAAAGGGCGGTAGAAAATGATCTTTGCGGGTTACCTTATTCAACTTCCTATAGTCCATGCAAACCCTCCAGCCTGTCACTGTTCTTGTCAAAACTAGCTCGTTATCCTCATTCTGTACCACGGTCATTCCCCCCTTTTTCGGCACATACTGAACCGGACTAACCCACTTACTGTTGAAAATTGGGTAGATGATACCGACATCCAACAATTTCAGAATTTCCTTCTTTACCACTTCCTTCATGATTGGGTTGAGTCGTCGTTGTTGCTCCACCGTCAATTTTGCATCGTCTTCCATCAAAATCTTGTGCATGCAAAAAGAAGGGCTGATTCCCTTGATATCCGCTATCGTCCATCCTATCATTGATTTATGTTCTCTAAGCACCCTCAACAACTTTTCTTCCTGCAAATCGTTAAGTGCAGCAAAAATAATAACAGGTAAAGAATTTGAATTGCCTAAATACGCATACCTGGGGTGTTTAGGGTGTGGCTTAAGTTCCAGAGTTAGTGGCTCCTCCAATGATGGTTTCATCCTTGCTGTGGCTTTCTCCTCCGTGTGCAATAGTTCAAATGGTGCTCTGAATCAGCTAACTCGTGGAAATGAGTTTAACATCTGCAAGTAATCCACAAATTTTGGGTCATCAAACTCTTCATCCCCCAATAATGTTGTTTCTAATGGATCGTTGACCAAACTCTTGCCCATGTCTTCACTGATAATCTGCTCAATTATATCCATCCTAAAACATTCTTCCTCATCCGTAGGGAATTTCATGGCCTTGAACACGTTAAATTTGATTTCTTGATCTTGGACTCTCATAGTAAGTTCACCTTTTTGTACGTCGATGAGTGTCCTACCCGTGGCCAAGAAAGGTCTCCCTAGGATAATCGGGATGTTCTTGTCCTCCTCAAAATCCAAAATAATAAAATGTGCGGGGAATATAAATTTATCCACCTTAACCAATATGTCCTCTACTATGCCTCTCGGATATGTGACTGACCTATCTGCTAACTGCAATGAAATATTCGTAGGCTTTGGTGTGGGTAAACCCATTTCTGTGTACACTGATAAAGGCATAAGGTTCACACTCACCCCCAAATCATATAAACACTTATTAAATGACATGTTCCCGATCGTGCATGGAATAGTGAAACTCCCCGGGTCTTTCAAATTTGGTGGCAACTTCCGCTGTAGCACCGCACTACACTCCTCTGTTTAATGTCACTGTTTCAAAGTCTTCTAATTTCTTTTTCCCCCTTTCATGAACTTCGCATAACTTGGCATCTGCTCTAGGGCTTCTACGAACAGGATGTTAATATGAAGTTTCTTAAAAACTTCTAAAAACTTTGTGAACTGCTTATCTAATTTCTATTTTTGGACCCTCTGCTGAAACGATGATGGAGGATACACAACTGGCTTGTCATCTAACTTTGTTTTCTCACTTTTCTTATCCTCACCCTTGTTTCCTTCAACCACTTTGTTGTCATCAAATTTTTTATTCGATATTGCTGAATTTTCTGCATCTTTACCAACGAGATATTTTCCACTCCTCAACGTAATTGTCTGACACTGTTCGTGGTTTCCCTTCGGATTTCTCTCGGTATCACTCGGTAGGGTCCCTTGTGGCCTGTTATTCAATGCTAAGGCAATTTATCCATCTGATTTTCCAAATTCTTGATGGCCATTGCTTGGTTTTTCATCGCTGCCTCATTTCTTGTTATGTACTTCGACAACAACTCCTCTAAATCTGATTTTCTTTCCTGATGTTGAGCCGGTTGTTGGTGATTTTGAAAACCTGGGGGATAAGATGGTCGTGGAGCTTGATGTTACTGATTATTGTTCCACGAGAAATTTGGGTGATTCCTATTCCCCTGGTTGTAAGTATTTTGGTACATATTCTGTGGACCCCCTGTTGTAGCTACCTACGAATTAGATGGATGCTGGATTGATTGCGCATTGATCTGTAGGATGGTCACCCGCACATAATTCACATACGACCGCAACCTGCTGTACCTGAGCCCCTATCATAGCATCTAATTTCTTGGAAAGCGCAGAAATTTGCGCTTGTATTGCTGTCACCCCATCTACTTCTAACACTCCAGCCGCCTTTTCTTGTGTCATTCTTGCTTTGGGCCACTGGTAGTTGTTAGCCGCCATTGTCTCAATCAAATTGTAGGCCTCCTCACATTGTCTCAATCAAATTGTAGGCCTCCTCATAACTCTTTGCCATGAATGCTCCATTCGACGCTGCATCAATAATGGTCTTGAGATTCCCATGTTGTCCGTTATAAAAAGTATTCATTTACAGCCATTTAGGCAATCCATGATGCGGGCACTTTCTGAGAAACTCTTTATATCTCTCTCATGCCACATATAATGACTCCCCATGTTACTACTCAAACATCGTTATCTCATTCCTCATTTTTGCAGTTTTTGCCGGTGGGAAAAATTTGGCAAGGAATTTCTGAGCTAAGTCTTCCCACGTAGTTATCAATCCCGGCGGTAGAGAGTGTAACCAAATTTTTGCCATGTCCCGTAAGGTGAATGGCAACAAGCAAAGTCTCACAGTATCATTCGACACCCCGTTATACCTGAAGGTGTCGCAAATCTCCAGAAAGCTGACTAGATGTTCATTCGGATCGTCATTTGCCAATCCCCCAAACTGAACTGAATTCTGGATCATCTGAATCGTGCCAAGCTTGATTTCGAATGTATTTGTAGCAATTGCAGGCCTGGTGATGCTTGACTGTAGTTTAGTCACCTTGGGTGTGGTGAAGTCCCTCAACGCTTTCTGATCTTCAGCTGCCATTGCCTCTTCTTTCTCAGAATTTTCAAAGTCTTGCCTCGATTCCTTGACCCACTTACTTAACCTCTGGAACCGTTTCTTAATATCGTCCTCAAAAAGCAGCAAGTCTGAATTTTTGGACCGAGTTTGCATATACCACTTCAAAAACCTGAAATAAGAGAAACAAAACAAAAATAAAAATGTTTAAGTAAAACTGGACTAATTAAACTGATATTGTAAAAATATTAAAATCTATACTAAATTTATCCCCGGTAACGGCACCAAAAACATGTTGGGTAAAATCTATATACACACAACACGCAAGTATACGTGGTCAACAAGTAATATATTAATAAGTAGAGTATCGTTCCCACTGAGACAAATTAGCAATAAATTTAACCTTACAATTATCAATTTCCTATTAATCCTAATTTTATTAAACTATTCAATTTAATGATTAAAATTATGGAAACTAATTAATAAATAAATAAACCATCACAAAAAAATCACAAATATCAAAATATGAAATTTCAAACAATTAATGGAGAATTAGACTTATGATTTTACCCTAAGCTTCACTCTGATTTCTACACCTTTATTCCAATTCAACTCACTATCCCAGTTTATTAATCAAGAACACGAATGTAGTACTAGCCACCTCTTAATACACTAATACCGTATTAACTTAAATCCATATATTAGATAGAAACAAATTAAACACCTTAATCAACTAATTCACTATATCTCTATGTGAATTATAATTAAATAAGGTTTAAGATTAAGTTCCCTATCCGATTACATGCGATGTCAAGCACATCTCTACCTTAACATTCATCAAGATCCTGCTATTCACAAAATTCATGAACACATGCTATATTAACTAAGTCTAGATTCGAATATCCTCTCTCGATTCCATACAAATCCACAAAGAATTGTTGATCAGGCAATTCATAAATTCAAGCTCAAATTAATATAGATAAATTGGAAAATAGCTTATTGAACTGGAAATCAAAGTTTACAAAATCATCGTTTCACTTAAGGATCCACCATAAACCTAAAAAGTGAATTAGCTCATCATAAATGAAATAACAACTGAATAATTAAAAGATAACATTCTTTCAATTACAAATAAAAGACTAAGAAGAAGAATAGTGAAAAACACCCTTCACGTAGCCTAAATTTGCAATCGTCACGAAAATCTCTTCAAAATCTTCCTCCAAAGCTTGCTATGAAAAACTGGAATTAATTTCTGTAATATGCCTTGTGTGTTCTTTAATTCGTTGTTAAATTCAGCAATATACATCCAACACACATTTTTCTAGTTAATTCCATGTCCAATAGAGTTCACTTGCCATCCAAATGCTAGAGTTCATGTCCTAGTAGAGTTCAAAACAAGAAAGGAGAGTTCGAAGTTGAGACCCCTACCCAATGGGGTACATGCTTAAAAAAAGCAGCCTTGCCGTGGCATCCTTTCTGTTAGTTGATATTGAAGACTCCTTTTACGGGGTACATTAACAAAAAAAGCTCCAGCCCTTGGCCTACGGGGTCTATTCTATTTGAACAATCTTCTTAATTTCACGATTACTTCCATAAATGCTCCAAATGACTTCAATTCTTCGCTTATCGCCACAACAACCACCCTACACATACAAGAACACAAAACGAGTAAAAACGAACATAAAAACAAGAAAGTTACAACGATTAAGCTTGAAATGGACAACGATACGTGGATATAAAATCCACTTATCACATCGAGCAAGAATCCACCTTCCAAACCCACTCCAAAACCTACTAAAATTTTTAAATATGAGGAACAATTCCCACATGCCAACACCCCATCTGCTCTCTCAGAGAATGATCTGCGCAACGCCTGAGTATGTTACTCCATCCCAGACACCCATCACATGAGACTGCCTTCTTCCTCCGAGAGGATGTACCAAAGGCCTAATGGTTGGACTGCCATTCCACTTACCATCTTGGAGAAGGAAGTTCGTTTCCCTCTTCGTTTTTGTCGTTACTCTATTAGGGTTCGTAGGTGTGGGATTCGCCCAATTAGTCCCCAACTCCTATATCCACATCTTGGCCTTTATCGCGTTCTGTCATGAGGTAGGGGTTACACCCACCCTTGACTTCTTCTCTGTTTACTATGCTGGACCATCTCGCAAAAAGGGATTCAAAGCCCTAAGTAAGCAGTCCCCGAAGGCTGGTGAGAACTTTGAAAGGCGCTCCTTGATAAGCACTCCTTCAAGTAACAAAGGATGACATAAGGAGTGGCTATTCGTCAAAGGACCAAAAATTTACTCTCTCCCAGACTGGACCACTACTGAGAAGCTATCTGCAGATGTTGGGGACATCTCCGAAGAACGCATCAATGAAATGATAATGCTTCTAGAGAACTTCCCGAAGAAGGAGTGGAGCTTCGAACTTCTTACCAAGCAGGCGTGATTATACGACCACAAGTGTAAGTCTCAAACCCCCTACTTGTATAATTCTTGAAATCTTCAATAACATTAGTTTTGAATGATTGTTTCATATCCTTGGCAGTATCTCTGATTAAACCAACCTCTTCTGACCGAAAAGATCTTGAGGCCTTTCTGTCTGCTAAAGATCCTGAATTTGTTGATGAACCCCAAGCTGTCGAAACACAAACAGTCAATCTCCCAATTACAGAACCCCCTCCACTAACAGAATCTACTCAAACTCGTTGGAAGAAGAAAGCTGCCTGAAAAGCCAAACCGGCTCCTCCTCCACCATTCAATGAAAGTTTGCTTGACATGCCTCTGGACGAACGGACTCGAGTCCTTCGTACCAAAAAGAGGAGAACTAAAATAACCCCCCTCTCTGCTGAAGACCTCTGGGTACCCACTTTCGAAGCCATTCCACCCCCTGTGATTCCAGTTGAAATTGATGAGCCCGAAATCGAACTTGAGGAACAAGTTGAACCCACTCCTCCCCTTGTTCGAAAAAGAAAACACCCTTAAGATAGCTCAAAGATTCCTCCTCCTGACCAAACAACTACTCAACCCCCTCCTCCTCCTGAACAAACAACTACTCAACCCCCTCCTCCTCTTGAACAACCCAGGCCTTCGTCACCAAGGCCCTCCTCATCCGAAGTCAGGCCAGAAGCTGTGGCATCTCCCACATTATGGCCGAAACTTAATGAGAGTTTTCCATTCCAACTCTATAACATCTTCATGCATGATACCGATGATCATCGGTTTGGAAATAGCTCCATTATGGACTTGATTGACGAAGGAATGAAGTATCAAGCCAAAGTAAGTTATTCAAAACTTATTTTCTTGAGATTATGTATATCCATCTGATGGTGACTGATTAATTCTGAATGTGTAGGCAAATGAGATCTTCTGGTGTCTTAGTCCCAAATATAAATAATCTGAAGTCGAAGAAGACGCTGCCCAACGAGAAAATACTATTCTGAAGTCGGCGCTAAATAAGGAGAGAAGTGACCACGGTACTGCTCTTTTCAATAATGAGTGCCTTCACAAAGATCTCCATAATATTAAAGAAAAATTGGAGACGATCGAGGCCACTCACCGAATCACGGTCAATATGAACGTAGACCTGATTCATAGAAATGAAATTCTAGTGCAGAAAAGTGAGTCTCTTGCCAAAGCTAACCGAAGCCTGGCACTTCAAGTTAATGAGTTCGAAACCAGTGAACTGCGACATTTAAAAGAACGTCAAAAGCATGATGATGAGGTTCGAGAGCTTTGAGCCCTTAGAGACTTGGTTCCACCATTGGCCGAAGATCTCCACAAAGATATCCAGAAGAACTACCGAAAATCAGCTGAGCTGAATGAGGAAATTGTTCGGATGTTTTCTGAAGGGTACGAAAAATGCCAAAGCAAAGGCAAGGCAAATCTTGTCAAAGCCAAGGTAGATCCATCTCTCCTCGACTCATCGGATGGAGAAGACGATGCTTGAAGATGACTTCCCTTCTTTTCAGACTTAGAACTTCTTGTAAAAAATTTCTAACTTTTTATGTAAACAATTTAATATTAATGAAATATTAACTTCGTTCCTCATTACTCCTTCATGATCATTTCTTGTCAATAATTCACCATTAATCAACTTAAAAAATGTACAAGCTCTTTTTTAAACTTAACTTAAACGGTTAGTCAATATTCAAGTGAACTATATAACAGATAAGATTTAAGCAATAACACAATCCGAACTCAACACTTGAACAAAATGAGGTAATAAAGTAATGTAATACTTATTCGTTATCGAAGTGTGAGACAGATCTGCAAAAATCAATTCGTCATCTTTAAGACGAATAGTTCCACCCGAACCTCCGAATGCTATAGAAACTCCAGAACAATCAATTCGCCATTGAATGGTCGAATTTACCATTGAATGGTAGGCAAGTCCACCTGAACCTCGTTACACCTTAAAGAGTTCATAACAATTAATTATCATCGAAATGGTAGGCAAGTCCACCCGAACCTCCTTACACCATGAAAACTCCTTAACAATGTTTACCATCGAATGGCAAACAAGTCCACCCGAACCTCTTTACACTATGAAAACTCCTTAACAATTGGTTTACCATCGAATGGCAAACAAGTCCACCCGAACCTCCTTACACCATTGAATGGAATACCATTGAACAGAACACAATTTGGAGAAAAGGAATCTTTTATTGATGAAGATTAACATGATTACAAACTTTTGTGCATTGATACTATCTCTACTGATAATACTTCCGAAGCCTTCCAGCATGCCAAGTATTTTTTATCTCTTATCCATCTAATGCCCTTAACCGATAGGTCCCTGACTTCGGTACTTCAACAACTTTATAAGGACCTTCCCAGTTCGGCATTAACTTTCCCAAATTCTGAGGCATAGAAGCTTCTACTTACCTAAGAACGAAATCTCCCACTTCAAACCTTCGAAGCTTTACCCCCTTGTTATAGTGCTTAGCTACACGACGCTGATAAGCTGCCAATTTGATCAAAGCTGTCTCTCTGACTTCTTCTAGAAAGTCCATATTGGCCTTCAGCCCTTCATCGTTGTATATCTCCTTAAATTGACTAACCCAAAGACTTATAGATCCAATCTCTATAGGGACCAAGGCATCAGTACCATAAGCCAACCTGAAAGGTGAATCTTCCGTTGTAGTCCTCGCAGTAGTTCGATAAGCCCATAACACACTGAGTAGTTCTTCTGGCCATCTTCCTTTAGCCTCATCCAATCTACGCTTGATCCCATTCAGAAGCGTCCTATTGGTTACTTCAACCTGCCCATTAGACTGTGGATGAGCTATGAAGTCTTTCTGTACTGAACCCCCAGTTCCTTCAAAAATGCTTCAAACTTTGATCCCACAAACTGGCGTCTGTTGTCCGATATCACCACCTTTGGAATGACAAAATGAAACACTATAGATTCCTTTAAAAACTTAAAACACTCCTGTTCTATTATCAATCTAAGTGGTTTTGCTTCAACCCATTTGGTCATATAATCAATTGCTACTATAACGAAACTGACCTGACCTTTAACTTTCAGCAATGGACCCAGTATATCTACCCCCCAGACAGCAAAAGGTATAGGAGATAAAATTGAGTATAACTCTTCTGGTGGCTAATGTGGGATAATACTGTTCAACTGACACTTCGAACACTTCTTCACATACTCAGTAGCCTCTTTAAAGATTGTGGGCCAATAATACCCCTGACGAAGTAATTTGTATGCTAAAGACTTTGCAGCCATGTGATCACCACAGATACCTTCATGAACTTCTCGAAGAACATAATCAGCTTTAGAAGGAACTAAACATTTCAACAACAGAGATGAAAAGGCCCTTCGAAAAAGATCCCTATCAATAAGCATAAAATTGGCAGTTTTATATTTAACCTTCTTAGCCAGAATCTGATCTGAGGGAAGTACGCCATCTTCTAGATAAGTTAAATAAGGAGTCATCCAGCAGTTTGAACGCTCTATGCACAATACCACTTCATGCTGGATACTTGGTTATTTCAAAATTTCTAAATACACCGAGCCATCAAAAGAGTTTGCTTCAGTGGTAGCCAATTTTGATAACGCATCGGCAATGGAGTTGTCATTATGATCAACTCCCTAAAACTCATAAGAAAGGAAATACTAAAGTCGATCTTTCAACTCTGCTAGGTACTTTATCATTCGTGAACCTCGAGCTTCATACTCCCCTAAAATCTATTTAACAACCAACTAAGAGTTACTGTAGATGATTATCCTCTGCACTTCAAGACTCTTCGCCAGTCGTAATCCTGCTAGGACTGCTTCATACTCTGCCTCGTTGTTCGTTGCTCTGAACCCGAATCTGATGGCCTACTGCACTTTGAATCCCTTCGGACTCATCAAAATAATCCCTGTTCCACTGATGTCCGAAGTAGAAGATCCATCTGCATACAACATCCACAAACTCTAATTCTGTTGAAGTACTATAACTGCTCGGTCAGACACTTCAGCTTCTCCCAAACTATCGTCAACTTCCGAAAATGAACATTCAACCATGAAATCAGCCAAAGCTTACCCTTTGATTGCAGTCCGAGGATGATACTCTATGAAAAATTGGGACAACTCCATAATCCATGCAACAATTCTCCCTGAGACTTCAGGTTTTCCCTGCACCTTCTTCAATGGCTAATCCATATATACTATTATCAAATGACCTTGGAAATATTGCCGAAGCTTTTGACTAGCTATTATCAAGGCAAAGGCAAATTTTTAAAGGTTTGGATACCTCGTCTCAGCATCTCTCAGAACATGACTCACATAGTACACCGGATGCTGTATACCCCCAACTTCACATACCAGAACTGCTCCAACTGCCAACAAACTAGCTGCCAAATACAAGTACAATGGTTCGGCAGGAGATAGTTTTACCAATAAAGGAGCCGAAGACAAGTACTTCTTTATTCCCTGGAAAATGTCTTCACATTCTGAAGTCCACTGGAACGTCTTAGCATTCTTTTATCCATTCAACGTATCAAAGAATGGTAAACACCTTTCTACTGATTTGGACATGAATCTCCTCAAAGCTGTGATTCGACTTGTCAAGCGTTGTACATCTTTGTAAGATTGAGGGGACTTCATGTTTAAAATAGCCTGGATCTTTTCTGGATTGGCCTCAATAACCCTTTTACTGACTAGATAACCCAAAAATTTACCAGTACCAAGTCTGAAGGTACATTTGGTGGGATTTAGTTTCAAGTTGTAATGGCGTACCGTCTGAAAACATTCCTCCAAATCATCCAAATGTCCTTGTATAGTCATGCTTTTGACAATCATGTCATCAACATAGACCTCCATATTCTGACCTAGTTGCCTCGTGAAGACAAAATTCATCATACGTTGATATGTAGCCCCCGCATTTATCAAACCAAACGTTATCTTTTTATAAGCATATATCGAACGATGCGTAATGAACGCCGTCTTTGGTATATCCTCTTTACACATAGAAATTTGGTGATAACCAGTAAAGGCATCCATAAAACTAAGTAAAGCATACACCAAAGTTGCATCGATAAGTTGATCAATGTGAGGCAAGGGATAGAAATCCTTTGGGCAAGCTTTATTCAGGTCTGTGTAATCTATGCAAACTCACCACTTCCCGTTCTGCTTCTGCACCAGCACCAAATTCGCCATCTACTCTGGATAATCGATCTCAAAAATAAAATCAGCATCTAACAGCTTGGCGATCTCTTCATCAATAATCTTCTGTCGTTCAGGTGCAAATATATTCCTCTTTTGTCAAACAGGCTTCTTTGCTGGATCCAATTCTAGCCGATGCTCTACGAACTTTATACTTATCCCTAGCATATCTCTTGGTACCCAAGCAAAGATGTCAGCATAACATCAGCATAATTCTATTAGGTTCGTCCAGAAAGGTTCCAGTAGACCTGAACCTATCCTCGTTGTTTTATCTTTCTTTCCCAAGATCAGCTCGAACTACTTTGTCTCCCCAGCTGGCATGACTAACGGTTCTAAACTACTTTCAGTGAAAGGCTCAATCTCAATAGCCATAGCCTACTTTTGCTTACTGACACCTACCCCCGAAGCAATCACCGCATTCCGGTAACATCGTCTAGCCAAATCCAGGTCCCCAGCCACTTCACCAATTCCATGTGTTATTGGGAATTTAATTTTGAAGTGAGGAATTGATGTTATTGCCTGTTGCGGAGCTATTCTGAAGATAACTGGTAGCTTAATAGTTCCCGCTACCTTAACTGGATCATTGCTGAAGCCATATCAAGGTGCCTCCTGCCCGATCTCCATCTTTCATTCATCCAGATGCATCCTCTGATAAGCATGGGCATATAAAATATCCACAGAAGACCCATTATCAATCATCATCCTCTTCATATCCACTGAACCCACTTGTGCTGTAATTACTAAAGCTCCTTCATGGAGCTCAATGGGCTCCAAAGGGTAATCCTCGTCAGTGAAGGAAATTACCATCACTGGATACGGTCTGTCAGTCTTCAGAAGTGTACCCGCCACTGATATGACCGAATCCAAGTATTCTTGTCTCTTCTTCCCGATCACCTTACCAACAGTTCCTCCCGTAATCACATCAACGACGTGCCTAGCTGGCTGATTCGGAGCAGGTTGTGCAGGCTGCACTGGTTGAGCATCCTGAACAGGTCTTGCATTCCTCTGATGTTCTCCTTGGTGCTCTCTCCCTGCTACATATTGAACCAATGCACCGCTTTGAACCTATCTTTCAATGAACTCCTTCAAACTGCAACAGTCATTCGCGTTATGACCAGGCGCTTGATGATAATCACAATACTTACGAGTATTACCCGATCCATGTTTAAGATTGTCACGAGGTGGTTCAAAGTAGGGTTGGTTTTTGATCTGATCCAAAATAACAGCCCTACTCATATTCAATTGAGTGTATACCTTGTTCACATTCTGGGTGGGAATAGGTGGTCGATTCCCTCCTTGACGCCAATTATTGTTATACTTCTTTGAACTCCCTTCTGGATGATTACTATTCGCACCGTTCTTCTTCTGCTCGCCTTCAGCTTTATCTTTGTCTTTCAGCTTGTTCGAAGAAGGACGCTTCAAGCTATTCATAGCTTCCTCCACAACAATATAGCCCTACTCCTTTATCAAAGGCCTCGGCTAAACTCTTCGGGTGGTGAAACATCAGCTTCTTCACCAGCTTCTCTGACTTCACCAAATCTAAACCATTCTGAAACAGCCCGACAGCTTGCAGATCATTCAGATCAGTTACTTGGCCGATTGCTTCCCTAAATCACTTCACGTACTGGCCTAAAGACTCATTCGAATATTATCGAACTTTAGCCAACGAACTAGTAGGCTTTCCTCTCCTCCTGTTGCTCCCAAAATAAGCACGGAATTTACTACATAAATCTGTCCAAGAAGAGACTGAATCTGAAGGCAGAGTTCCCATCCACTGTCTTGCATCCTTTCTGAGAGTTGTCACAAACGTCTGACATTTGGCTGCATCCTAGAAATCATAGTAATCCATTAGCCTATCAAACGTCTGACTATAGTCATATGGATCACCAGAACTATCGTAACTTTCCATATATGGAAGTTTTTTAGTGGAGTCAGCTTTCTCCTTAAGGATCTCCGAAGAAAAAGGAGAAGCCTTTTTCCCCGAAATATCTTTCACTTGTTGAACTTCGGCTAGCTGTCTCTGAAGCTCTTTCAATTCCTTGACTAAGAATTCCACTCCTTTTAGTTGAGAGGAGACTTCTTTCTCTGGAGAAATCTTCTTCTTCTGAGTAAACTGGCCCTTACCAACCGAACCCCCTGCTCTAGACGGACTTCCCTGGTGGCAAGTATCCACAAGGCGGTGTGCCTTCGTTGGATTCTCGAGAGTATGACTTCTGGATCTGCTTCGGCGTGGAGCTCTGTCACTGTGTCTAGAATACTCAAGGCGGAGTGCCTTCTTTGTATTCTCAGGCGTGTACCCCCTGGACCTAATTCTTCGCCAGTTTATACCATGATCTTGAGAACCGATAGGGTGAGGTGCCCTCTTCGATCCCTCAGGAGTATGGCTTCTTGACCTTCTTTGATCCCGAGGTCGGCCTCGAGATATTTGACCAGAGTGTACAAGTTCTTTTCCTCCTCTTGTTTGCCTTTGTGTAGACTTGCTATGCCCTTCGGACTGAGCATAACTTGACGCCTCATCCTTCAGTTCCGCCATACGAAGCATCTGTTCAGCAATTTCTTCCCTCTGCTTTAGAAGAACCTCTAAGGTTTTGTCAACTTCTTCTTCCATCTTAGCTAACTTGGAAGCTCTATTATTATGACCACTTCGGTGTAGGGTTCTAGGCGGTGTGCCTTCTACCCTTCTCTGACCATGGTCAGGTCCCTTCTCAGCTGCAAAAACCAATCTTCTCTTAGCATCGCCTTGGACTCGTGCATGAGAACCTTCGAAAACATCTTTGGAAGCAATACTATCATGAGCACTTTTTGAAGGACCCAACCGATACTTAACAGAAATACGTTGCAAAGACGAACTCACAGCTATCGGTTGCCCTTCGGCAGTAGATGTTTTACTATTCACCATAACTTCCGATATAAAACCGTTGTAGTTTCTTTTTGTGATTGAAATTCAAGAACACTAGACAATTAGCCCTCCTTCTAGCGCCAATGTTAATGCCAAGATCTTTCCACGTGCCTCGATCACGTAAGAGCGCGTTCTATCCTGCACAATTCAACAGGTCAATACCAGAAGCTTGACGGTTTGGACCGTCGGGGGATAGTTCCGACGTGAGAGACAGTACCGACAGATACAAGGATTATAATAGAGGATAAGAATTCTAGTGTGTTGATAAGATAAAATATCAGTTATCTCATTTGTCATGTATCTGATCCTCATATACTCCAGCTCCGATTTTGCGTGCCACCGACCTGCCTGACATCATCCCTCAGCAGGTAGCTTACCTGCTGATCCCATCACCTTTATCCACCGCCGACCGAATCTGTCTAATCCTCATTAATGCAATGTATAATAATCGTCAACAATTATCTTTGTTATCATTACCGGCCAAAGCCCAAATGAAAACATTAGTTACCCATTGGTTTCGGCCCAATGACTAGGCCCAATACTTTCAGGACCCAAATAGAAATAACCCAATAGACTTGGCCCAATATTCATAAAATATCATGGCCCAACAGGGCCCAAACCCAAAAGCACTTTTCTTGTATATAAACATATTAAAAATTTAATTCCTAACATATGTAGGACTTGGTTTTTCCCACATGTATTTATTATCTTTTATCATTTCCAAGTGTGATATTTGGGAGTTAATATCTCATTCATTACTCCATAGATTTGAGCTTCCAAATATTTAATTTAATCTACTCATGGAGTATAACACATTAATATATAGAATTATTAAAAATAATTAATAACACCTATATTAATTTAGGCTCAAATTCCAACAAGATCTACTCTATAAAGTATATGTTCTGAACATTCTATTTTATGTGTGTCCTGCACATAAATAAGACATAATCTTTTATCGATAAAATGGTAAAATATCAAAATAATCATTAATAAAAATTATAAAATGTCAAAATTATTATTAATAAAATTTAAAAATAATAGAATACACATAAGTTTGTGTTTTAGGACACATACTCTGCTTTCACATTTTAGTCAGCGGCGAAATCACGTTAGGACCGAAGGGGGGCATGGCCCAACCCCTAATTTTTTTGTTTTATTTTTTTCCCAAGTATATAATAATACTTGTATATTTTGTTAGTAATTTATATTGAATCCTTTTCAATTGTATATTTTATTTTATTTTATTTTATAATGTCACTCATATTTTTAAAATATAAATTTATACTTTTTCCAAAACACAATATAATTATTGAGTTTAAAAATATTTTAAATTAATTTTAAAATTAATATAATCTCGTAATTTGTAACGGGGAGAGTAGTATATTAGGATCTAAATAAAACATAAAATTAATTTTTATGTCTTAGTACATATCAATGTTCATTTTAATTTTTAAAATTAAGTAAATACATTAAAAAAATAAAAACTTCACTTATAGCCAAATCGACTTGGTGGTAGCTTTACATAGTTACTTCTCTTTTTTCAAATTCTACCTTATATTCCTACAAGACCTACAATATATGTACACTATAAATACCAACTTTTTAATCATTTTTTTGACAATACAAATGTAAAAGCTTTTATACTTACTTAGGGATCTTAAAAATACTAGATATTTTATTTTTTATTTTAGAGTCAAAAAATATGAAAAAAGAAGTGAAGTGTAATATAAAAAAATTATTATAAATTGTAGCATTATACTACATGAATACTTTTAGTTTATGAAAAATTTCATAAAAATTTTGGCCCATCCCACAAGTTCCTGACTACGCCCCTGATTTTAGTAAATCACAAATTCACGATATATATATATATATATATATATATATATATATATATATATATATATATATATATATAGTTGTGTATATGTTATGCCTCCAAAATAAGTTTACAAAATTCATTTTGAATTAAATCAAAATATATAATACATAATCCAAATACAAATTTTATTTATAAAAATATCGTGCAAAATAAGACAACACATAAGCTGAGAGTTTGAAGACAAATATTGCACCGTACATAATTAATACGACAATATACATACTCAAATTAAGTTTTCATTACAATTATTGTCACGCTATTTTATAACATAACGAAGACTGCTATAGTGACTATCTCGAATCGTCACTCCATTTCCCGATTAGTCCCAGCTATATTCTCATTTCCTGAAGAGAACAATGAAAGAAAATGGTGAACTCAACTAGCCCAGTAAAAAATATTATGACTAAGATAATGTAGAATAAATTATACTTAGTGTTCAACAGGAAAAAATCTGATAGAATACAATAGACAACAAGTTTTAGATCAACAACTACAGCGGAAAGAATAATTCATTAGAAGAGTCAAGTAGAGCATGATGTCTACTATCTTCTATGATTTAAAAGTCCATCATCAATATTTTATCACTGGAACACCAAACAATAATTATTTCCAATTAACGAATTATTTATGCACTACGGGCCAAAGATAATCGTTTGTATCACCAGTGGTCATGATCATGCCAAACATATGTCCATCTATGCATTACGGGCCAAAGAGTACTTTCATCACAAACCTTTATCTGTTACATTAAAGGTCATGATTATATCTGTGACGCATCCAAAATAGGTATACAACACCCATCTTGAGTCGCCAAATACATGGTACAAAATTCAAATACAACTTAATTATACAACAGTCGTGTAAAATACGATAAAACATATGCTGTGAGTTTTAATACAAATATTGTCATCTAGACAATATCTACACTCAATTGAGTCTTCATTACATTTATTATCACACTATTTAACAGAATAGTGAGGAGTACTAATGCTATTATCTGGACCGTCACTCCGTTCCCCGACTAGTCCCTGCTACGTTCTCATTTCCTAAAGAGAACAATGAAAGAAAGGGTGAGCTCAATTAGCCCAGTAAGAAATATTATGATTAAGATAATACAGAATAAATTATCGTTAGCCTTCAATAGTGTTAAACTGATACAATATAACAAACATCAAGTTTAACTGCAGCGGAACAAGTAATCCATTAAAAGAGTCAAGTAGATAATAAAATCTACTATCTTTTATGATTTAAAAGGTTTTTCATCACTTTTATCGCTGGGACTCAGCTTAATAAATAATCCACATCATCCCTGCACTACGGCCAAGGATATTCATTAATATCACAACCACAAATTATCCATGCACTATGGGACAAAGATATTCGTTTATTCATCAATGGTCATGATCATGCCAACAACTGTCCATCAATGCACTACGGGCCAATGAGGACTTTTACCACATCATTTGTAACATTACGGTCATGATTATACCGATTAATCCTTGGTCATAATCATACCAAGTCCATCTGTGCACTACAGGCCACAGATGATTGTCAACATAATATAAACATGAGGATGATGACAATGATATAAGAAGTCAATAAAACAAGTTCAAGAATTAATTTATCCAGGAACTAATAACGTCCAAATTGTCAAAATGATACTTCTTTGTAGAATAAAATTCAAGAATGCTCAGAAGAATATTTTCATGAAAAGATACTGGATGAAGCGCAAATATCAAGGATATTTCACTAATTTCATGGAGTATAGAAGTCAAAACTTTAACCAACTAAGTATAATAAAGAATGGAATAACAAAAAAATCACCGGACATCGATATAGACCGCATGCATGTGTTATTCCAAATGTAATAATAAATAACGGAACAAGATCACGCGTAGAAGCGCACGACGATGTGATATTCTAACGAATAATAAATAACGGAACCAGTCGGTAAATTTGCACCGATGGATGTTCCAACGTAATAATAAATAACGGAACCAGTCATGCGTACACATGCACGCATGGATGTTCCAACGAATAATAATAAAGAATGGAATAACGAAGAATTTCACCATGTATGCGGTACTTGGCATATGCGAGTTATTCCAACATAATGATAAAGAATGGAATAACAGAAGAATTTCACCAAGTATAGGGTAGACCACGTATACAAGTTATTCCAACAGAATAAAAAAAATGAAATAACAAAAGTTCTCTTCATGAATATGAAAAAAATAATACCCTTACCTTAGAACAAACTGGATATAGGAGTAGTGAAGTAGCAGAATACTTTTCTTCTTTCTCTCTATAGTTTCTCTCTATAGAGTTTCAGTGAATTCGTAAGAAATAATGAAGGAATGAGCTTCTATTTATAGGACAATGAACTAAATAGTAACTAATTCCTGAACGGTCCAGATTGATTTGCTTTTAAACGGACGGTCCAGATTGATTTACTATAAAATATTCTATTAAAACAAAATCTTTTAAATAAAATAAAATATATTCTATTTATAATCTAATAAAACTAATAACTTTATAAAAGTATTCTATTTTATATAAAAAGATTTTACTATGCAAAACACTATGCATAATAGAATATAATATATTCTATTTATTGTCTAATAAAACGAATAACTTTATAAAAGTATTCTGTTTTATATAAAAAGCATTCCTGTTTTATTACATTAATAATACTAATAAAATAAAACTTCATCATCATTATTATAATTCACACTATTAATCGACCAGGTCGTTCCCAAGAAAGAGTGGGCTTTCCAATAAGGATTTCTCCCTATTGGCGCGCAATTAGGTGACCAAACCTCTCCTTGGCAGAACTTCTAGACATCGTTAATATTGTAAATAATAATATTAATAACTTCATCGTCTCAATTATTGATTTAATAATATATAAAATATCGACAATAATTGAATCAATTAACGTGAGATACTATGCAACAATTACTGAAGCAATAATAAAACAAAACTGAGTGACTTCTTACGTAAGCATCAATAATCAATACCGTGTGCTACTATGCAACCACGCGTATTCCTGTACTTTTAACACCAGGTGTTTAAACAGTTAACGATAAAACTTCCGCCATTATTTTCATAAAATATTTTTGTCATTTTTTCAATCCGACAATAATTCCGTTGTGGGGTCCACCAATGATTGTGCCGTCGTACGAATATTCCTTGTTAAAACGAATATTCCCCGACCAATCGAATATTATATAACAACTTGCGTACTTTGCAAAATTTATAACTATTACCCACAACTAAAACATTATATCAAATTCATTCCATAATATTCAAAAATGATAATTATAGAAAATTCATCTTTATTCATAAAAGTTGGGGTCTTACAATACCAATACACAATTCCTCATCATAATCATAACAATCAACAATCGATCTTTGCACTACGAGCTAAAGATGACTTTCAGCACAATATAAGCATGAGGATGATGACAATGATATAAAAAATGAATCAAGTGAGATCAATGATAAATATTAAAGATTTATAATTCAATTTATCCAGAGTTCAAGAATGTCCAAATTGTCAATTTGATAACTAATTGTGGAGTAAAATTCAAGAATGATATTCATGTATCAAAAATAATTTGGACAGAAAAGAAACCAATTTTATCGTGAATAGTATTCCGTAAAAAGTACCCCGTGAATAGTACCCCGAATGAAAATATTAAAATTTAATAAGAAAGTTCAAACAAATATTTCAATGAAACGATATTAGATTAAGCGCAAAACTCAAGGATATTCTACTAATTTCAGGAATTTTCACCATATAATAATAATGTTATGGAAACAAACAATAATTTTGTACCATAAATGGAGAAAAAAAATTAAAGAAAATGATATCCGAGTACAAAAGAAATGATATCTTATACGAGTATGAAAAAATATATGAAACTACAAATGGATTCTCACCTATCATGCGGTAATCCTCGTAGACAGATCATTTCAATAATTTCATAAAGAATGAATACGAATGATTATTCACCAGGCATGCAGTAGTCCACGTACACAAGTTATTCTCACAAATTAATAAGGAATAGAATGACAACCCTTATGAGTATGAAAAAAATAACATCCTTTACCTTAATAGGAGACTAAATCTAATTGATATAACAAAGATTATCTTGAGGAAATCTTGCACTATTTGCTACACTCAAAATATTCTTATACTCAAAAGAAATACGCACAATATTATAGAAGAAGAATTCTCTGATTCTGGTGTGATTTTCATTTCTTAACTAAGTAACCTATTTATAGGAGACTGGTAGGTCACTATTTAAATAGTAAACAATCACAG
Organism: Panax quinquefolius; assembly: GCA_020205615.1. Taxonomy (NCBI): domain Eukaryota; kingdom Viridiplantae; phylum Streptophyta; class Magnoliopsida; order Apiales; family Araliaceae; genus Panax; species Panax quinquefolius. Next base: position 114,163,234 of record CM035157.1, on the reverse strand, counting down.
ACTCAATAATGAATTTTCTAAAATTTCGTCTGATTTCATTATTCATCTAAATTATTCTAATAAAATAAATAACTTTATATATATTAAAAAGTTTTCTGTTTTATATAAATTTTTTTTTCTGTTTTATACAAAAAGTTTTTTGTTTTATTATTATTATTATAACAATAAAACAAAAACTGAAAAGTAATTACTACAGACGGTTTGAATAATTTGGCACTTAGGGGTCCATGGAATAATACAACAACTCTTCTATTTATATCACAAATTGAATAAATATCTACCACAAATCATTTATCTTCAATCAATAGTTTTTTAATCTTTCAATAATTATTCATCATTAATATTATAACTCACAATATTGACAACCAGATCGTTCCCAGGAAAGATCAGTGGGCTTTCCGATAAGGATTTCTCCTTATGGATACGTAATTAAATAACCAAATCACTTTCCTCGACAGAACTTTCAAGACATTGTCAATAATGCAAATATAATATAAATAATTGTGTCGTCTCAATTATTGATTTAATAATATAAAATATTATACAGATGATACTGTGACAATAATTGAATCAATAATATGAGATACTATGAAGCAATTACTGTGGTAATTATTGAATGAAACTGAGTGACTTCTTACGTAAGCATTAATAATTAGAGATACTATACAATACCGTGTGCTACTCTGCAATATCGCGTCCACTGTGGAATAACGCATTTTACTGTACTTTTATCATCGGGTATTTCAACAGTTTAATGCTAAAAGTCTTGTCGTTATTTTATGAAAATGTTATTTTTGTCGCTTTCTATATCCGACAATTATTTCGTTGTAGGGTCCACCAATGATTGCGCCGTGGTACGAATATTCCCCGACCAAACAAATATTTTATGACAATTTACTTACTTTGCAAAATTTACACATATCACCCATAACTATAGTATTATATCAAATCAATACCTTATTATTCAAAATAATATTTAGAGAAAATTAAATCTTTATTCATAAAAGTTGGGGTCTTACAACCTCCCCTCCTTGTGAAATTTTGTTCTCAAAATTGATTTACGTATCTAGTATGTCGAAGAGGTGAGGATACCTTATTTTTATTTCAGATTCTAATTCCCAAGTCATTTCCTTAATATCATGGTTTCTCTATAAAACTTTGACTTGAGGTATAACTTTTGAGCGTAGAATATGTTCCTTCTTATCCAAGATCTTAAATATTCTACTATCTCGTCTTGTTCTAATTCAATAATGTGGTTTGGTTCTTCCACATATTTATGTAGCATAGATATGTGAGAAACATTATGAACACAAGACATACTTGATGGTAAGGCGAGTCTATAGGTCACAGTTCCTACTCGATCGAGGATTTTAAATAGACCAACTAATCATGGGTTGAGTTTTCCTCTCTTTCCAAATCTCGTAACTCCTTTCCATGGAGCAACACGTAATAATACATGGTCTTGGACATTGAATTCCACGTCCCTTCGATGAAGATCAACATAACTCTTTTGTCGGTCTTGTGATATTTGTATCCGTTGCAGGATCATTTGAATCTTTTATGTCTGGTCCCAACAATGTTGCTTCACCCACCTCTTCCCAGTATACTAGAGAACGACACTTTCATCCATACAATGCCTCGAATGGAGCCATGCCTATACTTGTTTGATAACTATTATTTTAGAAGAATTTCACCAATGGTAAGTATTTGTCCCAACTTCCTTTGAAGTCTAGGACGCATAGTCTCAATAGATTTTTAAGAGTTCGAATAGTCCTTTCTGATTGCCCATCCGTTTGGGGATGATATGCAGAACAGAATCGTAACTCAGTGCCCATAGCTTTCTACAAGCTTACCCAAAATTGTGAAGTGAATCTAGGGTCTCGAACAAAAACTATAGATACTGGCATACCATACAGTCTTACAATCTCATTTATGTACATACGAGCAAGTCGTTCGAGTGAATAAGTTTCTCGTATATGCAAGAAATGAGCAGACTTTGTTAATCTATCGACAATGACCCAAATTATATTTATGCCTTGAGAAACTTTTGGAAGACCCGTAACGAAATCCATGTTGATGTGTTCCCACTTCTATTATAGAGTTTCAAGTGGTTGCAATGGACCTTTTGGCACTTGATGCTCTGCATTGACACGTTGACAAGTTAAACACCTTGAGATAAACTCCGCGATCTCTCTCTTCATATTGCTCCACCAAAATGTATGTTGAATATCACGATACATTTTGGTACTTCCAAGATGGATTGCAAATGGTATGTTCTGTGCCTCCATCATGATTTTATACTTAAAATCAGAGTCATTAGGAACACAAATTCTATAGTTAACTCGAAGTATTCCTTACTCGTCGATCCTTGCTTATGGAATAACACCTTCTTGTACTTTCTTCTCCATACTTATCAGCTCTGGGTCTGTATCTTGAGCATCTCTAACTTTATCAATTAAAGCTGGTTCTACACGTATATTTGTCATCTTCACGTGATTTCCTAGAGTCCTTTGTAAGTCATACAAAATGCGTTTTTGTGTTGAAAACATCTCACTCGTACCCGCATATGATCTTCTACTCAACGCGCCAGCTACCACGTTTTCTTTTCCAGGAAGGTATTGAATGGAATGGTCATAATCTTTCAACAGCTCCAGCCAATGTTGTTGTCGTATGTTAAGTTCTTTTTGGGTGAATAAATATTTGAGGCTTTTATTATCTATATAGATCTCCACTTTCTCCCCACACAAGTAGTGTCTCCAGATCATTAGCGTAAAAATGACTGTTGCCAACTCTAGATCATGAGTAGGATAATTCCTCTCATATTCTTAGAGTTTTCGTGAGGCATAGGCTACGACTTTCTCATGTTGCATGAGAACACATCCTAAACCTCTTCCTAAAGAATCGATGTAGATGACAAATCCCTCCGAACCTGATGGTATTGTCAGAACATGTGTGACGCCCCCAAAACAGGCATACATCACCCATCTTGAGTCGCCAAATACATGGTACATAAATCAAATACAAACTTAATTGTACAACAGTCGTGTAAAATACGACAAAACATAGTTGAGAGTTTAAACAAGAATATTGTCATCTAGACAATATCCACACTCAATGGTGTCCTCATTACAATTATTATCACATTATTCCGTAGAATAGTGAGGACTACTAAAGCCATTTATCCTGGACCATCACTCCATTCCCTGACTCGTCCCAGCTATAATCTCATTTCCTAAATAGAACAATGAAAGAAATGGTGAGCTCAACTAGCCTAGTAAGAAATATTATGACAAAGATAATGCAGAATAAATTATCCTTAGCCTTCAACAGTATAACAATTGATAAAATACAATAGACAACAAGTTTTAGATTATCAACTTAAGCGGAAATAACCAATCCATTAGAAGAGTCAAGTAGAGCATAAAATCTACTATCTTCTATGATTTAAAAAGTTTTTCATCAACTTTATCGCTGAGACTCAGCTTAATAAATAAAATTGAATCATCCCTACACCACGACTAAGGATATTCATGCAATCATCAATGGTCTTGATTATACCGAATAATCCCTGGTCATAATCATACCAAGTCCATCTATGCACGTAAGCCAAAGATGACTTTAATCACAATATAAGCATGAGGATGATAACAATGACATAATAATTCAATAAAACAAGTTCAAGGATAAATTTTAAAGATTTATAATTTAATTTATCCAAAAATCAATAACGTCCAAATTGTCAACATGATACTACTTCGTAGAGTAAAATTCAAGAATAATATTCATGTACCAAAAATAATTTGGACAGAAAAGAAATATATTTTTCGGGTGAATAGAACCCCGTGAATAGTACTTCGGGAATAGTACCCCCAACATAAAAAGTGTCCTGAATACCCGAGTGAATGATACTAGAGTGAATATTAATCGGGTGAATAGTAATATGTGAATAGTAACTCGTGAATAGTACTCTGGCATGAAAAGTGTCCCGAATACCCGAGTGAATAATACTAGAGTGAATAGTAACTGGGTAAATAGTAACCCGTGAATAGTAACTCATAAAAAAATATCAAATAAAATGATATTCCATAACGAGTACAAAAGAAATGATATCTTAGACGAGTATAATAGAATATACGAAACTGCAAATAGATTTTCACCCGCGATGCAGTAATCCACGTAGACAAATCATTTCCAAAATTTAATAAAGAAATGAATACGAAGGATCATTCACCATGCATGCGGTAATCCACATAGACAGGTTATTCCAACAGAATAATAAAGAATGGAATAACAGAAGAATTCACCATGCATGCAGGTGAGTCCGCGTGAGCAAAGTTATTCCAATGTAATAATAAAGAATGGAATAACAACAGAATTCACTGAGCATGCGATAAATCCGCGTGACGAGTTATTCCAACATAATAATAAAGAATGGAACCAGATCATGCGTAATCCGCACAAACAGATATTTCAATGTAATAATAAAGAATCGAAACCAGTGTCATGCGAATCCAAGCATGCATGGATATTCCAATGAATAATAAAGAATGGAATAACAACGAGAATTCACCAAAGCTTGCGATAGAGTGAATAGTAACTCGTGAATAGTAACTCGTAAAAAATACCAAAGAAAATGATATTCCATGGCGAGTACAAAAAGAAATGATATCTCGGCGAGTATAATAGAATATACTGAAATCGCAAATGGATTTTCACCGCCATGCGGTAATCCACGTAGATAGATCATTTCCAAAATTTAATAAAAAATGAATACGAAGGATCATTCACCGTGCATGCGGTAATCCACATGAGCGAAGTTATTCCAATGTAATAATAAAGAATGGAAGAAACGTAAGAATTCACCATAAATGCGGTAGTCCATGTAGAGCGAGTTATTCCAATGTAATAATAAAGAATGGAATAATAGTAGAATTCACCGTGCATGCGATAGAATCCATGCATAAAGAGTTATTCTAACGTAATAATAAAGAATGGAACCGAGTCAATACGTGAATCCGCACGCATAAGATATTTCCAACATAATAATAAAGAACTAACCAGTCATGCATAATCCGTATGCATGTGATATTCCAACGAATAATAAAGAATGGAATAACAATGAGAATTCACCGGGCATGTGATAGATCAGCCTTTAACAGGTTATTCCAACAGAATAATAAAGAATGGAATAATAGAAGAATTTCACCATGTATGCGGTACTTCACATAGACATGTTATTCCAACATAATAATAAAGAATGGAATAACAACCCTTACGAGTATTGAAAAAAAATAACTCTCTTCATGAATACGAAAGAATAATACCCCTTACCTCAAAAATAGGCTTGATACTGGAATAGTGAGGTAGCAGACTTCTCTTCTTCTTTCTCTGTATAATAATTGCTCTATAGCTTTAGTGAATTGGTGAGAAATGAAGGAAGAATGAGCTTCTATTTATAGAAAAATATAGTTTCGATAATTGCACATTTTGGGGCTCGAAATATTACTGTATAATACCTTCCTCTTTTTCTTCATTTTTAATTTAGCCCTGCAAGTATTATCAAACTTGCACCATCTCCCCTAATAGTAAATCATGTGAATCAATAGTTCTAGACATGTGAAAATACGAATTACAGTATAGTACCTCCATCTATAACTTAGTCATGTAAGTATTATCAATCTTGCACCAACTCCCCTAATAGTAAATGAATGTGAATCAATAGTACACACATATGAACAAATAATTATAATCATGTGAATCAATAGCAATTAATTGCTCATTTATCCGATTAATTACCTGATTGGTCAATATAACCTCCAGACATCAATTATTATCGAAATAAATGTCGATTTCCACTAATACTAATAATTCCCACACAATGGAATTATCAATTTCATCTTTAATCAACACGAACTTATTCATCATTAATATTATAACTCACAATATTTAATAACCAGGTCGTTCCCAGGAAAGAGGGGGCTTTCCGATAAGGATTTCTTCTTATTGGTAGCAATTAGGTGACCAAACCTCTCCTCGATGAACTTCTAGACATTGTCAATATTGTAAATAATAATATGAATAACTTTGTCGCCTCAATTATTGATTTAATAATATAACATATTATGCAGATGATACTGTGACAATAATTGAATCAATAATATGAGAGATATGATGCATCAATTACTTTAGCAATAATTGAGTATAACTGAGTGACTTCTTACGTAAGCATCAATACTGTAAGTGCTTTCTTATGCAACCACGCCAGATTCTTTGTACTTTTTTTACTAATGTAGTTCAATGCTTTTAACGGTAACACTTTCGTCGTTATTTTTATAAAAAGATAATTCTGTCGTTTTCTAACTACGACAATACTTTCGTTGTGGGGTCCACCAATGATTATGCCGTCGTACGGATATTCCCCGACAAAAAGTTTATTCCCCGACCAATCGAATATTATATAACAACTTGCATACTTTTCAAAATTTATAAATATTACCCACAACTATGACATTATATCAAATCCACACCATAATATTCGAACAAAAAAATATTTCAAAAAATTTTAATCTTTATTCATAAAATTTGGGGTCTCACAACATGTACTGAAATGAGTCTCCTCTTGAATTCTTGGAAACTCTTCGCGCATTTCTCGTTCCATCTGAATTTTGTATCTTTTTGAGTCAACTGAGTTAATGGAGTGGCAATTTGAGAAAATCCTTCCACAAATCTTCGATAATAACCAACTAAGCCCAGAAAGTTACGTATTTTTGTTAATGACTTAGGTTGCTCCCAACTTTGTATTGCTTCAATCTTCGTCGGGTCAACTGGTATTCCATGTTTCGATATCACGTGCCCAATGAATGATACTTTCGCAAGCCAGAACTCGCATTTCTTCAACTTGGCATATAACTTATTTTCACGAAGCTTTTGGAGTATCAGTCTTAAGTGTTAGCCATAATCTTCATGACCTTTGGAGTAAATGAGGATGTCATCAATAAAGACAACCAAAAAATGATCCAAATATTTCTTGAATATCCATTTCATCATATCCATGAAGGCAGCAGGAGCATTAGTTAATTCAAAAGACATGACTAAGAATTCATAATGCCCGGTTTGAGTTTTGAAGGCAGTCTTTAGAATGTCATCAGTTTTAATCTTAAACTGATGATATCCAGAACGAATATTGATCTTTGAGAAGAATTTAGCACCTTACAACTGGTCAAACAAGTCATCAATGCGAGGTAACCGGTACCTATTTTTGATGGTGACATGATTTAACTCCCGATAGTCAATGCAAAGTTGCACTCCCATCTTTTTTCTTTATGAATAAAACAGTAGCACCCCAAGGCGATGTACTAGGACGAATGAAACCAATGTCTAACAAATCCTGTAGTTAGGCTTTTAACTCCTGCTGTTCAATAGAAGTCATTCGATATGGGGTTTTGGAAATGGGTTTTGTACCGGGTTCAAGGCCAATACAAAATTTAATTTCACACTCTAGGGTAGGCCAGGAAGTTCTTCGAGGAATACGTTAGGGAATTTATTAATAACAGAAATATCATTCACATCTAACGTATTTTTATTCAAATTGGTGACATAAGCTAAGAAAACTTGACATCTGTTTTTTAATAAATGAATAGATTTATGGCTTGAGATGACAGTGATTGATTTTAGTGGTTTAGTTGCTTGAAATAAGCATAATAGTTTGGTTAGGAATATGAAAGCTAACGACCTTACAAAAAAAAATTAATTTTAGCATGATGAGTAGTTAACTAGTCAATTCTTAAAATCACATCAAATACAAGTATTTTCAAAGAGATGAGATCAACAAGTAATGTGAGGGTGCCAATTTGAATCAAACAATATTTATAAACGGTGGATATAATGAAGGTTTCTCCCAATGGAGTTTTAACAGATAAGTCAAAGTCTAATTTCTCAGGGGTCAAGTTCAAATGTTGAGCACAAGCAGGTAAATAAAAGAGTGGATAGAACCGATATCTAATAAGGTATAACTTTGCAAGAGTTTATAATTAGCTTACTTGTGATAACTTCTTTCGGGTTATTCGCTTTTTGGGAAGTCACAACAAAAGCTCTTCCTTGAACCACTGAATTTGATTTGTCCGGGACAACCTTTTGTGTCATCATTACGGCTGGACTTGACTTTGCTGCATGACAAAATCGAGCTAAGTCACCATTCTTTTTGCAATTGTAACACACTTTGGGTTGATGCGTACAGTTTGGGCTGATGTGTCCCTCATGTCCGCATTTGTAGCATAAGACCGGTGGTCGTTCTCCTTCCTTAGAAATGGGTGCTGGTGCTACTGCCGATGTCTTTCCGTTGTCATTGTTGAATCTTCTCTTTTTAAAGTTATTTCCACTTGGTTCACCTCTCCTATTATGTGGGCCATGATTACCACCGAAGTGGTTAATATTTCCGACATGATAATTTAATGCATGCTAGTTATCACTACTTCGATGACTGTTGCCACTGGTATGACTATTATCGTGTTGTCGGTTGTTGTCTTTTGATTAAACTGTCTCATGATCTCGCTCCAATATTTGAGCCATATTCACAACATCCGAATACAAATAAAGTTTTTGAGAAATGAAGTATTGACGAATTTCAGGTTTCAAACCTCTCAAAAACATTCATGTCATTTCGTTCCTCATTATCGACCAAATGGGATGAAAATCGAGACAACTCTACAAATTTGGCCTCGTATTGTTATACAGTCATATTGTTCTGTTCTAGTTTGATGAATTCCACCTCCTTTATATGACGAATACTTTCTAAAAAATACTTATCGTTGGACAATTCCTGAAACTTCTCCCAAGATATCTTAAGTGCTGAAAGATGATTACGTTTTATAGATTCCCACCAGTAATATCTGCCTCTCCATGTAACATAAAGGTGGCGAAGGGTGTGACCCCCCCCAAAATAGGTCCACACAACCAATTCCGAGTTGCCAATTACATACCACTAAATCCGAATACAACCTTCCTATTTACAATAATTAAATTATCGTGCAAAATACGAAAACACATAAGCTGCGAGTTTTAATACAAATAATAGTACTCATACTCCAAACCAATGATACTTTACATAAAGGTATAGTCAATAACTATTTTAGGAATTAAAATTTTTGGAAAATGCTCAAGGAAGCCTTCATACATGGGAGGCCATGTATCTAAGTTATAATAGATATCATAGGATTTGAGAATTAACCTTGGTTGACCCAATAGACCCCAAAGAAGAACGAGAAGATTACTATCCTGTTCATTCCAATGGTGTGTATCTTCTTGCCATATAATTATCTTCATTGTCTCAAACTTAGGATTAAATTCCGACCATACTCCAAGATTATATAGGTAGTACTCAAAGATATAATCAGCAAGTGAATGAGCACAACCATTTCTTATGATAACACGAATTTGTATGTGGTTAGACATCGTGTATCCTTTAAGCTCGTAGTACAATTTTGTCCTCCTCTTTCTAATGGGGTGCATTTTTTATGCTTCCAAAGTCGGGTTCTCATCCCCCTATTGTTGTTCACAAAAATCAATTATTAAATGACGTATAAAATACGACACACGCATTTTAAGTCCTCAATACAATTATATATTGTCATGCTATTTTATAATGTATTGAGAAACTTCAACAGTCACAGACCATCACTCTATTTCCCTGTTATCCCCGCTCGACGACCCAACTACACTCTTATTAACTAAAAGGAATTGTGAAGTAAAAGGGTGAGCGCAAATAGCATAGTAAAGAATATTATGACTAAGATAATTAAATTATCAATAGCCGTCATTAGTAATAAATCAGATATTTAGAACATATGGTAGATGATAAAAGTTTTCAATCATAATTGCAGCGAAATCAACAATCCATTAGAAGAGTCAAGTAAAACATAATGTCTACTATGTCCTCCAAATTAAAAGTCCATCATTAATATTTCATTCCTGTAATACTCATCAACAGTTCTTTGTTGTACCCAAAACAAAGAACTTTAATCATCTGTCTTCACCTGAACCACCAAAGATTATAGTTAAATTCACAATTCATGTTTATAATCATGTAAATCAATAGTTTCTCCTTGCCACAAAGGCTTAATAGAACGTTTACTCAATATCCTTACCCCAAAGGCTAAAGATATTTAAATGTAATAACAATGATCATACCAATCAATTGTCTATCTTTGCACTACGGGCCAAAGATATTCAACTATAAAACCAATGATCATGATCATGTCAATCAATTGTCTGTCACTACATTTCGGTAAAAAACATTCAAATCTAAAACTAATGATCATGCCAAACAATAATCTATCTTTTCACTACAGGCCAAAGATATTCATTTTTATCATCAGTGGTTATGACCATGCCTAACACCTGTCCATCTTTGCACTACGGGCCAAAGATATCAATCAACAGTTCATCTTTGCACTACGGGCCAAAGACATATAACTGTAAAACCACTAATCAACAATCCATCTTTGCACTACGGGCCAAAGATATACAAGTGTAAAACCACTAATCAATAGTCCATCTTTGCACTACGGGCCAAAGACGACTTTCAACACAATATAAGCATGAGGATGATGACAATGATATAAAGAATCAATCAATTTAGATTAAGGATAAATATTAGATATTTATAATTTAATTTATCCAGAGTTTAAGAATGTCCAAATTGTCAACATGAAGATCATAACATGGATTCAATTTCAAGAATAAGATTCATAAAAGATAACTTGGACAAAGAAAAGGAAATTCAATTCTGTTGTGAATAGTACCGTATGAATAGTACCCATGAATAGTACTGTATGAATAGTAATATGAAATAAAATAATATCACTTACATAATATGGTGTAAGAAAGAGAATGATACCCCTTACGGGTATTGAAAGAAAATAACATCCTTTACGAGAAAAATAATATCCTTTACGAGAAAAATAATATCCTTTACCTTAATAAGACAGTAGTTCTAACTGAAATAACGGAGATTATGTTGAGGAAATCTTGCACTGTTATCAACACTCAAAATATCCTTATACTCACATGTAATACACTCAATATTATAGAGAAAGAATTTTCTGATTCTGGTGTGAGTTTTATTGTTTAACTAAGCAACCTATTTATAAAAAAGTGCTAGCACACCATCTATGACAAAACATACACATGTAGATGATTTAGCAGCACACACAATTTTAAACAAGGCTTTTCAAAATCAACTTGCTCACCCACCCCCTTTATCACATGTTATTTGAAATTAAAGAATCCTTATTTTATTCTTATACCATAAATTTATTATAATAATATTGTCATTTATATTATAAAATAATGCTATTATATTATCACATTATACTATTATAATCTAATATTATAATAATATATTTGAATTAATATTTTATCAGAGAAGATAATTATGGTTCCATAGAAAAATATGCAAAACTGTCAACAAATGTCTCATGTTAAAATTCCTCCATCTATATTAAAATTGAACAAATATTTATTTATCATATTTATCAACAAATTTTATTTTATTCATCAATTATTTACAACTCTTCAATCTTTCAATAATTATTCCTAATTAATATTATTGAATCATAATATTGATAACCAGATCGTTTCCAGGAAAGAGCGGGCTTTTTCGATAAGAATTTCTTCTTACTGGCACGCAATTAAATAACCAAACCCCTTTCCTCCATAGAACTTTCTAGAGCTTGTCAATAAAGCTATATAATAATATCATTTCAATAATATGGGTGACAATTATTGATTTAATAATGAGAAATACTATTCAATTGTTACTGTGATAAATATTGAGTCAATAGTATAAAATACTATTCAATTATCACTATAGTAACTATTGCATCAATAATATGAAAGACTGTACAATTTTTACTGTAACAATTATTGAGTCAAACACTAAGTGACTTCTTACGTAAGCATCAATAATCAAAGATACTGTGCACTACCATGTGCAACTGTTCAATACCGTATACCACTGTGGAACAAGACGTATTAATGTACTTTTATCGCCGGGTATTTCAATAGTTTAACGGTAAAAGTTTTGCCGTTATTTTTATAAAAAGGTTATTTCTGTCGCTTTCTATATCTGGCGGTTATTCCGTTGTGAGGTCCACCAATGATTGCGCCGTCGTTAGAATATTCCCCGACCAAACGAATATTCCCCGACACAACGAATATTTTATATCAACTTACTTACTTTGTAAAATTTGTACATATTACCCTTAAATTTAACATTTTATCAATTTAACCATTTACTGAATAGAACAATAATTATAAGAAAAATTGAATACTTTTATTTCATAAAAGTCAAGGTCTTACAAAGGGAACCTTTTGCTCCTCTGTACATCCCAGGATATCAAATAGTTTGGTGATTTGCTTAATCCAAGTTTCTTCCTTGAGTGACTCTGACTTTCCCAAAAACTCTGGCGATCCCAGCATCTTGAATTGTTTAGCAGTGGCCAACCTTGAGTTACCATTATTTTCACCTGCATTTTGAATAGGAGTCTCTCTCGTTTGGTGTTGCATGAATTGTAGAAAGCTCCTAAATATCCCATCGTTCATCATTTGGTCGGTGTTGCTATTTACAAGAGGATTATTGTCTTCCTGATACACATTATCCTTGTTATTGATTGACGGTGTCTCAATGGTCTCATGTGTTCTATTGCTTATCTCTAAATTTTTAGATTTCATTCTCAAATACTACCACAAAACAAGGGTTAATTAAAGAAAATGACATGTCACATATTATCCCTATATTCCGACTGACCAATTAAATAAAAAAATAAGCTTAAGTAGGACACACTAGTGAAGGATTTACTCGTCTCTCCCTTTCTAGTTCTAATCCCCGATCTCCACCAAAGATCATATCCCTAAGCTCTGATACCAACTGTGACGCCCCCAAAATAGGTCCACACAACCCATTTTGAGTCGCCAAAATACATAGTACAGAATCCAAATACAAACTTCATTTATACAACTGTCGTGCAAAACACGATAACACATAAGCTGAGAGTTTGAATAAAAATATTGCACCGTACATAATACGACAATATCCATACTCAAATTAAGTCTTCATTACAATTATTGTCACACATTTTACAACATAATGAAGACTGCTATAGTGACTATTTCGGATCGTCACTCTATTCCCTGACTAGTCCCAGCCATATTCTCATTTCTTGAATAAAACAATGAAAGAAAAGGGTGAGCTTAACTAGCCTAGTAAAGACTATTATGACTAAGATAATGTAGAATAAATTATCCTTAGTCCTCAAGATGGAAAAATTTGATAGAATATAATAGACAAAAAATTTTGATCAACAACTGTGACGACCCGAGAATTTAGAAAATTATTTAAATCTTAAATGATGGATTAAAGGTTGAATAATAAACCTAGACAGAAAATAAGTGAATGGATTTGACACTTCTGGGAAGGAATTTTGTGAATTTAAAATTTTATGGTAAAGGCTTGCAGTATTAAGGGTATAAGTGTATATGTTCTGTGTATATGGTTGTATATGTGTAAAGTTTGTGGTTAAGGGTGAAGGGTTGACCAGATAAATTATATCAGTGTTAAACCCTAATATTATATTCAGAACGTCAGTGTTTAGTTAGAAAACCCTAACTATTGATACGAAACCTTAGCAATCGGACCAGAAACCCTAATTTTAGATTTCGAGAATTTGAAACCCTAATTCGAATTTCGAAAACCCTAACTTGGGAATTCAAATGCTAGTATAAGGCTTAAGTGTATTAATTACAAACTTAATTAGGGAATAACCCTAATTGATTAATCAGAAAACCCTAATTGCAAAAAATCAGAAACCCTAATTGATTAATCAGAAAATCCTAATTACAAAAATTAGAAACCCTAATTGCTAATTAAGAAAGTTTTATGTTAATTACAAAATATTAATCCTAATTACAAGTCCTAAGGGATTAGGAAACCTAATTTAAATTAGGAAACCCTAATTTATATTTTTAATAACTAAAATTTTCATTTTAGCCTAATAAGAAAAGCATAGAAAATTGATTTTTGAAACCTTAGGTTTTAAGCCTAAGGGTCAAACCCTAAGGATTGTAACAATTGTCATTTATACCATTAAAATTGTATGCAAATAGACTAAAATTCCCTTTTAGCATTCTTTAATGGGTTAGAGTATAAATCTTGCCAAAATATTGTTTGGTGACCAACTAAAGTTCTCCCATGTGCTTTATATCAGAGATCTTAGCCATTCCTTCCATCCAAATTTATTGCATCTCATTATATAATGAATTCAAGAGAGAGAAAATTCATTATTAAGCTCATTTGGTCACAAACCCTCAAGCAACACACACTCTCTCTTTACACCCACGAATTTTTAAAGTGAATCAGTCACTAGTATGTTCATTAGCAAGCCATGGACAGATCATGATGATCAGATTCTAGATCAAAGCACTAAAGAGGTATAAACCCTAAAATTCCTAAATCATGTGATTTGATGTTAGATGTTGTTGTTTGTTGTTCTAAGTTGTGTATTAGGGTGTTAGTTAGTGATCTGGATTTTCATAACTTGGATCCATAACATTTATATGCTCAAAATTGAAATTTTTAGAAATCTGGAAAAAACTGGAAAAGTTGTCTGACAAGCAAATGTCAGGGCCTCTAGATTCTTTTGTGTTACTGATTTATGGTGCTTGAAGTTATATATGTGTAGTATGTCATGTAAACTGTGATCTGGAACTGGAAATAGGGTCAAATCATGTCTAGATCATGAGATATATGTAGTCAAACCTCGTTGACCGTTCACAAAAATTGAGTTTATGGGCAACCCAGAAACCCAGATTTCGTCTGACAGTCGTTTTGCAGGGCCTTGATCTTGTTGTTGTTTTACAGTTTGGTCAAGTTATTGTTTTAATCATGTAGTCTGATGTGAGGTCTACACTTTCAAGCCTTTAGATCACTTAGATCCATAACAGAATCGAAGTTGTAGTCGGTTAAACTATAGTTAACCATCAGCCGGATGAACAATCTGGAAAACCCAGATTTGTTTAAGAACCATTTTTTTTTGTCAGACTTTGACCGGCCTTGATTGTTCATTTGTGTTGTTGTTAGACAGATCTGTTGATATGTTATGGTACCCTGACATATGTACTATAAATGTGAACCTTTAGATCACACAAATCAGACTTAAAGCTCAAGATATAAGGATCTAAATATAGCACCATGTACTATTCTTCATTTTCTGGAAAACCCAGAATTGAAGAACAGCTTTGTCAGACTTTTTGAAGGCTTAGATCTCTTTGTGATGTTGTTGTTTGGCCATGATCTGAGTTACTGTATGTAGTATTACATAAATAATATAATCTTGATACCATTACAAGCCCAGAAACCGACTTGATCATGAAATTAATTGTGGTCAAACTCGGACCTTGGTAGCTGCCTATGCATTTCTGGGTTTGGCTCAAGAACATGAAGAACACTTATAGCGACGGTTCTGTCGCTATAGGACCCCTTTAATGACATTTAATTTCGGAAAATTAATTATTTTATTAAATAAATAGAAAAATTAGTTTTTAATTATTAAAAATATAAAATAAATTCCTAAAAATTATTTTAAAGTCCAAAAATGGGTTTTTAATTATTTTGAACATATTTCATTAATATTTAATATTTTTGGAATATTAAGGGTATTTAATTTATTTAATTATAATATTATATAAATTACTTAAAAATAATTTTAATACTTGAAAAATGATTTAAAAATATATTATGGTATAAGAAAATATTTTAAATTATTTTCAATAACTCTTAATAATATGTGATGAATTTTATTAATTAATTAATATTAATGGTAATTAATTTATTTAATAAATATATTAAATAAATTATGGAAAAATAGAATTAATGATTTAAAAATCATATAAAAATGATTTAAGGGTTAGAATTTTTTTTAGTTATAAAATATAACTTTTGATATTTTTCATGAAAATATTCATATTAATATCAATTATTGGATAATGGATTTAAAGGTTTAAAAATCATATAAATATGATTTTAAGGTATTAAAAATACTTTGATATATTATAAAAATATTATAATATTATGTTATGATTTTAATTAATATTTAATATTAAATAAATATTAATAATAAGAGAATAACATGGTTTTTATTATATAAATACGATATTAATGATTGAAAAATCATGAGAAATGATAATAATTATTTAAAAATTTATTATGAGACTTGGAAAATTATTTTGATTGATAATATAATTATCTAAGATAATAGTTAAGTGTTTAGGCAAAGTTTAATTAAACTTAAACTCGATAATTGTCCGACTAGACCGTTAGGATGTTAGAATTTTGTCGAATTCAACTCAGACTTAAATAGTTTGACTTGATACCGAGTCTTAGTAGTTTATGGACTGATAGGGTTATGCGTTATGTGTTTAGGTTATTCTATGAATATATATATATATATATATATATATATATATAGTATTATACTGTGATGATATTATTCTAATTTGTATATCGATATTATTTATATATTAGGTATTCAGACAAAGCTTAATAAATTGCGTAACAGTAATCGATCGAACATGCAAGTTTTCTTGACTCGACCTCGAGTTGTTTCATTCAAATATACTTGTGGTTAATCATTGCTGATTGCCATGTCTATGAATTATTAAATTGTACTTTGTGCATATTGCATGTATTAATCAGGTATGAAAGGCTGATCACCTTCATTACCATTCGGTCCAGATATAATTGCTATGTTCATGTTCAATGTTCGTTCAGCTATGAAAGTTTGTTCATGCTAGTTCACAATTATATTGTTGAATGTTAGCCATCTATTATTCAAATTCTTTCTATCATGATATATCCTCAAATAAACTTATACTTGTTGTGGGCAAAGTTTTTGCTCACTCTTGCCATATCATGATAAACATTGCAGATTAAGACGAATTCGTCGGATACAAGGAAAAGATAAAGACAAGTCTAGCTTTGAATTATATGTGCAGATAAAGTTTGAAACAGTATTGTATATTAATGTTATTGTAAGTCAAATAAGTTATGAATTGTGTATTAAGTGAAGGTTCTCAACCTTGGGGAATAATGTGTAAGTTTAATGTAAAAATAATTTATGTTTATATCTTTCGCAATTAGTTATAGAATTAGTATACCAGATCCGTGGTGATTTGGAACCCAGATTTGGGGACGTTACAATTAGAAGTCCATTAGAAGAGTCAAGTAAAGCATGATGTCTACTATCTTCTATAATTTAAAAGTCCATCATTAAAATTTTATCCCTATAACACCAATCAATAATTATTTTAATCAACGAATTATTTATGCACTACGGCCTAAAGATAATCGTTTGTATCACCAGTGGTCATGATCATGCCAAACACCTATCCATATATGCACTACGGGCCAAAGAAGACTTTCATAACAAACCTTTATCCATAACAATAAAGGTCATGATTATACCAATACACAATTCCTGGTCATAATCATACTAATCAACAGTCCATCTTTGCACTATGGTTCAAATATGACTTTCAGCACAATATAAGCATGAGGATGATGACAATGATATAAAGAATGAATCAAGTGAGATCAAGAATAAATATTAAAGATTTATAATTCAATTTTTTGGGAATTTTATATTCAAATTTGACGTTGAAAGTAAATAAACATGCTTATATGTAAAGTCCTTCAAAAGAACACATGTACAAGGACTTAGTGATAAATCTAAAATTGTTAGGTTTGATTTGTGCTTAATGTTTATCACTTTATAAATGAATGTATA
Source organism: Panax quinquefolius (assembly GCA_020205615.1). Taxonomy (NCBI): domain Eukaryota; kingdom Viridiplantae; phylum Streptophyta; class Magnoliopsida; order Apiales; family Araliaceae; genus Panax; species Panax quinquefolius. The sequence continues at coordinate 114,145,397 of CM035157.1, read as the reverse complement.
GATGAAAAGATTAAAACTGTTTGGTTGATCTATTTTGAGATGTAATAGATAGGCATTAATAGAATCGTAGTCTGTCGAGCCAGCTGAGGGATTGCAGAACCCAAGGCAAAATCGTAGAATATCGAGAAAGTTGCTACAGAATCGTAGTCTACTTTGGAGGGCCTCACTTAGAATCGTAGGGTTGGTCCAAGCGTCTACCAAGCCAAGTCAAGAATCGTAGGATGCTCTCGGAAGCGTAGAGTCTGCAAAACAAGCAAGTAAAGATCGTAGTCTACCAGTGCTTAAGAGAAATCATAGTGTTCTCTTCTATCAGGCTGAATCAAGCACGAATATGACAAGACACCACGATCATGATTGTAGTGTATCTCATGTCAGCATCAAAAGCATCGAGCCTTATCCACTTGTTGAAGGATAAGATACAACAAATGAGGAATGAATTATAGACGTTGAGGCTTTCGGGAATTCTAATGATCTAACACTTATCCTTAGTATATATCGAAGAAGCGTATTAAAGAAGCTAAGGAAATGACTGCATGCCTGCTGAAAACATCTTTTTAGGTGTTAGGTGAGATAGCAGTCTGTTGTGTCAGTGGGTCGGACGGCTGAACAACATATTTCCAGGAAGTCACCATCGGTGCTTAGAAATGTCTGATGCATTTAATGCTTCAACGAATGCCTTCAAATGGACATATTTCAAAGGCTCCTTTATATACAAATCATACACAGATGCAACAAGCAAGCAAGTACACAAAAAAGCTGAAGAACACTCAACGCTTAACTCTACGATCTAGAAAGAAAGCTTGCTCAGCTACTCAGTTCTTTTGAACATATGCTTAACAGCAACTGAGTAGCACTACCCAAGAACTCAACTTTCATCAAGTGTATTCCAAGTCTGCTGGACTTAAAGAGTTCTAAGTGAACTAAGAAGTTCCAAGACTGTTGGTCTTGAAGGAATATAAGTGATTTAAAGATTGTAAAGATATCCTTAGTGGATTTCCTACTCGAGGAGTAGAAGAGTGGACTAGGAGCCTTGAGTGCTCTGAACCACTTAAAATCAATGTTTCTTTTATATTCTTGTTATAACTGCTATAGCTGTCATAATTGCTTATCACCTATTAACTTGGTTTATCTTAAAGGGGAACAAACAAATCATATATTCCGCTGTGGTTAAGTTATTAACAAATCTGATAAGTATTTTGAAAAGGAATTTTTTTTAAAATATCTATTCAACCCCCTCTTCTAGTTAACTATTGTGCCTCTGAGAACTAACAATTGGTATCAAAGCAGGTTCTCTCAATCAGCCTACAAAGCTTGAGTAGATCAAATGGCACAACTGATAAGATAGTCCAAGACTGGAGGAGGCAACAAGCCACCAATGTGCAACAAACATAAATTCGCCAACTGGAAAGTTCGTATGCAAACCTACATGGACTCAATTGATGAAGAGCTATTTGAAACTATTCTGATGGGCCCTACGTTCCAACAAAGATTGCACCAACTCTAGATGATCCAAACAGAGTTCAAATAAAGATTAAATTAAAATGGTCTGACAACGAGAAGAAAGTTGTCTAACTAGATAAAAAGGCCAAGAACATTTTGTTCCAGTCTTTAGAAGATGATCTGTTCGAGAATGTTGTCAACAGAAAAATTGCCAAGGAAGTTTGGGAAGCATTGCTCATTATGCATGAATGAACAGAAGAAGTTAGAGAAAACAAGCAATCTCTTCTGACTCAACAATATGAAATGTTCGCCCATGTTCCAAGAGAAAACGTCACTTCACTTATAAAAGATTCAATGTGCTGCTCAACTCTCTTCGAGCTTTTGGAAAGATCTATCCAATCAAAGATCTGATCATAAAGTTTATAAGGGCTTTACCAAGCAATTGGGATGCCAAAACTAATGCCATCAGAGAATCAAAGAATCTTCATGAAATGATTGTTCAACAACTCTATGACAACCTTTTTACCTATGAACTAGTGTTGCTCTCAAGGCAACCGAAACCATCTCCAAAGATCATGCTGAAAATGATTCTGACTTCGAGGAAGATGATGACGAGGATATTGCAATGCTAGTAAGAAAACTCAAAAGGTTCATGCGAAAAGTCAAAAGCAATAAACCTAAGAGATTTAACAACAACAACAGCCAAGAGCAGATCAACAACTTATGCTACAACTAGAAGAAGCATGGCCATTTCATTATAAACTGCAACAAACCTCTTAGAGAAGAGCTAAAGACGAAAAAAAATCCAAAGAAAGAGTTCAAAGGCAACAAATGGCTCCAGAAGAAAGATAAAGGTCTTATGGCTGGAGGATCATGGAATGACTCAGACAACGACACAACTCCTGAGTCTGGAGATGATGAAGAACCTCAAGTAGCAAATATGTGTCTAATGGCCAAAAATACAAAAGACAAGAAATGCAGTGACCATCATGAAGTAAGTATCGACGAGGTATTCGACTTTAACTCTCTTGATGTAGATATTGATGATTTAAGAACCGCACTACATGTCATAACAACTGATCTGCATCAATACATGAAGTGGTTCAAAGTTTTGTCTAAAGATTATTCTCTTCTTCAAAAAGAGAAAGAGAGAGTTCAAGAAGAACTGGAGACAACTCTACTAAGTACTATCTCTCTCTCTCTCTAAATTTGAGGCTGAGAATAAACTCTTAGTACAAACCAATGAACTTAATGCACAAAGAGAGTTGAATCTAACCTCTAAGATTGAGGAGCTAGAAAAGAAAATCTTAATGTGGAATAGATCTTCTTCATCCATGGACTCCCTGATCTCCAGTCAAAGAAGTGCATCTGACAAAAAAAGTTTAGGTTTTGGGGAATCTACCTCAGTACCATATGTGGAAACTTCAAATTTCAATAGAAGCATTACATTTGTGAAATCCTCACAGAAGGAAGAACCAATCTATCCTTACTCCTCTGATCCAATCCATGTTCCAAGACATAACGGATCCCATGCTGGCCTAAGGTTCAGAAAAGAGAAGAGTAACTTAGTCACTACTCTCCAACCTCGAAGGATCGTAGAGTCGAGTAAAATCAACTCCACGAACCAACCAGAAGGAATAGTAGAGTTAAGTTTCACTCTTCACAAATCATGAATCACAAGGATACATGGAAAAAGAAGAATCAGTATAAAGGAAAGACTACCAAGGATCCACATAAGCCCGAATAGAGAAAGAATCCACACACACACCAGCATGCATCATGCTAGATGTTTTGTATGTGATAAAAATGGTCATAAGGCTGCAGTATATGTTACAATAATCCTCTGCATATTAAACCCAAATTCAAGCAGATTTGGGTCCCCAAGGGTACTAACAAGGTAGGACCCATGCAATTATGGGTACCAAAATAAAAGTTTAACCTCACTTCAAGAACAGAGGTCCACGATCACAACTTGGTATCTGGACAGTAGATGCTCATGACATATGACTGGGAACAAAGCCCTCTTGTCTAACTTCACAGAAAAGGAGGGTCCAACAGTCATCTTTGAAGACAATGTGTGACGTCCCCAAAATATGTATACATCACCCATCTTGGGTCGCCAGATACATGGAACAGAACTCAACTACAAATTTCTTTATATACAACTATCGTGCAAAATACGACAAAACATAGCTGAGAGTTTAAAGACGAATATTGCCTTCTAGATAATATCCACACTCAATGGAGTCCTCATTACAATTATTATCACACTATTTTATAAAAATAGTGAGGACTACTATAGCCACCATCTCGGACCATCACTCCATTCCCAGACTAAGTCCCCAAATATATTCTCATTTCAAGAAGAAAACGGTGAAAGAAAAGGGTGAGCTCAACTAGCCCAAAGAAGAAATATTATGACTAAGATAATGCAGAATAAATTATCCTTAGCCTTCAATAGTGTTAAACTAATAAAATATAATAAACATCAAGTTTAACTGCAGCGGAATAAGCAATCCATTAAAGAGTCAAGTAGAACATAATGTCTACTATCTCCTCTAGATTAAAAGTCCATCGTTAATATTTCATTCTCAGTAATACTCATCAATGTTCTTTGTCATACCCAAGACAAAAAGAACTATCATCACTTGCTCTTCACCGAACCACCAAAGATTATAGTTAAATCCATAATTCATTTTTATAATCATGTAAATAAACAATTTCTCCTTGCCACAAAGGCATAATAGAACTTTACTCAATATTCTTACCCTAAAGGCTAAAGATATTCAAATGTAATAACAATAATCATACCAATCAGTTGTCTACCTTTGTACTATGGGCTAAAGATATTCAAATATAAAACCATTGGTCATGATCATACCAATCAATTATGCATCGCTTAATTACTACTGACCAAAGACATTCAACTGTTAACTAATGGTCATGATTCTCCCAATCACATCATTGAATTAACCCTGCATTACGGCCAAGAATATTCGTTAGTATCACCAGTGGTCATGATCATGTCATACACCTGTCCATCTTTGCACGTAAGCCAAAGATATACAACTATAAAACTAATAATCAACAGTCCATCTTTGCACGTAAGCCAAAAATATACAACTGTAAAACCAATAATCAACAATCCATCTTTGCACGTAAGCCAAAGATATACAATTGTAAAATCAATAATCAACAGTCCATCTTTGCACGTAAGCCAAAGATGACTTTCATCACAATATAAGCATGAGGATGATGACAATGATATAAGCATTAATCAAACGAAATCAAGGATAAATATTAAAGACTTTAAATTTATCCAGAGTTTTAAAATATTCAAATTGTCAACATGATACTGCTTTGTAGAGTAAAATTCAAGAATAATATTCATGTACCAAAAATAATTTGGACAGAAAAGAAATATATTTTTTCGGGTAAATAGTTCCTCGTGAATAGTACTTCAGGAATAGTACCTCATGAATAGTACTCCGGCATGAAAAGTAACCCAAATACCCGAGTGAATAATATTTTGGGTGAATAGTAACTCGTGAATAGTACTCCGACACGAAAAGTGCCCCGAATACCCAAGTGAATAATACTAGAGTGAATAGTAATTGGGTGAATAGTAACCCGTGAATAGTAACTCATGAATAGTACTCTGGCATGAAAAGTGCCCCGAATACCCGAGTGAATAATACTAGAGTTAATAGTAACCGGGTGAATAGTAACCCGTGAATAGTAACTCGTAACAAAAAAATACTAAATAAAATGATATTTCATGATGAGTACAAAAGAAATGATATCCCAGATGAATATAATAGAATATATGAAATTGCAAATGAATTTTCACCCGCCATGCGGTAATCCACGTAGACAGATCATTTCCACAATTTAGTAAAGAATGAATACAAAGAATCATTCACCATGCATGCGGTAATCCACATAGATAGGTTATTCCAAATGTAATAATAAAAAGAATGGAATAATGAAGAATTCACCATGCATGCGATAGATCATGCATGATACGGAGTTATTCCCAACGTAATAACAAAGAATAGAACCGAATTAAATGCGTAATCCGCAATGGGATATTCAAATGTAATAATAAAGAATGGAACCAGTCATGCGATAATCCGCATGCATACGATATTCTAACAAAATAATAAAGAATGGAATAACAACGAGAATTCACCCAAAGATGCGATAGACCCTTACGCACGAGTTATTCCAACGAATAATAATAAAGAATGGAATAATAGAAGAATTTCACAATGTATGCGGTACTTCGCATAGACAAGTTATTCCAACATAATAATAAAGAATGAAATAATAACCCTTACAAGTATTGAAAGAAAATAACTCTCTTCATGAATACGAAAAAATAATACCCCTTACATTAGAAGAAAACTGAATACTGGAATAGTGAGGTAGCAGACTTCTCTTCTTCTTTCTCTCTATAATTTCTCTCTATAATAATTTCTCTATAGCTTTAGTGAATTGGTGAAAAATAATGAAGGAATGAGCTTCTATTTATAGGAAAATATAGTTTCGATAATTACACGTTTTGGGGCTCAAAATATTACAGTATAATACCTTCCTCTTTTTCTTCATTTTTAATTTAGTCCTGCAAGTAGTATCAAACTTGCACCACCTCCCCTAATAGTAAATCATGTTAATCAATAGTAAATCATGTGACACAATAGTTCTAAACATGTGAAAAAATTAATTATAGTATAGTACCTTCATCTATACCTCCATTTTTAATTTAATCATGCAAGTATTATCAATCTTGCACCAACTCCCCTAATAGTAAATCATGTGAATCAATAGTACACACATGTGAACACATAGTTATAAGCATGTGAATTAATAGCAATTATTTTCTCATTTATCCGATTAATTACCCGATTGGTCGATATAACCTCCAGACATCAATTATTATCGAAATAAATGTCGATTTCCACTAACACTAATAATTCCTACACAATGAAACTATCAATTTCATCTTTAATTAACACGAACTTATTCATCATTAATATTATAATTCATAATATTTAACAACGGTGTCGTTCACACGAGAAAGAGGCTTTTTCCATAAGGATTTCTCCTTATGATTGCCGTAGCATTGATTAGATTATTTAACCTCTCCTCGATGTAACTTCTAGACATTGTCAATATTGCAAATAATAATATGAATAACTTTGTCGTCTCAATTATTGATTTAATAATATAACATAATATCTGAGATGATCTTTGTGACAATAATTGAATCAATAATATGAGAGATATGATCGACAATTCTGTAACAATAATTGAGTATAACTAAGTGACTTCTTACGTAAGCATCAATAATCAATACCGTGTGCTATTATGCAACCACGCGTATTACTGTACTTTTACTACTGGTTATTTTATGACAACTTGCTTACTTTGAAAAATTTTCACATATCACCCTTAACTTTAAACTTTTATCAATTTAACTATTTACCAAAATAAAAAAATTGAATACTTTTATTTCATAAAATTTGGGATCTCACATAATGGCTCTGGCAAAACAAAAGGATATGGCTCAGCTGGGAATGGTGCAGTGACCTTCAGCAAAGTAGCCTATGTGGAATGGCTAAAGCATAATCTTCTGAGCATAAGTCAACTTTGCGACAAGGGTCATCAAGTCAACTTCCTCAACAATCAGTGTCAAGTCAAAGATCTGAAGACCTCTTCTATAAAGCTGATTGGAACAAGAGAAGGGAACGTCAACACTGTTAATCTTGGTCAACTGAGGTTTGATGAGACAATATGCTTTCTTGCTGAAGCCTATTAAGAAATGAGTTGGCTATGGCATAGAAAGTTGTCTCATCTCAACTTCAAGAGTATATTAAAACTGGCATCCAAAGATCTAGTAGCAGGTTTACCTAAGCTCAGCTTTGTCAAAGAAAGGCCATGCAACGCCTGATAACTTGGAAAACAGACTAGGAGCTCATTCAAAGGTAAAACGATCAACTCAATTGATAAGCCCCTACAGTTACTTCACATGGATCTATTTGAGCCAATTCCAATGACAAGCCTTGGAGGGAAGAGATATTCATTGGTTGTAGTGGATGACTACACCAGATTTACATGGGTGTTCTTTCTAAATTCTAAGGATGAAACAAACTCTCAACTCATTAAGATGTTCAAGCTGGTGATGAACAAAAAATGAGAAAAGATTAAGGCTATAAGGAGTGATCATGGAAGAGAATTCGACTTCTCTGAGATGGATCAGTTTTGCGCAGACAGTGGCATCAGCTACAACTTCTCAGCTCCATGAACTCCTCAGCAAAACGGAGTAGCTTAAAGAAAGAACATCACGCTGATTGAAGTTGGAAGGACTCTACTAGCAGCAGTTCATCTGCCTGAATACTTCTTCTCTTGTGAATCTCAGTGAATTGGTGAGAATGAAAGAAGAATTATGCTTCTATTTATAGGAGAATGGACTAAATAGTAACTAATTCATGAACTGTCCAGATTGATTTACTATTAGAATGGATGGTCCAGATTAATTACTATTAAAACCACAACCAACGCACCAGATTTCTTTACTTTTAAAACCACCACCGACGGTCCAGATTGATTACTTTTAAAACCACCACTGACGGTCCATATTGATTTACTTTTAAAACCACCGTCGATGGTCTAGATTGATTTACTATTAAAACCATCACAGACGGTCCATATTGATTTACTATTAAAACCACCATCAATGGTCCAGATTGATTTAACTTATTACACTTTAGTACCCCTAAAGTTTTCCAAGTTTGCATTATTCCCCTCTAACTTTTGTAATTCACTTATCTTCAATAAACACATTTTTAATACTTCAACAATTATTCATCATTAATATTATAACTTACAATATCGACAACCAGATCATTCCCAGGTAAGAGGGGACTTTTCGATAAAGATTTCTTCTTATTAGCACGCAATTAGGTGACTAAACCTCTTTTCTTGACAGAACTTTCTAGACATTGTCAATAATGTAAATAATAATATGAATAAATTTATTGTCTCAATTATTGATTTAATAATAAAAAATATTATGCAGATGATACTGTGACAATAATTGAACCAAATAACGTGAGATATTATGCAGCGATTACTGTGACGCCCCCAAAATAGGTATACATTACCCATCTTGAGTCGCCAGAAAATACACTACTGACAACTTAATTTATACAACTGTCATGAAAAATACGACAACATGTATACTTTGGGTTTAAATAAAAATATATATACCAACTCTGACTCGTGTCACAATTGCACCTTACATAAAGGTACAGTCAATAACTGTTTTAGAAATTAAAATCTCTGGGAAGTGCTCAAGGAAACATTCGTACATGGGATGCCATGCGTCTAGGTTATGATAGATATCATATGTCCACAAAATTATCCTTGGTTGACCCAATAGACCCCAAAGAAAAATGAGAAGATTACTATCATGTTCCTTCCAATGGTGAGTCTTCTCTTGATATATAACTATCTTCACTGTCTGCAGTTGAGAACTATATTTTAACAAAACTCCAAGATTATATAGGTAGTGCTCGTAGATATACTCAGCAAGTGGATGTGCACAACTCTGTCTTATTATAACACGAGGTTGTATGTCCTTAGACATCTTGTATGATAGTGGCAAAACACCCTTCCAAAGTTGGGTTCACCTCACCCTATTCGGTTCACCAAAATTAAATATCAAATGGCGTATATAATATGACACACTTATCTAAAATTCTCAATAAAATTATTTCCATACTATTTAGGGAGAACCTCAACAGCTGTAGACCACCGTTCTATTCTCCTGTTATCCCCGCTCGACCCAGCTACACTTTTATTACCTGAAAGGAATTATGAAGCAAAAGGGTGAGCACAAATAGCCCAGTAAAGAATATCATGACTAAAGATAATTAAATTATCAATAGCCTTCGTCAGTAATAAATCAGAGATTTAGAACTTATGGTTGTTGTTAAAACTTTTCAACCATAGTTGCAGCGGAACGAGTAATCCATTAGTAGAGTCAAATAGACCATAAAATCTATTATCTTCTCCACGTTAAAAGTCCACCAACAATGTTTTATCCATGTAACATCAATTAACAGTTCCTTTTGAAAGTAGTATGCACACAAGCCAATCATGTTTGATGATAAAGCATATACTTTGTAACAATCTTATTCATTTAATAATAAAAAGTATTAATTTATTAAAGGCTTTTAATTATCTATATGATGTTGTTTTATAATATGTGATAAACCCATAGTTTTAAGCAATGCTTTTAGAATAATGATGATGATCATTCTAATGAGATCTAAATTCTTAGAAAGCTTAAAACTAAAATAGTTCCCAATCATTGGATTACTAAATTGGTAATTAGTGAATCCGGATAGATTGGTACATACGTTGCTTGCTCATTGGATGAGGATGATTGATCTCATGATCATTTGTGTGGAGACACTAAAGCAAGTATGTAATTGCTTATTAGAGAATAAGTTCATTTGAACGTTGGCTCGCTAAGGAATACCTAATGGAGTTTTACTTGCTTGTCAATAGGAATTCTGTCTTCGATAGTAGTACAAGTGATCCTTGGACTTGAGATCATCATAGTATCTTGTGTATGATGAGTTATACTTTGACTTATTTCTTAAGACCCTTAAGGTATATCAAAGGGTATGCTTGGGTATAATAAGTTGTACATGGAGATAATGTATGATCAATAAAGAATCTACCACTTCTATTAAAAGAAGAGAATGTCCTATGTGATTCGATAAATGACAACCCGGTAGTCCTTGGCGGCGAATGAAATTAGAAATGAGTTTCTAATTTGCATTATTTGGTATTGTGCATTTAAGGATCGAAATATATATAATTAAATAAAATAAGACTTGACAGTAATTCCATGTCTTATATTTAATTGGGACATTGTATGGTGGAAGGATTGAATTGTACGGTAACTATTTACTCAAAGGTTCTTTTATGATTAATGTTGAAATCTATATTATCTAGAAAGTCGTTGATCGCTAGGGAGGCTTATCCCTATTGTAGAATAAATATTATTTATTTATATAAATTAATTGTTTAATTTATTTATTTAAATAAGATTAGAATTGTTCTAATTGATTTATTCACAACCGGATTAATATGGAGAACCTAAAGGGTCACACCATAAAAGGAAGAATAATTATTTAAGAAGTTAATGGCATAATCATAATAATATGTTATGTATATTTAATTTAATCTATGGTGATAGAATAAATTAAATAGCTTAATATTTATTATTTAATATTTTAGAAATATTAAATATAAATTAATAAGAGAGTCTTATTAATATTATTACAATTATTATTATTATTTTAATTTCTAAAAGAGTTTAGGAATTAATTTAATATAAGTACTCTCATTTATTCCTAAATGGATTAGGAAGAAAAATTAGTTAAAGGAGTTTAATTAATTATCCCTAATAAGATTAGGGGCCCTTTTAATTAAAAGGGTTTAATTAAATAATACCTTATTTTAATAGGGTTACTTGATATCTTTATAAGATGAGTCTTATATCAGATATCTAGACTACGTTATAATTCCAATGGTTGGAGAGTACGCTCCCTTTCTATAGAGATAGAAAAACTAGGGTTTAGCCAACCACCCATCTTCTTGAATCCTTCTTCTTCCTTGGTGGATCACCTCTAGAGGCCAAACACTTGGGTGGCTAACGTTGATCAAAGGAAGGAACCAAACCCGGTGAATTCAAGTTGAACGCGAAAGGATTTGGAGGTGAACTTGTACCTGAGGAAGCTCGATCTTCAAGGGTATGATTTTATTCTTTATCTTTTTCGTTTAATTAATAATTGTGCATAAAGGGTGATCCGGGTATATGGTTTGTAAAATTTTAAAACTCTGATTTTTACACGTTTCCGCTTATTTTTGCAATTTGTTTGCGTTCATGAATATTACAAACCTAACAGTGGCATCAGGGCCAAACCTTTATGCTAATTATTAATTGTTTTAATTTGATATGTATGTTGATATTTGTTTAGAACAATTTAATTGTGCATAATTTTATTGTATAAAATTAAAAAAAATAATAATTGAAAAAGCCGTCCATTTGCGTAACCATTCACGTAGGACTCAGAAGCTTATTCACGTGAATTAACCTGAAGCCTTTTACCTGTTATTAAACTTTAGTAATTCATGTGATTCAAGGGAAGCTTGTCACGTGGAGGCTGGAGCATTGATTCTTCCTGGATTCTTGATTTGGTGATATATTATATATATAATATTAATATATCAACGTGGTAATCATACATATATATCTCAAGTTCCTAACTTATATAGATATGATTACTTGGTAATATAAATATTATATATATTATTATTAATTATTTATAATTAAAATAAAAGTTTATTTTAATTTTAAAATTAAATTTCATGCTAACTAATTAGAGTTGGAATTGGATTCCATGATAACTAATTGGAGTTGAAATTGGATTCTATGTTTTCTTAAATAAAGGAGTTTATTTAAATATGAAATAAGATTTCATATTATTCAAAATAAAAAGAGTTTATTTGTGAATAGGAAAAAGAATCCTAATTTCCTTAAATAAAGGAGTTTATTTAGATATGAAATAAGATTTCATATTATTCAAAATAAAAGAGTTTATTTGTGAATAGGAAAAGAATCCTAATTTTCTTAAATAAAGGAGTTTATTTAGATATGAAATAAGATTTCATATTATTCAAAATAAAGGAGTTTATTTGTGAATAGAAAAAGAAAATCAGTGTTTCCTTTAATAAAGTTTTTTTTTACATGGAATTGGATTCCATAATTAATTAAAATAAAAGAGTTTATTTTGATTAAAGATTTTGATTAAAATAAAATAGTTTATTTTATTCAAAATAGTTTTATTTTGATTTAAATTTAGATTAAAACAAAGGAGTTTATTTTGATTCAAAATTAGATTTTATACTAACTAAATTTGCCCATTAAATGATATCAATATATATATTGAATGTTTATTATTCATCGGATGAATGTTATGTATTGATGCATATGGTGATATGTATGATAATAAATGAGATTGATTATGGACAATTGACCAATGTGATTGGATTTTATTTTAGTTGGATGCATGAATGTATGGGTTTTATTAAATGGGGTCTGCGTACCTCATCTTCTCTAATTTTTCTGAATGTAAATTCTATCTCCTCCTATGTACTTCCCTTGATCAGCGATCAAGGTTTCTATTTATTTTAAATAGTTTTGTAATAGGAATAGTTAGAATTAATTTTGAAAAATTGGAGATCAAGGAGCAAGGAGCGCTTAAAGACCCGTTTGTAATGGAGCCCGGGTTTAAATGTAATAGTTATATTTAAATAATATTTCTTGCACCCCTAGGGTTTGACCTTTTGGTTCACTTGGTGGCTCTAGTGAACCAAACTAGAATAAAAGTCCATAATCAATCCGAGTAGAATATAGTATTCTATATGTGCATGCTTATACTATATATATTATATATTATGCAAACATGCTTCGCATGTTTATTAATATAACGACGTATTTTATATATATATGTGCATGCTGCACTAAAACAAGATGAGACAAATTAATAACAAACCCTCAATTTTTATATTAAGTCCTAAGCGTTCAAAGATATTTGGAATATCGAACGCATTAGCCTTCTAGCATGATAAAATTAATAGAGTATTAGATATTTAATATGAGTTTGTTGTGTCACCACAAGACAAGTATTAAGTATTTAAGATGTTAATTTATCACATTTGATGCTTATAAAGAAAATTGAACAATATTGTTTTGTTGTGTCACCACAAGGATGATATTTTTCTTTTTGAATATATGGAGTGCTAGGTCGGACTTAACTTGGATAATTTTGATTCGGATGTGCCACCACTTGATCAAAATAATCTAAGAGGCAAAAGAAAAGGAGTTGCGTAGTTGATGTAATTGACAAAAGTTGTCTACCTATTTATTTATATATAGTTTGTTGTGTCACCACAAGGCTATATACATTTGAAATGGGATCCTTATTCTCACTAGCAAATCTTTAATTAGATTTTGCTTAACTATATAAGTGAGGTAATATAGTTTGAAGAAAATAGTGGGAGATACCAATTTAAAACAAGACCTAAATTATTTTGGTAATTAATAAAAGAATGTAAGTTAAAATGTTGTTAATTACAAATTCATTTACGAAATTTTACAATGTCTAAAATTACTATCATGCGAAGCATATTAGATGCTAAATTAACCGGCATCAATTAAACGGATTGGTTAGCGAATTTGAGAATAGTTCTCATAGTTGAAAGCTATCTTATGTCCTTAATACGCCTATCCCTGCAATGGTTGCAGACAATGCCTCTGAGCAAGAGATTGCTACTTTTAGAAAGTGGCAAGAAGATGCACAGTTAGCTCAATGCATCATGCTCGCATCCATGAGTAACGAGCTTCAAATACAAGACGAAACTATGGATGCTTTTACTATATTCACCGCACATCAAGTAGTTGATGGTGAGGAAAGTAAGATTGATAGATATCAGATATCTAAGGAGCTCTTCCGATCTAGAATGGCCAATGGCACTATAGTACAGACAAAAAGTTCTTAACATAATCAATTTGATTGATCAAATTAGGACAACTGGTTTTGTCATGGATGGAGAGTTGAGCCAAGATTTGATCTTGCACTCACTCCCGGACTCCTTTCACAATTGTTGTGAATTTTTCATATAAACAAGCTAGATATCAGCCTCACTGATTTGCTTAACATGTTGAAAAATGTTGAGTCACTTTTCAACCAAGAAAGACCAAGTCTTACTGGTAGGGGCCAAAGGATCTTCTGAAAAGAAGAACGATTCTAAGAAGGTAAATATAAAGGCAAAAATAAAGGATAATAAGAACAAAAGCAGAATCACGGATAGCAAAGGTGTTTGCTTCCCTTTGCAATAAGCACAGAAGCGGAAAAGAAATCTGAAGCATCTTGCAGAGGCTAACCAAATAAGCTTAGTGAAGTTTCGGTTACAAATACAAATTTGTTCATGATTTAAAATAAATTTTTCTTTAAGTCAAGGTTCTACTTGGGTATTGGATACCGATTTTGGTTATCATAAATATAGATTTATGAAGGGACCAAACAGAAGTAGAAAGCTAAACAAATATAAGTAAACCTATGTGCGGGAAATGTAACAAAGGTTGCCATATTAGCCATTGAAATTTATAATTTAGCAATGCCTACGGGAAAATCTATTAAGTCAATAAGTTGTTATTGTATTCCAGTTCTTGTTAAAAATATTATTTCCATTTTATTGTTGGACAATGAAATCTTTGGTATTATAATTAAGAACAATTGTTGTTCTATTTATAATAATAATGTTTCGTATAGAACTGAAAGATTACTTAATGGATTTTGTATACTTGACTTACGTGAAAAATTATTTTGTAAATTGAACAAACTAGTATAAGAAAAGGAGATGATCATTCAAAGAGTTGAATGTATGTATTTGTTGAAATACAAGTGTGAATTATTTGAAAGGTTCAAAGAATTCAGAAGTGAAACAAATTGGCAAAGTATTAAGATTCTTTGATAAGATCAAGGAATAAATACTTGTGCAATAAGTTTCAAGATCATCTCAAATGGTTTTTCTCATAATGGACACCTCATGATACGTAATAATTGATTGATGTATCTGAAAGGAAAAATCATACCTTGTTGAACATGGTACGGTCCAAAATGATTTTACCGAGCATTCCAAATCCTTCAGGATCATGTCCTAGAAATGGTCGCATATATCTACGAAAAGGTAACCTTAAAATCCAAATTTCAAGACTCCATAAAAGTTATGGATGGGGAGGATTCCTAATCTTAAGTATGTTAAGATAAGGGGTTGTCCAACTTATGTGAAAAGGTTTCGAAGGATAAGCTTAGGACAAGATTTGACATGTACAGATTTGTGGGACATCCTAAAGTAAGTTTATGG
Source organism: Panax quinquefolius (assembly GCA_020205615.1). Lineage (NCBI taxonomy): Eukaryota > Viridiplantae > Streptophyta > Magnoliopsida > Apiales > Araliaceae > Panax > Panax quinquefolius. The sequence continues at coordinate 114,129,947 of CM035157.1, read as the reverse complement.
TATATGTTCTATAATTCTACTTAGCAAAAGGTGTTTATTACGAAACACACGCCTTCTAAGATAAAGGTGTTTATCATTAAAAGGGGCTAGTGGGAGGATAATAGATCTTGAAGAGTTCAAGAACCACAAAACACTATAAGTCAAATAAGAAGAACTCGTAGATAGACCTATTGTACCACAAACCGAATCGTAAATCTGAATAGTACCAAAGATACACAGAGGTATGGATTCATCATGGATGATGATGATGAGGTACACATCATAGAAGATGATGATCCAGTTACATTCGATGAGGTAAGACTTCTGAGTGTGTACAAAAGGGTCGATTGGGAGCGTCGTGAAATTTCTAGTATTATATGTTGATATACTACGGATGAGGAATTACATACCAATGCTACAATCAAGAAAGATAAAGTTGTCTAAACATTCCTCCATGAATGATTTGGAAGAGTATCTTAATTGGGGATATAAATCCATATAGATAGATTCAAGAGGATGCTCGACTTAACCCAGGAATGTATATTCATTTGATGCTAAAAGTCGTTTAGCATGGCAAGCTCCAAGAGATGTTTCATGTTGATGAGCCATGGAGTGTATCTCTTAATAGTCCCCACAAACTATTAAAAGAAGAGAGATCGCATGAGTGACAATCATGTATGCAATGAAATATCTGAGACTGATGTTGATCGACCATATTATGGAGAAGTTCACTATGAGTCGGTGAAAACATCTTAAAGTGCTTAACCGCACTAAGGATGTGATCATATTCATGGTGGGTCTAAATTAAAACTAGAGGGCTTATGAGACTCAAGTTTTTCGAGACGACTAAGATGATGAAAAAATCCACTTTAAGGTAAAGCGTTATCTTGAATAGTGGTGCGATGAATTGGAAAGGTTCCAAACAAAGAAAAGAGTTCTTTGGTTTAGTGATAAAGACAAAGTATATAGCTATAAATGAAGTCGCAAGTTGATTGTTTGGATTAAAAGTTCATTCTGAGAACTAGGAATAGTTCCTAAGTCTCATCTTGGATCTAAACATGTGTTGTGGCACTTTCATTTGATTATTAGAATCATTGAAAGATGGGAAATCACTATAGAGATAGTGGACTCTCATGAACAACATTACATATCCATTAACTAAAGCTTATCCAACAAAGGATAATCGCACTTAGAGAAGGAGAGTATGAGATACCATGATGATTGGCTTTAGTGCAGTGTGAGAGATTGAAAGTATTATGCACACAAGCCAATCATGTTTGATGATAAAGCATATACTTTGTAACAATCTTATTCATTTATTAATAAAAGTATTAATTTATTAAAGGCTTTTAATTATCTATATGATGCTGTTTTATAATATGTGATAAACCCATAGTTTTAAGCAATGCTTTTAGAATAATGATGATGATCATTCTAATGAGATCTAAATTCTTAGAAAGCTTAAAACTAAAATAGTTCCCAATCATTGGATTACTAAATTGGGGATTAGTGAATCCGGATAGATTGGTACATACGTTGCTTGCTCATTGGATGAGGATGATTGATCTCATGATCATTTGTGTGGAGACACTAAAGCAAGTATGTAGGTGCTTATTAGAGAATAAGTTCAATTTGAGCGTTGGCTCGCTAAGGAATACCTAATGGAGTTTTACTTGCTGTCAATAGGAATTCTGTCTTGATAGTAGTACAAGTGATCCTTGGACTTGAGATCATCATAGTATCTTGTGTATGATGAGTTATACTTTGACTTATTTCTTAAGACCCTTAGGGTATATCAAAGGGTATGCTTGGGTATAATAAGTTGTACATGGAGATAATGTATGATCAATAAAGAATCTACCACTTCTATTAAAAGAAGAGAAATGTCCTATGTGATTCGATAAATGACAACCCGGTAGTCCTTGGCCAAGGCAGAATGAAATTAGAAATGAGTTTCTAATTTGCATTATTTGGTATTGTGCATTTAAGGATCGAAATATATATAATTAAATAAAATAAGACTTGACAGTAATTCCATGTCTTATATTTAATTGGGACATTGTATGGTGGAAGGATTGAATTGTACGGTAACTATTTACTCAAAGGTTCTTTTATGATTAATGTTGAAATCTATATTATCTGGAAAGTCGTTGATCGCTAGGGAGGCTTATCCCTATTGTAGAATAAATATTATTTATTTATATAAATTAATTGTTTAATTTATTTATTTAAATAAGATTAGAATTGTTCTAATTGATTTATTCACAACCGGTTTAATATGGAGAACCTAAAGGGTCACACCATAAAAGGAAGAATAATTATTTAAGAAGTTAATGGCATAATCGTAATAATATGTTATGTATATTTAATTTAATCTATGGTGATTGAATAAATTAAATAGCTTAATATTTATTATTTAATATTTTAGAAATATTAAATATAAATTAATAAGAGGAGTCTTATTAATATTATTACAATTATTATTATTATTTTAATTTCTAAAAGAGTTTAGGAATTAATTTAATATAAGTACTCTCATTTATTCCTAAATGGATTAGGAAGAAAAATTAGTTAAAGGAGTTTAATTAATTATCCCTAATAAGATTAGGGAGCCCCTTTAATTAAAAGGGTTTAATTAAATAATACCTTATTTTAATAGGGTTACTTGATATCTTTATAAGATGAGTCTTATATCAGATATCTAGACTACGTTATAATTCCAATGGTTGGAGAGTACGCTCCCTTTCTATAGAGATAGAAAAACTAGGGTTTAGCCAACCACCCATCTTCTTGAATCATTCTTCTTCCTTGGTGGATCACCTCTAGAGGCCAAACACTTGGGTGGCTAACGTTAATCAAAGGAAGGAACCAAACCCGGTGAATTCAAGTTGAACGCGAAAGGATTTGGAGGTGAACTTGTACCTGAGGAAGCTCGATCTTCAAGGGTATGATTTTATTCTTTATCTTTTCGTTTAATTAATAATTGTGCATAAAGGGTGATCCGGGTATATGGTTTGTAAAATTTTAAAACTCTGATTTTTACACGTTTCCGCTTATTTTTGCAATTTGATTGCGTTCATGAATATTACAAACCTAACACCTTTCCACAATCATATGAATAAATCATAATCATAATTTTGATTCTAAATCCCTCTTCTCACCCAGGACGAATATGTTAGTTCCCAGTAGGCACAATATAGATCTAGAAGGGGGGGGGGGGGGTTGAATAGATCCTTTGAATTTCAAATACTTTTTCTCTTTTAAGTTGTATTGCTCATTAAGTAGCATATGACAAATATAAGAATCTTTTCAAGCACAGTGGAATAAGTAAAAGATCTCCTTCATTGATATATTCATAATCAATCATACATTGTTCGTAGAGTTAATTTAGTAGTAAGCAGTTAACACATACATAGCAGTTATAGCAGTTAATGTACCTACTATAAATGACATAAAGTAAAAGACACAAGGGGTTTTAAGTGGTTCAGAGACTCAAGCTCCTAATCCACTCTTCTGCTTTCAACTAGCAGGATTTCCACTAAGGAAGGGTAGCACCCTAAATCACTAAGATTCTTTCAAGGCCAGCAGCCTTGGGACTTCAGTTCACTAAGAACTCTTCAAGGCCAGCAGCCTTGGAACTTTTCAAGTTCCCTAGGAACTCTTCAAGCCAAGCAGGCTTGGAACTTCATTTAGTCCCTCTGGACAAGGACCCCTCATGCCCTGGCTTCTTGTTGTTGTAGTTGTTTGTTTGTTTGTTGGAGTTGGTGCTGAGATGCTAAGATGTCATTAAGCTTTGAACATCTTTTGTACTTAGCAGCTTGGTGTTGTCCTCTATGCATTCTTCTTTGAGTCTGGACAACATCTTCTTTAGTGCAGCTGATCTTCACTCTTTTCTGCTTATCTTCATCTGATGTCAGTTGTGCACCATCACCATCTGGGTTTACTAAGTCTCTGTGATTTTACTAGACTTTTTCTGGCTCTTAGAAATCCCTGAACCCTTCTTGAATACTTTGCAGACATGGTTCTGCACTTGTTCAGTTTCAGCTTTCGGTTCATGGTGATTAAGTAGAGTGGCTCTCTTGATCTTCTTTGTACTTTCGACCACTTTTACGAATCTTATCTTCTTGGTCTTCTCGGCTCTCAGCTTGGCTGCCATCTTCAGTGGCATTCTCATCTTTGTTGAGTGAAGGTTTGATCTATTTGAATTCCTCTTCAAAGCTGCTTCACTTCTACCTTGGTAGTCTCACTGTCACTGAGACTTGTTCTGTTGATCTTTGGTGGAACTCGTAGAGTCAACAGTAGCATTCACCAACTTAAAGATTCTTTAACATTACAATCATCAGTAACTCTTGATCTTTGAGGCTCTGTTGATTTATACTACTTCCCAATCTTCCAGTTGGAAAGTAGCCGTTGAAAGCTATTCAAATTGCCTCGCAGATCTCGAGTTATTTGGTGCAGACTGCAGATGTGACATGACATCTTTTTCTGACTTCCTGACACTGCAGTCTATTGTTTCACCAACCCTGTCAAATATGTCACTTTTATATCTTGGGCAGGTCGACGACTTTATTTCACTCTTCTGATTTCTCGATCAGAGGTTGTCCTTGCATCGATGCTATCAATAAGCTCTTATCCGAATATTACCCTTCAGATTGAACCGTTGCCAATGCTTTAGTCTTCAACTATTCAAACTCTACAATTCTGATGCATGTCTTCATGGACCTGATCGTAGTGTCTTGTTGATTGGTAGAGACAACACTACGATCTTGAGGAGTGTTCACTTGATCTTCAGTGTAGAACACATCTCCCTCTTCATGTGCAGTGCTTCATCACTTCTATTTGCCTCGATTATTCTCAGATACTGATGGCTTGATTCCTTGTTCTGGCCTCTTCTAAATAACAAGACACTTCAGATTTGTGGCGTGTGCATCTCTCTTTCTCCTTGTGATCTCCCGTTCACTTATCATCAATGGACTGACCCAATGCTTAATCACATTAGCCTTGTTCTTCCGAGGCTTACCAGTATCTCAGTGTGTACTACATCAGTTCCTTCTTTGTTTAGCAAACACTATGATCTTGGTTACTTCCAAGATCGTTGTCATCTTTCTACTTGACAGCTACTGCACTTGCTAACTCTCCTTAGTCAGTTACATAAGTTTTCTTCTGATCTCCTTGTGGAAGACTTCATGTCAAATGGCTTCACAACTTAATCTTGATGCTGATTGGGTTGGTGTTTAGGTTTTCTGTTAGCTTGCAAGCCATTTGTTGAGTGCTCTCTGGTATCCTTCAGGTGGGACGTATTTATGCAGTGTCAACCAGAGGCTTCATTTCTTTAGATATTCAAGGAGTGCTCATTCATTGAGAATCATATTTGCTCTATGATTCTGCTTTGGCATTGTGAGTACATCTGTTGAGGTCTTAGTTCTGCACACTATTATTCAACTTTGGCTGTGTAGACACTACGACTCCGAGATCAGATCTTGATTCTCTACGATTTTTATCGTTGTACTTGTTATCTTCATCTGATCTTGCTCGACTACGATATCTGCCTTTGATACGATCAGTAGACTCTACGATTCTGAGTGCAGTCTACGATTCTTGAATTGTCTTTGACATTAGTAGACTCTATGACTTCGAGTGTAGTCTACGATTCTTGACTTGACTTTGGCAGATACTCGGTCAGCTCATAGGTAGACTGTCTCTACGATTCTGAACTTGACTTTCTCAGCAGACTATAGCCCTGATGAAGTTCTCCTCGACATACTACGATCCTTCTTCGTCTCTCCTAGAAGTCTACAAACTTCGAGATCTACTATCTTGCAGACTACGATTCTGCCTCGATAGCTCTCGAGTTTTCCTTGACTCTCCTAGCAGACTATGATTTCTGGTGCAGTGCTCGACGATCAGACAAGCTTATCTATTACATCATAAGATCAACCTATCATGCTTAATCTTTCTATATTTATAGTCCTTGTACATCATTTCTTTTTAAGGACTTTACAAAGCTATTTTGCTTATGTAGGATCAACCTAACACATTTGATCAATTCATTCTAAGTCTTTGTACATATGTTTCTATTATCTATCAAAGGACTTTACAACTTTTCTTAATGCAAGCAAACTTGCATATTCATTCATGTGTATATATATATATATATATATATATATATATATCATAATCAAATCAGATGTAAGTAGGAATATCATTCACATGCTTATTCCTGAGAATCTCCCCCTATTTGATTATGACAAAAACAATAAGTGCATATGCATGTTATGAATGAATCTTATATACAGTGAGCAGCTGTTTTTCTAAAACAGGTAATCATGAATGTCATTATAATAATGTGAAAATTTAATACACTATGACAATTTACATCTTGGATCCAGAACATACCTAACTAGTTAGAGATGTACCTCTTTGGCTCCATATATGTTTCCAGGATGTCTGTTGATCAGCTATTCATCTGTTTGATTCCATTGTTCCTGCTTCTCCTGGGATGTGGAGCTATTCCTTTCTTCTTTTTCTGGTTCTGGCTCTGGTTCCCCCTCAGCCTTAGGCTCATCATCCTTTGGCTCCCCCTCAGATGATGAACCATCTTCTTTTTCTGCTTTCTTCTTCTTTGTCTTCCTTTCTTATTTGCTCCTGCTCTCCTTGCCTTTTCTTGAATGCCTCTTATTCTTCCCCTTTCTATGCCTTTTTTTCTCCCCCCTTTTGTCATTAATCATTTGGGAGAGTTGCTCCATGTTAGACCTAAGTTGTTCCATCAGGTAGGATGAGTGACCGACTTCAATCATGAGTTCTTGTTGGCTTAACTCAAGTTACAGAGAGAAGGATTGATTCATATTATCAATCTTGTCAGAGAGCTTGGAGTTTCTCTTCATTTGCCTCTTGTGCTCGTATACCGTCAGCTTTCTGATCATTTATAGCCTTTAAATAGATGTGATCTCTCTCTTTGATTTTGAGAGATATATCAGCCATAGTAGCTTGAAGTATGTTTTGAACTGAATTATCTGCTGTTGCTGTCAGCCTCTGAGACTGTTCTGTGATTTGAGACATCTTTGCAATCAGATTATCAGAATTTCTCATCAGCTCCTGCCCCATAGGAATTTGATTGTCTGGTTGGGCAACTTCTTGTGTAACATCAGCTTGGACTCTACGATGCTCGTCCTTGGACAGATTTTTGAAAGTTTTGATAATCTAAAAAATCGTTGAGTACCAATCGGTATTGGAAGATGAAGGGATGTTAGGCAACAATGCTTGAGTAGATGAAGGCTTCTCATCTTGTATTTTAACACTATCAGTGATAGAGTTAACAGTCTTTACGCTTAGTGTCTTGGTCATATTCCTTTTTCCATCAGAGTCCACTCTACGATAATAAGGAATATAATGATTTTCAGCATATCGGTAGATTTTATAGTGGGCCTTGTCATTTATCATCATGGTTGAAAACTTCTTTACCCTTGGGAAGTTTTGTGACACCAGCTCTAGATTTGGAAACTGAGAATAGCACCAACTGAAGTAGCTCTCATCAGCATTAGTGTGTGCCTTCAACCATGGCATCCACGGGAAGAACCATCTCATCAGAAGGTCTTCAGAGTTATACAGTATTGTTGTGCAGTCTAATTCCATATTTTTCCAGTTGTGAAGCATTTCATCTGTGGTCATTCTTACAACTCAAAGTTGTTCATTTCCTTAATTTATCCATCTTGTTGGTGGTACTGCTGGTGGCTTATCAAAGACTTCCACTATAATTCTTCTGCTGATTCTGGCGAGAGAGAGATCAGGATAGTATTCTAGTTCCTCAGATTCCTAATGTGCAGAATCAAAATCTTTCTCTTTCTCTTCCCTTTTTGAGCTTGAATTTTGCTGATTCCTTTCATTAGATTTATCAATGAATTCTTCTTTTTGAATTTCGTTTCCAAAGTCTTCTTTAGCAACATCTTTGTTGGATTCATCTTCTTCAATACTAGTCCCATCTTCAGTACTCTCTTCCTGTGACTCAGATCCATCATCACTTAATTTAATGATTTCAGTAGATTGATCATTTCTCTTCTTTGAGGCAAATTGAGCTATCAATCTGTGACTCCTTCTTCTTCTTGGGGGTTCAGTTATGGGAGAATCAGATACTTCTTCTTCTTCAGACTCTGAGGTCTTTGAGTCAGCAGACAAACTTTCTTGATTTTCAGCATTGGTGGGGGCATGTCCTTCTTCTTCAGAATCATTATCATTTATATCACCAGACAGGCTAGCTTGATGTTCAGCAATAGTAGGGGTATGTTTTTCTTCCTCAGACTCTACATCCTTTGAGTTTGTTAGAGCGTTTGCTATAGAGGATATTGTTGTGTCAACCTGCAGCCTTTCTTTATCATCAAAGTGGATGATCTGAGACTTCTCCTTAGGGCTTGCACATTCCTCTCCTTCATCAACAACCTTGGTTCTTTCTTTCATGGATTCAACCTTTGAACTTTCAGTTCCTTTCTCATCTTCAGACTCTTCATGTTCTTCTTGGTTGGATGGACTTTCCTGGGGAGCTGGCGCTGATTTCTTCATCACTTTTGCTTTCTTCTTGGGTGGTTCTTGGAGTAGTCTGTTACTCCTTCTTTTTGGGTTATCAGCAGCAGATGCTTGTTCTCCTCCTGCTCCTTGTTTCTTCTTGTCAGTGGTGACATGTCTTGACGAAGCCTCTGCATTCTTCACATTTTTAGGCTTCTTCTTTGCCGGTGTTGCAGCAACTGATGCAGAGTCATCAGACTCAGAGCTTTCCACCTTCTTTGCTTTTCTCTTCTTTGCAGAGACTTTTCTGCTGCTTCCAATTTGTGTTATCCTCCTATTTTCCTTTGGGTTTTTCTTCTAATTCACAAATAGTTGTGGAGACATTACTTTGTGCACATTTAGAGGTTCTCCCTCATCATCCTTGATCTTGCTTCCCATCTTCTTCTTCATCACAATGCTCAGCAGTCTTCCATGAAATACTTTTGTATGTGGTTTGTCTGTAGATTTCTTCAACTCAGCTTTTTCTATCCATTTGGAGATTTGATCGAATAGGATAGCTCCAAAGTTGATTTGCTTCTTCAGAACTATAGCGGACATAATCTTCAACTGCTGGTCGAGTACAGTGTCTTTGCATAGTATACATTTTCCCACTATCTCAGCAAGAAACTCGAATTCCTCTGGAAACTCCTTTTTTTTCATGTCCTTCAGACTAGGGTTTCTTTGGTACCGCATTAGTCTCTTGCCTTCTTCAATGTCAATTTCATCCAGGTTTATCAGACCTTCATTGGGAAACCCTAGGCAATGATTGATGTCTGATGCTCTTATCTTTAGACTAGATCCTTTCACCTTAGTAGTTAGAAGCCTAGAGTTCGTTGAAGCATTTAAGTAAAACTGCTTCACTAGCTCTGTATAAACTGGGGTGTTGGCCTCTAGGCACTCAGAGAACCCAGCTTCTTTTACGAGTTCAAGTATGTCCTTGAACTTTGTCTCTGATTCTTCAAACTTTGTAAAGCCGAGTTGAATACCCGTTATAACTTTCCATTCTGCCATTTGAGGAGTTCAAGGTATATGGTATGTGGTTTGGAGAGATTTAACGGAATGTGATTTGGGCTCTTGAAATTTGAGTGATTTGGCTTCGAGGAGAATTCTAGGGTTTGAAAATAGGAGGGAGAGAGATTAGATAGGTTAGGGTAGCTATTTGCAGATTATGAATTTGTCTTTATGGCAGTTCCTTCTGACTCTGCATACTTTGTGATGTGTTAACCAGTCATTGGTTGCACAATGCTCAGTAACTAGCTGTAACTCCCCATTAACTTGTCAGTTAGATGTTTTTTTAGAAGATTGGACGTTTGATTGACATGGATTGACCTTTGACCTCTTAAGTTCGTAGAGTAACATGATAAGACAGCTATTGACTCTATGTTTTCCTTTGTTGACTCAACTATCAACTTTTGAGAGATGTTGCAGTGGATGGTTTTGGCAATTCTTCTCATTTTGAATTTTCAAGATTCAGCCATTGATTTGCTTCATGAAGTCTTGGGCACTTTTCTTCAGCAAGACATCTTTCTAATCATTATTCAAACTTGTCTCCCATTATCTGAATGCTTGAGAATTGTCTCGTTCTTCCAGCTCCACATAAGTTAAGAGTAACCTCTTGAAAGACTGCAATCGTCGAGTCTATTTCTACGATTGTTGAGGTTGCACTACGATCGTTGAGGTTACATCATGATCCTTGAGTTCTCTTAAATTCTACTCTGCGATCGTTGACTATCTTGATTCTTAAGATGAACTTGATTAAGAAATTCTTCTGGGTTAAGGTAGCTCAGGAAGGGCCAACCTCTTAGAGTGAGCTAAGGGTCAGGTTTGTCCTTGAGGCGGTTTCCAGATGAAGTACTTTAGGAGTAGTTTGCACTGATATCTCTTTTGACCTTTTCTGTTGGGAGGTCCTTTATCAACTTCAGACAATTGCATTTGCTGTGATCGTGATATCTTCTTGCGTTTATACTACAATCATATGTTTTATTGTAGGCACTCCACGATTTTGAATTGGGTGGCTGATAGGTTATCAATAGTACGCTTTGAGACGTTCCTACTGACTATGGATCTTCATTTGGTTCATCAGCCACAAAGTTTTGGGATACATTGCTTCATAAAACATTTCAGTACTGTTGTACCTTAACGGATCACTGCTCCCCCATGGTTGATGCTGTCTTTTCAATGAGGTGTGATTCCTTTTTCCTTATGTACATAAGGAAGCATCCCTGCATATCTCCTTTTGACTGAAGTCATTAAATCTTCTTATATCATAGAAATGAGCATCTTCAGGGTTGATCATTCTACGATCCTTTGATAGTACTACGAACGTAGTCTTCCTCATCAGCTTGTGCTCGTGGAGTTTTACTCCCGTACTAAGTTCCTAATGTTTGATGCTTGATAGTCCTCTGATATGAGCTTCCTTGAGAAAAAGTTTTGCATGCTTGAGCACCTAAGACCCTTTTTCATCTCTGGTTGAGTGGCCTGCTTTCATATAAAGATATGCAGCCATTTGAGCTTCATTTAGATTAGCTCAGCAGGTCTTCAAGGATAGGCTTTGACATATAGGAATTTTGTCAAAATTATTTCTGAACAGTCCTAAGCCTTTTGCTGGTTGACTCTTCTTGACTGTAGTCTTTTGCTTTAGCATTCCTTTGTGTGGTCGGATAGACCAAGTACATGCAGGTTATTCATTTCTAATTTTTGGTACCCATGGTCAAATGGGTTCTGCTAGGTTAGTTTACCAAACCCTGTTCCTCATATTTGAATAATCATCATGTTGACCACCATCAGTCGTATTCATGCATATACTTTATTTAGATAATATATTTTGAGATGCATGGTGGTGAGTGTGAGAGAAATCTTTCATTTTAATAAAACACTCTTTTCCTTAATGATTTCATCATATGCTGAGTTATGATTACAGAGTTTAAATGTTCACAAAGTGAGAATCAGCTCTACGATTTATTAGCATCTGGTTGATTCATGGAGGTGATCAGTTTCTATGAATCTTCAAGATTCTCTTGTAGATCTGATCATACTCTATGTATCATTAAACACTTAGACCATAGGATGTGCAAAGCACATTAACCCATCAGCAAAGATTTCTTTACATTCAATCGACCTGTGAGGCTTTTAAAACCATTTCAGGTCTCTTTCGAGTTATCATCTTAAATCCAAAAACTAAGATGGAGAGAAAGTTTATAGACATTTGAGTTTCTATCATCAGTGTACTTTCTCTCTTCACCTTTTTAGATAGATTATGAGTAAGGTGCAAATATGATGTTCATATCTATGTTAGCGAGGAACTGTACCTTTTTGCTGTTAGTTTCTTAACAGACATTTATCATAGATATACTGAGTTTAGGCATTGATGTGCATGTTTTCTCATTTGCTTCTGATAGCCAGTTGCTCCAGTTGATCTTTAATCAATCAGTTGTGGTCTTGAAGATACAAGTTAAGAAAGTGTCAACATCTCTAATTCTTTGACATCCTTGAGTTCACAAGGTTTACATCCAGCTGCAGGTTGGCCAGACACATGTTTGAGAAGTTCTTCTTTCTTCTCTGGATAAGCATTACTTAGCATGTATGGCTTTTTCATCTTTTCAGGCTGGTGGATGTTTGAATATTTTCTGTTGATGTCTTTTAAGCTTTCTAATCTGGTCTTCAGACAACAAGATTGACAGCGAGCAAGGATTGGTCTTGTTGATATGGCAATCAAGAACATGGACCAATCTGAGCAGCTTCAGGTGTATATGCACATTTACTTGTACACAAAATTTCCAACGTGTGAGCTCATCTGCATATAACAAGTGACTTACTAATAAAATAAGTTTAGAACAAAGTTTGTACCTAGGATCAAACTCAAAGCGATTAGCTTTTGAATGTAGCATGAGAACCTGCTCTGATACCAATTGTTAGTTCCCAGTAGGCACAATATAGATCTAGAAGGGGGGGTTGAATAGATCCTTTAAATTTCAAATACTTTTTCTCTTTTGAGTTGTATTGCTCATTAAGTAGCATATGACAAATATAAGAATCATTTCAAGCACAACGGAATAAGTAAAAGATCCCCTTCATTGATATATTCATAATCAATCATACATTGTTCGTAGAGTTAAATTAGTAGTAAGTAGTTAACACATACATAGGAGTTATAGTTAATGTACATAAAGTAAAAGACACAAGGGGTTTTAAGTGGTTCAGAGACTCAAGCTCCTAATCCACTATTCTGCTTTCAACTAGCAGGATTTCCACTAAGGAAGGGTAGCACCCTGAATCACTAAGATTCTTTCAAGTCCAGCAGCCTTGGGACTTCAGTTCACTAAGAACTCTTCAAGGCCAGCAGCCTTGGAACTTCTCTAGTTCCCTAGGAACTCTTCAAGCCCAGCAGGCTTGGGACTTCATTTAGTCCCTCTGGACAAGGACCCCTCATGCCCTGGCTTCTTGTTGTTGTAGTTGTTTGTTTGTTTGTTGGAGTTGGTGCTGAGATGCTAAGATGTCATTAAGCTTTAAACATCTTTTGTACTTAGCAGCTTGGTGTGGTCCTCTATGCATTCTGCTTTGAGTCTGGACAACATCTTCTTTAGTGCAGCTAATCTTCACTCTTTTCTACTCATCTTCATCTGATGTCAGTTGTGCACCATCACCATCTTGGTTTATTAAGTCTCTGTGATTTTAGTAGACTTTTTCTGGCTCTTAGCAATCCCTGAACCCTTCTTGAATACTTTGCAGATATGGTTCTGCACTTGTTCAGTTTCAGCTTTCGGTTCATGGTGATTCGTAGAGTGGCTCTCTTGATCTTCTTTGTACTCAGCCACTTTTCTTAATGTTATCTTCTTGGCCTTCTCGGCTCTCAGCTTGGCTGCCATCTTCAGTGGGATTCTCATCTTTGTTGAGTGAAGCTTTGATATGTTTGAATTCCTCTTCAAAGCTGCTTCACTTCTACCTTGGTAGTCTCACTGTCACTGAGACTTGTTCTGTTGATCTTTGGTGGAACTCGTAGAGTCAACAGTAGCATTCACCAACTCAACGATTCTTCAACATTACAATCATCAGCAACTCTTGATCTTTGAGGCTCTGTTGATTTATACTACTTCCAAAACTTCCAGTTGGAAATTAGCCGTTGAAAGCTATTCAAATTGCCTCGCAGATCTCGAGTTATTTGGTGTAGACTGCAGATGTGACATGACATCTTTTTCTGACTTCCTGACACTGCAGTCTGCTGTTTCACCAACCCTGTCAGATATGTCACTTTTATATCTTGGGCAGGTCGACGACTTTATTTCACCCTTCTGATTTCTCGATCAGAGGTTGTCCTTGCATCGATGCTATCAATAAGCTCTTGTCCGAATATTACCCTTAAGATTGAACCGTTGCCAATGCTTTAGTCTTCAACTATTCAAACTCTACGATTCTGATGCATGTCTTCATGGACCTGATCGTAGTGTCTTGTTGACTGGTAGAGACAACACTACGATCTTGAGGAGTGTTCACTTGATCTTCAGTGTAGAACACCTCTCCCTCTTCATGTGCAGTGCTTCATCACTTCTATTTGCCTCGATTGTTCTCAGATACTGATGGCTTGATTCCTTGCTCTGGCCTCTTCTGAATAACAAGACACTTCAGATTTGTGGCGTGTCCAGCTCGCTTTCTCCTTGTGATCTCCCGTTCACTTATCATCAATGGACTGACCCAATGCTTAATCACTTTAGCCTTGTTCTTTAGAGGCTTACCAGTATCTCAGTGTGTACTACATCAGTTCCTTCTTCGTTTAGCAAACACTATGATCTTGGTTACTTCCAAGATCGTTGTCATCTTTCTACTTGACAGCTACTGCACTTGCTGACTCTTCTTAGTCAGTTACATAAGTCTTCTTCTGATCTCCTTGTGGAAGACTTCATCTCAAATGGCTTCACAACTTAATCTTGATGCTGATTGGGTTGGTGTTTAGGTTTTCTATTAGCTTGCAAGCCATTTGTTGAGTGCTCTCTAGTTTCCTTCAGGTGGGACGTATTTATGCAGTGCCAACCAGAGGCTTCATTTCTTTGGATATTCAGGGAGTGCTCATTCGTTGAGAATCATATTTGCTCTATGATTCTGCCTTGACATTGTGAGCATATCTGTTGAGGTCTTAGTTCTGCACACTACGATTCAACTTTGGCTATGTAGACACTACGACTCCGAGATCAAATCTTGATACTCTACGATTTCTATCATTGTTCTTGTTATCTTCATCTGATCTTGCTCAACTACGATCTCTGCCTTTGATACAATCAGTAGACTTTACGATTCTGCGTGCAGTCTACGATTCTTGAATTGGCTTTGACATTAGTAGACTCTACGACTCCGAGTGTAGTCTTCGATTATTGACTTGACTTTGCCAGATGCTCGATCGGCTCATAGGTAGGCTATCTCTACGATTCTGAACATGACTTCCTCAGCAGACTATAGCCCTGAGGAAGTTCTCCTCGACACACTACGATCCTTCTTCGTCTCTCCTGGAAGTCTACAAACTCCCAGATTTACTATCTTGCAGACTACGATTCTGCCTCGATAGCTCTCGAGTTTTCCTTAACTCTCCTAGCAGACTACGATTTCTGGTGCAGTACTCGACGATCAAACAAGCCTATCTATTACATCATAAGATTAACCTAACATGCTTGATCTTTCTATATTTATAGTCCTTGTACATCATTTCTTTTTAAGGACTTTACAAAGTTGTTTTGCTTATGTAGGATCAACCTAACACATTTGATCAATTCATTCTAAGTCTTTGTACATATGTTTCTATTATCTATCAAAGGACTTTACAGCTTTTCTTAATGCAAGCATACTTGCATATTCATTCATGTGTATATATATATCATAATCAAATCATATGTAAGTAGGAAAATCATTCACATGCTTATTCCTGAAAGAAGATAATTTTCATCACCTATCTTTACCTGAAACATCCAAGATCATGGTTATACCAAATCACAGTTCCTATTTATAATCATAGTTAATAAATTCATCTTTTACTCTGACTACGAAAGATATTCATTATCATTTCATCTTTGCACTTCAGTAGAAGACATACAATTGTATATTTTAGAAGAGTCAAGTAGAGCATGATAACTACTATCTTCTACTTAATTTAAAAGTTTATTATCAATATTTTATCGGCCGAGACTCGACAATATATAATCCACATCATCGAATCACCCCTGCACTACGGCCAAGGATATTCGTTAATATCACATCCATGAATTATCCATGCACTACGGGCCAAGGATATTCATTATTATCACATCCATGAATTAATATTTCATTGCTGAGACTCAGCTCAATAATTAATCCACATCATCGAATCATCCCTGCACTACAGGCCAAGGATATTCATTAGTATTACGACCATGAATTATCTATGCACTACGGGCCAAAGATAATCGTGTTTTTATCAACGGTCATGATCATGTCATAAAACAATTCATCTTTGCACCCTTGGCTGAAGAGAATCTATGGCCATAATCATACCAAAAACTGTCCATAAATGCACTACGGGCCAATGAGGACTTTTACCACATCATTTGTAACATTACAGTTATGATTATACCGAATAATCCCTGGTCCTAATCATACCAAGTCCATCTATGCACTACAGGCCACAGATGACTTTCATCATAATATAAGCATGAGGATAATGACAACGATATAAAGAATCAATCAAATGAGATAAAGGATAAATATTAAACATTTAGAATACAATTTATCCAGCGTTCAATAATAACCAAATGTTATCAATCACTTAATAATCTCATAATCTAATATCATTAATATTATAACAATATTTTAATCATTTCTTAAATTTATAAACAATTTATTTTAATTGTTTACACTTTACTAATTAATGCATTTAGTCATCCTAAAATGCCAAACTCATAAGATTTCATCATCAATAACCAAAACTCTCATCACAAATCTGCATATACCTTATATAGGATTTCCAAGCCATAAAATCCTATTTTTTAATTTTGTTACTTCACATAACATATTTAATTCATTTACTCATAACTAGTTCATTTTCATGAAAAATACCAAATCAGTCTCAAAAATATTTCTTTTCTGGGATTTAGCAGAATATAGTCTCATATTAAACATATATTTTTCTCAGAATTTTAAAAATTCATTTACTATTTTTGCATATGGCCAAAACTGCCGAATATTTAGACATTTTTTATAAACTGTACTTTTTGTCCAAAAATTCCGAAATTTACATGGTATACTTTTGTTATATACATGTACTCCCAATAAAAATTTCACCAATTTTGGAGTTAACCACAAGGAGTTATAAGGGTTTACTTTTAAAATAACCTTTTCCCATAAAATTCATAACTCTTAATCTATACATCCAAAAATCGCCATTTTTGGACACAATATAGAAAACTCATCAAATTATCATTTAAAATTTTTCCATAATTTTTTAGGGTCAGAAAAATTACGAAACTGCAAATGGATTTTCACCCGCCATGCGATAATCCACGTAGACAGATCATTTCCACAATTTAATAAAGAATGAATACGAAGGGTCATTTACCAGGCATGCGGTAGTCCGCACAGACAGGTTATTCTAACAAAATAATAAAGAATGGAATAACAGAAGAATTCACCAGGCATGCGATAGACCGCATAGACAGGTTATTCCCAACAGAATAATAAAGAATGGAACTAGGTCATGCGTAATTACGACAAACAAGATATTCCAATGAGAATAATAAAGAATGGAACCGGTCATGCGTAATCCGCATGCAGACGTGATATTCCAACAAAATAATAAAGAATAGAATAACAACGAATTCACGGGGCGATGCGATAGCACAAACAAAGTTATTCCAATGAATAATAAATAATGCAATAACAACATAATTCACCGGGCATGCGAATAGATCGCACAGACATATTATTCCAACGTAATAATAAAGAATGGAATAACGAAAGAATTTCACCGTGTATGCGGTACTTGATAGACGGTTTATGTGACGCCCCCAAAATAGGTATACATCACCCATCTTGAGTCACCAAATACATGGTACAGAATACAAATACAAACGCTTAAATATACAACAAAACATAACTCGAGAGTTTAAATGCGAAATATTGCCTTCTAGACAATATCCACTCTCAAATAGAGTCCTCATTACATTTATTGTCGACAATTTTTTATAATAATAGTGAGGACTACTATAACACCATCTCTCTGGACCATCACTCCATTCCCGACTAGTCCGCTACATTACATTCTCATTTCACGAAGATAACAATGAAAGCAAAAGGGTGAGCTCAACTAGCCCAGTAAGAAATATTATGACTAAGATAATGCAGGATAAATTATCATTAGCCTTCAACAATGTTAAACTGATAAAATATAATAGACATCAAGTTTAACTGCAGCGGAATAAGCAATCCATTAGAAGAGTCAAGTACAGCATAATATCTACTATCTTCTATGATTTAAAATCTTTTCATCAATTTTTATCGCTGAGACTCAACTTAATAAATAAACCACATCATCGAGTCATCCCTGCACTACAGGCCAATGATATTCATTAAATCATCAATGGTTATGACTATACCGAATAATCCCTTGTCATAATCATACCAAAAACTGTCCATTAATGTACTACAGGCCACTGAGGACTTTTACCACATCATTTATAACATTATAGGTCATGATTATACCGAATGATCCCTGGACATAATCATACCAAGTCCATCTATGCATGTAAGCCAAAGATGACTTTCATCATAATATAAGCATGAGGATGATGACAATGACATAATAATTCAATAAAACAAGTTCAAGAATAAATTTTAAAGATTTATAAGTTAATTTATCCTGAAATCAATTACGTCCAAATTGTCAACATGATACTGTTTTGTAGAGTAAAATTTAAGAATGTTCAGAAGAATAATTCCATGAAAAGATACTGGATGAAGCGCAAATATCCAGGATATTCTACTAATTTCATGGAGTATATAAGCCAAAACTTTAACCCACTGAGTATAATAGAATATATGAAACTGCAAATGGATTTTTGCCCGCCATGCGATAATCCACGTAAACAGATTATTTCCATAATTTGATAAGGAATGAATACGAAGGACCATTCACCATGCATGCGGTAATCCACATAGACAGGTTATTCTAACAGAATAATAAAGAATGGAATAACAGAAGAATTCACCAGGCATGCGATAGACCGCACAAATAGGTTATTCCCAACAGAATAATAAAGAATGGAACCAGGTCATGCGTAATCTTACAGATGTGGATATTCTAACGAGAATAATAAAGAATGGAATAACAACGAAATTCACCATGTATGCGATACTTCACATGTAGGCGAGTTATTCCAATATAATAATAAATAATGGAACCAATTCATGCGTAATACGCATGCAGACGATATATTCAATGTAATAATAAAGAATGGAATAACAACAGAAATTCACCGTGCATGCTATAGATCGCCTTACAGACGAGGTTATTCCAATAGAATAATAAAGAATGGAATAACGGAAGAATTTTACCATGTATGCGGTACTTAGCATGATTGAGTTATTCCAACATAATAATAAAGAATTGAATAACAACCCTTACGAGTATTGAAAAAAACTAACTCTCTTACATGAATACGAAAAGAATAATACCCCTTACAGTATTGAAAGAAAATAACTCTCTTCATAAATACGAAAGAATAATACCCTTACAATCTTTGAAGAAAATAACTCTCTTCATGAATGCGAAAGAATAATACCCCTTGCAAGTATTGAAAGAAAATATCGCTCTTCATGAATACGAAAGAATAATACCCCTTACCTTAGAAAGAAGAGTATTCCAACTGGTAGGGCGAGGATATTCTTGAAGAAAACTTATACTGTTTTCTACGATCAAAGCTTCTTAAAACTCTAAAGAAATACGCTCAAGATTATAGAAGAAGAATTCTCTGCATTTCTGGTGTGATTTATAGGAGAATGGAAAGGATACTATGCAATAAAATAAAATATAATATATATATATATATATATATATATTATTTAAAATCTAATAAAACAAATAACTTTATAAAAGTATTACATTTTTATATAAAATTTTACTATGCAAACACTATCTGAGGCACTATAAAAAATACTTATGCATAATAAAATATAATATATTCTATTTATAATCTAATAAAATAAATAACTTTAAAAAGTATTCATTTTATATAAAAAAGATTTTACTATGCCAACACTATACGTATACTTTATGCAAAACACTATGCATAATAAAATATATTATATTCTATTTATAATCAAATAAAACAAAACTTTATAAAAAGTATTACATTTTTATATAAAAAGGTTTTGTTTTATTACATTTATAATAATAATAAAACAAAATTCATCATCATTATTATAATTCACACTATTAATCGACCAGGTCGTTCCCAAGAAAGAGGGGGCTTTCCAATAAGAATTTCTCCCTATTGGCGCGCAATTAGGTGACCAAACCTCTCCTTGACAGAACTTCTTGACATCGTTAATATGGCAAATAATAATATTAACAACTCTGTTATCTCAATTATTGATTTAATAATATATAAAATATCGACAATAATTGAATCAAATAACGTGAGATACTATGCAACTATTACTGTAACAATAATTAAACAAAACTGAGTGACTTCTCACGTAAGCATCAATAATCAATACCGTGTGCTACTATGTAACCACGCGTATTACTGTTCTTTTAACACCGGGTGTTTCAATAGTTAACGGTAAAACTTCTGCCGTTATTTTCATAAAAATATTTTTGTCATTTTTCTATCCGAATAATAATTACATTGTGGGGTCCACCAATGATTGTTAATGTCGTCGTCACGAATATTCCTGTTAAAACGAATATTCCCCGACCAATCGAATATAATATAACAACTTGCGTACTTTGAAAAATTTATAAATATTACCCACAACTATAACATTATATCAAATCCACACCACAATATTCAAAAAAAATATTTAGAGAAATTTAAATCTTTATTCCTAAAATTTAGGGTCTCACAATCTCCCCACCTTATGGAATTTCACCCTCAAAATTTACGTACGTACCTAGTATGCCGAAGAGATGAGGATACCTTGACTTCATTTCAAATTCTAACTCTTGAGGTATAACCTTTGAGTGTTGAATATGATCCTTCTTATCCAAGATTTTAACACGTATCTCCTTATACGTTAAATCTTCTGCTATCTCGTCTACTTCTAATTTAATAATGTGGTTTGGGTCATCCACATATTTACATAACATCGATACGTGAAAAATGTTATGAACACGCGACATACTTGGCGGTAAAATGAGTCTATAAGCCACAGTTCCTACTTAATCGAGGATTTCAAATGGACCAATTAAATCGAGGGTTGAGATTTCCTCTCTTTATCGATTATTGCTTCTAGAATAACGCCCTCTTGAACCTTCTTCTGCACATTCATCATCTCTGAGTATGTAGCTTGAGCGGCTTTAACTTTATCGATTAAAGTCGATTCTACTCGTATATTCGCTATCTTCACGTGGGTCTCTGGAGTCTTTAACTCTATCTTCATCATTTGTAAGTTATACGAAATGGGTTTTTGTGTTAACAACATCGCACTCGTAAACGCATACGATCTTCTACTCAACACGTCAGCTACCACGTTCGCTCTTCTATAATGATATTGAATGGTATAGTCCTAATCTTCAACAGCTCGAGCCAACGTCTTTGGCGCATTATACGTTCGTTTTGGTTGAAGAAATATTTAAGGGTTGAAGAAATAGGTTTTGTACTGGGGTCAATACAAAATTCGATTTCACGCTCTAGGGGTAGGCTAAGAAGTCTTCAGAAATATGTCAAGAAATTTATTAACGATAAAAATATCATTCAAAATTGTGACCCTCATCCAAGACTTGGGTAGCACGTCACATTGATAACTATCAACTTGTCACCGTCATTCACAGCATCCCCTACGGAAAGTTCGGCTTTGGTGCATTCCACACAAGGAAGTTACCAGCGAAAGGCTCAGGGCTCTTTACTTATGGCTTGATATAACAATGATTAACTTTAGTGGTTTGGTTGCTTGAATTCGCATAACAGGTTGGTTAGGAATATAAAAGCTAACAACCTTACGAAAAAAATGATGAGTAGTTAACCAATCGATTCTTAAAATCACATGAAAGGCAAGTATTTTCAAAGAGATAAGATCGACAAGTAACGTGAAAGTATCGATTTGAATCAAACAAGATTTATAAACAGTGGAGGTAACGAAGGTTTCTTTTAACGGAGTTTCAACCGATAAGTCAAAGTCTAATTTCTCTGGGATCAAATTTAAATATTGAGCGCAAGCAAGAGAGATAAAAGAATGGGTAGAACCGGTATCTAACAAGGTATAGACTTTGCAAAAATTTATAATTAACTAACCCATGCTAACTTCGTTCGGGTTACTCGCTTTTTGGGAGGTTACGACAAACGCTCTCCCTTGAACTACCGGTTTTGTCTTGTCTGGAACACCCTTGGATGCCTCCATCCCAGCTGGACTTGACTTTGGTGCACGACAAAATCAGGCTAGGTGACCTTCTTTTCCACAATTGTAACATGCTTTGGACTGCATCGTGCAATTTAGACTTATGTGTCCTTCCCCTCCATATTTATAACATATAACTGGCGGTGGTTCTCCTTCCTTAACAACAGGTATTGGTGCTGACGTCTTTCCATCATTATAGAATCTCCTCTTCTTGAAATGTCCATTCTTATTGTTTTGGTCATGATTTCCACCGAAGTGGTTACCATTTCTGGCATGTTGATTCCCTCCACGCTTATTGTCACCGCTTCATGATGGCTACGCTATCACTAGTATTATCATTTTGGTTTTGCTCTCTTTTTGGATGGGTTGACTCATTATCGCGCTCCAATAACTAAGCCCTATTAACAACATCTGAATACAAACACAGTTTATGAGAGATACGATATTGACGTATCTCGGGTTTCAAACCTCTTAGAAACATTCGGGTCATTCTCTCTTTATTATCAACCAAATGGGACGCAAACCGGGACAACTCGGCAGACTTGGCTTCGTACTGCGACACAATCATGTTGTTTTGCTCCAGCTTGATGAACTCTACCTCTTTCATGTGACGAATACTTTCAGGAAAGTACTTGTCATTGAACAATTTTTGGAACTTCTCCCAAGTCATCTTCAGTGCGGCAGGTTGAGTACGCTTTACAGATTCCCACCTGTAATCTTCCTCTGCTCGCAACATGAAGGTGGCAAAGGGAACCTTTTTCTACTCGGAGCATCCCAAGACATCAAATATCTTGCAGATCTGCTTTATCCACCTCTCCGCCTTAAGTGGTTTTGGCTCTCCAAAAAACTCAGGTGGTCCCAGCTCCTTGAACTGCTTAGCGGTGACCGTCCGAGAGTTGCCAGTGTTTCCACCAGTATTTTGGACAGGAGCCGCTCTTTCCTGATGTTGCATGAATTTCATAAAACCTCTTAACATCCCATCGTTCATCATTTGATCGTTGTTGTTTACCTAAGAATTATTGTCTTCCTGTTGCACATTATACTGGGTATTAATCTGTGGTGACTCAACGGTCTCATGTTCTTCATTGCTTATCTCAACTTTTTCGGAACCCATTTTCAAATACTGCCACAAAACAAGGGTTAATTAACATATCACATATTATCCCTATACTCTGACCGAACAATTAAATACCAAATAAACTTAGGTAGGTCATACTAGCGAAGGAATTCCCCGTCTCTCCCCTCCTAGTTCTTGTCTCACATCTCAGCCAGGGATCATATCCCTAAGCTTTGATACCAATTGTGACGCCCCCAAAACAAGTATACATCACCCATCTTGAGTCGCCAAATACATGGTACAAAATACAAAAACAAACTTAATTATACAAACGTTGGGTAATATACGACAAAACATAACTGAGAGTTTAAACAGAAATATTGCCTTCTAGACAACATCCACTCTCAAATAGAGTCCTCATTACATTTATTGTCAGACAATTTTATAGAATAGTGAGGACTACTATAACACCATCTCGGACCATCACTCCATTCCCCGACTAGTCCATTTCATTCTCATTTCCTGAAGATAACAATGAAAGCAAAAGGGTGAGCTCAACTAGCCCAGTAAGAAATATTATGACTAAGATAATGCGGATAAATTATCATTAGCCTTCAACAATGTTAAACCGATAAAATACAATTAGACATCAAGTTTAACTGCATCGAATAAAGCAATCCATTAAAAGAGTCAAGTAGAGCATAATATCTACTATCTTCTATGATTTAAAAATGTTTTCATCAATTTTTATCATTGAAACTCGACAATAAATAAACCACATCATCGAGTCATCCACACTTTTCTGAGCCAGGATATTCATTAAATCATCAATGGTCATGATTATACTTAGAATAATCACAGTCATAATCATACCAAAAACTGTCCATCAATGCACTACAGGCCACTAAGGACTTTTACCACATCATTTATAACATTACAGGTCATGATTATACCGAATGATCCTTGGACATAATCATACCAAGTCCATCTATGCACGTAAGCCAAAGATGACTTTCATCACAATATAAGCATGAGGATGATGACAATGACATAATAATTCAATAAAACCAGTTCAAGAATAAATTTTAAAGATTTATAAGTTAATTTATCCTGAAATCAATTACGTCCAAATTGTCAACATGATACTGTTTTGTAGAGTAAAATTTAAGAATGCTCAGAAGAATAATTCCATGAAAAGATATTGGATGAAGCGCAAATATCCGGGATATTCTACTAATTTCATGGAGTATAGAAGCCAAAACTTTAACCCACTAAGTATAATAGAATATATGAAACTGCAAATGGATTTTCGCCCGCTATGCGGTAATCCATGTAAACAGATCATTTCCATAATTTAATAAGGAATGAATACGAAGGATCATTCACCATGCATGCGGTAATCCACATAGACAGGTTATTCCAACAGAATAATAAAGAATGGAATAATAGAAGAATTCACCAGGCATGCGATAGACCGCACAAATAGGTTATTCCCAACAGAATAATAAAGAATGGAACCAGGTCATGCATAATCCACACAGACAAGATATTCCAACAGAATAATAAAGAATGGAATAACAACAGAATTCACCATGTATGCGGTACTTGGCATGATGGAGTTATTCAACCAAGAATAATAAATAATGGAACCGAATTCATATGTAATACGCACATGACGGGATATTCAACAGAATAATAAAGAATGGAATAACAACGAAATTCACACGACGTCGATGAATTCAATGCATACATTTATTCCAATAGAATAATAAAGAATGGAATAACGAAGAATTTCACCATGTATGTGTACTTGGCATGACGAGTTATTCCAACATAATAATAAAGAATGGAATAAAAACCCTTACGAGTATTGAAAGAAACTAACTCTCTTCATGAATACGAAAGAATATTACCCCTTATGAGTATTGAAAGAAAATAACTCTCTTCACGAATACAAAAGAATAATACCCCTTACAAGTATTGAAAGAAAATAACTCTCTTCATGAATACGAAAGAATAATACCCCTTACAAGTATTGAAAAAAAATAACTCTCTTCATGAATATGAAAGAATAATACCCCTTACCTAAGAAAGAAGAGTATTCCGATTGGTAGGGCGAGGATATTCTTGAAGAAAACTTATACTGTTTTCTACGATCAAAGCTTCTTAAAACTCTAAAGAAATACGCTCAAGATTATAGAAGAAGAATTCTCTGCATTTCTGGTGTGATTTTCCATTCTAACTAAGCATCCTATTTATAGGATAATGGAAAAGATACTATGCAATAAAATATAATATATATATATATATATATATATTATTTAAAATCTAATAAGACAAATAACTTTATAAAAGTATTCTATTTTATATAAAAAAATTTTGCTATACCCAACACTATGTCGGGCACTATCACAAAACTTACTATGCATAATAAAATATATTATATTCTATTTATAATCAAATAAAACAAAACTTTATAAAAAGTATTATGTTTTATATAAAAAGTTTTCTGCTTTATTACATTTATAATAATAAAAAAACAAAATTCATCATCATTATTATAATTCACACTATTAATCGACCAGGTTGTTCTCAGGAAAGAGGGGGCTTTCCAATAAGAATTTCTCCCTATTGGCGCGTAATTAGGTGACCAAACCTCTCCTTGAAAGAACTTCTAGACATCGTTAATATTGCAAATAATAATATTAACAACTTTGTTATCTCAATTATTGATTTAATAATATATAAAATATCGACAATAATTGAATCAAATAACGTGAGATCTTATCTGACTATTATCGTAACAATAATTGAACAAAACTGAGTGACTTCTCACGTAAGCATCAATAATCAATATAGTGTGCTACTATGCAACCACGTGTATTACTGTACTTTTAACACCGGGTGTTTTAACAGTTAACGGTAAAACTTTCGTCGTTATTTTCATAAAAATATTTTTGTCGTTTTCTCAATCTGACAATAATTTTGTTGTGGGGTCCACCAATGATTGTGCCGTCGTACGAATATTCCCTTTTAAAATGAATATTCCCCTACCAATCGAATATAATATAACAACTTGTGTAGTTTGCAAAATTTATAAATATTACCCACAACTATAACAATATATCAAATCCACACCATAATATTCAAAAAAAATATTTTGAGAAATTTAAATCTTTATTCATAAAATTTGGGATCTCACAGGTTATTCCAACATAATAATAAAGAATGAAATAATAGAAGAATTTCACCATGTATGCGGTACTTCGCATAGACAGGTTATTCCAACATAATAATAAAGAATGGAATAATAGAAGCTCTCTTCATGAATACAAAAGAAATAATACCCCTTACCTTAGAAAGAAGAGTATTCCGACTAGTAGGGCGAGGATTGTGACGCCCCCAAAACAGGTATACATCACCCATCTTGAGTCGCCAGATACATGGTACATAAATTCAAATACAACTTAATTATACAACTGTCATGTAAAATACGACAAAACATAAACTGAGAGTTTTAATAAGAATATTGTCATCTAGACAATATCCACTCTCAATGGAGTCCTCATTAAATTTATTGTCACACTATTTAACAGAATAGTGAGGATTACTAAAACAACCATCTAGACCGTCAATCCGTTCCCCAACTCGTCTCAGCTATATTCTCATTTCCTGAAGAGAACAGTGAAAGAAAGGGTGAGCTCAACTAGCCCAGTAAGAAATATTATGACTAAGATAATGCAGAATAAATTATCCTTAGCCTTCAACAGTATAACAACTGATAGAATATAATAGATAACAAGTTTTAGATCAATAACTGCAGCGGAATAAGCAATCCATTAGAAGAGTCAAGTAGAACATAAAATCTACTACCTTCTATGATTCAAAAATTTTTCATCAACTTTATTGCTGAGACTCAGCTTAATAAATAAAATAAAATCATCCATGCACCACGGCCAAGGATATTCATGTAATCATCAATGGTCATGACTATACTTAGAATAATCCTGGTCATAATCATACCAAAAAGCGTCCATCAATACCTTCAGAATTTGAGGACTTTCACCACATCATTCGTTACATTACGGTCATGATTATCTGAATAATCCACAGTCATAATCATACCAAGTCCATCTATATACGTAAGCCAAAGGTGACTTTCATCACAATATAAGCATGAGGATGATGATAATGACATAATAATTCAATAAAACAAGTTCAAGGATAAATTTTAAAGATTTATAATTTAATTTATCCAAATCAATAACGCCCAAATCGTCGACATGATCTTTGCTTTGTAGAGTAAAATTCAAGAATAATATTCATGTACCAAAATAATTTGGATGAGAAAAGAAATATATTTTTCGGGTGAATAGTATCCCGTGAATAGTACTTCAGGAATAGTACCCCGTGAATAGTACCCCGACACGAAAAGTACCCCAAATACCCGAGTGAATGATACTAAAGTGAATAGTAATCAGGTGAATAGTAACTCGTGAATAGTACTCCAGCACAAAAAGTACCCCAAATACCCGAGTGAATAATACTAGAGTGAATAGTAATCGAATGAATAGTAACCCATGAATAGTAACTCGTAAAAAAAATACCAAAGAAAATGATATTCCATGACGAGTACAAAAGAAATGATATCTCAGACGAGTATAATAGAATATACGAAACTATGCAAATGGATTTTCACCGCCATGCGGTAATCCACGTGAGATGGATCATTTCCACAATTTAATAAAGAATGAATCTGAAAGGTCATTCACCATGCATGCGGTAATCTACATAGAGCGAGTTATTCCAGCGGAATAATAGAAGAATTCACCAAGCGTCGATAGATCGCCTGACAAACAAAGTATTCAAATGAATAATAAATAATGGAACCAAGTCAATGCATAAACGCATATCTGAGGATATTTCAATGAGAATAATAAAGAATGGAATAACGAAAGAATATCACCGGGCGTGCGATGAGCGCCTTATGAACCACGTTATTCCAGCGAAATAATAAATAATGGAACCAGTCGAGAATAATAAATGTGGAACTTATTCTTCATTAATATTATAACTCACAATATTTAATAATCGGTTAGTTCTCGGGAAAGAGGTGCTTTTCCGATAAGGATTTCTCCTTATTGGCGCTGCAATTAGGTGACCAATCCTCTCCTTATGTAACTTCTAGACATTGTCGATATTGCAATAATAATATGAATAACTTTGTCATCTCAATTATTGATTTAATAATATAACATATTATCTGATGATGATCTTTGTGATAATAATTGAATCAATAATATGAGAGATATGATCGTGAATTATTGTAGTAATAATTGAGTATAATGAGTGACTTCTCACGTAAGCATCAATAACCAATCTGGTGTCCTACTTATAACGACCACAGCGTATTAATGTATTTTTTACTAGGGTAGTTCAACGGTTTTAACGGTAATACTTCCACCGTTATTTTTATAAAAGATGATTACGTCGTTTTCTTACTACGACAATACTTGAGTTAATAGGGGTCCACCAATGATTGTCTTGTGCATACGGATATTCTCCGATAAAAGAATATTTTATAACAACTTGCATACTTTGCAAATTTTCTAAATATTACCCACAACTATAATATTATATCAAATTCACACCATAATATTCAAAAATATATTTTGAGAAAATTATTCTTTATTCATAAAAGTTGGGGTCTTACAGGATATTCTTGAAGAAAACTTATCTTTATTTCCTACGCTTTCAAAGCTTCTTAAAACTCTAAAGAAATAAATACTCAAAGATTATAGAAGAAGAATTCTACGAATTTACGGTGTGTTTTCAATTCTAACTAAGCATCCTATTTATAGGAGAATGGAAAGGATACTATCTTGATAAAATAAAATATAATATATATATATATATATATATTATTTAAAATCTAATAAAACAAATAACTTTATAAAAGTATTACATTTTATATAAAAAGATTTTACTATCTGAAACACTTATCTGAGCACTTATCACAAACACTATATCATAATAAAATATATTATATTCTATTTATAATCAAATAAAATAAATAACTTTATAAAAGTATTCTATTTTATATAAAAAGATTTTACTATCTGAAATATTATGCAGAACCTTTCTGCAAATACTATGCATAATAAAATATATTATATTCTATTTATAATCAAATAAAACAAAACTTTATAAAAAGTATTACATTTTATATATAAAGTTTTTGTTTTATTACATTTATAATAATAATAAAACAAAATTCATCATCATTATTATAATTCACACTATTAATCGACCGTGTCGTTCCCGAGGAAGAGGGGCTTTCAACAAGGATTTCTCCTATTAAGCGCACAATTAGGTGGCCAAACCTTTTCTTGTGAACTTGAACGCCGTTAATATTGCAAATAATAATATTAATAACTTTGTTATCTCAATATTAATTTAATAATATATAAAATATAAACATTAATTGAATCAAATAACGTGAGATCTTGTCACAACAATTCTTTGTAGCAATAATTGAACAAAATTGGTGACTTCTCACGTAAGCATCGATAATCAATCTGTGTATGTTCTATGCAACCACGCCGTATTATTGTACTTTACCACCGATTATTTTATGATGACTTGCTTACTTTGCAAAATTTTCAAATATCACCCTTAACTTTAACCCTTTATCAATTTAGCCATTTACTAAATAAAATAATAATTATAAGAAAATTGAGTACTTTTATTTCATAAATTTTAGGGTCTCACAATTACTGTAGCAATAATTAAGTAGACTAAGTGGCTTCTTATGTAAGCATCAATAATCAATATCATGTGCTACTATGCAACCACGCGTATTATTGTATTTTTACCACCTGGTATATCAACAGTTTAATGGTAAAACTTTCGCCATTATTTTTATAAAAGATATTTCTGTCGTTTTCTAACTCCGACATCCGTTGTGGGGTCCACCAATGATGGTGTCATCATACGGATATTCCTCAACGAAAGAATATTCCTTGAACAAACGAATATTTCCCGACACAACGAATATTTTATATCAACTTGCTTACTTGCAAAATTTTCAAATATCACCCTTAACTTTAACATTTTATCAATTTAACCATTTACTAAATAAAATAATAATTATAAGAAAATTGAATACTTTCATTTCATAAAATTTGGGGTCTCGCAATCTCCCCTCCTTATGAAATTTCTCCCTCAAAATTTACGTACCTGGTAGTTCGAAGAGATGAGAATACCTTACTTTTTTTTAGATTGTACATTCTCGGTTATTTCTTTTGTATCATGATTTTCTCATTGCTCATCTCCTGTATTTCAGATATCATTCTAGAATACATCTTCAAAATAAAGGTTAATTGACACATCGCAATTTGTCAACTTAGGTAAGAAAATTAAGCTTAGGTAGGACACACACTAGCGGAGGATATTATTCGTCTCTCCCTTCCTAGTTCTAATCCCGGATCTCCGCCAGAGACCATATCCCTAAGCTCTGATACCATTTGTGATGCCCCCAAAATATGTCCACACGACCCATTCTGAGTCGCCAGATATCACATTACAGAAATCAAATACAAACTTCATTTATACAACTGTTGAACTGTCGTGCATATTACTACAACAAATAAGATGTGAGTTTTAATAAAAATATGTGTAACTCTCATGGTGCCTCGACCACAGCACCTTCCAATGGTACTTTACATAAAAGTACAGTCAATAACTGTTTTAGAAATTAAAATCTTTGGAAAATGCTCAAGGAAACCTTCGTACATGGGAGGCCATGCATCTAAGTTATGATAGATATCATATGACTCGAGATTTATCCTTGGTTGACCCAATAGACCCCAAAGAAAAACGAAAAGATTACTATCATGTTCTTTCCAATGGTGAGTCTTCTTTTGACATATAATTATCTCCATTATCTCCAAGTGAGAATTATATTTCAACCAAACTTCAAGATTATATAGGTAGTACTCATAGATATAATCGAGTAGTGCATATGCACTGACCACATTTTATGATAATCGAGGTTAAATGCATCATTAGACATCTTGTATGATAGTGGCAAAACACCCTTCTAAAGTTGGGTTCACCTCACCCTATCCGGTTCACCAAAATCAATGGTTAAAATGACGTATAAAATACGACACATTTATCTATAATTCTCAATAAAATTATTTTCATACTGTTTTAGAGGAAACCTCAATAGCTATAGACCATCGCTCTATTCCCCTGTTACCCCCACTCGACCCAGCTACACTCTTATTACCTGAAATGAATTGTGAAGTAAAAGGGTGAGCACAACTAGCCTAGTAAAGAATATCATGACTAAAGATAATTAAATTATCAATAGACTTCGTCAGTAATAAATCAGAGATTTAGAACATATAGTAGATGAGAAAACTTTTCAACCATAGTTGCAGCGAAACGAGCAATCCATTAGAAGAGTCAAATAGACCATAAAGTCTATTATCTTCTACATGTTAAAATTCCACCAACCATGTTTTATCCCTGTAACATCAATCAACAGTTCATGTCCACAATTATTCATAATCATAATTTTGATTCTAAATTCCCCTTCGCACCCAGGACGAAGATAATTTTCTTCACCTGTCTTTACCTAAAACATCAAAGATCTTGGTTATACCAAATCATAGTTCCTGTTCATAATCATACTAATAAATTCATCTTTGCACTACGGGCCAAAGATATTCATTAACAATTCATCTTTGCAGTACAGGCCAAAGACATGCAACTGTATTTTTAGAAGAGTCAAGTAGAGCATGATATCTACTATCTTCTACGAATTAAAAGTTTATTATCAATATTTTATCACTGAGACTCAGCTTAATAAATAATCCACTTAATCGAATCATCCTTGCACTACGGCTAAGGATATTCATTAGTATCACGACCACGAATTATCCATTTACTAAGGGCCAAGGATATTCGTGTTTTCACCAATGGCCATGATTATACCAAATAATCCCTGGTCATAATTGTGACGCCACCAAAATAGGTATACATCACCCATCTTGAGTCGCCAAAAACATGGTACAAAATTCAAATACAACTTAATAATACAACTGTCATGTAAAATACGACAAAACATAAACTGAGAGTTTTAATACGAATATTGTCTTCTAGACAGTATTCAAACTCAAATGGAGTCCTCAATACATTTATTATCACACTATTTCATAGAATAGTGAGGACTACTAATGCAAATATCTGGACCGTCACTCCGTTCTCCGACTAGTCCCGGCTACGTTCTCATTTCCTGAAGAGAACAATGAAAGCAAAAGGGTGAGCTCAACTAGCCCAGTAAGAAATATTATGACTAAGATAATGCAGAATAATTTATCATTAGCCTTCAACAGTGTTAAACTGATAAAATATAACAAACATCAAGTTTAATTGCAGCGGAACAAGAAATCCATTAAAAGAGTCAAGTAGAGCATGATATCTACTATCTTCTATGATTTAAAAGGTTTTTCATCACTTTTATCGCTGAGACTCAAGTTAATAAATAATCCACATCATCGAATCACCCCTGCACTACGGCCAAGGATATTAAATTATCCATGCACTACGGGCCAAGGATATTCGTGTATTCATCAATGGTCATGATTAACAACTGTCCATCAATGCACTACAGGCTAATGAGGACGTTTACCACATCATTTGTAACATTACGGTCATGATTATACCGAATAATCCCTGGTCATAATCATACCAAGTCTATCTATGCACTACGGCCACAGATGACTTTCATTATAATATAAACATGAGGATGATGACAATGATATCAGAATTCAATTAAATGAAAGCAAAGGATAAATTTTTAAATATTTATAATTTAATTTATCCAGAAATCAATAACGTCCAAATTCTCAACATGATACTGCTTTGTGGAGTAAAATTCAAGAATAATATTGTACCAAAAATGATTTGGACCGAAAACGAATCCATTTTTATCCTGAATAGTATCCCGGGTGAATAGTACTCGAGTGAATAGTACCCCGTTAATAGTAATTCAGGAATAGTAACCCGTGAATAGTATTCCGGCATAAAAAAGTTAAAACTTATCAAGAATGCTCAGAATAATATTTTCATGAAAAGATACTGGATAAAGGGCAAATATCAAGGATATTCTACTAATTTCATAGAGTATAGAAGCCAAAACTTAACCAAATGAGTATAGAATTCGAAATCTGAAACGAAATAATATTACTTACATACTACAGAGTATGGAAGAAAATATTATTTCAAGCGAATATTGAACAAAAATAACATCCCTTACCTAGAAAAGAAGAGTATTCCAACTGGTATAGCGGGGATATTCTTGAAGAAAACTTTCACTATTTTCTACGCTCAAAGCTTTCTAAAACTCGAAAGAAATACGCTCAATATTATAGAAGAAGAATTCTCTAATTCTGGTGTGATTTTTAATTCTAACTAAGCATCCTATTTATAAGAGAATGGAAAGAATATAATGCAATAAAATATTCTAATAAAACAAAAAACTTTTAAATAAAATATAATATTATATATATATATATAACATGTACAGAAAAAAAATATCACGGGTGAAAATCCCGTGAACTCATTTTATTTCCTTCTGCCAACTTTTCAAACCTACATATATATAATAATGAAATAGTACTTCATCATGTAATAACAAAATCCCCCCCACCTATTCGACTCATTACATTACATATATATATATATATATATATAAGATAAAACTGAGATAACTTCTACCCACAGTTTTGAAAAATGGGTAAATGGGGGTCCAAATAATAAGCAACAAATACCTCACAAAATTTCCCTTAATATTTTTAACAACCTTTATTATCATTATTATAATTTGCAATATTTAATAATCAGGTCGTTCCCAGGAAAGAGGGGGATTTCCAATAAGGATTTCTCCCTATTGGCACGCAATTAGGTGACCAAACCTATCTTGACAAAACTTCTAGACATCATCAATATTGCAAATAAAAATATTAATAACTTTATCGTCTCAATTATTGATTTAATAATATAAAATATTATGCAGATGATACTGTGACAATAATTGAATCAATAATATGAGAGATATGATGCAACAATTACTGTAGCAATAATTGAGAATAACTAAGTGACTTCTCACGTAAGCATCAATAATCAATACCGTGTGCTACTATGCAACCATGCGTATTATTGTACTTTTAACACCGGGTATTTTAACAGTTTTAACGGTAAAACTTCTGCCGTTATTTTATAAAAAGATATTTCTATCGTTTTCTCATTCTGACAATAATTCAGTTGGGGGGGTCCACCAATGATTGTGCCGTCGTACGAATATTCCTTCTTAAAATGAATATTCCCCGACCAATCGAATATTATATAACAACTTGCTTACTTTACAAAATTTATAAATATTACCCACAACTATAACATTATAACAAATTCAAACCTTAATTTTCAAAAATGATATTTATAGAAAAATTCATCTTTATTCATAAATGTTGGGGTCTTACAATCTCTCCTTCTTATTAAATTTTGCCCTCAAAATTAGGGTACATACCTGGTATGTCAAAGAGGTGAGGATACCTTGATTTCATTTCAGATTCTAACTCCCAGGTCATTTCCTCAACATCGTGGTTTCTCCATAAAACTTTGACTTGAGGTATAACCTTGGAGCGTAGAATATATTCCTTCTTATCCAAGATTTTAACAGGTACCTCTGCATACGTTAAATCTTCCGCTACTTCGTTCGGTTCTAACTCAATAATATGGTTCGGGTCTTCCACATATTTACGTAACATGGATATGTGAAAAACGTTATGAACACGAGACATACTTGGCGGTAAAGCGAGTCTATAGGCCACAGTTCCTACTCGATCGAGGATTAAAAATGGGCCAATGAATTGAGGATTGAGCTTTCCTCTCTTTCCAAATCTTGTAACTCCTTTCGATGGAGCAACACGTAACAACACATGATCTCCAATATTGAATTCCACGTTCTTTCGAAGAAGATCGGCATAACTCTTTTGTCGATCTTGTGAGGTTTTAATACGTTGTCGGATCGTTTGAATCTTTTCCGTAGTCATACGTACCAACTTCGGTCCCAACAACGTTGCTTCACCCACCTCATCCCAAAGATATCTTGAAGAACGACACTTTCTTCCATACAACGCCTCAAATGGAGCCATTACAATACTTGCTTGATAAGCTGTTGTTGTAGGAAAACTCCACCAATGGTAAGAACTTGTCCCAACTTCCCTTTAAGTCAAGGACACAGAGTCTTAATAGATTTTCAAGAGTTTGAATAATCCTCTCCGACTTCCCATCCGTTTGAGGATGATATGCCGAACTAAATCGTAAATCCATGCCCATAGCTTTTTGTAAAATAACCCAAAATCTTGAAGTGAATCTTAGGTCTCGATCAAAAACTATGGATACTGGAATACCATGTAATCTTACAACCTCGTTTATGTACATACGAGCAAGATGTTCAAGTGTATAAGTTTCTCACATAGGTAAGAAATGAGAAGACTTGGCCAATCTATTAATAATGACCCAAATTACATCTATGCCTTAAGAAACCTTGGGATGACCAGTAATGAAATCCATGGTAATGTGCTCCCACTTCTATTTAGGAATTTCAAGTGGTTGAAATGGACCTTTTGGCACTTGATGCTCCGCCTTGCTCATTGACAAGTTAGACACCTTGAGATAAACTACGCTATCTCTCTCTTCATATTGCTCCACCAAAATGTATGTCGAAGATCACGATACATTTTAGTACTTTCAGGATGGATTGCAAACGGTGTATTGTGTGCCTCCATCATGATTTTATACTTTAAATTAGGGTCGTTAGGAACACAAAGTCTGGAGTTGACTCGAAGTATTCATTCTTCATCGATTCTTACTTCTGACATAGTACCTTCTTGCACTTTCTTCCTCATACGCATCAGCTCCAGATTTGTAACTTGAGCAGTTTTAACTTTATCAATTAAAGTTGGTTCTACTCGTATATTCGCCATCATCACATGGGTTCCTAGAGTCTGTAACTCTATCTCCATCCTTTGTAAGTCACACAAAATGGGCCTTTGCGTTGTCAATATCGTACTCGTACCCGCATATGATCTTCTACTCAATGCGTCAGCTACCACGTTCGTTTTTCCAGGATGGTATTGGATGGTATGATCATAATCTTTCAATAGTTCAAGCCAACGTCATTGTCGTATGTTGAGTTCCTTTTGAGTGAAGAAATATTTAAGGCTTTTATAATCCGTATAGATCTCCACCTTCTCTCCATATAGGTAATGCCTCCAAATTTTAAGTGTGAAGACAACAGCAGCCAACTCTAGATCATGAGTAGGATAATTCCTCTCATATTCTTTGAGTTATCGAGAGGCATAGGCTATGACTTTCCCATGTTGCATGAGAACACATCCTAACCCTTTGCCCGAAGCATCACTATAGATGACAAACCCCTTCGAGCCAGATGGTATTGTCAGAACAGGTGCTAAAATGAGTCTCCTCTTGAGTTCTTGAAAACTCTTCTCACATTCCTAGCTCCAACAGAATTTTGTATCTTTCCGAGTCAGCTGAGTTAATGGAGTAGCGATTCAAGAAAATCCTTCCACGAATCTCCGATAATAACCAGCTAAGCCGAGAAAGCTACATACTTGATCATTTGATTTAGGTTGCTCCCGACTTTGAATTACTTCAATCTTTGTTGTCGGGTCAGCGGATATTCTATGACTTGATACTACGTGCCCAAGGAATGCTACTTCCTCAAGCCAGAACTCACATTTCTTCAACTTGGTATAAAGCTTATTTTCATGAAGCTTTTGGAGTATCAGCCTCAAGTGTTGCTCATGATCTTCACGACTTTTGAAATATATGAGAATGTCATCAATAAAGACAACCACAAAATGATCCAAATATTCCTTGAATACTCGGTTCATCATATCCATGAAGACAGCAGGAGCATTAGTCAATCCAAAAGACATGACTAGTAATTCATAATGCCCGTCTCGGAGTTCTGAAAGCGTTCTGAAAGCCGTCTTTGGAATGTCATCAGTTTTAATCTTCAATTGATGATATCCAGAATGAAGATCAATCTTTAAAAAGAATTTGGTCCCTTGCAACTGGTTAAACAGGTCATCAATGCGAGGCAACGGGTATCTATTTTTGATAGTGACATGGTTTAACTCCCGATAATCAATACAAAGTCGTATACTCCCATCTTTCTTCTTCACAAATAGAACAGGAGCCCCCCAAGGATACGTACTAAGACGAATGAAACCGATGTCTAACAATTTCTGCAGTTGGGTCTTTAACTCCTGAAGTTCAATAGGAGCCATTCGATATGGGGCTTTGAAAATGGGTTTTGTATCGGGTTCAAGGTCGATACAAAATTCAATTTCACGCTCTGGGGGTAGGCCAGGAAGTTCTTCAGGGAATACGTCATAAAATTTATTAACAATAGAAATATCATTCAAAACTGACGTATTTTTGTTTAAATTTGTGACATGAGCTAAGAAAGCTTGACATCCATTTTTTAATAAACGAATAGCTTTATGGCTTGAGATGACAGTGATTGATTTTAATGGTTTGGTTGCTTGAATTCGCATAATAGGTTGGTTAGGAATATGAAAGCTAACAACCTTACGAAAACAATCAATTTTTGCATGATGAGTAGTTAACCAATTAATCCCTAAATTACGTCAAATGCAAGTATTTTCAATGAAATAAGATCGACAGGTAATTTGAGGGTACCGATTTGAACCAAACAAGACTTATAAACAGTGGATGTAATGAAGGTTTCTCCCAACGGAGTTTCAACAGATAAGTCAAAGTCCAATTTCTCCGTAGTCAAATTTAAACGTTGAGCGCAAGTAGGAGAAATAAAAGAATAGGTAGAACCGGTATCAAATAAGGTATAGACTTTGCTAGAGTTTATGATAAGCTTACCCGTGATGACCTCGTTCAGGTTCCTTGCTTTTTGGGAGGTTCGACAAACGCTCTCCCTTGAACTATTGGTTTTAACTTTTTTGGAACGGCCTTTGGTGCCTCCATCCCAGCTGGACTTAGCTTCCCTGAATGACAAAATCGAGCTAGGTGACCTTCTCTTCCACAATTGTAACATGTTTTGGACTGCTGCACACAGTTTGGACTGATATGTCCCTCCCCTCCGCATTTGAAGCATATGATAGGTGGTCGTTCTCCTTCCTTAACAACGGGTGCTTATGATGACGTCTTTCCATCATTGTTGAATCTCCTCTTCCTGAAATGTCAATTCTTATTTTCTTAGCCATGATTACCACCAAAGTGGTTACCATTTCTAGCATATTGATTCCCTCTACGTTTGTTGTCACCGCTTCGATGACTGCTACCACTGGTATTATCATTTTTTCGGTTGTTCTCTCTTGGTTG
This sequence comes from Panax quinquefolius, assembly GCA_020205615.1. Lineage (NCBI taxonomy): Eukaryota > Viridiplantae > Streptophyta > Magnoliopsida > Apiales > Araliaceae > Panax > Panax quinquefolius. The sequence continues at coordinate 114,091,348 of CM035157.1, read as the reverse complement.
AGTTGACTCATTAGCATGCTCCAATAACTGAGCCCTATTAACAACATCTGAATACAAGCAAAGTTTGTGAGAAATGAGGTATTAACGTATCTTGGGTTTCAAACCTCTTAGAAACATTCGCGTCATTCTCTCCTCATTATGAACTAAGTGGGACGCAAACCGGGATAGCTCGGCAAACTTGGCTTCATACTGCGACACGGTCATATTTTTTTTCTCCAATTTTGATGAACTCTACCTCTTTCATATGACGAATACTTTCGGGCGAGTACTTGTCGTTGAACAGTTCTTGGAACTTCTTTCAAGACATTTTGAGTGCGGCAGGCTGGGTACGCTTTACAGATTCCCACCAGTAATCTGCCTCTCCTCACAACATAAAGGTGGCAAAGGGAACCTTTTTGTTCCTCGGAGCATCCCACGACATCAAATATCGTGGTGATCTGCTTTATCCACATCTGCGCCTTAAGTGGTTTTGGCTCTCTTGTAACGCCCCGAAAATTTGGATTTTCCAGAATTTAAGTTTAAAGAATTAGTTATTAATAAAATGAATTTTTATTAATAATATTATGTGCTATGTGTTTATTAATCGTTCTAGAACCTAGGATGATTATAAGTCGGGAGGATTTTGGCTACGAGCTAGACTAAGCGATTAATAATTTTCAAGACGAAAATGAAAATTTTCCGGGAACAAAAATATTTCTGGGGAAAAAGACGAAATAGGCACTATTCACCCGACGAAATAGGCACTATTCACCTTTTTGAGAGTTCGGTATGTCGAAATGACATTTCATCGAAAGATTTGATGATAATATATCTTGAAAAGTTAAGTAAGCCGATAAAAGTTTTTCTCGAAAAACGTGCAGAAATAGGACGAAATAAAAATGACTAAAAGTACTGTTATGTACTTTTCATTCGTTTAGCTACATTAGGGGAAAATGTTAAGGAAAACGCTTAATGCCAAAAATTGTTTTTAAGTTTTTCAGAAATCCAAAGAATACGTAAAAGTTAATCGGTAAAGGAAAGACGAAATATCCAAAAATATTTGGATTCCGAGAATTGCAGTTTTTAAAACTGTCGGACGAAACCCGAAAGATGGAACCACGAAACTTAAAGGCCAAGTAGACTTAAGCGCTAAGTTAACTTAACACCTAAGTCATGAATAGTAAAGAGGTGTGAATAGTAAGGAGGTTGGGTGGTGAAATGACTAAAATACCCCTAGCCTTGAAAATCTATAAATAGGAAGCTTATTTCATTTAAATGAGATTTTGAAAATCCTACACTAGAGAGGGAGAGAGAGAGAGAGAATTCGGATGGAGAGGGAGAAGGAAGAGCATGAGCATGATTGATCGGATCAAAAATATTCGTGAAATGGAAAAGCTAGCAAATCGCCGATTTTGTCTAGCGGAAGAAAAATGAAGAGGAAAGGTATTAAAACCTAACTTCTATGTTAGATTTTCTTTAAGTTTTATATGTTCAAAACATAGATTAATAAGAATAAGAAGTAGATGAGGTTATGGATGATTTCATATGGTTGAAATCATGAGAAATAATGAAAATAAGAATTTGAAGTTTAGTAAATAAATTTCTTAAGGAAGTATAAGATTCGTAATGAATTAGAACGATCCGAGTTGATTATATAAATAAGTAGGTGAAATAAGTAAGGAATAATGTTCTATAACATCAAATTCCAATAAAAAGTGAAATTGTAACCCAAAATATCGATTAAAATGAAAAACGAACGAACAACACGAAGAACATGCGAAGAACACAAAGAACGTTGTTGATGGACAAATTTAAAACCATCGTAGGATATTTGTTGTTGATGGACAAGTTTAAAACCATCGCGTATAAGATAGATGCATATTGCTTGGTTAGGAATGGTAGAAACGTTCATGAAGAACGGATTAAAACTTAGCTATAACGAAGTTATGGCGAAAAATTCGTAAAAGACAAACGATAATTAAAAAGTTAGTAAATGAACCCGAATGTGTAGGGTTTCATAAGAATGTAAGAGAACATAGAAAACTTGAGTCGTGGACTCAAGAATGAATGAATTCTGAGTTTGAATGACCAAATTACGGACGAACAAACAAAGAGCGTTAAAAACATAAAATAAACGAAGGGTGAAGATCAAGCCAATCGAATGGCACGTTAATAGATTCAAAAAGTTCTATCCCTGGGTTATTGAAGTACGTAAGATAAGGAAGAGAATGGCTTTGGAATGACCTCGTTCCGAGTTATAACGAATAAGTTATAAAAGCGGGAAGTAAGCGTCTCAAATTGGATTTAACACTTGGAGAAATTTTCTAGGGTTAGGGCTTGGCGCTTGCATTAAGCCAGCCTACTGAAAAAGGTAACCTGCTATGACACCGCACCGGAGAGCCGGGTCTCGCAAACTTACGCATCGTGATAGATAGAAAGGAGATTGGCGCCGCAGCGTCGGTGTAGGGAAAAGCCAGAGAAGAGCTTTTAACTGCTCAACTCTTGGGGGAAACGTACGGGAAGATAAAGAACATAATGTTCACTAATATAACACTTAAACAAGTGAATTAAACCTTTAGTATAGGTTGAATGAAATGGTCAAAAGAGATTAAGAGATCAAGAAGAGAATAAACGTAAACGTAAACGTAAACGTAACGCAGTTGCAAGCAGTCTTAGCATACAACGAATAGTATGGCTTCGACATTAAGAAAGAGAAATGAACATGGGGTTCAGGTAATGGATAACGAAAGTAATAAGTAAGATATGAATGGTATTAAGAAAGTCATAATGAACTGTAATAAGATTAATGGAAGCCGAATGTGAGTCAGATGAGAACGTTAGAATAAAATGTAAGCGTTGAACACTTTAACCGACGTGAAGGTTGAGGGTACGCAAATATTAAACGGATAGAACCTACACCCCATGTATGGTTTGACTGTAAGATGATGAAGATCAATGATTAAATCGTGAACGATAAAGAAGTTGAATTAAAGATAATAACATTTAACGTAACGAAGCCGAGTTAAGGATTAAAGGGAATGATCGCTCTGAGTATACAAAAGACTGTATGACTTAGACGATAAAGAATGAATCCTGAGGGGTGGCATTTAGTTGCCAGGAAGCCATAAGGAATGAGAAATTAACTTAACGAAGATTATAGTGTAAATAGTTCGGATAAGTTAAGATAAGTTAAGTTGTAGTACAATCGTAACCTTTGATGGTTGACATATGGGAGCTGGGCTAAACAATTCCTTCAGAGAGCGAAGGTATATACAAACCTGGCAACCGATCTAACTCACTGTTATGGGCAGTGTAGACGAGACGGGAACTTGTTTGTTGGTTGTTTGTGGGAAACCACTCAGAGTACCATATGGACTACTAGTAGAGAAGCGATGTGTGCTGAGTCTTAGAGAAATAATAAGAAGAAGATAAGATGTAAAACATCAAAGATGATGAACGTAAAAGTAAGACATCTCCGTATGTTATGAAGCCGTAGAACGGTAATAAAGTGGTCGCGTAAACTTAGGTTACAAGAACGCGAACCCTAAGAAGTAAAGTTAAGCAAACTAATGCATAAGTCAAAGATGTATGACTAATTAGTGTATGTGTTGTTTTTCTTATGTGCTACATAGGAACTGGAATGAGCAGTTCAACGTAAGTTGTAGCTGTGCGTAAGGAAAGTTTCCTAACTTCATTCATATTTGAAATGAATGCTAGTTTCTTAAACTTCTCAAATGTTGAACTTGAGAAGTTCTGTCTATGTGCTAATGTGCGATATTTGTGTAAAGTGGTAGAACATATGAGGCCTTGTGCCACAATGTGAACACTTCGGTGTTTCTATGGGATGAACTTTTCTGTGATTTAACTATTCAATAAAAGAATGCTCTGTTCATACATGATCCGTTGTTGTTAAGTCTGTGCTAATGATTCTAGCCAGACAAAATGTGTATGGAAAAGGTAGAAGAATGGAAGTATTTCAAAGTGCATGTGAAAAATGTTTTAAAATAATAGGAATCGAGATTATTCCTATTGTTCAAGCTGCTTCATAACCTTTGTTCGGTTATCGAAGTTCTAAAGGAATGTTTAAACTCTTGAAGTTGTTTGTTCAACTGTTATGATTTGCTGGGAAATTGGATGCTCAAAATTGCTTTAAATGAAAAACATTTTCAGCGAACGATGTTAGAAGAACTTAAGTGTAAGACCCCAACTTATTATTAATGAAATTTAACTTTCTCTATTTATTATTTTGAAATAGTAAGGGTTGATTTGATTAATGTGGATAGTTATGGATAAAATATGCAAATATTTTAAAATAAGCAAGTGGTTATAAAATATTCATTGTTGTCGGGGAATATTCGTTTGGTCGTGGAATATTAGTTATGGCCACATGCCTTGATCTTTTATGGGCCCCATAACGAAAAGCGATTGGATGAAGAAAATGACAAATATAAGTTGTTTAAAAATAACTACGTAGTTATTCACAGATTATCAATTGTTAAAATACTCGTTGGTTAAAACACACGAAGCACATGGTATTGCACCAATTATTGATTCTTACGTAAGAAGGCACTACTCAATAATGGTTCTGATAATTCTTGCTCAAATATTTTATTGATTTAATAATTGCTTTGCGTTGATATTTTATATTCTTGTTGTTTCAATAATTGTCATTACACAGTATTTTTCATTATCGAAACAATAATTCATATTATCTGAATAATATTATTAGATAACATTATTGGCAATGTCTAGAAAGTTACATCTAAGGAGAGGTTTGGTCAACTAATTGCTTGGCAAGATGAGAGAAATTCTTATTGGAAAGCCCCCTCTTTCTTGGGAACTGCCTGGTTGTCAATATTGTGATTCTGTAATATTATTTGTGAATAATTAATTATTGATTCATATTATGAGAAAAATATTGATTTTATGTGGATATAGATGGAAAAAAATTTTAATGTGATAATTGTTGAAAATTGAAATTTTATCTTTTTCTGATAAAATAATTCATTTAAATATTATATTATATTTTAATAATATAATAATGATGATATTTTTACGATGAATGTGGGATATATGAGTATATGTGGAGGAGGAGTATTTTTGTTACCAAAAATATTTAAAGCATGTTTTATGTGTCGGTGGACCCCATTTCTTGACTGAAATTTGATTATAGCTTGTAAAATCGCCCGTTTGTGGATTTCGGTCCAATTTACATTTGGAATTTGGAAAAACTTTCTTACAGAAAGTTGTAGAAATTGAATTTCCTATAAAAGATGTGAGTTTCAATTTTCCGACAAAAGGGCTATTTATTGTGAATTATTGAAGTTCGAAGCTCAAAATAATTGATTTTTGGAAGTTTAAAATAATTTAAATAACAAAAACGTTTTTGTGCAAGTCTTGTGAGGTGGGCTGTTTGGTGGTATTGAGGTTTCAAGAAAAATAAGTGTGCGTTGGAATAAAAATTATATATATTAATATTTTATTAAATTTTACGCTTTGGTGTTCTAAGCATTTTCCTATAAATAGGATGCTTAGGTTAGAATTGAAAATCACACCGAAACTAAAGTTTTCTCTCTATATATTATCGGCGTATTCTTGTGAGTATTTTGAGTATACTTTAGTCTTTTGTTGCTATACGGTGCTGCAAGTTCAAGTCATAGCTTATATCCAAAGTGTTTTTCCTTAGAAATCTTGATCTTTCGAGGTAAGGGATATTATTTTTTTCATAATGATATTATTTCTTCAATATCATTATCTTTGAAATATTGATCTGAAGTTTTATCAAATTTAGAACTTTTGGTGTCTGAGTTACTATTCACGTGATACAACCTTATTCACGTATCATTAATTATTCACGAATCTGAAGCATTATTCATCGAAAAATGAAAATTTTCCTTTTAAGTCTAAAATATCTATTGTGGATACTAGCTTTGATTGTATCCATATTTTGATCATTCTTGAATTTTACACCACTATGATTATTTTGAGGTATTTTTGGACATGGATAAAACAAAGTACGAATCCTTAATCCTTAATCCTTAATCCTTGTCATTTTGTTTCACTTTGGATTCGTTTCTTTAAAATATTTTTCATCATCCTCGGTCTTAAATGATGATATTATTGAATATCTTTGGCACCAGTAGTGCAAAGATGAATGATTTCGATAAATATCTTTGGCCGTAGTACAAAGATGAGCAGTGTTTTAGATGAACACGACCAACTGATGAATATCTTTGGCACAGAGTGCAAAGATGAATATTTGATTCGGATATATATTGATTGATGTTACAGGGATAAAAGATGAGCGATGAACTTTTAAATTCATACATAGAAGATAGTAGTTTGCATTCTCTACTTAACTCTTCTAATGAATTATTATTTCCACTGCGAATATTGATTTAAAACTTGTTGTCTATTGTATTCTATTAGATATTTCCCTGTTGAAAACTAACGATAATTTATTGTATATTATCTTAGTCATAATATTCTTTACTGGGCTAGTTGAGCTCACCATTTTCCTTTTTGTTCCATTTTTCTTCTCAGGATGTGAGAATATAGCGAGTACGAGTCGGGGTATGGAATGAAGGTTCTAGAGAGAATTGTTTAGTAGTCCTCACCATTTTTGTAAAATAATGTATCAATAAATGTGATGAGGATTTATTTGAGTATAGATATTGTCTAGAAGATAATATTTGTATTCAAACTCACAGTTTCTTGTTGTAATAATAAAGTTGTAGTTGTTTTTGTACCATGTATTGACAACTCAGAATGGGTGATGTATACCTATTTTGGGGGCGTCACAGTTGGTATCAGAGCTTAGGGATATGATCTCTGGCGGAGATCGGGGAATAGAACTAGGAGGGGAGAGACGAGTAAATCATTCGCTAGTGTGTCCTACCTAAGCTTATTTGTTAGTTGGTCAATATATAGGGATATTATGTGATATATTGATTCTTAATTAACCCTTATTTTATGACGATTATTTGAGAATGTCGATTGTGAATATTAACAATGGAAATGAGACCGTGGAGACGCTTTGTACTCACCAACGAGGAGAGAGCGTGCAATAAGTCGGGCAATGTTCCTCCCGTGAACAACACCACTAAGCAAAATGATGAGCGATGGGGATGTTTAGAAGTTTTTGCGGTTCATGCAAAAATCGACGAGGAGACTTCGTGTTCAAAATACGAGAGGAAATGATAGCAATTCACGGGTTATCACAAACAAGCGTTCAAAGAGTTGGGACCACCAAAATTTAAGGGAAAGCGGATCCGATCATGGCGGAAACATGGGTCAAGCAAATTACCAAGATATTCGATGTCTTGGGATGCACGGAGAAACGAAGGTTCCATTCGCCACCTTTATGTTTCGTGGCGAGGCGGAGACTCTTGGTGGGAGTCTCATGAAGTGTACCCATCCAACAAGACTTTTCGGCATGTCTTGGGAGACATTTCAAAAACTATTTAATGACAAATACTTTCACGAAAGTGTTCGTCTATATGAAGGAAGTGGAGTTTATAAGATTGGAGCGAGAATAACATGGCGGTGTCCCAAAGACGAGGCAAAGTTTGCGAGTTATCCAGTTTGCACCTCATTTGGTGGAGAATGAGGAACGTATGACGCGGATGTTTCTTAGAGGTTTGAAACCCGACATACGTCGATATCTCATTTCTCATAAATTTTTCTCTACTCGAGATGTTGTAAATGGGCTCAATTATTAGAGCGAGATAACGAAATACGGTCAACCAAGGACCACAACCAGGATAATCTGGGAGATAGCGATCAACAAAACAATGATAACCAAATGGAGAAAGAAAAGAGAGGCGGACAAAAATGGTAACCACTCGGTGGTAATCATGTCCATGAAAATAGAAGAAGCGAGTCGGGAGGAGATTTTAAAAGAGGAGATTTAACAACAACCATGTGAAGACGCGGGTCAGTCTGAAGAAATCGATTCCAAGGGAGGAGCGACCACTTTGGTCGTATCTTATAAATGCGAAAAGAGGGATATATCGGTCAAACGCCCACAACACTTCAAGGTATGCTATAATTATGGAAAGGAAGGACATATCGCTCGAGATTGTATGTTAGCGAAACCTAGTTCAATGAGGACGGTGACTCAAAAGATCGTCCCCAAGAAAAGTCAAAGTCAACGGTTCTGGAAGAGCGTTTGTTGTGGTGGTCAAAATCACGAGGAACCCAAGCGAGGTGATCACGGGTAAACTATTTATAAATTCTTGCGAAGTTTATACCTTACTTGATCTGGGTGCTACCCATTCATTTATCTCTCTGCTTGTGCTCAATGTTTAAACTTGACTGGAGAAATTAGACTTTGACCTATCTCATGGAAACTCCGTTAGGGAGAAACTTTCATCACATCCACTATTTATAAATCTTGTTTGATTCAAGTTGGCACCATCACCTTACATTGACCTTATCTCTTTAAAGATACTTGCTTTTGATGTGATTTTAGGGATTGATTGGTTAACTACTCATCATGCCAAAATTGATTGTTTTCGTAAGGTTGTTAGTTTTCATATTCCTAACCAACTTTTGTATGCAATTCAAGCAACTAAACCATTAAAATCAATCACCATCATATCTAATCATAAAGCTATTCGTTTATTGAAAAACGGATGTCAAGCTTTCTTAGCCCATGTTATGGATTTGAATAAAGACACGTCAAATTTGAATAATATTCCTGTTGTTATTGACTTTTCTGACATATTTCCTGAAGAACTTCCCGGTCTACCCCAAGAACGTGAAGTTAAATTCTTTATTGATCTTGAACCTGGTACAAAGCCCATTTCTAAAACCCCATATCGAATGGCTCCTATTGAACTTCAGGAGTTAAAGGTACAACTACATGAATTATTGGGCATCGGTTTCATTCGGCCTAGTACATCTCCTTGGGGTGCTCCTGTTTTATTCGTAAAGAAGAAAGACGTGAGTATGCGACTTTGTATTGACTATCGGGAATTGAACCATGTCACCATCAAGAATAGGTATCCTCTACCTCGTATTGATGACTTGTTTGACCAGTTGCAAGGGGCACAATTTTTTTCAATGATCGATCTTCGCTTACGGATATCATCACCAAGATTAGAACCGAGGATATTCCAAAGACGCCTTTAGAACTCTCGATGCGGGCATTATGAATTCTTAGTCATGTCTTCCTGGATTGACTAATGCTCCTGCGACTTTCATGGATATGATGAACCGAGTATTCAGGAATATTTGGATCGGTTCGTTGTTGTCTTTATTGATGACATCCTCATATATTCTAAAAGTCATGAAGATCATGAGCACCATTTGAAGCCGGGTACTCAAAGGCTTCATGAAAACAAACTATATGCCAAATTAAAGAAATGCGAGTTCGACTTGAGGAAGTAGCATTTCTTGGGCACGTGTGTCAAAACATGGAGTATCCATGGACCCGCGAAGATTAAAGCAATACAAAGTTGGGAGCAACCAAGTGGTGTCGGTGACCAAGTACGTAGCTTTTGGGCTTAATTGGTTATTATCGGAGATTCGTGAAGGATTTTCTCGAATCGCTACTCCATTAACTCGGTGACTCGGAAAGATATAAAATTCGTATAGAAACGAGGAATGCGAGAAGAGTTTCCAAGAGCTCAAGAGGAGACTCATTTCGGACTGTTTCTAACAATACCATCCGGTTCGGATGGATTTGTTATCTCTGACGATGCTTGAGGCAAAGGGTTAGGATGTGTTCTCATGCAACGTGGGAAAGTCATAGCCTATGCCTCATGCGACAACTTAAAGAATATGAGAGGAATTATCCTACTCATGATCTAGAGTTAGCGGCCCGATCGTTTTTAGCGCTAAAGATATGGAGGCACTATCTATATGGGGAGAAAGTGGAGATATATTCGGACCATAAAAGCCTTAAATATTTCTTCACTCAAAAAGAACTCAACATCTGGCGGCGGACGTTGGCTCGAGCTATTGAAAGACTACGACCACACTATTCAATACCATCCTAGAAAAGCGAACATGGTAGTGACGCGGCGTTGAGTAGAAGATCATATCTGCGGGAATGAGTGCGATGATGTCAAGTATACGACAGAGCCAACTTTAATAGAAAAAGTTAAGGTTTCTTTAAAGCCACCGACCTTGAAATGATGCGTATGAAGAAGAAAGTACAAGAAGGTGCTATTCCAGAAGCGAGAATTGATGAAGAAGGAATACTTTGAGTCCACTCCAGACTTTGTGTCCCTAACGGCTCTGATTTGAAGTACAAGATTGTGATGGAGGCACACAATACACCATTTGCAATCCATCCTGGAAGTACCAAAATGTATCATGATCTTCGATATACATTTTGGTGGAACAATATGAAGAGAGAGATTGCAAAGTTTATCTCGATGTGTTTAACTTGTCAACGTGTAAAGGCAGAGCATCTAGTACCTAAGGGTCCGTTGCAACCACTTGAGATTCCGAAATGGAAGTGGGAACACATTACCATGGATTTCATTACGGGTCTTCCTACGGTTTCTCAAGGCATCGATGCTATTTGGGTTATTGTTGATAGATTAACCAAGTCTGCTCATTTCTCGCCGACACGGAGACTTATTCCTTGAACGTCTTGCTAGTATATATGCGTGAATGAGATTGTGAGGTTGCATGGCATGCCCGTATCCATAGTTTGGATCGTGACCCAAGATTCACTTCAAGATTTTGGGTTTGCTTGCAAAAAGCTATGGGCGCGGATTTGCGATTTAGTTGACATATACCATCCTCAAACGGATGGACAATCGAGAGGACTATTCAAACTCTTGAAGATCTATTAAGACTACGTGTCCTGAACTTCAAGGCGGTTGGGATAAGTATTTACCATTGGTGGAATTCTCCTATAACAACAGCTTATCGAGCAAGTATAGGTGTGGCTCCATTTGAAGCATTATATGGACGAAAGTGTCGCTCTCCAATATGTTGGGATGAGGTGGGTGAAGCAACATTGTTGGGACCCGAAGTTAGTACGTATGACTATCGAAAAGATCCAAATGATTCGATTAACGTATACAAACGCAACACAAGATCGACAAAAGAGTTATGCGGATCTTCACCGAAAGGACGTGGAATTTAGTATAGGGGATCATGTATTATTGCGAGTTGCTCCATGGAAGGGAGTTACAAGATTTGGGAAGAGAGGAAAGCTTAATCCACAATTTATTGGTCCATTTCAAATTCTTGACCGAGTAGGAAATGTAGCCTATAGACTCGCGTTACCTCCAAGTATGTCTCGTGTTCATAATGTGTTTCACATATCTGTACTTCGTAAATATGTGAAAGACCCAAACCACGTTATAGAGTTAGAACCGGAAGAGATAGCCGACGACTTAACGTACGAAGAGGTACCTGTCAAGATCTTGGATAGGAAGGAGCATGTCCTACGCACAAAGGTCATACCACAAGTTAGAGTTTTGTGGAGGAATCATGCTATAGAGGAGATGACCTGGGAATTGGAAACGAAAATGAAAGCGAGGTATCCTCACCTTTTCGAAACACCAGGTACGTACATCAATTTCGAGGATGAAATTTCATAAGGAGGGGAGGTTGTAAGACCCCAACTTATTATTAATGAAATTTAATTATCTCTATTTATTATTTTGAAATAGTAAGGGTTGATTTGATTAATGTGGATAGTTATGGGTAAAATACATAAATATTTCAAAATAAGCAAGTGGTTATAAAATATTCATTATTGTTGGGAATATTTAGTTTGCTCGTGGAATATTCTTACGACGGCATATGATTTTGTGGGCCCCATAACGAAAAAAGCGATTGGATGAAGAAAATGACAAATATAAGTTGTTTAAAAATAATTGGCGTAGTTATTCACTGATAATCTTTGTTAAAATACTCAGTGGTTAAAACACAGTAGCACACGGTATTGCACCAATTATTGATTCTTACGTAAGAAGGCACTACTCAATAATGGTTACAGTAATTACTGTTCAGTATTTTATTGATTTAATAATTACTGCGTTGATATTTTATATTGTTGTTGTTTCAATAATTGTCATTACACAGTATTTTTCATTATCGAAACAATAATTCATATTATCTGAATAATATTATTAGATAACATTATTGGCAATGTCTAGAAAGTTCTATCTAAGGAGAGGTTTGGTCACCTAATTGCGCGCCAGTAAGGAGAAATTCTTATTGGAAAGCCCCCCCTTTCCTGGGAACTGCCTGGTTGTCAATATTGTGATTTTGTAATATTATTTGTGAATAATTAATTATTGATTCATATTATGAGAAAAATATTGATTTTATGTGGATATAGATGGAGAAAATTTTTAATGTGACAACTGTTGAAAATTGAAATTTTATCTTTTTCTGATAAAATAATTCATTAAATATAATATTATATTTTAATAATATAATAATGATGATATTTTTACGATGAATGTGGGATATATGAGTATGTGTGGAGGAGGAGTATTTTGTTACCAAAATATTTAAAACATGTTTTATGTGTCGGGTGGACCCCATTTCTTGGTGAAAATTTGATTATAGCTTGTAAAATTGCTTGTTTGTGGATTTCTTGGTCAATTTACATTTTGGAATTTGGAAAAACTTTCTTACGTAAAGTTGTAGAGAATTGAATTTCCTATAAATAAAACGCGAGTTTCGAATTTTCTGACAAAAGGACTATTTATTGTGAATTATTGAAGTTCTGAAGCTCCGAAATAATTGATTTTTGGAAGTTTAAAATAATTTAAATAACAAAAACGTTTTTTGTGCAAGTCTTGTGAGGTGGGCTGTTTGGTGGCTGAGGTTTTGAAGCAAAATAAGTGTGCATTGGAATAAAAATTATATATATTAATATTTTATTAAATTTTATGCTTTGGTGTTCTAAGCATTTTCTATAAATAGGTCTTGGGTTAGAATTGAAAATCACACCGTAAATCAAGTTTTCTCTCTATATTATCGGCGTATTCTTGTGAGTATTTTGAGTATACTTTAGAGTATTTTGCTATCTGATTGCAAGTTCAAGTCATAGCTTATATCCGTGTTTTAATTTAGAAATCTTGATCTTTCGAGGTAAGGGATATTATTTTTTTTCGTAATGATATTATTTCTTCAATATCATTATCTTTGAAATATTGATCTGAAGTTTTATCAAACTTGGAACTTTTGGTGTCTGAGTTACTATTCACGTATACAAAGACTATTCACGTGATAATGACACTATTCACGAATCGACATTATTCATTGAAAAATGAAAATTTTTCCTTTTAAATCTAAAATATCTATTGTGGATACTAGCTTTGATTGTATCCATATTTTGATCATTCTTGAATTTTACACCACTATGATTATTTTTGAGGTATTTTTGGACATGGATAAAACAAAATACTGAATCCTTAATCCTTAATCCTTGTCATTTTGTTTCACCGGATTCGCTTCTTTAAAAATATTTTTCATCATCCTCGGTCTTAAATGATGATATTATTGAATATCTTTGGCTTTAGTAGTGCAAAGATGAATGATTTCGATAAATATCTTTGGCCCGTAGTGCAAAGATGAACATGTGTTTAGATGAACATGACCAATCGATGAATATCTTTGGCTCAGAGTGCAAAGATGAATATTTGATTCGGATATATATTGATTGATGTTACAGGGGATAAAAGATGAGCGATGAACTTTTAAATTCATACATAGAAGATAGTAGTTTGCATTCTCTACTTAACTCTTCTAATGAATTATTATTTCATTGCGAATATTGATTTAAAACTTGTTGTCTATTGTATTCTATTAGATTTTTCCTGTTGAAGACTAACGATAATTTGTTGTATATTATCTTAGTCATAATATTCTTCTTGGGCTAGTTGAGCTCACCCTTTTCCTTTTTGTTCCATTTTTCTTCTCAAGATGCGAGAATATAAGCGAGTACGCAGTCGGGGTATGGAATGAAGGTTCTAGAGAGAGTTGTTTAGTAGTCCTCACCATTTTGTAAAATAATGTATCAATAAATGTGATGAGGATTTATTTGAGTATAGATATTGTCTAGAAGATAATATTTGTATTCAAACTCACAGTTTTACTATTGTAATAATAAAGTTGTAGTTGTTTCTGTACCATGTATTGACAACTCAGAATGGGTGATGTATACCTATTTTGGGGGCGTCACATTAAGGATCTCATAAAGATCAAGCTGACAATATCCAGATGAAGTGCCATTCAGAATGTGGATTAGGGAGAAGATCAAGTGAAGACTTGTAATATAAAATAAGTTAAATGAACTTTAGATTAGTTTAATGAACTGTTATGTATCCTTAGTGGCGGATGAAAGTCACTCTTGTAAGATGGAATGAATAATGTATTTATCATTATTTGTAATGAAAAAGGTTATATGGTTTTTAGAACCTGGGATTTGAGAGTGTATGTTGTTATATTTCAGTATATAATGATGTATGTTTGGAAGAAGATGGGATCGTGACGTATGGAATCCGGGTGTGAAGATAAACCGGATTTCGGGGATTTACATCTCCAATAAACACTGGTGGTCCCAGCTCCTTGAACTGCTTAGCGGTGACCATCCGAGAGTTTCCAGTATTTCCACCTTAATTTTGGACAGGGGCCGCTCTCAACTGATGTTGCATGAATTGCATAAAGCCTCTAAACATCCCATTGTTCATCATTTTATCGTTGTTGTTTACTTGAGGATTATTGTCTTCTTGTTTCACATTATCCTGGGTATTGATCTGTGGTGACTCAATGGTCTCCTGTGCTCCATTGCTATTCTCAACATTCTCAGATGTCATTTTCAAATACTGCCACAAAATAAGGGTTAATTGACATGTCACATATTATCCTTATACTCTGACCGACCAATTAAATACCAAATAAACTTAGGTAGGTCATACTTGCGAAGGAATTCCACGTCTCTCCCCTCCTAGTTCCTGTCTCATATCTCAGCCAGGGATCATATCTCTAAGCTTTGATACCAACTGTGATGCCCCCAAAATAGGTATACATCACCCATCTTGAGTCGCCAAATACATGGTACAAAATTCAAATACAACTTAATAATACAACTGTTGTGTAAAATACGACAAAACATAAACTGAGAGTTTTAATACGAATATTGTCTTCTAGACAGTATTCAAACTCAAATGGAGTCCTCAATACATTTATTATCACACTATTTCATAAAATAGTGAGGACTACTAATGCAAATATATGGACTGTCACTCCGTTCCCCGACTTGTCCAGGCTACGTTCTCATTTCCTAAAGAGAACAATGAAAGCAAAAGGGTGAGCTCAACGAGCCCAGTAAGAAATATTATGACTAAGATAATGCAGAATAATTTATCATTACCTTCAACAATGTTAAACTGATAAAATATAACAAACATCAAGTTTAACTGCAGCGAAACAAACAATCCATTAGAAGAGTCAAGTAGAGCATGATATCTACTATCTTCTATGATTTAAAAGGTTTTTCATCACTTTTATCGGCCGAGACTCGACAATAAATAATCCACATCATCGAATCACCCACACTTTTCTGGCCAAGGATATTCTTTAGTATCACGACCACAAATTATCCATGCACTACGGGCCAAGGATATTCGTGTATTCATCAATGGTCATGATCATGCCAACAACTGTCCATCAATACACTACGGGCCAATAAGGACTTTTACCGGATCATTTGTAACATTACGGTCATGATTATACCGAATAATCCCTGGTCATAATCATACCAAGTTCATCTATGCACTACGGCCACAGATGACTTTCATCATAATATAAACATGAGGATGATGACATTGATATAAGAATTCAATTAAATGAAAGCAAAGGATAAATTTTTAAAGATTTATAATTTTATTTATCCAGAAATCAATAACGTCCAAATTGTCAACATGATACTGCTTTGTGGAGTAAAATTCAAGAATAATATTGTACCAAAAATGATTTGGACCAAAAATGAATTAATTTTTATCATGAATAGTACCCTGGGTGAATAGTACTTGAGTAAATAGTAATCCGTGAATAGTACTCCGACATGAAAAAGTTAAAACTTATCAAGAATGCTCAGGATAATATTTCCATGAAAAGATACTAGATGAAGCGCAAATATCAAGGATATTCTACTAATTTCATGGAGTATAGAAGCCAAAACTTTAACCAAATGAGTATAAAATTCGAAATCTGAAATGAAATAATATTACTTACATACTACAGAGTATGGAAGAAAAAATTATTTCAAGCGAATATTGAAAAAAAATAACATCCCTTACCTTGAAAAGAAGAGTATACCAACTGGTATAGCGGGGATATTCTTGAAGAAAACTTTCACTATTTTCTACGCTCAAAGCTTTCTAGAACTTGAAAGAAATACGCTCAATATTATAGAAGAAGAATTCTCTGATTCTGGTGTGATTTTCAATTCTAACTAAGCATCCTATTTATAGGAGAATGGAAAGGATATTATGCAATAAAATATTCTAATAAAACGAAAAGTTTTAAATAAAATAAGATATTATATATATATAACATGTTCAGAAAAAAAATATCACGGGTGAAAACCCCGTGAACTTATTTTATTTCCTTCTGCCAACTTTTCAAACCTACAAATATATAATAATGAAATAGTACTTCTTCATGTGATAGCCAAATTCCCCCCCCCCCCCCACCCACCCACCCATTCTGACTCCTGTATAATATATATATATATATATATAACAAAACTAAGATAACTTCTACCGACAGTTTTGAAAAATGGGTAAATGGGGGTCCAAATAATAAGTAACAAATACCTCACAAAATTTCCCTCAATATTTTAAACAACCTTTATTATCATTATTATAATTTATAATATTTAACAACCAGGTCGTTCCCAGAAAAGAGGGGGCTTTCCAATAAGGATTTCTCCCTATTGGCGCGCAATTAGGTGACCAAACCTCTCATTGACAGAACTTCTAAACATCGTCAATATTGAAAATAATAATATTAATAACTTTGTCGTCTCAATTATTAATTTAATAATATAAAATATTATGCAGATGATACTGTGACAATAATTGAATCAATAATATGAGAGATATGATGCAACAATTACTATAGCAATAATTGAGAATAACTGAGTGACTTCTCACGTAAGCATCAATAATCAATACAGTGTGCTACTATGCAACCACACGTATTACTGTACTTTTAACACCTGGTATTTTAACAGTTTTAACGGTAAAACTTTCGCCGTTATTTTTATAAAAAGATATTTCTGTCATTTTCTCATTTCGACAATAATTCCGTTGTGGGGTCCACCAATGATTGTGTCGTCGTACGAATATTCCCTGTTAAAATGAATATTCCCCGACCAATCGAATATTATATATCAACTTGCTTACTTTGCAAAATTTATAAATATTACCCACATCTATAACATTATATGTGAGACCCCGAATTTTATGAAATGAAAGTATTCAATTTTCTTATAATTATTCTATTTAGTAAATTGTTAAATTGATAAAAGGTTAAAGTTAAGGGTAATATGTAAAATTTTTTAGAAGTAAGCAGACTATCATAAAATAATCGGTGATAAAAGTATAGTAATACGCGTGGTTGTATAGTAGCACACGGTATTGTACAGTATCTTTGATTATTGATGCTTACGTGAGAAGTCACTCAATTTTATTCGCTTATTGTCACAATATTTTATATTATTAAATCAATAATTTAGACGACAAAGTTATTCATATTATTATTTGCAATATTGATGATGTCTAGAAAGTTCTGTCGAAGAGAGGTTTGGTCACCTAATTATGCGCCAATAGAGAGAAATCCTTATCGGAAAGCCCCCTCTTTCCTGGGAACGATCTGGTTGTTAATATTATGAGTTATAATATTAATGATGAATGTTATTACAAATCAAATTTGAGTTCGGAATTGAATTTGGAGAAGTGGACGTGATATTTGAGTCCGGAACGATGCAATTAGTAAAAATAGACTATAAACACAAAATTTATCGGGGTTGACTATTTGGTCAAAAAGTCAACAGCTGACTTTTTCGAAAAAAAAGTCAAACTTTGAAAATTCAAAAATGAATATTTGATAAAAATATTTTCATTGTATTGAGATTATTTGTGTTGATGGAAATCGATAATTATTTTGATAATAATTGATGTCTGGAGGTTATATTGACCAATCGGGTAATTAATCGAATAAATGAGTAATTAATTGCTATAAATTCATATGCTTATAACTATTTGTTCACATGTGTGTACTATTGATTCACATGCATGTACTATTAGGGGAGGTGGTGCAAGATTGATAATACTTGCATGACTAAATTAAAAATGGAGGTATAGATGAAGGTACCATACTGTAATTCATATTTTCACATGTATAGAACTATTGAGTCACATGATTGAACTATTAATTTACATGATGTACTATTATGGGAGATGGTGCAAGTTTGATAATAGTTACATGACTAAATTAAAAATGAAGGAAAAGATGAAGGTATTATACTGTAATATTTTGAGCCCCAAAACATGCAATTATTGAAACTATATTTTCCTATAAATAGAAACTCATTCTTCCTTCATTCTCACCAATTCACTAAGACTCACAAGAGCAATTATAGAGAGAGAAGCTATAGAGAGAAAGAAGAAGAGTATTTTGCTACTTCACTATTTCAGTATCCAGTCTTCTTCTGAGGTAAGGGGTATTATTTATTTCATATTCTGAAGAGATATTATAATATCGTATTCATATGAATATTATTTTCGTTCAATATTTGTAAGGAATATCATCTTCGTTCAATATTCGTAGGAATATTATTTTCGATTAAACAATGTAGTGGGGTATTATTTCTTTCGTATTCATGAAGAGAATTATTTTCTTTCAATACTCGTAAGGAAAATTATTTATTTCATATTCTTAAGAGATATTATTTTTCGTATTCGTATGAATATTATTTTCATTCAATATTCGTAAGGAATATCATTTTCGTTCAATATTCATTATCTTCGTTTAATATTCGTAAGGAATATTATTTTCGTTCAATATTCATAAGGGATGTTATTTATTTCTTATTCGTAAGGGTTATTATTTCTTACTATTCACGGATTACTATTCACCCAATTACTATTCACTCGAATATTATTCACTCGAGTATTTGGGACACTTTTCATGTCGGTGTACTATTCACAAGGTACTATTTCCGAAGTACTATTCACAGGGTACTATTCACCTAAAAATATATTTCTTTTCTGTCCAAATTATTTTTGATACATGAGTATTATTCTTGAATTTTACTACACAAAGCAGTATCATGTTGACAATTTGGATATTTTTAAACTTTGGATAAATTTAAAGTCTTTAATATTTATCCTTTATTTCGTTTGATTAATGTTTGTATCATTGTCATCATCCTCATTCTTATATTGTGATGAAAGTCATCTTTGGCTTATGTGCAAAGATGGACGGTTGATTATTGGTTTTACAGTTGTATATCTTTGGCTTAAGTGCAAAGATGGACTATTGATTATTGGTTTTATAGTTGTATATCTTTGGCTTACGTGCAAAGATGAACTGTTGATTGATAGCTTTGGCCCGTAGTGCAAAGATGGATAAGTGTATGACATGATCATAACCACTGGTGACAATAACGAATATCTTTGGCCCATAGTGCATGGATAATTCGATGATTTGATTGGCAAGATCATGACCATTAGTTAACAGCTGAATGTCTTTGGCCGTAGTGCACTGACAGACAATTGATTGGTATGATCATGACCATTGGTTTTATAGTTAAATATCTTTGGCCCATAGTGCAGAGGTAGACAACTGATTGGTATGATCATTGTTATTACATTTGAATATCTTTAGCCTTTAGTGTAAGGATATTGAGTAAACGTTCTATTAAGCCTTTGTGCCAAGGAGAAACTGTTGATTTACATGATTATAAATATGAATTATGGATTTAACTATAATCTTTGGTGGTTCAGGTGAAGACAGGTGATGAGAGTTCTTTTTGTCTTGGGTATAACAAAGAACTGTTGATGAGTATTACAGGAATGAAATATTAACGATGGACTTTTAATCTAGAAGAGATAGTAGACATTATGTTCTACTTGACTCTTCTAATAAATTATTTATTCAGCTGCAGTTGTTGATCTAAAACTTGTTGTCTATTGTATTCTATCAGTTGTTATACTGTTGAAGGCTAAGGATAATTTATTTTGCATTATCTTAGTCATAATATTTCTTGTTGGGCTAGTTGAGCTCACCCTTTTGCTTTCACTGTTCTCTTCAGAAAATGAGAATATAGCTGGGACTAGTCGGGGAACGGAGTGACGGTCCAAATGGTTGTTTTAGAGTCCTCATTATTCTATGAAATAGTGTGATAATAATTATAATGAGGACTCCATTGAGAGTGGATATTGTCTAGAAGGCAATATTCTTGTTTAAACTATCTGCTATGTTTTGTCATATATTACCCGACAGTTGTATAATTAAGTTTGTATTTATATTTTGTACCATGTATTTGGTGACTCAAGATGGGTGATGTACATGTTTTGGGGGCGTCACATTATAACAAATTCAAACCTTAATTTTTAAAAATGATATTTATAGAAAAATTCATCTTTATTTATAAAAGTTGGGGTCTTACAATAATTATACCAATAACTGTCCATCAATGCACTACGGGCCAATGAGAACTTTTACCACATCATTTGTAATATTACGGATCATGATTATACCGAATGATCCCTGGTCATAATCATACCAATCAACAGTCCGTCTATGCACGTAAGCTAAAGATGACTTTCATCACAATATAAGCATGAGGATGATGACAATGATACAAGCATTAATGAAACGACATCAAGGATAATTATTAAAGACTTTAAATTTATCCAGAGTTTAAAAATATCCAAGAATAATATCCATATGTCAAAATAATTTGGACAGAAAAGAAATAAATTTTTTGAGTAAATAGTACCCCGTGAATAGTACTTTGGAAAAAGTACCCCGTGAATAGTAACCCCGGCATGAAAAGTGCCCCGAATACTCGAATAAATATTACTAGAGTATATAGTAACCGGGTGAATAGAAACCCGTGAATAGTAACGTGTGAATAGTACTCCGGCACGAAAAGTGCCCCAACTACCCGAGTGAATAATATTTAAGTGAATAGTAATAGGGTGAATAGTAACCCGTGAATAGTACCCCGGCATGAAAAGTGCCCCGAATACCCGAGTGAATAATATTATAGTGAATAGTAACCGGGTGAATAGTAATCCGTGAATAGTACCCCGGCTAAAAATATTAATATTTAATAAGAAAGTTCAGATCAATAGTCCAATAAAATGATACTAGATGTAGCGCAAAACTCAAGAATATTCCACTAATTTCAAGGATTATAGAAGCAATACTTACCATAGTAAGTTTAGATTTAAGAATATGAAAAGAAATAACATACGAAACTACGAATGGATTTTCACTTGTCATACGGTACGTAATCCGCGTACATAGGTTATTTCGACATATTAAAGGATGAATACGAAAAATAGTATTCCTTATAAATACGAAAGAAATAATACCCCTTACGAACACAATAAATAATATCCCTTACCAAACGAAAATAACATCCCTTACCTTAGTAGAAGACTGAATACTGCAATAGTGAAGTAGCGGAATACTCTTCTTCTTTCTCTCTATTGTTTCTCTCTCTATAGCTTCTCTTGTGAATCTTAGTGAATTGGTGAGAATGAAAGAAGAATTATGCTTCTATTTATAGGAGAATGGACTAAATAGTAACTAATTCATGAACGGTCCAGATTAATTTACTATTAGAACGGATGGTCCATATTGATTACTATTAAAACCACAACCGACGGTCCAGATTGATTTACTTTTAAAACCACCACCGACAGTCCAGATTGATTACTTTTAAAACCACCACCGACGGTCCAGATTGATTTACTTTTAAAACCACCGCCGACAGTCCAGGTTGATTTACTATTAAAACCACCACAGACGGTCCATATTTTTTACTATTAAAACCACCATCAATGGTCCAAATTGATTTAACTTATTACACTTTAGTACCCCTAAAGTTTTCCAAGTTTATATTATTCCCCTCTAACTTTTGTAATTCACTTATCTTCAATAAACACATTTTTAATACTTCAACAATTATTCATCATTAATATTATAACTTACAATATCGATAACCAGATCATTCTCAGGTAAGAGGGGGCTTTCCGATAAAGATTTCTTCTTATTGGCGCGCAATTAGGTGACCAAACCTCTTTCCTCGACAGAACTTTCTAGACATTGTCAATAATGTAAATAATAATATGAATAAATGTATTGCCTCAATTATTGATTTAATAATAAAAAATATTATGCAGATGATACTGTGACAATAATTGAATCAAATAACGTGAGATATTATGCAGCGATTACTGTAGCAATAATTGAGTAAACTAAGTGGCTTCTTACGTAAGCATCAATAATCAATATCGTGTGCTACTATTCAACCACGCGTATTATTGTATTTTTACAACCGGGTATATCAACAGTTTAACGATAAAACTTTCGCCGTTATTTTTATAAAAAATATTTATGTCATTTTCTAACTCCGATAGTTATTCCGTTGTGGGGTCCACCAATGATGGTGTCTTCGTACGGATATTCCTTGATGAAAGAATATTCCTCGAACAAACGAATATTCCCCGACACAACGAATATTTTATATCAATTTGCTTACTTGTACAATTTTCAAGTATCACCCTTAACTTTAACCTTTTATCAATTTAATCATTTACTAAATAAAATAATAATTATAAAAAAATTGAATACTTTCATTTCATAAAATTCGGGGTCTCACAATCTCCCCTCCTTATGAAATTTCGCCCTCAAAATTTACGTACCAGGTATTTCGAAAAGATGAGAATACCTTGTTTTTTTCGAAATGTACATTCCCGGTTATTTCCTCTCTATCATGATTTTCCCATTGCTCATCTCATGTATTTCAGATATCATTCTAGAATACATCTTCAAAACAAAGGTTAATTGACATATCGCAATTTGTCAACTTAAGTAAGAAAATTAAGCTTAGGTAGGACACACACTAGCGAATGATATTATTCGTCTCTCCGCTCCTAGTTCTAATCCCGGATATCAGCCAGAGACCATATCCCTAAGCGCTGATACCATTTGTGACGCCCCCAAAATAGGTCCACACGACCTATTCTGAGTCGCCAGATATCACATTATAAAAATTAAATACAAACTTCATTTATACAACTGTTGAATTGTCGTGCAGAGTACGACAACACATAAGCTCTGAGTTTTAATACAAATATATGTAACTCTCATGGTGCCTCGACCGCAACACCTTACAATGGTATTTTATATAAAAATATAGTCAATAACTGTTTTAAAAATTAAAATCTTTGGAAAATGCTCAAGGAAACCTTCGTACATGGGAGGCCATGCATCTAAGTTATGATAGATATTATATGACTAGAGAATTATCCTTGGTTGACCCAATAGACCCCAAAGAAAAATGAGAAAATTACTATCATGTTCTTTCCAATGGTGAGTCTTCTTTTGACATATAATTATCTCCATTGTCTCCAAGTGAGAATTATATTTCAACCAAAATCCAAGATTATATAGGTAGTGCTCATAGATATAATCAGCAAGTGCATGTGCAAAACCCTGTCTTATGATAACACGAGGTCGTCTGTCATTAGACATCTTGTATGATAGTGGCAAAACGCCCTTCCAAAGTTGGGTTCACCTCACCCTATTCAATTCACCAAAATCAATGGTTAAAATGACGTATAAAATACGACACATTTATCTATAATTCTCAATAAAATTATTTCCATACTATTTTAGAGGAAACCTCAACAGCTATAGACCATCGTTCTATTCCCCTGTTACCCCCGCTCGACCCAGCTACACTCTTATTACCTGAAAGGAATTGTGAAGCAAAAGCGTGAACACAACTAACCCAATAAAGAATATCATGACTAAAAATAATTAAATTATCAATAGCCTTCGTCAGTAATAAATCAGAGATTTAGAACATACGGTAGATGATAAATTTTTCTACCATAGTTGCAGCAGAACGAGCAATCCATTAGAAGAGTCAAATAGACCATAAAGTCTATTATCTTCTCCATGTTAAAAGTCCACCAACCATGTTTTATCCCTGTAACATCAATCAACAGTTCCTGACCACAATTATTCATAATCATAATTTTGATTCTAAATTCCCCTTCGCACCCAGGACGAAGATAATTTTCATCACCTGTCTTTACCTGAAACATCAAAGAAAATGGTTATACCAAATCACAGTTCCTGTTCATAATCATACTAATAAATTCATCTTTGCACTACGGGCCAAAGATATTCATTAACAATTCATCTTTGCACTACAGGCCAAAGACATGCAACTGTATTTTTAGAAGAGTCAAGTAGAGCATGATATCTACTATCTTCTACGAATTAAAAGTTTATTATCAATATTTTATCGGCGAGACTCGACTTTTTAATAAATAATCCACTTAATCGAATCATCCTTGCACTACTGCTAAGGATATTCATTAGTATCAGGACCACGAATTATCCATGTACTACAGGCCAAGGATATTCGTGTTTTCACCAATGGTCATGATTATACCGAATAATCTCTGGTCATAATCATACCAACAACTGTCCATCAATACACTACGGGCCAATGAGGACTTTTACCACATCATTTGTAACATTACGGGTCATGATTATACCGAATGATCCCTGGTCATAATCATACCAATCAACAGTCCATCTATGCACGTAAGCCAAAGATGACTTTCATCATAATATAAGCATGAGGATGATGACAATGATACAAGCATTAATGAAATGACATCAAGGATAATTATTAAAGACTTTAAATGTATCTCGAGTTTAAAAATATCCAAATTTTCAACATGATACTGCTTTGTGTAGTAAAATTCAAGAATAATATCCATGTATCAAAATAATTTGGACAGAAAAGAAATAATTTTTTTGAGTGAATAGTATCCCATGAATAGTACTTCGGGAATAGTACCCCGTGAACAGTAATCCCGGCATGAAAAGTGCCCTGAATACCCGAGTAAATAATACTAGAGTGAATAGTAACCGGGTGAATAATAACCTGTGAATAGTAACTCATGAATAGTACTCCGGCATGAAAAGTGCCCCGACTACCCGAGTGAATAATATTTAAGTGAATAGTAATCGGGTGAATAGTAACTTGTGAATAGTTCTCCGGCATGAAAAGTGCCCCGAATACCCGAGTGAATAATATTATAGTGAATACTAACCAGGTGAATAGTAACCTATGAATAGTACCTCGGGTGAAAATATTGATATTTAATAAGAAAGTTCAGATCAATAGTTCAATAAAACGATACTGGATGTAATGCAAAACTCAAGAATATTCCACTACTTTCAAGGATTATAGAAGCAATACTTACCATAGTAAGTTTAGATTTAAGAATATGAAAAGAAATAACATACGAAACTGCAAATGGATTTTCACCTGTCATGTCGTACGTAATTCGCGTAGATAGGTTATTCCGACATATTAAAGGATGAATACGAAAAATAGTATTCCTTATGAATACGAAAGAAATAATACCCCTTACGAACACAACAAATAATATCCCTTACCAAACGAAAATAACATCCCTTACCATAGTAGAAGACTGGATACTGCAATAGTGAAGTAGCGGAATACTCTTCTTCTTTCTCTCTATAGCTTTTCTTGTGAATCTCAGTGAATTGGTAAGAATGAAAGAAGAATTATGCTTCTATTTATAGGAGAATGGACTAAATATTAACTAATTCATGAACGGTCCAGATTAATTTACTATTAGAACGGACAGTCCAGATTGATTACTATTAAACCACAAACCGACTTCGGTCCAGATTGATTTACTTTTAAAACCACCACCGATTGTTGATTTACTTTTAAAACCACCGCCCAAGCCACCAGTTGATTTATTTACTATTAAAACCACCACAGATTTATCCCATATTTTTTTACTATTAAAACCACCATCAATGGTCCAAATTGATTTAACTTATTACACTTTAGTACCCCTAAAGTTTTCCAAGTTTGTATTATTCCCCTCTAACTTTTGTAATTCACTTATCTTCAATAAACACATTTTTAATACTTCAACAATTATTCATCATTAATATTATAACTTATAATATCGACAACCAGATTATTCTCAGGTAAGAGGGGGCTTTCCGATAAAGATTTCTCCTTATTGGCGCGCAATTAGGTGACCAAACCTCTTTCCTCGACAGAACTTTCTAGACATTGTCAATAATGTAAATAATAATATGAATAAATGTATTGTCTCAATTATTGATTTAATAATAAAAAATATTATGCAGATGATATTGTGACAATAATTGAATCAAATGACGTGAGATATTATGCAGCGATTACTGTAGCAATAATTGAGTAAACTAAGTGGCTTCTTACATAAGAATCAATAACCAATATCGTGTGCTACTATGCAATCACGCGTATTATTGTATTTTTACCACCGGGTATATCAACAGTTTAACGGTAAAACTTTCGCCATTATTTTTATAAAAGATATTTATGTCATTTTCGAACTCCGACAGTTATTCCGTTGTGGGGTCTACCAATAATGGTGTCGTCGTACGGATATTCCTCGACGAAAGAATATTCCTCGAACAAACGAATATTCCCCGACACAACGAATATTTTATATCAACTTGCTTACTTGTAAAATTTTCAAATATCACCCTTAACTTTAACCTTTTATCAATTTAACCATTTACTAAATAAAATAATAATTATAAGAAAATTGAATACTTTCATTTCATAAAATTCGGGGTCTCACATAGCAGGCCTGGTGATACTTGACTGCAGCTCAGTCACCTTGGGTGTAGCAACGTCCCTCAACATTTTCTGGTCTTCGACAGCCATTGCTTCTTCTTTTTCAAAATTCTCAAAGTCTTCCCTTGTTTCCTT
Organism: Panax quinquefolius; assembly: GCA_020205615.1. Taxonomy (NCBI): domain Eukaryota; kingdom Viridiplantae; phylum Streptophyta; class Magnoliopsida; order Apiales; family Araliaceae; genus Panax; species Panax quinquefolius. The sequence goes on along the minus strand of CM035157.1, from coordinate 114,064,308 downwards.
AATCCACTTACTTAGCCTTTGAAACCGTCTCTCAATATCGTCCTCAAAAGGAAGCAAGCCTGGATTTTTAGATCGAGTTTGCATAAACCAACTTCAAAAACGAACAAAACAAAAAGAAAAAATGTTTAAGTAAAATCGGACTAATTAAACTGATATCACAAAATATTAAAATCTATACTAATAATCCCCGGCAACGGCGCCAAAAACTTATTGGGTAAAATCTAATTACGCACAACACGCAAGTATACGTGGCCAACAAGTAATATAATAGTAAGTAGAGTATCGTTCCCACAGAGAAATTAGTATGAATTTCAACCTCACAATTACCAGTTTCCTATTAATCCCAATTTTATTAAACTATTCAATTTAATGATTAAAATTATAAAAACTAAAATTATTAAAAATACTAAGATCACAAAACAATCATAAACCTCAAAAACTGAATTTCTAAACAAGTATTGGAGAATTAGGCTTACAACTTCACCCTAAGCTTCACTCTGATTATTACACTTTATTCCAGTTTAAATCACTATCCCAGTTTATTAATCAAGAACACGATAGTAGAATTAGCCACCACTCAATGCACTAACACCATATTAACTTAAATCCACAATTTAGATAGAATTAAGTTAAACACCTTAATTCACTAACTCACTATATCTCTATGTGAATTACAATCAAAGAAGGTTTAAGTTCAAGTTCTCTATTTGATTACATGCGATGTTAAGCATATCTCTACCCTAACATTCATCAAGATTCTGCTCATTCACAAAATTCAAGAACACATGCTATATTAACTAAGTCTAGACTCGTACTTCCTCTCTCGAATCCATACAAGTCCACAAAGAATTGTTAATCAGACAATTCATAAATTCAAGCATAAATTAATATAGATAAACTGAGGAATAGCTTATTAAACTGAAAATCAAAGTTACATAACCATTGTTCCACTTAAAGATTCGTCATAAGCCTAAAAAATGATTAGTTCATCATCAATGAAATAAAAACTGAATAAATTAAAGATATCATCCTTCCAATTACAAATATAAACTAAAAGAAAAGAATAAATCCAAAACCACCCTTTTCTTCAGCCCAATTCGTAATTGATACGAAAATCCTTCAATTATCTTCCTCCAATGCTTGCTCTAAAAATCTGTCTTCTCTCTCTATTAATTGCCTTGTGTTGTATCATCTCCCTCAATCTTATTATTTTATGTCAAATATAACTCTAAGACATGCATTCTGATTGAAATTCCACATTCATATGAGTCCCAAGCCATTCCAATTACTTAAACTTAGTTCTTGCAGTATTTGAAATCAAATAAACCACTTTATCACTTAGACCCCACTACGTGAAAGTGTTGCTGAAAATAGCCTTGCCGTGGGTATGGCTTCCGACTTCGAAGGTTCAAGACCCACTTTGCCGTGCAATGTATAAGCGTAAAAAGGCCCTTCCGGCGGCATGTAAGGCTTCTACTAAATGGTCATCATAAGCTCCAAACTTGCTAAGTTTTTGCCACAATTGCACCCTTTTTGATCAAATGACACACCACCAAACCTACACACAAAATAATAATAAACAAGTAAAAACAAACATAAAAAATAGGGAATTAACACCAATTAAGCTTGAATTAGGAATCGATTCGTGGGTATAAAACCCACTTATCACAACCTCCAGGTTTCATCAATCCAACTCTCTTAAATTATGTCTATAGATTTGACAAAGCCTTATATGGACTTAAACAAGCACCTAGAGCATGGTATAAAACACTAACTAACTTTCTTATTTAAAATGGCTTCACTAAAGGTAGAGTAGATACCACAATATTTCTTAGGAAACACAAAAATAAAGTCTTATTAGTTTAAATATATGTAGATGACATTATCTTTGGTTCTACTGATGAAAATCTGTGCAAGAGATTTGTCAAGCTTATGCAGAGCAAGTTCGAAATGAGTATGATGGGTGAGCTAAATTTCTTCCTTAGATTACAAGTAAAGCAGACTGATGAAGGTATCTTCATTAACAAGGCCAAGTACATTAAAGACTTACTTAAGAAGTATGGCATGAAATCAGCCTCTCCCATGAAAACACCAATTGCTCCAACAACCAAGCTTGACAAAGATGAGAAAGGTAAAAGTATTAACATTACTCAATACAGAGGTATGATAGGTTCTCTTCTGTATTTAACTGCCAGTAAACCAGACATAATGTTTGCAACATGTATATGTGCTAGATTTCAAACAAATCCTAAGGAATCACACTTAACTGTTGTAAAGAGAATTTTTAGGTATCTTAAAGGCACACCTCACTTGGGACTGTGGTATCCCAAGGAGTCCTCCATTAAACTGACAGGATATACAGATATTGATTTTGCTGGCTGCAAGATCGATAGAAAAAGTACCAGTGGCACTTGTCAATTGCTAGGAAACAGACTTGTGTCCTGGTTTAGCAAGAAGAAAAACTCAGTATCTACCTTAACAGCAAAAGCTGAATACATTGTTGCTAGCAGCTGTTGTGCTCAAATCTTATGGATGAAAAATCAGCTAGCAGACTATGGGTTTGATTTCAAATCTATACATGTTCATTGTGATAACACAAGTGACATAGCAATAACACATAATCTTGTCATGCATTCTAAGACTAAGCATATAGAGATAAGATATCATTTCAATAGGGATCATGTTCAAAATAGAATTATATCTTTACAATACATCCCTACTAAAAATTAACTTGCTGATGTGTTTACAAAGCCTCTAGATGAATACAGATTTAATAAATTGATATGTGAGTTAGGTATGCTAAATCTACAACCATAAAATCTATACTCTAGTCTGTGCTAACCATGCAGATAAAAAGGCTGTGTTAAAATCGTAAAGATGACTAAAGAAAAACCACGATCGTAGAACAGTCTCAACGTGATAGAGAAACATCTTGTGATGACAACATTCTTATCAAATCCAAGCAACCCTTCTGATAAGCACCTCAGGGACAAACTTGACCCTTAGTTTAGTCTAAGAGGTTGGCCCTTCCTGAGCTACCTTAACCTAGATGGTATGTTAAGTCAGAACTCATCACAGGGACCAGGAGAGATAATGATCGTGGAGTATAATCAGCAGTGATCGTAGAGCATCCTCGACGATCGTAGTCTTCTCAAAGGATACACTAGCTCAGGCGGAGCTAAGGGCAAATCAATATTTTCAACATTATTAAAAATCATGGAGCCCGGCAGAACTCGACACGTGCCCCACTATACAGATCGTGCGGAGGGAAGTTACAAATATAATTTAAAAAGGCTTTTTGAAAATTAACCTCAGAATTTCAAAAAGCTTATTCCTCTCCCTATCTCTATCAACAGAAACCCTAGCTTTCAGAACAATCAATCAACCTCAGTTCAAGAAAATCAATGGCTGCTTCCAATGTTATATCTAGTTATCAACTCTGTTTCGATGAATTCAAAACAGCTGACCCTCAATTCCACAAGATTTTATCTCTTCTGAAGAAAGCTAGTCTTGAAGAAGCTCTGAGCACTAGCACAAGGATCTACCCGAAGCTGGTGAAAGATTTCTACAACAATGGAGTCTTTGAGAATGACACTTTCACTACAACGGTCAAGGGGGAACAAATTAAACTCAAAGCTGAAGATATAAATCTAGCCCTTGGTTTCAAATCAAAGGGACTCGCATCCATGGATGTCATCGACTTCCATGAAGGTCTGAAGAAGATGCGTCACACGAAGTTTCAGAACGTCAAGGGGTACAAGAAGAAAGAGTTTCCCCGGACGTATGAATTTCTGGCTGACATTGTTGGGAAGTGCATATGTTGTAAAAGATCTGGCAACGACTCTGTAAATGAAGTTCAACTAAAGATCATGACAGCAATCTGCTTCAGGATTGAACTCAACTATGGGGCTCTTCTTATAGATAAGATCAGGAAGTGGATACTCAGCTCAAAGAAATCAAAGAGCTCTGGGAAAATGCTCTATAGGAGATTCATAAGCATAATCATGCAATCTGCTTTAGGTGACAAAATTAGGGACAACGAAGGGGAACCCATCAACCCCAACAGAAGAATGACCCAGCAGCTATTTCAAAACTGGAAAAGAAACCCTGCAAAAAATGTCAGAATGATTTCTGAATCCAGTGGAAGGACTGGTGAAGCAAAGGTATCTAGGTTACCAGGAAACATGTCTGTAGTAAAAGAATGTGAAGAAGAAGAAATCAATCAAGAAGAACCCATCGCTTTGATTAGAAAAAGTAAGGGTAAGAGGAAAATGAAAGTTCAAACAATAGAAGAGCCTCAAGGATCAACCACTGATGCACCCTAAGAGAGTTCAGGCACTGAAATTCTAAAGGAAATGAAGAAGAAGAAGAAGCAGTAGTTTGAAGAAGAAGAAGACAGAGCCACCATCTCTCAGCTGCTTAAGAAGGGAAAATGCAGCCACAAAACAAAGAAGTCTTCACTCTCTTTGATCGTAGGGTCATTACCGATCGTAGAGTCCAGACTTGTCATCACTCCAGAAATGGATGATGCAACAGTATCTCAGCCTAAAACAACTATATCGAATCTGAAGTCAAGAAAGCAATCGAGGTGAAGCTCAAATTGAAAAGACAAGGAGAAAGCTTTTCAAGGAATATATTCTTGAAAATGAGAAAGACTTGAAGGAAGAAGAAAGAAAAATAGCTTCAGAAAAGGAGCTTCCTGAAATTCCTGCACTAGAAAATACTCCAGCTAAGGGGGAGCTGCCTGAAGTACAAATGAATGATCAGATTTAGGAGGAGCCTCTCGAAGTTCCTGTGCCAGAAAAAGCTACAGCTAAGGGGGAGGTACAAGAGGATATAGAAATCGAATGTGTAAAATCTATGGAGGTAGAAAAAGGTGAAGATCAGACAAGGTATGAGGAGATGTTTGAAGTGGTGGAAATTTCAAATGAAGAAAATGAAGATCGAGAAGATGAACAGGATGATGAAGTTGAGATTATAGAAGTGGGCTGGGATGGATATACGAGAGATAACTATAATCATTTGTTCTCCTACTTACCTATGATGCCCTATCATAGAGCCCAAATTCTCAACTCTTGGGATCACATGTTCTGGACTTTCAAAGCTTATCCAGCTATCTCAGTGCTTGGTCATGGATTCCTATACAACCTCACGTTTTCTCAGAAGCTAATCACTAACCATCCTTCTTTAGAAACTGGGCGTAAGGTACAATCAATTTCCATCTCTTTCAGAAATAGTCACTGTCCTCCATCAAACTTCAACCAATTCTACGAATTTCCAAGATGGTTGGAAGTGATACTTCGTCCACTAAACCAATTTCCAGCTACAGAATCCCAACATTCTATAATTGAAGAACCAAATATACCTAAATTTATATTGATACCATCTCTCACTCTATGAATATCAATCCTACTCAAATCGTAGAGTCACCCACTCAACCAGCACCTCCTCCCATAACTCAAACTCACATACATGCACCTCCTTCAAATATTCCTTCCTCAACAACCAATAATTATTTTGATCTTGATCTTTCTCTCTACAATCTACAAAATCAAAATACAAGAGCCTCTCCTCAAGACACTCAGCAAATTTTTAAGCATCTCTCAGATCTTCCTACCAAATCTGAGCTGACCAATGCATCACAGAAAGTAACCAAAGATATTCAAGATGATCTTGAAACTCACTCTCTGCTCGTGCATACAAGGCTGAATTACTTGATAGATGCTTCCAACACCCTTCCCAGCAATCTGAGTACTGAGCTCATAAATAAGCTTCAGGAGATCATCAAGGAAATGATCCACAAAATTAATGAAAGGGATTAGATTTACTTTCAGTCTGCCCAAAAGCACAAAGAAGAAGTTATCCTTCTATAGAAGTCTCAGGAAACTCTAAATAAACTTGTGATGGAAAGCCTCTCAAGTCTATGAACCTCAATGAAAGAATTCTAAGAATATTCAATGAGTCAGATGCAACAAACAGATAATGTCTTAGCTATTCTACAAAAGAACAAGTCTCAAACTGATTCTCTGGTTCAAGAAAACCATGAAGACATTGCTCAATCCAGGAATCAGCTCCACGAACTTGTCCAAGGCATTAATCGTCTATTTGACGACATTCTAGCCCTTGATGCTGACATAAAGGGGGAGAATAAAGGGGAAGAAGAGAAAGGCAAAGGAAGAGGAAAACAAATTACTTAATCCTCAAGGAGTCCTCCCACAAGACAACCTCGCTATCAGACTCCACGATCTGAACAGAAGCAGGGCCAACCAATACTAATGGCGCAACCGCTAAGGAGTCGAGGGCCATCTCCTAACTCACAAGGAGTAACCACTATTGGCCTAAACATGCCAGTTGGAGATCTTGCATTTATGAATAGACATGATAATGGAGAATGGCTAAGTCAAAGCGAGATGGAAGACATTGCATGAAGAGATGAAACTAGCAGAAGAAGGAGAGCTGCAAAGTATGTCAATCCTCCAAGAAGCAAAAGGCAGAAGAAATAGAGATAATTGAAATTTATTTCTTATTGATGTAACTAAGCTTTATTGTAATATCTATCTTTTAAAATATCAATAAATTAATGCTTATTCTCTAGAGATTTCAGCTGCTCACTGAAACACTAAGTCATATTTACTTTTAAGCCACTGCATCTAGAAATTGATGATTATGATATAAATCTCCTTGGTTATGTTAACATCAAATAGGGGGAGATTATTGGGTATTGCATATTTAAATTTGATGTGAAAGTAAATAATCTTGCTTATATGTAAAGTCCTTCAAAGAACACATGTACAAGGACTTAGATGATAGATCAAAATTGTTAGGTTGATCTGTGCTTTATGATTATCATTCTGTAAATGAATGTATAGAAGAAAAGATCAAGGTTGTTAGGATGATCTATTTTGACATGTAATAGATAGGCATCAACAGAATCGTAGTCTGTCGAGCCATCTAAGAGATTGCAGAAGTCAAGGAAGAATCGTAGAGTATCGAGAATTGTAGTCTGTCTGCTTTGGAGGGCCTCTCCCAGTATCGTAGAGTGGTCCAAATGCCTGCCGAGAAAAATCAAGAATCGTAGTCTGCTCTCAAAATCGTAGAGTCCTCAAATCAAGCAAACAAAGATCGTAGTCTACCAGTGCTTAAGAGAAATTGTAGTATTCTCCTCTACCAGTCCGGATCAAGCACGAATGTGGCAAGACACCACGATCATGATCATAGTGCATCAACTGTCAGCATCAGAAGCATCGAGCTTTGTCCATTTGTTGAAGAATAAATTACAACAAATGTGGAATGGATTATAGACGTTGAGACTCTCGGAAATCCCAATGACCCAACACTCATCCTTAGTATATAACAAATAAATGTATTGAAGAAGCTAAGAAAGTACTACATGTCAGTTGAAAACACCTTTTCAGGTGTTAGGTGAGATAGCAGTCTGCTGTGTTCGTGGGCCAGACGGCTGGATAGAAGATTTCCAGGAAGTCACCATCAGTGCTCAGAAATTTTAAATACAATTAATGTTTCAACGGATGCCTTCAAACAGACATATTTCAAAGGCACCTTGTATACAAATCAGATGCAGATGGAAGAAAGCAAGCAAGTATACAACGAAAAGCTGAAGAACACTCAAACTCTAAAGTCTACAATCTAAAAAGAAAGCTTGCTCACCTACTCAGTTCTTTCGAATACGAGCTTAACGGAAACTGAGTAGCACAACTCAAGAACTCAACTCTTATTAAGTGAAGAAAGAAGTTCCAAGTCTATTGGACTTGAAGAGTTCTAAGTGACCTAAGAAGTTCTAAGTCTGCTAGACTTGAAGAGTTCTAAGTGAACTAAGAAGTTCCAAGACTGTTAGTCTTGAAGGAATCTAAGTGATTCAAAGATTGAAAAGATATCCTTAGTGGATTTCCTACTCAAGGAGTAGAAGAGTAGACTAGGAGCCTTGAGTGCTCTGAACCACTTAAAAACACTGTGTCTCTTATATTCTTGCTATAACTGTTATATCTGTCACAACTGCTTATCACCTATTAACTTGGTTTATCTTAAAGGGAAACAAATAAATCTTAAATTCCACTGTGATTAAATTATTAATAAATCTGACAAGTATTTTGTAAAAGAAAATATTAAAATATATATTCAACCCCCCTCCTTCTAGATAACTTTTGTGCCTCTGGGAACTAACAGAGTCATTACCCATCGTAGAGTCTAGACTTATAATCACTCCAAAGGTGGATGATACAACAGTATCTCAGCTTAAACAAACAGTTAGAGCTAAAGCTGAAGAAAGTACTGACATTATGGCTCAGCCCAGAAGGACAAAGAGAAAGCTTTTCAAGAAATATGTTCTTGTTAATAAGAAAGTCTTAAAGGAAGAAGAAAGAAAAATAGCTGCTAAAAAAGAGCTGCCCGAAGCCATTGAAGAGAATACAGATCTTGTTGAGGGGGAGCTTCTTGAAGCCCCTGAACAAGTAAGTGCTCTAACTGAGGGGGAGCTTCCTGAAGAACTAGAACAGATAGATGATCACATTGAGGGAGAGCCTCGCGAAGTCCCAGTGTCAGAGAAGGCTATAGTTAAGGAGGAGCTGCAAAAAGATGATCATGAAACTCCCTCAGCTCCTCAAGAAATCTTAGCCTCTATAGCTATAGAAATGGAGAGTGTTGAAGCTATGGAGGTGGAGAGGGCTGAAGAACAGATAAGAAACAAGGAGATGTTTGAAGTGGTGGAAGTTTCAAATAAAGAAAATGAAGATCAGGAAGAAGAAGAGGATGATAAAGTTGAGATTATTGTAGTGGGTTGGGATGGATATAAGAGAGCCAACTACAATCAGTTATTGTCCTACTTGCTAATGATGTCCTATCACAGAGCCCTGATTCTCAACTCCTGGGATCACATGTTTTGGATCTTCAAAGCTTATCCAGCAATCTCAGTGCTAGCTCATAGATTCCCACGCAACCTCACTTTTGCTTAGAAGCTGATCACGAACTATCCTTCTTCAGAGACTGAGCGTGTGGTACACTCGATCCCCATCTCCTTCAGAGTTAATCACTGTCCTCCATCAAACTTTAACCAATTTTATGAATTGCCAAGATGGTTGGAAGTAGTTCTTCACCCACAAAATCAATTTCCAGCTACAGAATCCCAACATTCTGCAATTGATGAACCAAATACGCCCAAATTCACATTAGTACAATCTTCAACCATTTTTCCCTCCACTAACATCGATCCCACTCAAATCGTAGAGTCACCTGCTATACCAGCCTCAACAGCCTCTCCTCCCACAACTCAATCCTTTACACCTGCACCTCCTTCGAACATTCCTTCTTCCTCAAACAACAGTTATTTCGATCTTGCTCTTACTTTCTCAAATCTGTAAGACCATAATACAAGAGCATCTCCTACAAACACTTAGCAAATACTTGAGCTTCTCTCAGATCTTCCCACAAAAATTGAGTTTTCCAGTGCATCACAGAAAGTGACTACGAATATTCAAGAAGATCTTGAAACTCACTCTCTACATGTTCATACACGGCTGAATCACCTGATCGATGCTGCCAATACTCTTCCTAGCAACCTGAGTTCTGAGCTCACAAAGAAGCTATGGGAGATCATCAAGGAAATGATCTAAAGCATAAATGAAAGAGATCAAATTCACTTTGAATCTACCCGAAAGCAAAAGGAAGTAGTCATCCTTCTTCAGCAAAATCCGGAAGCTCAAAATAAGCTCATTACGGAAAGCCTCTCAAGCTTACGATCTTCTATGACTGAATTCCAAGCATATTCTATGAATTAGATGCAACAAACAGACAATGTCTTGGCCATTATACAAAAACACAAATTTCAAACTAATGCTCTGGTTCAAGAAAATCATGAAGACATTGCTCAGTCAAGAAATCAGCTCCACTAACTTGTGCAAGGCATGAATCGCTTGTCAGAAGACATTCGAACCCTTGATGCTGAAATAAAGGGGGAGAATAAAGTAGAAGGAGAGAAAGGCAAAGGCAAAAAAAATTGCTCAATCTTCAAGAAGTCCTCCAAGACAAATTTCGCTATCAAATTCCCCCAACCCGATCAAAGAATAGCCCAACCAATTCTCATGGCTCAACCGCTAAGGAGTCAAGGGCCATCTCCTAGCTCACAAGGAGTAACCACTGCAGGCTTATATATGCTGATTGGAGACCCTGCCTTTATGAATAAACATGCTCATGGAGAAAGGCTAAGTCAAAGTGAGATGGAAGATATTGCATAGATAGATGAAGCCAGCAGGAGAAGGAAAGCTGCAGAGCATGCCAATCCTCCAAGGAGCAAGAGGCAGAGGAGATAAAGATAAGTTGAAATTTATTTCTTATTGATGTAACTAAGCTATATTGTAATTGTGACGCTACATCACCCATCTTGAGTCGCCAAATACATGGTACAAAATTCAAATACAACTTAATTATACAACAGTCGTGTAAAATATGACAAAAAATAATCTAAGAGTTTTAATAAGAATAATATCATCTAGACAATATCCACACTCAATAGAGTCCTCATTACATTTATTGTCACGCTATTTAACAGAATAATGAGGACTACTAATGCTATCATCTGGACCGTCACTCCATTCCCCGACTAGTCCCAGCTACGTTCTCATTTCCTAAAGATAACAGTGAAAGAAAGGGTGAGCTCAACTAGCACAGTAAGAAATATTATGACTAAGATAATGCAGAATAAATTATCATTAGTCTTCAACAATGTTAAACTGATAAAATATAATAAACATCAAGTTTAACTGCAGCGGAATAAGCAATCCATTAGAAGAGTCAAGTAGAGCATGATATCTACTATCTTCTATGATTTAAAATGTTTTCATCAATTTTTATCGCTGAGACTCAGCTTAATAAATAAACCACATCATCGAGTCATCCCTGCACTACGGGCCAAGGATATTCATTAAATCATCAAAGGTCATGACTATACCGAATAATCCCTGATAATAATTATACCAAAAACTGTTCATCAATGCACTACAGGCTACTGAGGACTTTTACCACATCATTTATAACATTATAGGTCATGATTAAACCGAATAATTCCTGGTCATAATCATACCAAGTCCATCTATGCACGTAAGCCAAAGATGACTTTCATCACAATATAACCATGAGGATGATGACAATGACATAATAATTCAATAAAACAAGTTCAAGAATAAATTTTAAAGATTTATAAGTTAATTTATCTTGAAATCAATTACGTCAAATTGTCAACATGATCTTCGCTTTGTGGAGTAAAATTCAAGAATGCTCGTAAGAATATTTCCATGAAAAGATACTGGGATGAAGCGCAAATATCCGTGATATTCTACTAATTTCATGGAGTATAGAAGCCAAAATTTTAACCAAATGAGTATCATAGAATATATGAAATCGCAAATGGATTTTCACCCACCATGCGATAATCCACGTGAGCGGATCATTTCCATAATTTAATAAGGAATGAATACGAAGGATCATTCACCATGCATGTGATAATCCATATAGACAGGTTATTCCAATAGAATAATAAAGAATGGAACCAAGTCATGCGTAATCTACACAGATAGGATATTCCAACAAAATAATAAAGAATGGAATAATGTAAGAATTCACCATGCATGCGATGTATCAAGCAGATAGGTTATTCCAATGTAATAATAAAGAATGGAACCAGTGTCTAGCGTAATCCGCATGCATGTGATATTCCAACAAAATAATAAAGAATGGAATAACAAAGAATTCACCATGCATGTGATAGATCGCATGTATGCATTTATTCCAATAAAATAATAAAGAATGGAACCAGGTCTAGCGTAATCCACACAAACAGGATATTCCAATGTGTTAATAACGTAAGAATTTCATCATGTATGCGGTATTGCAGATGTAGATAGTTTATTCTAACATAATAATAAAGAATGGAATAATGTAAGCTCTTTCATGAATATGAAAGAAATAATACCCCTTACCTTAGAAGAAACTGGATATTAGAATAGTGAGGTAGCAGACTTCTCTTCTTCTTTCTCTCTATAATTTCTCTATATAATAATTGCTCTAAAGCTTTAGTGAATTGGTGAGAAATGAAGGAAGAATAAGCTTCTATTTATAGGGAAATATATTTTCGATAATTGCACGTTTTAGAGCTTGAAATATTACAGTACAATACCTTCAACTTTTCTTTTATTTTTAATTTAGTCCTGCAAGTATTATCAAACTTGCACCACCTCCCCTAATAGTAAATAATGTGAATCAATAGTTCAATCATGTGAATCAATAGTTATAATCATGTGAAAATACGAATTACAGTATAGTACCTTCATCTATACCTCCATTTTTAACTTAGTCATGCAAGTATTATCAATCTTCAACCAACTCCTCTAATAGTATATGAATGTGATTCAATAGTACACACATGTGAACAAATAGTTATATAAGCATGTGAATTAGTAGCAATTAATTACTCATTTATTCGATTAATTACCCGATTTATCAATATAACCCCCAGACATCAATTATCATTGGAATAGATGTCGATTTCCACTAACACTAATAAGCCCAACACAATGGAACTATCAAATTCATCTTTAATCAACACGAACTTATTCATCATTAATATTATAACTCATAATATTTAACAACCGTGTCGTTCCTCAGAAAGAGGGGCTTCCGATAAGGATTTCTCCTTATTGGCGCGCAATTAGATGACCAAACCTCTCCTTAACAGAACTTCTAGACATTATAAATATTGAAATTTAATAATATGAATAACTTTGTCGTCTCAATTATTGATTTAATAATATATCATATTATGCAGATGATACTGTAATAATAATCGAATAAATAATATGAGAGATATGATGCAGCAATTACTATAACAATAATTGAGTATAACTGAGTGACTTCTCACGTAAGCATCAATAATCAATACCGTGTGCTACTACGCAACCACGTGTATTACTGTACTTTTACTTCCGCCGTTGTTTTTATAAAAATATAATTATGTCATTTTTTAACTACGACAATACTGCCGTTGTGGGGTCCACTAATGATTGTGCCGTCGTACGAATATTTCCTGTTAAAACTAATATTCTCTGACCAATCGAATATTATATAACCACTTGTTTACTTTGTAAAATTTATAAATATTACCCACAACTATAACATTATATCAAATCCACACCATAATATTCAAAAATATATTTCGAGAAAATTATTCTTTATTCATAAAAGTTGGGATCTTATAACCTCCCCTTCTTATAAAATTTCATCCTCGAAATTAGGGTACGTACCTGGTATATCGAAGAGGTGAGGATATTTTGACTTCATCTCAGATTCTAACTCCCAGGTCATTTCCTCCACATCGTGGTTTCTCCACAAAACTTTGACTTGAGGTATAACTTTAGAGCGTAGAATATGATCCTTCTTATCCAAGATTTTAACAGGTAACTCTTCATACGTTAAATCTTCCTCTATCTCGTCTGGTTCTAATTCAATAATATGGTTTGGGTCTTTCACATATTTATGTAACATAAATATATGAAAAACGTTATGAACACGAGACATACTTGACGGTAAGGCGAGTCTATAGGCCACAGTTTCTACTCGATCGAGGATTAAAAATGGGCCAATGAATCTAGGATTGAGCTTTCCTCTCTTTCCAAATCTTATAACTCCTTTCCATGGAGCAACACGTAACAACACATGATCTCCAATATTTAATTCCACGTCTTTTCGATGAAGATTAGCATAACTCTTTTGTCGATCTTGTGAGGTTTTTATACGTTGTCAGATCTTTTGAATCTTTTCTTTAGTCATACGTACCAAATCCGGTCCCAACAACGTTGCTTCATCCACCTCATCCCAGCATACTGGAGAACGAAACTTTCTTCCATACAACGCCTCAAATGGAGTCATGCCAATACTTGCTTGATAACTATTATTGTAGGAAAACTTCACCAATGGTAAGAACTTATCCCAACTTCCCTTGAAGTCAAGCAGACAGAGTCTTAATAAATCTTCAAGAGTTTGAATAGTCCTTTTCGACTTCCCATCCGTTTGAGGATGATATGCTGAACTAAATTATAAATCCGTGCCCATAGCTTTTTGCAAACTAACCCAAAATCTTAAAGTAAATCTTGGGTCTCGATCAGAAACTATGGATACTGACATACCATGCAATCTTACGATCTCGTTTATGTACATACTAGCAAGACGTTCAAGTGTATAAGTTTCTCGTATCGGTAAGAAATGAGCAGACTTGGTCAATCTATCAACAATGACCCAAATCGCATCTATGCCTTGAGAAACCTTGAGAAGGCCAGTAATAAAATCCATGGTAATGTGCTCCCACTTCCATTCTAAAATTTTAAGTGGTTGCAATAGACCTTTTGGCACTTGATGATCCGCCTTGAGTCGTTGACAAGTTAAACACCTTGAGATAAACCCCGCTATCTCTCTCTTCATATTGCTCCACCAAAATGTATGTCGAAGATCACGATACATTTTGGTACTGCCAAGATGGATTACAAACGGTGTGTTGTGCGCCTCCATCATGATTTTATACTTCAAGTCAGAATCGTTAGGAACACAAAGTCTGGAGTTGACTCGAAGTATTCCTTCTTCATCGGTTCTTGCTTCCAGAATAGCGCCTTCTTGTACTTTCTTCCTCATACGCATCAGCTCCAGGTCTGTAGCTTGAGAAGCTTTAACTTTATCAATTAAAGTTGGTTCTACTCGTATATTCGCCATCATCACATGGGTCCCTGGAGTCTTTAACTCTATCTCCATCCTTCATATGTCATACAAAATGGGTCTTTGCATTGACAATATTGCACTCATACCTGCATATGATCTTCTACTCAATGTGTCAGCTACTACATTCACTTTTCCAGGATGGAATAATAAAGAATTCACCATGCATACGATAGACCGCATAGACAGATTATTCTAATAAAATAATAAAGAATGGAACCAGGTCTAGCGTAATCCGCACAAACAGGATATTCCAACAGAAGAATAACAGAAGAATTTCACCATGTATGCGGTACTTCGCATAGACAGGTTATTCCAACATAATAATAAAGAATGGAATAACAGAAGCTCTCTTTATGAATACAAAAGAAATAATACCCCTTACCTTAGAAGAAACTGGATATTGGAATAGTGAGGTAGCAGACTTCTCTTCTTCTTTCTCTCTATAATTTCTCTATATAATAATTGCTCTAAAGCTTTAGTGAATTGGTGAGAAATGAAGAAAGAATGAGCTTCTATTTATAGGGAAATATAGTTTCGATAATTGCATGTTTTGGGGCTTAAAATATTACAGTACAATACCTTCAACTTTTCTTTCATTTTTAATTTAGTCCTGCAAGTATTATCAAACTTGCACCACCTCCCCTAATAGTAAATAATGTGAATCAATAGTTCAATCATGTGAATCAATAGTTATAATCATGTGAAAATACGAATTACAGTATAGTACCTTCATTTATACCTCCATTTTTAACTTAGTCATGCAAGTATTATCAATCTTGTACCAACTCTCCTAATAGTACATGAATGTGATTCAATAGTACACACATGTGAACAAATAGTTATATAAGCATGTGAATTAGTAGCAATTAATTGCTCATTTATCCGATTAATTACCCGATTTATCAATATAACCCCCAGACATCAATTATCATCGAAATAGATGTCGATTTCCACTAACACTAATAATCCCAACACAATGGAACTATCAAATTCATCATTAATCAACACGAACTTATTCATCATTAATATTATAACTCACAATATTTAACAACCAGGTCGTTCCCAGGAAAGAGGGGGCTTTCCGATAAGGATTTCTCCTTATTGGCACACAATTAGATGATCAAACCTCCCTTTGACAGAACTTTTAGACATTGTAAATATTGCAATTTAATAATATGAATAACTTTGTCGTCTCAATTATTGATTTAATAATATATCATATTATGCAGATGATACTGTGACAATAATCGAATCAATAATATGAGAGATATGATGCAGCAATTACTGTAGCAATAATTGAGTATAACTGAGTGACTTCTCACGTAAGCATCAATAATCAATACCGTGTGTACTACTACGCAACCAATGCCAGATTCGATTTTTTTTTACTACCGGGTAGTTCAACAGTTTAACGAAAACTTTTCGCCAAGTTATTTTTATAAAAAGATAATTATGTCGTTTTCTAACTACGACAATACTTCCGTTATGGGGTCCACCAATGATTGTATCGTCGTACGAATATTTCCCGTTTAAAACGAATATTCCCCGACCAGTCAAATATTATATAACCACTTGCTTACTTTGCAAAATTTATAAATATTACCCACAACTATAATATTATATCAAATCCACACCATAATATTCAAAAATATATTTCGAGAAAATTATTCTTTATTCATAAAAGTTGGGGTCTTACAGTAATATCTGTTTTACAACATCAATAAATTCATGTTTATTCTCTAGAGATTTCAGCTGCTCACTGAAGCACTAAGTCATATTTACTTTCTAGCATCCTGCATTTAGAAATTGATGATTATGATACAAATCTCCTTGGTTATGTCAACATCAAATAGGGGGAGATTGTTAGGAATTGCATATTCAAATTTGATGTTAAAAGTAAATAAACATGCTTATATGTAAAGTCCTTCAAAAGAACACATGTACAAGGACTTAGTGATAAATCTAAAATTGTTAGGTTTGATCTGTGTTTAATGTTTATCACTCTATAAATGAATGTATAAATGAAAAGATCAAAACTGTTAGGTTGATCTATTTTAAGATGTAATAGATAGGCATCAACAGAATTGTAGTCTGTCGAGACAGCCGAGGGATTGCTGAAGCCAAAGCAGAATCGTAGAGTATCGAGAAAGTTGCAATAGAATCATAGTCTACTTTGGAAGGCCTCACTTAGAATCGTAGAGTTAGTATAAGCGCTAGCCGAGCCAAGTCAAGAATCGTAGGCTGCTATTGGAAGCGTAAAGTCTGCAAAACAAGCAAGTAAAGATCATAGTCTACTAGTGCTTAAGAGAAATCGTAGTGTTCTCTTCTATCAGGCTGGATCAAGCACGAATATGACAAGACACCACGACCATGATCGTAGTGTATCTCCTATCAGCATCAGAAGCATTGAGCCTTGTCCATTTGTTGAAGGATAAGATACAATAAATGAGGAATGAATTATAGACGTTGAGGCTTTCGGGAATTCCAATGATCTAACACTCATCCTTAGTATATATCGAAGAAGCGTATTAAAGAAGCTAAGGAAAGAACTGCATGCCTGCCGAAAACATCTTTTCAGGTGTTAGGTGAGATAGTAGTCTGCTATATTAGTGGGTCAAACGGCTGAACAACATATTTCCAGGAAGTTATTATCGGTGCTCAGAAATGTCTGATGCATTTAATGCTTCAACATATGCCTTCAAACGGACATATTTCAAAGGCTCCTTTATATACAAATCAGAAACGGATGCAACTAGCAAGCAAGTACACAACAAAAGCTGAAAAACACTCAACGCTCAACTCTACGATCTAGAAAGAAAGCTTACTCAACTACTCAGTTCTTTTGAACATATGCTTAACAGCAACTGAGTAGCACTACCCAAGAACTCAACTCTCATCAAGTGTATTCCAAGTCTACTGGACTTGAAGAGTTCTAAGTGAACTAAGAAGTTTCAAGACTGCTGGTCTTGAAGTTATCTAAGTGATTCAAAGATTGTAAAGATATCCTTAGTGGATTTCCTACTCGAGGAGTAGAAGAGTGGACTAGGAGCCTTGAGTGCTTTGAACCACTTAAAATCACTGTGTCTTTTATATTCTTACTATAACTGTTATATCTGTCATAACTGTTTATCACCTATTAACTTGGTTTATCTTAAAGGGGAACAAAATAATTAATTTTCCTTTAAAAATAGATATCTAGAAAAATCTAAACCTGTCTACAAATCTTACAAATCATCAATAACAATTTTCATAATTCACTTTTAATTCACTACAATAATAATAATAATTATTATTATTATTGTTATTATAATTATTACTATTATTATTATTATTATTATATTATAGTTATAATAATAATAATTATTATTATTATAATTACTATTACTATTATTATTAGAATAATAATAATTTTATTATTATTATAATTATAATTATTATAATTATATATATTATTTTTATTATTATTGTTATTATTATTATTATTGATATTATTGTTATTATTATTATTATTATTTTTATTATTGTTGTTATTATTATTACTATTATTATTACTATTATCATAATTATTACTATTATTATTATTATAATTAATATTACTATTATAATTATAATATTATTATTATTACTATTACTATTATTATAATTATTATTATAATTATTATTATAATTACTATTTTATTACTATTATTATTATTATTATTATTACTATTACTATTATTATTAATTATTATAATTATTATTTTTATTATAATTATTACTATTCTTATTATTATTAATTATTATAATTATTATTAATATTATTAAAATTATTATTATTATTATCATCATCATTATTATTATTATTATTACTATTATCATAATTATTATTATAATTATTACTATTATTATTATTATTATTATTATTTTAATTATTACTATTATTATAATAATTATAATAGTACTAATAATTATTATTATTATTTTTACTATTACTATTACTATTAGAATTATTATTATTATTTTAGTACTATTATAATAAAAATAAAATTATTATTATTATTATTAGTACTATTATTATTATAATTATTATTATTATTGTTATTATTATTATTGTTAGTATTATTATTTTTATTATAATTATAATTATTATTATTAGTATTATTATTATTATTATTATTATTATTATTATTATTATTATTATTATTATTATTATTATTATTATTATTATTATTATTATTATTGTTATTATTGTTATTATTATTGTTATTGTTATTTGATTTGGGTGAGAATTTTAAGGGGTGAATTTGATTTGGGCGGAAATTTGTAGTGTGAGATGAAATGTGAGTCTTTAGATCCCCAAAATAGGTATACATCACCCATTCCGAAAGTTGTCAATACATGGTATGTAAACAACTACAACTTTATTATTACAACAAGAAATCTGTGAGTTTAAATACAAATATTATCTTCTGACAATATCTATACTCAAATAAATCCTCATCACATTTATTGATACATTATTTTACAAAAATGGTGGACTACTAAAACAACTCTCTCTAGAACCTTCATTCCATACCCCGACTTGCATTTCTCGCTATATTCTCGCCTCCCGAGAAGAAAAATGGAACAAAAGGAAAAGGGTGAGCTCAACTAGCTCAAGAAAAAGAATTTTATGACTAAGATAATATACAACAAATTACCATTAGTCTTCAACAGGAAAAATCTAATAGAATACAATAGACAACAAATTTTAAATCAATATTCGCAATTGAAATAATAATTCATTAGAAGAGTTAAGTAGAGAATGCAAACTACTATCTTCTATGTATGAATTTAAAAGTTCATCGCTCTATCTTTTATCCCCTCAGAACATCAATCAATATACATCCGAATCAAATATTCATCTTTACACTACAGCCAAAGATATTCATCAATTGGTCATGTTCATCTAAACACTGCTCATCTTTGCACTACTACTGCCAGAAGATATTCTTCGAAATCATTCATCTTTGCACTACAAAGCAAAGATATTCAATAATATCATCATTTAAGACCGAGGATGATGAAAAATATTTTTAAAGAAACGAATCCAAAGGAAACAAAATGACAAGGATTAAGGATTAAGGATTCGTGACTTTGTTTTATCCATGTTCAAAAATACCTCAAAAATAATCATAGTGGTGTAAAATTCAAGAATGATCAAAACATGGATACAATCAAAGCTAGTATCCGTATAGATATTTTGACAAAAAGAAGAAATTTTATTTTTCTATGAATAGTGCCAGATATCGTGAATAGTGTCGTATACGTGAATAAAGGCCAGATCGTGAATAAGAACTCCGACACCAAAAGATAGAAATTCCACAAAAAACATCTTCACGCTTACTATGAATAGTACTCGTGAATAAGAACTCGTGAATAAGAACTCATGAATAGTAACTCGTGAATAGTAACTCATGAATAGTAACCCATGAAAAAGTTCCAAATTTGATAAAAATTTCAACCAATATTTCAAAGATAATGATATTGAAGAAATAATATCATTACTGAAAAAAAAAATATCCCTTACCTCGAAAGATTAAGACTTCTAGTCGAAAACCTGGATATAAAGTCATGACTTGAACTTGCACCGCCTAACAATACTCAAAGTATACTCAAAATACTCACAAGAATACGCCGATAATATAGAGAGAGAAAACTTAGTTTCGGTGTGATTTTCAATTCTAACCTAAGACCCTATTTATAGAAAAATGCTTAGAACACCAAAGCGTAAAATTTAATAAATTAATAATATTATTTTTTCAAATTTCCTACGCCCTTTTAATTTGGTCCAAGACATGCACCACCATGTGATAAAACATTAAAAAACGTTTTTCTTAATTTAAATAATTAAAACTTCCAAAAATCAATTATTTTGAGCTTCTAACTTCAATAATTCACAATAAATAGCCCTTTCATCGTAAAAATCAATCTCGCAAGTTTTTATATAGAAATTCAATTCTCTACAACTTTGCGTAAAAAAGTTTTTCCAAATTCCAAATAGAAATTGACCGAATCCATAAACCAGGCGATTTTACAAAGCTATAATCAAATTTCAAATAATAAATGGGGTCCACCGACATGTTTAATATGTTTTAAATATTTATTACAACAAAAATACTCTTCCTCCTCAGATACTCATATATCCCACATTCGTTGTAAAATATCACCATTATTATATTATTAAAATATAATAATATATTTAAATGAATTATTTTATCGTAAAAAGATAAAATTTCAATTTTCAACAATTGTCACATTAAAAATTTTCTCCATCTATATCCACATAAAATCAATATTTTTCTCATCATATGAATCAATAATTAATTATTCACAAATAATATTACAGTAATCACAATATCGATAAACTGCAGCAGCCTCCTGTGAAAGAGGGGGCTTTCCAATAAGAATTTCTTCTTCATCAACGCCATAAATTAGGTGACCAAACCTCTCCTTAGATGTAACTTTCTAGACATTGCCAATAATGTTATCTAATAATATTATTCGATAATATGAATTATTGCTTCGATAATGAAAAATACCGTGTAATGACAATTATCAAAACAACAAAGAATATAAAATATCAACGCAAAGAATTATTAACTCAATAAAATATCGAATAAGAATTATCAGAACCATTATCGAGTAGTGCCTTCTTACGTAAGAATCAATAATTGGTGCAATACCGCAAAGCTACTATGTTTTAACCAATTTAGTATTTTAACAAGATAATCTGTGAATAACTACGCCAAGTATTTTTAAACCACTTATATTTGTCGCTTTCTTCATCCAATCGCTTTCCACATGGGCCCACACATGGTCAAGGCTGTCAGCATTTAATATTCCCGACAAAGATTTAATATTCCACGACCAAACGAATATTCCCCGACAACAATGAATATTTTATAACCACTTGCTTATTTTGAAATATTTGCGATTTTACCCCTAACTATCCACATTAATCAAATCAACCCTTACTATTTCAAAATAATAAATAGAGAAAATTAAATTTCATTAATAATAAGTTGGGGTCTTACAACCTCCCCTTCCTTATGAAATTTCGTCCCTCGAAATCGACGTGACGCACTGTGTGTTTCAAAAGGTGAGGATACCTCTCTTTCATTTCCGCTTCCAATTCCCGTGTCATTTCTCTATAAAGATGATTCCTCCACAAAACTTTAACTTGTGGTATGACCTTTCATACAGTAGGACATGCTCCTTCCTATCCAAGATCTTAACAGTACCTCCTCATACGCTAAGTCTTCTATTATTTCATCCTGCTCTAACTCTATAACGTGGTTCGGTCTTTCACATATTTACGAAGTACGATATGTGAAACACATTATGAACACGAGACATACTTTGAGGTAACGCGAGTCTATAGGCTACATTTCCTACTCGGTCAAGAATTTGAAATGGACCAATAAATCGTGGATCGAGCTTTCCTCTCTTCCCAAATCTTGTAACTCCTTCCATGGAGCAACTCGCAATAATACATGATCCCCTATACTAAATTCCACGCCCTTTCGGTGAAGATCCGCATAACTCTTTTGTCGATCTTGTGCCGCTTGTATACGTGCTATCGAATCATTTGGATCTTTTCGATAGTCATATCGTATTCAACTCGGGTCCCAACAATGTTGCTTCACCCACCTCATCCCAACATATCGGAGAGCGACACTTTCGTCCATATAATGCTTCAAATGGAGCCACACCTATACTTGCTCGATAATCTGCTTGTTATAGGAGAATTCCACCAATGGTAAATACTTATCCCAACCGCCTTGAAGTCTAGGACACGTAGTCTTAATAAATCTTCAAGAGTTTGAATAGTCCTCTCGATTGTCCGTCTGCTTGAGGATGGTATGTCAACTAAATCGCAAATCTGCGCTCATAGCTTTTTGCAAGCTAACCCAAAATCTTGAAGTGAATCTTGGGTCACGATCCAAACTATGGATACAGTGCATGCCATGCAACCTCACAATTTCATTCACGTACATACTAGCAAGACGCTCAAGGAATAAGTCTCCGTGATCGGCAAGAAATGAGCGGACTTGGTTAATCTATCAACAATAACCCAAATAGCATTGATGCCTTGAGAAACCGTAGGGAAGACCCGTGAACGAAATCCATGGTAATATGTTCCCACTTCCATTTCGAATCTCAAGTGGTTGCAACGGACCCTTAGGTACTAGATGCTCCGCCTTTACACGCTGACAAGTTAAACACATCGAGATAAACTTTGCAATCTCTCTCTCATATTGTTCCACCAAATGTATGTCAAGATCACGATACATTTTAGTACTTCCGTGATGGATTGCAAATGGTGTATTGTGTGCCTCCATCATAATCTTGTACTTCAAATCGTAGTCGTTAGGAACACAAAGTCTAGAGTGAACTCAAGTATTCCTTCTTCATCAATTCTCGCTCCTAATAGCTCCTTCTTGTACTTTCTTCTTCATACGATCACCCCGGCTGCGGTGGCTTGAGCAACCTTAACTTTTTCTATTAAAGTTGGCTCTACGCGATACTTGACATCATCGCACTCGCTCCTCGTGATATGATCTTCTACTCAACGCTACACCTACCACGCTCGCTTTTCCGGTGATGGTATCAATAGTGTGGTCGTAGTCTTTCAATAGCTCGAGCCAACGTCACCGCCGCATGTTGAGTTCTTTTTGAAGTGAAGAAATATTTAAGGCTTTTATGGTCTCAATATATCTCCACTTTCTCCCCATATAGATAGTGCCTCCATATCTTTAGCGCTGAAAACGATCGGCCGCTAACTCTAGATCACGAGTAGGATAATTCCTCTCATACTCTTTAAGTTATCGCGAGGCATAGGCTATGACTTTCCCACGCTGCATGAGAACACATCCTAACCCTTTGCCTCAAGCATCGTCAGAGATAACAAATCCATCCAACCGTATGGTATTGTTAGAACAAAATAAATAAGTCTCCTCTTAAGCTCTTGAAACTCTTCTCGCATTCTTCGCTCCAAACGAATTTCAGATCCTTCGAAAGTTAGCCGAAGTTAATGGAGTAGCGATTCGAGAAAACCCTTCCACGAAATCCGATAATAACCAAATAAGCCCAAAAAACTACGTACTTTCTCATCACCGACTTTCTGCTGTTCCCAACTTTGATTGCTTCAATCTTCACGGATCCACGGATACTCCATGTTTCGACACTGACGCGCTCAAGAAATGCTACTTCCTCAAGCCGTAACTCGCATTTCTTTAATTTGGCATATAGTTTGTTTTCACGGGCCTTTGAGTACCAAATTTTCAAAATGGTGCTCATGATCTTCACGACTTTTGGAATATATGAGGATGTCATCAATAAAAACAACAACGAACCGATCCAAATATTCCTTGAATACTCTGGCTCATCATATCCATGAAAGTCATAGGAGCATTAGTCATCCGAAAGACATGACTAAGAATTCATAATGCCCATATCGAAGTTCTAAAGGTAGTCTTTGAATATCCTCGCCTAATCTTCACCGATGATATCCGTAATCAAAGATCGATTTTTGAAAAGAATCAGGCCTTTGCAATCGGTCAAACAAGTCATCAATACGAGGTAGAGGATACCTATTCTTGATGGTGACATGGTTCAATTCCCGATAGTTAATACAAAGTCGCATACTCCCGCTTTTTCTTCTTTACAAATAAAACAGAGCACCCCAAGGAGATGTACTAGATTTAATGAAACCGATGTCCAACAATTCTTGTAGTTGGACCTTTAACTCCCAAAGTTCAATAGAGCCATTCGATATGGGGTTTTAGAAATGGGCTTTATACCAGTTCAAGATCAATAAAGAATTCAACTTCACGCTCGGGGGTAGACCGGAAGTTCTTCGAAAATACGCCGAAAGTCAATAACAACAGAATATTATTCAAATTTGACGTGTCTTTATTCAAATCCATAACATGGGCTAAGAAAGCTTTGACATCCGCTTTTCAATAAACGAATAGCTTTATGATTAGATATGACAAAGATTGATTTTAATGGTTTAGTTGCTTGAATTGCATAAACAAAGTCAAGTTAGGAATATGAAAACTAACAACCTTACGAAAACAATCAATTTTGGCATGATGAGTAGTTAACCAATCAATCCCTAAAATCACATCAAAAGCAAGTATCTTTAAAGAGATAAGGTCAATAGTAAGGTAATGGTGCCAACTTGAATCAAACAAGATTTATAAACAAAGGATGTGATGAAAGTTTCTCCTAACGGAGTTTCCACAGATAGTCAAAGTCTAATTTCTCCTGAGTCAAGTTTAAACGCTGAGCACAAGCAGAGAGATAAATGAATGGGTAGCACCCCAGATCAAGTAAGGTATAAACTTCGCAAGAATTTATAAATAGCTTACCCGTGATCACCTCGCTTGGGTTCCTCGATTATGACCAAATACAACAAACGCCTTCCCCGAATCGCTGACTTTGACTTTTCGGGGATGTTTTTTTGAGTCACCGTCCCATTGAACTAGGTTTCGCCACTGCATAATCTCGAGCGATATGTCCTTCCTTTCCACAATTATAGCATACCTTGAACTGCTAGGACAGCTTGACCGATATGTCCCTCTTTCCCCGTGATTTATAGCATATACGACCGGTGGTCGTTTCTCCTCCCTTAGAACCAGCTTCTTCGCTTGACCGCTGCCTTCATACGGTCGTTGTTAAATCTCCTTTTTAAAATCTCCTCCCGACTCGCTTTTCTATTTTTTCACGCTGCCATGATTACCACCAGAGTGGTTACCATTTTTGTCCGTCTGCTTTTCTCCATCAAGTTATCATTATTCTCGCTGATCGCTATCTCCGTACGATCCTCGGTTATGGTCCTCGGTTGAATATACTCAAGTATCTCGCCTAACAATTGAGCCTCTCATAACAACATCCGAATAGAGAGAAAATTTATGAGAAATGAGATATTGTCGTATGTCGGGTTTCAAACCTCTCAAAAACATCCGCGCATACGCTCCTCATTCTCCACCAAATGAGGTGCAAACTCGATAACTCGCAAACTTTGCCTCGCATCGAGACACCGCCATGTTGTTTTGTTCTAATCTGATGAACTCCACTTCCTTCATATACGACGAACACTTTCGTGAAAGTATTTGTCATTAAATAATCTCTCAAATGTCTCCCAAGACATGCCGAAAAGTACCGGATGGGTACGCTTCACGCATCTCCCACCAAAGAGTCCGCCGCCGCCACCACGTAACATAAAGGTGGCGAATGGAACCTTCGTTTTCCGCATCCCAAGACATCGAATATCTTGGTAATTTGCTTGACCCATGTTTCCGCATGATCGGATCCGCTTTCCCTTAAATTCGTGGTCCCAACTTTTGAATCGCTTGGGTCAGACAACCCGTGAATTGCTATCATTTCTCCCTCATTTTGAACACGAAGTCTCCTCGTCTGATTTTGTATGAATCGCAAAAAGCTTCTAAACATCCCTCGCTCATCATCTCGCTGGTGGTGTTGTTCACAGGAGGAACATTGCCACTGCTGACGCTCTCCTCGTTGGTGAGTACAAAGCGCTCCACTCTGGCTCATTTCCATTGTTAATATTCTCAATGACATTCTCAAATACCGCCATAAAACAAGGGTTAATTAAGGAAATCAATATATCACATAATATCCCTATATATCGACTAACTAACAAATAAGCTTAGTAGGACACACTAGCGAAGGATTTACTCGCCTCTCCTCCCTAGTTCTCTATTCCCCGATCTCCGCCAGAGATCATATCCCTAAGCTCGATACCAACCGCGACGCCCCCAAAATAGGTATACATCACCCATTCTCGAGTTGTCAATACACGGTATGTAAACAACTACAACTTTATTATTACAACAAGAAATCTGTGAGTTTAAATACAAATATTATCTTCTGATAATATCTATACTCAAATAAATCCTCATCACATTTATTGATACATTATTTTACAAAAATGGTGAGGACTACTAAACAACTCTCTCTAAAACCCTTCATTCCATACCCCGACTGCACTCGCTATATTCTCGCCTCCCCGAAGAAAAAAATGGAACAAAAAGGAAAAGGGTGAGCTCAACTAGCTCAGTAAAGAATATTATGACTAAGATAATATACAACAAATTATCGTTAGTCTTCAACAGGAAAAAAATCTAATAGAATACAATAGACAACAAATTTTAAATCAATATTCGCAGCGGAAATAATAATTCATTAGAAGAGTTAAGTAGAGAATGCAAACTACTATCTTCTATGTATGAATTTAAAAGTTCATCGCTCATCTTTTATCCCCGTAAACATCAATCAATATACATCCGAATCAAATATTCATCTTTGCACTACAGTGCCAAAGATATTCATCAATTGGTCATGTTCATCTAAACACTGCTCATCTTTGCACTACTACCAAAGATATTCTTCAAAATCATTCATCTTTGCACTACAGCCAAAGATATTCAATAATATCATCATTTAAGACCGAGGATGATGAAAATATTTTTAAAGAAACGAATCCAAAGAAACAAAATGACAAGGATTAAGGATTAAGGATTCGTACTTTGTTTTATCCATGTTCAAAAAATACCTCAAAAATAATCATAGTGGTGTAAAATTCAAGAATGATCAAAACATGGATACAATCAAAGCTAGTATCCGTATTAGATATTTTGACAAAAAGAAGAAATTTTATTTTTCTATGAATAAAGGTCAGATACGTGAATAAAGTGTCGATATCGTGAATAAGTCCGATACGTGAATAGTAACTCCGACACCAAAAGATAGAAATTCCACAAAAAAACATCTTCACGCTTCATGAATAAGACTTCAATAAATAAATCGTGAATAGTAACTCAAATAAGAACTCGTGAATAAGAACTCATGAATAGTAACCCGATATGAAAAAGTTCCAAATTTGATAAAATTTCCAACCAATATTTCAAAGATAATGATATCAAGAAATAATATCATTACGAAAAAAAAAATATCCCTTACCTCAAAAGATTAAGATTCTAAATTTAAAATACCGATATAGTCACAAGGGAACTTGCACCGCCTAACAATACTCAAAGTATACTCAAAATACTCACAAGAATACGCCGATAATATAGAGAGAAAAAACTTCAGCTTCGTGTGATTTTCAATTCTAACCCAAGACCCTATTTATAGAAAAAATGCTTAGAACACCAAAGCGTAAAAATTTAATAAATTAATAATATTATTTTTTCAAATTTCCTACGCCCACTAATTTGGTCCAAGACATCAGCCACCATGTGACAAAACATTAAAAAAAAACGTTTTTAATTTAAATAATTAAAACTTCCAAAAATCAATTATTTTGAGCTTCTAACTTCAATAATTCACAATAAATAGCCCTTTCATCGAAAAATTCAAATCTCACGAGTTTTTATAGGAAATTCAATTATCTACAACTTTGCGTAAGAAAGTTTTTCCAAATTCCAAATAGAAATTGACCGAAATCCATAAACCAAGCGATTTTACAAAGCTATAATCAAATTTCAAATAAATAAATGGGGTCCACCGACATGTTTAACATGTTTTAAACATTTATTGCAACAAAAATACTCTTCCTCCTCAGATACTCATATATCCCACATTCGTTGTAAAATATCACCATTATTATATTATTAAAATATAATAATATATTTAAATGAATTATTTTATCGTAAAAAAATATAAAATTTCAATTTTCAACAATTGTCACATTAAAATTTTCTCCATCTATATCCACATAAAATCAATATTTTCTCATCATATGAATCAATAATTAATTATTCACAAATAATATTACAGTAATCACAATATCGACAACCGCATAGCTCCTGTGAAAGAGGGGGCTTTCCAATAAGAATTTCTTCTTCATGCCGCAATTAGTGTGACCAAACCTCTCCTTAGACAGTAACTTTCTAGACATTGCCAATAATGTTATCTAATAATATTATTCAGATAATATGAATTATTGCTTCGATAATGAAAAATATCGTAAATGACAATTATCAAAACAACAAAGAATATAAAATATCAACGCAAAGAATTATTAACTCAATAAAATACTCGAATAAAGAATTATCGTAACCATTATCGAGTAGTGCCTTCACGTAAGAATCAATAATTGGTGCAATACCGTGCACAATCGTGTTTTTTAACCACCGGGTATTTTAACAAAGATAATCTGTGAATAACTACGCCGTATTTTTTAAACAACTTATATTTGTCGCTTTCTTCATCCAATCGCTTTCACATGGGGCCCACACATACATGCTACCAGTCGTGCATTTAATATTCCCCGACAAAGATTTAATATTCCACGACCAAACGAATATTCCCCACACAACAATGAATATTTTATAACCACTTGCTTATTTTGAAATATTTATGTATTTTACCCCTAACTATCCACATTAATCAAATCAACCCTTACTATTTCAAAATAATAAATAGAGAAAATTAAATTTCATTAATAATAAGTTGGGGTCTTACAAAGTTTTGACTTGACCAATAAATGTTTAGGGTTTAGCTACTCAGAATACGAGTTTAGTTTGACCAATAAATGTTTAAATTTTAGTTAATCAAAATAAGGGTTTGACTTGACTAATAAATATTATTGTTTATTAACTAAGGTTTAGGATTTATTAACCAAGGTACTGGTTAATAAACCCTAAACTCTAGTTAATAAACCTTAAATTTGGGCTATTAAACCTTAAATCCTAGTTAATATCTAAATTCTAAACATTTATCGGTCAAATTAAACCCTCATTCTGAATAGTTAAACTCTAAACATTTATTGATAAAATCAAATCTTTATTTTAATCAGCGTCTGCTATTATTAGTAGTGGACACTAAGTGTTTTTTATCGTCCGCTATTAATAATAGCGAATGTCGATTTTCATTTTTTAATTCTAATTGTATTTTTTTCAATAATATATAGTGTATAGTGATTCATAATAAATACATGTCATGAATTATTATTATTATTATTATTATTATTATTATTATTATTATTATTATTATTATTATTATTATTATTATATATATATATATACACACACACATGGGATCCATCGGATTTAATTAGTATGAAGTTTATTTTTAATAATTTAGTCAATTGGTTAATAGAATATTGACACAAATAAATATTCATCTATATGTTAACACTCTATTAATAAATTAATTAAGTTATCTAAAAATAAACTTCATGCTAACTAGTTTCGATCCATCATAAGGGAAGGAGTCATAACCTACACGCAACTTGTAATGATTCGGAATATGGAGGCCTATCATTTATTTATTTATTTATAGGAGTTGAATTTGGAAAGCAAAAAAGCTATTTGGACTAAACGACATATTAACACTCTATTAATAAATTAACTAACTTACCTAAAAATACAAGGCCAATGAGTTTGTTTGATGATCGACATTGAGAGCATTTGTAGTAGTAGTGTTTGGTGTATTTGATGGTCTAAACGTATTACATTACTTTTGGATCGTTATGTTTGGACCTCAAATGTAACGTTAGAGAGTTAAAAAAATTGTGTTTAAAATAAATTATTTACAAATAAACAAAATTCTCAACTGTATTTGAAATCTTCAAACGCTCCAAATACGAGTAGACGAACATGCACAATTTATATAAATAAGTTACATGAATAATATCTACTTGTAACAAAAGTCTGAATATTTTTATCGCAATATATATATATATATATATATATATATATATATATATACTCAATTTATGACTAATTCCAAAAACCTTAAATGTCATAATTAAAAATATACTACCTCCCTTCCTAAAAGATTGTCGTTTAAGGTTTTTGCACATGGATTAAAAAAGTATCATTTACCAAATAAAATTTGTTTTAAATTCCATCACTATCCTTTTATGGGAAGTTAAAACTATTGATACAAGAGAGAGAATTTCTTAGGACAATGAGAGAAGGTAGGGATAATATAAGAAAGTAAATAATTTATTCTTCTCGAAATTTGTAAACAATAAATATTTTGAAACAAATTTTTTCTTCTAAAATAATAATCTTTTAGGAACGGAGGGAGTATCATTTATTTTAAAATATGAAGAATATAATGCCAAGGAGTTTAATTTCAAGGGACATGCAGTTAGGTTTTGGCATTTAGCAGCTGACATAACAGTAGCATTCTTCTCCAACTTTGATTTCCAACTGTGTTCCTTAGCGGAGAAGGCATTAAAGTCAAAAACTGATTGTATATTCCCCTATCCAAAACGATTTTTAATGCATTCAAAGGTCTATCTAAGAGGCATGTATGGAGTCATAATTTTTTTGACACAAATTATAATATTATATTTTAAAATAAAAAATTATTAAACTAAATATATCCCAACGTGACTTGTACAAATCTAACATTCAAAAGAAAAATGCCACATAAATAAAGGATTATTATACTTAAAGGGTATAAAGGAAAATAAGACATATGGTAAGTTTTTTTGACGGTTTAGCAAGCTTAACTGTGTCATTAGATATTCTGATACACGATTTACGGTATTATAAATTCAAAAAAATATCAATCATAAGACAACCACAGTAGTATGCACAATGCACTACATAACTATGTATATACATATAATCCAAATAATATATATGCTGACAAAATTTGATAAAATTAAATTTCGACTAACTAAAAAATATATGCGATAAAATATAATAAATTAGAGAGTTTTGTCATTCTTAATTTTTATCTATCATGTATGCACATATATCACAAATATAATTTGACTGTCGCAATACATATCAAAATTTAAGTGTAAAATAGTCTCCAAGCATCAGAATTTTAAATCCTCACATAAATATAATTTTATTTAAAAAATTATACGGCCACTACTCCATCAAACACTTTTAAAAAGAAACACACTTATCTGCTTCAACAGTCCTAAAAATGGTGGCCGAGTATTGTTTAGTCCTAATCGAAATTCTTTTTGAACTCCTTTTTGGGTTTCCACGAAGGATTACCAGCCCAATACATTCCCTTTTTTTTTGGGTACACACCAACCCAATACATTTATCTTTGAAAGTAGTCAACTTCCTAAAATATAAAGAAGGGTAGTGATATTGACACCTTTTTGGTTCTTTTATTTTATCTTTAAAAAAATGTTATAAATGGTCAAAAAATATATATGTGTATATAAACTTAACATTATTCTTACAACAAATCTCAAATTTTAATTTGCAAATCAAAAAGTGTAATCTATTATCTATTATCTATTATATATACTAAATCACAGTACATGGCATAATAAATTGACATATGTCCTTCTACAAATTCAACACATGTCCATCCTATTTAATGCTCCTTATTGGCCTTGACAAAAATATCCTTGACAAACCCGCGCGTCGAAAATAACAACTGAGATTGTAAAAACCCAAAATACATGGCTTACCGCGTCAATTATCATTAATTGATTGTGCTGAATCCTACAAAGATAAGCAACACAGACGGTAAATAATTTTCAATTACCACACAAAAAAAAAAAAAAAATTAACGATGTAGGTCCTGCACTTGAAAACATCATACCATAAACAATTGAAGGAATAGCCCGGCGTTTCAAGGGAAAAAATCAAATCAAAAGGGAAAGAGAAAATAGATATAACGAGCAAGTTTGTTGTTAACTTAAGTTTTCTCTCAATTATAGCTATCTCTGAAGATTATTCTATAACGATGGGACAAAATGATTAAATTCATCTCTATAACTTTCCTTTCTGGTAAATAGATCCTCTATGATAAACTTCAAATGCATATATATAGGTATTTAAGGTATAATGAATTGACAAAACAACCCTTATGGTTGATGTCGGTAGGCTCCCTACAAATTGAACAAATATTTGGAAAAGAGAGTTCAAGTGACATAATTCATCAATAATATAGGTAAATGTAGGTAAACTTTCTTTTCTCGAAATGTCCAAAATAAGTAACATAATTCACATAAATGCATAAATTGTTCAATTTGACTATATTATTCTAATGTTTGGAAAAGAGAGTTTAAAGTTTTGAAACTTCGTTCCATATAGCAGTGCATTACTTTTAAAGAAATAATGCAAAGCAAAGTTAAAGTCCTCTGGGTAAACTATGTGCCAAAGGGGCTTAAAATGAGACAGGGAGTGTACCATATTTAATATACACCAGTACACCACCCATCCCTACGTGCACTAGGTGGGTCAACCAAGGAAGAATACTGATGCCTTGAGGACGGGAAATTGATGGTTGAATAGCACATGCAGTAGAAATTGTGTTTGGATAACTATTTTAGATTAAACTCTTTCCATTTTTTCGGAATATTTTGATTTTGTGCTTTACATGATTGGTTTTTTATTGCCTTCACAATGGTTGTTTTTGAATATTTAGTTAAACCTTATTCATATTTTCACGTATGCCACCTTCAGGTACCTAACTCCTGTATATGTATTAAAATATTTAATATTTAGCACTTCTGTAATGCATGTTCTTTTGCAGGTTAATGGTTAATTTGCCTGATGCTCCTAACAGAATAAAAATTCTAAAAGTGATACTAGCAAAAAAGCACTTGTTTGCAGATGTTTATTTGGATTCAGTTGCAAGCATGACTGATGGATATTCTGGAAACGACCTTAAGGTTGACTTTTTGTTATTTATATTACATACAAATATACAATTACTACTCTTAGTATGGTATATGTTCTCGATGATTGTGGCTTCTTACATCTTCTCTTCTCCTGTTGCAGAATCTATGTATAACTGCTGCACGTCGCCCAATTAGCGACGATTTCAAAAAAAGTAAAAACAATATGTTTTGTTTATTTGATGATGTAGTAGTTTGTTGCTACTTAAACTTGAAATTTGACATATGTTGGTTTTGTAAATAAATAATAATAAAAAGCATCCTTTGTAGTTATCTGTATTATTTATAGTCATTAATAATGCATGTTTAAAGTTGGCTAATGGTGAGGAGCATGGTTAATGTCCTGGCAGATAAGTTTGTAAGCATGCATGTATAAATAGATTCTGTAGCATATTGAAATATGACAAAAAAATAAACCAATTTTTTCTCTTTTGGGGTTATGCTTCTAGAGTTGGTAACTAGACGTTGACCTGTTGATACAGCTCAGACTTACAAGGATGATAGTTTGGTTGACTGAGTGAGTAAAGTAATTGCACCCGCCTAAATTCCCTCTTCTATGAGCTATTAGTTTGTTTGATAGTTAGTTTCCAAGAGTCGGGATATTGTTATATATTTCACAATTATGCAGTAATTAATAGTATAAAAGAATAAATATTATATATTGTAAGTTTAAACAAATAACTAATTACTAAAATTTGAGCAGGTGGTTCGCGCTCTTGAATGAGACATGTCTTTGTCTGGACACACCACAGTCTACAGTTCTCATGAAAGTTCGATTATAACACCATACAATATAATGAAGACATGAAAAAATTCAGGAAGATGGTATTGTCAAGCCAGGAGTATGCTAGCAGTGAGGTTAGCCGATCATCCAACGAATATGGCAAAATCCTTATCCAAGTTATATTAAATAACACATTCTGAAACCTAAAGTTTCAAGCTTTTTCATCATAGAAATGCAAAATCTCACATAAAATAACAAAGGTTTATTTTTTGGTTGTAAAGACAAGGGCAATGAACACAAAAATATTTAGAATCAAATAATGTCATACTTTAGGCCCCATTGTGACTTTAACTGCATCAGCAAGCTATTCGACACCTCGAAGCATCAAAGCTCGGGTTTCAACACCAAATCTAATATCTTTAGCTACATAATATCGGCTCTAAGCCAATCTACTACCAATCTGAAGTTAACAGAAAACAAAGATAAAATTATTGTCAAGTTGCAAAGGCAGAACTTTAAATTATACAAACATTAGCTACTTGTTGATTACTCTTCCTAACGATCCTACAAACTTGATCCTACAGTAGATGTGGAACCCTCACTTCTGCTGCTGCTGCCTACTTTTTAATTCTTTTTTTTAATTATTACAAGCTTTAACTTGATTGATGTCATTGCCTGCCATAGATTAAAAAAATCCTAATTACTATTACTATTTGATTATTGTAGAAACTAAATAATAGTAAAATATGTCTTAACTAAAATTGGAGGCCCCAAAATTTTGTGAGGCTAATCGAATTGGTTAACAAACAACCATAATATCCCTTTGATACTTTTTCTTCTCATTTCTTTCCTTATTGAAGTGTGTTGAAGATCAATTTTATAATTAAAGTGGGAAGACCTAACATGCATCTGTGATGTTTTTCTTTATCAGCTTTCACTTGTCATATTAGTTCAAAAAAATTGAAAACCTTAAATCATTTATTTGTTGCCAAATGTGGGCATTGTTAGACTTTTATTTTTTAGGAGGAAAATGAACTATTAAGTACGTAATAACATACTAATGTGACATTTATCTAAAATAAAATAGGATATATAAATGTCCCTATATATAATTTTATGGAAGGAATATATTTTCAATTCATAACTTAGTCAATTAAACTTAATCATGAATGGGTCATTGGGCCAATACTACGACGCTTTTGCACCTTTGGTTCGATTAACCTTATGTTAATCATGAAAGTGTCTCCATGCCCTGTTAGCTTTTATTTATCAGAATTAGTCATTGATTAATCTGGATAGAGTGAAATCCTGAAATATAAAGTTTTTCATAGACCCATCTTTCAGTGATTATTTATTTAGATTTTGGTATTCAACCTCATGTGGGTACGGTGATGGTGTCGAGAAGGCTTTTTATATTACTGACAAGGTCATGGCTGTTTCATTTCATAAATTTGGAGATTATTTCATTTCAATAAATTATTCAATAATAGCTATTTTATTTTAATAAATTATTGATGTATAGATGTTAAAACAAGGGGCAAGGATTATACTATTATAGGCTTGTGGGTTGGCTGCTATGTATAACAAGGGGGGCTGATAGGGGTTATGTTAGGGGTCATTTATGATCCAAGGGGCTGACTGCAGGTGTAAGACCCCAACTTTAATGAATAAAGATTAATTTCTCTTGAATTATATTTTTGAATATTATGATGTGGATATAATATAATGTTATAGTTGTGGGTAATATTTACAAATTTTGCAAAGTAAGCAAGTGGTTATATAATATTCGATTGGTCGGGGAATATTTATTTTAATAGGGAATATTAAATGCACCAAGACAATCATTGGTGGACCCTATTAACTAAGTATTGTCGTAGTTAAAACGCATGAAATTATCATTTTATAAAAATAACGGCGGAAGTGTTACCGTTAAAACTGTTGAACTACCCGGTAGTAAAAGTACAGTAATACACGTGGTTGCATAGTAACACACGGTATTAGTTATTGATGCTTACGTGAGAAGTCATTCAGTTATACTCAATTATTTCTACAGTAATTGTTGCATCATATCTCTCATATTATTGATTAGATTATTGTCACAGTATCATCTGCATAATATGTTATATTATTAAATCAATAATTGAGACGACAAAGTTATTTATATTATGAAATTGCAATATTTGCAATGTCTAGAAGTTCTGTTAAGGAGAGGTTTGGTCATCTAATTGCGCGCCAATAAGGAGAAATCATTATCGGAAAGCCCCCTCTTTCCTGGGAACGACCTTGTTGTTAAATATTGTGAGTTATAATATTAATGATGAATAAGTTCGTGTTGATTAAAGATGAAATTGTTAGTTTCATTGTGTTGGAATTATTAGTGTTAGTAGAAATCGATATTTATTCCGATATTAATTGATGTCTGGAAGTTTTACTGACCAGTCGGGTAATTAATCAGATAAATGAGCAATTAATTGCTATTAATTCATATGATTATAACTATTTGTTCACATGTGTGTACTATTGATTCACATTCTTGTACTATTAGGGGAGTTGGTGCAAGATTGATAATACTTGCATGACTAAGTTAAAATGGAGGTATAGATGCGGTACTATAATCGTAATTCAGTATTTTCACATGATTATAACTATTGATTCACATGATTGAACTATTGATTCACATTATTTACTATTAGGGGAGGTGGTGCAAGTTTGATAATACTTGCGGGACTAAATTAAAATGAAAGAAAAGTTGAAGGTATTATAATGTAATATTTCGAGCCCCAAAACGCGTGCAATTATGGAAACTATATTTTCCTATAAATAAAGCTCATTCTTCCTTCATTTCTCACCAATTCACTAAAGCTTTAGAGCAATTATTATAGAGAGAAATTATAGAGAGAAGAGAAGAAGAGAAGTCTCTACCTCACTATTCCAATATCCAGCTTTCTTAAGGTAAGGGGTATTATTCTTTCGTATTCATGAAGAGAGTTATTTTCTTTCAATACTGTAAAGAGTTGTTATTCCATTCTTTATTATTATGTTGCAATAACTTTATGTCATGCGAAGTACCACATACATGGTGAAATTCTTACATTATTCCATTCTTTATTATTACATTGCAATAACTTTGTCTATCTGCAAAGTACCACATGCCCGTGAATTCTATTTTTATTCCATTCTTTATTATTCATTTGGAACATCCTCGCCTATGCGGATTACGCATGACCGGTTCCATTCTTTATTATTCTGCTTTGAATTACTTATGCGTGCGGCCTATCGCGCATGCAGTGAATTCTCATTGTTATTCCATTCTTTATTATTACATTGGAACATCCTGTGCATGTGCGCGAATTACGCATGACCGGTTCCATTCTTTATTATTCTCGTGGAATAACTCATCTGCATGCGGATTACGCATGACCGGTTCCATTCTTTATTATTCTGCTGGGAATAACGTGTCCGTGCGGCCTATCGCATGCACGGTGAATTCTTACATTATTCCATTCTTTATTATTCATTGGAATAACTTTGCCTATGTGGATTACCAGATGCATGGTGAATGATCCTTCGTATTCATTCCTTATTAAATTGTGGAAATGATCTGTCTCGTGGATTACCGCATGGCAGACGAAAATCTATTTGCAGTTTCATATATTCTATTATACTCACTTGGTTAAAGTTTTGGTTTCTATACTCCATGAAATTAGTATAATATCCTGGATATTTGCGCTTCATCCAATATCTTTTCATGGAAATATTCTTCTGTGCATTCTTGAATTTTACTCCACAAAGAAGTATCATGTTGACAATTTGGACGTTATTGATTTCTCGATAAACTAAAATTTTAAATCTTTAAAATTTATCCTTCAACTTGTTTTATTGAATTATTATTTCATTGTCATCATCATCATGCTTATATTGTGATGAAAGTCATCTTTGGCTTACGTGCATAGATGGACTTGGTATGATTATGACCAGAGATTATTCGGTATAATCATGACCTGTAATGTTATAAATGATGTGGTAAAAGTCCTCGGTGGCACATGAGTGCATTGATGGATGCTTTTTTGGTATGATTATGACCGAGGATTATTCGGTTTAGTCATGACCATTGATGATTTAATGAATATCCTTGGTCCGTAGTGCGTGGATGACTTCGATGATGTGGTTTATTTATTAAAATTTGAGTCTCAAATGATAAAAATTGATGAAAACATTTTAAATCATAGAAGATAGTAGATATCATGCTCTACTTTACTCTTCTAATGGATTGCTTATTCCGCTGCAGTTAAACTTGATGTCTATTGTATTTTATCAGTTTAACATTGTTGAAGACTAATGATAATTTATTCTGCATTATCTTAGTCATAATATTTCTTACTAGGCTAGTTGAGCTCACCCGTTCGCTTTCATTGTTCTCTTCAGGAAATGAGAACGTAGCCGGGACTAGTCGGGGAACAAAGTGATGGTCCGAGATGGTGTATTAGTAGTCCTCACTATTCTATAAAATAGTGTGATAATAAATGTAATGACGACTCTATTTGAGAGTGGATATTGTCTAGAAGGCAACATTCCTGTTTAAACTCTCAGTTATGTTTTGTCGTATATTACACAACGGTTGTATAATTAAGTTTGTATTTGTATTCTGTACCATGTATTTGGCGACTCAAGATGGCTGATGTATACCTATTTTGGGGGCGTCACAGTTGGTATCAAAGCTTAGGGATATGATCCCTGGCAGAGATATGAGACAAGAACTAGGAGGGGAGAGACGGGGAATTCCTTCGCTAGTATGACCTACCTAAGTTTATTTGGTATTTAATTGGTCGGTCAGAGTATAGGGATAATATGTGATATGATAATTAACCCTTTTTTTGTGGCAGCATTTGAAAATGGAATCCGAAAATGTTGAGATAAGCAATGAAGCACATGAGACCGTTGAGTCACCATAGATTAATATCCAGGATAATGTGCAACAGGAAGACAATAATCCTAAGGTAAATAACAACGATCAAATGATGAACGATGGGATGTTCAGAGGTTTTATGTAATTCATGCAACATCAGGCGAAGGTGGCTCCTATCCAAAATGCAGGTGGAAACACTGATAACTCTCGGACGGTCACCGCTAAACAGTTCAAGGAGCTAGGACCACCGGAGTTTTTTGGAGAGCCAAAACCACTTAAGGCAGAGACGTGGATAAAGTAGATCAACAAGATATTTGATGTCTTGGGATGCTCCAAGGAGCAAAAGGTTCCCTTTGCCACCTTCATGTTATGAAAGCGGCGGATTCTTGGTGGGAATCAGAAAAGCGTACTCAACTGCCAAGACTCAAAATGTCTTGGAAGAAGTTCCAAGAGTCGCTTTCACGACAAGTACTTTCACGAAAGTATTCGTCACATGAAGGAGGTAGAGTTCATCAAGCTTGAGCAAAACAATATGACCGTAGTAGCGCAGATGAAGCTAAGTTTGCCGAGTTGTCTCTTTGCGTC
The DNA here is from genome assembly GCA_020205615.1 of Panax quinquefolius. Taxonomy (NCBI): domain Eukaryota; kingdom Viridiplantae; phylum Streptophyta; class Magnoliopsida; order Apiales; family Araliaceae; genus Panax; species Panax quinquefolius. Next base: position 114,024,657 of record CM035157.1, on the reverse strand, counting down.
CCCACTTGGTTGATAATAAGGAGAGAATGACGCAGATGTTTCTAAGAGGTTTGAAACCCGAGATACGTCAATACCTTATCTCTCATAAACCGTGTTTGTATTCGGATGTTGTGAATAGGGCTCGATTATTGGAGCGCGATAATGAGTCAACCCAACCAAGAGAGAGCGCACGGGCAAGTCGTCGATAATACCAAAGGTAGCGCATCATCGAAGGTGACAACAAACGTGGAGGGAATCAACATGCCAGAAATGGTAATCACTTCGGTGGTAATCATGGCCATGAAAATAAGATGTCAGCACCAACACCTGTTGTTAAGGAAGGAGAACGACCGTCGGTCGTATGTTACAAATGTGGAGGGGAAGGACACATAAGTCTAAACTGCACGATGCAGTCCAAAGTATATTACAATTGTGGAAAAGAAGGTCACCTAACTCGATTTTGTCATGCACCAAAGTCAAGTCCAGCTGGGATGGAGGCATCAAAGGGTCTCCTTGACAAGACAAAACCGATTGTTCAAGGGAGAGCGTTTGTCGTAACCTCCCAAAAAGCGAGGAATCCGAATGAGGTGATCACGGGTAAGCTAATCATAAACTCTAGCGAAGTTTATACTTTATTTGATACCGGTTCTACCCATTCCTTTATTTCTCCTACTTGCGCTCAACGTTTAAATTTGACTCCAGAGAAATTAGACTTTAACTTATCTGTTGAAACTCCGTTAGGAGAAAATTTCATTACATCCATGGTTTATAAGTCTTGTTTGATTCAAATCGGTAACCGCACGTTACCTGTCAATCTTATTTCCTTGAAAATACTTGCATTTGATGTAATTTTAGGGATTGATTGGTTAACTACTCATCATGCTAAAATCGATTATTTTTGCAAGGTTGTTAGCTTTCATATTCCTAACCAACCTATTATACGAATTCAAGCAACCAAACCACTAAAATCAATCAATGTCATATCAAGTCATAAAGTTAATCGTTTATTGAAAAATAGATGTCAAGCTTTCTTAAGCCCATGTCACGGATTTAAATAAAAATACGTCAGATTTGAATGATATTTCTATTGTTAATAAATTTCCTGACGTATTCCCTGAAGAAATTCCTGGCCTACCCCTAGAGCGTGAAATTGAATTTTGTATCGACCTTGAATCCGGTACAAAACCCATTTCCAAAGCCCCATATTGAATGGCTCCTATTGAAAGTCAGGAGTTAAAAACCCAACTACAGGAATTGTTAGACATTGATTTCATTCGTCCTAGTACGTCTCCTTGGGGTGCTCCTGTTCTATTCGTGAAGAAGAAAGATGGAAGTATGCGACTTTGTATTGATTATTGGGAGTTGAATCATGTCACCATAAAAAATAGGTAACCGTTACCTCACATTAATGACATGTTTGACCAGTTGCAAGGAGCCAAATTCTTTTCAAAGATTGATCTTCGTTCCGGATATCATCAGTTGAAGATTAAAACTGATGACATTCCAAAGATCGCTTTAACTTCGGTTGGGCATTATGAATTCCTAGTCATATCTTTTGGATTGACTAATGCTCCTGCTGCCTTCATGGACATGATGAACCGAGTATTCAAGGAATATTTGGATCACTTTGTGGTTGTCTTTATTGATGACATCCTCATATACTCCAAAACCAGTGAAGACCATGAGAAACACTTGAGGCTGATACTTTAAAAGCTTCGTGAAAATAAGCTATATGCTAAGTTGAAGAAATACGAGTTCTGGATTGAGGAAGTTGCATTCCTTGAGCACGTGATATCAAATCATGGAATATCTGTTGACCCGGCGAAGAATGAAGCAATTCAAAGCTAGGAGCAACCTAAGTCAGTGACCGAAGTACGTAGCTTTCTCGGCTTAGCTGGTTATTATCGGAGATTCGTGGAAGGATTTTCTTGAATCGCTACTCCCTTAACTCAGCTGACTTGAAAAGATACAAAATTCGGTTGGAGCGAGAAATATGAGAAGAGTTTTCAAGAACTCAAGAGGAGACTCATTTCAAAGACTGCTCGATAATACCATCGGCCTCGGAGGATTTGTCATCTACAGTGATGCTTCAGGCAAAGGGTTAGGATGTGTTCTCATGCAACATGGGAAAGTCATAGCCTATGCCTCTCAACAACTCAAAGAATATGAGAGGAATTATCCTACTCATGATCTAGAGTTGGCAGCAGTCGTTTTTGCACTTACGATTTGGAGGCATTACCTGTATGGAGAGAAGGTGGAGATCTATACGGATCATAAAAGCCTCAAATATTTCTTCACTCAAAAGGAACTCAACATGCGGTAGCGATGATGGCTTGAGTTGTTGAAAGATTATGATCATACCATCCAATACCATCCTGGAAAAGCGAACGTAGTAGCTGACGCGTTGAGTAGAAGATCATATGCGGGTACGAGTGTAATGTTGTCAACGTAAAGGCCCATTTTGTATGACTTGGAAAGGATGAAAATAGAGTTAAAGACTCCAGGGGCCCATGTGATGATGGCGAATATACGAGTGGAACCGACTTTGATCGATAAAGTTAAAGCTGCTCATGCTACAGATCTGTAGCTGATGTGTATGAGGAAGAAAATGCAAGAAGGTACTATTTTAGAAGCAAGAATCGATGAAGAAGGAATACTTCGAGTCAACTCCAGACTTTGTGTTCCTAACGATTCTGACTTGAAGTATAAAATCATGATGGAGGTGCACAACACACCGTTTGCAATCCATCCTGGGAGTACCAAAATATATCGTGATCTTCGACATACATTTTGGTGGAGCAATATGAAGAGAGAGATAGCGGGGTTTATCTCAAGGTGTCTAACTTGTCAACGAGTCAAGGCGGAGCATCAAGTGCCAAAAGGTTCATTGCAACCACTTGAAATTCCAGAATGGAAGTGGGAGCACATTACCATGGATTTCTTTACTGGTCTTCCCAAGGTTTCTCAAGGCATAGATGCGATTTGGGTCATTGTTGATAGATTGACCAAGTCAGCTCATTTCTTACCAATACGAGAAACTTATACACTTGAATGTCTTGCTAGTATGTATATAAACGAGATTGTAAGATTGCATGGTATGCTAGTATCCATAGTTTCTGATCGAGACCCAAGATTCACTTCAAGATTTTGGGTTAGTTTGCAAAAAGCTATGGGCGCGGATTACGATTTAGTTCGCATATCATCATCCTCAAACGGATGGGCGATCGAAAGGACTATTCAAACTCTTGAAGATTTATTAAGACTTTCTGTCCTTGACTTCAAGGGAAGTTGGGACAAGTTTTTACCATTGGTAGAGTTTTCCTACAACAATAGTTATCAAGCAAGTATTGGCATGGCTCCATTTGAGGCGTTGTATGGAAGAAAGTGTCGTTCTCCAGTATGCTGGGATGAGGTGGGTGAAGTAACGTTGTTGGGACCGAATTTGGTATGTATGACTACGAAAAAGATTCAAACGATCCGACAACGTATAAAAACCTCACAAGATCGACAAAAGAGTTATGCTGATCTTCATCGAAAGGACGTGGAATTCAATATTGGAGATCATGTGTTGTTACGTGTTGCTCCATGGAAAGGAGTTACAAGATTTGGAAAGAGAGGAAATCTCAATCCTCGATTCATTGGCCCATTTATAATCCTCGAATGAGTAGGAACTATAGCCTATAGACTCGCCTTACCACCAAGTATGTCTCGTGTTCATAACGTTTTCCACATATCTATGTTACGTAAATATGTGAAATACCCGAACCACATTATTGAATTAGAACCAGACGAGATAGAGGAAGATTTAATGTATAAAGAATTACCTGTTAAAATCTTGGATAAGAAGAATCATATTTTACGCACTAAGGTTATACCTCAAGTCAAGATTTTGTGGAGAAACCACGATGTGGAAGAAATGACCTGAGAGTTAGAATCTAAGATGAAGTCAAAATATCCTCACCTCTTCGATATACCAGGTACGTACCCTAATTTCGAGGACGAAATTTCATAAGAATGGGAGGTTGTAAGACCCCAACTTTTATGAATAAAGATTAATTTCTCTCGAAATATATTTTTGAATATTATGGTGTGGATATAATATAATGTTATAGTTGTGGGTAATATTTACAAATTTTGCAAAGTAAGCAAGTGGTTATATAATATTCGATTGGTCGGGGAATATTCATTTAAATAGGGAATATTCGTACGACGGCACAATCATTGGTGGACCCCACAACGGAAGTATTGTCGTAGTTAGAAAAGGACAAAATTATCATTTTATAAAAATAACGGCGGAAGTGTTACCGTTAAAACTGTTGAACTACCCGGTAGTAAAAGTACAGTAATACGCGTGGTTGCATAGTAACACACGATATTGGTTATTGATGCTTACGTGAGAAGTCATTCAGTTATACTCAATTATTTCTACAGTAATTGTTGCATCATATCTCTCATATTATTGATTAGATTATTGTCACAGTATCATCTGCATAATATGTTATATTATTAAATCAATAATTAAGTCGACAAAGTTATTTATATTATGAAATTACAATATTTACAATGTCTAGAAGTTCTGTTAAGGAGAGGTTTGGTCATCTAATTGCGCGCCAATAAGGAGAAATCTTTATCGGAAAGCCCTCTCTTTCTTGGGAACGACCTGGTTGTTAAATATTGTGAGTTATAATATTAATGATGAATAAGTTCATGTTGATTAAAGATAAAATTGATAGTTCCATTGTGTTGGAATTATTAGTGTTAATGAAAATCGATATTTATTCCGATATTAATTGATGTCTGGAAGTTTTACTGACCAGTCGGGTAATTAATCGGATAAATGAGAAATTAATTGCTATTAATTCACATGATTATAACTATTTGTTCACATGTGTGTACTATTGATTCATATTCTTGTACTATTAGGGGAGTTGGTGCAAGATTGATAATACTTGCATGACTAAGTTAAAAATAAAGGTATAGATGGAGGTACTATACTGTAATTCGTATTTTCACATGATTATAACTATTGATTCACATGATTGAACTATTGATTCACATTATTTACTATTAGGGGAGGTGGTGCAAGTTTGATAATACTTGCAGGACTAAATTAAAAATGAAAGAAAAGTTGAAGGTATTGTAATGTAATATTTCGAGCCCCAAAACGTGCAATTATGGAAACTATATTTTTCTATAAATAGAAGCTCATTCTTCCTTCATTTCTCACCAATTCACTAAAGTTTTAGAGCAATTATTATAGAGAGAAATTATAGAGAGAAAGAAGAAGAGAAGTCTGCTACCTCACTATTTCAATATCCAGTTTCTTCTAAGGTAAGGGGTATTATTCTTTCGTATTCATGAAGAGAGTTATTTTCTTTCAATACTCGTAATTGTTGTTATTCTATTCTTTATTATTATTGTGAGACCCCGAATTTTATGAAATGAAAGTATTCAATTTTCTTATAATTATTCTATTTAGTAAATGGTTAAATTGATAAAAGGTTAAAGTTAAGGGTGATATGTAAAAAAATTTCAAAGTATGCAAGTTGTTATATTATATTCGTTTGGTCGGGGAATATTCTTTTTGTCAGGGAATATCCGTATGACGGCACAATCATTGGTGGACCCCACAACGGAAGTATTGTCATAGTTAGAAAACGACAGAATTATCATTTTATAAACGGCGAATGTGTTACCGTTAAAACTGTTGAACTACCCGATAGTAAAAGTACAGTAATACGCGTGGTTGCATAGTAGCACACGATGTTGATTATTGATGCTTACGTAAGAAGTCACTCAGTTATACTCAATTATTGCTACGATGAATTGCTTTGATCATATCTCTCATATTATTGATTCAATTATTGTCACAAAGATCATCCGTGCGTAATATGTTATATTATTAAATCAATAATTGAGACGACAAAGTTATTCATATTATTATTTGCAATATTGACAATGTCTAGAAGTTCTGTCAAAGAGAGGTTTGGTCACATAATTGCGCGCCAATAAGGAGAAATCCTTATCGGAAAGCCCCCTCTTTCATGGAAACGACCTAGTTGTTAAATATTGTGAATTATAATATTAATGATGAAAAAGTTTGTGTTGATTAAAGATGAAATTGATAGTTCCATTGTGTTGAAATTATTAATGTTAGTGAAAATCGACATTTATTTCGATATTAATTGATGTCTGGAAGTTTTACTGACCAGTCGGGTAATTAATCGGATAAATGAGCAATTAATTGCTATTAATTCACATGATTATAACTATTTGTTCACATGTGTGTACTATTGATTCACATTCTTGTACTATGAGATCCCAAATTTTATGAAATGAAAGTATTCAATTTTTTTTTATAATTATCATGTTATTTAGTAAATGGTTAAATTGATAAAGGGTTAAAGTTAAGGGTGATATTTGAAAATTTTATAATGTAAGCAAGTTGTTATTCGTTGTGTCGGGGAATATTTGATTGGTCGGGGAATATTTGTTTTCATAGGGATTATTCATATGACGGCATAATCATTGGTGGACCCCACAACGGAAGTATTGTCGTAGTTAGAAAATGACAGAATTATCATTTTATAAACGGTAAATGTGTAACCATTAAAACTGTTGAACTACCCAGTAGTAAAAGTACAGTAATACGCGTGGTTGCATAGTAGCACACGATATTGATTATTGATGCTTACGTGAGAAGTCACTCAGTTATACTCAATTATTGCTATAGTAATTCTTTGCATCATATCTCTCATATTATTGATTCAGTTATTGTCACAAAGATCATCTCGCATAATATGTTATATTATTAAATCAATAATTGAGACGACAAAGTTATTCATATTATTAAATTGCAATATTTACAATGTCTAGAAGTTCTGTCAAGGAGAGGTTTGGTCATCTAGTTGCACGCCAATAAGGAGAAATCCTTATCGGAAAGCCCCCTCTTTCCTGGGAACGACCTGATTGTTAAATATTGTGAGTTATAATATTAATGATGAATAAGTTCGTGTTGATTAAAGATGAAATTGATAGTTCCATTGTGTTGGAATTATTAGTGTTAGTGGAAATTGACATTTATTTCGATATTAATTGATGTCTGAAAGTTATACTGACCAGTCGGCTAATTAATCGGATAAATGAGCAATTAATTGCTATTAATTCACATGATTATAACTATTTGTTCACATGTGTGTACTATTGATTCACATTCTTGTACTATTAGGGGAATTGGTGCAAGATTGATAATACTTGCATGACTAAGTTAAAAATGGAGGTATAGATGGAGGTACTATACTGTAATTCATATTTTCACATAATTATAACTATTGATTCACATGATTGAACTATTGATTCACATTATTTATTATTAGGGGATGTGGTGCAAGTTTGATAATACTTGCAGGACTAAATTAAAAATGAAAGAAAAGTTGAAGGTATTGTACTATAATATTTCGAGCCCCAAAACGTGCAATTATTGAAACTATATTTTTCTATAAATAGAAGCTCATTCTTCCTTCATTTCTCACCAATTCACTAAAGCTATAGAGCAATTATTATAGAGAGAAATTATAGAGATAAAGAAGAAGAGAAGTCTGCTACCTCTCTACTCCAGTATCCAGTTTCTTTCTAAGGTAAGGGATATTATTATTATAGTAAGGGATATTATTTCTTTCTTATTGATGAAGAGAGCTATTGTTATTCCATTCCTTATTATTCTGTTGGAATAACCTGTATACGCAGACTACCGTATATATGGTGAAATTCTTCTGTTATTCCATTCTTTATTATTCTGTTGGAATATCCTGTATGTGCGGATTACGCATGACCTGGTTCCATTCTTTATTATTTTGTTGGAATATCCTGCATGCATGCGGATTACGTGCACTTACAGTTCCATTTTTATTATTATTCGTTAGAATATCACATGCATGCGGATTACGCGTGACTGTTCCATTATTTATTATTCTGTTAGAATAACTCATCATGCTGTGATTCATCGCATGCATGGTGAATTCTTCTCATTATTCCATTCTTTATTATTACATTGGAATAACTTATACATGTGGACTACCGCATGCATGGTGAATTCTTCTGTTATTCTATTCTTTATTATTCTGTGGGGAATAACCTGTCTATGTAGATTACCGCATGCATGATGAATGATCCTTTGTATTCATTCTTTATTAAATTGTGGAACTGATCTGTCTACGTGGATTATCGCATGGCGGGTGAAAATCCATTTGTAGTTACGTAATTTTTCTGACCCTCAAAAATTTTGGAAAAATTTGAAATGATATTTTGATGAGTTTTCTAGATTTTGTCCAAAAATGGCGATTTTTGGATGTATAGATTAAGAGTTATGAATTTTATAAGAAAAGACTATTTTAAAAGTAAACCCTTATAACTCCTTGTGGTTAACTCCAAAATTGGTGAAATATTTATTGGGAGTACATGTATATAACAGGAGTATAACCTGTAAATTTTGGAATTTTTGGACAAAAGTACAATTTATGATAAATGTCTAAATATTTGACAGTTTTGGCCATATGAAAAATAGTAAATGAATTTTAAAAATTTCGAGAAAAATATATGTTTAATATGGGACTATATTCTGCTAAATCCCAGAAATGAATAATTTTTGGGACTGATTTAGTATTTTTCATGAAAATAGTTTAGTTACGAACATATGAATTAAATATGTTATGTGAAGTTGAAAAATTGGTAAATAAGAGTTTATGGCTTGGAAATCCTATATAAGGTATATGTAGATTTTTTATGAGTGATTTGATCATTGGTGATGAAATCTTATGAGTATGACATTTTTGAATGATTAAATGCATTATTTGGTAAAGTGTAAACAATTAAAATAAATTGGTTATACGTTTAAGAAGTGATAAAAATATTATTATAATATTAATAATATTAGATTATGAATTTATTAAGTGATTGATAATATTTGGATAAATTTAAAGTCTTTAATATTTATCCTTGCTTTTGTTTGATTAATGCTTATATCATTGTCATCATCCTCATGCTTATGTTGTGATGAAAGTCATCTTTGGCTTACGTGCATAGATGGACTGTTGATTATTGGTTTTATTTGCACATATTTTGGCTTACGTGCAAAGATGGACTGTTGATTATTGGTTTTATAGTTGTATATCTTTGGCTTACATGCAAAGATGGACTATTGATTATTGGTTTTACAGTTGTATATCTTTGGCTTACGTGCAAAGATGAACTATTGATTGATGAGTATATTTGCCTTATGTACATAGATGAACTGTTTATTGGTATGATTATGACCAGGGATCATTCAGTATAATCATGACCCGTAATGTTATAGATGATGTGGTAAAAGTCCTCATTGGCGTAGTGCATTGATGGGCCGATTATTGGTATGATTATAACCAGGGATTATTCGGTATAATCATGACCATTGATGATTACATGAATATCCTTGGCCGTAGTGCAGGGATGATTCGATGATGTGGATTATTTATTAAGCTGAGTCTCAGCGATAAAATATTGATTATACACTTTTAATTCGTAAAAGATAGTAGATATCATGCTCTACTTGACTCTTTTAAAATAAAGTTGTATTTCTTTGGCCTGTAGTGCAAAGATGAATTGTTAATGAATATCTTGGCCGTAGTGGAAAGATGAATTTATTAGTATGATTATGAAAGCGTGAATTGTGATTTGGTATAACCATGATTTTGATGTTTCCTATGTGAAGATAGGTGATGAAAATTATCTTCGTCACACGGTGCGAAGAGAATTTAGAACCACAATTATGATTATGAGTTATTCATATGATTGTGGATGAGGCTGTTGATTGATGTTACTGAGGATAAAACATTGTTGGTGGACTTTTAACATAGAGAAGATAATAGACCTTATGGTCTATTTGACTCTTTTAATGGATTTTTTATTCCGCTGCAACTATGGTTGAAAAGTTTTATCATCTACCATATATTCTAAATCTCTGATATATTATTGATGAAAGCTATTGATAATTTAATTATCTTTAGTCATGATATTCTTTACTGGGCTAGTTGTGCTCACCCTTTTGCTTCACAATTCCTTTCAGGTAATAAAGGTGTAACTGGGTCGAGCGGGGTATTAAGAGGATTAGAACGGTGGTCTATAGTTGTTGAGGTTCTCCCTAAATAGTATGGAAATAATTTTATTGAGAACTTTAGATAAGTGTGTCGTATTGTATACGTCATTTGATATTTAATTTTGGTGAACCGAATAGGGTGAGGTGAACCCAACTTTGGAAGGGTGTTTTGCCACTATCATACAAGATGTCTAATGATATACAACCTCGTGTTATCATAAGATAGGGTTGTGCACATCCACTTTCTAAGTATATCTATGAGCACTACCTATATAATCTTGGAGTTTATTTGAAATATAATTTTCACTTGGAGACAACGGAGATAATTATATGTCAAGAGAAGACTCACCATTGGAAAGAAGATGATAGTAATCTTCTCGTTTTGCTTTGGGGTCTATTGGGTCAACTAAGGATAATTCTGTGGACATATGATATCTATCATAACCTAGACGCATGGCCTCCCATGTACGAAGGTTTCCTTGAGCACTTCCCAAAGATTTTAATTTCTAAAACAATTTTTGACTGTACTTTTATGTAAAGTACCATTATAAGATTGTGGTCGAGGCACCATGAGAGTTACATACATTTGTATTAAAACTCACAGTTTAACTGTGGTCGTATTCTCGCATTTACGCTCAACAAATGATTGTATAAATGAAGTTTGTATTTGATTTTTATAGTATGATATCTGGCGACTCAGAATGGATCGTGTGGACCTATTTTGGGGGCGTCACATGTACTATTAGGGGAGTTGGTGCAAGATTGATAATACTTGCATGACTAAGTTAAAAATGGAGGTATAGATGGAGGTACTATACTATAATTCGTATTTTCATATGATTATAACTATTAAGTCACATGAATGAACAATTAATTCACATGATTTACTATTAGGGGAGGTGGTGCAAGTTTGATAATACTTGTAGGATTAAATTAAAAATGAAAGAAAAGTTGAAGGTATTGTAATGTAATATTTCGAGCCCCAAAACGTGCCATTATCGAAACTATATTTTCCTATAAATAAAAGCTCAGTCTTCCTTCATTTCTCACCAATTCACTAAAGCTTTAAAGCAATTATTATAGAGAGAAATTATAGAGAGAAAGAAGAAGAGAAGTCTGCTACCTCTCTACTCTAGTATCCAGTTTTTTTTCTGAGGTAAAGGATATTATTATTATTATAGTAAGGGGTATTATTCTTTCGTATTCATGAAGAGAGTTATTTTCTTTCAATACTCGTAAGGGTTGTTATTCCATTCTTTATTATTATGTTGGAATAACTCGCATATCAAAGTACCGCATACATGGTGAAATTCTTCACATATTCCATTCTATATTATTTTGTTGGAATATCACATGCTGCTCGATCTATCGCATGCACGTGAATTTTTGTTGTTATTTAATTCTTTATTATTCATTGGAATATCACATGCATGCGGATTCGGCGTGACCGGTTCCATTCTTTATTATTCATTGGAATAACCCATGCTGCATGCGGCCTATCGCATGCACGTGAATTTCATTGTTATTCCATTATTTATTATTATGTTGGAATATCCCTCGTCATGCATGCGGATTACGCATGACCTGATTCCATTCTTTATTATTCTGTTGGAATATCCTGTCTGTGCGGATTACACATGACCTGGTTCCATTCTTTATTATTCTGTTGGGAATAACCTGTTTGTGCGGTCTATCGCATGCATGGTGAATTCTTCTGTTATTCCATTCTTTATTATTCTATTGGAATAACCTGTCTATATGGATTACCGCATGCATGGTGAATGATCCCTTGTATTCATTCCTTATTAAATTGTGGAAATGATTTGTCTACGTGGATTACCGCATGGCGGGCAAAAGTCCATTTGCAGTTTCGTAATTTTTCTGACCCTCAAAAATTCTGGAAAAAATTTGAAATGATAATTTGTTGAGTTTTCTAGATTGTGTCCAAAAATGGCGATTTTTGGATGTATAGATTAGGAGTTATGAATTTTATGGGAAAAGACTATTTTAAAAGTAAACTCTTATAACTCCTTGTGGTTAACTCCAAAATTGGTGAAATGTTTATTGGGAGTACATGTATATAACAGGAGTATACCCTGTAAATTTCAGAAATTGTGGACAAAAGTACAATTTATGATAAATGTCTAAATATTCGGCAGTTTTGGCCATATAAAAAATAGTAAATAAATTTTAAAAATTCCGAGAAAAATATATGTTCAATATGAAACTATATTCTGCTAAATCCCAGAAAAGAAATATTTTTGGAACTGATTTGGTATTTTTCATGAAAATGAACTAGTTATGAGTAAATGAATTAAATATGTTATGTGAAGTAACAAAATTAGAAAATAGGATTTTATAGCTTGGGAATCCTATATAGGGTATATCTGATTTTTTGATGAGGATTTGATCATTAGTGATGAAATCTTATGAGTATGACATTTTTTGAATGATTAAATGCATTATTTGGTAAAGTGTAAACAATTGAAATAAATTGTTTATAAGTTTAAGAAATGATTAAAATATTATTATAATATTAATAATATTAGATTATGAGTTTATTAAGTGATTGATAATATTTGGATAAATTTAAAGTCTTTAATATTTATCCTTGTTTTCGTTTGATTAATGCTTATATCATTGTCATCATCCTCATGCTTATATTGTGATGAAAGTCATCTTTGGCTTACGTGCAAAGATGGACGGTTGATTATTGATTTTACAATTGTATATCTTTGGCTTACGTGAAAAGATGGACTGTTGATTATTGGTTTTACAGTTGTATATCTTTGGCTTACGTGCAAGGATGGACTATTGATTATTGGTTTTATAGTTGTATATCTTTGGCTTACGTGCAAAGATGAACTATTGATTGATGAGTATTTTTGGCTTATATGCATAAATGAACTGTTTATTGGTATGATTATGACTAGGGATTATTCGGTATAATCATGACCCATAATGTTATAGATGATGTGGTAAAAGTCCTCATTGGCCCGTAGTGCATTGATGGACAGTTATTGGTATGATTATAACCAGGGATTATTTGGTATAATCATGACCATTGATGATTACATGAATATCCTTAGCCGTAGTGCAGGGATGATTTGATGATGTGGATTATTTATTAAGCTGAGTCTCAGCGATAAAATATTGATTATACACTTTTAATTCATTAAAGATAGTAGATATCATGCTCTACTTGACTCTTCTAAAATACAGTGGTATGTCTTTGGCCTGTAGTGCAAAGATGAATTGTTAATGAATATCTTTGGATGTAGTGCAAAGATGAATTTATTAGTATGATTATGAGCAGGAATTTTGATTTGGTATAACCATAATTTTTGATGTTTCAGGTGAAGATAGGTGATGAAAATTATCTTCGTCCTGGGTGCGAAGAGGAAGTTAGAATCACAATTATGATTATGAGTTATTCATATGATTGTGGACATGAATTGTTGATTGATGTTACAGGGATAAAACATTATTGGTTGACTTTTAACATGGAGAAGATAATAAATCTGATGGTCTATTTGACTCTTCTAATGGATTGCTCATTCCGCTGCAACTATGGTTGAAAAGTTTTATCATCTACCATATGTTCTAAATCTCTAATTTATTACTGATGAAGGCTATTGATGATGTAAATTATCTTTAGTCATGATATTCTTTACTAGGCTAGTTGTCTTTCACCCTTTTGTTTCACAATTCCTTTAGGTAATAATAAGAGTGTAGGGTTGGTCGACGTGGGTAACAGGAGAATAGAACGGTGGGTCTATAGTCATTGAGGTTCTCCTAAATAGTATGAAAATAATTTTATTAAGAACTTTAGATAAGTGTGTCGTATTGTATACGTCATTTGATATTTAATTTTGGTGAACCGAATAGGGTGAGGTGACCCAACTTTGGAAGGGTGTTTTACCACTATCATACAAGATGTCTAATGACATAGAACCTCGTGTTATCATAAGACAGGGTTGTGCACATCCACTTGCTGAGTATATCTACGAGAACTACCTATATAATCATGGAGTTTATTTGAAATATAATTTTCACTTGGAGACAACAGAGATAATTATATGTCAAGAGAAGACTCACCATTGGAAAGAAGATGATAGTAATCTTCTGGTTTTTCTTTGAAGTCTATTAGGTCAACCAAGGATAATACTGTGGACATATGATATCTATCATAACCTAGATGCATAGCCTTCCATGTACGAAGGTTTCTTTGAGCACTTCCCAAAGAATAATAAATAGTGGAACCAGGTCATGCGTAATCCGCACAGACAGGATGTTCCAACAGAATAATAAAGAATAGAATAACAACAGAATTCACCAGGCATGCGATAGACCGCATGATAGACGAGTTATTCCAATGAATAATAAAGAATGGAATAACAGAAGAATTTCACCATGTATGCGGTACTTCGCATAGACAGGTTATTCCAACATAATAACAAAGAATGGAATAATAACCCTTACGGGTATTGAAAGAAAATAACTCTCTTCATGAATACGAAAGAATAATACCCCTTACCTTAGAAGAAACTGGATATTGGAATAGTGAGGTAGTAGTCTTCTCTTCTTCTTTCTCTATATAATTTCTCTCTATAATAATTGCTCTAAAGCTTTTTGTGAATTGGTGAGAAATGAAGGAAGAATGAACTTCTATTTATAAGAAAATATAGTTTCGATAATTGCACGTTTTGGGGCTCAAAATATTACAGTACAATACCTTCAACTTTTATTTCATTTTTAATTTAGTCCTGCAAGTATTATCAAACTTGCACCACCTCCCCTAATAGTAAATAATGTGAATCAATAGTTCAATCATGTGAATCAATAGTGATAATCATGTGAAAATACGAATTACAGTATAATACGTCCATCTATACCTCCATTTTTAACTTAGTCATGAAAGTATTATCAATCTTGCACCAATTCCCCTAATAGTACATGAATGTGAATCAATAGTACACACATGTGAACCAATAGTTATAATCATGTGAATTAATAGCAATTAATTGCTCATTTATTCGATTAATTACTCGATTGGTCAATATAACCTCCAGACATCAGTTATTATTGAAATAAATGTCGATTTCCACTAACACTAACAATCCCAACACAATAGAAATATTTTTAAAATTTTGAAGTTTGACTTTTTCTGAAAAAGTCAACTGTTGACTTTTTTGACCAAAAAGTTAACCCCAGTAAATTTTGTGTTTATAGTCTATTTCTACTAATTTCATCGTTTCGGACTCAAATATCACGTTCGCATCTCCAAATTCAACTCCGAACTCAACTTCAATTTTTAATAACATTCATCATTAATATAATAACTCACAATATTTAACAACCAGTCGCTCCTGTGAAAGAGGGGGCTTTTCAATAAGTTTCTTCCTATCAAGCGCCTTGATTAGGTGACCAAACCTCTTTAATAATAACTTCTAGACATTGTAAATATTGCAATTTAATAATATGAATAACTTTGTCGTCTCAATTATTGATTTAATAATATATCATATTATGCGATGATATCTTGTGACAATAATCGAATCAATATTATGAGAAATATGATGCAAAGAATTCTTCGTAGCAATAATTGAGTATAACCGAGTGACTTCTTACGTAAGCATCAATAATCAATACCGCAGTGCTACTACTAACTATGCGATCAACGTATCGTTCTTTTTACTACCGGGTAGTTCAATGCTTTTAATTAAGTAACACTTTCGTAGTTATTTTATAAAAGATAATTCTCGCCGCTTTTCTTACTACGACAATAATACTTACATTAGGGGTTCACCAATGATTATGCCATCGTATTTTGATATTCCCCACCAAACGAATATTTTATAACAACTTGCATACTTTGCAAAAAATTTCACATATCACCCTTAACTTTAACCCTTTATCAATTTAACCATTTACGGAAATAAAATAATAATTATAAGAAAATTGAATACTTTCATTTCATAAAATTCGGGGTCTTACAATCTCCCTTCTTATGAAATTTTGCCCTCGAAATTTACGTCGTGTACACGGTATGATGAGGATACCTTGACTTCATTTCAGATTCTAACTCTTGAGGTATAACCTTTGAGTGTTGAATATGATCCTTCTTATCCAAGATTTTAACACGTATCTCATCATACGTTAAATCTTCTGCTATCTCGTCTAGTTCTAATTTAATAACGTGGTTCGGGTCATCCACATATTTATGTAACATCGATACGTAAAAAAAACGCGACATACTTGGCGGTAAAACAAGTCTATAGGCCATAGTTCCTACTCGATCGAGGATTTTAAATAGACTAATAAAATCAAGGGTTGAGATTTCCTCTATTCATCGACTCTTGCTTCTAGAATAACGCCTTCTTGAACCTTCTTCTTCATATTCATCAGCTTCAGGTGTGTAGTTTGAGCAGCTTTAACTTTATTGATTAAAGTCGATTCTACTCGTATATTCGTTATCTTCACGTGGGTCCCTAGAGACTTTAACTCTATCTTCATCATTTGTAGGTTATATGAAATGGGTCTTTGTGTTAACAACGTCGCACTCGTAAACACATACGATCTTCTACTCAATGCATCATCTACCACATTCGCTTTTTCCACGATAATATTGAATAGTATGGTTGTAATCTTCAACAGCTCGAGCCAACGTCTTTGGCGCATTACACGTTCGTTTTGGTTGCAGAAATATTTAAGGGTTGAAGAAATGGGTTTTGTACTGGGGTCAGTACAAAATTCGATTTCACACTCTGGGGTAAGCCAAGAAGTTCTTCGAGAATACGTCAGGAAATTTATTAACAATAGAAATATCATTTAAAAACTGTGACTCTCATCCAAGACTTGGATAACACATCACATTGATACCTATCAACTTGTCACCGCTATTCACGACTTCCTTTACGGATATTCTGGCTTCAGTGTATTCCAAGACTTGGTAGTCACCAACGAAGGCTCGGGGATCTTTACTTATGGCTTGATATGACAGTTATTGACTTTAGTGGTTTGGTTGCTTGAATTCGCATAACAGGTTGGTTAGGAATATGAAAGCTAACAACCTTATGAAAATAATCAATTTTGGCATGATGAGTAGTTAACTAATCGATTCCTAAAATTACATCAAAGGCAAGTATTTTCAAAGAGATAAGATTGACAGGTAACGTGAAAGTGTCAATTTGAATTAAACAAGATTTATAAATAGTGGAGATAACGAATGTTTCTCCTAAAAGAGTTTCAACAGATAAGTCAAAGTTTAATTTCTCAAGAGCCATGTTCAAACATTGAACACAACTAGGTGAAATAAAAGAGTGAGTAGAACCGGTATCTAACAAGGCATAGACTTCGCAAGAGTTTATGATTAACTTACCCGTGATAACTTTGTTCAGGTTCCTCGTCACGAAAAAAAACGCTCTCTCTTAAACTACCGATTTTGACTTGTCTGGGACATCCCAGTTGGACTTAACTTTGTTGTAGAGTAAATTCCACCCTTAATTGCTTTGTCACATTCCTGATCCATGATTCAAATCATTACTCTTCGATCCATATCGAATTGGGGTTGACCATTCTGCACAGGGTAATTTCGAATTCGATGTTGGATTCTCCCAATTGCTGTCCAAAAAGCAAAATCCATTTCATCTATTTTGGCCTTATTGGATCGGACGTCTTTTTCTACAATATCTACGCGTCGTGCGGCTTTTACCCATGTATCATCTATTCTCATTCATTCAGTTGCTTCATCTTTCATCAAAACTTTGATCAAAGCAATCTCAGATTCCAGCTCTAATATCTTATATTCTTCCAAAGAGTGCTTCTGTTCAAGCATCGCACATCGGGTAACACAATTTTGAATTATTACATCTCTTTGCTCCACGACCACCTTCCGTTCTTCAGCCTGCTCTTCTAACTCATGAATACGATTTTGTAATTCTAAATTTTGATCATAAAAATCTTCTAAAAACTTCTCCTCGGTTTCCTCTTCTTCCTCAATCTCAGCTGCTACCTCTGCAACTAGCTCGGGTGCAACTAATAGTTCTTCACTCACCATGTAGATATCTCTAATTTTTGCTTCGTCTGACATCACATTAACCTAGTTAGTGATTAAAGGTGTCTCAACGGTCTCATTCACTCCATTGTTAACATTTTCAGCTGCCATTTTCAAACACTGCCATAAAACAAGGGTTAATTAACATGGCACATATTATCCTTATACTCTGACCGACCAATTAAATACAAAATAAACTTAGGTAGGTCATACTAGCGAAGGAATTCCCTGTCTCTCCCCTCCTAGTTCTTGTCTCACATCTCAGCCAGGGATCATATCCCTAAGCTTTGATACCAATTGTGACGCCCCTAAAATAGGTATACATCACCTATTTTGAGTCGCCAAATACATGGTACAGAATACAAATACAATCTTAAATATACAACATGAGCTGTGAGTTTTAATACAAATATTGTCTTCTAGACAGTATTCAAACTCAAAATAAGTCCTCAATACATTTATTATCACACTATTTCATAGAATGGTGAGGACTACTAATGCTATCATCTGAACCGTCACTCCGTTCCCCGACTAGTCTCCGCTACGTTCTCATTTCCTGAAGAGAACAATGAAAGCAAAAGGGTGAGCTCAACTAGCCCAGTAAGAAATATTATGGCTAAGATAATGCAAAATAAATTATCGTTAGCCTTCAACAATTCAAAGTTAAACCGATACAATATAACAAACATCAAGTTTAATCTGCAAAGCGAGAACAAGCAATCCATTAAAAGAGTCAAGTAGAGAATAAAATCTACTATCTTCTATGATTTAAAAGGTTTTCATCACTTTTACCGGCTGAGACTCATCTTATTAAATAAACCACGCCATCCACCAAGCACTACTACCAAGGATATTCATTAGTATCACGACCACAAATTATCCACGCACTACGGGCCAAGGATATTCGTGTTTTTTAAATCGGGTCATGATCATGCCAACAACTATCCATCAATGCACTACGGGCTAATGAAGACTTTTACCACATCATTTATAACATTACGATTAATGACTATACCGAATAATCCTCGGTCATAATCATACCAAGTCCATCTATGCACCACTACCAGCCACGGATGACTTTCAACATAATATAAACATGAGGATGATGACAATGACATAAGAATTCAATAAAACAAGTTCAAGAATTAAATTTTAAAGATTTATAAGTTAATTTATCCTGAACTCAAAAACATCCAAATTGTCAAAATGATACTACTTTGTGAAGTATAATTCAAGAATGCTCAGAAGAATATTTTCATGAAAAGATACTGGATGAAGTGCAAATACCCAGGATATTCAACTAATTTCATGGAGTATAGAAGCCAAAACTTTAACCAACTAAGTATAATAGAATATATGAAGCTATGAATAGATTTTCGCTGCCATGCCAGTAATCCACGAAAGTGATCATTTCCACAATTTAATAAGGAATGAATACAAAGGATCATTCACCATGCATGTGGTAATCCACATAGATAGGTTATTCCAACAGAATAATAAAAAATGGAATAACAGAAGAATTCACCATGCATGCATGCATAGGCCAGCATGCATACATGTTATTCCCAATAGAAAAATAAAGAATGGAACTAGGTCAATCAAAATCATGTACAGACGATATATTCCAATGATTAATAAAGAATGGAATAACAATAGAATTCACCGAGCATGCGATAGATAGACCGCATGCATACGGGTTATTCCAATGAGAATAATAAAGAATGGAATAATGTAAGAATTTCACCATGTATGCGGTATTATATATGCAAGTTATTCCAACATAATAATAAAGAATGGAATAATAACCCTTACGGGTATTGAAAGAAAATAACTCTCTTCATGAATACGTAAGAATAATACCCCTTACCTTAGAAGAAATTGGATATTAGAATAGTGAGGTAGCAGACTTCTCTTCTTCTTTCTCTCTATAATTTCTCTTTATAATAATTGCTCTAAAGCTTTTGTGAATTTGTGAGAAATGAAGGAAGAATTAGCTTCTATTTATAGGAAAATATAGTTTCGATAATTGCACATTTTGGGGCTCAAAATATTACAGTACAATACCTTCAACTTTTCTTTCATTTTTAATTTAGTCCTGCAAGTATTATTATCAAACTTGCACCACCTCCCCTACTAGTAAATAATGTGAATCAATAGTGATAATCATGTGAAAATACGAATTACAGTATAATACGTCCATCTATACCTCCATTTTTAACTTAGTCATGCAAGTATTATCAATCTTGCACCAACTCTCCTAATAGTACATGAATGTGAATCAATAATATACACATGTGAAAAAATAGTTATAATCATGTGAATTAATAGCAATTAATTGCTCATTTATTCAATTAATTACTCGATTGGTCAATATAACCTCCAGACAACAGTTATTGTCGAAATAAATGTCGATTTCCACTAACACTAACAATCCCAACACAATAGAAATATTTTTCTCAAAAATTCCATTTTTGAAATTTCAAAGTTTGACTTTTTTCGAAAAAGTCAACTGTTGACTTTTTTGACCAAAAAGTCAACCCTAGTAAATTTTGTGTTTATAGTCTATCTCTACTAATTTCATCGTTTCGGACTCAAATATCACGTTCGCATCTCCAAATTCAACTCCAAACTCAACTTCTATTTTTAATAACATTCATCATTAATATAATAACTCACAATATTTAACAACCAGGTCGTTCCCAGGAAAAAGGGGGCTTTCCAATAAGGATTTCTCCCTATTGGCGCGTAATTAGGTTACCAAACCTCTCCTTAACAGAATTTCTAGACATTATAAATATTGCAATTTAATAATATGAATAACTTTGTCGTCTCAATTATTGATTTAATAATATATCATATTATGCAGATGATAATGTGACAATAATTGAATCAATAATATGAGAAATATGATGCAGCAATTACTGTAGCAATAATTGAGTATAACTGAGTAACTTCTTACGTAAGTATAAATAATCAATACCGTGTGCTACTACGTAACCACGCGTATCACTGTACTTTTACTACCGGGTAGTTCAACAGTTTTTAATGGTAACACTTTCGCCGTTATTTTTATAAAAAGATAATTCTTTCATTTTCTTACTACAACAATACTTCTGTTGTGGGGTCCACCAATGATTGTGACATCGTACGGATATTTCCCAACCAAACGAATATTTTATAACAACTTGCATACTTTGCAAAAAATTTCACATATCACCCTTAACTTTAACCCTTTATCAATTTAACTATTTACGAAATAAAATAATAATTACAAGAAAATTGAATACTTTCATTTCATAAAATTCGGGGTCTTACATTACGGTCATGACAATACCGAATAATCCCTGGTCATAATCATACCAAGTCCATCTATGCACTACAGGCCACAGATGACTTTCAACATAATATAAACATGAGGATGATGACAATGACATAATAATTCAATAAAACAAGTTCAACAATTAAATTTTAAAGATTTATAAGTTAATTTATCCCGAACTCAAAAATGTCCAAATTGTCAACATGATACGGCTTTGTGGAGTAAAATTCAAGAATGCTCAGAAGAATATATTTCCATGAAAATATACTGGATGAAGCGCAAATATCTAGGATATTCTACTAATTCCACGGAGTATAGAAGCCAAAACTTTAACAAACTGAGTATAATAGAATATATGAAACTGCAAATGGATTTTCGTCCGCTATGCGGTAATCCACATAGACAGATCATTTCCATAATTTAATAAGGAATGAATACAAAGGATCATTCATCATACATGTGGTAATCCACACATGAGCGAGTTATTACAATGAATAATAAAGAATGGAACCAGTCAAATGCGTAATATGCATGCATGGATATTCCAACGTAATAATAAAGAATGGAATAACAACAGAATTCACCAGGCATGCGATAGACCGCACAGACAAGTTATTCCAACAGAATAATAAAGAATGGAATAACAGAAGAATTTCACCATGTATGCGGTACTTCAAAAATATTAGAGATATGATGCAGCAATTACTGTAGCAATAATTGAGTATATCTGAGTGACTTCTTACGTAAGCATCAATAATAAATACCATGTGCTACTATGCAACCACGCGTATTACTGTACTTTTACTACCAGGTAGTTCAACAATTTTAACGGTAACACTTTTGTCGTTATTTTTATAAAAAGATTATTTTGTCATTTTCTTACTACGATAATACTTCTGTTGTGGGGTCCACCGATGATTGTACTGGCGTAATGCGGATATTCCCAAACAAAAGAATATTCCCAAACCAATCGAATATTATATAACAACTTGCGTATACTTTGCAAAATTTATAAATATTACCCACAACTATAACATTATAACAAATCAACACCATAATATTCAAAAAAATATTTTGAGAAATTTAAATCTTTATTCCTAAAATTTGGGGTCTCACAATCTCCCCTCCTTATGAAATTTTGCCCTCAAAATTTACGTACGTAGCTGGTATGCCGAAGAGATGAGGATACCTTGACTTCATTTCATATTCCAACTCTTGATGTATAACCTTTGAGTGTCGAATATGATCCTTCTTATCCAAAATTTTAACACGTATCTTCTCATACGTTAAATCTTCTGCTATCTCATCTAATTCTAATTCAATAATGTGGTTCGGGTCGTCCACATATTTACGTAACATCGATACGTGAAAAATGTTACGAACACGCGATATATTTGGCGGTAAAACGAGTCTATAGGCCACAGTTCCTACTCGATCGAGGATTTCAAATGGGCCAATTAAATCGAGGGTTGATATTTCCTCTTTTCATCGACTCTTGCTTCTAGAATAACGCCTTCTTGAACCTTCTTCTTCATTTTCATCAGCTCCAGGTGTGTAGTTTGAGCGACTTTAACTTTATCGATTAAAGTCGATTCTACTCGTATATTCGTTATCTTCACGTGGGTCTCTAGAGTCTTTAACTCTATCTTCATCATTTGTATGTTATACAAAATGGGTTTTTGTGTTAACAACATCGCACTCGTAAACGCATACGATCTTCTACTCAACGCGTCAGCTACCACGTCAGCTACTACGTTCGCTCTTCCATGATGATATTGAATGGTACGATCGTAATCTTCAACAGCTCGAGCCAACATCTTTGGCGTATGTTACGTTCGTTTTGGTTGAAGAAATATTTAAGGGTTGAAGAAATGAGTTTTGTACTGGGGTCAATACAAAATTCGATTTCACGCTCTAGGGGTAGGCTAGGAAGTCTTCAAGAATACGTCAGGAAATTTATTAACAATAGAAATATTATTCAAAACTGTGACTCTCATCCAAGACTTGGATAGTACGTCACATTGATACCTATCAACTTGTCATCGTCATTCACGGTGTCCCCTACGGATATTCTAGCTTTGGTGTATTCCAAGACTTGGAAGTCACCAGATAAAGGCTTGGGGCTCTTTACTTATGGCTTTATAAGATAGTGAATGACTTTAGTGGTTTGGTTGCTTGAATTCGTATAATAGGTTAGTTAGGAATACGAAAGCTAACAACCTTACGAAAATAATCAATTTTGGCATGATGAGTAGTTAACCAATCGATTCCTAAAATTACATCAAAGGCAGGTATTTTCAAAGAGATAAGATCGACAGGTAACGTGAAAGTGTTGATTTGAATCAAACAAGATTTATAGACAGTGGAGGTAACGAAGGTTTCTACTAACAAAGTTTCAACCAATAAGTCACAGTCTAACTTCTCTGGGGTCAAATTTAAACGTTGAGCGCAAGTAAGAGAGATAAAAGAATGGGTAGAGCCAGTATCTAATAAGGTATAGACTTCGTAAGAATCTATAATTAACTAACCAGTGCTAACTTCGTTCGGGTTACTCGCTTTTTGAGAAGTCACGAAAAATGCTCTTCCTGAAACCACAGACTTTGTTTTGTCTGTATCCGCCTTTAGTGCCACCGTCCCAGCTGGACTTGACTTTGGTGCACGACAAAATCAAGCTAGGTGACCTTCTTTTCCATAATTATAACATGCTTTGTACTGCATCACGCAGTTTGGACTGATATGTCCCTCCCTTCCGCATTTGAAGCATACAATTGGTGGTCGTTCTCCTTCCTTGAAAACTGGTGTTGGTGTTGCTGTCTTCCCATCGTTGTTGAACCTTCTCTTCTTGAAATTTCCATTCCTATTATCTTGGCCATGATTACCACCAAAGTGTTTACCATTCTTGGCATGATAATTTCCCCCACGATGGTTATCATTGTTCCGATGGCCATTGCCACCGGTACGATTATTATCGTGTCGTTGGTTGTTGCCTTTTGGTTATGTTGACTCATTATCGCACTCCAATAACTGAGCTCTATTCACAACATCTGAATATAAATAAAGTTTGTGAGAAATGAGGTATTGACGTATATCGGGTTTCAAACCTCTTAGAAACATTCGCGTCATTCGCTCCTCATTATCGACCAAATGGGATGCAAACCGGGATAACTCCGCAAATTTAGCCTCGTATTGCGACACGGTCATATTGTTTTGCTCCAACTTGATAAACTCCACCTCCTTCATGTGATGAATACTTTTGGGAAAGTACTTGTCGTTGAACAACTCTTGGAACTTCTCCCAAGACATCTTGAGTGCATCAGGCTAGGTACGTTTCATAGATATCCACCAGTAATCTGCCTCTTCACGCAACATAAAGGTGGCAAAGAGAACCTTTTGCTCCTCGGAGCATCCCAAGACATCAAATATCTTGGTGATCTGCTTTAACCACGTCTCTGCCTTAAGTGGTTACGGCTTTCCCAAAACTCCGTGGTCCCAGCTCCTTGAATCGCTTAGCGATGACCAAAAGTGGGTTTCCATTGTTTCCACCTGCATTTTGAATAGGAGTCTCTCTCACCTGATGTTGCATGAATTTCATAAAGCCTCTGAACATCCCATCGTTCATCATCTGATCGGTGTTGTTGTTAACCTGAGGATTATTGTCTTCCTATTGCACATTATCCTAGGTATTGATCGTTGGTGACTCAACGGTCTCATATGCTTCATTGTTGATCTCAACATTTTCAGATGCCATTTTCAAACACTGTCACAAAACAAGCGTTAATTAACATATCACATATTATCCCTATACTCTAACCGACCAATTAAATACCAAATAAACTTAGGTAGGTCATACTAGCGAAGGAATTTCATGTCTCTCCCCTCCTAGTTCTTGTCTCACATCTCAGCCAAGGATCATATCCCTAAGCTTTGATACTAACTATGACGCCCCCCAAATAGGTATACATCACCTATTCTGAGTCGCCAAATACATGGTACAGAATACAAATACAATCTTAAATATACAACATGAGCTGTGAGTTTTAATGCAAATATTGTCTTCTAGACAGTATTCAAACTCAAAATAAGTCCTCAATACATTTATTATCACACTATTTAAGTAGAATAGTGAGGACTACTAATGCTATCATCCGGGCCGTCACTCCATTCCCCGACTAGTCCTCCTACATTCTCATTTCTGAAGAGAACAATGAAAGCAAAAGGGTGAGCTCAACTAGCCCGAAGAAAAATATTATGGCTAAGATAATGCAAAATAAATTATCGTTAGCCTTCAATGATCATTAAACGATACAATATAACAAACATCAAGTTTAATCTGCGGTGAACAAGCAATCCATTAGAAGAGTCAAGTAGAGAATAACATCTACTATCTTCTATGATTTAAAAGATTTTTCATCACTTTTATCATTTGAGAGACTCGACTTATTAAATAAACCACGTCATCCACACTTTTCTACCGAGGATATTCATTAGTATCCGACCACAAATTATCCATACTACTACGGACCAAGGATATTCATGTTTTCATCAATGGTCATGATCATGCCAACAATCGTCCATTAATGCACTACGGGCGATGAGGACTTTTACCACATCATTTGTAACATTATGGTCATGACTATACTGCCCTAATAATCCCACATTCATATTCATACCAAGTCCATCTATGCACTTACTGAATACGAGATGACTTTCAACATAATATAAATATGAGGATGATGATAATGACATAATAATTCAATAAAACAAGTTCAAGAATTAAATTTTAAAAATTTATAAGTTAATTTATCCTAAACTCAAAAACGTCCAAATTGTCAACATAATCTTTTTTGTGGAGTAAAATTTAAGAATGCTCGAAGAATATTTCCATGAAAATATCTTTGGATGAAGCGCAAATATCCGAGATATTCTACTAATTTCATGGAGTATAAAAGCGAAAACTTTAACCAACTAAGTATAATAGAATATATGAAACCGAAATGGATTTTCGCTTGCATGTCGCGGTAATCCACGTGAGCAGAGATCATTTCCAAATTTAATAAGGAATGAATACAAAGGATCATTCACCATGCATGTGGTAATCCACATGAGGCGAGTTATTCCAATGAAATAATAAAGAATTGAACTAGGTAAATGCGTAATCGCCTGAAACGAGATATTCAAAATAATAATAAAGAATGGAATAACAACGAATTCACAAGGCATGCGATAGACCCACGCACAGACGGGTTATTCCAATGAATAATAAAGAATGGAATAACGAAGAATTTCACCATGTATGCGGTACTTGCGTATGACGAGTTATTCCAACATAATAATAAAGAATGGAATAGCGAAAGAATTTCACCATGTATGCGGTGCTTGATGTAGAAAGGTTATTCAACGTATAATAAATAGTGGAACCGTGTCATGCGAAATCCGCGACCAGATAGGATATTCAAACGAATAATAAAGAATAGAATAACAACGAATTCACGAGGCGTGCGATAGATCGCGCAGACGAAAGTTATTCAACGAGAATAATAAAGAATGGAATAACGAAGGAATTTCACCATGTATGCGGTACTTGGCATAGGCGAAAAGTTATTCAATGTAATAATAAATAGTGGAACGAGGTTATGCGAAATCCGCACGAATGAGATATTCAAACGGTGTAATAAAGAATGGAATAACAACGAAATTAGCCGAGCATGCGATGAAGCCATGCATGCAGACGAGTTATTCCAAAAGAATAATAAATAATGGAACCATGTCATTGCGTAATATGCACTGACAGGATATTCCAACGAATAATAAAGAACGAAATAACAGAAGAATTTCACCATGTATGCGGTACTTGATGTAGGCGAGTTATTCAAATGTAATAATAAATAGTGGAACCCGAAATCAATGCATGTCTGCATATGCATGTGATATTCAACGAGAATAATAAAGAATGGAATAACAGAAGAATTTCACCAAGTATGCGGTACTTCGCATAGACAGGTTATTCCAACATAATAATAAGGAATAGAATAACAATAGCTCTCTTCATGAAAATAGAAGAAATAATACCCCTTACCTTAGAATAAAGCTGGATACTGGAATAGAGAGGTAGCAGACTTTTGTTCTTCTTTCTCTCTATAATAAATGCTCTATAGCTTTAGTAAATTGGTGAGAAATGAAGGAAGAATGAGCTTCTATTTATAGAGAAATATAGTTTCGATAATTGCACATTTTGGGGCTCGAAAAATTACAGTACAATACCTCCAACTTTTCTTTCATTTTTAATTTAGTCCTGGAAGTATTATCAAACTTGCACCACCTCCCCTAATAGTAAATAATGTGAATCAATAGTTCAATCATGTGATTCAATAGTTATAATCATGTGAAAATACGAATAACAGTATAGTACCTCCATCTATATCTCCATCTTTAACTTAGTCATGCAAGTATTATCAATCTTGCACCAACTCCCCTAATAGTACATGAATGTGAATCAATAGTACACACATGTGAACAAATAGTTATAATCATTTGAATTAATAGCAATTAATTCCTCATTTATCCGATTAATTACCCGATAACTTTCAGACATCAAATATTATCGAAATAAATGTCGATTTTCACTAACACTAATAATTCCAACACAATGGAACTATCAATTTCATATTTAATCAACACGAACTTATTCATCATTAATATTATAATTCACAATATTTAACAACCGTGTCGTTCCTGGAAAGAGGGGCTTTTCCAGATAAGGATTTCTCCTTATCACGGCATTGATTAGATGACTAAACCTCTCCTCGATGTAACTTCTAGACATTGTAAATATTGAAATTTAATAATATGAATAACTTTGTCGTCTCAATTATTGCTTTAATAATATAACATATTATACAGATGATACTGTGACAATAATTGAATCAATAATATGAGAGATATAATGCAACAATTACTGTAGCAATAATTGAGTATATCCGAATGACTTCTTACGTAAGCATCAATAATCAATACCGTATTACTCTTATGCAACCACGCCAGACATCGTACTTTTTTACTACCGGGTAGTTCAACAGCTTTAACGGTAACACTTTTGTCGTTATTTTTATAAAAAAGATAATTCTGTCATTTTTTTACTACGACAATACTTCTATTGTGGGGTCCACCAATGATTATGTCGTCATACGGATATTCCCCGACAAAAAGAATATTCCCCGACCAATCGAATATTATATAACAACTTGCATACTTTGCAAAATTTATAAATATTACCCACAACTATAACATTATATCAAATCCACACCATAATATTCAAAAAAATATTTCAAGGAATTTAAATCTTTATTAATAAAATTTGGGGTCTCACATTTGCACTTCATCCAGTATCTTTTCATGGAAATATTCTTCTGAGCATTCTTGAATTTTACTCCACAAAGAAGTATCATGTTAACAATTTGGACGTTATTGATTTCTGGATAAACTAAAATTTTAAATCTTTAAAATTTATCCTTGAACTTATTTTATTGAATTATTATGTCATTGTCATCATCCTCATGCTTATATTGTGATAAAAGTCATCTTTGGGTTACGTGCATAGATGGACTTGGTATGATTATGACCAGGGATTATTCGGTATAATCATGACCTGTAATGTTATAAATGATGAGATAAAAGTCCTTAGTGGCCTGTAGTGCATTGATGGACAATTTTTGGTATGATTATGACCAGGGATTATTCGGTTTAGTCATGACCATTGATGATTTAATGAATATCCTTGGCCCGTAGTGCAGGGATGACTCGATGATGTGGTTTATTTATTAAGCTGAGTCTCAACAATAAAAATTGATGAAAACATTTTAAATCATAGAAGATAGTAGATATCATGCTCTACTTGACTCTTCTAATGGATTGTTTATTCCGCTGCAGTTAAACTTGATGTATATTGTATTTTATCAATTTAACATTGTTGAAGACTAATGATAATTTATTATGCATTATCTTAGTCATAATATTTCTTACTAGGCTAGTTGAGCTCACCCTTTTGCTTTCATTGTTCTCTTCAGGAAATGAGAACGTAGCCGGGACTAGTCGGGGAACGGAGTGATGGTCTGAGATGGTGTATTAGTAGTCCTCACTATTCTATAAAATAGTGTGACAATAAATGTAATGAGGACTCTATTTGAGAGTGGATATTATGCAGAAGGCAACATTCTGTTTAAACTCTCGATTATGTTTTGTAAATCATTACACGACGGTTGTATAATTAAGTTTGTATTTGTATTCTGTACCATGTATTTGGCGACTCAAGATGGGTGATGTATACCTATTTTGGGAGCGTCACAGCAGGGGGAGGGAGCTCAACCATATAGGACTAGCTCTCCACCCCCCCCCCCCAACATAGTTAGCCATTTCAAAATATTAAGTCTTAAACTATAGTGACATAGAGAGAGATGAAGAGAACTCCGACTAGGATAAGGATGGGCGAGAAAGTGCAGCAAGTTAGCCAACATTTCCCTATTGCCACTAGAGATTTAGCAACCTCGAACTTTATTCAAACAAGCAAGAAGGATACTACAACCCATCTTTTTATATATTAACAGTCCATTTATTTTTTAATTTGTTTGATCATATATGGTTGGGGCTATTGTTGTTGTGTTGTATTTGGGGACCATGAAGGGTCCAGAAGTCATGAAGTTGGGATATATGAAGGAGTACTTGTGCTTTGTATGTATAAATAAAATCATGTAGTGTGCTTATATGGATTGCACTTACAGTGTTTGATATAATGCTTGAGAGACAGTTGTTTGGTGCTATATGTTATGTTAACTATGTAGTCAAGTCTAGGACCATGTCTATGTGTGAGACCCCAAATTTTATGAATAAAGATTTAAATTTCTCAAAATATTTTTTTTTGAATATTATGGTGTGGTTTTGATATAATGTTATAGTTATGAGTAATATTTATAAATTTTGCAAAGTAAGCAAGTTGTTATATAATATTCGATTGGTCGAGGAAAATATTCTTTTTGTTGGGAATATCCATACGAAGGCACAATCATTGGTGGACCCCACAACGGAAGTATTGTCGTAGTTAGAAAATGACAGAATTATCTTTTTATAAAAATAACAGCGAAAGTGTTACCGTTAAAACTGTTGAACTACCCGATAGTAAAAGTACATGCGATGTCTGGCATGGTTGCATAGTAGCACACGGTATTGAGTATTGATGCTTACGTAAGAAGTCATTCAGTTATACTCAATTATTGCTACAATAATTGTTGCATCATATCTCTCGTATTATTGATTCAATTATTGTCACAGTATCATCTGCATATGATATATTATTAAATCAATAATTGAGACGAAAAAGTTATTCATATTATTAAATTGCAATATTTACAATGTCTGAAGTTACATCGAGGAGAGGTTTGGTCATCTAATTGCGCACTGATAAGGAGAAATCCTTATCTAAAGCCCCCTCTTTCACGGGAGCGACACGTTGTTAAATATATTGTGAGTTATAATATTAATGATGAATAAGTTTGTGTTGATTAAAGATGAAATTGATAGTTCCATTGTGTTGGAATTATTAGTGTTAGTGAAAATCGACATTTATTTTGATAATAATTGATGTCTGGAAGTTATCGGGTAATTAATCGGATAAATGAGGAATTAATTGCTATTAATTCACATGATTATAACTATTTGTTCACATGTGTGTACTATTGATTCACATTCTTGTACTATTAGGGGAGTTGGTGCAAGATTGATAATACTTGCATAACTAAGTTAAAGATGGAGGTACTATACTGTTATTCGTATTTTCACATGATTATAACTATTGAATCACATGATTGAACTATTGATTCACATTATTTTCTATTAGGGGAGGTGGTGCAAGTTTGATAATACTTGCAGGACTAAATTAAAAATAAAAGAAAAGTTGGAGGTATTGTACTGTAATTTTTCGAGCCCCAAAATGTGCAATTATTGAAACTATATTTTTCTATAAATAGAAGCTCATTCTTCCT
The DNA here is from genome assembly GCA_020205615.1 of Panax quinquefolius. Lineage (NCBI taxonomy): Eukaryota > Viridiplantae > Streptophyta > Magnoliopsida > Apiales > Araliaceae > Panax > Panax quinquefolius. The sequence goes on along the minus strand of CM035157.1, from coordinate 113,993,143 downwards.
TCATTTCTCACCAATTCACTAAAGTTATAGAGAAATTATTATAGAGAGAAATTATAGAGAGAAAGAAGAAGAGAAGTCTGCTACCTCTTTATTCCAGTATCCAGCTTTATTCTAAGGTAAGGGGTATTATTTCTTTCATTTTCATGAAGAGAGCTATTGTTATTCCATTCCTTATTATTATGTTAGAATAACCTGTCTATGCGAAGTACCGCATACATGGTGAAATTCTTCTGTTATTCCATTCTTTATTATTATGTTGGAATATCCTGTCTGTGCGTATTACGCATGACCTGGTTCCACTATTTATTATTCTGTTGAAATAACCTGTTTATGCGAAGTACAGCATACATGGTGAAATTCTTCTGTTATTCCATTCTTTATTATTCTGTTAAAATATCATATCTGTGCATATTACGCATGACCTGGTTCCATTATTTATTATTCTGTTGGAATAACTTGTCTGTGCAGTCTATCGCATGCCTGGTGAATTCTGTTGTTATTCCATTCTTTATTATTCTGTTGGAATATTCTGTCTGTGCAAATTTCTCATAACCTGGTTCCATTCTTTATTATTCTGTTGGGAATAACCTGTCTGTGCGGTCTATCGCATGCATGGTGAAATTCTTTTGTTATTCCATTCTTTATTATTCTGTTGGAATAACCTATCTATGTGGATTACCACATGCATGGTGAATGATCTTTTGTATTCATTACTTATTAAATTGTGGAAATAATCTGTCTACGTGGATTACCGCATGGCGGGCGAAAATCCATTTGCAGTTTCATATATTCTATTATACTCAGTTGGTTAAAGTTTTGGCTTATATACTCCATGAAATTAGTAAAATATCCTGGAAATTTGCGCTTCATCCAGTATCTTTTCATGGAAATATTCTTCTGAGCATTCTTGAATTTTACTCCACAAAGCAGTTTCATGTTGACAATTTGGACGTTTTTGAGTTCAAGATAAATTAACTTATAAATCTTTAAAATTTAATTCTTGAACTTGTTTTATTGAATTAGTATGTCATTGTCATCATCCCCATGTTTATATTATGTTGAAAGTCATCATGGCATGTAAGCGTAGATGGACTTGGTATGATTATGACTAGGGATTATTCTAAGATAATCATGGCCGTAATGTTACAAATGATGTGGTAAAAGTCCTCATTGGCCCGTAGTGCATTGATGGACGATTGTTGGCATGATCATGACCATCGATGAAAACACGAATATCCTCGGCCGTAGTGCATGGATAATTTGTGGTCGTGATATACTAATGAATATCCTCGATCGTAGTAGTCGGGATGACGTGGTTTATTTAATAAAATCGAGTCTCAAATGATAAAAGTGATGAAAAATCTTTTAAATCATGTAGAGATAGTAGATTTTATTCTCTACTGACTCTTCTAATGGATTGCTTGTTCACGCAGCTTAAACTTGATGTTTGTTATATTGTATCGCTTTAACAACATTTGAAGGCTAACGATAATTTATTCTGCATTATCTTAGCCATAATATTTCTTATTGGGGTAGTTGAGCTCACCTTTTTGCTTTCATTGTTCTCTTCAGGAAATGAGAACATAGCAGGGACTAGTCGGGGAACGGAGTGACGATCCAAATGATAGCAGATGATAGCATTAGTAGTCCTCATTATTCTATGAAATAGTGTGATAATAAATATAATGAGGACTGCATTGAGAGTGGATATTGTCTGGAAGGCAATATTCTTGTTTAAACTCTCAGCTATGTTTTGTCGTATATTACCCGACAGTTGTATAATTAAGTTTGTATTTGATTTATGTACCATGTATTTGGCGACTCAAGATGGGTGATGTATACCTATTTTGGGGGCGTCACACTATGTGTTATAATAGTAATCAAATGCTTACTTGGATGCTTAGATGTTAAATGTAACATGGCTTAGGATTAACTTGGATAGCTATGTAGTTTCATGTCTAAAGCTCAAGTAATGGGATTGTTATGTGTCAATGACATGCTTAGAACCTTTTATTTTATATTTTTAATGGTAGATGAGTGGTATCATACATCTTCAACTATAGTTTGCACTTGTAGTAAAACTTTTGTACTAGCAAAGCACATAAATCTATGAATTAACATTTGAGTCTCTTTTATGGTTGATTTGTGTGGATTAAAATATTTTGGTAATTCTGTCTTGTGTAAAGATTTAATTCTCTGTGCAGCTTGTGTGGAGAGGTGCATGTAGGTGATCCACCTCATAAGATTAAAACATACAATGTTATTGGTAGCCTACCAAACAAAGAGCATGTTTGGGAGAAAGGGGGCCTTGAAAATGTTTTGTCTGTTGTTGAATCCTTTCATCTCAGATGATCAGATAGGGATAGTCAGATCACACTGATGAGCAAATCTAAGTTGAGAGGATCCTAGCAATTATAGAATTGTGTGTTCAAGCAGGCGTGGAAATCCTTGAGTACCCAACTAGGAGAAGAGAGTTCCCTGTCTATCGTGTTGTTGGTAGGATGCTAAATTTTGAGAAGAGGTTTCCAAATGATGTTGCATCTATAAAAGACATAAATGAATATGGATTTTGGGACAGGAGAGTAAAAAGAAGTTGATACAAGATGAGAAATCATTGGAATTGCTTGATGATGATTTACAAGGTCTGTTTTCGTAACTTTCATTGTATTAAAAGCAATAATACATTATACAACTTGTTGTACCATTGGATTTGGCAGAGCTTTGCACATTAGGTTGTCGAGTTTAGTGTCTAAGAACATTTTTTTTGTTAAGTTTAACATCACGTTAATTTTCATCAGCCTCAATTTGGAAGTATATTTTGAAAATATGAAACGACCCTTTTTTTGGGACATATTTTCCAATTACTTATAGTTCTTTTTTCATAGAAAGTACCTTTCACTTGGTAAAAACACTAAATATATACATGTTTGTGCAAAGTAAAAACACTAAATATCTACAATTGTGTTTCCAATAAATTAAAGCTCCAGTTTAGCTGTGGTGTTTTTTTTTGGCAAAAATACTAGAATGTCATACAAATTTGAGACCAAAGAGCCTCACTTTCAAAAACTTCATGTAGGGTGGTTGCTTTTAGTGAAACGATTTTGCCAAGAAAATTGTTCAGAAAAAAGGTACCAATTATTGACAAGTAACTGTAACAAATGTTTATTTTTCTTTCAAAAACTTGATATGGTTCACTTACATAATGTCTTGAATAAAAAAAGAGAAGAGTAGAAAAAATGATTTGTCCACAAGTTGAGGTCACTTACTTTGCCACTAGCCTAAAGCAAAAGTCACATATTTAGAGTGTAATGCACAAACCGGTAAAATCTCAACACTACCCCCTACAATGTATATTTTTTTTTTGTGTAAAATTTGACCATCGTACAACAATCTATCATATTCTTATTATATTTTAATTTATTAATTGTACGTACACATTTATTATTAAAAAATTTAAAAATCCCACCACAATGCGCGGGTTTGTATCTAGTACAACCCTAATTCGCACTTTAATATGGGGGAGTCCGTAGTTTAGTTGTGATGCCCCCAAAATAGGTCTACACAACTCATTCTGAGTCGCCAAATACATAGTACAGATTTCAAATACAAACTTTCTATTTACAATAACTAACTGTCATGTAAATACGACAAAATATAAGCTGCGAGTTTCAATACAAATATTGTCTCGTAGACAACATTCGAACTCAAATGAAATCTTCATTACAATTATTGACACACTATTTTATAGAGAATAATGATAAAACAATGAAAGAAAATGGTGAGCTCAACTAGCTCAGTAAAAAATATTATGACTAAGATAATGTAGAACAAATTATTCTTAATCCTAAACAGGGTAAAATCTGATATAATACAATAGATAACAAGTTTTAGATCAACAACTGCAGCAAAAATAACAATCCATTAGAAGAGTCAAGTAGAGCACGATGTCTACTATCTTCTATGATTTAAAAATTCATCATCAATATTTTACCCCTGTAACACCAATCAATAATTATTTTCAATCAACGAATTATCTATGCAGTATGGGCCAAAGATAATCGTTTGTATCACCAGTGATCATGATCATGCCAAACATCTGTCCATCTATTCACTACGGGTTAAAGAGGACTTTTACCACAAACATTTATCTGTAACATTAAATGTCATAATTATACCAATACATAATTCCTGATCATAATCATACCGGTCAACAATCTATCTTTGCACTACGGGCCAAAGATGACTTTCAGCACAATATAAGCATGAGGATGATGACAATGATATAAAAATTGAATCAAGTAAGATGAAGAATAAATATTAGAGATTTATAATTTAATTTATTCAGAGTTTAAAAATGTCCAAATTGTCAACATGATCACCAATTGTGGAGTAAAATTCAAAAATGATATTTAAGATTCATATTTCAAAGATAATTTGGACAAAGAAAGAAAAAACTAATTTTATCGTGAATAGTACTCTGGCATGAATAGTAACTCAGATGAATAGTACGTCGACATGAATAATATTCTGGATGAATAGTACTCCGGCATGAATAGTATCTCGGATGAATAGTACCCAAAAATAAAAGATTAAAATTTAATAAGAAAGTTCAGATCAATATTTTAGTGAAATGATAATAGATGAAGCACAAACTATTAAGGATATTCTACTAATTTTAGGGATTATAGAAGTAATACTTATCAAAGTAAGTGTAGATTAGGAATATGAAACGAAATAATATCACTTACATATTATAGAGTATGGAAGAAAATAATATTCCTTACGAATATTAAACGAAAATAATATTCCTTATCTTAGTAGGAGACCAGATCTGACTGGTATATTGGAGATATTCTTGAGAAAATCTTACACTATTAGCTATACTCAAAGTATTCTTATACTAAAAAAAACACGCACAATATTATAGAAGAAGAATTCTCTGATTCTGGTGTGATTTTCATTTCTTAACTAAGCAATCTATTTATAGGAGAATGGCAACAGGACACTATTTAATCACGGATGAACAGTCGAATTTCAGACGAATTCACGGGCAAAAATCTGATTTTTACTATTCATCACTATGTAATAAAATATTCTAATAAAACAAAAATTATATATATTATAATATATTATTATTATATTCTAATAAAACAAATAACTTTATATATATTATAAAAAGTTTTTGTTTTATATAAAAGTTTTATGTTTTATTACTATTATAATAATAATAAAATAAAACTGAGATAACTTTCTACCGACGGTTTGAAAAATTGGTACATAGGAGTCCATAGAATAATAAGTTAAACTTACAACAAACGCTTTATGACAACCCCCTCTATTTAAATCAAAAATTGAATAAATATCTCCCACAAATCACTTATTTTCAATCAACATATTTTTAATCTTTCAACACTTATTCATCATTAATATTATAACTCACAATATTGACAACCAGATCGTTCTCAAGGCTTTTCGATAAGGATTTCTCCTTATTAGCACGCAATTAAATAACCTAACACATTTCCTCGACAGAACTTTCTAGACATTATCAATAATGCTAATAATAATATGAGTAACTGTGTCGTGTCAATTATTGATTTAATAATATAAAATATTGTGTAGATAATACTGTGATAATAATTGAATCAATAATATAAGATAATATGAAGCAACTACTGTGGCAATTATTGAATGAAACTGAGTGACTTCTTACGTAAGAATTAGTAATCAGAGATATTGTGCAATACTGTGTGCTCTCGCAACAACGCCAGACATCGTATTTTTATCAATTTGAGTATTTCAATAGTTTAATTCAGAAAAAATTGTTGTTATTTTTATAAAATGTTATTTCGTCGCTTTATCCGATATAGTTATTCCGCATGTGGGGTCAACTAATGATTACACCATTGCATTTAATATTCTCCAACAAAAAGAATATTCTCCGACCAAACGAATATTTTATGACAACTTGCTTACTTTGCAAAATTTGCACATATCACCCATAACTATAACATTATATCAAATCAACACCTTATTATTCAAAATAATATTTAGAAAAAATTAAATCTTTATTCATAAAAAATTGGGGCCTCACATTAGTTCTACGGACGGATGATCACTACATAATTATACAAAAATACCCTCTTTTTAAAAGTAATTTTCATCTGCATAATTAAACTGCGAATTAAAGATATGTAAAATATTTTTTTACAGTGATCGAAAAAAGAGAATACTTTTAAGAAGATAATCTTTGCATAACATCACATGTATGTCTATGATTGTGATAAATTTGGTACTTCATTGTTAAACTATATAATACTAACCCTCTTTATCTCTTTTGCCCTTTCTTTCTCTCACTCCCACTTTCTTTCTCGTTTATCCAATACTTTGTAAGTATTATTGAATCCATACAAAAATTCAATAAATTAAGCAAAATAATAGTTCAATGCATAGACTAATAATAAAAATTTGTTGATCACTTTGTTGAAAACAGAAAAAGAAGGATTCCAACCAATTTGTCAGGAAAAAAAACTCTCCAGTCTGCAATGTAATTGTACATACAAGAATTACTTTTAAAAAGAAGAAATTTTTATATATTCACATAGTGAGTCTCCGTCCGCAAAATTAAATTGCGGACTCCCCCCCTATATATATATGTACGCATAAAAAGTATAGTAGAAAAGAGGGATACCAAATAGTATCTAAGTGGTATATGGTTCTAAGTTTTTAGATAAAAATTCATTGGTCAAAATATTTGAACATATACATCTTCATATGATTTGGTGATATGTATTAATGACTTTATATCAATTAAAATTAAATAAATCTAAATCATCAAAAATATATTTATTTTACATGGTTAAAATATTGTCATTGATGCTACAAAATCATCAAAATCTCAAACTAAATAAAAATGTACTCTCATTTTTTATCATAACTAGTAATCAAATTTTAATTTTATGAAAATATTACAAATATATTAGTTTTTATAAAAAAAATTATAGAAGAGTGGGTCTCTATGTTAATAGTTAAACAGGTAACATGTGACGACATTAATATGTCCACCCAAAACTTGCCATTTTCATCAAACTTCACGGTTCCTCCAATTTACAGTTTACATACATACATGAAAAATGGTTAATTAATTCGCCCCCGCTCTTAAATTTTTTTATATTACAACTATTTTAATTCAAAATCAAACAAAATGCAACATTTCTATTACTAGCAACATATTATATTACGAATATTATGAATTTATAATAAAATAACCTAAATAAGTACATAATTATATATACAAAATGTTAATTTTTAAAAATTATATATTTACAGGGGCGGGAAAGAGGCCCCATACCCGACCCTAATCTATAAGGTTTTAAAAATCGGATCCATTATGGTCGGAATCCGGCGGTTCCGTCGGATTGGGGGAAATTGCCAGGACTAACTTTAACACACTATAAGAAGAATAATCAAATATTCAGCCATTTGGGCTTTCCCATAAGCACTTCAACACTTTCATTCTTTCCATGTGGAAATTGAAGTACATACTTCTTCCAAAGACCCATTTGTTAATTTTTTTTATCTAAAGGAAATCTCATTTCTTTTTATGATAGTATTAAAATGACACACTATCCTATATTTTACTATCATAATTCTATTATCATTTCTACTAAACTAAGCACGGTAAATATGAAACAAAAATATATTAACCGATTTTACACGAGACTCTTTTTGTATAAAAGATGAAGTATAACATAATTATAATTAAAAACTAATCAAGACTTGGAGAAAACTCGGAAACTATAACGTAAACAGTCAGAACTACTGCAATGCTGCATAATGTAAAATAAAACTTGAAATCATATGTAAACAGAAATGATTCCATATAAATTAGGAAACTAAAGCGACCATGGTTAGTCGATATAAATCACTTGTCAAAACTTCCAACTTCATAATTCGAAGAAAAACTTTCTAAATAACTCACTTTGAATTCTGTGTTATGACTGCATAATCAAACAACATAACTACAGGAACACACTACTGGTACACTCCCAAGATCAAGGTGTGCTTCAATTTCTAACCTTTAAAATACAATCATGCAAAGGCTAATATAGCATGACTTCAATGAGGGAGCAAATACCTGGGTGGAAGTTAGGTCAGGCAAGTCAGTTTAGGAGCGTTATCATTTCTGATCTGTTGCTCGACAATTGGGGGAAGGAGAAGAGCAAGCCTACTTTTGTACCTTGCAATTTGTTGCAGTCTTTCTTCTCTTAATCTGTAAATGAAGATCAAATACTTGGACATTGGCAATAATTTTCTCTTTTTTTAAAAAAAGAATTACTAAAAATATCAGTCAAGAACTTATCTTCCACGTAGGATCATTCAAAGATGATAATAATTGAATTTAACATAAATTAACAAGTTTAAAGGACTAAACAGGAGTAAACATATCCAACATTACTCCCACCAAAGCATTGATTGATAACTCAAGTACAGGCTTCTAGCACTAGTCCAATCCAAATTATAACATGTTAATTGGTATACCTGGGATGTCAATGTATAAATGAGAAAATCTCTGCGCTAATGGTAGTTAAAAGGACTATCACAAATAAGGATTGCCAGTGAAATTTGTTTCACAAGCAACAACAAACAATACAAGAGACTGCAAAAGAAGTTTAAATGGAAACCATGCATGAAACGAATAGAGTTGTATTTTTATGAAGTTTTCATTTGCTTGTATTTCACTTAGACACCGCACCTGTGCCAGTTCGACTCATTTGGATATGTTGGTTATAACATAACCAATACTCCAAGTCCAGGATCCCTTCCTGTGGCTTTATATCTGGGAGACCCGGTCTGATGGATCCAAACTGATTTTATTGGTGGCACCTACAAAACTGACTGGACTGGGTTTTTGAGACCTAGCGCGCCCAAGAAACAGACAAGCTTAATGCACAGCAGGTTAGAGTAACAAAATCAGAAACCCCACCGCAAAATATAAAATGAGGGAATAAGATTGGCGTCCAAATAATAGTACTTTAACAATCTAATACCTCGTGTGAGTCTATCACATCAACAACATGCTCCCTCCACTCCAAGGCATGTATCTACTTTTCTTCCAAAAATCACTTGTATCTCCATTGCGTACTTTATGAGTCACTTAAATTCCTCACACAAAAGAGCCCTGAACCACTTTTTAGAGTCGCCACATTATCTGCACGTTTTATAATATATATCATCAAGCCAGCACCTTGAATCACTGTAGTGCTTCATCTACCATGTGTTAGCATGACTTTCTTCAAGAACCAACATTTTGCCCATTACCCTGACCTCTTCCTAGAACACCAAATCTATAGGGAACTCTAAAGATTGCCACCAATTAGAGATGCCAACACTAAGACTACGTGGATAGTGTAAGACCTCTTGCCAGGACTGTAATACCACTTATTTGGGTAACGGAGAACTAGTGCATTCCATGTGCACATGGAAGGGTTTAATGCACATATCTAGAACAGTAGAACTTAATTTTGACCCAAAAGCTTAAGCAATTAGGTTTTTGGACATCTTGTAGATAATGTTCTCTTTCATTATTTTCTCAACGAGGAACTCCAACTCACAGATATGCATTCTAACATCCATCTTATGGAATAGATCTAGACCTGCTTAATTCCAAATTTGCAGATGTTAAATGGGTTTCTAGAACTGCCAACAAGAGGTAAAATGCATTGATCTACAACTTCCAATAGGAGGTTATAATACATTGACTAAGCCAAGGGACTTCTTGGGAGGTTTTCAATGAAGCAAGATTTTTATGCCCCTGGGTGTAAATTGGACGCAAAACAAAGTGGTAGATGCAGCTCTTCAATGATTTAAATAATGATACTCTGGTACCATCATCTCAGGAATCAAATAGAAACAGAACTTGCAGAAACTAGGGAGTCCAAAAGATGGAAAATATATAGAAAGTCTTTTCATAAAAAAATTTAATGAGCCACTGATGCAGAGCAATACAAGGGACTTGAAATATTATCAATTAGTTACTTTATATTATCATTTAGAAATAAAAAATTGTAATTAGTAATTATATTTTATTATATTAGATTATTCTAGAAGTTTAATTATAGTAGTAGATTTTAATTAGGAGTTAACTCCTTTTATATATCAGGGATTTTACTTGGTCGCTAAGTCATAGGTTCCTATATAAAGAGTTGTAATCTTTAATATTTTTGAGATTATTGAACATGAATTGATATTAAAAAAGCTTTGTGCTTCTATGAATCTATGGTGTGTTTTTCTACCAATTCTTTGGAGAGATAGTTACCCTTATTTCTTATTTCCACATTTCCTACATCAGACACTATTTGACCTTGTATTCTAAATCAAACCTCAAAAAATCAAGCTGCTTAGGCTCTTAAGAGTTTAGAGATATTACTACAATCAACTGAAAATTTCAACAATTTTGTTGGCAGAGATTTAAACTTTTTATCCTACCCCTGCAGACTACAAAAGAATCCCTACAGTAATATAGCATCACATATCAAAAAAGATCCACAAGTTGCTTAGTTTACGCAGCACATATATCATGAAAGTCTAAAGGCTTCCATATGCCTAATGAGAGCTTCACATTAACACAATTGAAATTTATTTCAAGAGAACTTCTAGGCTTTATCTTAAGAATATAGGGTCAGAAACTCGTATCCATTTGTAACACCCTAATCCCACATCGAAACATGTGGAAAGAATTTGTCTGTATATAAAAAATTAAGTTACTAACAATAGTCCTTTAATCATAACTTTTTGGGTCACAGGGATAAAATGACCCAAGAGATACTATTGGGTTAGTAATTTAAAGTCTTGTTCAGATGAATTTGACTCTATTTAGACTTGGAATTTGACTCGAGATTTGTTCACAATGATCACTTTAACTGTGGAAAATGCATCGGATGCTAACAGGTCAATAGGATACATTGCTTACCTGTTGTTAGGTCAACTATGGTAAGCAGTTCAAGTCATCACCAATATGATTTGATCCTCAAGTCATGGTTGATTCAGCAGCGGCTAAGAAGATGCTATTGGGTTAGTGATTTAAAGTCTTGTTCGGATGGATATGATTCTATTTAGACTCGAAATTTGACCCGAGATTTATTCGCAATGATCACTTTAACTGTGGAAAATGCATCCACAGCTCACCTAAGGATGCTGGCGGGTCAATATGTAATACCCAGGAAAAAAAATTAAATAAACGACATTTAAAATTATGTTTTAAATATATATTGTTTGGACTTTGTCTTTTAATTGGGTCAAAATAGTCAATTGATTTATGTGGGTTAATAAATATTAATAAGTGATGAATAAGTTAATTTGGTAGAATTGGTCTTTAAATTAATTTGGGTCTAAGTTGTATTTTTGTAATATTAAAATCCTATTATAATTAGGAGAAATAATAAGATAATAAATAAAAACTTAAAACCTAATTCACTTAAACATTACGCCTGATACGAGTTGAGGAAAAAGAAGGGAGAAGCAGCAACATAACAGCACAAAGAAAAGACGAAGAAAATAGCAGGAAACTTATATTTCAGTACCAATACCTTTCGGTGAGTAATTGATTTGATTATAAAGCATCTTGCTGATTGAGGGCATACATCAATATGAGAATGATGGGCATTAATTTATATATTAATAAAATGAATCTGCAGAATGCTTGGTATTGGATTTGTAGTATATTGATGTATATATATATATTATATGCATGAATTGATTATGGTATAAATTTATTGAATGTATGAGAAAGGTAGGCCATGGAATCATAGTTATCAAGGATCTAAGTCGAGGCGAGGCGACAGCCGGGAGCTTAAGCGCTTAGGCGACAAAGCGCCCGACTAGTCGTCCACAAGTCGACAAGTCGTTAACAATGTAAATTTTATACGTATAAAATTCTATATATTTAACATTTATATGAATATTTATATATTGATATTTCTAATGATTTACCATATTCATAATGCAGTCAGAGCATATCAAATCACAACAAGAAGCGAACAAGATCAAGTCAAAATGATAATTTTACTATAGTTGTAATTTTTTGAACTTGTACTCAACTACCAACTTCAAATTATATAAATGGTGATACATTTGTAATATGTAGTTTAACAGAACCGATCAAGTGAGGGCTCCCTTACTTTGTTAAAATGCGGACTTTTTTTTTTTTTTTTGCTTTTTTTTTTTAAAACAGCTAAATTTTTTTTTTTAATATTTTATGGAACTGGAATTTTTCCATAATACAATGTTTTGGGCGTGATTTGAATACCTATACCAAAAATGTATATACGATGCGCATGCATCGCATAAACTGCTTTTGTTATAATGTATCCAAATCACATCTAAAACACTGTATTATGAAAAAAAATTCAATTCCATAAAATATTAAACTTTTTTTTTAGTTGTTTTAAAAAAAAACCAAAAAAAATAAAGTCCACATTTTAAGAAAGTACTCCTTTACAGGAACCGGACCCTGTAGTTTAATTCAATATAATTCTTAAATTTATATTTAGTTTCTTCCCATTTTAATATTGTATATATAGAATACCATAAATTTCAATATTAAAAATTCAATAATTTATGATAAAACAAATAAACAAGTATTGTTAAGATAAAGGTATATACAAGCATATAATCATGATATCATATCATAAAAATTAGACAACCCATCCTTTATAAGATAAAGACATGTTCATTGTGACATTGCCAAAAACAAACATAATATAGAAATGAAAACAAAGTCATAAAAATTCAAAGATTCTTTAACTCAAAATTCTCATTTTCATAATGAAAATATCACTCAAGCTATCAAACAAAATCATCAAAGATCAAATCATCATCATCTCTCCCAGCAGTGGCATCATCACTCAAAACAGTAGTTACTCTTCGGCCATAATCATCATTAACATCCTCATCATCATTAGGAAGGCCCTCCTCCTCTTCTCCAACATTAGAATCAGATTCATTCACAATCACAGCTCTTGAAGTCGAAGCATTACCACGCCCACGAGTAGAATAGACCATTCCCCACGAGGAAGATTGTGTCCCTCGACTCACATCGATGCATGCAACAAATGTCTATCAACATCCTCCCACGTAAGATCATCTCCATCATGAACTATATCTTGTTTCGCACTATCCACTCATTACCCCAATCAAAGTCATCTAGACTAATGGATCAAGTTTCTTCCAAGTTCGCGCCTCCTTTGGAACCTATCAACAATTCAAGGCGATTGTAGACGACATGCACCAAATCATTTAACCGTTGATGCTCCAACCTATTTCTCTTCTTCGTATGAATCAAATTTTTGTTTAAAAATATTAAGCAAAAAGAATATATAAAATATTTATACATTTAGTTATGTACTAAATACTTACAAACTCGAAAGTGCTCCAATCAAGTTCACAACCTAAGAAGAACAACAAAGGCCGAGGATTCGCTTTTGCAAACTTTGTAAGCTCAATAAGCACAACCGCCAAAAAGCATTCCACCAATCAACTACATTAGATGTAAAAAATTAAAAAAATCAAATATAGTCTTAATTATTAAACTTAAAAGAAAAATTTATAGTTAATGTAATATGCTTACTAGGATTTTTTTGTCTTTCGTCATTTAATCGCCATGTCTTTAGAAAAGTCATCACGAGAAGATTCATGACATCGGCTAAGTCGCTTATCTTATCTTCGCCAAAACTTGGTCTGAACCATTTTTGAAAGAACATCATTGAAGTTGCTACTGCTATGACTTGTAAAGCCAAATTAGATTCTTCTTCTTCTTTGATGTCAAAATACTTTCCTGATTGAGAAACAATGTCATTTCCCATATAACTTCTGCTCCATTTCGGCATGCCCATCTTCGCTCAATGATGTCAATCACTTTCTTATATACTGACCTTTGTTTGTTGTTAAAGACATCTTTGATCTTTTCTTTGCATATTCCATCGCAAAGAAGAATCTCGGCAGAGCTAGCCTCTCATCCCAATCCACAATCCTCAAGACTACAAGTAATGGTTGTGAGGTTCTAATACAATCTTCTACGTTGTGCCAAAAAGTAGAAGAAATAATTGTATCATACACTTGTTTCCCCTTCTCAGATTTGACAAATTTCGAATTTGTCCAATCATCACCGATAAACAAGTGTCTCAAAACATCCTCAGGTTTTTGCAAAGCTTTGAAGAGTCGAAATGATGTAGCAAATCGGGTGACTCCAGATCTCACAAGGTCCCTCCCATTTGTTTTGGACCTCATCGCCAAGAAGGCGACCATATACTCAAATGAATCCAGTTATTTTCTACCCCTCACGATTGTAGACTTAAATTGCTTCATATCACTTATGTCCTCTAACATCAAGTCTAGCGATGGGCGTACATGGTGTCCGAACAAAGTCGGTCTCCTCTCCATCAACATACGACCAAATTATTTTATAATTGGCGGCATTGTCTGGTCACCACTGCATAACATACTCAAATTTCAATCTCTTTTATCTTCCCATCAAGTAGCTCAACAACATGTTTGCATCCCGAGATTGAAAGCAGAGGCATCAACCGATCCCAAAAAGTAAGTACTGCAAGACTATTAGCAAGAAAATTTATCAAGTGTCCGCCTCTTCTATCCGGCCCATCCGTCTCGACATAAGATCGCAACCATATCTTTGCTTCGAGAAGTTTTGTGTTTCTATTTCAGCCTCCTCTGCTTTTAGTCTTGGCCTTCGCTAAAAGAGGAACCTCAACTCGTGATATGAAGGAGGCTTGTAACCCTACCCATATCGCCTAATAGCCTCTGCCATCACTTCATAACTTCTTCGATTTCTTGCATTAAAAGGGATGCCGACTCAGTAAAAAGTTGGCAACATGCGTATGTCTTTCTCTTTCTCTTCCTGTCTTGATTTATTCTCCAAAGTAGTTTAGCTAGACCTTTTCGATGCCTTTCGTCCCACAACTTCTTCAGAGATTTCCTAAAATGAGTTTCAATGATCTTTGTTTGTGATTGTGGCTTAGGGAATTGAAATACACTCTTCATCCTTTTTAGATGCGATCCCAGAACTTGGAACAAATTGTAGAGGAAGCATTAGAAGCATTGGAAGCATTGTTTGGAATATTAGATGATCGAATTTCTTCTACTTCGCCACGGTCATCAAATCAATTGGCTTATTCCTTTTGTTACCCATTATTGCTTGATGCATCTCATTTGAAATTTCTGTTGTAGTTCGAGGACACTTGGACACATCCCCATATCCACCGGTAAGATGTTTAAATCTCTTGATTCCTCCATGAACCTTTTTTCCACAGAGAATGCATTGCACAAGATTTTTATCGCTCAATTCTGGCCAAAATGCATATTTCCACCCCGGATCTTTAGACTTGGCCTTTCTTTTAGGATCCTTAGTTGGATCATAACCCTCAGCTCCTAAACTTTCCGCCATTTAACTATCTACAATTCTACAAAATACAATTAAACAAACAAACAAGACATTGTAATTTGTAAATTGTAATAACAAAACAAGTAAACAACTAAACATAGATGGGATAGTTTCATTGTAATCTGGTATATCAATAGCAAGGGATAGTATTAGTAATATAGATGTTACATGATGTAATTTTTTTTAGTTACAAGCTGCAAAAAAAAAATTTAGTTACTTACTACTTATTACATTAATGCTGTAATAAGTAGTAACTAACTAAAAAAAATAGCAAATATCTGCAACAAACAAATCAGCAATGCAAATAGCCAAATATCCATCACATGTTACACAACCGAGCCAAAGGAGTGGGAACAATTAAACAATAAATCAATCGATCAACTTGAAGTCATGAGACAAAACCAAAGAGCAACAGTCATGAGTCAGTCAACACAACATGAGTCAAAAATTAGCAGCAGCAGTCATGAGCAAAGAAGAAGACGTGAAGAAGAGAAGAAACAAGTAGAAGAGAAGAATACCTGTCAGTCGCTCGCTGGAGCAGTCACCGAACTCGCTCGCTGGAGCAGAGTCACCGAACTCGCTCGCTAGAGTCACCGAGTCAGTCGAGAAGAGAAGGAAAAGGAACGAGCAGCAGGTCGTATGCTCTTTCGGACAACCACGAACTGGGTATGCTCTAACGTTTCTCCCTATCGTTTCTCCCTCTCGTCGAACTGTCGAAGTCGTCAAACTGTCGAAGTTCTGAAGGTTGTGAGGAAATTGATCGATTAGGACTTCCGTGGCGGTGTGATCAGTCCACGGCGTATCCGTTTTGTGCTCCGGTGGTAGTTGGCCATTTGGTGTTTTGTTGTGGGAGGCGTATGGGTCGACCCTAGTTTTCTGTTCTGTTCTGTTCTGCGGATTGGTGATGTTTGTGCCAAACACACCTTCCGATTTTACATGCATTGGATTCACAGTTCAATGTGCGTGACTTGCCTGTGTGGCATTATTTGATTTGCCAGTGTGGCATTTATTATGGTTTGTCTTATGACATTTAATCATTATGAGATTATCCTTTTGTAGTTTAGAGCCTTGTTATATTCATCAGTTTTGTTTTATTTTGAGTAACCTCCCTTTCTATTTCGGAAAAGGGTGTTACAGAGTTATTATCAAAACTTAGGTTCTTTCTTGTAGAAAACCTATTTAGGTTTGACATGTGAGTTATGGGTAGACTTCTGGGTAAGGTTTTTGTTCTGTTTGATTTTCTGTTCAGCTATCATATCAACTATATTCGAATTTGTCTCTAATCTGCTTTGTTTATATTCGTCATCTCTTTCTTAGATAGCTCGTAGATCCGCTAGAGTTGCTGGGAGGCGAGGTAATAATAGGGGAAGAGGTGATGGTCAGTCCAATGAGCAACCTAACGATCAGATTAATGCTCAATTGGCTGCCTTGGTGAATCAAAGGTGAATCGAGCTTTACCTCGGTTGGTGGCACAAGTTTATGCGACAGTCTGCAACAAAGCCGAAACTCTGAATGTGGGAATCCGGGAAATAATGGTCCGCACGCTAATGTTGAGGAAGGGAATGCAGATGGTCTTAATCAACAGGTGGTTCCAATGTATGTATGGTTGGAAAGGTTTCAAAAGCGAAAAACCACGCTTATTCACTCTCTCCCGACTCCAATGATCAAAGAATTGGATTGCCCACCTAGAGAAGATTTTTGATGTGTTGGAATGCTCGGATAATCAGAGTGTTTCTTACAGCTTACAAGCTAGAAGGGGATGTATAGAGGTGGTGGAAGGCGATGAAAACAAAGCGTGATGGTTATGTTGAGATACTTGGTTGGGCGAAGTTTTGTGAGGTCTTTTATCAGCAGTACTTCCCAGCTGCTGATAAAGAGGCCTATGCTAGAGAGTATCAGTCTATTCGGCAGAAAGACGACGAGTCCATCACAAATTTTATGACGAGGTTCACCAGGTTGGCAGGCTTTGCGGGAACTTCTGCATGGACTGCAGCGGAACAGGCGGAGAAGTTCAAGTGGAGAATTCATTATAGGTATCGGCAACATCTCATTAACACTAAGTTTGCAGATGTGTCAGCAATGACCAATGCAACCAAGAATATTGACATAGAGCGATGGGACTTTCGGTCTTCTAAACCAGAGGGGAGTCGAAAGAGGGGCAGAGATGACCAGTAGGGTTAAGCTTCGGGTCAACATGTGAGAAATCAAAGGTCAATGGAATGAAATCGTGGTGGCAAGAAAGGCGTTAAGCGTGGCAAAATCGAAATAGGGGTTATCGATGAATTGCCTCGGCCAGGGCGTAATCGTCGACTTCACTACTTTGGAATGGTCAGAATCGTCAGGGCAGAATTGTCAGTAGGGTCGATATCCGGGACCAACTGGTGGGGGTAACCCAAATCATATTCTGATAGCTCCTTGTGCTACTTGTGGGGATAATCATCCGGGAAGGTAGTGTTATAGAATCACCGGTGCTTACTTCTTGTGTGGACAGATGGGTCATGTTGCTAGAGATTGTACCGGGCTACATGGTAATGGTGGAGGTAGTGATAATGGTGGCAATGGAGGTCAGCGTCAAGGTGGTCGAGTGTTTGCCTTGACATATAATCAAGAGGTAGGTGCACCAGGTACTGTTTCTGGCACTCTTTTAGTTGGCAATCGTAAGGCTTCTATTTTGTTTAATACGGGTTCTAATCATTTCGTTGTTGCTCAGTCTTTTATTCGGCACCTGGATGTGTCATCTCAGTCTTTAGATTCTGTTATGTCTATTGTTGTTATGTCTATTGCTACCCCGATGGAGACTTCTGTTATTATTTCTGATTTGTATCGAGGGTGTGCAATCAATTTTGGGGATAAGATTCATTGGGCTAATCTTCTTCCGAAGAGTACGCACGATTTTGATGTCATTCTTGGGATGGACTGGTTGGATAAGCACCAGACCACTATTGACTGCCAGGCAAAGAAGGTTATATTTAGAGATGTGAAATCTCCAGAGTTTGTGTTTCAAGGTTCACAGCCGAGTAGAGTGGTGAAGTTAATTTCAGCTTTGAAGGCTAGGAAGTTAATGGCAAAGAGCTGTGAGAGGTATTTGGCGTTTGTGAAGGATACCTCTAAGGGTGAGTCTCATATTGAGGATGTTCCTATTGTTCGTGATTTTCCCGATGTGTTTCCTGAGGAGTTATCAGAGTTGCCACCGCAGCGGGAAGTTGAGTTTACTATTGAGCTTGTTCCTGGTGCGGAGCCTATCTCTAAGGCGCCGTATCGGATGATACCATTGGAGTTGCACGAGTTGAAGGAGCAGTTGCAGGAACTGTTAGATCGTGGTGTGATTCGACCGAGTGTTTCGCCGTTGGGTGCTCCGGTCTTGTTTGTGAAGAAGAAAGATGGATCTATAAGGTTGTGCATAGACTACAAAGAGTTGAACAAGATTACTATCAAGAATCAGTATCCATTGTCGATGATTGATGACTTGTTTGAACAACTTCAAGGGGCAAAGTATTTTCGAAGATAGACTTGAGATCGGATTATCATCAGTTGAGGGTGAGGGATGAGGATATCCCTAAGACAGCTTTTCGTACTCGATATGGGCATTACGAGTTTTTGGTGATCTCATTCAGTTTAACTAACGCTCCAGCGGTGTTTATGGATTTGATGAATAGGGTGTTTAGGGAGTATTTGGACCAATTTGTTATTGTCTTTATTGATGACATTTTGGTTTACTCCAAGTCTAGGGAGGAGCATGAAGAGCATCTTCGCACAGTGTTGGGATTTTACGGAAAGAGAAACTGTATGCTAAATTCTCTAAATGCGAGTTTTAGTTGGAGCAGGTTGCATTTTTGGGCTATGTTGTTTTTGCTGAAGGCATTAAGGTGGATCCTGCGAAGGTCGAGGCTATCATTAAATGGCCAAAACCTACAACGGTGACAGAGATTAGGAGTTTCTTAAGTTTGGCAGGGTACTATAGGCGGTTTGTGAAATGGTTTTTCTTGTTTGCCTTACCATTGACTCAGTTCATGAGAAAGGGCACAAAGTTTGTGTGGAATGAGGAGCGTGAGAAGAGTTTCGAGGAATTGAAGAAACGACTTATGACAACTCCTATACTTGCATTGCCGTCGGGGACAGGAGGTTACCAGATTTATAGTGATGCTTCTAAGAAAAGCTTGGGGTGTGTTTTGATGCAACACAGTAAAGTGATTGCTTATGCTTCTAGGTAGCTTAAACCATACGAGGTGAACTACCCCACTCGTGATTTAGAGTTGGCAGCAGTGATCATTGCTCTAAAGATTTGGAGGCACTATTTGTATAGAGAGACTTATGATATCTTCACCGATCACAAAAGTCTTAAATACATTTTCACTCAAAAGGAGCTTAACATGAGACAGAGGCTTCTAAAAGATTATGAAGCGAGAATTCAATATCACCCGGAAAAGGCAAATGTGATTGCAGATGCTCTTAGCCGAAAGAGTTTAGGGAGTGTAGCAACCTTCATTACACAACCTCAGCTTATTTCGGATATGTCGAGTTGGAGTTGTATGTACAAGGTTCAGATGGGCATTTGGCGGGTATGAGAGTGGAACCCTCTCTTATCTCGCGAGTTAAAGAAGCTCAAAAGGAAGATGGGGAATTGTGGGGTATGACGCAGAATCTAGAGTAAGGTAAGCAGCCCGAGTTTCGTATTGATGACTATGGTGTGATTTGGTTGGGTGAGCGGTTGTGTGTACCATCAGAACCAATTATTTGGGAGGTTGTGTTGGCTGAGGCTCATAGTTCGCCATTTTCTATTCATTCAGGTTCTACAAAGATGTATAGGGATTTGAAGAATAATTTTTGGTGGAATGGGATGAAGCGAGACGTGGCTGAATATGTGGGCAAGTGCCTCACTTGTCAACAAGTGAAGATAGAACATCAACGAGCTAGTGGTTTGCTGCAACAGTTAGACATTCCAGTGTGGAAGTGGGAGGATATCACGATAGATTTTATGACTGGTTTGCCGAAGACTTTCAGGAAGAATGATGCCATTTGGGTAGTAGTGGACCGGCTGACCAAATCGGCACACTTTTTGGCTATCCATGTGGGTTACTCGATGGATAGGTTGGTACAAATCTTTTAGCAGGAGATTGTTAGACTTAATAGTACTCTGGTGTCTATTGTTTCAGATCTGGACCCACAGTTCACTTCACAGTTTTGGAAAGGGTTTCAACGAGCTTGGGGCACTCGGCTCAACTTTAGTACTTCTTTCCATCCGCAAACTGATGGGCAATCCGAACGGACTATTCAAACGTTGGAAGACATGTTGAAGTCTTATGCACTTGAGTGGTCAGGTAATTGAGATGATTACTTGAGCCTAGATGAGTTTGCTTATAACAACAGCTAGCATGCAAGTATTGGGATGGCTCCGTTTGAAACGTTGTATGGTAAGAAGTGTCGAGCACCAACTTGTTGGGATGAGGTTGGCGAGAGAGCCATAGAAGGGTCTGAGTTAGTACAAATCACTACGGAGAAGGTAGCGGTGGCTAAGGAGAAATTGAAATCGACTCGATCACGGTAGAAGTGTTATGCTGATAAGCATAGGAAAACTTTAAAGTTTGAACCTGGTGAGCATGTGTTTCTAAATGTTTCTCCTTGGAAGGGTATTCGACGCTTTGGATTGAAAGGGAAACTTAGTCCGCGTTATATTGGGCCATTTGAGATTTTGGAGAGGGTTGGTGAAGTTGCATATCGGTTAGCTTTGCCTCCGCAGCTAGCTCACGTGCACAATGTGTTCCATGTGTCGGTGTTAAGAAGTTATCATTATCATCCGTTGCATATGATGCAATATCCGTTCGATAAGATTCAGGAGGATCTTACTAGTGAAGAGCTAGTCGAGGCGATTTTGGATCGTCGAGTGGATTATGAGGATAAAGACAATTCCGTTTGTTAACGTTTTGTGGAGAAACCTTTCGCAACGGGAAGCTACATGGGAACTGGAGTCGTCTATTCGAGCGGAATCTCCGCATCTTTTTGATAATTAGGTACTTTTCATTCTTTTGATTCCGGGGACGGAATCCTTTTTAAGGGGGGTGATGTAATACCCAGAAAAAATAATGATAAATAAATGACATTTAAAATTATGTTTTAAATTATGAGATTATCCTTTTGTGGTTTAGAGCCTTGTTATATATTCATCAGTTTTGTTGTGTTTTGAGTAACCTCTCTTTCTATTTCGGAAAGGGGGTGTTACACAATAGGACACATTGCTTACCTATTGTTAGGTCATCTATGGTAAGCAGTTCAAGTCATCATCAATAGAATTTGATCCTTCAGCCGTGGTTGATTCAGCCTTTAGGGCGGCAAACTCGAGATTTGACCCTAGTTGTTACATATGGTGTCAGAGCCCGCTCTCGAAAGGTTGGGTCGCTTAATTCAATCAGGTTGCAGAAGGTGGGGACACGAAAGTTTGTGATATTATCCCACAATGGAGAGAGGTCTGAAGGTGAAGACACGAAATCAACCGATATTATCCTACAATGGCTAGAGAGGCAAAGATCTGTAGGATATGAGGTAAGAAGGATGTCAAAAATTTAAATGGGAGAGTTTGTAACACCCCAATCCCTCATCGAAACATGTGAAAAAAATTGTTTATATTTAAAGAATTAAATTACTAACAATAACACCTTCAGTCAGGACCTTTTAGGTGAGCCTGTGGTGAGCTAAGATACCCTAAGAAGATACTATTAGGCTAATGGTTTAAAACCTTGTTTGGATGGATTTGATTCGGACTCTAAATTTGACCCGAGATTTGTTACGAACTCAGAATTTATTTCGGGTTGTTACACCAATCGCTACTTCATCACTTCATCACTTAAGCGGATAGTGCTAAATTGCCCCAAGTTTGATTAGAAGAGAATTGTATGCATAAAGATAGCTCACATCACCAGGATACAACTATATCCTCGAAGCATACATACTCTGTTGAAATATATAAACATATTATATATATATATATACGAGGAAACTGGATGTGTGGAGGACCGCACATAGCAAATGTGCGAAGCTTCTTCAAATGACGCCGTTAGTTTTAAAATAAAAAGGGTGAAAGACCCTTACTCTGTTTCTCATAAGCCAATAAGCCATAGCCTGTTCTCTCATTTCAACAAATATTGAAATTCGCTCTCCCTCAAACAAAATGAAGCTTGAATTAGAAAACAATGAAGATTGATCTGGTGAGAAAGGGTATAAAGCCCTCTCCTCACACACTATATCTACACACATCTTACCCTTGTTTTTGTGAATTGATCAAACAGAGGTCCCTCCCCTCACACACTAAATCAACACACATCTAACCACTGTTTTTGTAAGTTAACCAAAGGGAAGGTCTCTCCTCATAAGATTTGGGGTCTAAAAATTGTCTATGTTATTTTTGTGAAGAGGACTACGAATGAAGGAAAGAATTCACTCCTCTGTATATAGAAGAAGGAAGACGGCGGCTGCCGCTGCACTGTAGATAGAAGAAAGAAGAGAATGGCTGCAAAAATTAAGAGCGTGAAACAACGTCGCTTTACGGAGCTGCGTAAATAGCTCGTGTGTGTGTGTGTGTGTGTATATATATATATATATATATATATATATATATATATATATATATATCCACACCCACAAAGACATTGAATTGATAATCTAAACTACCCATATTCATTGCATAAGTAGTATTACTATTACATATATACACACAGAGAGCAAAGTAGACATAGCTTTAATATCGGGAACCACCCATGTACATTTTATAGCTATATTACTATTACATTCAATTGCCCAGTAGAAACACTGATTCAGATTTCTTTCATTAAAATATTCTGCATACATATGAATACATGATCGAGTGGAAATAAAATCTTTGAACACCAAATGGTAAAAAGTTTTATTACCTTCCCCGAACTCTTTTAGCACACTTTATGTGCCTTTGCAACAGCTCTTTTGGCGATAAATGATCCACATCTCCCTCATCCTGAAAGAAATTAAATGGAACACTCGGTTCGCTTTTCTAATGGAATAAAATACATAAGGTAAAAAGAAATCCAAACTCTTAGGAAAAGAAATTATCGGCACTCACCAAGAGAACCAATAGTTGAAACAGAGTGATAATTAAAGTTCATTATACCGCAGTTCAACAAATTTCAAACAAGGAGCTTGTTTGGTAAAGCAAAAAACGAATTATATTGATTACAACCCTGTCCTAGTAAAAACAAGCCTTCTTTAGTAAGGTTGAGCAACATAAAATCAACCACTTACCCCCATAATTTTGGTAAAGAACACATGTAAGATAAATACAGTTTGCCTAAATAAAACAACTCCATTTCCTTTGTAAACAAAATGTTTCTTGGAAAAGAATGTACTCAGACATTGACCATCCTAGATTATATCTACTGTCATCTACAAGAAAGAAGGGCAAATTGAATTGCAAAACTCTCAAGTCTATCTGCCAATCCTTTTTAGGTTCCAAAAGAATTTAAAACCTCCTAAATTGTTTGATGTGGGTAAAACTGTAACGAATGAGAGTTTTGTAAGAATTAAAATATTTATCGAATTAAATAAATATTTTAGTTGATTTATTTATTGATTAAATAGATAATTGATGGAAATTGTTGTGGAATAATTTAATTAAGTGTGATATATTAATTAAATTGAGGTTATGTAATTTTATGGTTTGTGCGTATTTGTTACGCTATTCTGTTGGTGATATTTTAATTTAATTAGATAATTAAATTAAAAGATAAGTGAATTGTTAATAATTGCAATATAGTGTAGTGGTAATATTTTAATTAAATTAGAGATTTAATAAAACGTTAAAATTATAATTTATAATTAAATGATAATTTGATTGATTGGATAGGTGTGACATGATATCATATAATAAGAGAATAATAAAAATAAATTAGAAAGAGACTATATGGCGTTTGCCAAAAAAGGTCTTACGACCTTGGAATATTTTAACTGATAAACCATTTGATTTTGTAACTGGCTAAAACTAAAAGCTATGTTATATCTATATGTCAGTTTTATATTACGTATATTGCCTAAGGCTAAGAGTTAGAAGAAAACAGAGTTTGTGAGAGAGCTTGAGAATTCTCTGTAATTGAAGAACGAAAATCTGAGAATCAAAGGAGTTAGAAGATTGACAAAGCTATTCTTCATCATCTAGCTATTCTAAACAAAAAATTAAAGGTAAAACTCTAAGTTTAAGTTCTTAGTTTTTGGTTTCTTAATTTCTTTGTAATTGGATTCCTTTGGCTAAATTGTTGAGAAATTAGTTCCATATGCTAATTGGGTTTATTTAATCTGATATATGTTGATTATAAGTGATCATAGTGTGATTCAATCCATGGAAATATGTTTTAAAAGAAGAAATTTAGTTTTGTGTTATTCATATGATATGGTTTACTTTGAGATTAAAATTGATGGTTAATTCTTGATATAAATTGTAAATTGGTGTTGGTTATTGTTAATGTATCGAGAAACGAAAACAATGAAGGTTATACGGTCTGATTTGGTTGATTAACGAAGTTGTAGTGGTTGATTACGCTAAACATGTTGAAATATGAAGAATTGGTGTAAACTTTAATTTTTGGCTCTCTAATTGGTTATGTGAAATTGGTTATGTTGTTAGAGTGGTTATATATATGTGTTTTATAGTTTTGGATAAGTTTATAGTGTCTGGGTATGTTTAGTTTGTTGTTGGAGCGAAGTAATTGGAGTTTTTGGGTTTACAGCTGATTTCTTCCCAAACTTCAGAATCTGTGTCAGCGCAGTGGCGCTGCCGCGCCGTTCCAAGGCACAATTGGGGCGCTGCCGCACAGTGTTATAGGTAAATTGGAGCGTTGTCGCGCCGTGAAGAAGACTAAAATAGGTGCTGCCGCGCCGGTTTCTAGTTTTGCCAAACTTGAGTTTTTACTTTTTCGGTTGGGGGAAATGTAAACTAAACCTAATCTAATGTTCACAAAGAGATGTTAAACTTATAATTAGATGGTAAAACAGATTGTTAACAAGTGTATGATGATTTTAAATTTTGAATTAACAAGTCGTATATGAACTTAAATTCATTGTCCGTGAGAGTTGGTAAAGTGTTTAAAATTTAAGACGTGGTATGTGTTAATGGAGATTTCAGATTTGTGCTATGTGGTTAATATAAGCAGGTTTAGAGCCAAGGGTTATAAGTTTAGTATGATGAGAAGTAAACTAATGGTGTTAGTATTAAAGTAACTAATTTGTATTATGATTCTAAATGGCATATGTGTAGGATATTTGGAGAATGAGTTATAATTGTATAGTTAATGCACAAGACAAGTTCTCTAACCCTAATCTTCTATTAAGCAAGTTTTCTAATCCTTGTTTCTCGTTATTCAAATCTTAAATTGTTTTAGTCTTTGATTTCAAATGATGCTTTCAAATTCTTTCGGAAGCACTACAATGATATACAATGTTTAATCTTTTATTAAGCAAGTTTTCTAATCCTTGTTTCTCGTTATTCAAATCTTAAATTGTTCTAGTCTTTGATTTCAAATGAGGATTTCAAATTCTTTCGGAAGCACTACAATGATATACAATGTTTATTCAGTTGTGAATTGTTGTTGTTCAACCTTTGATTATAAATCATTGTTCAAACTTATGTTGTTTAGACTTGTTAAATGTCTAATGAACCCTTTTGATTCGACTAGTCCATAGTTGATGAGCGTTCCAAAATTCTAGAACTTCTGTTAAAGTTATTCCAAACCAAACTTTCTTTGGTACGGATTCGTATATTAAAGCTGAGATGAACAACCCTATTATAGGGGATTATATTACGCGACAGCGTTAAAATGTTTGTGCACAATACATTGTACGAAGGGCTGATCTCCCTGAGTACGAGAAGAAAAATCCATATAGTCTAATGACTGTTAAAGGTTTAAGTAGAGATACTTGATAACCTAGGATATAGTTCATGGTCTTGTGACCCTCAGATGTACTTTTGATCTTGATTTAAAAGCCAAGTTTCCATCGAGCTTTCAATTCTTGAACATCGTTGACAGAAAAGATTACAGTATTCAGTTGAACTTTATTCATTGACTGTTCATATGCTATCGTTATTACTACTACACTTGCAAGCAATTGTTTGCTCACCCTTGCATAAAACATTGCAGCTAAAGTTGAGAAATATGATGAGTCAACAACTAGCAAAGGCAAAGGCAAGATGAACAAGTGATGAAGAATAGTTTACTTTTATTTGACAATGTTTATGTAGCGAGACTTAATTATTATTATTATGTTTTTATTTTCCGCAAAAGATGTAATAAAGGTTAGATGACCTGGGATTTATTTTGTGATGGTGTAACCCTTTAATGGGAGGATTATTATTTCAGTTGCGAGTTTTATTTATATTCTTTGTTCATGGGTAGATAGATGTATTTTTATTGGACAGTGAACACCAAATATGTGGCATTTAAGTACCCGAATTTGGAGGTATCACAAAAACTAACACCAATGGCGAGTTGCGACATGTTATTTCTAGATTCCTTTTAATGAAGGGTAATATAATAATTTCTCTCACAGAGTATTCTAAAAGTATATTAAATCTGATAAAGTATAGAATTCCCATAATATTTAATCAGTCAAGGATTGTCAACCTAGAATATCTCTTCCTAACTCATGAAGGAGAGGACTCAAGCTATAAATAAGGGATGCTCTAGCACATTCAAGGTACGTTATTACTCTAATAATAATTCTCTCCCTCCATATCAGTATTCTGACTTGAGCATTAGAGAGTCCTCTCAGAGCTCCAACTCCGGTGGACTTTTTGCAGGTTTTCTGGTGAATTTAAAGCGGTCAAGCGGCAATCAAAGTAAGGTTTGTGGGTTGACCGAAACCCTAATTTGAAGATTGTTAATTGACGCATCAAATTGGCACCGTCTGTGGAAAACGAACAAAAATCATTCTCTATCACAATCCAAAAAATCATGGTGAATACTCGCGCTTCAGCACCAAATCAATCCACCACTATGATCACTTTTTTGGTTGTGAAAACCCTTTCATCATATAACATAATCCTTGGTAGGATTATATAAAATTGAAGTTTATATGAAATAGCGTATAAAATTTTAATCACTTTTTCCCTCTACATATCATATGAAATTGAAGTTCCCAACAAGTGGAATAAAGAGAAGTCAAGGGTGATCAGAAAGTGGCTGGGTGACAAGTTTGGCTTATTGATTCTTTATATGTGAGGGAGGAGAATAAAGAGCAAAAAGGAAAACCTGCACAGGAACTAGTTCCAATTTTATTGGAAGATATACACACGAAACGGAGACCCATAATACAAAAGAAGAGGAGTTTTACACCGGAAAGACAAGATGTCATCAACAAAGTGAAGAAGTCGTTTGAGGCCATAATTAAGGTCATGAAGCCCAAAATTAGGCCATTAATGCCCAAAATTAAGGCCATGAGGCCAAAAATACTGCAATGGGTGCCAAAAATTAAGACTATAAAGGCCCAAAATCAAGGTCATGAAGGCCCGAAATTAAGGCCTTGGAGTCCAAAATCAAGGCCATGAAGACCCGAAATCATGGTCATGGAGCCCAGAATTAAGGCCTTAGAGGCCCAAAATCAAGGTCATGGAGTCTAGAATTAAGGCCATGGAAGCCAAAAATTAAGGTCATAGAGCCCAAAATCAACACTATGGACACCAAGAATTAAGGCAATGGAACCTAGAATTAGCGTCATGCGTCATGGGTGCCAAGAATTAAGGCCATGGAGTTCAAGAATTCGTGCCATGGGCGTCAAGAATTAAGGTCATGGAGCCCAAAATTAGCGCCATGGGCGCCAATCACTATTATTATTTAGGGTTAAGTTCAGATGACCACCTGGGGTTTGGGTGGTTTCCTACTTAACCACCTGTAGTCAGTAAAGCTACATTTAAACTCCCGACTTTTTGAGTTGAAGTGAAAAAATGCTTTTTGTCTTAACTCCGTTAAATGATTTGGCTAAAGACTTAATTACCCTCTATAACTTCAGATCCCAAGCATCAAAACCCACTACGGAGACCCAATTCGTTTTTGGCAATTTTCATGAAGAAAACCCCACAAAATCTTAGAGGAACCGACTTACCCACAATGTCCAGCTTAGTGGCAGCTAGAAGTTTGATATCTGAAGATTGCAGGGAGAAATCTGGAAATTTACAACAGGAAGTTCCAAAAGTAGTAGGCAGATTTCTGGGATCCTTCAAGGAGACTTCTGATTCCATATCAAAATCAAGCTTTTGATTTTACACACTGACTTACTCTCTCTCTCTCTCTCTTCCCCCTCTTTCCCTAATATACTGAATATCAAATCAACAGGGAGAGGAGGTCAAATTGATGTTTAAGATTCTAAGCAGATATAAAACTAATAGAGAAACCCGAATCAAAACAGTCTAAAAGTTAAAATCCAATTATTTCAACTATGAAATTTGAAATCTGCTTTTAACCAAAGTCCCTAATAGGACTTTTGTCAAACAATACGCGTGCATTCTTTAAATTTCAGAATTCACAACCAATTATTTATGGTTTGATCCATATTTTTCATCCTTATAACTCCGAACAACAACTAAGCTCCATTCTGCTAATTCATGGATACCTTAAATACAATTTACCCCAATTCGCACATAAACTATATAAATCAACCTATTTATATATAAATCTTCATGAAACTTACACATGCCTCCTATTTCGCTGCAAATTGCCAATTCAATGATGTTGTAGTGCCTTTGATCTCAGAATTAGTTCCAAATTTCTCTACACATGCAGTCCTCTTAAGCTCCTTCTTCCTCTTTAACTGAACCCACTAAATTTTAGAAAATTTAGGAATTTGATCTTTGGTTCGGGTGGAGTGGGTGGAGTGGGTATGATCAATAATTAAAGGAAGAGAAGAAACAAGAAATGGAATGGAGGTGGTGGGCAGCCTCCCCTGCTCCATATTCATCCGTTGCTAGCTTAGTCATCACACACTTATGCTCTTAATTTTGTTGACAGCTCAAGCTTTTCATGAGGTTAGTAAGTGATCAATTGCTCTCCTGAATGCCACCTCCTTCTTGCCACTAATATGACTTACAAACCCACTAACTCTCTCTCCATTACTTAAGTTCTATTACTCATATTTTCCAAATATGTTCCACAATTATTGCCCATCCCCGACTTTACTCACTGCAGATTCATTGCTAAATCTTCCAATCGAATATTTAAGGAGGCCCCCAAACAGAGCAAATAAAATCTAATACCAATTGAATAGCTCATGGTATAGTCAATTACCCTTCCGATAAGAAATTATATCCCAAATATGTCTCCATTTATTAGCAGTATTTGTGCCCATTTCTTTGTTGAGGCATTTTATCAAACAAGTGGAGACTATGAGAGCCAAAAAATGAAACAGAGCAAAAATCAAGACAGTGATGAACGTGATCTGGACCGCCTTCTGCTACGATACTTTGATCTCTCTTCTCTGCTTCTGGTGATTTGGCCCTTGAGTGCCTTCTGTGTTTTGATTTACTATCACTCATAGTTCTTGGAATCATTTTACTTTCTTTGTGATGCTTACCCTCTGCGGATACCAACCTAGAGCGCCTTCGATCACGCCGCTTTGATTTTCCTTCCCTACTTTCATCTATTTTATCACTTGAGCGATGCTTAACTTCCACAGATTTTGACCTGGAACGCCTTTTGTTTTTTGCTTTATTCTCATCATCACTTCTTGGAGACGATCTAGATCTGTAATTTCTTGGTCGACGAGACAGAGGTGAGAAGGAGCGAGACCTCCGCCTTCTCTGGTTCAGATCGACATTTTTGGGTCTTCTTAGATCTGCACAAAAACTGAATTGATCCAATCATTTTTACACATTCGCGGAGGAGAGAGGAGACCGTGGGTTTGAAGGTTGAAGGGAGAAGAACAGAGGAATGTCTTTTAAAAATCAAGAGGAAAAAGAAGGGGGAATTTCAGTCATTTTTAATCGTTAAAGCCCCTTTTCACGCGCTTTTGGAGTCTGACATACACGCACAGTTAAATTGGATGGAAAATGTGACGTTTTCACTTCAACTCAAAAAGTCAGGAGTTTAAATGTAGTTTTACTGACTACAGGTGGTTAAGTGGGAAACCGCCCAAACCTCAGGTGGTCATCTGAACCTAACCCTATTATTTATCTACTCCTTTAAAAATATATTTTAAGAAGAGTAGAGGACAAATGATGTGGGTAAAAATAATCCATCAATGGCGAATTGCCACGTGTTATTTCTAGATTCCTTTTAATGAAGGGTAATATAATAATTTCTCTTGCGGAGTATTCTAGAAGTATATTAAATCTGATAAAGGATAGAATTCCCATAATATTTAATCAGTTAAGGATTGTCAACCTGAAAGGTCACTAAATCCATGTAGGATTCTAATTCCTAACTCTTGAAAGAGAGGACTCTCATGTTATAAATACGGGATGTTCCAGTACATTCAAGGTAGGCTATTTACTCAAATAATAATTCTCTTCCTCCATATTAGTGTTCTGACTTAATCATCAAAAAGTCCTCCTAGAGCCTCCCAACTCCAGTGAACTTTTTGCAGGTTTTCTGGTGAATTTAAAGCAGTCAAGGTTCGTGGGTTGACCGAAACCCTTATTTGAAAGTTGTTGATTTACGCATCATTGTTCAAGCTAATACTAATCCTTTTTGGTGTTTTTTTAAAAAAAAGTTTTAAACAAATTAAAGTCTCTGGGTCTCAACATATACTTCATTTTTGTCTTCCTTGAGACATTACTAATCCAGTGATGAGAAGTTTATAAATTGATGCTTCAGTTCCTCTTCTTTTTTTCTTTTATTTTTTTTCCTTGTCCTCCTGCAGGTACATGTTAGAAGAAGGGAGAAAGGACCAACACATAAAGTAGGAACAGATTGAGCAACCTAAGGAGGCTTATCAAACA
This sequence comes from Panax quinquefolius, assembly GCA_020205615.1. Taxonomy (NCBI): domain Eukaryota; kingdom Viridiplantae; phylum Streptophyta; class Magnoliopsida; order Apiales; family Araliaceae; genus Panax; species Panax quinquefolius. The sequence goes on along the minus strand of CM035157.1, from coordinate 113,961,746 downwards.
CCATTCAGATTAGTAATTAACAAAATGGATTAAGCCTTGAGATCCAAAAATAATGGTTCAAGCCTTCTTGATTTTTTTCACTGTAATCAGTTATTTTGAATTTTTGCTGACCTATATTATTACTAACAAAATTAATTTAATCCAGATACCATTTTTCAAAAAATTTAGAGGTGCTCTCGATTTTATATATTTAGGGATAAATCTGTATCACATCCAAAGAGAAGGATTATTGCCTACAAAACAACACAATAACTTTTGTTCTATCATCCAGTTCTAGACAAAACTGCTTGCATGCCAAAGCTCGGACGATGCAAAATTCCTGTGGACAAGAAATGTACTTGACAAAACCCATAGCCAATAACTAATAACTCCATCCTACATCATCTTGTAAACAATGCAAGAGAAAACAGATTTAAAGACATGCACACTTGGTAACTATTTTTTAATGTTTTAGTTTTCCAAGGTGCACTTGGATACTAATTAATATTTAAAATAAATAAAAAATTTAAAAAACACATTTTAAAAAAATGCAGTCTTTAAATGCTTCATACATGTGTCTTAAATTTCATGGCAAAAACAGGTTTTTGAAGATGACATATAATGAGCAGGACATAATGCTAAATTAATAATTTGTATATGCATCAATATCAATTATTATGTTATCCCTCATATGTAAAAATTGACCAATGCCATAAATCATAAAAGATATGTTTTCCCAGTCAAGAGTTATTAGGTCAAGTGGGTAAACCAAAAAAATAAAATTAGTTCCTAATCAAGTGGACTTCTTTTTTCTTAAGTCCTTTTCCAAGCATACAGTTTAAGGATATTCTTGTAAAAGTTCCTCAATAGCCCGGAGAGGACTTTAACTAAGACCAATGAATGTAGGAAAACAAAAGGACACATTGAAATTAGTATGCACACAAGTCAATCATATTTGATATGATGTAGTATATACTTTGTAATCTTATTTATTTATTAATAAAAAAATGATTTAATTAAAAGCATTTTACTTTATCTACATGGTGTTGTTATATTATATGTGATAGTCTTAATTTAGAATCATGATGATGATCATGCTAATGAGATCCAAATTCTTAGATAGCTTAAAACTAAAATTGTTTCCAATCGTTGGATTACTAAAGAAGGGATTAGTGAATCCGATAGATTGGTACATACTTTGCTTCCTCTTAGGAAGAAGATGATCGATCTCATCATCATTTGTGTGGAGACACTAAAGCAAGTATGTAGGTGCTTATTGAAGAATAAATTCACTGAACATGGCTCGCTAAAGAAATACCTAATGGAGTTTTACTTGTCTGTCAATAGGAATTCCTTAAGTGATAGTAGTACAAGTAATCCTTAGACTTGAGATCATCATAGCATCTTATGTATGATGAGTTATATTTTGACATGTCCCTTAAGGCCTTTATGCTACGTTTGGATCGATGGAATAGGAGGGAGAATGGAATGAATCATTCCATTGGAATGATAAAAATGTTGTTTGATTTGTTTATTCCAACGGAATGTATTCCTAGTGGAATAGGTGTTAACTTAAATTATAATTTTTATTCCTGGAAGGGGGGTCAGGAATAACTTATTCCATCTATTATTTTTAAGTAATTGACAAATATGACCCTTAAAAATCACGGCAATTCTTCACTATTACTGGTAGTAAGAATTAAGAATTAAAGCTCATACATTAGACAGCATGCTATTAGGCAACACACATTACCGTTATATGAACACATTCCTATTATATGAACACATTACTATTGCAATACCGTGAAAACCGTTATATGTTGACTATTACTATAATAAAAAAAATCTAGAGAAATGTGTTAAATTTTTAATATAAATTGAATTTAAGTTAAATTTGAACATTTGGGGGTATTTAGGTCACTTTCTAATTATTTATTTCATTCTTAGATGTATTCCTAACATCAACCAAACATGTACATGGAATATTAAAAAATCATTCCATTCCCTTTCTTATTCCATTCCCTCATCTATTCCATTCCCTACTCTATTCCATTCCTTCAATCCAAACGTAGCATTAGGGTATATCAAAGGGTATGCTTGGATATAATAAGTTGTGCATTGAGATAGGTAAATGATCAACAAAAAATCTACCGTTTTTAGTAAAAGGAGATAATGTCCTATATGATTCGATAAATGACAATTCAGTAGTCCTTAGCCAAAGCAGGATGAAATTAGAAAATAGCTTCTAATTTGCATTATTTAGAATTGTGTATTTGAGAATCAAAATACATAGAATTAAATAAAATAAGACTTAACAGTAATTCTATGTCTTATATATAATTGGGATATTGTATGGTAGAAGGATTGAATTGTACGGTAACTATTCACTGAAAAGTTTTTTATGATTAATGTTGAAATTTATATTATCTAGAAAGTCGTTGATAGCTAAGTGGGCTTACCCTTATTGTAGAATAAATATTATTTATTTAAATGAAATAAATAATTTTATTTATTTATTTAAATAACATTATAATTGTTCTAATTGATTTATTCACAACCGGTTTAATATGGAGAACCTAAAAGGTCACACCGCAAAAGAAAAATATTTATTTACGAAATAAATGGCATAATTGTAATAATAAGTTAAGTGTATTTAATTTAATATATGGTGATAGAATAAATTAAATAGCTTAATATTTATTATTTAATATTTTGCAAATATTAAATATAAATTATTAAGATGAGTCTTATTATTATTATTTTAATTCCTAAAAGGGTTTGAGAATTAATTAATAAAAGTACTCTCATAAGTTCCTAATTGGATTATGAGCTTAATTAATTAAAAGAGTTTAATTAATACAAAACCCTATTCCTAAATAGTTTAGGAGGGTTGTCTACATCTATAAATAAGAGGAGTCTTATTATGGATTAGGGTTAGACATACTTCCAATAGTTCGGAGAGTACTTACAATTTTTATAGAGATAGAAACTAGGGTTTTGACAACACCCATTTTCTTGAATACATATTTCCTTGGTGGGTCACCTCTAGAGGCCAAACACTTGGCTAACGTTGATCAAAAGAAAGAATCTCTTCGGTGTAATTCAAGGAGAACGCGAAAGGATTTGGAGTTGAACTCGTACCTGAGGAAGCACAGTTCTACGAGGGTATGATTCTGATTCTCCATCTATTTCGTTTAAATTGATAATTGTGCACAAGGATGATCATGGTTATGGTTTGTATAAAAATTTTAAAATCCGTTTTATCACGCTTCCGCTATGTTTATGTAATTTGATTGCATGTTCGCGCTACATACAAACCTTACACACATGACCACCTTTAATTAGACAATGATGATGAAGATGTACAATATTGGACAATAAAAATGTATTAACTCGGTATCATAATTTATAGAAGTTGTCAAACACAAAGGACTTACTATTTCCACCTATTTTCTCACTAAAAGTCTATTCATGTTCCATAATTGTACAAAACTTCCCCTATTCCAATTAAATATATCCAAACTTTGGAGATATTTACCGGATCACAAATTTTCTTACATCATTCTAAAATAAATGGATAGCACCCAGCGTCAATTCATTTAACAAAGGCTAGCAGTGAAGGATGCCTTCTTCTATAAGAACTACCTTGGACTTGATTTGCACAAATCAGTAACCTCAAACTTGAATTTGCAGTATCATGCAGTCACGCTTACTCAAGCTTCTACAGTTCTACTATTATATTATAAATTGCAACCCCCCCCCACTTTATATACGTGACATTCTAGAACCGCATACTGATCTCAAACCCCAACACCAGTTCAAGAAATTAAGAGATTTAGCTCAGAGGTTTGGGATTGTTCAAAGAGTGTTAATAAATCTATCATGATATGTATTAAATACCATTTACCATAGCACTAGCCTCGTTATGCATCATGAGGAAGAGACTAACTGAAAGTTCATCAAACAATGGTGACTTGCAGTTTTACACTTCACAGTAAAAAAAATGGCCAAAAAGAAAAAGAAAATGTTGTTTTGTGTCAACCTCGCGACGGATTCGCTAGCAAACGATTTCCATAGGTTGCCTAAACAATCTACTTATGCAAATAATATCCACAGGTTGACTAAAATAATCTACGTACTCCAAAAATTCTTAGTCCTTATAATTAGATAAGTTTCCAACCATAACCCATGTAAAATTTCAAAATAACCAAAATCTCTAGCTAACATGTCCCCACATCCCAACTAAACCTGTAAAATGAACCAAACAGTTCGGATTCGATTCGTAATCGCTCGACTAAAAGTTCGATTCAAGCTCGACTCGAAATATAAATGATTTAAATATGAACAAATTTTCAAATTGCAATTTTCTATTGATACACGGATCATATTTCTCGAAAAGTTCAAATTGCTCGGAATCGATTCAAGATCGTGCTCGACTCGGTAGCTAAACGAGCCTCAATCAACCTTATTTTATACTCGATAAATTTTATGAACCAAATCTGAACAACTCAATACTCTGGTCGACTCAGTTCATTTACACCCCTAATCCCAACTATATCTTCTCCTTCCTACTTCCTGATATTTACTTCCAACAATTATTTCTATTCATTTCATATCCATAACATCATCTACAGAAATAGTATCTTTAACAAGAAAAATAATTAACTGACAGGAAAAACAATAAATTAATGATATATTAAATATATCAACCGACCTTCTCTGCGATATCACCTTCCCTTTTTTCTGGAGAGTGGGCTTCTCCCACAGGTATAGGAAAAGGTCTGGGAAGAGACTTCACAGTGTCCACATATTGCGACTGCAAAGCATAGAATGCAAATTATGCAATGAGACGCATTATGCAATTAGAAGAACACAATCTAAAGCTGCTCAAAAGAATTAAACCAGAGATATTGCACAACATTTAACCAAATAGCTGTATTCAAATTAACTGGACTTTTTAATACAAATTACAAAATATTGACAGCTGAATCAAGCAGTAAAATGAATTAATTTTAACTCAATAGCATAAGAAAAAGTAATAAAAACTTGAATTTGAAATTATACTCGAGGAAATTGTCATATGTGCAAATGCTAAGGTCCCAAGAAGTTCTATAAATAGAAATTTTCCACATTCATTTTGGGATGACAGAATTATTGGGAAATCGGCCACAACTATTACTCCCTAGTCCCTATTTAGCAAACAAAGGAGACTGGAAGGAATTGATCAATTGAAGGACTAGAGTGACTAATAGACAGATATCTCAGAAAATGGGAAGATACCAGTAGAATAAATGCAATAGATAAAAAATAATGGGTTAATCCCTTCAATTGTCCCTAAACTTATACCCAATTTTATGTTTGGCCCATGACCTTTTTAAATCTTCTATTCTTAGTAAAATTGCTCTGATTTAGATGGAATCCACAATCTTAAACGAAATTCACACACGTGTGAGCAGGTGTTGTGTTCTAAAAATCCCTGCCTAGGTAGGCCCCGCCTAGGCGCTAGGCCCCCCTTAGCGCCCCGCCTAGGCGCTAGGCCCCCCGGCGCCTCACCTTGGCAGCAAAAAAATTCCTCTAGGAATTAGGAAATTAGATGGGGCCTAGGCGGAGAGTTTTTTTTTATTTTAATAACTACCCAAATCAGGTCTTGATATATTTATCTTTCTAATGATTTACCATATTCATAATACAGGTTGTAATATATCAAATCACAACAAGAAGTGAACAATATCAAGTCAAAATAGATAATTTTATTATAGTTGTAATTTTTTGAACTTGTACCAACTTCAAATTATATAAATGATGATACATTTGTAATATTTAGTTTAATTGATATAATTCTTATATTTATATTTAGTTTCTTAAGTATTAATATTGAATTAAATTCTTGAAATTTTAAATTTTATTATTAATAGCAATCTTATTTATTTATGAATAAAACTAATACGTTAAAAATATGTTTGAACTTTGAACAATTGCATGTTTGTGTTTGACTTTTGACATTAGCAATATGGATATGTGTTTGAACTTTAAGCAAAGGCCTTTATTATCTTTAGTATAGATTATTTTATTTTATATTATTGTTTTGATTGGATAAATGTAAGATAAAATATTAAAATTGGCTTAAAATAAAAAATCACTCTTAGGCCCCGCCCAAGCTCCCTAGGCGCTAGGCCCCCTCGGCCGGCCACCTCCCGCCTAGCGCCTAGCGCCTTTTAGAACATTGAGCAAGTGACATATTTTGAGGCATATTATTGTCTCTCCACTTCCTCCTGCTCCTTTATATCAGTAGCATGTCAATCACCACCATCTGATGACCACCTACTCCATCACTACCCAAACAAAACTCGAGGCTATAGTCATTGGAAGTTCTAGCATGGTTACCCCCCACCATACACCGTTTACATTTCCATCATGCCACCAAACAAACATTTGTTGCTATCCAACAGCCATCAAACAAACATCTGTTGCCATCCAATAACCCGTCTATTAAAAATATAGCCCAACAATACCCAGTCGTCGCCTCAATTAGAAAGCCCCATCCACCATCTCGCTGAAGCCCTAGCCCAACGCCGCCACAATTTACTATCACCGCTATTGTATCTATCTAATCAACAAAACAACTCAGAAAGTTCTGTTCCGATTCATAATCATCTCCTCTCAAACACACACCAACAGCCACGCTTAGCCATTCATTGGTAATCATGCAAAAACCGCCGATCTACAAGCTAACACCACCAAATAACCCATCGTGCCCAACTTGTTCGCCAGAAAAAGGAAGAAGTAAGAAAAAAAAGAAAAAGAAAAGGGAAGAAGAAAACAAAAAGAAGAGGCAGTAGATCTGCCGTCATGCTGCATATAAACAAAGAAAAGGAAAAAAGAAAGTAAGAAAAGAAGAAGAGTTGCCTCTTCGCCATCGTGCCGCCGCGTTGTGCCTCTATGTCGCGCACCTTGGTGGTGCTACCCTTGCCATTATCCAACAGATCTATCTCTGTTTTCCAATGTTGCAATGTGATTAAAATGATTAGTGTAAAAAAGATCAATATTCTAAAAGGCGGCAGGACGGAGGCGGGCGGCCAGGGGGCCTAGCGCCTAGGGGGTCTGGGCAGGGCCTAGGCGGGATTTTTTATTTTAAATATTAATGTTTTATCTTATATTTATCCAAACAAAACAATAATATAAAGCAAAACAATCTATAATAAAGATAATAAAGGTGTTTGCTTAAAGTTCAAACACATATCCATATTGCTAATGTCAAAGTTCAAACACAAACATGCAATTGTTCAAAGTTCAAACATATTTTTAACGTATTAGTTTTATTCATAAATGAGGATTGCTATTAAATAATAAATTTTAAAATTTCAAGAATTTAATTCAATATTAAACTTAAGAAACTAAACATAAATTTAAGAATTATATTGAATTAAACTAAATAGTACAAATGTATCAGCATTTATATAATTTGAAGTTGGTACAAGTTCAAAAAATTACAACTATAATAAAATTATCCATTTTGCCTTTATATTGTTCACTTCTTGTTGTGATTTGATATGCTACAACCTGTATTATGAATATGGTAAATGGTAAATTATTAGAAAAATAAATATAGCAAAATCTGGTTTGAGTAGTTATTAAAATTAAAAAAACATCTTTGCCTAGACCCCACCTAATTTTCTGGAGGGATTTTTTTACCGTCTTGGGCCTAGGTGAGGTGTCAGGTTGGCCTAGCGCCTCGCCTAGGCGGACCTAGGCGGGGATTTTTAGAACACTGAAAAAGATTTATGTTGAATATCTATTATACCCCCTTAGCATTCATTAGTTAACGCTCCATTAATAAAATTTGAAATTCCGTGTAAATTATAACAATTTTACCAAGTTTAAAAGATTTAAAAAGTTTGTGGACCAAACGCATGGAAAAAATATTTTAACGATCAAACATGAAATTGAAATTGACAATAAGTTCAGAGACTGAAGAGATTAGTCCAAAAATAATCAAGCCTTGTTAGCGACCTATTATTCTTCCCTAAGTTGTCAGAGACCTTTCTATTGTCCAAGTTCAAAGGCCAAACCATTGGTTGGCACTCAAAGCAACTATGATATTTTTGAAAGGGTAAAACCCGTCATCAAAACAAAGAATTGTATGCAGCATCATACTCACTTCTTTAACTAAATAATTCTTAATTTGCTTGGAGAATCTGCTGTTTAACTTGTGTCTGGAAGGTTTTTAGCAACCTTTTGCTTCATAACTTTGTTGATCTGAGGAAAAATTATAATGGATCTTATTTGCACATAGTTTATCCTTCAATTTCAAGTACAACAAAAAAATGTATGATCTTTTCGTGCTTAACTGCCGAATCATTTTACCACACACACAGACACACAGATAAGAACACACACAACCATATATTGTTTTCCAAATAACACTACAGAAATGGTGATATTAATGACAACTTATAACTGATTTTGAAGTTTTATTTTTATTTTTTTAAAGTTAAAAACTGATGTTGAAGAACAAATACCGTTAAAATTAGCAAAAGCGAAGAAAAGTCTGAAATTTTAGCATAGACAATCCCCAATAATTTGATTTTAATTGCAAAATTTGTAGATAACAACATGACTTACTTCCTTGTGCTTGAACCAAGATCAATGTTACTTTTGGTTCGTGAAACAAATATGTGAACGCGGTACACTACATAGGCTAAAACGTGATATGCGGGGTACATCCATACAGTAAGGAATTTTCTTAGAAACTAAATGTAATAAAGTTCAATTTCAAAGAATAATTTTAGTTACATCCAGAAGTTGATCGTTTAAGAAATTGTTTACAGTAATGTGATGTTTAAGCATCCAATACAAAGTTACAATATTAAAAAGTATACATATTTTTGCAATCAGAGGTATGAAATAAACAAGTATTTGGGTCTAAAATAGACTTCGCGAAAGTAAGAGTACCATATTTGAGAACAAAAGTACGAATCGCAATTTTTTTGGTCAATAGAGTATCTGAAACTCTGATCAAGACTATTATAAAGATTCTTTGAATAACAATCTACTTTTGCAAAAAACTAAATGCTTATTGCTTCATCAAAAAGAGTGTTGTAAGAGACGGGAGTTGAGAAGGGCTGTAAGGGTAATAACTTAATATATTATGTTTTTAATTATTTTTGAAGGAAATAGAAATGATACTGTGTCCCCGAGGGGCAGAGAACCAGTCACTGACTTGCAGTCCGGGTAAATTACGAAGGATTAAGTTACATATAAATAATAACGAACTATTCAATGAAATATGAGTAAAAAGCTTTTAGTTATATGCACAATTCATATGAAAGCAGTCACTGACATTGCTCCTGCAGTCCAGGTACATTAAAGAAAGATTGAATTAAGTTGCACGCAAAAAAACTAAGCAACTCATCACTAATATTGGCTATAAGATTTTAAGAATACTTTCTTGCTGTTATATGTGGTAGTCATATACACTATTCAGATCCAAGCAGTAAACGAATACGGCACACATAATACAAAGCACAGTTCCAAGGCACAAACCTGACTTTCTTTATGAAAACCATTCCTCAACCATGATCGGCATTGGGCATAAAGAGAAGCACCATCAGATACTCTAACCTGAAAACAGAAACAAAGATATCAAATTTCTAGAAGAATACTACTTCAGGGCAAAATATGAATTCTGAAAGCAAACTTGTCAAAATTACAAAATAGCTAGATAATGAAATTTAGAGTGCGACTTATGTCAAATAGAGAAAAATTTATTAGATAGTGTTACATGAGTAATCCTAGTCAATCAGATGTTGCGAGTACAGAGGAAGTATTCCATAACGTGAAGCTTTCTTTTTGGAAACTTTTGGATAGGGCCCATAGTAAGTAGACTATTGATATGTTCAGGACTGCACCGAAAGTTTGCGCTAGGGTTAGTTGTTATACACCTGATAAAAAATAGGCAAGCTGGCATTGCAGTCTGCCTTTGGTAAGGGTATTGCCATGTATCATTATCTGTAACAACAAGGCCTATTTCTACTTAGGGTGCACAGAAAAGTTCTTATCAGCTCCAAAATTTACAAATCTTATGTACATTTAAAAAAATTGCTGCTGAAACTTCTACAAAAACAAAAAGTTATATTGCACCATATAACAAATCAAATAAATGAAAAACAATGTGTGCTCACCTTTCGATCTCTAACTGTAGCAAAACTATCATCCCTTCTTCTCTCCCTATAAACAATATAAAAAGAGAACAATCAACAATAGTACATAAATCAAGAGGATTACGAACACATAAATGAAGATAGCTGATAGAAGAAAACATATCTGATCATTACCTTATATCTTTATAACCATTACAATTGGACACTGAAGATGGAGATGCAGCAGTCTAGAACATGGAAATGCAATGTATAAGAAAACCACAAAAGTAGTTATCAGAGGTCTACAAATCTAACGATATGATTTAAAAAAATATCTCAAGAACGATACAGGCATAAGATCAACATAGTTAAGTCATCTCTACCGTCTAAAAAGTGACCAGCAAAATGGATGAAAAATGTTAAACACCACAAAAAATGTCAGTTTATGTTATTCAAGTTCTTTGGAAATTTACTCTGAATGTTCATAGCTCATGCACTAACCAAAACTGAAACAAGATTTAGAACTACAGAACAAATGTCATTTGACACAACGCATCATTTATTTCTTTTATATATCAATTTCTAATAATTGAAGGACAAAGTTAATGGCAAAACAATCCTTTTAGTCCTTGTATTTTATATCTAGTTTCATTTTAGTCCTTGTACAATTTTTTTTTCATAATTATCCTTGTACTATTTTGTAGGTGAACAATGTAGTCTTGTAGGTGTGAGGTGGATAAAAATAGCTGATGTGGCTTTCTTTTGAAAAAAAAAACTAAATGCCAAATGAGGTTTTTGAGTTGGTCAAAGTAGTCAATGGAAGTTATTTTAAACATTTCCTTATCACTATTACCCCTAACCTGTAAAAGGGAAACCTAATCCCTAAAAACCAAACATATCCTAATCCATAAAATAAATTAGTTAACTTATTTAATTAAAATAAATATCCTAGTCTCCATGATTTATGTATTGTATGTATAAAAGCAAAATCAAAGCACTTATATATCCTGGTCTCCATGACCTATGTATTGTACGTATATGTCGTATACCATGTATATAGTGATAGAACGAGAGGCGGGAGACCCAAGAACTCCTGTGAGATTATTCACCATCATCATCTCCGATTCAGATGGAAAGAACCATAAACCAACTGACAAAATCAATCGCCGATCCACTAATAAAAAGAAACCCTCGCATCAGCCTGCTGCTACCCAGCTGCTATCTAACTCAATTCACTTCCCCGATGGAGCTCCGGTGAGATTAAATATGCTTCTATTTTATTCTTGATCCGAGTCTAGATGCCTTGTGATTTATGAGGAATCAAATTTTGAGCCTGAACTGTTGTGGTTTGTGAGGAAGCAAAATGTCGACTATGAGTTGTTGTAATTTGTAATGAAACAAATACCTAGTTTGAGTTGCGAAATTTTCTTTTATTTTTCAGAATTGTGTATATGTATGTATATGTGATCTGCCTGATTTGTGTTTCGATCTGATTGTAAAGTTTTTAAGATAAGGGTTTTAAGATTTGAGCTTTGATAATATGATTTTGGAATTGTATAATTTAATTATTTTATTTAAGGGTTAGAATTTGAGGAAGGAAATAAGAAATGTGTTAAATAACCTTATTGACTATTTTGACAAATTAAACTAGACTTCGAGTAGAGGAAACAAAAGGGTCATTTTGCCCAAAGTTAATCGTTGTAGTTAATACAACAATTTATGTCCGGAAAACTAGTTGACATATCTCAGTTATACCGTATACGTATCTCGAAATTGGGAGAATGAATCAAACAATTGTTAAAAAATTGGTAAGTTTCAAACCATGGTTACCAGAAAAATCTAACACGGTAGATAATTAAGTTTTTGTAAGAACATTCCAAAATATAGTACATTTTCATTCCGTACGATCAAAATGGCAATCCAAAACTTTACTCTATTCACGCACAAGCATGATTAAAACTATACTTTACGATTTACAACTAAAAAACATCCGCTTATAGGGGTGAGCAAAAAAACTAATTTTTTTTATTTTTCGGCGAACCGGACCGGGTTCGGAAAGTTACTTTGTATGTTCAGTACATACCATACCGAACCGGGCTGGACCGATTATTTGAATAAAGGCTGGACCGGTTAATTGAATAAAGGCAAAGCCTTTTTATTTCCTAATTCTCAAATCAAAAACTCAGATCTCAGATCTTGTCTCTCACTCTCTCGTACTACTACTACTACTACTACTACTACTACTATTATTATTATTATTATTATTATTATTATTATTATTATTATTATTATTATTATTACTATTACTATTATTATTATTATTATTATCATTATTATTATTATTATTATTATTATTATTATTATTATTATTATTATTATTATTATTATTATTATTATTATTCGATGAGTTATTAAGTAAATATACATATTTTATTTTTTATTATTACTCTTTCAGTTCCACAAGAGACCCATTTGTTGATTTTCAACTAAACCGTTATTTCTGCTTGATTACTCTATTACGCCGTTATTTCTACTTGATTTTTGCGGTACACCTGATTTTTTCTCGTTATGGCAAATGCTTGCAATTACAATTCGTAACTTGTTATCGGATTGTTAACTATACGTACCAAACTGAGACATCAAGATTTCGGTAACTTGAACTCTTCTTTGAACCCTGATCTTACAAACGATTATTGATTATCAAATAAATAGAACCTAAAAACCAAGGATTTCAGAGAAGCAAAACCTAGCCAAGTCCAAACACCATCATTGATGGCTTAATCTTACTGTTAGTGCAACATGATGTAGGATAAGATTACAAGATAAGAAAGGGGGCTGGAGAAGAGTTCTTTGCTCTCAATAACTCAACTCTATTCAACTTGTGGGTGTTGTGTCTTTTAACTTTTTAAGTAAACTATGATTTTGATGATAACAAATAAGATTCGTATAGAAAAATATTAAGTTAGAACCCTCTCCATAGGTTATATTATCATAAATTATATTATAAAGTTATATCATTATTCTATATGTTATTTTATATTACTTTGTATTTTACTATATTCAATATATTTTTGCTAAGCTTTTATACATTGAAATAGTTCTTCAAAATAACATTGATAAATAATGTCAAATGGTTGGGAGGACTAATCCATGAAGAAACATTCCTAAGGCAAGGAAACTCTCTTTAGTTAGAAAAAGGATTTCATAAAATCATAAATACAGTCTAAATCTTTATAACTATTGTGTATATATATATATATATATATGTGTGTGTGTGTGTGTGTGTGTGTGTCTATAACTATCATGTTTTACATGGAAAAATATACTCCCACCGTCCACTCAATGCTCCATTTGGCCACTTCACCTGTTACTTAAGAAATCTCTTACACACACACACACACACACACATACACACATATATATATAACTAAAATATTTTACATGGTAAAACATACTCCCACTGTCCACTCAATGCTCCATTTGGCTACTTCACCTGTTACTTAAAAAATCTCTTACCATCCATCCAAGTAAGCAACATGGACATTTGAATTAGAGACCACTAGATACTTACCAAAAGACTAAAACTAAGGCACCTTTTGACGAGGCCAAAATAAGATCAAATTTGCTCAATTACATTGCCTCTCAGCCGGTTATGGTGTGTGTAGTGTTAGTAAAACTTTTATACTTAAAACTTAAATTAATTGTAACTGCTTAATTTAGAAGCAAACCACATCAAGATTTCAGCAACTTGGCCCCTTCTTTGAACCTTGATCTTACAAGTGATTATTGATTATCAAATAAATAGAACCTAAAAACCAAGGATTTCAGAGAAGCAATACCTAGCCAAGTCCCAACACCATCATTGATGGCTTAATCATACTGTTAGTACAACATGATGTAGGATAAGATTAAAAGATAAGAAAGGGGGGCTGGAGAAGAGTTCTTCGCTCTCAATAACTCAACTCTATTCAACTTGTGGGTGTTGTGTCTTTTAACTTTTTAAGTAAACTATGATTTTGATGATAACAAATACGACTCGTATAGAAAAATATTAAGTTAAAACCCTCTCCATAGATATATATCTTTATAACTATTATATATATGTGTGTGTGTATGTGTGTGTGTGTATAACTATCATGTTTTACATGGTAAAATATACTCCCACCGTCCACTCAATGCTCCATTTGGCTACTTCACCTGTTACTTAAAAAATCTCTTACAGACACACACACACACACACACACACACACACACACACACACACACACACACACATATATATATATATAACTATCATATTTTACATGGTAAAACATACTCCCACCGTCCACTCAATGCTCCATTTGGCTACTTCACCTGTTACTTAAAAAATCTCAAAAAATCTCTTACAGACACACACACACACACACACACACACACACACACACACACACATATATATATATAACTATCATATTTTACATGGTAAAACATACTCCCACCGTCCACTCAATGCTCCATGTGGCTACTTCACCTGTTACTTAAAAAATCTCTTACCATCCATCCAAGTAAGCAACATGGACATTTGAATTAGAGACCACTAGATACTTACCAAAAGACTAAAACTAAGGCACCTTTTGACGAGGCCATAATAAGATCAAATTTGCTCAATTACATTGCCTCTCAGCCGGTCATGGTGTGTGTAGCGTTAGTAAAACTTTTATACTTAAAACATAAATTAATTATAGCTGCTTAATTTAGAAGCAAACCACATCAAGATTTTGGCAACTTGGCCCCTTCTTTGAACCCTGATCTTACAAGTGATTATTGATTATCAAATAAATAGAACCTAAAAACCAAGGATTTCAGAGAAGCAAAACCTAGCCCAAATCCAAACACCATCATTGATGGCTTAATCTTACTGTTAGTGCAACATGATGTACGATAAGATTACAAGATAAGAAAGGGGGGCTGGAGAAGAGTTCTTTGCTCTCAATAACTCAACTCTATTCAACTTGTGGGTGTTGTGTCTTTTAACTTTTTAAGTAAACTATGATTTTGATGATAACAAATAAGATTCGTATAGAAAAATATTAAGTTAGAACCCTCTCCATAGGTTATATTATCATAAATTATATTATAAAGTTATATCATTATTCTATAAGTTATTTTATATTACTTTGTACTTTTTACTATATTCAATATATTTTTACTAAGCCTTTATACATTGAAATAGTTCTTCAAAATAACATTGATAAATAATGTCAAATGGTTGGGAGGACTAATTCATGAAGAAACATTCCTAAGGCAAGGAAACTCTCTTTCGTTAGAAAAAGGATTTCATAAAATCATAAATACAGTCTAAATCTTTATAACTATTATATATATATATATATGTGTGTGTGTGTGTGTGTGTGTGTGTATAACTATCATGTTTTACTTGGTAAAATATACTCCCACCGTCCACTCAATGCTCCATTTGGCCACTTCACCTGTTACTTAAAAAATCTCTTACACACACACACACACACATATATATATATAACTATCATATTTTACATGGTAAAACATACTCCCACCGTCCACTCAATGCTCCATTTGGCTACTTCACCTGTTACTTAAAAAATCTCTTACCATCCATCCAAGTAAGCAACATGGACATTTGAATTAGAGACCACTGGATACTTACCAAAAGACTAAAACTAAGGCACCTTTTGACGAGGCCAAAATAAGATCAAATTTGCTCAATTACGTTGCCTCTCAGCCGGTCATGGTGTGTGTAGTGTTAGTAAAACTTTTATACTTAAAACTTAAATTAATTATAGCTGCTTAATTTAGAAGCAAACCCCATCAAGATTTCGGCAACTTGGCCCCTTCTTTGAACCCTGATCTTACAAGTGTTTGTTGATTATCAAATAAATAGAACCTAAAAAACAAGGATTTCAGAGAAGCAAAACCTAGCCAAGTCCCAACACCATCATTGATGGCTTAATCTTACTGTTAGTGCAACATGATGTAGGATAAGATTAAAAGATAAGAAAGGGGGGCTGGAGAAGAGTTCTTTGCTCTCAATAACTCAACTCCATTCAACTTGTGGGTGTTGCATCTTTTAACTTTTTAAGTAAACTATGATTTTGATGATAACAAATAAGATTCTTATAGAAAAATATTAAGTTAGAACCCTCTCCATAGGTTATATTATCATAAATTATATTATAAAGTTATATCATTATTCTATATGGTGTTTTATATTACTTTGTATTTTACTATATTCAATATATTTTTACAAAGCTTTTATACATTGAAATAGTTCTTCAAAATAACATTGATAAATAATGTCAAATGGTTGGGAGGACTAATTCATGAAGAAACATTCCGAAGGCTAGAAAACTCTCTTTCATTACAAAAAGGATTTCATAAAATCATAAATACAATCTAAATCTTTATAACTATTATATATATATATATATGTGTGTGTGTGTGTGTGCGCGCGCGCGTGTATAATTATCATGTTTTACTTGGTAAAATATACTCCCACCGTCCACTCAATGCTCCATTTGGCCACTTCACCTGTTACTTAAAAAATCTCTTACACACACACACACACATATATATATATATATAACTATCATATTTTACATGGAAAAACATACTCCCACCGTCCACTCAATGCACCATTTGGCTACTTCACCTGTTACTTAAAAAATCTCTTATTATCCATCCAAGTAAGCAACATGAACATTTTAATTAGAGACCACTGGATACTTACCAAAAGACTAAAACTAAGGCACCTTTTGACGAGGCCAAAATACGATCAAATTTGCTCAATTACATTGCCTCTCATCCGGTCATGCTATGTGTAGTGTTAGTAAAACTTTTATACTTAAAAACTTAAATTAATTATAGCTGCTTAATTTAAGCAAACCACATCAACAAAACTTATTTCAAAAAGGGGTTTAAGTTTTGTATCCTAGACTTATCTGTGAAGAAAAGAGTGATCCTTTGTTCAAGAGCAAAGTCTTAGAGGGGTCAATGAATAGTTGGGTCTCTAGTGTACTTGTGAAAAGAAGAAAACACCTTTTGTTCCAAGACCGGTACTGTAGGAGCATAATCCTTAGGTTTTTCAAGTACAACTTACTTCGAGTAAAAAGTTAGAAGTTTGTCTATAAATTTGTAAAGGTTTCTCCACTTCTAGAAGGAGCATTTTACATATATTAATAGGATCTCAAATCCCGAAAAGAATCTTGAGACTGGACGTAGCAATATAAGGTGGATGTATATTGTGAACCAGATTATCTGTAAATTGGTGATATCTCTCTTTGCCTTTATCTTGCCTATTAAATATTCACGTAGTCGTCATATAATATTTAGATTAAAATAAAAAAAGAACAAGGATTTTCTAGATAGTAATGATCTATTCACCACCACATCTGCACCCCCCCCCCCCCCCTTTTTTCTCTTTTTCTAGATTGTTATTCCCTGTCAGTTGGAATTACAATAGTTATATTTTAAACGTAAGACTTAGAGAACAAGCTCACTGACATAACTTGGACTTCTCATCAGACTTGCTGACCCAAAGATCAACATTTAAAAAGTAAAAGGCCAACCCAAATGATATTCATGGCAGCCTAATTATCCGACCCAAAAGATACAATTACTAAATAACCTTGACACCTAATAACCCCTGAATACTATAAAATTACAATAATAAATTCCAAATTAATCCTAAATCTTATTATGAATACTATAAAATTACAATAATAAAATCCAAATTAATCCTAAATCTAATTATGTAATATTCTTTGACGTGCTGCTCCACATCACAATACAAGTCTTATATCTGCTTATCGAAATCATGGTACCTGACAACTAATATTTTAGAGAACCAAACTTTGTCCAATGGTTGATAACAATTTATAGGTTACAAGAGGAGTTTTGGGGAAGAGAAGTTTAATTGAAGAAATATGAGAAAATTTCCATATATCAAAGGCTACTATTGTAACAACCTGGGTCAAATGAGTACGAATCAAATCATAGCATAATAAGGTCCAATACATTGTTTGAATAATATCTATTTAGGTTATCTTAACTCACCACAAACTCACCCAAAAGGTCATGACTAAAGGTATTAATCATAGCAGCTTGAGTCCTTATATACACATCCAAGTATCCCACATGTTATGATGTAAGACTGAGGTGTTAAAAAATTCCTCACTTAAATACCTAGCATCCTTGTCCGACCGACCACATACCCACACAAGGCCCAAAAACTCTCTCTAGCCATTGTCGGATAAAACCAGCGATTTAGCCGCCTTCGTGTTCCCACCTTTGGCAACCCGATCGAATGGCCCGACCCGAGCTTTCGAGAGTCGGCTCTGATACCATATGTAACAACCTAGGTTAAATCCCGAGTCCGAATCAAATCATAGCATAAAAAGACCCAATAAGTTGTCTCAATAATATCTCCTTGGGTCATCTTAGCTCACCACATGCTCACCCAAAAGGTCATGACTGAAAGTACTAATGATAGCAGCTTGAGTCCTTATATATACATTCAAGTATCCCACATGATATGATGTGGGATTGGGTTGTTACAAACTCCCCCACTTAAATGTCTGACGTCCTCATCAGGCCGAACACATGGCCACACAAGGTCCAAAAAAAAATTCTCTCTAGTCATTGTGAGATAATACCAGTGGCATAGCCGCTTTCATATCCCCACCTCCGACAACCCAATCAGATGACCCAAGAAAATATTATTGAGGCAACGCATTGGGCCTTATTTTGCTATGATTTAATTCGAACTAAGATTTGATACAAGTTGTTACCATAGTTATCACGGCACCACGGTGAGGCATGGCGGTAACCGACCGCTCAGTATGGCGATAAGTAGTTCACATTATGCAATGTATATATTATTTATTTAACTTCACAAGTATATTGGTAATAAAATTTCATATACATTAAAACCCAAAACATAACACTATGGAGTACCATTAAAAGCACAATTATGTAAATACTTATAAATAGTAATTCAAAAATAAAACACTTGATATTTAAAAACTAATAGAAGAATTCAACAAACACCACATAGAAAATAAAGTATCAACCAACCATCACACATCACAAGTTTAATAAGTAATTAAACATTATATAGCAAGCTAAAATAATCTATAGTCTCTACACTAGTTGCTAAGCATAACTCTAAGCAAACTCATCAAAAACAAAGTCATCTCCATCTCCTCCACGAGAAGTACTCATTCAAAGGAGTAAGTGGTCTTTTTCCAAAATCATCCTCCGCGTCATCATCATTTGAAATTCTCTCTTTTTCATCATCGGAATCGGAGTCGGAGTCGGAATCCATAACTTTGATTCCCTTGAAGTTGAACCACCACCACGTTGAGAGTAGGTAATGATATCACTGGTATTAGCATGAACCCTCCTTGAATGTTTCTGACCCTCAAGCATGGTGGATGCACCAGTTGCTCTCATCATTCCATGTAAGATCCTCTCTGGGATGAACAACATTGAACTCACTATTGATTCATTCATTACCTTGATCAAAATCATCAATGGCCAGTGTTCTAAAAATCCCCGCCAAGGTCTCGCTTTAGCCCCGCCAGCGCGCTAGGCCCCCTCGCGCGCCCCGCTTAGTGCTGGGCCCCGACACCTCACCTTAGGCCCAGTGCAAAAAATCCTTCTAGAAAATTAAAGTGGTCTAAAGCGAGAGTTTTTTATTTTAATAACTACTCAAACCAGATCTTGATATATTTATTATTTTAATGATTTACCATATTCATAATACGATTATAGCATATCAAATCACAACAACAAGAAGTGAACCATATCAAGTCAAAATGGATAATTTTATTATAGTTGTAATTTTTTTGAACTTGTACTAACTTTAAATTATATAAATGATGATACATTTGTAATATTTAGTTTAATTCAATATAATTCTTAAATTTATGTTTAGTTTCTTAAGTTTTAATATTGAATTAAATTCTTGAAATTTTAAATTTTATTATTTAATAGCAATATTGTTTATGAATAAAATTAATACGTTAAAAATATGTTTGAACTTTGAACAATTGCATATTTGTGTTTGAACTTTGACATTAACAATATGAATATGTGTTTGAACTTTAAGCAAATGTCTTTATTATCTTTATCATAGGTTGTTTTGCTCTATATTATTGTTTTGTTTGGATAAATGTAAGATAAAATATTATAATTGGCTTAAAATAAAAATCCCGCCTAGTCCCCGCCTGAGTTCTGCTCTAGGCCCCCCCAAAGCGCTAGGCACACTAGGCACTAGGCCCCCCCTCCCGCGCCCGCTTCACGCTTAATACTTTTAGAACATTGTCAATGGCTAATGGATCAAAAAAATTCAAGTTCACGCCTCTTTTGGAAGCTTGAAATGATCTTTTGATTTTATTTGACATACACCAAGTCTCTCAATCGTTTGTGTTCCAATCTATTCTTCTTCTTGGTATGAATCTAAAATAAAATAAATAAAACAAAAAATAATAATATTAATGATAAAATTTTAAGTATGTAAAAAATAGTTAGTACTAGTAATGGCTTGTTACTTTTAAACGAACAATAGAAAGTTCTTACAAACTCATATGTACTCCAATTGCGCTCACAACCGGAAGAAGAACAGCAAAGGCCAAGAATTCTTTTTGCAAACTCAATAGTCCGCCCTCCAAAAGCGCTCCACCAATCAACTAGCAAATATTTAAAGCAAATATAAATATCTTTAAAAGGATGAAAAAGAAGAATGTATATAATTATAATTTATATTTTATATCTGTATGTATATTTAATATACTAACAAGGATTCTTTGATTTTTGTTGTCTAATTGTCATTTCTCTTGTAAAAGTATCTCGAGAAGCATCATAATTATCGGCTAGATTGATTATCTTGTCTAACAAATCTAGCTCGGGCACCATTTTTGCTAGAACGTCATTGAAGTCTTCTCGTAGCTTGTAATCTAAATCCAACTGTTCCTCTTTGATATCAAAGTACTTGCTCGGATTAAAAAACAACGTAGCCCCATATAGACTTTTCTTGTTATCAAATGAATCTTTTATCTTTTTCCTCGCACACTCCATCGCATCGAAAACTTCTGGCATAGCAGGCTTCTCATCACCATAGACTACAAGAAGTGGTTGTGATCTCTAATGCAATCCTCAACAACATCCAAAAATGTAGTTGAAATTACAGTATCACAAATTTTCTTCCTCACTTCGGTAGCCGACAACTTAGATTGTCCAATCCTCACTTATAAACAAATGCTTCAATGCATCTCTATACTTGTATAAACTCTGCAAGGTAAGGAAAGTTGTAGCAAATCTAGTAACTCCGGGTCTCACAAGATCTCTCTCATTTGTTTTTTCCCTCGTCGCATCAAGAAAACGACCATGCCTGTAAATGAATGTTGTGATTCTTCTTGCATTTGTGATTGTGGGTTGGAATTGCTTCAGCTTGCCTATGTCCTCTAACATAAAGTCAAGGCAGTGAACGGCGCAAAGTGTCCAAAATAGTGTAGGCCTGCTCTTCATTAGTATATGTCATGTTGCCTTGTAATTAGAGGCATTGTCCATGGCAACCTGAACAACATACTCAGGGATCTTACTATCAAGGAGATTTGCCAACATTGTGGCATGTTGCGACTGACTGGAGGCATCAACAGAACCCATGAAGTAAGTCCCCTCTGAACTATTAACAAGAAAATTCAACAAGTGTTTTCCCCTTCTATCTGTCCAACCATCCAACATGAGTGTGCAGCCATATTGTTTCTAAGAAACTTCATGTTTCTCTTTTAACTCATCGGTTTGCTTCTTTGCCTTCTCAAGTAAAGGCACCCTCAACTCATGATACGTTGGAGGCTTTAAACCCGGCCCATATTGCCCTATGGACTCAATACTTACCATTGTTCTAAAAATCTCTGCCTAGGCTCTAGGCCCCCCCTTGGTGTCCCGCCTACGCGCTAGGCCCCCCAGGCGCCTCACCTAGGTCCCCCAGGCGCCTCACCTAGGTCCAAGGCGGCAAAATAATCCCTCCAGGAAATTAGGTGGGGCCTAGGCAGAGTCTATGCAGAGAGATTTTTTTTATTTTAATAACTACCCAAACCAAATCTTGATATATTTATTTTTTTTAATGATTTACCATATTCATAATACTGAGTCAGAAAGATATCAAATCACAACAAGTGAACAACATCAAGTTAAAATGGATAATTTTATTATAGTTGTAATTTTTTGAACTCCTAACCAACTTCAAATTATATAAATGATGATACATTTGTAATATTTAGTTTAATTCAATATAATTCTTAAATTTATGTTTAGTTTCTTAAGTTTTAATATGAAATTAAATTCTTGAAATTATAAATTTAATTATTTAATAGCAATCTTGTTTATAAATCTATAAATAAAACTAATACGTTAAAAATATGTTTGAACTTTGAACAATTACATGTTAGTTTTTGAACTTTGACATTAGTAGCAATATGGATGTGTTTAAACTTTAAGCAAAGGTCTTTATTATCTTTATTATAAATTATTTTGCTTTATATTATTGTTTTGTTTGGATAAATATAAGTTAAAATATTAAAATTGACTTACAATAAAAAATAGAAAAAGTTAGCAATGTGCATATGAACTCTCTTTTTCTTTCGGTATCCTCAAAAGATTTTCAATGGTCATTTGGCTCAAACGCTTGTTATGCCTCTTCTCTACAACTTCTTCGGGAGTCTTCCTTAGAAGTGATTCGACTGTCTTTGTCGGAGCTTTTGGTTGTGGCTTTTGAAATTGAAAAGCAACTTTCTTCCGTTTGGAAGCGATCCAAGAACTTAGAATAGTGTTAGGGGAAGCATTGGAAGCCATGCTTGGCTTGTTGTACTTCCATTACATCATCGTCATCATCCATCTCAATTGGCTTGTTCCTCTTTTTACTATTCAAAGTCGCTTGTATATCCCTCATAATTTCGATGGATGTTTTAGGGCACTTTTCTATATCTCCAAAATTTCCTGCTAGATGTTGTTTGAGGCTCTTTATTCCCGAATGGCTTTTCTTCCTATTTCCTTATTACTCATATTTGGCCAATATCCATATTTTTGACCCGGATAGTTTGATTTGGCCTTTCTTTTAGGGTCCTTGGTTATATCATAACTATCAGCTCCTGAACTTTCTGCCATTTTATTTTTTAGTTTCTACACAATACAACCAAGCAAAAAATATAAGATATTGATCCAAATATTCTTTCATTCATTAAAAGTAAATCTTTCTCCTCTATACGAATTAAGTTTAATGCTCAAATTAATTTTTCTTTATATATGTATATATTAATTATATTTGACACTCAAAAACTCGGTTCAGGTCATTCAATCGAATTTCCGGAGATGGGAACACGAAGGCAGCTAGGCCGCTGGTATTATCTCACAATGGCTAGAGAGATAATGTTCTTGGGCCTTCTGTGGTAATGTGTTCGGCTTGACGAGGACACCAGATATTTTAAGAGAGTTTATAACACCCCAGTCCCACATCGTAACATGTAGGATACTTGGATATGTATTTAAGGACTCAAGTTATTATCATCAATACCTTCAGTCATAGCCTTTTGGGTAAATTTGTGGCGGACTAAGATGAGCCAAAGAGATATAATTGAGACAGTGCATTGGGCCTTATTATGTTATGATTTGATTCGGACTCAAGATTTGACCCAGGTTACAATTGCATAGCTTGGTATTCTGTTCTTTTGAAAAGAAAATATTAGCACATTGATGGATCATTGGAATTTTACTCTTTTGAAAAGTACAACTGCCAACATGTTTATTTACTAGGCTAACTAGCATCTACTTGTTGGAAATTGACATCATGGAACAGCAACGTAAAGAAAACTCATTAGTCATGACCAACACAAAAACATTTCTAATTGATATAGTGGAATTATTTTAATTTCCCAGTCTTTTATATCACACCAAAACATTATCAACAAATTTCCATGAAATACACATTTTTTGTTACTCCTTACAAGAAACAAAAGGTCATTCCTATCTTTTGAATCTCAATTAGTTTTAAATTAAACAGAACTTGTAGGCTCCTCACAGTAATCTTCCCAATAGTTGAGTACTTGAGTGCCTTAAACTTTGATGAGTAAAGAGAGAATATTAGATAATTAAAGGCCTTCCATTCATGATAAGAACAAAGGACCATTGCTTCGTTCTTAATTTGTTATCAATCTTAAATCTGAATTTGGAGTACCAATTTCCCCAACATTCAACCCATGGTTTTGAGACTAGTATTTGGACTAAAAATCAAGAAATAAATAGCAAAGCCAAGATCATTTATATCTCACATAAAGATTTAAAAATGTGAAATCACATCTTACAACATTTCAACAATGACAACCTAACACAAGTCTAAGGAGAAATAATATTTGAACTTATGAAGAAATTTATTAAATAGATTAGATAACAACGTATAGGTTCATTTTATATAACAAAAAAGTTAGAAACAGGGACGGAGCCACCTAGTAATTGAAGGGGGCCATGCCCCCCCTACAATTGTGAGGATTTGTGAGGATTAAATTTATAAGGCCCACTTACAATTTTTTAAGTACTAAATCAAAAGGCCCACCTCCATTTCAGCCCCTTTTCATTTCATATCAGTTCATTACTTCATTTCCTCCACCATTTGCCCATTTCGGTTCTCTTCTGCGAGTCTGCAGGGATGGAGCCACCTAGTAATTGCAGGGGGCCATGGCCCCCCAAGATTTAAAAAAAATTTAAGTACTAAGCCCACCTACAATTGTGAGGATTTGTGAGGATTAAATTTATAAGGCCCACTTACAATTTTTTAAGTACTAAATCAGAAGGCCCACCTCCATTTCAGCCCCTTTTCATTTCATATCAGTTCATTACTTCATTTCCTCCGCCATTTGCCCATTTCGGTTCTCTTCTGCAAGTCTGCGAGTGGCGACTGCGGTTCTGCCCTAGCCCTAACATAGTACCATTCGTCGCTGCACTTCAGCAGTTCAGTACATCAAAAAAAGGTTGCTTTCCTTTCTTCTTCAGTGCTTCCGTGTATTTCTTGTGTATTTCTTTTCTCCTTTCTTAATTTCTCTTGCATTGTCTAAGCTTGTGCAAGTATCAATAACTGAATCCATGATCTTTTCAAAAAAAAAAAATTGAAAAAATAAGACTTTTTTTAAGCTATTGCTTATTTATTACTAGTCTTTCCTTAAGACTTTTTTCATTTAGTAATTATAATTATACAATGTTTTGATTTAAAATTATCTTCAACGTTCCAGACTTCAATGTTTTGATTTAAAATTATTACCTGTTCAATGTTATCTTAATGTTAAAATTATACAATGTTTTGATTTTTAAAATTTTTAATTGCAATTTAGCTCCTCCATTGAAATTGGTTGATTTGCTTGGAGTTAATAAAGGAAACCTTGGTGATTCATTAGTTTTGGTGGAGACCCTTGCTCTGTTGCTCAGTAGATTTGTAATTGTATAAAAGGTACTAATTTCTCTCTTCTTGAGTTCTTTCTCTAATTAATTTGTGTAGCTGTTCTTTGAATCGGATTTGTTTATGTGAATCAGATTTATATTTGATCTATATTTAACAGTCACAATTCGATCTATATTTGTTTATGTGAATCAAATTTTTCATTGTGTATTTGCGTTTATAATATTGATGATAGTGTAGTTAATTGAATTTTTTGTTTTTTGTTTTAGAGTAATGAGAAAATCACATACTATTGATTCATTTTTCAAGAGAAAGCAATCAAATCATGTTGACACATCTTTGCTTACCCCTGAGCCTAATGTTCAAACAAATCTTCCTATCCCTGAACAAGAACAACGTTCTCTAAAATCACCAAGAATTGAAGGTAAAGAATGGGATATTAATTATTTGGAGCGTGATCTTGGAAAATGTATCGAAATATGTAAATGTCCCGGTGATCTACTTGATAAAGTTCGACGAGCTTACATCAATTACGGTCCATATCAATGCATTATTCCTGAGTACCCTTTTTCTGGATCTAAAAAGCATCCTCGCCGCTTTCAATCATCATGGTTCAAGGTATTTCCATCTTGGTTAGAGTATTCCTCTTCAAAGGATGCCACACTTTGTCTACCTTGCTATCTCTTTAACAAAGAAGGTGCACAACATGGGCAAAGTAGTTTTTCAAAAGATGGATTTAATAGTTGGAAGAAAATAAGGGATGGGAAAAATTGTGCATTTTTGAATCATGTGGGAAAAGATCCAAATTCATTACATAAAATTGCTCAAAAATCGTGCGATGATCTAATGAATCAATCACAACATATTCAAAAAGTTATTGAGAAACAAACTTCTGAACAACGTGCAAACAATCGATTGCGACTTAAAGCCTCAATTGATTCAGTTCGCTATCTTACACTCCAAGGTATGGCTTTAAGAGGTCATGATGAAAGGAAAAGTTCCATCAATCGTGGTAATTTTCTTGAATTAATAAGCCTTTTTGCTGAGTATAATGAAAATGTTGCATATGTCAGTGTTAGAAAGGGCTCCTCAAAATGCCTCATATACGTCACCCCAAGTCCAAAAAGAGATTTTACTTGTTTACTCAATGAAAATTAGAAAGGCAATTTGCGAGGAAATCGGTGATGCAAAATTTTGTATTCTTGTTGATGAAGCTCGAGACCAGTCAAAAAGGGAGCAAATGGCTATTGTTATTAGATTTGTTGATAAAGATGGTTTTATTCGGGAGCGCTTTTTTGGTCTCATACATGTATCAGATACGAAGGCGCTAACTCTAAAGAACGAGATATTTTCTACTCTTTCCCGTTATATCTTAACTTTCATAATATTCGAGGTCAAGGATACGACGGAGCAAGTAATATGCGAGGTGAATGAAAAGGGTTACAAGCTCTAGTTGCTAATGAATGTCCGTATGCATATTATGTCCATTGTTTTGCTCATCGTTTACAATTGGCATTAGTTGCAACATCTAGAGAAGTTAATTTTGTACATCAATTTTTTTCAAAATTGAGTTTTATTATAAATATTGTGGGCGTTTCTTGTAAACGTAACGATTAATTGAAAACTGCCCAATTATCCGATATTGCTCATTTGATTTCCATTGAAGAGCTTGAGACTGAGACAGGAATGAATCAGATTGGTACTTTACAAAGGGCTGGAGATACACGATGGGGTTCTCACTTAAGGTCTCTTTCTAGCTTGATAAAGATGTTTAGTGCAACTTGTCAGGTTTTATTGAACATCATCGATGATGGAACTTGGGATTAACGTGGAGATGCTGATTCGGCTTACACTTCTTTGACTTCTTTTGAGTTTGTGTTCATCTTGCATCTTATGAAAGCAATTATGGAAATCACTGATATGCTTTCTCAAGCTTTGCAAAGAAAATCTCAAGATATTTTAAATGCTATGTACCTTGTGAAAACCACAAAGAAACTTATTCAGAAGTTGAGAGAAGATGGATGTGATACTTTCATAGTGAAGGTGAAGTCTTTTTGTGAACGACATACAATAGATGTGCCAGATTTAGATGCTTTATATGTTGAGAGAAGAGGTCGAGCTCGACATCAACAAGATAAATTTACAGTGATTGAGCATTATCGGATTGATATATTTGCAGCTATAATAGACTCTCAGTTACAAGAGTTAAACAATAGGTTTAGTGAGCATGCGATGAAGTTACTTGTTCTAAGCTCTACATTGGATCCGCAAAATGGGCATACGTCTTTCAATATTGATGATATTTGTAAGCTTGTAGATGAATTTTATCCCAAAGACTTCACAGAGCATGAGAAAGAGGACTTAAGGATACAATTGCAGCATTACGAGTTTGATGTACTCCAACATCAAGAATTTCAAAAGTTATCCACTATTTCGATCTCTCACGATGGTTGGTGAAAACTAGAAAGTCAACAATCAATCCACTAATCGATGGATCGATCAGTTTGTTTCTAACTCTTCCTGTTTACTGCAACTACAGAACGTGCATTTTTCGCCATGAGTCGTATCGTCATCTGAACTTGAAACAAGATGGAGGATGAATATCTTACAAATTCTCTTATTGTCTACATTGAAAAGAAATTGCGAAATGATTCAAGATGTAATCAATCATAGATGGATTTTGTGATTTGAAAGAACGTCGAGTGCAATTAAACAAAGCTTTGATATGTTCTAAAAGACTTTTTTGTTATGTTTTGTTGTTTTGTCAAAGCAAATTCTATTCCTACATACGTATGACCCAGAGGCGAAGCGGAGGGGCACATGCCCCCACCTAATTTTCACCTCTTCATATATATATATATATATATATATATATATATATATATATATACACCACTCTTATTAATATATTCACAAATTTAAGGTTATATTAGTACACTTATTATGCTATTGAAAAAATAATATACTACTATATTGTTAAAATAAAATACTACTATAAGAATTTAGGTATTTTATTAATTAAAAACAGAGAGAGTTGAGCTTACTAAAAATTGTAAAAGATTTATGAGTTTTTATAATTTACTCGAATTTTTCAAGAAAAAAAACAATGCCTATAAAATATTAGTAGTAGTATAAAATTCGAGATAAACATCATTATATTTATTCTCTCAATAATGTCGCCAACTGTTGCGGAACAATCCACCAGTCACTTAATCAAATTTAAACATTTTAAAGTATATTAAAATGGTTATCTATCATATTAACAAGATAAGAGCATATTCTTTTTTTCGATTACATAATAATAGTGTACTAATATAACTGTAGTACTCTACTTATTTTGTTTTACTAAGCCTTAAAATTTGTGAATATATTAATATTATTGATATATGATATTTTGTAACTATTAAAAATGAGGCTATCATGCAACAATTTTAAGTAAGAAAACCTCAAAAAATGCTATTGTAAACAATATTTGAGAATTATTTAATTTTGTGATTCATTTTATTAAATTTTTATTCTTAAACAAATTTTTTTTCGACTTTGACCCCACTAAACTTTCAGGCCGGATCCGCCCCTATATTCCTATATTATTTTTGTTTTAGTAAAAATATGTTTTGTAATGGTGGACGAATATATATTTTTTGGCCCCCCAAGACTAAATCCTGGCTCCGTCCCTGCTTAGAAAACATCATATACGCAAATTTATATAGCAAGAAAGTTTTTCAATTTGAACCTTGATCTAAATTGAAGTAGTCTAATAGTAGAAAGTAAAATAAGCACAAAATTCAAAACACAAATTTAAGCATCTCAATTGAGGTAATAATAAACCACTCATCACAAAAGAAACACGGTTAAAGTAACCAAAAAATTATTAATTAAAAAAAAAATCAAACCTTTGGGTGTGTGGAAATTGGAATGTCTTTAACCACACCTCCAGTAGAACTAATAAGACTGTGTGGCAAATGGGTCGGCCGGATCAAGTGAGCTGGTTGAGACCCATACGGAACCCGACCCGGATTGGGAGCACATGGGCGTGGCGGGAAGCCGCCAGGGTTGGTCATGACGACTGGCTGATCGGAGGCGGTGGTGGGTTTAGGGAGGTATCCTCGGCCGGAGGTGGCCGGATGGTAGAGAATCCCTCGATCAGCCGGCGGTTGCCGATTCAGGGATTGTACGTGTTGGAGCCTTGGGGCAACGGTGGCATAATCTGGGTGGCGAGAGTGGAATGCGGCTGTGGTTGTGGTTGTCGCGGTGGCGGTGGTGGGGAAGTGGGGATAGATTGGGGTTTTGTTACCGGATGGTGGGGGTGGATTAGAGAAAAGACGAGGGGCGGTGGAGGAGGGAGGATTTGGTGGGGAAGAAGAGGACATAGCCATGGTGGCGGGTAATTTTGGGTTTGAGAGGTATTTTATTTAATTGTATGTTTGTTTTGAAAAATCATATAAGTTGCCTACTTCAATTCCAGGTTTTAAAATTGATAGCGCAAATTGCAAACCAAAAACTGAAACCGACGATATCCATGATTTTTGTTGCGACCAAATGTGATTGTTGTATTAAATGAATATGGATATCTAAATCTATATTTACTAGTTCACCCTAATAAATCATAAATCATCTGGGACATCTAAAAATTTAGGATAAATTTCACCATTCGTGTATTGTATTATTAGAGACACGGAACACAACTATTAACTAAATAATGGATATTTTCACGTGCCATCCTCCCGCCCCTCAAGTCTCAAATAAGAATTAATAATGTAAAAATATCAAATAAAAATAGTGCTCCTCTGAATATATTTCGATTATATCAAATAAAAACAGTGCTCCTTTGAATATATTTCAATTTTTCATTTTTTTTAGTTTTAAGAAATCTTTCGAATTTAATTTCTATTGATTATAGTTTCGTGCTAATGAATTTTCGAAGAAAAGAAAAAAGAAACTCCATTTCTTTCAAAAATTAATTTATTTGAGTTTGATTTAAATAAAGTTATGAAACTTTAAAATGTTAAATCATGATTTTTATTTATTTATTTTTTAAAATATCAATTTGTACTTAGTTTATAATTGACACGTGTAATTTATAGAACCATATCAATAAAGGGTAATAATATAATAAATTCGCTTACGGAATATTTTGGAAACATATCCCATTAAGGGTATAAATCTCATAAAGCTTGATCAGTTAAGGATTGCCAACCTTGAAGGTCTTTAAATTCATATAGGATTCTAAATTCTAACTCGTGAAGAAGAGGACTTTCATGTTATAAATAAGAGATTTTTTCGCAAAATTTAAGGTACGCAACTTCTTACTTTCATAATAATTTTCTCTCCTCGTATCAGCGTTCCGACTTAATCATCGGAGAGTCCTCCCGAAAGAACCCCAACTCTGGTGGACTTTTTACAGGTTTTTCGACGAGATCAAGACGGTCAAACAGTGGTCAAAGTTCATGGGTTGACCAAAACCTTAATTTGGAGCTGAGTGACGCATTAGATTAGCACTGTCTGTGGGAAGACAACAAAAAGTTGCCTTTTTTTATAAACCAGACAATCAACATGGTGCATACTCACGCTAGCACACGGGGTCTCAACCCTCCACATCATCCACATCCTAACAATCAAGAACAAGTATCACAATCTACTCAGCCCTCTCACCATCCTCCTCCACCCTTTCATATCTATGAAGAACATGTCCGCACTCATTGCGAACTATATAATGTACACTCCCATCGTCCACTCCAAGTATATACTATATCTATGAAGAACATGGCTGCTTAATATATGGGTGGTCCGCATGCGGATCACCTTTAGTGATGAACAAAACAGTCGCTAAACCCGTCGACATAGGGTATGAACCGGGCTATAGTGACGGTTTTGGGCTATGGCGACGGTTCAAACCCTATGGTGACGGGTTTAGTGACAACTTTGTCTGTCACTAAAGATGGTCCGCATGCGGACCACCCGCATAGGAAGCTCGTTGTTTATATATACAGTCTGTTTCGGGTGCATACCCATTTATTTTACATACCCTGCTCACCACCTTTAGCTACGGATCGAGCGACGATATGGTCCGTCGCTATAGAACAGATAAACGGTTGATATGTTATGGCGACGGTTCGACGCGTTTCTAAAAGCTAAGACTACCGTTCTCTAATATACGCGACAGACCGAACCGTCGCCTGGTCCATCACTAAAAGTGGTGAGCAAGGTATGTTAAATAAAGGGGTATGCATTTGATCCTCTTCGTGTATATATATATATATAACTCCAAAGATATAAATGGAGAGGATTATTCACATGTTTATTATATCCAGATAATAAAACCATGTGGATATCCACCGGGTCAACCGCTCCATGGGCGCACAGGTTTGGATCTAATAACCAACATCTCCCACTCACCTATGGCGAGGAAGACGTTGTTATCATATAAGCTAATAAAGTCTAAATGTGTAGGCTGAAAATTTTGTTTAGTTACCGAATCGTGCGACCACTGAGTTTACCTGCAATGCGTGAGCTCTAAATTTAACCCGTTAGGGCCAAAATAGAGACATCAACCATTTTAACAAAATATGTAATGTGGGAGCCGTCAAGCTAAACTGGTTAAGGTTTGCATTAAAGCTATAACCTCTCAAACTCAGAGTACCCCGGACTAACTTCAATCTTCACTTAGTTAAGTATCTCTGATCCCCTCAAAGTGGCGTACTTAACACCTTTAGGCCTTTTTCTATTTTGCATCTCACTTATTACTATATCGTTTCCAAAAATGTCATAGTTGTGACGACCCCAAAATTGGAACTAACTAAATCCATAATCGGGACCAATTAAATCCCGATATTGTGCGTTAACAACTATATTGTTCTCGTTATCAATAGTATAATTGATAAATTTACGAATAATTTAAAACTTTTCTTCCTGTCTTTCTTGCGTTCGTCGAATCGCAACTTTTATGATCCCCTGTATTAGCATAGTAATTGAGTTATGAAATGTTTGCAAGATTAAGGATAATTCAAAGAAAGATTATTTGTTATCTGGACAATAAGAAAAAGAAGGCGAACAATGGAATAATGTTTTCTTTATTTGAAATAAAACATATATGGTATTAGGAGCATGATGTAAAAAATATAATGTAAACTGTAAAATGTTTAATGAATGGGAATGTTTATTTTGAAATGAGAACATATTGTAGTGATTGGTTGTACGTAAAAATTATACAGGTAAATTCTATTTATTTTGATCAAGGAATCATAAAATCTATATGATTCTGACAAATATGTAATCGTGAAGGTTGCGATTCACGGAATGCAAGAAAGAAAGAAAAATAGAAAATTTTTTAATTATTCGCATTTTTAGCTATTATATGATGATGTGAAACTGAATCAAAAGAGTATTTAACGCACAAGGTCGGGATTAAGTTAGTCCTGATTTTGGATTAAGTTGGTCCCGATTTTGGGGTCGTAACAATAGTTGTCGACAATAAGTGCAGAACATGGTGAAATTAAGTTATCTTCCCTTTGCCTTAATGTTACTCGAATCTGAATCAACTGCTTTCCCAGAATCACCCCATATAGTCTCATAGTCCGAACTTTAGGAACTGAAACCAAAGTAGCAACATTAATTCATCTCTTTGTAATATAGTCAAAGATCACAAAGAGTACTTAATTAAAGGATCAAGGAATACCTTATCCTTTAAAGGACAACACATAGTGAGAAAATATGGATTCATTTTCTCACCTCCTTTATTTTTTCATTAAACTCATGTTATATTATCACAACGTACTAATTAAATAGTCTTGTTGTGTGAACTTCAATCTAGTCACTCCTTGAGTGCCTAACTTCAAACTTTCAAATTGCTCACTTTTTGAAGTGTTATTTTTGAAATTTTAGGTCCATATAACATGTCACAGTAGACAATCTCACTATTGTGAGCATATGTCATATAGTCATACCGTGTGGATCTTAGTTCAGTCACTCCTCTAGTGCCCAACTCAATTCTTGAATTGCTCATTTCTTTAAGAGCCAACTCTAAGATTTTGCATCCGGTTATTTACCACGTTAATATGGATAGTGGGACTTACCATATTCGGTTAAACACACTTAAGCTCGCTCATCTTGGTTCTAACCAAGGCGATATATTAAAAATATCATTTTTCACACTACTAAGTGCTAATTGACCGCTATCCAAAGCAAAAATTAAATGAAATATCTCATTTTCGCTCGCTTTTCAGTGCCAATTGATTGTTATTTAAAACATTAATTGCTCGATATCCAAAGCGCCAAAGGTGATTGCTCGTGTATGAGAGCCAATCAACCTGTTAGACATATAATTCTAGAATACAAATATAATATGTAATTATTGTTAATAACTGGTGAACTCAATTTATCATATGCCAATAAAGACAATGTGGGAAATAACAAGTCTTTTGCATTAAATGAAAAATAATTCCAATACAATATTCAATGATATGAATTTCTAATATAAGTCAAATAATAAGTGATACATCGAAATGTCATAAGTACATTAAACCCTACGAAGTCCTAAAGAGAGAACATGTCTCTGAAATGCATCTCTAGGAATCAGTTTCTTTAGGGGATCAATAATCATCTGATCGATGGGTAAATACTTAAGTACCACTTCATTATTTGCTACATTCTCTAGAATAAAGCATGTCCTCAATTCAATATGCTTTGTCTTGCCATAATAGTTGGGATCCTTGATAAAATCAAGTGATGTTGTGCTATCACATAAAACTTTATCCAAAGCCTGATGTACATCATTAAGATCTTTAAAGAACCTCCTTAGCCATAAGGCTTCTTGCACAGCTGAAGTGCATGCTACAAACTCTGAATCCATCGTGGATAAAGTTACACAAGTTTGTTTCTTGCTTATCCAGGTGATGGCACCTCCATTTAGCAAGAATGTATATCCTAAGGTAGATATCTGATTCCCATGATCACGTCCATAACTAGCATCAGAGTATCCAACTATTTGAAGATCAGATTCTCCATAACATAACATGTAATCTAATGTGCCTCTCAAGTATCGCAGGATCCTCTTAATTTCTTTCCAATGAGCAATTCTAGGGTTTGACTGATATCGACCATGAACTGGAACTGCAAATGCTATGTCTGGTCGTGTACACTAAACTGAATATATTAACTTTCCAATAGTTGTAACATATGGAACATAGGACATTTTCTTAATATCTTCGGGAGAGGTAGGACAATGCTCAAGGCCAATAGCATCACCTTTTGCAATAGGAGTGTCAATGGGTTTATAGTTAGCCATCTAGAATAATTACAGAACCTTCTTAAGTTAAGTATCTTGGGACAAACCAAGAAGTGTTCTTGATCGATCTCTGAAGATCTTTACTCCAAGAACATATGTTGCTTCTCCCATGTCCTTCATTTCAAAGTTAGAGGACAACCACCTTTTACTGGAGACTATCATCTCCTTATCATTCCTAGCAAGTAGAATGTCATCAACGTACATTGAAAGGATAAAAAAATTTCTATTAGACCTTTTGAGATATACGCAATGGTCCTCTTTGATCATCGTAAACCCATCATCAATGAATGCTTGATGAAACTGAAGATACCATTGTCTAGATGTTTGTTTCAAGCCAAAAATGGAACGTTTGAGCTTGCAAACTTTATGCTCTAAAACTTTTTCAATATAACCTTCTGGTTGTTCTATGTATATCTCTTCAGCAAGTTCTCCATTGAGAAACGCAGACTTTACGTCCATTTGGTATAATTCTAGATCCAAATATGTAACCATAGCTGATAAGAGATGGATCGAGGCAAATCTCACTACAGGTGAGAAAGTCTCCTCATAATGAATCATTTCTTGTTGAGCGTAACCCTTGGCTACAAGGCAAGCTTTATATTTTTCAATAGAACCATCCGCCTTGCGTTTAACTTTAAGAACCCATTTGTTCCTAAAAACTTTCCACCTAGTCGGAAAATCAACCAAGTCCCAGACTTGATTAGTTCTTATAGATTCTATTTTATCATTCATTGCATTTTTTCACTTACTTGATATAGATGACATAACTTCTTAATAAGATTGAGGTTCATCGTGATCTTACGTATCAGCCATAAAAGCATTTCCCTTAATCTCAAAGAGATGACGTGGAATATTGCCTCTTTGACTTCTTTGCAATTGAATAACATGCAGGCGACTCTTCATTTGATGGAAAAGTACTTGAAAGAATATCACTCTCACTTTCTATAAGAGCCAAATGATTGAATTATTTAGTCTCAACCATCTAATTAGGTGCGTCATTTTCTTCCTCCATCTCATAAAAGTCTTTATCCTTGCTAACATCACCTCTGCTCAGAAAATCCATTTCTAAAATTTTTGCATCTCGTGACTCAATTTCAGATATAGTACCATCAAGCTGCTCACCTATGAACACGTAGCCTTTAGAGTGTTTAGAGTACCTTATAAAGATACATTTCTTACCCTTTGGGTCCAACTTCCCTACTCATGAGAAGTGATGTGAACATATGCTGCTGAACCCCATGGCCGCAAATTGCCTAAATCAGGTTTTCTTTCGGTCCACAATTCATATGGGGTGGACTATACTGATTTTAAAGGTAGTTGATTAAGTATATGTGTCGCAGTTAACAATG
The DNA here is from genome assembly GCA_020205615.1 of Panax quinquefolius. Lineage (NCBI taxonomy): Eukaryota > Viridiplantae > Streptophyta > Magnoliopsida > Apiales > Araliaceae > Panax > Panax quinquefolius. Next base: position 113,925,533 of record CM035157.1, on the reverse strand, counting down.
TATCTCCCTAAAAGAAGATAGGCAAATTAGCTTGCGCCATCATAGATCTTACCATATTAAGTAGTATCCGATTTCTTCTTTCTGTCACACCATTTTGTTGCGGAATACTAGGAATTGTCAGTTGCCTGATGATTCCTTTTTTCTCACATAGTTCCTTAAACTGATCAGATAGATATTTGCGGCCTTGGTCAATTTAGAGTGCTTTAACATTTTTATCTAATTAAGTCTTAACCTCAATCAAATAATGTCTAAAGCAATCCAGTGCTTCCGACTTATGAGAGATTAAGAACGTGTGTTTGAAGTGCGTGAAATCATCTATCATAGTGAGGAAATATGAAAGACCAAGTTTATCCTTCACATTCATTGGGCCACATATATATGAATGAATAAGCTGCAATGTGTATTTGCCCTTGTGGCTTTACCAAATAGTTTCCTGGTAGAATTATCTGTTAAGCAGTGTTCACAAGTAGGCAAGTTGACCTTAACGAGTGGGCCTAAAAGACATTCTCGAGCTAGTTTGGTCATCATGTCTTGTCCAATACGGCCTAATCTAGCATGCCATTGAATTGAACTATTATGTTCAGTCTTAACATAAGTAAGATAAGAATATGAATCATTATTATAACTAGAATTAATAATATCCAAAACCATCAAACCATTATTTATAAAACCAAATCCATAAGCATTTGTCCCATGAGAGATAATAACTTGCTCTCTCTTAAAAACCATAGAAAAACCATGTCTTAAAATAGCAAGAACAGAAAATAAATTATGCCGGACATCCGGCTCATAAAGTACATCATGCAGAATTAATGATGAGCATCCTTGCATCTATTTTAGTTTTAAGCTTTCTAAGAATTTAGATCTCATTAGAATGATCATCATCATTATTCTAAAAGCATTGCTTAAAACTATGGGTTTATCACATATTATAAAACAACATCATGTAGATAATTAAAAGCCTTTAATAAATAAATACTTTTTATTAATAAATGAATAAGATTGTTACAAAGTATATGCTTTATCATCAAACATGATTGGCTTGTGTGCATACTACTTTCAATCTCCCACTTGCACTAAAGCCAATCGCCATGGTATCTCATACCCTTCTTCTCTTAGTGACGATTATCCTGCTGTTGGATAAGCTTTAGTTAATGGATATGTAATGTTGTTCATGAGAGTTCACTATCTCTATAGTGATTTCCCATCTTTCAATGATTCATATAATCAAAAGAAAGTGCCACAACATATGTTTAGATCCAAGATGAGACTTAGGAACTATTCCTAGTTCTATAATGAACTTTTCATCCAAACAATCAACTTGCAGCTTCATTTATAGCTATATACTTTGTCTTTATCACTAAACCAGCAACTCTTTGCTATTTGAAACCTTTCTAATTCACTGCACAGTGATATTCTCCAGAATATGTCTGATCAACATCAGGTCTCGTATATTTCATTGCATACATGATAGTTACTCATGTGATCTCTCTTTTTGGAGTCTTTGGGGACTATTAAGAGAGATACGCTCCATGGCTCATCAACATGAGATGTCTCTTGGAGTTTGCCATGCTAAACAACTTTAGCATCAAATGAATATATGTTCCTTGGGTTAAGCCAAGCATCCTTTTAAATCTATCTATATAGATTTGTATCCCCAATTTAGATACTCTTCCATCATTCTTGGAGGATTATTTTGATAACTTTATCTTTACTAATTGTAGCATTAGTATGTCATTCCTTATCCGTAGTATATCAACATATAATACTAGGAATGTCACGACGCTCCCACTGACCCTTTTGTACAAACTAGGTTCATTCTTATTTTTGATAAAATCAAACTCTTTTGATTATTTCATCAAAACGAATGTTCCATTTTGAGAAACTTGCTTCAATTCATTTCTCTGAAGTGTCTAACTCTTACCTCATCAGATGTAATCGGGTTCATCATCTTCTATGATGTGTACCTCATCATCATCATGTATGATGAATCCATACCTCTTAGGTATCTTCTGTGCTATTCCGTATTTACGATTCGGTTGTGCCAGGTACAATAGAGTCTATCTACGAGTTTCTTCTTATTTGACTTATAGTGTTTTGTGGTTCTTGAACTCTTCAAGATCTATTATCCTCCCACTAGCCCTTCAATGATAAACACCTTTATCTTAGAAGGTAGCATGTTTCGTAACAAACACCTTTTGCTAAGTAGGATTATAGAACGTATAACCTAAACTTACTTTAGGATGTCCCACAAATCTACACTTGTCAAATCTTATCCCAAGCTTATCCTTTGAAACCTTTTTCACATAAGCTGAACAACCCTTTATCTTAACATACTTAAGATTATGAATCCTCCCTGTCCATAACTTTTATGGAGTCTTGGGGCCGGATTTTGAGGTTACTTTTTTTGTAGATATGCAACCATTTCTAGGACATGACCCTAGAAGGATACTGGAATGTCAGTAAAATCATTATGGACCGTTCCATGTCCAACAAGGTATAATTTTTCCTTTTCAGATACATCAATCAATTATTGCATATCAGGAGACGTTCATTATGAGAAAACCATTTGAGATGATTTAGAAACTTATTTCACAAGTATTTATTCCTTGATCTAATCAAAGAATCTTAATACTTTGTCAATTTGTTTCACTTCTGAATTCTTTGAACCTTTCAAATAATTCACACTTGTATTTTAGCAAATACACACATTCAACTCTTTGAATGATCATCTCATTTTCTTATACTAGTTTGTTCAATTTGTAAAATTATTTTCACGTAAGTCAAGTATACAAAATCCATTAAGTAATATTCCAGTTCTATTCAAAACATTATTATTATAAATAGAACAACAATTTTTCTTAATTATAATACCAAAAATTTTATTGCCCAACAATAAAATGGAAATAATGTTTCTAACAAGAATTGGAATACAATAACAACTTATTGACTTATAGATTTGCTCGTAGGCATTGCTAAACTATATGTTTCTATAGCTAATGTGGCAACCTTTGCTTCAGTTCCCACACATAGGATTACTTATATTTGTTTAGCTTTCTACTTCTGCTTGGTCCCTTCATAAATCTATATTTATGATAACCAAAGTTGGTATCCAATACCCAAGTAGAACCTTGACTTAAAGAAAAGTTTATTTTAAATCATGAACAAATTTCTATTTGTAATCGAAACTTCACTAAGCTTCTTTGGTTAGCCTCTGCAAGATGTTTCTCGCAGTTTCTTTCCAGTGTCCAGGCTTATTGCAGTGGAAGCAAACTCCTTTGCTATCCGTATCAGTTTTGTTCTTATTATCCTTTATTTTTGCCTTTCAATTTACCTTCTTTGAATCGTTCTTCTTTTCAGAAGATCCTTTGGCCCCTACCAGTAAGACATGGTCTTTCTTGGTTGGAAAGTGACTTTCAATATTTTTCAACATGTTAAGCAAATCAGCGAGGCTGATATCTAGCTTGTTCATATTAAAATTCACAACAATTGTGAAAGGAGTCCGGGAGTGAGTGCAAGATCAAATCTTGGCTAAAATCTCCATCCATGACAAAACCTGTTGTCCTAATTGATCAATCAAATTGATAATATTAAGTACTTTTATCTGTACTGTAGTGTCATCGATCATTCTAGATCGGAAGAGCTCCTTAGATATCTGATATCTATTAGTCCTACTTTCCTCACCATCAACTACTTGATGTGTAGAAATATAGTAGGAGCATCCATAGTTTCATGCTGACGCTGAAGCACGTTACTCATGGATGCGAGAATGATGCATTGAGCCAACTGTGCATCATCTTGTCACTTTCTAAAAGTAACAATCTCTTCCTCAAAGGCATTATTCGCAACCATTGCGAGGATAGGCGATAATAAGGACATAAGATAGCTTTTTCGACCATGAGAACTATTCTCAAATTCCTTAACAAATCCAAGTAATTCAGTCCGGTTAAATAACATCTAATATGCTTCGCAGTGATAGTGATTTAGACATTGTAAAATACTGTAAATGAATTTGTAATTAACAACATTTTAGCATACATTCTTTTATTAATTACCAAAATAAATTAGGTCTTGTTTTAAATTGGTATCTCCCACTATTTTCTTCAAACTATATTACCTCACTTATATAGTTCTAAGAAAAAATCTAATTAAAGATTTACTAGTGAGAATAAGGATCTCATTTCAAATGTATATAGCCTTGTGGTGACACAACAAACTATATATAAATAAATAGGTGAACACCTCTTGTCAATTACATCAACTATCTGACTCCTCAGTATTTTGCCTCTTAGATTATTTTGATCAAGTGGTGGCACATCCGAATCAAAATTATCTAAGTTAAGTTCAACCTAGCACTCCATATATTCAAAAAGAAAAATATCCTCCTTGTGGTGACACAATAACAAAACAATATTGTTCAATTTTCTTTATAAGCATCAAATGTGATAAATTAATATCCTAAATACTTAATACTTGCCTTGTGGTGACACAACAAACTCATATTAAATATTTAATACTCTATTAATTTTATCATGCTTGAAAATGACGTTCGATATTCCAAATATCTTTGAACGCTTAGGACTTACTATAAAAAATTTGAGGGTTTTGTTATTAATTTGTCTCATCTTGTTTAGCGCGCATGTATGCATATATATATAAAATAATACGTCGTATTAATGAACATCTGAAGCATGTTTGCATAATATATAATATGTATAGTATAAACATGCACATATAGAATACTATATTCTACCCGGATTGATTATGGACTTTTATTCTAGTTTGGTTCACTAGAGCCAATGTAAGTGAACCAAAAGTTCAAACCCTAGAGAGGTGCAAGAATTAATATTTAAATATAAATATTACATTTAAACTCGAGCTCCATTACAAAACGGTCTTCTTCAAGCTCCTTGCTCCTTTATTTCCAATTCTTCAAAATTAATTCTAACTATTCCTATTACAAAACTATTTAAAATAAATAGAAACCTCGATCGTTGATCGAGGAAAGTACATAGGAGGAGATGTAATTTACATTAAGAAAAATTAGAGAAGGCAGTGCACGCAGAGACCCCATTTAATAAAACCCATACATTCATGCATCCAACTAAAATAAAATCCAATCACATTTAATTGATAGTACATAATCAATCCCATTTATTATTAAACACATCACCATATGCATCAATAAGTAACATTCATCTCATGAATTATAAACATTCAATATATATATTGATATCATTTAATGGGCAAATTTAGTTAGTATAAAATCTAATTTTGAATTAAAATAAACTCCTTTATTTTTAATCCAAATTTAAATCAAAATAAAACTATTTTATTTTAATTTATCCAATTTTGAATAAAATAAACTATTTTATTTTAATCAAAATCTTTAATCAAAATAAACTCGCTTTATTTTAATTAATTATGGAATCCAATTCCAAATAAAAAAAAATAAAACTCCTTTATTAAAGGAAACACGAATTCTCTTTCCTATTCATAAATAAACACCTTTATTTTGAATAATATGAAATCTTATTTCATATCTAAATAAACTCCTTTATTTAAGAAAATACGGATTCTCTTTCCTATTCACAAATAAACTCTTTTATTTTGAATAATATAAAATCTTATTTCATATCTAAATAAACTCATTTATTTAAGGAAACATGAAATCTAATTTTAACTCTAATTAGTTAGTTATCATGGAATCCAATTCCAACTCTAATTAGTTAGCATGAAATTCTAATTTTAAAATTAAAATAAACTATTTATTTTAATTATAAAATTATTACGTTAATATTATATATATATATTATTAACGTGATTCCTTGAAAACATTCCTGTTAACTTCCTGGTATATATATAGTAATCATATAATATATATGATTACTTGAATCCTCATAATCCTTAAGTAACCAAGCACGTGACTTTTGCAAAATTCGGCTGAAACTATTATATATATATATATATATATATATATATATATATATATATATATATAACCTTGGATCCTGCTAACCTTTTAAAAGATGATACCATGTTACCATTTTGTAAAACAAAACAGTGAACCATTATTTAATTAATCAATTATGCAGGATCAATTAATCAAATACGCAGGATTCGCGAATAACCATTATTCCTTGAGTATCATATTTATACATATAAGTTCCTTGAACGTTGAACGTGCAGTAAAGGAACAACACAACCGAATTGGGAAACAAGCCTATCGAATCACGTTTTTTTTTTGAATAAATTTTATACAATAAAATTATGCCCAATTAAATTGTTCTAAACACATATCAATATACATATCAAATTAAACAATTAATAATTCGCATAAAGGTTTAGGCTACGATACCATTTATTAGGTTTGTAATATTCATGAAACGCAATCAAATTGCATAAATTAAGCGGAAGCGCCAGAAAATCGAGTTTTAAAATTTTACAAACCATATACCCTGGATCACCCTTTATGCACAATTATTAATTAAACGAAAAAGAAAGAACAAGAATCATACCCTTAAAGATTTGAAACCGCCGGTGCAAGTTCACCTCTAATCCTTTTCGTTTAACTTGAATCCACCGGGTTTGGTTCCTTCCTTTTTGATCAACGTTAATGGCCCAAGTGTTTGGCTCTCTGGTGATCCACCAGGAAGAAGAAGGATTCAAGAAGATGGGTGTTTACAAAACCCTAGTTTTTCTATCTCTCGTAGAAAAGAGCGTCTTCTCCAACAATTGGAATCACGTGTGTTGTGAATAAAATCAACAACCACACCACCCATAAAAAAGCTCTTCTTATTTATAGATGTAAGCAACCCTCCTTAACAATTAAGGAATTGAGTTTTATTTTAATTAATTAAACTCCTTTAATTAATTAGGCTCCTAATCTTATTAGGAATAATTAATTAAATTTTTTAATTAATTAGCCTCCTAATCTTATTAGGAATAAATGAGAATCTTAATATTAAATTAATTTCCAACTCTTTAGAAATTAAAATAATAATAATTGTAATAATATTAATAAGACTCTTTCTTATTAATTTATATATTTAATATTTCTAAAATATTAAATAATAAATATTTAGTTATTTAATTTATTCTATCACCATAGATTAAATTAAATACACTTAACATATTATTACGATTATGCCATTAACTTCTTAAATAATTATTCTTCCTTTTATGGTGTGATCCTTTAGGTTCTCCATATTAAACCTAGGTTGTGAATAAATCAATTAAAATAACAATTCTAATCTTATTTAAATAAATAAATTAAAATATTAATTTATTTTAAAAAATAATATTTATTCTACAATAGGGATAAGCCTCCCTAAATGATCAACGATTTTCCGGATAATATAAATTTCAACATTAATCATAAAAGAACCTTTTGAGTAAATAGTTCTGTCATAATTCAATCCTTCCACCATACAATGTCCCAATTAAATATAAGACATGGAATTACTTGTCAAGTCTTATTTTATTTAATTATATGTTTTTCGATCCTTAAACGCACAACTCCAAATAATGCAAATTAGAAACTCCTTTCTAATTTCATTCATCTTAACGCCAAGGACTACTAGGTTGTCATTTATCGAATCACATAGGACATTTCTCTTCTTTACTAGAAGTGGTAGATTCTTTATCGATCATACATTATCTCCATGTACAACTTATTATACCCAAGCATACCCTTTGATATACCCTAAGGGTCTTAAGGAATAAGTCAGTATAACTCATCATACACAAGATACTATGATGATCTCAAGTCCAAGGATCACTTGTACTACTATCACTACTGAGAATTCCTATTGATGAATAAGTAAAACTCCATTAGGTATTCCTTGAGAGCCACATTCGAAAGAACTTATTCTCTAATAAGAACCTACATACTTGCTTTAGTGTCTCCACAAAAATGATCATGAGATCAATCATCCTCATCCAATGAAATGAAGCAACGATGTACTAATCTATCGAGGATTCACTAATCCCTAATTTAGTAATCCAACGATTGGGAACTATTTTAGTTTTAAGCTTTCTAAGAATTTAGATCTCATTAGAATGATCATCATCATTATTCTAAAAGCATTGCTTAAAACTATGGGTTTATCACATATTATAAAACAGCATCATATAGATAATTAAAAGCCTTTAATAAATAAATACTTTTTATTAATAAATGAATAAGATTGTTGCAAAGTATATGCTTTATCATCAAACATGATTGGCTTGTGTGCATACTACTTTCAGATGTGTCACCATATGACTTACAATTGCCACGTTATTTGCCATGTGTCGCTGACGTAGCTTACTCAACTGACATATGTCAAGGCACTGGGCCACTTGCAGATCACCATGTGGCGTTGACGTGGCTGCTGTTAGGTTTGTAATATTCATGAATGCAATCAAATCGCACAAAATAAGCGGAAGCATGGAAAAACAGAGTTTTATAATTTTACAACTTTTATGAATAAAGATTATTTTCTCTCAAAATATATTTTTGAATATTATAGTGTGGATATGATATAATCTTATAGTCGTGGGTAATATTTACAAAATTTGCAAAGTAAGTAAGTGGTTATATAATATTTGATTGGTCGGGGAATATTCGTTTTAATAGGGAATATTCGTATGATGGCACAATCATTGGTGGACCCCATGAACTCAAGTATTGTCGTAGTAAGAAAACGGCGTGAAATTATCTTTTATAAAAAATAACTTGGCGGAAGTGTTACCATTAAAACCATTGAACTACCCAAAGAGTAAAGTATAATAATACCTGGCGTGTTTGCATAGTAGCACACGGTATTGGTTATTGATGCTTACGTAAGAAGTCACTCGGTTATACTCAATTATTACTACGATAATTCTTTTGCATCATATCTCTCTATTATTGATTTGATTATTGTCACAAGATTATCATCGTGCATAATATGATATATTATTAAATCAATAATTGAGATGACAAAGTTGTTCATATTATTAAATTGCAATATTTACAATGTCTAGAAGTTCATCGAGGAGAGGTTTGGTCACCTAATTACGCCACTAATAGGGAGAAATCCTTATTGAAAGCCCCTCTTTCCTCGGGACGACACGGTTGTTAAATATTGTGAGTTATAATATTAATGATGAATAAGTTCGTGTTGATTAAATATGAATTTGATAGATCCATTGTGTTGGAATTATTAGTGTTAGTGGAAATTAACTTTTGTTTCGATAATAATTGATGTCTGGAGGATATATTGTTCAATCGGGTATTCGGGGCACTTTTTGTGTCAGAGTACTATTCACGAGTTACTATTCATGGGTTACTATTCACCCAATTACTATTTACTCTAGTATTATTCACTCGGGTATTTGGGACACTTTTCGTGTCGGGGTACTATTCACGGGGTTACTATTCCCGAAGTACTATTCACGGGGTACTATTCACCCGAAAAATATATTTCTTTTCGTTCCAAATTATTTTTGGGTACAATATTATTCCATGAGGAGATGTGCTAATTTTTTAGACCATTGGTTGAAATTATAATAGTAAATCAATATGAATCGTTGGTTTAAAGTTTTAATAGTAAACCAATATGGATCGCTGGTTTAAAGTTTTAATAGTGAATCAGTATGGACCATTGCTTTAAGTTTTAATAGTAAATCAATATGGACCGTCCGTTTAAAAGTAAATCAATCTGGACCGTTCATGAATTAGTTACTATTCATTCCATTCTCATATAAATAGAAGCTTATTCCTTCATTATTTCTTACGAATTCACTGAAACTCTAGAGAGAGAAATTATAGAGAGAAAGAAGAAGAGAAGTCTGCTACCTCACTTTTCCAATATCCAGTTCTTCTAAGGTAAGGGGTATTATTTCTTTCAGATTCATGAAGAGAACTTCATTATTCCATTCTTTATTATTCTGTTGGAATAACTTTGATCACGCTTACTCCTATACTTGGTGAAATTCTTCATTATTCCATTCTTTATTATTATGTTGGAATAACTTTCGTCATCTTAATCTACCGCATACATGGTGAAATTCTTCATTTATTCCATTCTTTATCATTACATTTGGAATATCCACGTGCGGTGCGTATTATGCCGACTGGTTCCATTAATTATTATTCATTGGAATAACTTTCTGCATGGCGATCTATCGCATGCATGGTGATTTCGTTGTTATTCCATTCTTTATTATTTTGTTGGAATATCGTATGGGTTCAATTTCTCCTCGGACTGGTTTCGTTTCTTTATTATTCTCATGGAATATCCTCGCATGCAAGGCGTTTACGCGTGACTGTTCTATTCTTTATTATTCTATTGAGAATAACTTTCCCTTACGATCTATCGTGCGCGCATGGTGAATCCTTCATTATTCCATTCTTTATTATTCATTGAAATAACTTTTATCATGTGGATTACCACATGCATGGTGAATGATCCTTTGTATTCATTCCTTATTAAATTATGGAAATGATTCAGATATCGTGGATTACCGCATGGCGGGCGAAAATCCATTTGCAGTTTCATATATTCTATTATACTTAGTTGGTTAAAGTTTTGGATTCTATACTCCATGAAATTAGTAGAATATCCTGGATATTTGCGCTTCATCCAGTATCTTTTCATGAAAATATTCTTCTGAGCATTCTTGAATTTTTCTCCACATAGCAGTATCATGTTGAAAATTTGGACGTTGTTGGTTCCTGGAAAAATTAATTCTTGAACTTATTTTATTGAATTATTATGTCATTGTCATCATCCTCATGCTTATATTATAATGAAAGTCATCTTTGGCTTACGTGCATAGATGGACTTAGTATGATTATGACCAGGGATCATTCGGTATAATCATGACCTGTAATGTTATAAATGATATGGTAAAAGTCCTTAGTGGCCTGTAATGCATTGATGGACAATTTTTGGTATGATTATGACCAGGGATTGTTCGGTATAGTCATGACCATTGATGATTTAATGAATATCCTTGACCCGTAGTACATGGATGATTAGATGATGTGTTTTATTTATTAAGCTGAGTCTCAGCGATAAAAATTGATGAAAACATTTTAAACCATAGAAGATAGTAGATTTTATTCTCTACTTGACTCTTCTAATGGATTGCTTGTTCCGCTGCAGTTAAACTTGATTTCTATTGTATTGTATCAGTTTAACATTATTAAAGACTAATGATAATTTATTCTGCATTATCTTAGTCATAATATTTCTTACTGGGCTAGTTGAGCTCACCCTTTCTTTCACTGTTCTCTTCAGGAAATGAGAATATAGCTGGGACGAGTCGGGGAATGGAGTGATGGTCCAGATGATAGCATTATTAGTCCTCACTATTTTGTTAAATAGTGTGACAATAAATGTAATGAGGACTCCATTGAGTGTGGATATTGTCTAGATGACAATATTCTTATTAAAACTCTCAGTTTATGTTTTGTCGTATTTTACACGACAGTTGTATTATTAAGTTGTATTTTTATTTTTGTACCATGTATACCTATTTTGGGGGCGTCACAGTTGGTATCAAAGGTTAGGGATATGATCCCTGGTTGAGATGTGAGGCAAGAACTAGGAGGGGAGAGATGGGGGAATTCCTTCTCTAGTATGACCTACCTAAGTTTACTTGGTATTTAATTGGCCGGTCAGAGTATAGGGATAATATGTGATATGTTAATTAACCCTTGTTTTGTTTCAGTATTTGAAAATGACATCCGAAAATGTTGAGATAAACAATGAAGCACGTGAGACCATTGAGTCACCAACTATCAATGCCCAGGGTAATGTGCAACAGGAAGATAATAATCCTCATGAAAATAATAACACCGATGAAATGGTGAACGATGGGATGGTCAGAGGCTTTATACAATTCATGCAACATCAGGCGAAGGCGGCACCTGTCAAAAATGCAGGTGGAAACACTGATAACTCACGATCGGTCACCGCTAAGCAGTTCAAGGAGCTGGGACCACCGGAGTTTTTTGGAGAGCCAAATCCACTTAAGGAAGAGACGTGGATAAAGCAGATCAACAAGATATTTGATGTCTTGGGATGCTCCGAGGAGCAAAAGGTTCCCTTTGCCACCTTCATGTTGCGTATTTACTGGTGGGAATCTGTAAAGCGTACTCAACCTGCGGCACAGAAGATGTCTTGGGAGAAGTTCCAAGAGCTGTTCAACGACAAGTACTTTCCTGAAAGTATTCTTCACATGAAGGAGGTAGAGTTCATTAAGCTTGAGCAAAACAATATGATTGTGGTGCAGTACGAAGCTAAGTTTGCCGAATTATCTCGGTTTGCGTCCCACTTGGTTGATAATGAGGAGAGAATGACGTGGATATTTCTAAGAGGTTTGAAACCCGAGATACGTCAATACCTTATCTCTCATAAACTGTGTTTGTATTCAGATGTTGTGAATAGGGCTCAGTTATTGGAGCGCGGTAATGAGTCAACCCAACCAAGAGAGAGTAGCCGACAAGTCGATAATACCAGTGGTAGCAGTCATCGAAGCGGTGACAACAACAAACGTGGAGGAATCAACATACGAAAATGATAACCACTTTGGTGGTAATCATAGCGAAGACAATAGGAGTGGAAAGTTCAAGAAGAGAAGGTTCAGCAAAGATGGAAAGACGTCAGCACCAACACCCGTTGTTAAGGAAGGAGAACGACCGTCGGTCGTATATTACAAATGTGGAGGGGAAGGACACATAAGTCCAAACTGCACGATGCAGTCCATAACATGTTACAATTGTGGAAAAGAAGGTCACCTAACCCGATTTTGTCGTGCACCAAAGTCAAGTCCAGCTGGGATGGAGGCATCCAAGGGTATCCCAGACAAGACAAAACCGGTAGTTCAAGGGAGAGTGTTTGTCGTAACCTCCCAAAAAGCGAGGAATCCGAACGAGGTGATCACGGGTAAGCTAATCATAAACTCTAACGAAGTTTATACTTTATTTGATACCGGTTCTACCCATTACTTTATTTCTCCTACTTGCGCTCAACGTTTAAATTTGACTCCAGAGAAATTAGACTTTGACTTATCTGTTGAAACTCTGTTGGGAGAAACCTTCATTACATCCATGGCTTGTAAGTCTTGTTTAATTCAAATCGGTAACCGCACGTTACCTGTCGATCTTATTTTTTTTTGAAAATACTTGCATTCGCTGTGATTTTAGGAATTGATTGGTTAACTACTCATCATGCTAAAATCGATTGTTTTCGTAAGGTTGTTAGCTTTCATATTCCTAACCAGCCTATTATACTAATTCAAGCAGTTAAACCACTAAAATCAATCAATGTCATCTCAAGCCATAAAGTTATTCGTTTATTGAAAAACAGATGTCAAGCTTTCTTAGCTCATGTCATGAATCTAAACAAAAATACGTCAGTTTTGAATGATATTTCTATTGTTAATGAAATTCCTGACGTATTCCCGGAAGAACTTCCTGGCCTACCCCCAGAGCGTGAAATCAAATTTTGTATCGATCTTGAAACCGGTACAAAACCCATTTCCAAAGCCCCATATCGAATGGCTCCTATTGAACTTCAGGAGTTAAAAACCCAACTACAGGAATTGTTAGACATAGGTTTCATTCATCCTAGTACGTCTCCTTGGGGTGCTCCTGTTCTATTTGTGAAGAAGAAAGATGGAAGTATGCGACTTTGTATTGATTATCGGGAGTTGAATCATGTCACCATCAAAAATAGGTACCCGTTACCTCGTATTGATGATCTGTTTGACCAGTTGCAAGGCGCCAAATTCTTTTCAAAGATTGATCTTCGTTCCGGATATCACCAATTGAAGATTAGAACCGATGACATTCTAAAGACGACTTTCAAAACTCGTTACGGGCATTATGAATTCCTAGTCATGTCTTTTGGATTTACTAATGCTCCTGATGCCTTCATGGACATGATGAACCGAGTATTCAAGGAATATTTGGATCACTTTGTGGTCGTCTTTATTGACGACATCCTCATATACTCCAAAACCCGTGAAGACCATGAGCAACACTTGAGGCTGATACTTCAAAAGCTTCGTGAAAACAAGTTATATGCCAAGTTGAAGAAATGTGAGTTCTGGCTTGAGGAAGTTGCATTCCTTGGGCACGTGATATCAAATCATGGAATATTTGTTGACCGGCAAAGATTGAAGCAATTCAAAGTCGGGAGCAACCTAAGTCGATGTGAATCAAGTACGTAGCTTTCTTTTTAGCTAGTTTTTATCGAGATATTAAATAGAAGGGTTTTCTCGAGTCTCTACTCCATTAACGCAATCGACTCGAAAAGATACAAATTCTCATTGGAGGCGAGGAATGTGAGAAGAGTTTTCAAGAACTCAAGAGTAGACTCATTTCAAAGACTGCTCGACAATACTATCTTGGCACGGAGGGATTTGTCATTTACGGTGATGTTTAAGTAAAGGGTTAGGATGTGTTCTCATGCAACATGGGAAAGTCATAGCCTATGCCTCACGACAACTCAAAGAATATGAGAGGAATTATCCTACTCATGATCTAGAGTTGGTCATTTATTTTTTTGGCTTAAGATTTGGAGGCATTACCTGTATGGAGAGAAGGTGGAAATCTATACGGATCATAAAAGCCTCAAATATTTCTTCACTCAAAAGGAACTCAACATGCGGCAACGAAATTGGCTTGAGCTGTTGAAAGATTATGATCATACCATTCAATACCATCCTAGAAAAGTGAACGTAGTAGCTGACGCATTGAGTAAAAGATCATATGCGGTTACGAGTGCGATATTGTCAACGCAAAGGCCCATTTTGTATGACTTACAAAGGATGGAGATAGAGTTAAAGACTCCAAAGACCCATATTATGATGGCGAATATACGAGTAGAACCGACTTTAATCGATAAAGTTAAAGCTGCTCAAGCTACAGACCTGGAGCTGATGCGTATGAGGAAGAAAGTGCAAGAAGGTGCTAAGCCGAAAGCAAGAATCGATGAAGAAGGAATACTTCGAGTAAACTCCAGACTTTGTGTTCCTAACGATTCTGACTAGAAGTATAAAATCATGATGGAAGTGCACAACACACCGTTTACAATCCATCTTGGGAGTACCAAAATGTATCGTGATCTTCGACATATATTTTGGTGGAGCAATATGAAGAGAGAGATAGCGGGGTTTATCTCAAGGTGTCTAACTTGTCAACGAGTCAAGACGGAGCATCAAGTGCCAAAAGGTCCATTGCAACCACTTGAAATTCCAGAATGGAAGTGGAGCACATTACCATGGATTTCGTTACTGGTCTTTCCAAGGTTTCTCAAGGCATAGATGCGATTTGGTTCATTGTTGATAGATTGACCAAGTCTGCTCATTTCTTACCGATACAAGAAACTTATACACTTGAACGTCTTGCTAGTATGTACATAAACGAGATTGTAAGATTGCATGGTATGCCAGTATCCATAGTTTCTGATCATTGAGACCCAAGATTCACTTCAAGATTTTGGGTTAGTTTGCAAAAAGCTATGGGCACGGATTTACGATTTAGTTCGGCATATCATCCTCAAACGGATGGATAGTCGGAAAGGACTATTCAAACTCTTGAAGATTTATTAAGACTCTGTGTCCTTGACTTCAAGGGAAGTTGGGACAAGTTCTTACCATTGGTGGAGTTTTCCTACAACAACAGTTATCAAGCAAGTATTGGCATGGCTCCATTCGAGGCGTTGTATGGAAGAAAGTGTCGTTCTCCAGTATGTTGGGATGAGGTGGGTGAAGCAACATTGTTGGGACCGGAGTTGGTACGTATGACTACGGAAAAGATTTAAATGATCCGACAACGTATAAAAACCTCACAAGATTGACAAAAGAGTTATGCTGATCTTCATCTAAAAGAAGTGGAATTCGATATTAGAGATCATATATTATTACATGTTGCTCCATGGAAATGAGTTACAAGATTTGGAAAGAGAGGAAAGCTCATTCCTCGATTCATTGGCCCATTTTTAATCCTCGATTGAGTAGGAACTGTGGCCTATAGACTCGCCTTACCGCCAAGTATGTCTCGTGTTCATAATGTTTTTCACATATCTATGTTATGTAAATATATGAAGATCCCGAACCACATTATTGAATTAGAACCAGACAAGATAGAGGAAGATTTAACGTATGAAGAGTTACCTATTAAAATCTTGGATAAGAAGGATCATATTTTACGCTCCAAGGTTATACCTCAAGTCAAAGTTTTGTGGAGAAACCACGATATAGAAGAAATGACCTGGGAGTTAGAATCTGAGATGAAGTCAAGATATCCTTACCTCTTCGATATACCAGGTACGTACCCTAATTTCGAGGACGAAATTTCATAAGAAGGGGAGGTTATAAGACCCCAACTTTTGTGAATAAAGATTAATTTCTCTCGAAATATATTTTTGAATATTATGGTGTTGATATGATATAGTATTATAGTTGTGGGTAATATTTACAAAATTTGCAAAGTAAGTAAGTGGTTATATAATATTCGATTGGTCGAGAATTATTCGTTTTAACAGGGAAAGTTCGTACGACGGCACAATCATTGGTGGACTCCACAACGGAAGTATTGTCGTAGTAAGAAAACGACAGAATTATCTTTTTATAAAAATAACGGCGGAAGTGTTACCGTTAAAACTGTTGAACTACCCGGTAGTAAAAGTATAGTAATACGCGTGGTTGCATAGTAGCACATGGTATTGGTTATTGATACTTACGTAAGAAGTCACTCAGTTATACTCAATTATTGCTACAGTAATTGCTGCATCATATCTCTCATATTATTGATTCGATTATTGTCATAGTATCATCTGGATAATATGATATATTATTAAATCAATAATTGAAACGAAAAAGTTGTTCATATTATTAAATTGCAATATTTCCAATGTCTAGAAGTTCTGTCAAGAAGAGGTTTGGTCACCTAATTGCGCGCCAATAGGGAGAAATCCTTATTGGAAAGCCCCCTCTTTCTTGGGAATGACCTGGGTGTTAAATATTGTGAGTTATAATATTAATGATGAATAAGTTCGTGTTGATTAAAGATGAATTTGATAGTTCCATTATGTTGGAATTATTAGTGTTAGTGGAAATTGACTTTTATTTCGATAATAATTGATGTCTGGAGGATATATTGTTCAATCGGGTATTCGGAACACTTTTTGTGTCGGAGTACTATTTACGAGTTACTATTCATGGGTTACTATTCACCCGATTACTATTCACTTTAGTATTATTCACTCGGGTAATTGGGACACTTTTCGTATCGGGGTACTATTCATTGGGTTACTATTCCCGAAGTACTATTCACGGGGTACTATTCACCCAAAAAATATATTTCTTTTCGGTCCAAATCATTTTTGGGTACAATATTATTCCATGAGGAGATGTGCTAATTTTTCAGACCGTTAGTTAAAATTATAATAGTAAATCAATATGGATCGTTGGTTTAAAGTTTTAATTGTAAATCAATATGGATAATTGGTTTAAAGTTTTAATAGTAAATCAATATGGATCGCTGGTTTAAAGTTTTAATAGTAAATCAATATGGATCGCTGGTTTAAAGTTTTAATAGTGAATCAGTATGGACCGTTGCTTTAAGTTTTAATAGTAAATCAATATGGACCGTCCATTTAAAAGTAAATCAATCTGGACCGTTCATGAATTAGTTACTATTTATTCCATTCTCCTATAAATAGAAGTTCATTCCGTGATTATTTCTTACGAATTCACTGAAACTCTAAAGAGAGAAATTATAGAGAGAAAGACTCACTTTTTCCAATATCCAGTTCTTCTAAGGTAAGGGGTATTATTTCTTTCATATTAATGAAGAGAACTTCTGTTAGTCCATTCTTTATTATTCTGTTGGAATAACCTGTATACGCGGACTCCCCTATACTTGGTGAAATTCTTCTGTTATTCCATTCTTTATTATTATGTTGTAATAACCTGTCTATGCGAAGTACCGCATACATGGTAAAATTCTTCTGTTATTCCATTCTTTATCATTCTGTTGGAATATCCTCACTTGGTGCGTATTACGCTTTGACACAGTTCCGCTTCTTTATTATTCTCGTCGTAATATCCTCGTCATGACGTTTAAGCATGACCTGGTTCCATTCTTTATTATTCTATTAGGAATAACCTGTCTGTGCAGTCTATTGCACGCATGGTGAATCCTTCTGTTATTCCATTCTTTATTATTCTGTTGGAATAACATGTCTATGTGGATTATCAGATGCATGGTGAATGATCCTTTGTATTCATTCCTTACTAAATTATGAAAATGATCTGTATACGTGGATTACCGCATGACGGGCGAAAATCCATTTTGTAGTTTCATATATTCTATTATACTCAGTTGGTTAAAGTTTTGGATTCTATACTCCATGAAATTAGTAGAATATCCTGGATATTTGCGCTTCATCCAGTATCTTTTCATGAAAATATTCTTCTAAGCATTCTTGAATTTTTCACCACATAGCAGTATCATGTTGACAATTTGGACGTTGTTAGTTCCTAGATAAATTAATTCTTGAACTTGTTTTATTGAATTATTATGTCATTGTCATCATCCTCATGCTTATATTGTAATGAAAGTCATCTTTGGCTTACGTGCATAGATGGACTTAGTATGATTATGACCAGGGATCATTCGGTATAATCATGACACCGTAATGTTATAAATGATATGGTAACGATCCTCGGTGGCACATAATGCATTGATGGACAATTTTGGTATGATTATGACCGAGGATTGTTCGGTATAGTCATGACTATTGATGATTTAATGAATATCCTTGGCCCGTAGTAATGTGGGATGATTAGATGATGTGTTTTATTTATTAAAATTTGAGTCTCAAATGATAAAAATTGATGAAAACGTTTTAAACCATAGAAGATAGTAGATTTTATTCTCTACTTGACTCTTCTAATGGATTGCTTGTTCCGCTGCAGTTAAACTTGATGTCTATTGTATTTTATCAGTTTAACATTGTTAAAGACTAATGATAATTTATTCTGCATTATCTTAGTCATAATATTTCTTACTGAGCTAGTTGAGCTCACCCTTTCTTTCACTGTTCTTTTCAGGAAATGAGAATATAGTTGGGACGAGTCGGGGAACGAAGTGATGGTCCAGATGATAGCATTAGTAGTCCTCACTCTTCTGTTAAATAGTGTGACAATAAATGTAATGAGGACTCCATTGAGTGTGGATATTGTCTAGATGACAATATTCTTATTAAAACTCTCAGTTTATGTTTTGTCGTATTTTACACGACAGTTGTATTATTAAGTTGTATTTGTATTTTTGTACCATGTATTTGGCGACTCAGAATAGGTGATGTATACCTATTTTTGGGGCGTCACACCGGATCATCCTTTATGCACAATTAATAATTAAACGAAAAGAAGAAGAATAAGAATTATACCCTTGAAGATTCGAGCTTCCTCAGGTACTAGTTCACCTCCAAATCTTTTCCCGTTCAACTTGAATCCACCGGGTTTGGTTCTTTCCTTTGATCAACGTTAGCTACCCAAGTGTTTGGCCTTTAGAGGTGATCCACCAAGGAAGAAGATATATTCAAGAAGAAGGGTATTTGGCAAAACCCTAGTTTTTCTCTCATAGAAAATGGTGTACTCTCCCAACTATTGAAATTATGTATTCAAGTGTTTTTGTGAAAGTGTCAACCCACCTCACCCATAATAAGACCCCTCTTATTTATAGATGTAGGCAATCCTCCTTAACAATTAAGGAATTGACTTTTAATTAATTAGGCTCTTAAATCTTATTAGGAATAATTAATTAAACTCTTTTAATTAATTAGTCTCCTAATATTATTAGGAATATATGAGAGTACTTTTATTAATTAATTCCCAAACTACTTTAGGAATTAAATAATAATAGTAGTAGTAGTAATAATAATAAGACTCTCTTATTAATTTATATTTAATATTTTCAAAATATTAAATAATAAATATTAAGCTATTTAATTTATTCTATCACCATAGATTAAATTAAATATACTTAACTTATTATTACGATTATGCAATTAACTTCTTCAATAATTATCCTTTCTTTTATGGTGTGACCCTTTAGGTTCTCCATATTAAATCGGTTGTGAATAAATCAATTAGAACAATTCTAATCTTATTTAAATAAATAAATTAAAATATTAATTTATTTAAATAAATAATATTTATTCTACAATAGGGATAAACCTCCCTAACAATTAACGACTTTCCAGTTAATATAGATTTCAACATTAATCATAAAAGAACCTTTGAGTAAATAGTTACCGTACAATTCATTCCTTCCACCATACAATGTCCCAATTAAATATAAGACATGAATTACTGTCAAGTCTTATTTTATTTAATTATATGTATTTCGATCCTTAAATACACAACTCCAAATAATGAAAATTAGAAACTTCTTTCTAATTTCATTCTGCATTGGCCAAGGACTACTGGGTTGTCATTTATCAAATCACATAGGACATTTCTCTTCTTTTACTAGAAGTGATAGATTCTTTATTGATCATACATTATCTCCATGTATAACTTATTATAGCCAAGCATACCCTTTGATATACCCTAAGGGTCTTAAGGAATAAGTCAAAGTATAACTCATCATACACAAGATACTATGATGATCTCAAGTCCAAGGATCACTTGTACTACTATCACTACAGGAATTCCTATTGACAGACAAGTAAAACTCCATTAGGTATTCCTTAGCGAGCCACGTTCAGTGAACTTATTCTCTAATAAGCATCTACATACTTGATTTAGTGTCTCCACCTAAATGATCATGAGATCATTCATCCTCATCCAATGAGCAAGCAACATATGTACTAATCTATCCAGATTCACTAATCCCCAATTTAGTAATCCAACGATTGGGAACTATTTTAGTTTTAAGCTTTTTAAGAATTTAGATCTCATTAAAATGATCATCATCATTATTCTAAAAGCATTGCTTAAAACTATGGGTTTATCACATATTATAAAACAGCATCATGTAGATAATTAAAAGCCTTTAATAAATTAATATTTTTTATTAATACATAAATAAGATTGTTACAAAGTATATGCTTTATCATCAAACATGATTGGCTTATGTGCATACTACTTTCAGCTGGCACGTCATCATCTTCAACCTCTAACTAGGATTTTTAGGTGTGAAATTATAGTTTGATTCCCGTTTTTAAAACAATAATAACTAATTCGATTTAAGTCCAAAAAATGGAAATAATATATCCACGGAATCATATTAAAAAAAATCTACGCAACCATGAGATCAAAAATTTGATACGAACTTTGAGGAAAAATAGTTTTGGATTTTAAAAAATATTTACAAGCAACTAGGGTTTGAAATATTTTTCAAAATACAAAACCAATTAGAACAAAATTTTGCAGGCTATATATAATCATCATATATGCTAAAACATATTGATATTTCATAATCAAATAATATCTATAACATGTTCTACCATAATCATGCTATTTAAGCTTTCTTTTTGTAACAAAAAATACAAAACATATGACATCATGGACATCATATAGATCACGAACTCTAGCATAAGATAGCTCTAATACCAATATAAAAATATATAACATACACACAATGGATATGAACAGTAAAATTTTCATTTTCTAGTTTCCTCTTAAAGCGTATGTGTGACGCCCCCAAAATAGGTCCACACGACCCATTCTGAGTCGCCAGATATCACTCTATAAAAATCAAATACAAACTTCATTTATAGAACTGTTTAACTGTCGTGAAGAGTACGACAACAGATAAGCTGTGAATTTTAATACAATATTATCTCGTAGACAGTATCCAAACTCAAATTGTTACAATGCCATATAAATACAGCAGCAAATATTTTAAGACCCCAAAGAAGAACGAGAAAATTACTATCATATTCATTCTAATGAGGTGCACTTTTGACACTTTCAAATTCGGGTTCTCATCACCCTATTGTTGTTCGCCAAAATCAATTATTAAGTGACGTATAAAATACGACACACACATCTTAGGTCCTCAATACAATTATCTTTTGCATGTCATGCCATTTTATAATGTATTGAGAAACTTCGACAGTCTCAGACCATCACACTATTTCCATGTTATCCCCGCTCGACCCAGCTACACTCTTATTACCTGAAAGGAATTGTGAAGCAAAGGGTGAACATAAATAGCCCAGTAAAGAATATCATGACTAAAGATAATTAAATTATCAATAGCCTTCTTCAATAATAAATCAGAGATTTAGAACATATGGTAGATGATAAAACTTTTCAACCATAGTTGCAGCGGAACGGGCAATCCATTAGAAGATTCAAATAGACCATCAGGTCTATTATCTTTTCCATGTTAAAAGTCCATCAATAATGTTTTATCCCTGTAACATCAATCAATAATTCATGTCCACAATCATATGAATAACTCATAATCATAATTGTGATTCTAAATTCCTCTTCGCACCCAGGACGAAGATAATTTTTATCACCTATCTTCACCTGAAACATCAAAAATCATGGTTATACCAAATCACAATTCCCTTCATAATCATACTAATAAATTCATCTTTGCACTACTACCAAAGATATTCATTAACAATTTATTCTTTGCACTACAGGCCAAAGACATACAACTGTATTTTAGAAGAGTCAAGTAGAACATGATATCTACTATCTTTTACAAATTAAAAGTGTATAATCAATATTTTATCGCTAAGACTCAGCTTAATAAATAATTCACATCATCAAATCATCCTTGCACTACGGCCAAGGATATTCATGTAATCATCAATGGTCATGATTATACCGAATAATCCCTGGTTATAATCATACAAATAACTGTCCATCAAGGCATTACGGGCCAATGAGGACTTTTACCACGTCATCTATAACATTATGGGTCATAATTATACCGAATGATCCCTGGTCATAATCATACCAATAAACAGTTCGTCTATGCACATAAGCCAAAGATACTCATCAATCAATAGTTCATCTTTGCACGTAAGCCAAAGATATACAACTGTAAAACCAATAATCAACAGTCCATCTATGCACGTAAGCCAAAGATATACAACTGTAAAACCAATAATCAACAGTCCATCTTTGAACATAAGCCAAAGATATTCAACTGTAAAACTAATAATTAACAGTCCATCTTTGCACGTAAGCCAAAGATGACTTTCATCATAATATAAGCATGAGGATGATGACAATGATATAAACATTAATCAAACGAAAATAAGGATAAATATTAAAGACTTTAAATTTATCCAAATATTATCAATCACTTAATAAACTCATAATCTAATATTATTAATATTATAACCATATTTTAATCACTTCTTAAACTTATAAATAATTTATTTTAATTGTTTACACTTTACCAAATAATGCATTTAATCATTCAAAAATGCCATACTCATAAGATTTCATCACCAACGATCAAATCCCTCATAAAAAATCTGCATATACCCTATATAGGATTCCCAAGTCATAAAATCCTATTTTCTAATTTTGTTACCTCACATAACATATTTAATTCATTTACTCATAACTAGTTCATTTTCATGAAAAATACCAAATCAGTCCCAAAAATATTTCTTTTATGGGATTTAACAGAATATAGTCCCATATTGAACATCTATTTTTTTTCAAAATTTTTAAAATTTATTTACTATTTTTCATATGGCCAAAACTGCCGAATATTTAGAGATTTATCATAAATTTTACTTTTGTCCAAAAATTCCAAAATTTACAGGGTATACTCCTGTTATATACATGTACTCCCAATAAAAATTTTACCAATTTTGGAGTTATCCACAAGGAGTTATAAGGGTTTACTTTTAAAATAGTCTTTTTCCATAAAATTCATAACTCCTAATCTATACATCCAAAAATTGTCATCTTTGGACACAATATAGAAAACTCATCAAATTATCATTTCAAATTTTTCCAGAATTTTTGAGGGTCAGAAAAATTACAAAACTGCAAATGGATTTTCACCCGCCATGCGGTAATCCACATAGACAGATCATTTCCACAATTTAATAAGGAATGAATACGAAGGATCATTCACCATGCATGCGGTAGTCCACATAGACAGGTTATTCTAACAGAATAATAAAGAATGGAATAACAGAAGAATTCACCATGCATGCGGTAGACCGCACAAAACAAAGTTATTCCCAATGTAATAATAAAGAATGGAACTGTGTCACGCCAGTAATCTGCATGTGATATTCCAATGTAATAATAAAGAATGGAACCAGGTCAAGCGTAATCCACACAAACAGGATATTCCAATAGAATAATAAAGAATGGAATAACAATAGAATTCACCAGGAATGCGATAGACCAGCACATGCATGTGTTATTCCAATGTAATAATAAAGAATGGAACCAGTCAAATGCGTAATCACGCATGTATAGGATATTCCAACATAATAATAAAGAATGGAATAACAGAAGAATTTCACCATATATACGGTAGTCCACGTATACAGGTTATTCCAACAGAATAATAAGGAATGAAATAACAATAGCTCTCTTCATGAACACGAAAGAAATAATACCCCTTACCTTAGAAGAAACTAGATATTGGAATAGTGAGGTAGCAGACTTCTCTTCTTATTTCTCTCTATAATTTCTCTCTATAATAATTGCTCTATAGCTTTAGTGAATTGGTGAAAAATAATGAAGGAATGAGCTCCTATTTATAGGAAAATATAGTTTTAATAATTGCACATTTTGGGGCTTGAAATATTACAGTATAATACCTTATTCTTTTTCTTCCTTTTTAATTTAGTCCTG
Source organism: Panax quinquefolius (assembly GCA_020205615.1). Classification (NCBI taxonomy): domain Eukaryota; kingdom Viridiplantae; phylum Streptophyta; class Magnoliopsida; order Apiales; family Araliaceae; genus Panax; species Panax quinquefolius. The sequence continues at coordinate 113,900,684 of CM035157.1, read as the reverse complement.
CAAGTATTATCAAACTTGCACCACCTCTCCTAATAGTAAATCATGTGAATCAATAGTAAATCATGTGACTCAATAGTTCTAAACATGTGAAAAAATAATTACAGTATAGTACCTTCATCTATAACTTCATTTTTAATTTAGTCATGCAAGTATTATCAATTTTGCACCAACTCCCCTAATAGTAAATGAATGTGAATCAATAGTACACACATGTGAACACATAGTTATAAGCATGTGAATTAATAGCAATCAATTGCTCATTTATCCGATTAATTACCCGATTAGTCAGTATAACTTCCAGACATCAATTATTATCGAAATAAATGTCGATTTCCATTAACACTAGAAATCCCAACACAATGGAAATATTTTTCACAAAAAGTTCATTTTTGAAATTTCAAAGTTTGACTTTTTTGAAAAAGTCAACTATTGACTTTTTTGACCAAAAAGTCAACCCCGACAATTTTGTGTTTATAGTCTATTTCTACTAATTTCATCGTTCCGGACTCAAATATCACTTCCGCGTCTCCAAATTCAACTCCAAACTCAAATTCGATTTTTAATAACATTCATCATTAATATTATAACTCACAATATTTAATAACCAGGTCGTTCCTAGGAAAGAGGGGGCTTTCCGATAAGGATTTCTCCTTATTATTAGCATGAATTAAGTGACCAAACCTCTCCTTGACAGAACTTCTAGACATTGTCAATATTGCAAATAATAATATGAATAACTTTGTCATCTCAATTATTAATTTAATAATATATAAAATATTATGCAGATGATACTGTGACAATAATTGAATCAATAATATGAGAGATATGATGCAACAATTATTGTAGCAATAATTAAGTATATCTAAGTGACTTCTCACATAAGCATCAATAATCAATACCGTGTGCTACTATGTAACCACGCGTATTACTGTACTTTTACTACCGGTTATTTTATGACAACTTGCTTACTTTGAAAAATTTTCACATATCACCCTTAACTTTAAACTTTTATCAATTTAATTATTTACCAAAATAGAAAAATTAAATACTTTTATTTTATAAAATTCGGGATCTCACAGTATGCCCACTGCAACGAACGACTAGAATCACGAACTCAACGAACAATGCTCTCAGCGGTAATTTTGACTACGTTATTACGAGTACCAAATATATACTCCACAGTTCGTGTAACTTCAAAGCTTTCAAGCTTTCAAATAGACTTCGAATGGCTTATACATGCTAATTTGCTTTGGTGTCTTGTGTCTATCTCTAAAGATAAATCAGCCCTATCCTTTTTTTATATACTAGATAGAGGAAGAGTAACTTATATATTAAACAATAGTTAAAATATACATAACTTCTATGTTTAATATATATAACTCCCATATATATGACTTCATGATTTATATATATATATATATATATATATATATATATATATATATAACTCCCAGTTAATATATATAACTCCATGTATATATATAACCTCCCTAGTTTATATATATAAGTGACCGATCCATTTATAACGTTGTAAATAAGTATTTATCTTTACAACAAATCTTGATCGTCCATCCGGATATCTAACGACTTATATTGCTCTCGTCTGCAGTTTAATTTCCAGTATTCCACAGTTTAATAATGCGGATGGGACAAATAACCTAAATGCCCCTCCTTGTGAAAGTCTCTCATCCGTAATATTAAACTGCGGACAATAACTCCCTTAGGATAAGGGACGACGTCGTTGCAGTCTTCTCCCGTCCGCAGTTTAATACCGTGGACGATGTTTAAATTATAAAACGGTGTCGTTTTTAATAAAAAATTATTAACTCCCATCCATAATTAAATATTAAAAAACATAAGTCCAAAGTGGAGATAAAATGATGACATATTATTATTAACTCCCTTCCGCAGTTTAATATTGCGAACTCTAGAGTTATTTAGTAAAATGGTGCATGAACTATTTAAGAAAGAGTCGATGCCATTTTTTTTGGCTAGACAAGGACTTAAAGTATTTTGTTGATTTATTTATAAATGTTTCAAAATATTGTTGATGTTTCTATCCTATGTAAATTTCTTTGGTACAGATTCGAAGGTAAGCCTGAGTATGAATAAACAAAGGTTTTTAAGTCGTAAATCGACTGGTACGTGAGTTTGCCAAAACTTAAACGTAAATATGTTTGATGGAGTAGTGATGTACAACATAAAGTACTACAGGCTGATCACCTAGACGTGTTCGTAAGGAATATCAGACTTATGCTCTTAGTGCCAGGTTGTCCTTTTCAAAGAAAGAAAAAATGGAATGTTCATGGTCTTTGACCAGACTCAAAATTTAATTAGTGTTTATCATCGTTAAATGTTTTAAAGGAAAGAAAAATGCTATTTTGATTATTCCTAGTACTTCATAACTATTTATTTAGTTATAGAAGATAAATCATATGATTCTTGATTTTTTTGTTGCAATATAAATTTCAAACTTGATGAGCTTGAATTATATGATTGCAACTAAGAACAAACGGATCAAAGGATCCGATAAAGACATAAGAAAGGCCAAGATGGATAAATAGTTATCTTATAATAGAATAATATTACTTTTGTATTGATTTAATACTATGACAAACGAAAGAATGTAATGGTTACTAAAGAAATTGGGAAGGGATTTATTATTTTGTAATAATTAGTAAACATATTCATGTCAATGACTTATTTCAATTGAATGTATGTGTAGTTAGTAGCACTGTGTAACATCATATCTAGGGTTGAAAGATACCTGGATTTGGGGGCATCACAGGTTGGTATCAGAGTTGATATGTTATAAAACTTAAGGGGGAAGAACCTTAGGATATGGTTATAAAAAGAGTAGAAGAAGTCAAAAGTAAATAAACTCAAATCGAGTTTCTAAGTGATGAGTTGAGAAAATTCATTACAAGAAAAATTAAAAGAGGAAATTAACCCTAAACAAATTAAATGTGATATGTGATTATAATATTTTGTTGCTATGTGATAATCAGTATATTATATATTATTGTAGATGTCAGGAGATAGTTCTATGCATAGGGATATACATGTCGTAAGTGAGGAGTCTGTTAACCAAATAGAGCCAGTACCAATGCCAGTAGCAGAGGTACCAGTAGTGAATATGGAGGAAACTGAACCAGAGGAAGAGGATCCTTCTAAAGAGGATTATGAGAACCTTGGATTTACATCCATGTTTGATGGAGTTTTTGAGGAGAAAGTGGAGCTGGCATTGTTTAACGCAATGGTACCTACTGAAGAGCTGACACTTGCAAAGTCAATGAAGGCATTATTTATGTCGATGTTAGATAGGAATGTCCAGATAAGCAAAGAAATACGTGAGCTGAGGGAGGAAGTCAATGACATCTAGGAAGCTAAGGAGGACATGGACACTTTTTGGGAGATGGAGCACGACGAGAAGGTGTTAGCCAAGGATAAGGTCCGGGAGCTGAAGCATGAGGTCTAAGAGCTTAAGGAGGAGCTTACGACCAAGAAGCAGAAGATCACGAGGATGTCCTATATCTATAGGAGTGCTCATGAGGACTACCAGCGAAAAATTACTCGATATCCATTGGAGGTAGGGCAAACTAGGCACACTATCAGTAGAGATATTGTGGCTAGTTTTGCGGAGGAGAAGTATGTTAATGCCATTACGCAGGTCTAGTATAAGAATTAGATGAAGTATAGATATGTAAATATTTATGAATCTATGTAATGACGTAAAAACCTCTTTTATATAATCAAAGGGTAGTCTTTTGTAATTCCCAACTTTTGGAAAATCAATCGCAGGAAAGTAATGTAAATAGTTGAAGCTATGTAATGACGAAGGTTTGTAGTATTATACTATAAGAAGGAAGCATATGAATATAACGAAGTTTATTAAAAATGTTGTGCAATGAGTTGAGTTATTATTAATTGTTGGATAATAACCAACTGAAAGAAATAAATAATAATGAAACTTTATTTATTTAAACAGAAAATGCCGCTACAAAGACGACAGAGAAACCAAGAAGATGAGTTTCATAACAAGAATGAGCAAGGGGGTCAGAAGAACGCAATGCAAGAGTTTGTTAATTTATTAATAGCTGCATTTAATAAAATTGGGGCTAATGTGTTAGTTAATCTTGCGGTAGTACATGCACCTACTTTTAAGGAGTTTAAAAGTGTAGTTATGACTTAGTTCAAAGGAACTATGGACCCAATAGAAGTCTAGACATGAGTGAAGAAAATTGAGAAGGCGTTTGTAATTGCAAATGTTGAAGAGGAGCAAAAGACCCCTTTTGCTACCTATATGATGAAGGGAGAAGCTAACTTCTGGTAGGAGGTAAACGAGGGAAGAGCTTGAGAGGGAGTTGTTACGTGGGAATGGTTCAAGGAGATTTTCTTCGAGAATTACTTTCCCACGAGCATGTAGAGTGGGATGGAGGTGAAGTTTCTTGAATTGAAATAGGGGGATATGAGTATTCCCCAATATGCTGCCAAGTTCAATGAAAAGGCAAGATTCGCTCCACACCAGGTGGATACTGAGGCGAGGAAGGCATGAAGATTTGAGTAGGGCTTGAAACCCTGGTCCTATAGTCGGATATCGATGTTCCAAAGCAATTTCTTTGGAACCATTCTGGAGAAGGCTATTTTAGCGGAGGTTGGGAGTGAGGCTTTAAGCCAATACCACTGAGAGAAAAAGAATAAGAATAAAGGTGACAGAGGAGTCAAATTAGAGAGGGAGCCAGCGGAAGTGGCAGTGCATGTAACAATCCAAAATTTTAAGTTGTAATTTCAAATATTTATTGAATTATATAAATATTTAATTGATGTGTTTATTGTTGAATAAATATTTGTTTAATTTGATTTGATTGGATTATTTATTTGTGAAAGAAAATAATTATGAGATCATATTTTAATTTAATTTAATAATTAAATTAGAGAGTTGATAGGGATTAAATGTATTATTATAATGTTTTTAATTTAATTTGGTAATAAAAGTGTGACAATAAACTATGCTATAAATAAGTTATAAAAATAAATTAAAGGAGTTTAATTTAGTTTTTGCCAAACAAGGCTTAAAGATATTAAATCTTTAATTTTTAAAGAGTTTTTGCCAAACAAAGCCTTATGGCTTTTAAATTTTGAATTGTAATTATAATAAATAATATAAATAATATATATTAAATTATGGTAACTGATAATTTAATATTGCCATTAGTAAAACGTCGGTTTTAGACGTTGGGTTTGTGCGTTGGCTGGAGTTGTATTTTATTTTACATGAAAAAACATTTGACTTAAGTCTAAGAAGAGAAAAGAGAAAAAGTTGTCAGAGAATTTACAGAGAAGAACTAGAGAGAGTTTGAGAGGAGAGAAAAGTTGTGAGACCCCAAATTTTATGAATAAAGATTTAAATTTCTTGAAATATTTTTTTTGAATATTATGGTGTGGATTTGATATAATGTTATAGTTGTGGGTAATATTTATAAATTTTGCAAAGTATGTAAGTTGTTATAAAATATTCGTTTGGTCGGGGAATATTCTTTTTATCGGGGAATATCCGTACGACGGCACAATCATTGGTGGACCCCACAACAGAAGTATTGTCGTAGTTAGAAATGATGAAATTATTATTTTATAAAAATAACTAAAAAAGTATTACCGTTAAAACTATTGAACTACCCTAGTAGTAAAAGTACATGATAATACGTGTGGTTGCATAGTAGCACCACAGATTGATTATTGATGCTTACGTAAAAGTCACCGATTATACTCAATTATTATTACGATAATTCTTTGCATCATATCTCTCATATTATTGATTCAATTATTGTCACAAAGATCATCCGTACATATAATATGATATATTATTAAATCAATAATTGAGACGACAAAGTTATTCATATTATTATTTGCAATATCGATAATCGCCTCTAGAAGTTACATCGAGGAGAGGTTTGGTCACCTAATTGCGCGCCCGATAAGGAGAAATCCTTATCGGAAAGCCCCCTCTTTCCTGGGAACGACCTAGTTGTTAAATATTGTGAGTTATAATATTAATGATGTAAAAGTTCGTGTTGATTAAAGATGAATTTGATAGTTCTATTGTGTTGGGATTATTAGTGTTAGTGGAAATCGACATCTATTCCGATGATAATTGATGTCTGGGGGTTATATTGATAAATCGGGTAATTAATCGGATAAATGAGTAATTAATTGCCACTAATTCACATGCTTATATAACTATTTGTTCACATGTGTGTACTATTGAATCACATTCTTGTACTATTAAGGGAGTTGGTGCAAGATTGATAATACTTGCATGACTAAGTTAAAAATGGAGGTATAGATGGAGGTACTATACTGTAATCCGTATTTTCACATGATTATAACTATTGATTCACATTATTTACTATTAGGGGAGGTGGTGCCAGTTTGATAATACTTGCAGGACTAAATTAAAAATGAAATAAAAGTTGGGCGATTGAATCGTAATATTTTGAGCCCCAAAACGCAATTTATCGAAACTATATTTTCCTATAAATAAGCTCATTCTTCCTTCATTTCTCACCAATTCACTAAAGCTTTAGAGCAATTTATTATAGAGAGAAATTATAGAGAGAAAGAAGAAGAGAAGTCTGCTACCTCACTATTCCAATATCCAGCTTCTTCTAAGGTAAGGGGTATTATTTCTTTCGTATTCATGAAGAGAGCTATTGTTATTCCATTCCTTATTATTCTGTTGGAATAACTGTATATCTGTGATCTTGTATACATGGTGAAATTCTTCCATTATTTTATTCTTTATTATTCATTGGAATATCCTCGTCATGCGATTACGCATGACACGGTTCCGTTATTTATTATTACGTTGAATAACTTTTCTGCATGCGCGATTCTATCGCATGCCTGGTGAATTCTTTTGTTATCCCATTCTTTATTATTCTATTGGAATAACCTGTCTACGTGGACTACCGTATGCATGGTGAATTCTTCTGTTTTTCCATTCTTTATTATTCTGTTGGAATAACCTATCTTTGTGGATTGCCGCATGCATGGTGAATGATCCTTTGTATTCATATGAATAGTATTTTTCATTCAAAAGGGTTTACGCTGAGGCGCTTCATAATTTTTCCGACCTCAAAATTCGGAAAAATTTGAAATGATAATTTGATGAGTTTTCTAGATTGTGTCAAAAATGGCAATTTTTGGATGTATAGATTAAGAGTTATGGATTTTATGAGAAAAGACTATTTTAAAAGTAAACCTTTATAACTCTTTGTGCTTAACTCCAAAATTGGTGAAATTTTTATTGGGAGTACATGTATATAACAGGAGTATACCCTATAAATTTTGGAATTTTTGGACAAAAGTACAATTTATGATAAATGTCTAAATATTCGGCAAATTTGGCCGTATGAAAAATAGTAAATGAATTTTAAAAATTCTGAGAAAAATATATGTTCAATATAGGACTATATTTTGCTAAATCCCAGAAAAGAAATATTTTTGGGACTGATTTGGTATTTTTCATGAAAGTGAACTAGTTATGAGTAAATGAATTAAATATGTTATGTGAAGTAACAAAATTGGAAAATAGGATTTTATGGCTTAGGAATCCTATATAGGGTATATCACGATTTTGATGAGGGATTTGATCATTGGTGATGAAATCTTATGAGTATGGCATTTTGAATGATTAAATGCATTATTTGGTAAAGTGTAAATAATTGAAATAAATTGTTTATAAGTTTAAGAAGTGATTAAAATATTGTTATAATATTAATAATATTAGATGATGAGTTTATTAAGTGATTGATAATATTTGGATAAATTTAAAGTCTTTAATATTTATCATTATTTTCGTTTGATTAATTCTTATATCATTGCCATCATCCTCATGCTTATATTGTGATGAAAGTCATCTTTGGCTTACGTGCATAGATGGACTTGGTATGATTATGACCAGGGATCATTCGGTATAATTATGACCTGTAATGTTATAAATGATGTGGTAAAAGTCCTCAGTGGCCTATAGTGCATTGATGGACAATTTTTGGTATGATTATGACCATGGATTATTCGAGATAGTCATGATCATCGATGATTTAATGAATATCCTCGCCCGTAGTGCGTGGATGATTCGATGATGTGGTTTATTTATTGTTTGAGTCTCAAATGATAAAAATTGATGTAAACATTTTAAAACATAGAAGATAATAGATATCACGCTTCTACTTGACTCTTCTAATGGATTGCTTATTTTGCTGCAGTTAAACTTGATGTCTATTGTATTTTATCAGTTTAACATTGTTGAAGACTAATGATAATTTATTCTCGCATTATCTTAGTCATAATATTTCTTCGGGCTAGTTGAGCTCACCCTTTCTTTCACTTTTCTCTTGAGAAATGAGAATATACCGGACGAGTCGGGAAACCGGAGTGACGATCCAGATGATAGCATTAGTAGTCCTCACTATTCTGTTAAATAGTGTGATAATAAATGCAATGAGGACTCCATTGAGTGTGGATATTGTCTAGATGACAATATTTGTATTAAAACTCAAAGCATATGTTTTGTCGTATATTACACGACGTTTGTATAATTAAGTTTGTATTTGTATTCTGTACCATGTATTTAGCGACTCAAGATGGGTGATGTATACCTGTTTTGGGGGCGTCACAAAAGTTTTGTGAATTACAAGCACTTTGTCTTCTAACAAGGGTTAACCAAGCAAGAGAAGGTATACTTCTAATTTCCAAAAGCTTTAATCCTTATGTATGAAAAGTTTCTGTGTTCTTGAGTTTCACTGTAGTATAAAGTTCTTTACAAAATTGTTTGTAATCCAAATTTTTATGATTGGTTAATAAATTATGTGTAAATGTAATTGTGATGTTATAACTAGCATCTATATATGATTGTAGTTTACATGTACGTTCAAAAAGAAAGAAAATAGTTTTACAGTGAATATGTGTATGAACATGGCTTATAGGAGCATCAAAATTGATAGTTGATTGTAAGCTAATAGATAAATTGAGCCTTGAATATGTTAATTCTGTAAGAAACGAAGAGAACATAGTTAGAATGAATTAATTTAGAGTATAATTGTGATCACAGTGTTGGTTTGTCAAACAATGTCAAAAATGGAGTTTTTGGTTTAAAACATGGCATTCAAGAATTTAAATTTTCTGAAGTTGTGGTTTAGTTGTTTGAAATCAGAATATATTATGGGTAATGTTTATGTGTAATCTATGTAAGTTATACGTGTTAATTTAGGTGCTAGAAATTAAGATACAGGTCAAATTAGCTTTGTTTCTGTTCTTCGTGCCCAAATCAGAATTCGGTAACATGAACGCCAAACTTAGCGCCAAATAGCGCTTAAGTCTCATATCATTGCATAAACTTAGCACCACAAACAGTACTAATCAGTTTTGTACTCGTGATCGCCAAAGACTGCTACCGCAGCCTCAAATCCCCTAGTGTAAACTATGAAATAAGTCATACAATTAGCGAATAATGGCCGAAAATTGTTTTTTATTACACAAAGTCTGTAATTGTTGATATGGTGCAATATTATGACTGTTAAAATGTAATTTTTGTTAATTGTGGTATTATAGTGCTAAGAATGAGAATTTTATTAACAATTAACGAATTTTATTATTACATTACTAGTGTAACTTGATTATGTGGTTAAAAATCAAGCTATACATGAAATAGATACTTATTTGTATACAGAGTATATGTAGTAACTAATTGTGTCATAATGACATGTGTATAGGATACTGTGAATCGAATTATTACGATTTAGCTTACACTCAAGGCAAGTTTTCTAACTCTAAACTTTCTTTGAGAAAGTTTCTTAACTCTAAATTATATCGTGTAAGTTTCTTTACTCTACCTTGTTTATTATTGAGCAAGTTATTCCTAATCCTATTTATACAATTCGTACAAAGTTATTTAACCTAAACTCTTACTTTAAAAAGGTTTCCTACTTTAACTTGTTATTTAGCATGCAAGTTTCTAAATTCTGATACACTAATGTTGAACAAGTTTTATCGTTCAATTTACTATTTATTATGCATGCTCAATACTCAATTCTAAACAAGATTCTAACCTTAGCTTAATATTGTTCAAGCAAGGTATGTTATGTTATTCAATGCTTATGCTCTTAGATTATTCCTAAAGTATGACCTTAATATACAATGTTGATTCATTTATGATTTATTCCATATCATAATGTTATTACATTCTTATTCAACTAATCCTTAGTTGATGTTCGTTAAACTATAAATTACCTTGAAACTTATCTAAACCAAACTTACTTTAGTGCAGACTTGTATTCTAAATACTGAGATGAACAACCCTATTACAGGGGATAATTTACGCATATCGTTTAAATATTTGTGCATAATACATTGTACGAATGGATGATCCCCCTAAGTACAAGGAGTCCCTATAGTCTTATGACTGTTAAAGCTTAAGTTGAAAGAATACTTATAACTATGGACATAGTTCGTGGTCTTTTGACCCTCAAATATATATTTCAAATTCTGTTCCTGATTATTATTGATAAAGCACATTATTCAGTTCTATTGAGCCTATTCGTTTGACAGTTGATATGATGTTTATTCATTGTCATTTCAAGTGAGCATTGTTTTCTCACTCTTGCTTATATAAATATTATAGCTAAAGTTGAGAAGGTCGATGAACCTACCACCAGTAAAGGGAAAGGGAAGATGAACATGTATTGAAGATTTGTAAACCTGTTGACTTTATATTGTCAGACTTTATTTTAAATCTTGTGATGTAGTTATTTAATTTTTGGCACATGTGTTTGTATTTAAAGGTTAGATAACCTGGGAGATTTTATTGAACTTATTGATGTAATCCTTTAATGGGAAGGTTTATTATTAAATTTTATTATGTTTAGGTAGTTAGACATGAATGTTTTATCAAGTGAACACCATATCTTGTGGGAATGAAGTACCAGGATTTGGGGGTGTCACAGTGCACCGAAGTGGAAGGGATTTAACTCTAGGAATACTGGAGTGAAGCAAGGAGATCTTAAGAGGAGGATCGAGGCGTGCAAGAATTGTGGGAAGGCTTATTTAGGAGTATGTCTCAAGGGTAAGGCAGTTTGTTATAATTATGGGTAGGAAGAGCACATCTCGCCTAACTGTCTGAGTCCAAAGAAGAACCAGGGATGTTTTGTATGTGGGTCGATTGACTACATGGCAAAGAACTGTTCGAAAAAGGGGTCAGATAGTAATAAAGGAGCTAGTATTGGTAACTTAACTATTAGTGGTCATGTACCACCGAGTAAACCAATGACCCGTACTTTTAATATAACTGTCCAGGATGCAATCACATTAGGAGATGTAGTTGCAGGTATTATCCCAATCAACGATATTAATGTTTATGTGTTGTTCGATTCGGGTCCTACTTGTTCTTTTATAGCATGTGAATTTGATAGATGTTTAGGATTACTCCCTGAAAGATTGCCAATACCTTTAAAGACTAAGGTAACAAACAAAGAAACAGTTCGTGTTAAACATATTCATAGGAGCTGTTGTGTAGAAATAAAAGGTAGATTTAATTCCGATAAAATTGAGAGAATTTGATGTAATTCTCAGGATAGATTGGTTGTTTAACCATGTGGCGATTATTGATTGCCAAAAGAAAAGCGTAAACCTTCGGACTTTGAAGTAGCCCAAGGTAGTATTCTATGGTAGTAAATCGCTGGGACATTCTTGTTGTCTTACTATGACACAAGCTAGAAAATTATTAAAGAAATGATGTGTAGATTATTTGTGTCATGTTGTTGATACCCAGTGAGTAGGAGAAACATTGAAATAAATACCTATAGTAAAAGAATTCGCAAATGTATTTCCGGACGAATTGCCAGGTCTTCCGCCGGATAGGGAGATCAAATTTTTAACAGACATTGTGCCAGGAACAGAACCATTGTCTAGGGCACCGTATCATATGGCACCAGTGGAAATGAAGGATTTAATGATTCAGTTACATGAACTGTTGGATAAGAAGTACATTCAACCGAGTGTCTCTCTGTGGGGAGCACTGATATTGTTTGTAAAGAAGAAGGACGGATCACTGAGACTTTGTATCGACTATCGAGAGTTGAATAAGCTAACGATAAAGAATAAATACCCATTGCCCAGGATCAATGATCTATTTGTTAAGTTGAAAGGGGCGAATTATTTTTTTAAAATAAATTTGAGAACGGGGTATCATCAGTTGAAAGTAAGGAAGGAGGTAAGACAAAGTTCATGACTTGTTACGGTCATTATGAGTTCCTGGTGATGTCGTTTGGGTTGACGAATGAGCCAGCCAAATTCATGGATATGATGAACAGAATGTTCAAACACTGCTTGGACAAGTTCGTCGTAGTGTTTATCGATGATATTCTAGTCTATTCTAAGATGCCAGCAGATCACGCTGAAAATTTAAGATTAGTGTTGAAGACACTAAGGAAGGAGAAGTTGTATGCGAAATTCACTAAGTTTGAATTTTGTTTTGAAAGAGTGCAGTTTTTGGGGCACATTATTGACAAAGATGAGATTTCAGTTGATCCAGCGAAGGTGGAAGTAGTAATTAATTGGGAACAATCGAATACACCGACGGAGGTGAGGAGTTTCCTAGGATTAGCAAGATACTATCGAAGATTCATCCAAGATTTTTCTAAGATAGTTACTCCGTCGACAAGGAAGACAGTGAAGTAAGTATGGACAGAAAAGTGTGAAGACAGTTTTCAACAACTGTAGAAGAAATTGAGTGAAGCCCTGTATTATCTTTACCAGATGATACGAGGAATTTTGTAGTATATAGCGATGCTTCGCATAAAGGACTAGGTTGCATGCTCATGAAGCATGGCAAGGTCATTGCGTATGCATCACGACAGTTAAAGGATTATGAGAAAGGTTATCCTACTCATGACCTAGAACTGGCAGCGGTGGTTTTTGCCTTGAAGATTTGGAGGCATTACCTGTACGGAGAGAAATGTGAGATATACAAGAACCACAAAAGTCTAAAATATATCTTCACGCAGAAGGATTTAAATGAGACAGAGAAGATTGCTAAAGATGTTAAAAGATTACGATTGTGATATCTTGTATCATCCAAGGAAGGCGAATGTAGTGGCTGACACTTTAAGTAGAAAGGGTCAGGAAAAGCTGTCAATGTTAACGGCTCAAAATGAGTTAATAACAGAGATGGCAATAATGGAGTTAGAAATAAAATTACTGAGTGAATCGGGGAAAAAATTGTTTACAATGGAGACTCGACTTACAATTGTGGAGAGAGTAAAAGAAGTACAACTCAGGGAAGATGAGTATGAACAAATGAAGAAAAGAATAGCATATGGAGAAGGGACAAAGTACAGTCTTAATAACGATGGGTTATTAAGATTTGAGAAGAATTTGAGTTCCGTGTGAAACAGAATTGAAAGAAGAGATATTATAAGAGGCTCATAGTTTGAGGTACTCGATTCATCTTGGTAGTACTAAGATGTATCAAGACCTTCGACAAAACTTTTGGTGGCGAACATGAAGAGGGAAATAGCAGAGTATGTTAGTATGTGCTTAACTTGTCAAAAGGTTAAGGCCAAACACCAACGACCAAGTGGATTGTTATAATCACTGGAGATTCTGGAATGGAAATGGGAGTATATCACGATGGAATTTGTGGTAGGACTTCCAACGACGCAGAAAAGATACGATGCTATTTGGGTAATAGTGGATTGTTTGACGAAGTCGGCTCACTTTTTGCCGATAAGAGTTAGGTTTAACCTGAAACAGTTAGCTAAAATTTATGTCAAAGAGATTGTTTCAAGACATGGAGTACCATTTTTGATTGTGTCCGATCGTGATCTATGATTAACATCGAATTTCTGGAGAAGTTTGCAAGAACAGATTGGAACGCAACTAAGGTTGAGTATGACATATCATCCACAATGGATGGAAAAAATGAAAGAACAGTTCAGAAACTTGAAGATATGTTAAAATCTTGCGTCATGGATTTCAAAGAGAACTGGCATGATCATCTACCGTTAGTAAAATTTTCTATTAACAACAGTTATCACGCAAGTATAGGCATGCCGCCTTACGAAGCGTTATACGGAAGAAAATGCATAACTCCACTGTGCTGGGATAAGGTAGGTGAACGTCGAATGCTAGGACCTGAAATGGTGCAGCAAACGACAGATGTGGTTAAGTTAATACGTACCTGACTCGTAGCAGCTTAAGATAGACAAAAAAAGTATGCAAATCCGCATCGAAAGAAGAGAGAGTTTAAAGTCGGTTCGTATGCATTTCTGAAGGTATCTCCTTAGAAAGGAAAGATATGCTTTGGGAAGAAGGAAAAGTTAAGTCCGAGGTTTAGAGGACTTTTGAGATATTGAAGATAGTAGGTGAGGTAGCTTATGTTATAGCTTTACCTCCGGAGTTGAAGCATATACACAATGTGTTTCATGTTTCAGTATTACGCCCTTATAAACTATATTATAAGCATGTAATAGAGTACGAACCTATTCAGGTTGAGAAAGACTTGACGTATGAAGAAATTCCGATTCAAATTATTGATAAGAAAGAGCAAGTTTTAAGAAGTAAAGTAATACCTTCGGTGAAGGTAATATAGAGGAACCACAATGCCGAAGAAGCAACGTGGGAACTCAAGAGAAAATGAAGAAGAATTACCCTCATTTATTTGCTTAACTTGTATAGAGATTCTAGGGACAGAATTCTTATAAGGGGGGAATAATATAACGACCGAGAGAATCGAACTTTAATGTAAATTAATTTTATTTGATTATATTGAATAAAATAAGAAAAATGTTTATTATTTCTGAGTAAAGAAGTTAAAGGTCGTTCTATGACCTAGAATGAATGAATGTGGTTAGTATTCTGATTGTGTGCTAGGATTAAATAGTATGAATTTCCAAGACAAAAGTAAAAGTTTTCTGAGAAATTTTTGTAAAATCGCTATTCATCCATTTCTGCTCAGGAATTATTTTTGAAAAATACATAATTATAGAATTCTGAGGAAATATGAATTATCCAATAATAATTTCGTTATGGCAAACCCAATTTTTTGCATGCGTACTCAAAATCTAGAATGTTAGGGAAAGTGAATTTCTAAGAAAATGAATGATTAAGTATAATAAGAAAGTTATTATACGGAAAGAATACGAGTATAATACAATGTATTGTACAAGTATAATACAAAGAATAGTACGACGTATAATATAAATATTATACGAAGTCAATACAAGAATTATACGGTAAAAATATGTAAAGTCAAAGTCTTGGTCAAACAAAGTCAAGATTGACTATTTGATTAATGGACTTGGACTTTTCCAAGCCCAAATGAATTAAAAAGAAGGCCCAATGATAAATTTAATCAAGACCCAAATATAATTTAGTTCAAGCCCAAAGATAGGCCCAAATTGAATTAATTTTAGCCCTAACCAAGAACCGAACCCGTGGGTCGAACAGTTGATCAAGCGAGTGGGTAAAACCCATGGAACAACCCATGTGGCCCCCCATGGGGTGAAGTAGCCAACCATGAGGTGGCCAAGCTGTAATAACCCAATATTTTCAATAAGAAATTTTGCGAATAATTTTTTTTTATAAGGATGGGAATATGTGCAAAGTAAAGTATATGTATATATCTGATAAATAAAATTATTTATTAGATGTAACTAAATTTTTTTTAGAACTATTGATCATTATAGATTATATTCTTATAATAAAATTATGTTGTAATAAAAATATTTATTGTTTATTTTCCATGAAAATATGATTATTGTATATATGATATGGATATTATGATATGTATTTATTATATTAATTAAGTTAATTATTTTAACTTAATTAATAATGGTATCTATGAAGGTTATGTCAGATATGAATTCAAAACCCTAAGTCTGGATTTTGAATAAGGAATGAGAATAATAATATAATATTATTTATATTTCAGTAATATAAACATGCCTGATATGTGTGTAATATTAATGTGTGGAAAAGTTATAGTAAAACAGTACAAAATTCTAGCATTACTGATAAACTATAGTACAGAGTCAACTATGACTGTAGGGTTTGTTAAGTTATGTGTTATGTAATTAATGACCATTATTATGTTTAATGTTAATTAGGTAAACCCTAGTTAATATTTAGAAACCCTAATTACTAAATCAAAACCCTAATTGCTAAGTTATAAACCCTAATTATTAATTTAGCAAGCTTATGGTGATTAGTACATTATAAAGCCAAATTTATAAGTCCTATGTGATTAAGAAACTTAATTTAATTAAGGAACCCAAATTCACCTTTTTAGAAACTAAGATTCCTATTTTGCCCTTATTACATAAACCTAGATAATGAGTTTAAGAAATCGTAGGGTTAAACCCTAAGGGTCAAACCCTAAGGGTTAGAAATGAATTGACAACTTTGCCACTAAAAGTAAGTACCAAATGACCAAATTGCCTTTCTTGCATTATTTAATAGATAACTTGTAAAACTTGCCATAACTTTAGTTGGTGACCAACTCTAGCTAGCCATGTGGTCTAGTAATAGCCTTTAATCAATAAAAATCTGATAGACATGATCAACCATAAGCATTACACCATATTATATAAGATCAAAGAGAGAAAAAGGTTACTAACTTGCTCATTTATACACCAACACTTAACCAAGACTCTCTCAACTTCAAACCTCCGAAATTACCTTGCTAGAGCAGTCCTTAATCAAGCCCCACTATCACTTCTAGTAGATCAGAAGTCAGATTCAAGGATCAAAGCTAAAAAGGAGGTATAACCCTTAATCTTTAAAATCTGATGATCTGATGTTAGATGTTGTTAATGATTAGTTAGATATGTGTTAGAGGGTGTCTTTTAATGATCGGGGTTGCTAGATAGTGGATCCATAACATTTATATGCTCGAATTTAAGTTTTTACAAAATCTGGGAAATTTTCAAAAGTAGTCTGACAATCGAATGTCAAACCACATAGATCTTTATCTGGTTATCATTTTTGTTGTTTAAATGTTTAAACTTGTAGTATGACATGTGGTCTATATTCTGAAACTTGAATCTAGCTCAGATCGTGCACAAAATGAAAGTTATGGGTGGTCAAACCCCATTGACCGACCATGACTTTCGATTTTCTAGGTAACCCAGATTAGCCCAGAAGCGCCTGACAATGACTCTGTGTCCTCGGATCTTGCTTGTTGTTGTTTCTTTGTTAATTTTGTTGCATCTAAGCTATAGTCGGTTATGTGATCTACAATATCATGCCTTTAGATTACCTAAATGAATAACAGACAGAATGTGGTGACCGGTCAAAGTAGCATGGTTGAGCATGATAACGGTTTTCTGGGTAACCTAGAAAACCTATGAGCACAGTTTCTGACATGCTTTGACCGGCGTAGATTTACTTGTTGTAATGTTGTTATACTATTTTTATGTAATGGAATTATTTTCTTACATGTTGTCTACAACCTAGAACCTTTAGATCACAAAACGGATAGAAGAACAGTAAGTAGTAGAAGCTCAAAGTGTGCCTCACGAACTGTTCTTCATTTTTGGGTAACCTAGAAAATGAAGAACAGCTCTGACAACCACTTTGCATGCTCAGATCTCTTTTGTGTTATGCTATTTGGCCATGTTTGTTGTTGAATGATGTAGTTTTACATTAGTTCTACAAGCTGTGATCGATAGTTAGCCCAGAAACACATTACACAGTGAATGATTACTGGTCAAAGTAGGTCACTCGATAACTGCTTAAGCTTGTTCTTGAGCCTCAAGAACACCTAAGGCGGCACTTACTGTCACTAAAGGCTATAGCGACAGACTTATTAATTTTAATTATATTAATTTCTAAAAATCATTTAAAAATAGTAAATAAATTATAAAAATTATAAAATCGCTTTTAAAATTATTTTAAGTTATAAAATTAACTTTTAATAATTTGACATATTTTCCATAAATATTAGTAATTATTTGAATATTATTAATATTTAATTTATTTAATAAATGAATTAAATAAATTAACTAAAATGATTTTCTAATATTAAAAATCATTTTAAATGATAATAAGGTGTTTAATAATATTTTAAGTTATAAAATGTAACTATCAATATTTAATGTAAATTTCATTAATTATTTAATATTAATGATATTAGATTTATTTAATAATTATATTAAATAAATTAGTTTAAAAATGATTTTAATATTATAAAAATCATTTTAAATGCAAATAAAGAGTTTAAAGATATTCTAAGTTATAAAATATTACTTTTAATATTTTAAGATAAATATCATTAATTATTTAATATTAATGATATTAGATTTATTTAATAATATTATTAAATAAATAGATTAAAAATAATTTTATTGATTTAAAAATCATTTAAAAAGGATATAAGTGGTTTAAAAATATTTTAAGTTATTATAAATGACTTTTAATATTTTAGTGAATAATACCTTAATATTTAAATATTAATGGTAATTGTTTAAAAGTGATTTTAAATGTTTTAAAAATCATTTAAGGGTAATAATTAATACTTTAAAAATATTTGGAGTTATTATAAAATAACTTTGATATTTTGGTAAGGGGTTGCATTAATACTTTAATATTATTAATGATAATAGAATTATTTAATATTTAAATTATTTAATAATGATTCCAGAGTTTGAAAAATTATTATAAATTATAATAATTAATTATAAATTATTATAAGTCATTTATAAATAATATGATTGATATTTAAATTATCCAGATTAATATTTGAATTACAGATTAGAGTTTTATTAACGATAAACTCAATAATTACCCGATAAAGCCGTCGCTACACCAAAATGTTACCAAAATTGATCCGAACCTATATAGTTTGACTGTATAAGTGTTTGATTGTGTCTTAAAGACTGATATATCTATGTGACAATGTGATTAGGTTATGTGTTGACTATAAATAACAGTATGATGTGTTATGATATGTTATTCTAATCAATAGAACAATCTTATAAATGATAGGTCGTTGAATTAAGGATAGAACTAAGTTGTGTAAGCAGCAGACCAGACAAGTATCCTACCTTTGCATTTTCTTTATGCAATGGGCATGAGTAAGAATGTTTCAGAATTATATTATTATTATGCTAAATTATTAAACATATTGTGATATATTCTATATCCGATCATTGTTTATCAACATGATATTATATTATATAATTCAGATATATATTATGTTCGTTATTTTCTAAACATGGTTATACAAGTGTCCCCACTTGGACAATCATTGTATTTAATCCCATGTTGATACATATATATATATATATATATATATATATATATATATATACACACCTATTGATCCCCAAAGATGTATATCGTTAAGAAAAAGTCGTCTAAGCTATTTGACCAGCTAGACACGGATTTAGAAATATTGTTGAATATGATAAAACCTTTTTGTATCCAATCAAATTATTTTGGTTCGAATTTCCAGACTAAGTATGAACATCCCGATCAATGGAAAACTTTTATGCTACCTAAGGCGAGACAGTGAACGATAATATCGTTTCGTACGCATGTAGTATTGATCAATACAGGCATAACGGGGTGATCACCCCCGTGCAAGTAAGTTATGACGGTTTCATGGATGATGTTCGCTAAACCTATTTGAAAATTGAGAACAATGTTCATAGTATGTCACCTTAACCCTATTTATAGTCATTACGTAGTTTCAAAAATTTGATAGAGAGTTGTTATGATATTATTATCGGTTCAGATTACTTCATAACCATTGATTTGTTGTAGAATGGTAGTACAAAGAAAACATTTAATCCTTTCAGCTAATAATTACAATTGTTATTACTTGCTGGGCACTCAAATGCTCATCCTTGCTTAAATTAAATGTTTTCAGTCAAGTATGATCAACCAAAGGGCTCTGCCAGGAACAAAGGGAAAGGAAAGCTGTCAGAATAAGTTGTGTTATCTTGTATAATAGTTAGCTAGACTTAAATAAGATGATGATATTTATTATCTATCATGTAATAAAATATTTTAAGGTCGCGTACCTGGGATTCAGACTCCGATATGTAAATTAAGTTTAATATTTATATTATTGTTATAATTATTATTAGTATTATTCCGCTCATAGAAATAGTATCGTGAAGCACCGAGTTCGGGTTTCAAGTACCTAAATTTGGGGGCGTCACACAAGCTTCTTGAGGAAGCTTGTTTAAGAAGGTGTGAATATTAAGGAGGTGCCCAAATGACCATTTTGCCCTCACTTTGCAATTTTTATAAAAACAAGCCATTTGCTTCATTTGTTGTTTACAAAATTTTAACTAACACTTGAGCATTATATCGAGAGAGAAAAGAGAGTATTTCCAAGTAATCAAGGAGAAGAAGAAACTAAATCATTCAAGTAATCAAGAACAAAGCAAGAACATCAAGAGGTAAAAGCTTTAAACCTTAATCTTTATCTCTTTTCAATTTTGATTTAATAGAGAAGTGATTATTGGTGGTGTATGTATCATCTGATGACATAAGGATGAATTTTAGTGGACTAAAAACACTAACGGATACCTAATAAGTGAAATCATAGCAAATGATTAAGAACTTAATGAAGAAAAGCATGAAAATTTAGAGCTTGTTTTTTATGAACAAGTTTAAAACCATCGCGTATAAGTTAAATGCTTATTGTTTGGTTAGGATGATAGATGATTGAATGCTGAATTTATTCCATTTAGAACGGAGTAAAAAACTGTAATAACGAAGTTATGTCAAAATTTTCAATAAAAGACGTTAAACGTAAGAATTGTAGTTAACTATGATTTTTGGACAAAAATGGAATGTTAATAATGAACCTAAAAAACTTAGGTTTTGTTAGTATGTTAAAGAACACGAAGTTTATGAGTCATAGACTCAAGAATGGATGAATTCAGACATCGAAGGAATGAATTACGGACGAATGAGCGAAAAACGCTCAAGAACGAAGAATGAATGAATTAGCTTTTGAACGAACCAATTCTGAGTTATAACGAACAAGATACGAGTTCGGGAAGGGAACGTGTTGAAAAGATTTTACACTTGGAAAATTTTTCAAACAAACTGGCAAGGCATGCATGCGCCTAAGGCTTTTAAATTGGGCGCCGGCGCCAATTCGAGAAGGTAGTCATTGAAATATGGGCCTCGGTACCGTAAACAAAGGAGCACGCAGATAACGCAACGCATCTAGAGTTTTTGACAGTAAAGAAAGTTTATGAATGTAAAAGTTGGGGAATGATTAAAGATTGATAATGAACCTTAATTAAACCTAAAGTAACATCCTAAAGGGTGATTAAAACTTTAAGTTCAACAATCAAATGTCAATTCAAGGTTATGAAATTATAAATGCAAAGTACGTAAACGATATCCGTGAACTGTATTCGCGTTGAACGAATATTTGAGATTACATAGGTTGTAATTACTTGAACATTGAACAAAGATGGTAACTTATGACATTTAAATGTTATAAAGTCGTAATGAATGATAAATAACTTAACGAATGTTATTAATTTAACGATTCAAATAGGTTATACAAGAAGGAGAAGATATTATAAACAGTGTGTATCGATTGTTGTTAGCTAATTGGTATATTATGTGATTATTTCATGTAGAACATATAAAGACCAACATAAAGTGAATTAAAAGCTAGAAGACACTCGAGGCAAGTTTTCTAAACCCTTGTCTATACTTGGTGTTAGACAAGCTTTGTGAATTCATGTAATGATATGCATGAACTGTTTAAGAAAGAGTCAATGCCATTTTGTTTCGATTAGACAAGGACTTAAAAGTATTTTGTTGATTTATTTACAAATCTTTCAAAATATTGTTGATGTTGCTATCCTATGTCAATTGTTTTGGTACGGATTCGAAGGTAAGCCTGAGTATGAATAAACAAAGATTTTTAAGTCATAAATCGACTAGCACGTGAGTTTGCCAAAACTTAAACGTAAATACTTTTAACGGAGCAGTGTTGTACAATATAGAGTACTATAGGTTGATCACCTAGACGTGCTCGTAAGGAATATCGGACTTAGGGTCTTAGTACCAGGTTGTCCTTTTCAAAAAAAGAAAGAATGGAATGTTCATGGTCTTTGACCAGACTCAAAATTTAACTGGTGTTTATCATCATTAAATGTCTTAAAAGGAAAAAAAGTGTTATTTTGATTATTCATAGTACTTCATAACTATTTGTTAAGTTATAGAAGATAAATCATATGATTCTTGATTTTGTTGTTGCAATATAAATGTCAAACTTGCTGAGCTTGTTAATACTCATTGCTTGCTTAAATTATATGATTGATGTTAAGAATGAACGGATCGAAGGATCCGGTAAGGACAAAGGAAAGGTCAAAGGAAAGGCCAAGATGGATAAATAGTTATCTTGTAATAGAATAATATTACTTTTGTATAAGGGTGTTAGCCGAGCAGAGTAGCTCGATACTCGACTCGAGATCGGTTCGAAAATATGATCCAAAGCTCGAATTCGAAGTTGATTCGAGTCGAATATAATCCATACTTGTTTTCTGTTTAATGATACACGAGTCGAATTCGAGTATACCAGTATTAGCTCAGATTAGGGTTCGAGTATTTCATTTTTTCTCGAACCATACTTGATACCTGTTCGATGGATCATATTCGAATACTAGTATGATCCATACTAATAAGCTAAATATGTGATATTTGTATCAATCTTTATAATTTATAAAGTATAGTATTAAATTGTGTAAACTTGTACTTAAATAAATCAGTGAATTGATTGTCAATTCGTATTACATTCTTTGTAATTTCTTTACATAAATAAAAGTAAAAGACTTTTATATATACACATTAATTCAATAATCAATTTAGTATGTAGTGGTTCAGTATTAAGAGAAATGGTTCACATTCGAAACTCGATTTGAAAGTTCATGAGTAACTTGTTCTGTAAATGAGTCGAGTACTTACGAGCAGAGTAGGTCCGAGTAATGATCCGAGTCGAATCTGGCGCAAAATTAGAAATTCCTTATCGAATTCGAGCTCAATTTTTTTGAGTCGAGCCTAATCTGAGCATTAGTGTTCGCTTAGATTCGACTCGTTTTCACCCCTACTTTTGTATTGATTTAATACTATAAAAAACGAAAGAATGTAATGCTTACTAAAAAACATGGGAAGTAATTTATTATTTTGTAATAATTAGTAAACATATTCATGTCAATGACGTATTTCAATTGAATGTATGTATAGTTAGTAGCACTGTGTAGTTGAAAGATATCCGAATTTAGGGACGGCCGGATGCTCTTTTATGATGAATCATTGCGAGTGGTGATCAGGTACAAACGAAATAAATTCGCATTGATACGTTAGAACAGGTGCTAAAAGCACCATACACGTTACTAATGTACATGTGTGTTAACGCATTTCCCTGTTCATTTCATCGTGTATATGTCAGAATGAGACTGAAAAGCTTCACTGCCGTTATAAATTGTTCACTTAATCATGAGTTGAGTTTAGACCAGCGTGAAATGGTTCGTAACTCGTTTCGTATTTAATTTATTAAATCAATTAATATAAAAAATATATGAATAATTAACCTAATAATTATTTTAATTTTATTTAACTAGACTCCTAGACTCGCTTAAGCTTGCAAACTCAAACTCAAACTCAAACTCAAACTCAAACTCAAACTCAAACTCAAACTCAAACTCGTTTGTAAATGAATCGAATTCAAATAACATATTCAAACTCTACAATTAGTATAACTTTTAGTTGAGCTCAACCTCCACAAGTCAAAGCTCGCCTAGCCTTTGTTTACAGTTCTACTGTTCTAAACTTCTAATAGCACAAGTATTTTTTCTAACAAATCCCTACATTTGATATTTGAGAAGACTAGACAGGATTCATCAATCAGCTGCAAGCATAAAATGCATAAAAAGATTCAGTCTACCAATAGCATACATAGAAAGCCTTACAATTATCAAATTAACTTAACCTAAATGCAAATGTAAATTGAACTTCTAGCTGACCCTAATACAATGTTGTAATATTTTTTTTCCTGCCAAAATATTGCATCATTTGAGAAATGTCTTGTCAAACAATAAACCTGAGGCACTTGTGAAATGCTCAAGCAAATGTCCTGCGCAGATCATTGGCTCCATGTGCAAAATGACATCTTTCCCCAAAAGTGCATGACCCCTTTGTAAAATTCTCACACACCTTTGTTTTGAAATTTGCCGCTGCTGCTGGAGGAGCTTGCGCAGGCATAGCCATAGGGTTTCTTCCAGGCCCTCTGTTGGCCGCACCAATGTTCAGGATAAGCTCATGTACCATAGCACTAGCCTGTTTAATTTGATCAAAGGTCCCCTCAAGCTCAATGTTCCGTTGATTAGAATCTGTGTCATGCTCCCTTATGGCAAGCTTGACCCCAGTCATGCGGCATATTTGCTTTGAATTAACGCCACCCTTTCCGATAACAGCTCCAGCAAGTGATGCATCAATGCTTATCTTGGCTGTTGCTGATGCACCAAAGTTGGCTGCTGCAACTAATGCAGGTGGAGATGGTTCAACCCTTCCACCGTAGGGGCCCATATGTCGCAAGGCTCGAGGATCTTCGTAACTTGAGAAAGCTGGTTTACCAAGCTCCATCTCACTATGGGCATAATGGCATTTATCACCAAACTTGCACCCTTCTGCAGTGTTGTATTTGTTGCAGAGCTTTGTTTTGACCGTTGAAGCAGGACCATTAGAGAAGGGTGGCAAGGCGGGTTTTCTTGCAACTGGCCCACCCAGATTTGTCATCTGATTTGGTGCAGTATATCCACCAGGAACATAATGCAGAAAGTGACACCCCTCAGCAAACTGGCATCCAGAGGTGCTGCATGTCATGAAGAACACTTGAGAAACAAAATGGTTGATAATCCATTACTGAGACGCAAATTAAATACAACACTCTTTCAACTTCATAGAGATCTGATCAACTCCATGTTTTCAGCACAGTATAATGAAACAGTGAGACATCAAGAAATTAACAAACAAGTAAACGGAGGCACAACAATTGAAGCATCCAAATATCCTATGCTCAATCACACTAGCACACAAAAAAATTTACGTTCATTTTTTCTATCTTCTTCAACCAAAGATCCAATCCAAACGGACCATATAGTCAAATGTTTTGTGTGTGATATTGGTCTTCTTTCAAAATCTTGCTTTTACAATTAAACAAGGTATACTTTCTCAAATAGAGAAAGATGGTATAAATAACACCCATGCAGCTTTGCCAGGATCTTCTACATTATGTTTCAAGTGTATTACTCTAAAGCAGATAATGCATGTTACTTTTTCGTTTTCCATTTTGGATTAGTGACGAGACATGTACCTTAAAGAGGAGTTGCAGAAAGCATGGAATTAGTACATATAGTAATTGCGCATACAAGCAGTTTAATAACACCAACTAGTAATTGTGTGAGAAACATATGCAGTAACACCACATGAGTTTACCAGAAATGGCTTTTCAATATTATAAACAATAATTGCTTGTTTACAATTGTATTCTCCCTGAGAAACACTGCCTCTGTTCAACAACCTTTTCACATTCTTAAGTTGAGAAGATAAGTTGAGAAGAATAATCATTAACTCCAGTAAGACAGCATAGAATGCCTGTCTAGCTTAAAAGTTTAAATACAAACTTGATTTGATACTTGAAGATAACAATTAATATTTAGAGCATTATTTAGGATGAATTAAGATTACAACCTGAAAAACTTCATGCATGGCTTTTTGCTTCCTACACCAGTTCCAAAGGAATCCATTTCTGTTACAGAAAATTTGATTACTTTGTTTCAGTTCAAATTTCAAGTATTCTTAATTAAACAACTTTGAAGAACATCCAGAAAACTGACAACATTATTATTAACTTTAATGACAGCCACATCATTAGCAAAATTAACAATTCATTAGAACCAAGCTAACTAAACTCTGCTTCACAAATCTGGAATTTATCAATGCACTAAATTCATAAAATCAAACCTAGTAAGTAAAAATTTACCTTTGACAAATAGTATAACATTTTAACAATACTGATTTAAGTTTACTAAATGTGCTTTTAGGTTTGTCAAAAATGAAGTCCGAAAACAAATGCAAACACAGAACCAACTTAGACACCATCCATACATGGCAAGATCTCTTCTCTTTTAGTACTTAACGAGATCCTCAATACGATTCTCTAATCTCACTACAAGCATTTTTCAGGTCCAGTCATGCTTCTATGTAAAGCTAATATAATGTAAGGAATGGAGGGAGTTATTGTTAATTAATAATAATTAGAGGTTAGTTAAGTTAGTTAGTTAAGTAAGGGTGTCTTAGTCTTTTTAATTGCATTAGTCAGGGCAGTATTGTATGTTCCACTTTACTACTGTTAGAACTCATGTGTTAGGCATGAGGAAAATGAATGATTGAAACCCTTTTTCCTTCCCAATTTATCTGTTCTCTCTTTTTCTCTCTCTAGTTCTCCCTCTACTTTCCATGTCTCTTTCATTTTCCTCCATCTCCTTACCATTTACTACAGTAAGCTCCATTTTAGCTTGCTAAGTATTGAATTGGTGATAACCAATTCATTACAATTGGTCAGAGCCTTCGAACCTGCACCTGTGGCCACCAACAACCAACAATTGAGTAACCTAGAGTCTCATGTTCATGAGCAAACCAATACCATCCAACAGCTGCAAACACAGTTGCAAGAGTCAATCTCCACACTGCAACAGGGATTCGATACAAAATATACAAAATTGGGGCTAATGATGAAGAACTTTGAGCCCCTTTTGACCCTATACGAGTGAAGCAGAAGGATCCCAACCAACCAGATACTTCAAGTTCTGCGTCCATTTTAGGCCCTTATGAGCCCCCTTCAAAGCCAGATAAGCCTAATAACATTTATAAAACTATTAAGTTTGAATTTTCAAAGTTTGATGGGAAAAACTCTAGGTCATGGATTAGCAAATGTAATAAACTCTTTTCCCACCATGTGGTTCCTGAATCCCAGAAAGTATATTTGACTACTTTGAGTTTGGAAGGGGAGGTTGAGTCATGGTACTTACGATTTGTGCAGGAAGGGTAAGAGCTGACCTAGGAAGGGTTAATAGAATAAATTATTACTAGGTTTAGCCCAAAAGCTAGTGATAATCCTATAAGAGAGTTGAAGAAACTGCAACAAATTGGGTCAGTTGATGATTACATGAAGAAGTTTGAGGAATTGAGGGGTTGGGCCTTAAGCCAGGAACCCCACCCTTAATGAATAGTTTTTTTATGAATTGCTTCATGGGGGGGATGAAATTGGAAATCTAGTTGGGAGTTTAGGAACTCAAGCAAAAAAACCTTAAGGAAATGATTAGGTCGTCTAGGGTGGAATTAGGTTGTCTAGGGTGGAGGCCAAATTAGAGGCTTTGCAGTAGGATGATGAATAAGCCCACTGGGAGTCCATTTTCCCCCAACCTGTGCTCATGCCACAAAACAAACCTTCTGCCACAAAACAAACCTGCTGCAGTGATTAATGGTGATACTGTGAGGTCATTACCCATAAGGGGACTCACTAGGGAACAAATCAATGAGAAAAAGAAAAAAAGGATTATGTTCCCATGTGATGAGCCCTTTGTGCAGGGCCATACTTGTAAGAAACCTCAGTTTTTCATGATGTTATCCTCAGACTGCCCAGAACTTGAAGAAGCTAAACATTGTGGTGAAGCAAAAACAGGAAAGAATGCCAGGGGAATGCGAGGAGCATAAAGCCCAAATCACCCTACATGCCCTCTCAGGCCATATCACTAGTAACACTGTCAGGCTTTTGGGAATGTCACATGGGAAGTTTCTAAGGATGTTGGTGGATAATGTCAATACTAATAACTTCCTCGATCCCCAGGTAACTAAGAGAATCAAAGCTACAATAAGGGAAACCAACTCCATCTCTGTGACTGTTGCACAACTCCATCTCTGTGACTGTTGCAGATGGATTTAAGGTTTCTAGCCATCAACAGTGCCCTAAATTTTCCTGGTCTATACAAGGGAAAGAATTTCATACAGATTTTAGAATACTACCATTGGGAGGCATTAATGCAGAATTGGGAGTACAGTGGTTAAAGCTCTTTAACCCAATCACCTTTGACTTCCACAATTTGCAGTTGACACTAGCAAAGGAAGGAAAAACTATTATACAAGGTGAATCTGATTAAGTGTCCCCAACTATCCAACTTATGAATTCTGGAAGGTGTTAAACTCTGCAACTCATGGATATTTTGGTTATCTGTTTAGGATGTACCAAGGAGAAGAAGAAAACACATTGGTGAAGAGGGACCAGGACAGTAGAAGTGGAGAACATGTCACTGATTCCATTAGTGGAAAATGCTCCCAGATGGAAAATCAACTTGCAAGACTTTTCTGTGATTTTTCAAAAGCAAAAAGGACTGCTTCCAGCTAGAACCCAGGATCACCACATAAAATTAAAGAAGGGTAGCCAGCCAGTGAATATATACCCTTATGTTCAAAATGTAGAGAGAGAGAAGATTGTAAAGGAAATGTTGTAGAATGGCATAAGTCAACCTATGCATTCCCAGTTCTCCTAGTTAAGAAGCATGATGGAACATGGAGAATGTGCATTGACTATAGAGCACTGAACAACATGATAGTTAAAGACAAATTTCCCATCCCAGCCATTGATGAACTACTTGATCTTGATGAATTACATGGCTCCAATTGGTACTCCAAATTGGATCTGAGGTCTGGATACCATCAGATTATTAGAGTGAACAAGGACAATATACCAAAAACAGCCTTCAAAACTCATACTGGCCACTTTGAGTTCTTAGTGATGCTTTTTGGGCTAACTAATGATCCAACCACCTTCCAATCATTGATGAATGATATATTTCAACCTTACTTAAGGAAATTAATTTGTACTAGTATTTTTTGACGATATACGAGTTTACTGATCAAGGTAAAAGCAGTCGCATGATTAAATGGCCCTTACTGATCAATATAGTTCTGAGATTAATTGGATACTATAGGAAATTAATAAGAAACTATGGGGTAATCAATAAGCCCCTAACTGAGTTACTTTAGAAAGATATGTTCTTATGGAATGACAAAGCCACTGAAGCTTTCCAAGCCCTCAAGTAAGCCATGAGACAATCTCCAATCCTTGCTATGCCAAACTTAATGAACCATTTGTGCTGAAAACAGATACCTCACACTTTGGCATTGGGCCAGTTTTAATGAAACAAGAAACGCTCATAAAGGCTCATAGCCTTCCTTTGTAAAGCCATAGCACCCCAGCATTTGGGGTGGTCAACATATGAGGAATTAATAAATGTGGTATATGCATTCAACATGAGACACTATTTTCTAGGGAACAAAGTCTATATCAAGATAGACCACCATAGCTTGAAATACTTGTTGGATCAAAGGATTACAACTACAAACCAACAAAAATGGATTACCAAACTGATGGAACTTGACTATGAGATAGCGTATAAGAAGGGCAAAGAGAACAATGTCGCTGATAATTTATCTAGAGAAAAGGGAAACCCACAATGCATAACCACTGCTCGACTATCACTCAAGTAAACAACCACTGCTCGACTATCACTCAAGTAAACACTACTGAAATCACATGAGCCTAGGGCTGTTCAACACATTCGGTTTTTTCGGTTTTCAAGGTGAACCGGCAGGTTCGGTACAAAAAAATTGGTTCGGTACCGATTTGGTATAAACCGGTTTTCGGTACTGGTTCTGGTTACCTATTTCATAGGTCCGGTATATACCGGACCGAACCGGTTGAACCAGTTCAATCCCTTTTTAAATTTTTTTTTAACTTAGCTTTGTAGAATTGGCTTAAAGTCTCTTCTATTAATAAAATAGAACTATAGAAGTAAAACAAGAAAAGACATTGTAGAATATTTAGGACTTGAATAATATTTGAATTGGTGGTCTCCCCTATTTATAAAATAGAGGTAAGACAAGAGAATACAAATTAGACAATGTGGGATATTGGTAAGACAAGAGAACACATATTAAAGAACATATGTATGGTTGTTTGTAAGTCCCACATTGATTAATAAAAATTTAAGAAAGTTTTCTACCAAGTGAAGGCCAAGTCCGACATTGGTTAATTGGTAAAAATCTAAGGATGTTTTCCTTATAAAATAAGTACCAAGGGAAGCCTTAATAGTTGGTGGTTTACAAGTTCCATATGGATTTAATTGGTTAAAGTATAAAGAAGTTGGATAACCTTAAACTATTTATCAATAAGTTAGGAAAGCCCTACACTCTTGCAACTTTAATAAGAAGTCTAGAATAATTATCTTAATAAGAAGTCTAGAATAATTATCTTTGTTGAAACTGGATATATATACGAAAAACGGAAATCAATTAAGGCCAACATAATTAACAATTAAGGCCAAGAGAATTAAATAGTTAATTAATTAATTGGATAGAATATGGTTGTTTGTAACTCCCACATTGATTAATAAAAATTTAAGTTTTTCTTATAAAAAGACTAACAAGTGAAGGAGATATTTGGTGGTCTCCAAGTCTCACATTAGTTAATTTATAAAAGTCTTAAGTTTTCCTATAAAAAACTACCAAGTGAGACCTTAATAGCCAAGTCCCACATTGGTTAACTTATAAAACTCTAAGGAAGTGTTCCTTATAAATAGACTACCAAGCGAGACCTTAATAGCCAATTCCCACATTGGTTAATTGGTAAAAGTCTAAAAAAAAATTCTTATAAAAAGACTTTTGGCATAAAGAAGGCTGGTATGCTTGGGCCGAATTTTAAGGCTAGTATTGGGCTGCTTTACCTAGGGGCTTAAAAGCAAGTCTTGGGCTGCTCTTTCTTGGGCCGGATTTTGGCCTAAACTTGGGCTAAATTTGGCTTAAAGATTGGGTCGGTTCAAGCTTGGTAAAATTGGTATCTTAATCAACGATCTGGGACCGACTAATCGGTCCAGATATCCGATTCTCTTGTCTTGGTTTGATACCTATTTTGGGTACTTTTGGTATTCGGTCCAGTTCGGTTCAGACTAGTTTAGTCCGGTTCTTTACCGATTAACACCCCTACATGAGACTGCAAAACAATGACTGCAGTGGTCCCCACTTGGGTGCAAGAGATAGCACATTCATGGGAAAAAGATGATGGGTTAAGGGATATTATAAAATGCCTTGCCTGGATATTCTTTACACAATGGAAGACTCAAGTTCCAGGACAAAATGGTGGTGGGTCCAGATTTAGACCTAAGGAAGAAGTTCCTAACTGAGTTCCATAGTTCACCTATTGGAGGACACTTGGGTATAAAAGGTAACTTTGAAAGGATCAACATGTTTTTCTGGTGGCCTACTTTGAGACAAGATGTCACTACCTCTGTGAAGGAATGTGACATTTGTCAACAACAAAAGCATGAAACTGTGTGGCTTCCCCAGGACTGCTACAACCCTTGCCCATCCCAGAGACACATTGGGCGAACATTTCTACGGATTTCATAGAAGGTTTGCCAAAATCAGAGGGAGTACAGTTAGCTCAAGTCTTCATTTCACACATTTACAAGCTCCAAGGATTACCTTCTACTATAGTATCTGATAGGGATTTATCAGTCTTTTCTGGCAATCCCTCTTTAGGATGGTGGGGACTAAACTACAAATGAGCACAACCTATCACCCTCAAACAGATGGCAACCTGAAAGGTTGAATCAAGTCCTAGAATGCTATCTCAGGTTCATGGTCACACATAAACCTAATAACTAGGCATCATGGTAGCATTAACTGAGTGGTGGTATAATTCCAAGGCCTACAAGCTACTCATTTTGAAATGCTCTATGGATATAAACCTCCTCACCTAAATTTCCATCAGTTTGGACAAATACATGATCCTACTACTACTAGACAATCTTGTAAGAACAAGTATTAGCTATTGCAAATGATTAGGCAACATTTGGTGGAAGCTCAATCCAGAATTAAACACTATGCTGACAAGAATAGAACAGAAAGATCATTTATACCTAGAGATATGGTCTACCTTAAGGTCAGACCACACAATCTAAACATGAAAAGCTAACCCCTAAATACTATGGACCATTCCTGGTAGAACATAATTTGTACAGTGGCTTACAACCTTCACCTATCTGACTATGCCAAGATTCACCATATTTTCCACGTTTCTGTACTAAAGAAGAAAATTGGTTTGCACTGCACTTCTCCTACATTACCTTCCATTGATTCTGCAGGGCAATTTTTAGTGGAGCCTATTGTTGTGCTTGACAGGGGATGGTTAAAAGAAACAATACAGCTGGAGTGGAGGTCTTGAGTTAGTTAGTTAAGGATGTCTTAGTCTTTTTAATTGCATTAGTCAGGGCAGTATTGTCTTTTCCACTTTGATACCGATAGAACTGTGTTAAGGCGTGGAGGGAGCATTTGCACCTCTCTTGACTGATGATGTGAGGGTATATATGTATTGGATCTTATCCATATTTTGGTTATGAAATGAATGATTGAAACCCTTTTTCCCTCCCAATTTATAATTTCTCTCTAGTTCTCCCTTATTTTCGTCCATCTCCTTACCATTTACTGCAGTAAGTAATGAATTGGAGGTGCAGAATTTGAAATTATTAAGGAAATTCAGGAAAATAGACAGTGATGGAGAAAGAGATTAAAGCAGAGAAGTTAGAGTAGAGAGGATGAAAGAGCAAATAGAGAGAGAAACAGATTGTTTTCATTCATTTCATACTGTGAATTGATTTTCATACATATACTTTCATCTCACTCACACCACAGTAAACAAAAAGGAGCTGAGCACATGCTCCCTTCACAAGACTAACATCAGCTCATAATAGAAAAATGATGGAAAAACAATAATGACCCAAACATTACAACTGAAATACCCTGTTACTATCTTGACTTAACTAACTGAATTTACTACATTCCTTACATTCCTTCCTCCTTTGAAGGCAACCTCGTCCTCAAGGGTGAAATTGTGGAACCCTTTTGTGCAATCGACCCCAATTTTCCCAAGTGGCTTTCAGAGGGCAGAGTATTAACCCATTACACAAGAACCTCCACTTCAGCTGCATTATTTCTCGGCCATTCTTATATCAAGGACAGCAATAGGCCCCACTAAAGATTGCCTACTGAGTTCATAGAAGGTAATATAGGTGAAGCTGTACAGTGTAACCCAATCTTTTTTTTTAGCTGAGACTGGAGGATAGTGTGGATCTTGGCATACTAGGTAATTGGAGTTTGTAAGCCACTGAGAACCAACTCTATCCTTTACCAAGAATGACCCATAATATTTAGGAGTCATCTTTCCATACTTGGATTGTGTGAGGTTTGCTTGTAAGGTCCGACTTTGAGTTAAACCATATCTCTAGGCACAAAGGACCTTTCTGTCTTATTTTTGTCAGCATAATGTTTGATTTTGGACTGGTTCACCACTAAATGTTGTTTCATCATTTGCAACAACCGAGATCTATCCTTACAAAACTGTCTAGTAGTGGGGTCATGAATATGCCCAAACTGATGGAAATTTAGGTGAAGCAACTTATATCCATAAAACATCTCAAAAGAGGTAGCTTGTAGGCCTATGTGAAAGTGAGTATTATACCACAATTAAGCCAAAACCAACCATGATGCCCACTTGTGATGTTTCTGTGTAACCATGCACCTGAGGTAGCATTCCAGAACCTGATTCACCTTCTCAGTTTGCCCATCTGTTTGAGGGTGGTAGGCTGTGCTCATCTACAATTTAATTCCCACCATTCATCAGAGAAGGCTGATAAACACTTTGTCCCTATCAAATACTATTGTAGAGGGTAATCCATGTAATTTATAAATGTGTGCAATGAATTCTTGAGCCAATTGTGCAGCAGTGAAGGGATGTTTTAATGGGATGAAGTACCCATATTTTGTGAGTCTGTCCACCACCACCCAGATAACTGTCATTCCCTCTGAATTAGGTAAACCCTCTATGAAATCGATGGAAATGTCAGCCCAAGGAATCTCTGGAATGGGCAAGGGTTGTGGCAGTCCAGGGAAAATCATAGTTTCATGCTTTTGTTGCTGGCAGGTGTCGCATTCCTTCACAAAATCAGTGACATCATGCGAATAGTTGGACACCATAAAAATTTGTTGATCCTCTCGAAGGTTCCCTTGATGCCCGAGTGCCCTCCAATAGAGGAACTATGGAATTCAATCATAAATTTCCTCCTTAAATCAGAATTTGGACCTACCACCAGTTTGTCTTGGAATTTGAGTCCGCCATTACTGAAAGAGTAGCCAGAAAGAGCACTTGGAGTCAGTTGGAGTATAACATCCTTCAACCCATCATCATCTTTCTCCCATGGTTAAGCTATTTCTTGTACCCAAGTGGGAATTACTGAAATTATAGTGTTGCAATCATCCACACCATCTTGAGGGATGGTCACACAGTGGCTCAAGGAAGTGGGTTCTCCCACCTTTCTAGATAATCAGCTTCAATATTCTCTTTGCCCTTCTTGCATGCTATCGCATAGTCCAGCCCCATTAGTTTAGTTATCCATTTCTGTTGATTTGTAGTTGAAATCCTTTGAACCAATAAGTACTTTAGGTTGTGGTGATCTGTCTTTATATAAACCTTGTTTCCTAACAAATAATGTCTCCATTTGTTGATTGCATACACTACTGCCATAAGCTCCTTCTCATAAGTTGACCACCCCAAGTGTTGAGGAGCTATGACTTTACTTAAATAAGCTATAGGCCTCCATTTTTGCATTAGCACTGCTCCAATACCAGAATGGGATGCATCTGTTTCTAACACAGAGCTCATTGAAGTTGGGCATAGCAAGAACTGGAGCATGTGTCATGGCTTCCTTCAAGGCTTTGAAAGCTTCAGTGGCCTCAGTATTCCATATGAACTTATCCTTTAACAATTCAGTTAAAGGCTTACTGATTATATTATAATTTCTTATAAACCTCCTATAGTACCCAGTCAGTCCCATAAATCCCCTAAACTCCTATATATTAACTGGCAAGGGTCAATTAATCATGCATCAGATCTTATCTTGATTAGTGGAGACACCCTCATGGGTGATTATATGGCCTACCCGTCTTGTTCCAAAGACACTCCTCTTAGCAAACAGATAATGGTCTTGCAATAACTGCAGCATTAATCTCAAATGCTCCAAGTGATAACTTTTACTGTACACATACAAAAAATAGTACAAATTTTCTTAAGTATGGCTAAAATACCTCATTCATCAATGATTGGAAGGTGGTTGGGGCACTAGTGAGCCCAAATGGCATCACTAGGAACTCAAAGTGGCAATTGTGAGTCTGAAAACCTATTTTTGGTACATCATCCTTGTTTACTCTAATTTGATGATATCCAAACCTCAGGTCCAGTTTGGAATACCAACTAGAGCCATGTAGTTCATCAATTGCTGGAATGGGAAATTTGTCTGAAACCGTCATATTGTTTAGTGCCCTATAATCTATGCACATCCTCCATGTACCATCATGCTTCTTGACTTAAGAGAACTGGAAATGCATAGGGGCTATTGCTAGTTGCTAGGTTGAATAATCCCATTCTGCAACATTTCTTTTACAATCTTCTCTATTTCTCCCTTCTGAACATAGGGGTACCTGTAAGGTCTGAGGTTTGCTGGTTGATTTGCCCTCATTTAACCTTATATGATGATCCTGATTTCTGGTTGGTGGAAGTCCATTTGGCTCTTGAAAAACCACAGAGAAATCTTGCAACAAATTTTTCATCTGGGGACATTTCTCAATAATGAAGTCAGCCTCATTCTTCCCATTACTACTTCCCTCATCCCTTTCCACAATTATGTTTTCTTCTTCTCCCTGATACATCCCAAACAAGTGCCCAAAATACCCATGAGTTGCAGAATTTAGTACCCTTTTGAACTCACCCAAAATACCCATGAGTTGCAGAATTTAGTACCCTTTTGAACTCACCAGAATTCATGTATTGGATGGTTGGGGCCATCTGATCGGATTCCCCTTGCAGGAGAATAGTCCTTCCTTTTCTAGGGGGAAGTCGAAAGTAACTGAATTAAAAAGCTTTAACCACTGGACCCCTAAAACTGCATGTTTGAAATTCTTCCCCTTGTATGGACCAAGTCAGCTCTAGACAGTGTTGATGGCTAGAAACCTTAAATCCATCTGCAACAGTTACAATGATGGCATTGGTCTCCTTTAATGTAGCTTTTATTCTTTTAGTTGCCTGGGGATCTAGGAAGTTGGTGCTACCAATATCCTTAGAAACTTCTTGTGTCATCCCTAGAAGCCAGACAGTATTGTTAGTGATATGCCCTGAGGGAGCATGTAATATGATTTGGGCTTCCTGCACTTCACACTACATTGGCAACCCTCCCCAATGGACTCGGTGTCTTCAGGTCAATGTTCAAAAAAGCTTAAAGCGGTACGACACGTTTTTCTCTGGACGAGAGGAGGCGTAAGCTTCAAGACGGAGCGAGGCGAAAGCCTCGATTTAAAACCTAAAAGTTCCCAAAAAAATATATAAAAATGCTAATATAATCATAAAATAATCCATAATTATAATTAAAAAAATTATATATATAATATAATACAGTAATAATACTAGACCTGGCAATCTTCAATATAATATAATACAGTAATAATACAATCTTCAATATAAAAATATATCAAATAAACATACAAAATTCATAATATATAAATTCCTAAAATATGGAAATACCCTTGTCCTTCCTTGTTCAAATAAACATAAAAAATTCATAAAAAAATTAAGTACTTCAAACTCCATCTTTCTTCAGATTGAGCC
Organism: Panax quinquefolius; assembly: GCA_020205615.1. Classification (NCBI taxonomy): domain Eukaryota; kingdom Viridiplantae; phylum Streptophyta; class Magnoliopsida; order Apiales; family Araliaceae; genus Panax; species Panax quinquefolius. The sequence goes on along the minus strand of CM035157.1, from coordinate 113,863,819 downwards.
AAGCATTAACTAGATGTACCTTATGTGACATATAAGTTAGATAATGTGAAACCTTCCTATTTGAAGGGGGCCTGTTGAGGAAGTTTAGTAAATGTGTATTGTGCGGAAGGACAGTGTTTCCCTTTCTCCCTTTTCCTTTTAACTAGTCCCTACTAAAATGTTCTGTTAATTTTTTGGCATTTGGTAGATCGGACAAGGCTGGAATACTGCTTGCTAAAGAAGTATTACTGAAGGGATTGCAAGGCCACAGGTAAGCAAGCCTATTGTTTATTATAAATTATTTTATTATTTTTAATATTTATTATTATTACTATTTTTTGTGTAGCAAGATTTTGTAAAAAAAAATAGAGGAAGAAGCCCGCGGGCCGGGCCGAGCCCAACCAACCCGGGCCACGGGCCTCACAATTGTAGCCCGCCAAAACCCGGGCCACTTTGGCCCGGCTCGCGCTCGGCTCGGGCTCGCCCGTTTGCCACCTCTAAATAATACATTATACAATAAGAAGAGAGAGAAAGAGAGAACCTGTCGAAGTCGCACGAACTGAAGAAGAGAGAACATGTTGATCGGCTTGAATTGAAGAACCTGTCGTATACTTAGGGTTTTTTTTAATTCAAATCAAAGCGTAGGCCTTGACACACCTTGAGGCACAACGCACTGAGGCGTAAGCCTCAACCAAATGAGACGCAAACTTCTAAATTTCTCTTTGACGCGTCAGCCTCGCCATGGCCAACTCCTACCTTGCTATGAGGCGCGCCTCGAGGCATGCACCTCGAACGCAATTTCGAACCATGCTTCAAGTTCTAGGCCTTCTAGGCCATCTATAGCTGAGGGCAACATCATGAATAATTGTGGTTCCTTACAATATGCCCTAGCACAAAAGGCTCATCACAAGAAAAGCATAATCCCTTCCTCCGTTTCTCATTGATTTGTTCCCTAGTAAGACCCTTTACAGGTAATGTCCTTACAATATCCCCATCCACCATGGAAACATGTTTGTGTGGTTGCAACGGTACAGGTTTGAGGAAAGTGGAACCCCCAGTAGGCTTATTCATTATTGTGCTCCTTTTGAGCCAGACCTCCAATTTGGCTTCCTCCACCCTAGACAATCTAATCATTTCCTTCGAGGTTTTTTGGCTTGAGTTCCTGGACCCCAACTGTATTTCCAGTCTTAATCCCCCATGAAACAATTCATAAAAAATTCTTCATTAAGGCTAGAATTCCTTGCTAAAGCCCAACTTCTCAAACTTCTTCCTATACTCATCTGTTGATCCAATTTCTTCAGTTCTCCTATTGGATTATCACTAGCCTCGGTGCTGAATCTGGCAACAATTTCCTCTATTAAACCTTCCCAGGTCAGCTCTAGTCCTTCCTGCACAAATCTTGAGTACCATAACTCAGCCTCTCCTTCCAAATTCAAAGTGGTCAAGTAAACCTTCTGAGAGTCGGGTACCGTGTGGTATGAAAAGAGTTTATTACATTTTCTGATCCATGACCTAGGGTTTTCCCCATTAAACTTTGCAAATTCAAACTTCTAAGTCCTAAAAATATCATCAAGCTTATCTGGTTTAGGAGGGGGTTCATAAGGACCTAGAATGGACCCTGAGGGAGAAACCGAGGGACCTGGTTGGCTAGGCTCTTTTTGCTGCACTCGTTGAGCTAGGAGAGCCACAAAATTCTTCATATGTTCCAATTTTGCATCAAATCCCTGCTGCAAAGTTGAGACTGACTCTAGCAACTGTGTCTGCAGCTGTTGTATAGATGTGTTTTGCTCATGAACATGAGATTCCCAATTGCTCAATCGTTGATTGTTGGTGGCCATAGGTGCAAGATCAAAGACTTGATACCAATTGTAATGAATTGGAGGTGCAAAACTTGAAATTATTAAGGAAATTCAGGAAAATAGACCGAGTGGATTGAAAAAGAGAAATTAGAGCATAGAAGTTAGAGTAGGGAGAAGAAAGAGCAAATAGAGAGAGAAACAGATTGTTTTCATTCATTTCATGCCTTCAATTGTGAATTGATTTCCATACATATCTCACTCACACCACAGCAAACGAAAAGGAGCTGAGCACATGCTCCCTTCACAAGACTAAAATCAGCTCAAAATAGAAAAATGATGGAAAGACAATAATGACCCAAACATTAAAACTGAAAGGACTGAAATACCCTGCTACTATCCTGACTTAACTAACCGAATTTACTACTTCATTCCTTACATAAGCTCCATATTAGCTTGCCAAGTAGTAAATTACATATAACAACACAGCGGTGAAAAAACACAAAAGTACAACAAAATTAGATTCTATGAATATTCGATGCGTTTGATATTTGGGGATCGCAACACAGCGAGATAAATCCGAATATACACAATTATTTCAATCAAACAGGAAAATTATTAGAAGATACATATCACTTAATTTAATTCAATAGATGAACAAGTTAAACGTTAGTGCATAAATACTTATCGATAGAAAGAAAACAAATTAACAAACAAAAAAGTAACCTTGATCCAAAATTCTAACTAGAGAGGAGTAGAAAGAGAGACTAACCATTCTTAGATCTCTTGGGACCTCCGTTCCAAACTCCATCTTGTCTTCCTCTCTTCCGCCCAAACTCCATTATTATCCTCAGATCCAAACAATTAACTCAACAAAAACAAGAACAAAACAAACCTATGCTACAAAAAACCTGTGCGGATACAAATGTATGTTTATGTGGGTGAAAAGATTTAATCGTGCGGGTAGAGGAAGGAGATGATATTGCAGCTGCAAAATCCTAGGGTTTGGAGAGGACAGAGAGAAAGGCGGTTCCGCGGAACTGAAATTAAATATTCAAATTTGGTTTAGTTATTTGGTCTCGATTTTTAGCTCGGTCACGTGACCTTAAATATGGGCCTTACGTCATATATTACCTTTGGAATCTGGTTACATTTCTTTTACTAACTCGCGCCTTAATTGGGCCTTGGGCTCTTTTGTAGGCAGGCTAACATAGTGCTGCTCCGCAAGAGTGGAAAAATGACCAACTATCATCATCTGCATATATGACAAAATGGACATGAATAATGTAATTTCGTGTTTAAATAATATTCTTTGAAATCTTTATTTGAATGTATTGAAAATGTATTTTTAATTCATATTTCATCTATAAAATAATAAATCATCTTCTTATGATCACTAAGTTTTCTTAGGTTGCTCTTTAAGAATAAGCAAGGTCACTTATAAATAAACAAAAAATTAATAAATAAAACTCAATTTATGAAATAAAGGGAGTAATTAGTTCATGAGCATATGTTTGTGCTAATTAAAACCTGGTTCCACATTTTGTTAAATTATATGGAAAAAATAAATACATTTTTAAAATTAATGTTAAATATGTTAATAAATATCTACTAATAATTACTCTATTACTGGCAAATAATAATGAAAATTGAATATTATTAAACAAGAACGAAATCTCATTGTCATGTTAATTATATAAAACAATTCAACTCGATCATGATGACCTTAATTAAGAAATGCAAGTAATTTTTTTTGTTAGATTTTAGATAGGTTCGTTGATATCTTTGTATTTAAAAGAGTTATAATTTTAAAGATAATGTTACGTGAATGATATTTTTGCATAATATTTAAGATGAATAGTTGTGTTCATGTGTTTTTAGGAGGTGAGATTTTGACGAAAAATCTAAATGACTTCAGATACTCAATAGGTCCGAGAAAAGTTGTCATCATACAATGTAACACCTTGTATAACATGATGATTCATAAACTCTAAATCCTTCCAATGGAATTTCAAATTAAGTTGTAAATATCCAAGCTATATTGTGAATGAGGTGTCCAAGTTTTATAGATTGAAAGTTAAAAATGACAATGACGTTAATATTATATTGGGCATTCTAGAATGATGATACAACAATAATTGTGGAGTATAATTATATATCGAGCTTGATCAACAAGTTTGTTCATCATTCATGGGTCCTGATAATTTTTTAATATTATATTTGGTGTTCTAAGCAATTTCCTATAAATAAGGTGCTTAGGTTAGAATTGAAAATCACACCAGAAACTGAAGTTTTCTCTATATATTATCGATAGTATTCTTGTGAGTATTTTGAGTATCTTTTGAGTATTCTTTATCTGGTGCAAGTTCAAATCATAAATTTATATCCTGTGTTTATTTAGAAATCTTGTCTTTGTGAGGTAAGGGATATTATTTTTTTTAAAGAATGATATTATTTCTTCAATATCATTATGTTGAAATATTGATCTGAAGTTTTTATCAAATTTGAAACTTTTGGTGTCTTGATTCTTATTCACGATACTACTTATTCACGTATACTGATCTTATTCATTCACTATAATCTGACTTATTCATCGAAAAATGAAAAATTTTCTTTTCGTCCAAAATATCTATTACGGATCTTAGCTTTGATTGTATCCATGTTTTTGATCATTCTTGAATTTTACACCACTATAATTATTTTTTGAGGTATTTTTTGAACATGGATAAAACAAAGTACGAATCCTTAATCCTTAATCCTTGTCGTTTTGTTTCACCTGGATTTGTTTCTTTAAAAATATTTTTCATCATCCTCGGTCTTAAATGATGATATCATTGAATATCTTTGGCTTTGTGTGGTGCAGATGAATGATTTCAAAGAATATCTTTGGCAGTAGTAGTCAGAAGATGAGCAGTGTTTAGATGAACATGACTAATGATGAATATCTTTGGCACGTAGTGCAAAGATGAATATTTGATTCCGGATATATATTGATTGATGTTACGGGATAAAAGATGAGACGATGAACTTTTAAATTCATACATAGAAGATAGTAGTTTGCATTCTCTACTTAACTCTTCTAATGAATTATTATTTCATTTGCGAATATTGATTTAAAATTTTTTTGTCTATTGTATTCTATTAGATTTTTCCTGTTGAAGACTAACGATAATTTGTTGTATATTATCTTAGTCATAATATTCTTTACCTATTTAGTTGAGTTCACCTTTCCTTGTTGTTCCATTTTTCTTCTCGGGAGGCGAGAATGTAGCGAGTCTTGAGTCGGGGTATGGAATGAAGGTTCTAGAGAGAGTTGTTTAGTAGTCCTCACCATTTTGTAAAATAATGTATCAATAATTATGATGGGGATTTATTTGCGTGTGGATATTATGCAGATGGAAATATCGTATTTAAACTCACAGTTTATATGTTGTAATAATAAAGTTGAAGTTGTTTTACATACCATGTATTGACAACTCGTGAATGGGTGATGTATACCTATTTTGGGGCGTTACGGTTGGTATCGAGCTCGGGGATATGATCTCGGACGGAGATCGGGGAATAGAATTAGGAGGGAGAGCGAGTAAATCCTTCGCTAGTGTGTCCTACCTAAGCTTATTTGTTAGTTAGTCGTCATATAAGGATATTATGTGATATATTGATTTCCTTAATTAACCCTTGTTTTATAGCGATGTTGAGAATGTCAACCGAGAATATTAACAATGGAAATGAGATCGTGGAGACGTCATACTCACCAACGAGGAGAACATGCAACAAAGTGACAATGTTCCTCCCGCAACAACACCACCGAAAGGCGAGATGATGAGCGAGGGGATGTTTAGAAGCTTTTTGCGATTCATATAAAATCGAGACGAGGAGACTCGTGTTCAAAATACTGAGGAGAAATGATAGCAATTCACGGGTTGTCACAAACCAAGCGATTCAAAGAGTTGGGACCACGAATTTAAGGAAAGCGGATCCGATCATGGCGGAAACATGGGTCAAGCAAATTACCAAGATATTCGATGTCTTGGGATGCACGGAGAACAGAAGGTTCCATTCGCCACCTTTATGTTCCGTGGCGAGGCGCACTCACTGGTGGGAGTCTCAAGCGTACCCATCCGGCCTTTCGGATATCTTGGGAGACGTTTGAAACTATTTAATGACAAATACTTTCCGAAAGTGTTAAATCGTATATGAAGGAAGTGGAGTTCATCGATTAGAACAAAACAACATAGCGGTGTCTCAATGACGAGGCAAAGTTTGCGAGTTATCGAGTTTGCACCTCATTTGGTGGAGAATGAGGAACGTTATAACGCAGATGTTTACGAGAGGTTTGAAACCCGATATCGACAATATCTCATTTCTCATAAATTTTCTCTCTATTCGGATGTTGTTAACTGAGGCTCAATTATTAGAAGAGCGAGATAACGAGTACAGTCAACTGAGGACCACAACCGAGGATCATCTAGGAGATGGTAGTCAACAAAACAACGATAACCAATGGAGAAAGAAAAAGACGGACAAAATGGTAACCACTCTGGTGGTAATCATTGCCGTGAAAATAGAAGAAGCGAGTCGAGAGAGATTTTAAAAGAGGAGATTTAACAACGACCGTATGAAGGCGACGGTCTCTGCAAACAATCGGTTCTAAGGGGAGGAGAACGACCACCCATCATTATCTTATAAATGCGGGAAAGAGGGACATATTAGTCCAAATTGTCCACAACAGTTCAAGGTATGCTATAATTATGGAAAGGAAGGACATATCGCTCGAGATTGTCTTTGTATGCGAAACCTAGTTCAATGAGGACGGTGACTCAAAAGACATCCCGAGAAAAAATCAAAGTCAATCGGTTCCGGAAGAAGCGTTTGTTGTGATTAGTCAAAATGCGAGGAACCCAAACGAGGTGATCACGGGTAAGCTATTTATAAATTCTTGCGAAGTTTATACCTTACTTGATCTGACCGGTTTACTCATTCATTTATCTCTCCCGCTTGTGCTCAACGTTTAAACTTGACTCGAGAGAAATTAGACTTTGACCTATCTGTGGAAACTCAGTTAGAGAAACTTTCATCACATCCACCGCTTATAAATCTTGTTTGATTCAAGTTGGCACCATCACCTTACCTGTTGACCTTATCTCTTTAAAGATACTTGCTTTTGATGTGATTTTAGGGATTGATTGGTTAAATACACATCATGCCAAAATTGATTGTTTTCATAAGGTTGTTAGCTTTCATATTCCTAAACAACTTTGTTATGCGAATTCAAGCAACTAAACCATTAAAATCAATCATCGCTATATCTAATCATAAAGCTATTCGTTTATTGAAAAACGGATGTCAAGCTTTCTTAGCCCATGTTATGGATTTGAATAAAGACACGTCAAATTTGAATAATATTCCTGTTGTTATTGACTTTCTCGACGTATTTCTGAAGAACTTCCGGTCTACCCCGAACGTGAATTTGAATTCTTTATTGATCTTGAACACGGTAAAAAGCCCATTTCTAAAACCCCATATCGAATGGCTCTATTGAACTTCAGGAGTTAAAGGTCCAACTACGAGAATTGTTGGACATCGGTTTCATTCGTCCTAGTACATCTCCTTGGGGTGCTCTGTTTTATTCAGTAAAGAAGAAAGATGAGAGTATGCGACTTTTGTATTGACTATCGGAATTGAACCATGTCACCATCAAGAATAGGTATCCTCTACCTCGTATTGATGACCTATTTGACCATTCTGAGGGCACAATTTTTTTCAAAGATCGATCTTAGATTACGGATATCATCAATTGAAGATTAGAACGAGGATATTCCAAAGACATCTTTAGAACTCGATGCGGGCATTATGAATTCTTAGTCATGTCTTTCTGATGACTAATGCTCCTGTAGTTTTCATGGATATGATGAACCGAGTATTCAAGGAATATTTGGATCGGTTCGTTGTTGTTTTTATTGATGACATCCTCATATATTCCAAAAGTCGTGAAGATCATGAGCACCATTTGAAGTTGGTACTCCAAAGGCTTCGTGAAAACAAACTATATGCCAAATTAAAGAAATCGAGTTACGGCTTGAGGAAGTAGCATTCCTTGGGCACGTGGTGTCGTGTGAAACATGGAGTATCTGTTGATCCGTGAAGATTGAAGCAATACTGAAGTTGGGAGCAACCAAAATCGGTGGTCAAGTACGTAGCTTTTTGGGCTTAATGGTTATTATCGAAGATTCGTGGAAGGGTTTTCTCGAATCGCTACTCCATTAACTCAAATTAACTTGAAAGGATACAAAAATTCGTTTGGAGCGAAGAATGCGAGAAGAGTTTCCAAGAGCTTAAGAGGAGACTTATTTTGGCACTGTTCTAACAATACCATCTGGTTCGGATGGATTTGTTATCTCTGATGATGCTTCAGGAAAGGGTTAGGATGTGTTCTCATGCAACGTGGAAAAGTCATAGCCTTATGCCTCATGACAACTTAAAGAATATGAGAGGAATTATCCTACTACATGATCTAGAGTTAGCGGCGATCGTTTTTCGTACTAAAGATATGGAGGCACTATCTATATGGGGAGAAAGTGGAGATATATTCGGACCATAAAAGCCTTAAATATTTCTTCACTCAAAAAGAACTCAACATCTAAGCAATGACGTTGGCTCGAGCTATTGAAAGACTACGACCACACTATTCATACCATCTTGGAAAAGCGAACGTGGTAGCTGACGCGTTGAGTAGAAGATCATATCACGGGAACGAGTGCGATGATGTCAAGTATACGCATAGAGCCAACTTTAATAGAAAAAGTTAAGGTTGCTCAAGCCACCGGCCCGGCATGATCGTGCGTATGAAGAAGAAAGTACAAGAAGGAGCTATTCCTAAGGCGAGAATTGATGAAGAAGGAATACTTGAGTCCACTCTAGACTTTGTGTTCCTAACGACTACGATTTGAAGTACAAGATTATGATGGAGGCACACATACACCATTTGCAATCCATCTTGGAAGTACTAAAATGTATCGTGATCTTGACATACATTTTGGTGGAACAATATGAAGAGAGAGATTGCAAAGTTTATCTCGATGTGTTTAACTTGCCAACGTGTAAAAGCGCAGAGCATCTAGTACCTAAGGGTCCGTTGCAACCACTTGAGATTCAAATGGAAGTGGGAACACATTACCATGGATTTCGTTCACGGGTCTTCCTACAGGTTTCTCAAGGCATCAATGCTATTTGGGTTATTGTTGATAGATTAACCAAGTCCGCTTTCATTTCTTGCCGATCGGAGAGACTATTCCCTTGAACGTCTTGCTAGTATGTACGTGAATGAGATTGTGAGGTTGCATGGCATGCCAAGTATCCATAGTTTGGATCGTGACCCAAGATTCACTTCAAGATTTTGGGTTAGCTTGCAAAAAAAAGCTATGGGCACGGATTTGTGATTTAGTTCGACATACCATCCCCAAGCAGACGGACAATCGAGAGAGGACTATTCAAACTCTTAAAGATCTATTAAGACTCATGTCCTAGACTTCAAGGCGGTTAGGATAAGTATTTACCATTGGTGGAATTCTCCTACAACAACAAGTTATCGAGGAAAGTATAGGTGTAGCTCCATTGAAGCATTATATGGGCGAAAATGTCGTTCTCAATATGTTGGGATGAGGTGGGTGAAGCAACATTGTTGGGACCCGAGTTAAGATGCGTATGACTACACCGAAAGATCCAAATGATTCGACAACGTATACAAAGCGGCACAAGATCGACAAAAGAGTTATGCGGATCTTCATCGAAATGACGTGAAATTTAGTATAGGGGATCATGTATTGTTGCGAGTTGCTCCATGGAAGGGAGTTACAAGATTTGGGAAGAGAGAAAACTCAATCCACGATTTATTGGTCCATTTCAAATTCTTGATAGAGTAGGAAATGTAGCCTATAGACTTGCGTTACCTCAAAAGTATGTCTCGTGTTCATAATGTGTTTCACATATCATGCACTTAAATAAATATGTGAAAGACCCAACCACGTTATAGAGTTAGAACCGGACGAGATAGCAGAAGACTTAACGTATGAGGAGGTACTGTCAAGATCTTGGATAGGAAGGAGCATGTCCCTACGCCAAGAAAGGTCATACCACAAGTTAAAGTTTTGTGGAGGAATCATGCTTTATAGAGGAAATGACACGGGAATTGGAAACTGAATGAAAGAGAGGTATCCTCACCTTTTGAAACACCCAGTACGTCACGTCAATTTAGAGGACGAAATTTCATAAGGAGGGAGGTTGTAAGACCCCAACTTATTATTAATGAAATTTAATTTTCTCTATTTATTATTTTGAAATAGTAAGGGTTGATTTGATTAATGTGGATAGTTATGGGTAAAATACGCAAATATTTCAAAATAAGCAAGTGGTTATAAAATATTCATTGTTGTTTGGGAATATTAAATGCAGTGGTGGTGGATATTAAATGCTTGTCGAGGATTATTAAATGCGACCAAGCGAGAATGTGTGGGGCCCATAACTGAAAGCGATTGGATAAAGAAAACGACAAAATATAAGTTGTTTAAAAATAACGATGTAGTTATTCTGCAGATTAATCTTATTAAAATACTTTCGGTGGTTAACACACATTAGCACACCTGTATTGCACCAATTATTGATTCTTACGTAAGAAGGCACTACTCGATAATGGTTACGATAATTATTGATCGATTATTTTATTTTATTGATTTAATAATTCTTTGCGTGGATATTTTATATTCTTTGTTGTTTGATAATTGTCATTACACATTATCTTTCATTATCGAACTAATAATTCATATTATCTGAATAATATTATTAGATAACATTATTGGCAATGTCTAGAAAGTTACATCTAAGGAGAGTTTGGTCACCTAATTGCGGCGCCAAATAAGGAGAAATTCTTATTGAAAGCCCCTCTTTCCTAGGAACTCCCACAGTTGTCAATATTGTGATTACTGTAATATTATTTGTGAATAATTAATTATTGATTCATATGATGAGAAAAATATTGATTTTATGTGGATATAGTGGAGAAAATTTTTAAAATGACAATTGTTAAAAATTAATATTTTATCTTTTTCGATAAAATAATTCATTTAAATATATTATTTTAATAATATAATAATGGTGATATTTTTACAACGAATGTGGGATATATGAGTATCTGAGGAGGAAGAGTATTTTGTTGCAATAAATGTTTAAAACATGTTAAACATGTCGGTGGACCCCATTTATTGATGAAATTTGATTATAGCTTTAAATCGCTTGGTTTATGGATTTGGTCAATTCCTATTTGGAATTTGGAAAAACTTTCTTCTAAAAGTTGTAGAAATTGAATTTCCTATAAAAATTGCAAGAGATTCAAATTTTCCGACAAAAGGGCTATTTATTGTGAATTATTGAATTCCAAAGTTCAAATAATTGATTTTGGAAGTTTTAATTGTTTAAAATAACAAAAACATTTTTTGTGGTTGGTTGGTGGGCACATGTGTTGCAAAATATCTTTGAAATCGAAATTTCCAAGTTTGCATTATGATTTATATAAATTTATTAATATTTTATTAAATTTTACGCTTTGGTGTTCTAAGCAATTTCCTATAAATAGGGTGCTTAGGTTAGAATTGAAAATCACACCGTAAACTGAAGTTTTCTCTCTATATTATCGGTTTATTCTTGTGAGTATTTTGAGTATACTTTGAGTATTGTTATACGGTGCAAGTTCAAGTCATAGCTTTATATCCTGTTTTTACTAAAGTCTTGTCTTTGTGAGGTAAGGGATATTATTTTTTTCTTAATGATATTATTTCTTCAATATCATTATGTTGAAATATTGATCTGAAGTTTTTATCAAATTTGAAACTTTTGGTGTCTGAGTTACTTATTCACGTATACGACCTTTATTCACGATATCTGATCTTATTCACGAATACTGGCCTATTCATCGAAAAATAAAAATTTTCTTTTCGTCCAAAATATCTATTCTGGATACTAGCTTTGATTGTATCCATGTTTTGACCATTCTTGAATTTTACACCACTATAATTATTTTTGAGGTATTTTTGAACATGGATAAAACAAAGTACGAATCCTTAATCCTTAATCCTTGTCATTTTGTTTCACTGGATTCGTTTCTTTTAAAATATTTTTCATCATCCTCGGTCTTAAATGATGATATTATTGAATATCTTTGGCCTATAGTGCAAAGATGAATGATTTCTGAAGAATATCTTTGGCCAAAAAGTCTGATGATGAGCAGTGTTTAGATGAACATTACCAATCGATGAATATCTTTGGCACGTAGTGCAAAAGATGGATATTTGATTCGAGATATATATTGATTGATGTTACGGGATAAAAGATGAGCGATGAACTTTTAAATTCATACATAGAAGATAGTAGTTTGCATTCTCTACTTAACTCTTCTAATGAATTATTATTTCATTGCGAATATTGATTTAAAATTTGTTGTCTATTGTATTCTATTAGATTTTTCCTGTTGAAGACTAACGATAATTTGTTGTATATTATCTTATTCATAATATTCTTTCTTTGGGCTAGTTGAGCTCACCCTTTCCTTGTTGTTCCATTTTTCTTCTCGGGGAGGCGAGAATGTAGCGAGTACTAGTCGGGGTATGGAATGAAGGTTCTAGAGAGTTTGTTTAGTAGTCCTCACCATTTTGTAAAATAATGTATCAATAATTATAATGGGGATTTATTTGCGTGTGGATATTGTCTAGATGGCAATATCTGTATTTAAACTCACAGTTTATATGTTGTAATAATAAAGTTGTAGTTGTTTCTGTACCATGTATTGACAACTCAGAATGGGTGATGTATACCTATTTTGGGGGCGTCACAGTTAAGCAAATAAACTATTAACAATAACTACATGTGGGTGGAACGTGCGCTATGTAATGGACTGTGTTACTCAACATATCGTGTCAATCCATCAATACAACTTGCCTTTCTTTATCGGATAGGAGGTCAATACTGTTACGGTCGCTGCGGACTTGTAGCTCGACAGTCTACTTAGTGTGTTTGTAATATTAGTTTGTTTGGCAACGATATACACAAGATGTGATGAATTTGTTGCAACAATATTGTAGCACTGGTCAGGGTCTTTGGTGTGTTAGATGCTCACTTATATGTTTTGAGGTGGTGGAATGATATTATGCTGATAGAGTGTCAGTTTAGTATACGACAATTCATACCTCGGGCGCTAGAAAATACCACACATCTTCACAGCATTACTGGTGGTTCATATACAAATTGGGAGGCACAACACCACTACTACATAGCGTTGTGGGGTACTTGGCCAACTCTTGTTGGTACTAGAGAGGATACACACGATCGTCTAGAGTGTGACCCTGATTACATGCCTTGGTATTGAAGCGTTACACAACGTCAGATTTTGAATCATAGGTTGGCTCAACAAACGATGAGGGAGTTCGAGGGGACACATGGAGCTACTACTAGAAAATATACATTGCATTATTATATTGTAACATCCAATAAATGTCAAATTGACTTAAACCACAAACTAAGACTATTTATATATTACAACTCTAATAACTAAATAATTCCGTAACACAAATCAAAGTATCAAAACATAAAACAAAATATCTAAACAATTTAGTACAATTATATAAATACTATTATACACATACTGTCTAATCTTACAAATTTATCATTCTCATAAATTACAAAATTATTTTGTTTATGGTGATAAAAAGAAGCATCTTGATTATTGCTCAATAATATTGTTATTCTTTTTAATGATTATTAATATTATTATTTGTTATAACTTTGCATAGACTTAAAAAATATAATAAATCACCATAATTAATTGATGTAAAAAAAGTTTATGATCTAATTGAAGGTGAGTGGTTTATACATCATTGTAATATCGTTTTTTATTTTATTTTACGTATTACATGACATATTCTACTTTATTATCTTAGAAATTGAGAATCTTTCACGTGTATTGTTATCCAATTTCGCAATTAGCAAATACGTACAAATATACATGATCAACAAATAATATAATGATAAAAAAAATTATCAATCTCTCGAGGAATTATTACTAATAATTACCAATTACCAAAATTGTATCAAATTAACCTTATTCAAACATATGATTTAAGATTATGAAATGAAAGTAAAAACTATTTAAACTAAAATTTAAATTACTGAACAAAGGTTAATATCAGATTAAGATGTTAAGACTACAATTTCCCCTGACGCCTCATTTAAATCTGTTCACTCTCCTTTTAATTAAATAACCAAAACAAATCGTTAACCGATAATTCAAAATTATTTATAGGCCTTTTCCGATGGTCAAACAAAAATATCCCTTCTAAATAAATCACTATATTCTTATGTGAAATAAATTAGAATAAGATTCATTAAATTCAGATTCTCCAATTGGTTACACAAAACATATATGTATATTCCTATCCTATACACAAATCATGTTATTCAATTTTAAGAAGAATAAACTAGACTCATGTTATCATATTTAGGTCTAAACACTATAATCCACTTTCCAATTTCACATTGGTTACCAAAATAGTCATTAACTAGACAATCAAAACATGAAGAACAAAATATGATAAACGATTTGCATATGATTAGCAATAATAAAAATGAAAGTAAATTAATTCAAATTAAACATTGGGTTCCATTGCAATCTTAAAATAAAATTTAATTCATAATGAAATAAGAAAACATCATCCAAAATTTAATCAACATCCTTGGATTACAAAAATAAAAGAAAATATTAGAGAATAAAAACTATGATAACGTATTCCTCGGTCTCCAAAGCTCTGCCTTCAATTCTTGTCCTCCTTTGTGTTTTTCCTTATGTTCCTCGTCTCCAATTATAATCAGCAATCCTTGAGCCACGTATATCATAACAATTGCAAGATGCGTATTTATAGTACTTCTCAATGTGACCTAGCATACGTAGTATCAAACTCATCAAAACGCAGCATCCCAATTCTAATGAACCATCCATTCTGACGAACCAGCGCTTCGATGCCTACATGTAGTGCCTTAGGCTGCCTTGCTCCTTGCCGAGTGCCTAAGCGCTCCATCCCAGCGTTAGTCTTGGCCTCGCTTCTTCTTGTACGGCATATACATATATATTTAAGCCTAGCGCCCCATTCTGCTGCAAGGTCCGCGCCTAAGTGCCCTAACTTGGCGCCTCAACTCTACCTAGCTTGACTTTGACCAGAAAATAACAAGTTTCATATCCCAACTCCACTTTTTTGCTCCCCGCTTATTTTTCCTACACAAGCACATTAAAACACATAAAAAGTAACAAAAAATACTCGAGAACCACAATTTAACAGGCTAATGCGTAAGTGTCTACTTTAAAATTAGGGAATTGATATTTCCATATCACTTTTTGATATTTCCACACGTAGGATCTACATATTAGCTAATAAAAATTTGACACATCAGCTAATATGTAGGTCTTACGTGTGGAAATATCAAATAATGATGTGAAAATATCAATTTCCTAAAATTAAAGCACTACACGTTAGTGAGTAGATTAGTAGGTCATAACCTAGTGGGAAATCTCTTGCCACGTACCAACCATTCACAATCTTTCACGTCTAATAACAAATTAACCTTAAACGCTACCAATATTACCAACATGTCTGTCACAGTCACAACTATTCTGGTGTCCAATTTCATAACTACACTAAAACACAACTTATCATAGGTATAGTTGTTAATTAAAGAAACTGATAGAAAAATCTGAGCTACCACCATACATAAAATCAACTAATTCCATCAAGGGCTAAATACACTTCTGTCCCTCGAAGTATGACACCTTTTACACTTATGACCCTAATGTTTAAAACCTTACATTAGAATACTCTAAGTACACTTAAGTAAACAAAAGTAATCCCAAAAACTTTTCTGACCAAAAAACACGCCTGAATGTAGGCGTGGCATCGAAGTAGGAGTGTATTTCACAATATTTGTAATTTAAAGTGTATTTGCAGTGTATTTTGTCAATTAAAACAAATAATTCCATGTATATATGTATTTCCCTCCAACTGACATCATTATTTTCCCTCTAAATCCAATACTGCTTATTTTCCTCCATCAATTTCGGTCCAATAGACTGTTGATTATCCCCTATAAATCAGCTCTCATGGTGGAAAGAGAAAAAGAAGGAGTAGAAGAAATGCGGAGAAGGAGAAGTGCGAGAAGGAGAAGTGCAAAGAAGAAATTACATACTTGGAAATTCTATGGCTTTAATTTTGTGTCACTGTCATCTTCTAGCTGAACTAAGGACATCTTGGACTGATAGCAATCTAGGTAGGAGATTTTTTTCTTGCCAAACTATTAGAGTTCAAGGATGTGGTTTCTTTTACTGGCATGATCCTTCAATGCAAACAAGAGCAATCCAAGTTATTCCTGGCCTCCTTAGAAAGATTTTTACAAGTGAGCAAGAAGTAATAAAGCTGCAAAGAAGAGATAAAATTTATAGAGGAATAATAATATTTTTGTTGAATATTGTAATGTGTATGAAAATTATGGGAAATGATGTTTCTAGTATGCAATGAAAAGTATTGAAAAGCATAGTTAATGTTGTTATTGACTATCCATGCTTTTATGAATTATGAACGAAAAGCAGAGTTCAATCACATCTGAACACCATTCAACATTAACAGACTACACCATTTAAAATAAAAAATAAAGTTCAATCACATGTACAAAATATAATACACTAGTTTAGCAATAACAAAGTCCAAAACCTTCACCATTATCAGATTGCAATATTCAAAATCATACCAGTACCATAATATCCTCAACCATTAACATACCATTTATAATTCACCTTTCAGAACACTATGTAACACACACACACCCAAATTAAAATTAAAATATTATATTCATCATTCATCATTCACAACTTAACATATATTTGTGATATAACACATCATCATTGAAACTTTTTAAACTATACTAACATGTAGTTCCTAAGTTTGCAAAGTGTCACATCAAAATATATAAAGTATCTGAAGTAGTAGCCACAAAAAATATGTTGCAATCACTACTATATGCCCCAACAACTATATCAACTAGCAGTCCCAACAAAAATATCAAGTAGCAACCCCAAAAATATGTTGCAATCAAATAGCAGCCCCAAAAAATATATCAAGTAGCAGCCCCAACTAATATCTCAATTAGCAGCCCCAAAATTATATATTATATACCCTAAAGTACTAGTCCCAGTCTTAACCCCCTAGTTCCTAGAACCATACTCCTACACAAAAGATTTTATGTTCTTCAAAGTAACATAACTCTTCTCCCCTTTGACAATGATTAGTGTCCCTGTGACACCCCCAAATCTGGGTACTTCATTCCCACAAGATTTGGTGTTCACTGTCTAAACATTTATTTTTAACTACCCAAATATAATAAAATTTAACAACAAACCTTCCCATTAAAGGATTACATCAATAAGTTCAGTAAAATCTCCCAGTTTATCTAACCTTTAAATACAAACATCAAATGCGGAAAATAAAATAATTACATGTCAACAATTAAAACAAAGTCTAACAATATAGAAATCAACAGATTTATAAGTCTTCAACACTTGTTCATCTTTCCTTTTCCTTTACTGGTGGTAGGTTCATCGACCTTCTCAACTTTAGCTGTAATGGTTATATAAGCAAGAGTGAGCAAACAAATGCTCACTGGAAGTGACAATGAATAACAATATCATAAGAACTGCCAAATGAATAGGCTCAATAGAACTGGATAATATTCTCTATCAATGATAATCAGGAACAAAATTTGAAATATATGTATCTGAGGGTCACAAGACCATGAACTATGTTCAAAGTTATAAGTATTCTTTCAACTTAAACCTAAATAGTCATAAGACTGTAGGGACTTCTCGTACTTAGGGGGATCAACCCTTCGTACAATGTATTATACACAAACATCTAAACGCTTACGCATAAATAATCCCTTATAATATGGTTGTTCATCTCAGTTTTAATATACGAGTCCGCACCAAAGGAAGTTTAGTTTGGATAAGTTTTAAGGTAATTTAGAGTTCAACGAACATCAACTAAGGATTAGTTGAATCAATATAGTTTAATATCACTTCAAGTTATCGATAGTAATATGATATGAAATAGTCATGAATTATAAGTGAATCAACATTATACATCGAAATCATGGTTTATAAATAAACTAGGAAACATAAGCATTTGAATATTATAACAAACCTTGCTTGAACAATAATAAGCTAAGGCTATTAATCTTACTCAATAAAAGAAGTGAGTTAATCAACGTGCATGATTAATAACAAGTTGAGGAATAAAACTTGCTCAACATGAGAATAACATAATTTAGGAACTTGCGTAATAAGAAACAAAATTAAAGATAGGAACCTTCTCAAAGTAAGAGTTAGGTTGAAGAGTTTGCATGAACATAATCCAGTTAGAACAAATATATAAGTAGGTTTAGGAACTTTCTCAATGCATCAATAAGGTTTAAACACTTGCACAATTGTAAAAGTAGAGTTAGAGAACTTGCCTCGTGCGTAGGTTAAACAATCACTACTCACGTTTACCACAAGTCCTACATATACCATATGTATTGAAAATACACATTAGTTACAATAATATTAGCTTCATGAGTTTCTTTCCCACTTTTAGTATAACTCACTAACTAAGTTTAAGTTTAAACAACATCACATCTTTTCATGAGCATCACATTTTAGCTTTATTACAACTACTTAAGTGATTATGTCATTGCACCATATACACATTAACAACTTGATAAAACATCCTATTACATGTCCAACATGTTATCATTCTCTTTAGATTAGGTTATACTAATACACAAAGGATTACACTTGCATTCGTGCATCCCGACGCCCTCCGATTGCCTTCAAATGCACAACAGTCCTAAAGATGGCCATTTTGACCCTTCATAACGAAATCAAATTTAAAAACTTAAAGAATAAAAGTTATAAGCCTATTCGTCCTCGTTCCGAATCATCTTGAATCACATCAATTGGAGTTCGTATGAAAAAGTTATGCTCATTTTAGTAAAACATGTCTGGTCAATTTTTTTTCAAAATTTGGCTAGACAGACTCCGCTGAGGTGGGGGTTTTTGCTCTAGGATAGCCCGACGGGGCGGGGGTCCCTTCTGCGATTTCGCGAATTATCATCTTGAACACTACAGAAAGCCAAATTAGGCCTACAAACTCCTTTTTAACAACCATACCAACCTACCCAAGGTGTAATATGTTTACAGAAACATAAACTAATATTTATAATACGTTTCTAACCACATAAACAACATAAACATCAAGATTACAATCTTTAATTTCACTATTTCTCTTATTTCCTCTTCTTTTGACATTCATAGAGAAATTCTTCATTGTAAATTCGTTTTACAACCAAAACAGTTAGTTTCAATTACGTTGCTTTCGTTTCTTCATATATTTTCACAATCAATAAACAATTTACACTTATACTATGAATTAAGTACCAATTTTAATTCTAATTTAAGCCATATTCAACATATGTCAATGTAAACTTACTGTAATATGATTTCCTCCATAATAAATATATTACATGAATCAATTTACTCTAAATCATCTATAAACCACATGAAAACAATTTATATCAACAATTATCATACAAAATCACATAGTAAATAATTAATCCTTCACACCAATTTTACAGAGAATTTTTGAATAGGATAAAACTAAAACTTTGAAAAATAAAAAGGTAGGGTTATACCTTTGCTAGAAGATGATTACAACAACTTCTTCTTCTAAATTCTCAATTCACAGAGAATTTTCTCTTCTCCCTTCTCTCTTTTCTTTCTTTCTTTTCTCTTCTTTTCTTCTTCTATGTTCTTTCTCCCTTCTCTAACTTACGTACTTAGAAACATATAACGTATAATATAATAAATATAAATTATATAATATAAATATATATGTAACTGATATCAGTTACATCTTTTTGAAAATCAAAAGCCATAAGGCTTGTTTGGCTAAACCATTTTAAAACTTAATAACTTAAAATCGTTATTCCTTGTTTGGTAAAACCTATTTAAATTAAAGACTTAACATTCATTAAGCCTTATTTGTCAAAACTGAATTAAACTCCTTTAATTTATTTTAATAACTCATTTATAACATAGTTTATTGTCACACTTTTATTACCAAATTAAATTAAGAACATTATAATAATCCATTTAATTCCTATCAACTCTCTAACTTAATTATTAAATTAAATTAGAATATTATCTCATAATAATTAATTTTCTTAACTCATTAATTATTTATTTAACAAATAAATAATCAAATCAAATCAAAATAAACAAATATTTATTCCACAATAAACACACCAATTAAAATATTTATATAATTTAATAAATATTTGAAATTACAATTTAAAATTATGGACTTATAAGATGATTGTGTTTAGGGTAATCCATTACAAAGACAACTCCTATCATGTACATTATTCTTTATTCCACTTATGCCACTTTGAACCTAAAAAAGACAATACATGAGTGATTTTCATTCAAATTGAACACTGTAATCGAAAATAACTGAATATATATATATATATATATATATATATATATATATATATATATGTGAACCAAATTAATACTTAGACTAGTATTGCGAGTAATTTATCCTTGCTCACCTCTTTGAGATGTTGAGGTTCTCATGAACTAAAATGAAATATAAAAATATATCAATATATTGCTAACAATAACCAAATAAAGGAGTATATTGTTATATTACTTACTGGTAGTTTTGATCTTGTTTAAGATTGTTGAGTTGCAACAGGTGGTGTTAAATATATTTCCTCTTGGTTGACTACAGCTTCATTAACAGGTTGGTTCCCTTTTTACTTCTTGTGAAATCTTGAATTATGTCTATACTGCCAACAAAATCTACATCTAAGAGAATTCTGAATTTTTTCCCGAAATTCCCATGACTTCTATCTCCTCTTGGCTTTGGTTCATCTCTATTCCTTTTCCTCCACTTCTTTGGCCTACCAAGAAGTTTGTTGTATGTTGGAGGTATCATTGTTAGACTACCTTGAACCTCGACTTCCCACATATCTGAACTTTCCATTGGAGAAATAACTGGTGCATAAACTAACTGATAGGTACAAATCTTGTAGAGATTATTGACATATGCACTAGGATCCATGTTCTTGAAAGACATACATGCAATGACATAACTACATGGTATGCCAGTGATATTCCATCGCCTACAACTGCAACCCTTTATATCTAAATTAACTGAGTACTGATCTCCATACATTATCCCTCTTCAGTAACCAATTCAACTGTACTACCTGGATTTAGCCTATTCAACTCTTGAGCATACTGCCACAACTTCACATATTTTTCATTAATGCTGCCAGAGATCATATTCATTGCTTTAACCCTTGATCTATAAGCTTAAGCCTCTGATATCTTCACAATATCTTCCTTCCAAACAGTTTCTACAAAGGTGGCAACACTTGTCTTTGGATTTTTTTTTGAATTCATGAACATACTTCTTTGTAAGCCACCTAGAGTTAACATGCTTATTTCTTGCATTTCTCAAACAAGTATAGTGACAATGGATGCATGTCATGTGTTGTTGGGATAACCTTGACAATATGACCGAAGTGTCATTCATGATTGTCATAAGAATACGTACTCCCTTCGTATAAAAGGGAATAAGGTTGTGTTAACACCTCGAAGGGAAGAAATCAGTTCGACTTGGATAATCGAAAACCTGAATCTATTATTCATATCTAAATTCCTAACAAAGGCCGATTGTGAAGGTGTGATGTATGCCCTCTTTCCTTATGGGAGCAGTGCGACAGATAAGAACCCAGAAATATTAGCCGATGTGCAAAAGTTTCTTTCGAAGTTTGCTGATTTGACGCCCGAATAGCTACATCATGGATTACCTCCGATGAGAGCCATTCAAAACTAGATAGATCCCAAGATTGAGCTTACTGAACAAAATAGCTTACATACTCAATCCCAGGGAGTCTAAAGAGTTATAAAGGCAGGTAGTGGAATTAATGGAGAAGGTTTATATTCGTGAAAGTATGAGCCCATGTGCAGTACCAACTTTGTTAGTGCCGAAGAAGGATGGAACTTGACGAATGTGTATTGACAACAGAGCAATCAACAAGATTACGGTAAAATACATATTTTCAATAACTCGCTTGGACGATATGCTAAACCAGTTGTCCGGAGCAAAAGTCTTTTAAAGATTAATCTGAAGAGTGGATATCATCAGATAAGGGTAAGACCCGGATATGAATGGAAGATGACGTTAAAAACTCAGCATGGTTTATATGAATGGATGGTCACTCCCTTCGGTCTTTCCAATGCTTGCAGTACATTTATGAGGTTCATGCACCAAGTATTGCGACCTTTCATCGGAAAGTATATAATAGTCTACTTTGATGGTATTCTAATCCACAGTCCTAATTGGGAGTCACACCATGAGCACCTATGAGCCGTCTTAGAGGCATTGAGGAAGAAACATCATTTTATCAATCATAAGAAGAGCTCTTATTTCACAGCTTCGTTAACTTTCCATGGATTCGTTGTCTCAACCGAGAGTGTTCATGTCAATCAGTCTAAGATCGATTCAGTCTTGGCATGGTTTATGTGACAGCCCCGAATCCGGGTCCCAAATCACCACGGATTCAGTTCAATCATTCTATAACTATTTGCGGAAGATATAAACATAAATTGTTTATACAATACACTTTACACACTATTCCCCAAAATCGAGTAACCTTAACTTATACACAATTCATAAACTATCTAACATATAACATTATTATCAAACTATACTATTACAAACTAGTCATTTACATTTTATCCCAAGTTTGAACTTGACATTAACCTTTTCACATATCCGAACGCATTACTTTATCTTTAATGTTTATCATGATATAACAAGGGTGAGCATTAAAGTTGCCCAAAGAAGTTTAAATACAATTTAAAGATATATCATGATTGAAAGAGTCTCAGATAATAAGTCGGCTATAATTCATCAATATAATTGAGAACTAGCACGAACAAACTTTTGACTGAACAAGTATTAAACATGAACAAATTTATCTGGACCAACGGTAATGAAGGTGATCAGCCTTTCATACCTGACTTATACATGCAAGATGTACAGAGTATAATTCTACATGGCAATCAGCAATGATTAACCATAAGCATATCCGAATGAAACAACTCTTAGTAGAGTTAAGAAAAACTTGCCTGAACCGTTGATTACTGCTACGCAATTTATAACGCTTCGGGGCTGTCATTGATACCTTTTTAATGCTTGATCTTGAATCTGATCATTGATTCTGTTCTTGGAGGGCTAGAGACTTGTTATAGGCTTGTCTTCACTCCCTTTCCCTTCTCCATTTCGAAAGTTAGAGAAAGAGAGGTCTTGGAAAATATGAGAACTAAAATGGCCCCTTTCTCTCTCTTTGATCTATAAAATTGATAGGGTTCAATGTATTTGCTAGCAAGTTGTAGCTAATTTTGGACACATGGCTAGGCTAGGGCTAGGATTAGTTCACCCACTCAATATCATGGCAAGATTTGCAAGCTACCAATTAAAGAATGTGTCATAAGGGCATTTTGGACATTTCTTCACCATTTTAATTCTACAATTGTCATTTAATACAAACCCTTAGGGTTTAACCCTTAAGGTTTGACCCTTAGGGTTAAAACCTAAGGTTCCATAAATTAATTTTCTAGGATTTCTGGATTAAGATTTTTGAAATATAAAATTAACATTTCTAAATTATAATTAAGATTCGCTAACTATATTAAGATTTCTTAATCATAATTCAAGTTGGCTAATTAGGATTAATATTTCCTAATTAATATTGCTAATTTAGCAATTAAAACCACCACTGTACATTTAGGGTTTCTGATAGAATAATTAGGGTTTAAAAATTTGAAATTAGGGTTTGCTAAATAATTAAGCTTTTCCCTAATTAATATAATAATTAATTGCATTTAAGCATTATAATTATCATTTAAGTTCCCAGATTAGGGTTTTAAATTCCCAGAGTCTGAAATTAGGGTTTTCAATTTCTGAATTAAGGTTTCGGATTCCCAGAACTGAAATTATGATTTTCAGAACCGATTTCTAGGGTTTCTTATCCATTGCTAGGGTTTTCTAACTGAATATTGACGTTGTTAATAATATTAGGGTTTGACATTGATAAAATTTATCTGGTCAACCCGTGACCCTTAACCACATTTTGAACACATAATACCATATTCACAGAACATAAACACATATACACTTAATTCTGAATAATTCACCAAAATCCTTCACAGAATTTTGAAACCCTCAAAATTCCTTCCCAATAATATCAAACGCATACACTTATTTTCTGTCTAGGTCTATTATTTGACCTTAAATCAATCATTTAAGATTTTAATAATTTGTCTAAATTCTCGGGTCGTCACATTCACCCCTTCTTCTAAGAATTTCGTCCCCGAAATTCACCTTACACCTTACACCATACTGCTTACACCATTCACACATCATCACATGCTACCCAATACACCACTCACAAGAGTAAAAGTTTTCAAATTGTGCTGAGGGGTCATATAGACCATGAACACATAGTTTTAACGGTATTCATACCGCAAAACAATACATTACTTGGTATGTTTACAATCACAAAGAAGGTAAACTACCATTACTAGTACTTTAGGTGATTAGCCTATCGTACCCTTACGTCATGCATAACGTATTAATCATGTTTAGCGAATATTTACGCTACTCGATTGGATTATTTATCCAAACAACATAGTTCACCTCAGTCTTAACATAGGATTCCGCATCAAAATAATTTGGTTTGGAAAATTTCTTTCAATAAACACTTAGAGTTTTCATAACATTAGTCTAGCTGGATCGAATAGCGTAGACTCATATCAATAATTCAGTTCAATCAAATTATTTAGGTGTAGCCAAACCCCGTTGGTAAATTAAACTTTTTGAAAACATTTTCGAGAATGACGTCATGATGCCGTACTGTATTAACAGCCCGTTTGAGGATGCCATCATTGTATGACTTCGTCATAATACATCATACAATAGTGGAATAGCGATTTTAGATCAAATTCACACTAAACATTCCTGTATTACCAACTCCATCACCTTTTTATCATCTCTGCACCAGGTTACATGGTACATGAGTTGTAAATAAAATATATTTTGATATTTCAAATCATTTTTGTCTAGCCGAAATAAATAGCATAGACTGTACTTTAAACCGTTTCAAAAATGATTACGAGTCTACATTTTTTTTAAAAGCACATAGTGCGTATTTAGCTTGATGTCAAAATTTTAAAGTCTAGCATAGCTAGGAGTTTTGGAAAACTTATGTCTCCACTAATAATCATTTTCTTAACAATCTATTTGTTCCTATAATCCTCAATTCTCCATTCACACACAAATATACCCAGTTCGTCAAACCACACTTATGAGTTCATAAACTTGCCACAATCATGAGTTTAAGAACTTACCCTAGTCAGACCTTTGGCGTCCATTCGATGAGGGGTTCATAAACATTTCATATAACTATAAGTCAAGAATGTCACATAAGTATGAGTTTTAAGAACACGTACTTAACCCTATATTCTCTACCTATGACCTATCTATCTGTTATACATATGAGAAAGGAATCACCCTCTTAACATGTATATAGCAAATAGCGCGACACAAACATTTCAATGATTATCAATGCCAGAAACTAAGTAGCTTTTACACCAAGTACAATTCCCCGCCCATACAAGGAATCATACAACTCAGCTACCGACATGAGTCCTCAATTGAAATCCCCACCTAATCTTAACCCCCTTCTCAATACGAATTTCATTTAATCCGTATTCATAATCCTTTCCTGAATCTGTACCAATTCACACAACAATCTTGCTGTAAACTTTTCAATCATCAGATTAATTCTTTCTAACTGTCATAACCTTATTAGATCACGGGGTGATCTCATCGTATATATTACGATTCAATTCTATGTCTTTATCGTTTTGTTTTACGACTCCTATCCCTGCACTACTGTTCACTACTACTGTTCACCTTTATTATAAGAGTTAGGGAACTCCGCATCTTTATAACTCGCCGAGATTCTTTTTTGAATCTTACCGACACACTAACTCTATGTGAGTTAGATCTTATCCTAATCACTGCGGTTATTAGTCTCAGGTATTCCCACCTAAGCTTCATAATCAACAGCTTTGATCCCAACTGTGACAACCCCGAATCCGGGTCCTAAATCACCACGGATTCGGTTAAATCATTCTATAACTATTTACGGAAGATATAAACATAAATTGTTTATACAATACACTTTACACACTATTCCCCAAAATCGAGTAACCTTAACTTATACACAATTCATAAACTATCTAACATATAACATTATTATCAAACTATACTATTACAAACTAGCTGCACATTTTATCCCAAGCTGAACTTGACATTAACCTTTTCCTGTATCCGAACGCATTCGCCTTATCTTTAATGTTTATCATGATATAACAAGGGTGAGCATTAAAGTTGCCCAACAAGTTTAAATACAATTTAAAGATATATCATGATTGAAAGAGTCTGTATAATAAGCTGGCTATAATTCATCAATATAATTGAGAACTAGCACGAACAAACTTTTGACTGAACAAGTATTAAACATGAACAAATTTATCTGGACCAACGGTAATGAAGGTGATCAGCCTTTCATACCTGACTTATACATGCAAGATGTACAGAGTATAATTCTACATGACAATCAGCAATGATTAACCATAAGCATATCCGAATGAAACAACTCTTAGTAGAGTTAAGAAAAACTTGTCTGAACCGTTGATTACTACTACACAATTTATAACGCTTTATCCGAAGACCTAATATTAGTAATATAGATCTCCAATATTAAAATAATATCATCACAGTATAATACTATTATATATATATATTCATAGAATAACCTAAACACATAACACATAACCCTATCAGTCCATAAACTACCTAAGACTCGGTATCAAGTCAAACTATTTAAGTCCGAGTTGAATCCGACAAAATTCTAACATCCCGACAGTCTAGTCGGACAAAACCCGAGTTTAAGTTCAATTAAACTCTGCCTAATTACTTAACAATTATCACAGATAATTTTCTTATCAGTCAAGATATTATTCATAGGCACGTAATAATTTTTAGATAATTATTACCATTTATCATGATTTTAAATCATTTATATCGTATTTAAATGAATTAAATACCACTTAATTCCTTTATCATTAATATTTATTTATTATTAAATATTAATAAAAATTAGAAACATAATAATATAATTATAATATATCAAAGTATTTTAATACTTTAAAATCATATTTATATGATTTTTAACAACTAAATTCATTATCCGATAATTGCTATTAATATTAAAATATTAATATTTTCATGTCAAAATATCAAAAGTTATATTTTATAACTTAAAATATTTTATAACACTTAAATCATTTTATATGATTTTTAAACCATTAATTCTATTTTTCATAATTTATTTGATATATTTATTAAATAAATTAATTACCATTAATAATAAATTATTAATGAAATTCATCACAAAATACTAAAAGTCATCAAAAATAACTCAAAATATTTTCTAACACCATAATATAATTTTCATGAATTAAAACAATTTTTAAATAATTTATTTAATATTATAATTAAATAAATAAATACCTTTTATATTCCAAAAATATTAAATATTTTTGAAATATACTCAAAATAATTAAAAACTATTTTTCGAGATTTAAAATAATTTTCATAATTTATTATGTATTTTAATAATTAAAATCATTTATTTCTATTTATTTAATTAATTAATCTATTTTCCGAAAATAAGTGTCACTAAAGAGCCCTATAGTGACGAGGCAACTGTCATATAGGTGTTCTTGAGTGTTCTCGGCCAATTCGAGAAACTCATATATGGGAGTTCATGCTACCTAGTTTGACTAGTAATTAATCTATGATCTAAGTACTTTCTAGACTTGCAAAAGTGTTAAGGTTGTAGCATAAGTGTAATACTTCAACTACATACTAAGTTTATGATCAAACAACAACATATAAGCTAGATCTGGGCTCCAGAAATCATTGTCGAGTACGTTTTGAATTTCTCAGTCATTTGAAATTCAAACAGTTCCGAAGGTGCTACTTTGAAGCTTCATAACATGTAATCTGGGTCTGATTTGTGTGATCTAGAAGTTATAGTTTGTACTCTTGATGTCAAGGTACCATTATATCACATAATATTAACTTAACAACATCACACATGTAAAATCTGGTAGGTCCAAACTAAGCCACAAAATCTTTTTGTCAAGATTGGTTTCCCAGATTTCTTCAAAGCTGGTGGTCAACGTATGTTTGACTTTGATTAACTTTCATCCTGGTTATGATCTAAGTGATCTAATGGCATTTATGAGAAGAATACCTATCAGACTACAACACAACAACAGCAAATTGGCCAAACTAACAAACAACAGCAAAATACAAGCCCTACAAAATCACTGTCAGACAAAATCTGGGTTTCTGGGCTGCCCAGAAACCCATTTCATGATTGGTAAACGTAGTTTGATTGCTTGTATCTGGAGATCTAGACATGGTATGATCATGATTCCAGTTCCAAATTGAAGCCTACATGGCATACTACAGATCTATACCTTACAACACAACAAAACATTAACAGGTAAAGATCTAGAGGCCCTGACATATGGCTGTCAGGCCTTAAATTTCCAGATTTCCAGATTTGAGAAATCATTAAATTCGAGCATCTAAATGATATGAATTTGAGTTTTGGCATCCCAGATCATCAAATGACACTCTCTTACACATATCTAGCCAACAAATTACAATATATTACATCAAATCATGAGATTTCTAAGTTTAGGGTTTTTTTATACCTTTCTAATGCTTGATCTTGAATCTGATCATTGATTCTATTCTTGGAGGGCTAGAGACTTGTTATAGGCTTGTCTTCACTCCCTTTCCCTTCTCCATTTCGAAAGTTAGAGAGAGAGAGGTCTTGGAAAATATGAGAACTAAAATGGCCCCTTTCTCTCTCTTTGATCTATAAAATTGATAGGGTTCAATGTATTTGCTAGCAAGTTGTAGCTAATTTTGGACACATGGCTAGGCTAGGGCTAGGATTAGTTCACCCACTCAATATCATGGCAAGATTTGCAAGCTACCAATTAAAGAATGTGTCATAAGGGCATTTTGGACATTTTCTCACCATTTTAATTCTACAATTGTCATTTAATACAAATCCTTAGGGTTTAACCCTTAGGGTTTGACCCTTAGGGTTAAAACCTAAGGTTCCATAAATTAATTTTCTAGGATTTTCGGATTAAGATTTTCGAAATATAAAATTAACATTTCTAAATTATAATTAAGATTCGCTAACTATATTAAGATTTCTTAATCATAATTCAAGTTGGCTAATTAGGATTAATATTTCCTAATTAATATTACTAATTTAGCAATTAAAACCACCACTGTACATTTAAGGTTTTTGGCAGAATAATTAGGGTTTAAAAATTTGAAATTAGGGTTTGCTAAATAATTAAGCTTTTCCCTAATTAATATAATAATTAATTGCACTTAAGCATTATAATTATCATTTAAGTTCCCAGATTAGGGTTTCAAATTTCCAGAGTCTGAAATTAGGGTTTTCAATTTCCGAATTGATGTTTCGGATTCTAGGAACTGAAATTAGGATTTCCAGAACCGATTTCTAGGGTTTCTTATCCATTGCTAGGGTTTTCTATTGAACGTTGACGTTTTTAATAATATTAGGGTTTGACATTGATAAAATTTATCTGGTCAACCCGTGACCCTTAACCACATTCTGAACACATAATACCATATTCACAGAACATAAACACATATACACTTAATCTTGAATAATTCACTAAAATCCTTCACAGAATTTTGAAACCCTCAAAATTCCTTCCCAATAATATCAAACGCATACACTTATTTTCTGTCTAGGTCTATTATTTGACCTTAAATCAATCATTTAAGATGTTAATAAATTGTCTAAATTCTCGGGTCGCACAGCTTACACTGAAGACTGTACATTACGTCAAAAGTTTTCATGAGTTGGCATCTTGTTGACGTAATTGCACCCATCACCGAGTGCCTTAAGGAAAAAATATTTCAATGGTGCAAGGAGGCCAAAGACAGTTTTCGGCTGATTAAGAAGAAAATGACCGAAGTACCAGTACTAACACTTCCTGACTTCGAGAAGTTGTTTGAAGTGAATTGTGACGCATTAGGGATCAGCATTGGTGGGGTTCTGAGTCAAGAAGGTTGACTAATAGCTTTTTTCCAATGAAAAGATATCTGGATAAAAGAAAAATTATTCCATTTATAATTTGGAGTTCTATGCTATCGTTCAGTCTCTAAAACATTTGCGTCACTACTTAGTACAGCGGGAATTCATCCTCATTACTGATCATGAGGCCCTGAAGTACATTAATGGTTAACATAATTTGAACCGAAGGCATGCTAAAATGGGTGGCATACTTATAGGAATTGACCTTCACTTTGAGACATCAGGCATGAAGTTTGAATCGTGTTGTCGACACGTTAAGCCGAAGAGCGTCACTCCTTTGCACCATGTGTAACATGATCGTATGGTTTGAATTCTTTTCTGATATGTAGAGAGAGGATCTTTCTTTTGGTTAGATAATTCAAGAAGTAAGTGAAGGTCAGTGGTATGACTTTGTGTTTTATAATGGGTATCTGTTTCAGGGATTACAGTTATACATTCCGGATTGCTCAATTTGGCAGAAGATAATAAGTGAACTCCATAATGAGGGTCATTTCGGATGTGATAAAACATTAGCCTTGGTGTCGACTGACTATTATTGGCCAAAGATATCGAGCGATATGGCTCACTACATGCAGAGATGTTATGTATGTTAGAGGTCCAAAGGAATTCTTATTAATGCAGGACTATTGGGAGCTTTCGTTGACACTCCAAAATTAATACCTTACTTTTACTCTATTAACATAAAAATTAGTATAGTGACATACAAAGATCGATCCCACAGAGAGTGATATGTTTTATATTTATCCTAATGTTTCTAACAAAAAGTAAAGATTGAGGGGTTTAGAATTTGTATTAAACTAAATAAAGAAAACCAAATAAATTAAAGTTTCAGTTCTTCAGTTCAGTTTCACCTGTTAACAGTAACAGTGTAATCAAGTTAACATTATTTTTCATTCAATGAAACTGTTAGCCCTAGATAACAACAAGCTCTGTTATAAGAAATTCCTCTTATATTATCACTTAATGAAACATTTTTTTCACAAGATTATAACTATCATCTAACCTAAAACAAGCTCTCTAGATTTAATATAACAACAACATTAAAAACCAAGGAATTAGACTAATCCAAGCAATAAACACATAAGCTCAGATTGTTTAACTTTTCTCCTGATAACCATAGGAATACTCAAAAGCTTAACCACAATCATGTATCACTAATCACTACTTATGATAAGGAACAATATCAATTACACGTAATACCACTCCTTAATCTAGCAGATGTTATTAATTAACCAATTCAATACTATAGAAACCAAATCAGTCAATCTAATATCATATAAACAATTAACACTGGTTGTAAGACCCCAACTTATTATAAATGAAATTAAATTTCCTCTATTTAATATTTTGAAATAGTAAGGGTTGATTTGATTAATGTGGTTAGTTATGGGTAAAATGCGCAAATATTCCAAATAAGCAAGTGGTTATAAAATATTCATTTTTATCAGAGAATATTCGTTTGGTCGTGGAATATTCTTACCGTTTGGGAATATTAAATGCGACGGTAGCAAGACCTTATGTGAGCCCCATAACGGAAAACGATTGGATGAAGAAATTGACAAGTATAAGTTGTTATAAATAACGGCGTAGTTGTTACCATTAATACTGTTAAAGTACCCGGTGGTTAAAAAACAGTAGCACACGGTATTGCACCAATTATTGATTCTTACGTAAGAAGGCACTACTTAATAATTGTTATAGTAGTTACTGTTCAATATTTTATTTTATCGATTCAATAAATGCTGCGTTGATATTTTATATTATTGTTGTTTCAATAATTGTCATTACACAATATTTTTATTATCAGATCAATAATTCATATTATTTGAATAATATTATTAGATAACATTATTGGAAATGACTAGAAAGTTCTGTCTAAGGAGAGGTTTGGTCACCTAATTGCGCGCCAGTAAGGAGAAATCCTTATTGGAAAGCTCCCACTTTCCTAGGAACGGCCTAGTTGCCAGTATTGTGATTCTATAATATTGTTTGTGAATAATTAATTATTAATTTATATGATAAAGAAAATATTCATTTTATGTGGATATAGATAGAGAAAATTTTAAAGTGACAATTGTTAAAAAATTGATATGTTATCTTTTCTGATAAAATAATTCATTTAAATATATTATTATATTTTAATAATATAATAATGGTGATATTTTTACAATGAATGTGGGATATATGAATATATGAGGAGGAAGAGTATTTTTTTTGCAAAAGTTGTTTAAAACATGTTAAACATGTCTGTGGGCCCATTTCTTGACTGAAATATGATTATAGCCTATAAAATCGCCCGTTTGTGGATTTCGGTCAATTTCTGTTTGGAATTTGGAAAACTTTTCTTCTGCAAAGTTGTAGATAATGGAATTTCCTATGGAAAAGACTTAAGGTTTGAATTTTTTTGACAAAAGGGCTATTTATTATGAATTATTGAAGTTCCGAAATAATTGATTTTTGGAAATTTTAATTATTTTTTTAAGAAAAACGTTTTTGTTATTGTTGGTGGGCCCCACTAGTATTGAAAACATGATGAATTCAGATACAAGAGGTGGGCGTGAAGATTTATTAAAAATATTAATATTTTATTAAATTTTCTGCTTTGGTGTTCTAAGCATTTTCTTATAAATAGGGTGCTTATGTTAGAATTGAAAATCACACCAGAAATTAAAGTTATCTCTCTCTCTCTCTCTCTCTCTCTCTATTATCGAGCGTATTCTTGTGAGTATTTTGATACTTTGAGTGTTGCTATACGGTGCAAGTTCCTTCAGCGTTATATCTGATATTCCAGCCAGAAGTACTATTCTTTTCGAGGTAAGGGATGTTATTTTTAAAAAAAATGATATTATTTCTTCTAATGTCATTATGCCGGATTATTGGTAAGATTTTTCTTGTAAAATTCTTGTCTTTTAGTGTCGGAGTTACTATTCACGTATACGACACTATTCATGTATATGACACTATTCACAAATACGACACTATTCACAGAAAACTTAAATTTTTATTTTTTTTCTCCAAAATATCAATTATGGATACTAGCTTTGATTATATCCATGTTTTGATCATTCTTGAATTTTACTTCACTATGGTTATTTATGAAGTATTTTTGAACTTGTACCGTTTAAAGTACGAATCCTTAATATTTGTTCTTTTGTTTCACCGGATTCGTTTTCTTTAAAATATTTTTCATCATCCTTAGTCCTAAATGATGATATTATTGAATATCTTTGGCCTGTAGTTTAAAGATGGTTGATTTTCTTATGAATATCTTTGGCCTGTAGTGCAAAGATGTACATGTGTTGAGATGAACATGACCGACTGATGAATATCTTTGGCCTGTAGTGCAAAGATGAATATTTGATTCAAGATGTATATTGATTGATGTTACAGGGATAAAATATTGTGACTGATGAATATCTTTGGCCTGTAGTGCAAAGATGAATATTTAATTCAAGATGTATATTGATTGATGTTACAGGGATAAAATATTGATGATGGACTTTTAAATTCATAGATAATAGTAGATTTCATTCTCTACATAACTCTTCTATGAATTATTATTTCCGCTGCGAATATTGATCTGAAACTTGTTGTCTATTGTATTTTATCAGATTTTTTCCCTGTTGAAGACTAACGATAACTTGTTCTATATTATCTTAGTCATAATATTCTTTACTGGGCTAGTTGAGCTCACCCTTTTCCTTTTTGTTTCATTTTTCTTTTCAGGAGGTGAGAATGTAGCGAGTACTAGTCGGGGTATGGAATGAATGTTCTAAAAAGTTGTTTTAGTAGTCCTCACCATTTTTGTAAAATAATGTATCAATAATTGTAGTGAGGACTTATTTGGGTGTGAATATTGTCTAGATAACAATATTTGTATTTAAACTCACAGTTTATGTGTTGTATTAATAAAGTTGTAGCTGTTTCTGTACTATGTTATTGACAACTCAAAATGGGTGATGTATACCTATTTTGGGGGCGTCA
Source organism: Panax quinquefolius (assembly GCA_020205615.1). Lineage (NCBI taxonomy): Eukaryota > Viridiplantae > Streptophyta > Magnoliopsida > Apiales > Araliaceae > Panax > Panax quinquefolius. The sequence goes on along the minus strand of CM035157.1, from coordinate 113,829,569 downwards.
CAGTTGGTATCGAGCTTAGGATATGATCTCCAAGCGAGATCGGGAATAAAACTAGAAGGGGAGAGAGGAGTAAATCCTTCGCTAGTGTGTCCTACCTAAGCTTATTTGTTGGTTGGTCAGAGTATAGGGATATTATGTGATATATTAATTTCTTTAATTAACCCTTGTTTTATGGCAGTATTTGAGAATGTCGACTGAGAATGTTAACAATGGAGCAAATGAGACCGTGGAGACACCTTTACCCACCAACGAGGAGAACGTGCAACAAGGTGGCAATGTTCCTCCTGTGAACAACACCACTGAGCAGATGATGAACGACGAAATGTTTAGAAGCTTTTTTGCGCTCATGCAAAAATCGATTTGAGGAGACTTGTGCACAAAATACGGTGGAAATGATAACAACGCATTTGGTTTGTCACAAACAAGCGCTTCAAAGAGTTGGGACCACCGAATTGGGAAAGCTTGATCCGATTAAAGTAAACGTGGGTCAAACAAATTACCAAGATATTCGATGTCTTGGGATGCACTGAGGAATAAAAGTTTCCATTCGCCACCTTTATGTTCCGTAATGAGGCAGATTACTGGTGGGAATCTGTGAAGCGTACCCATCCAAATTGCAAGCACTCAAAGACGTGTCTTAGGAGACGTTTCAGAAACTGTTCAATGACAAGTACTTTCCTAAAAGTATTCGTCATATGAAGGAAGTGGAGTTTGTTAGATTGGAACAAAACAACATGACGGTGTCCCAGTACGAGGCGAAGTTTGTAGAGTTATCCAGGTTTGCACCTCATTTGATGGAGAATGAGGAACGTATGACGCGGATGTTTCGAGAGGTTTGAAACCCAAGATATGTCAATATCTTATTTCTCATAAATTTTCTCTCTATTCAGATGTTGTCAATGTGGCTCAATTATTAGAGCGAGATAACGAGTACGTTCAACTGAGGGACCACAACCAGGATCATACCGGTGACAACAAATATTAGAACAACGATAACCAGCAGAGAAAGAAAAAATACTGGACAAATCGCAGAACCACTCTAGTGGTAATCATGGCCATGAAAATAGAAGAAGCGAGTCGGGGAGATTTTAAAAGAGGAGATTCAACAATGATAATGTGAAGACGTCAAACCAAAGGCCAGAATCGGTTCTAAGGAGGAGAACGACCACCGGTCGTATGCTATAAATGTGGAAAAAGGACATATTAGCCCAAACCGCCCACAATAGTTCAAGGTATGTTATAATTATGGAAAGAAGGACATATCGCTTTCGAGATTATGCGGTGAAGCGAAACCAAGTCCAAATGGGGGATGGTGACTCAAAAGGTCATCCCGAAAAGTCAAAGTCAATCGGTTCTCGAAGAGCGTTTGTCGTGGATCGGTCAAAATGTGAGGAACCCAAACGAGGTGATCACGGTAAGCTAGTCATAAATTCTTGCGAAGTTTATACCTTACTAGATCTTGGTGCTACCCATTCATTTATCTCTCCTACTTGTGCTCAACATTTAAACTTAACTCCGGAGAGAAATTAGACTTTGATTTATCTATGGAGACTCTGCTAGAGAAAACTTTCATCACATCCATCGCTTATAAATCTTGTTTGATCCAAGTTGCCACCATCACATTACCTGTTGATCTTATCTCTTTAAAGATACTTGCTTTTGATGTGATTTTAGGGATTGATTGGTTAACTACTCATCATGCCAAAATTGATTGTTTTCGTAAGGTTGTTAGTTTTTATATTCCTAACCAACCTGTTGTACGAATTCAAGCAACTAAACCACTAAAATCAATCACTGTCATATCAAGTCATAAATCTATTCGTTTATTGAAAAACGGATGTTAAGCTTTCTTAGCCCATGTTATGGATTTGAATAAAGACACGTCAGATTTTAATAATATTCTTGTTGTTAGTAAATTTCCTGACGTATTTCCTGAAGAACTTCCTGGTCTACCCCCAGAACGTGAAGTTGAATGCTTTATTGATCTTGAACCTGGTACAAAGCCCATTTTTAAAACCCCATATTGAATGGCTCCTATTTAACTTCAGGAGTTAAAAGTCCAACTACAGGAATTGTTGGACATCGGTTTCATTTGTCTTAGTACATCTCCTTGGGGTGCTCCTGTTTTATTTGTAAAGAAGAAAGATGGGAGTATGCGACTTTGTATTGACTATCGAGAATTGAACCATGTCACCATCAAGAATAGGTATCCGCTACCTCGTATTGATGACCTGCTTGACCAGTTGCAAGGAACACAATTCTTTTCAAAGATCGATCTTTGTTCTGGATATCATCAGCTGAAGATTAGAATTGAGGATATTCCAAAGACTGCCTTCAGAACTCGGTACGGGCATTATGAATTCTTAGTCATGTCTTTTGGATTGACTAATGCTCCTGCGGCTTTCATGGATATGATGAACCGATTATTCAAGGATTATTTGGATAAGTTCATTGTTGTCTTTATTGATGACATCCTCATATATTCCAAAAGTCGTGAAGATCATGAGCACCATTTGAAGCTGGTACTCCAAAGGCTTCGTGAAAATAAGCTTTATGCTAAGTTGAAGAAATGTGAGTTATGGCTTGAAAAAGTAGCATTCCTTGGGCACGTGGTGTCAAAACATGGAGTATCTGTTGATCCAACGAAGATTGAAGCAATACAAAGTTGGGAGCAACCGAATTCGGTGAGTGAAGTACGTAGCTTTCTGGGCTTAGCTGGTTATTATCGGAGATTCGTGGAAGGATTTTCTCGAATCGCTACTCCTTTAACTCAGCTAACTCGGAAGGATACAAAATTCGTATGGAGCGAGGAATGCGAGAAGAGTTTCCAAGAGCTTAAGAGGAGACTCATTTCTAAGACTGCTCGGAATAATACCATCTGGTTCGGATGGATTTGTTATCTACAGCGATGCTTAAGGCAAAGGGTTAGGATGTTTTCTCATGCAACGTGGGAAAGTCATAGCCTATGCCTCGCGACAACTTAAAGAATATGAGAGGAATTATCCTACTCATGATCTAGAGTTAGCGGCCGCTTGTTTTCGCTAAAAAATCTGGAGGCACTATCTATATGGGGAGAAAGTGGAGATATATTCAGACCATAAAAGCCTCAAATATTTCTTCACCCAAAAGGAACTCAACATGCGGCAACGATGTTGGCTCGAGCTGTTAAAAGATTATGACTACACTATTCAATACCATTCTGGAAAAGCAAACGTGGTAGCTGATGCGTTGAGTAGAAGATTATATGCAGGAACGAGTGCGATGATGTCAAGTATACGTATAGAACCAACTTTAATCGATAAAGTTAAAGTTGCTCAAGCCACCGACCCGGAGCTAATGCATATGAAGAAGAAAATACAAGAAGGTGCTATTCCGGAAGCGAGAATCGATGAAGAAGGAATACTTCGAGTCCACTCCAGACTTTGTGTTCATAACGACTTTGATTTGAAGTACAAGATCATGATGAAAGCACACAATACACCGTTTGTAATCCATCCTGGAAGTACCAAAATGTATCATGATCTTCGACATATATTTTGGTGGAACAATATGAAGAGAGAGATTGCAAAGTTTATCTCGAGGTGTTTAACTTGTCAACGTGTAAAGGCAGAGCATCAAGTGCCTAAGGGTCCATTGTAACCACTTGAGATCCCGAAATGGAAGTGGGAACACATTACCAAGGATTTCGTTACGGGTCTTCCCACGGTTTCTCAAGGTATAAATGCTATTTGGGTTATTGTTGATAGATTAACTAAGTCTGCTCATTTCTTGCCGATCACGGAGACTTATTCCTTGAACGCCTTGCTCATATGTATGTAAATGAGATTGTTAGATTGCATGGCATGCCAGTATCCATAGTTTCAGATCGTGACCCAAGATTCACTTCACGATTTTGGGTTAGTTTGCAAAAAGCTATAGGCACGGATTTACAATTCAGTTCGGCATACCATCCTCAAACGGACGGACAATCAGAGAGGACTATTCAAACTCTTGAAGATCTATTAAGACTCTGTGTCCTAGACTTCAAAGGGAGTTGAGTTAAGTATTTACCATTGGTGGAATTCTCCTACAACAACAGTTATCAGGCAAGTATAGGGGTAGATCCATTCGAAGCATTGTATGGAAGAAAGTGTCGCTCTCCAGTATGTTGGGATGAGGTGGGTGAAGCAACATTGTTGGGACCAGAGTTGGTACGTATTACTACAGAAAATATCCAAATGATTCGACAACGTATATAAACGGCACAAGATCGACAAAAGAGTTATGCAGATCTTCATCGAAAGGACGTAAAATTTAGTATCGAGGATCATGTATTGTTGCGTGTTGCCCCATGGAAGGGAGTTACAAGATTTGGGAAGAGAGGAAAGCTCATTCCACGATTTATTGGTCCATTTCAGATTCTTGACCGAGTAGGAAATGTAGCCTATAGACTCACGTTACCTCTAAGTATGTTTCGTGTTCATAATGTTTTTTATATATCTGTGCTTTGTAAATATGTGAAAGACCCGAACCACGTTATTGAGTTAGAACCAGATGAGATAGCCGAAGACTTAACGTACGAGGAGGTACCTGTCAAGATCTTGGATAGGAAGGAGCATGTCTTACGTACAAAGGTCATACCACAAGTCAAAGTTTTATGGAGGAACCATGCTATTAAGGAAATGACCTGGGAGTTGGAAACGGAAATGAAAGTGAGGTATCCTCACCTTTTTGAAACACCAGATACGTACGTCAATTTCGAGGACGAAATTTTATAAGGAAGGGAGGTTGTAAGACCCCAACTTATTATAAATGAAATTAAATTTCCTCTATTTAATATTTTGAAATAGTAAGGGTTGATTTGATTAATGTGGTTAGTTATGGGTAAAATGCGCAAATATTCCAAATAAGCAAGTGGTTATAAAATATTCATTTTTATCGGAGAATATTCGTTTGGTCATGGAATATTCTTACTGTCGGGGAATATTCGTACGACGGCGCAGCCTTATGTGGGCCCCATAACGAAAAGCGATTTGATGAAGAAAACGACAAGTATAAGTTGTTATAAATAACGGTGTAGTTATTCTACAGTTATCATCAAGTAAAGTACCCTTGGTTAAAACACAAGAAGATACGGTATTGCACCAATTATTGATTCTTACGTAAGAAGGCACTACTTAATAATTGTTACAGTAGTTACTGTTCAATATTTTATTTTATCGATTCAATAATTACTGCGTTGATATTTTATATTATTGTTGTTTCAATAATTGTCACTACACAATATTTTCATTATCAGATCAATAATTCATATTATTTGAATAATATTATTAGATAACATTATTGGCAATGTCTAGAAAGTTCTATCTTGTAAGACCCCAAATTATTAATAAATGAAATTTATTTTCCTCTATTTATTATTTTGAAATAGTAAGGGTTGATTTGATTAATGTGGATAGTTATGGGTAAAATACGCAAATATTTCGAATAAGCAAGTGGTTATAAAATATTCATTATTGTTGGGGAATATTCGTTTGGTCGTGGAATATTCGTATTGTCGGGGAATATTAGTACGACGGCGCAGTCTTTTGTGGGCCCCATAACGGAAAGCGATTGGATGAAGAAAACAACAAATATAAGTTGTTTAAAAATAACGACGTAGTTATTCTGCAATTAATATTGTTAAAATACTCTATGGGTTAAAACACAAGAAGACACCAGTATTGCACCAATTATTGATTCTTACGTAAGAAGGCACTACTCAATAATGGTTACGTGAATTATTCGCTCAAAGATTTTATTGATTTAATAATTCTTTGTGTTGATATTTTATATTCATTGTTTTTCATAATTGTCATTACACAATATTTTTCATTATCGGCAATAATTCATATTATCCTAATAATATTATTAGATAACATTATTGGCAATGTCTAGAAAGTTCGCCTAAGGAGAGGTTTGGTCACCTAATTACGCCAAGATGAGGAGAAATTCTTATTGAAAGCCCCTCTTTCCTGTGACCCGCTGGTTGTCAATATTGTGATTCCGTAATATTATTTGTGAATAATTAATTATTGATTCATATGATGAGAAAAATATTGATTTTATGTGATATAGATGGAGAAAATTTTTAATGTGACAATTGTTGAAAATTGAAATTTTATCTTTTCTCGATAAAATAATTCATATATTATTATATTTTAATAATATAATAATGGTGATATTTTACAACGAATGTGGGATATATGAGTATACAAGGAGAAAGAGTATTTTGTTGCAATAAATGTTTAAAACATGTTAAACATGTCTTGGACCCCATTTATTGAGTGAAATTTGATTATAGCTCATGTAAAATCGTCTGCTTTGTGGATTTGATCAATTTATTTCGCTTGGAATTTGGAAAACTTCCTTCGCAAAGTTGTAGATAATGGAATTTCCCTACGGAAAGTGGCGTGTTTTGAATTTTTCTGATAAAAGAGCTATTTATTATGAATTATTTAAGTTCCGGAGCTCCGAAATAATTGATTTTTGGAAGTTTTAATTGTTTTAATTAACAAAAACGTTTTTGTGTTTGGTTAGCCTCATTAAACACATGCAAGTTGCTAAATTCAGATGGTTCTAGGTGTGTAGACAAATTTGTATATATATATTATTATTATATTAAATTTTCTACTTTGGTGTTCTAAGCATTTTCCTATAAATAGGGTGCTTAGGTTAGAATTGAAAATCACACCAGAAACTGAAGTTTTCTCTCTCTATATTATCGAGCGTATTCTTGTGAGTATTTTGAGTATACTTTGAGTATTGCTATACTATGTCTGTTCAAGCCATAGCCTATATTCTTGTTTCAAATTAGTAAGACCGATCTTTCGAGGTAAAGGATATTTTTTTTAATGATATTATTTATTCTAATATCATGATGCCGAAGTATTGATCTGAACTTTTTAATCAAATTTGGAACTTTTAGTGTCAGGGTTATATTCACGTATACTCGACAATTATTCACGATACTCTGATCTTTATTCACGAATACGACACTATTCATCAAAAAATAAAAATTTTCCTTTTCGTCCAAAATATCTATTCTGGATACTAGCTTTGATTGTATCCATGTTTTGATCATTCTTGAATTTTACACCACTATGATTATTTTTGAGGTTTTTTTTGGACATGGATAAAACAAAGTACTAATCCTTAATCCTTAATCCTCGCTATTTTGTTTCAATCGGATTCGCTTTTTAAAAATATTTTTCATCATCCTCGGTCTTAAATGATGATATTATTGAATATCTTTGGCAGAAGAGTGCAAAGATGAATGATTTCGATGAATATTTTTGGCCCAGTAGTGCAAAGATGAACATGTGTTTAGATGAACATGACTTAATCGATGAATATCTTTGGCATGTAGTGCAAAGATGAATATTTGATTCCGTATGTATATCGATTGATGTTACAGGGGATAAAAGATAGACGATGAACTTTTAAATTCATACATAGAAGATAGTAGTTTGCATTCTCTACTTAACTCTTCTAATGAATTATTATTTCATTAAATATTGATTTAAAACTTGTTGTCTATCAGATTCTATTAGATTTTTCTGTTGAAGACTAACGATAATTTGTTGTATATTATCTTAGTCATAATATTCTTTATCGGGCTAGTTGAGCTCACCCTTTTCCTTGTTGTTCCATTTTTCTTCTTAGAGGCGAGAAATGTAAATGAGTACTAGCTCGGTATGGAATGAAGGTTCTAGAGAGAGTTGTTTAGTAGTCCTCACCATTTTTGTAAAATAATGTATCAATAATTATGATGGAGATTTATTTGCGTGTGAATATTGTCTAGATGGCAATATTTGTATTTAAACTCACAGTTTATATGTTGTAATAATAAAGTTGTAGTTGTTTCGCATACTATGTATTGACAACTTAGAATGGGTGATGTATACCTATTTTGGGGGCGCCACAATTGGTATCGAGCTTAAGGATATGATCTCCGATGGAGATCGGGAATAGAACTAGAGGGGAGAGATTTAGTAAATCCTTCGCTAGTGTGTCCTACCTAAGCTTATTTGTTAGTTGGTCAGTATATAGGGATATTATGTGATATATTGATTTCCTTAATTAACCCTTGTTTTATGACAATATTTGAGAATGTCGACTGAGAATATTAACAATGGAAATGAGACCGTGGAGACGCCTGTACTCACCAACGAGGAGAACGTGCAACAGGCTGGCAATGTTCCTCCTGTGAACAACACCAATCGAGCGAGATGATGAACGAGGGATGTTTAGAAGCTTTTTGCGCTTCATGCAAAATCGACGAGGGAGACTCGTGTTCAAAATACTGAGGAGGAAATGATAGCAATTCATGGGTTGTCACAAACAAGCAGCTCAAAGAGTTGGGACCACCGAATTTAAGGGAAAGCCGATCCGATCATGGCGAAAACATCGGGTCTAGAAAATTACCAAGATATTCGATGTCTTGGGATGACGGAGGAAAAGTAAGTTCCATTCGTCACCTTTATGTTTCGTGGTGAGGCGAGACTACGGTGGGAGTCTCGTAGCGTACTCCATCCACCAAGACTCAAAGATGTCTTGGGAGACGTTTGAAACTATTTAATGACAAAACTTTCCGAAAAGTGTTCATCATATGAAGGAAGTGGAGTTCATCGATTAGAACAAAACAACATGACGGTGTCTTAGTACGAGGCAAAGTTTGCGAGTTATCCGTGTTTATTACCTCATTTGGTGGAGAATGAGGAACGATGACGCGAATGTTTCTTAGAGGTTTGAAACCCAAGATACGCCAAGATCTCATTTCTCATAAATTTTCTCTCTATTCAGATGTTGTAAATAGGGCTCAATTATTAGAGCGAGATAACGTAGTACGGCCAACCGAGGGACCACAATCGTGGATCATACCCTGAGATATAGCGACAACAAAACAACGATAACCAACGGAGAAAGAAAAAGACGGACAAAAATGGTAACCACTCTGGTGGTAATCATGGCCATGAAAATAGAAGAAGCGAGTCAGGAGGAGATTTTAAAAAGAGGAGATTTAACAACGACCATGTGAAGACGACAATGCCGGCGACAACTGGTTCTAAGGGAGGAGAACGACCACCGGTCATATGCTATAAATGCGGGAAAGAGGGACATATCAGTCCAAACTGCCCACAATAGTTCAAGGTATGCTATAATTGTGGAAAAGAAAGACATATCGCTCGAGATTGTACGGTAGCAAAACCTAGTTCAGCGGGGACGGTGACTCAAAAGATCGTCCCGGAAAAGTCAAAGTTAATTAGCCTCGGAAGAGCGTTTGTTGTGATCGGTCAAAATGCGAGGAACCCAAACGAGGTGATCACGGTAAGCTATTTATAAATTCTTGCGAAGTTTATACCTTACTTGATACCAAGCTACCCATTCATTTATCTCTCCCGCCATGTGCTCAATGTTTAAACTTGACTTGGAGAAATTAGACTTTGACCTATTGTGGAAACTCCGTTAGAGAAACTTTCATCACATCCACTCGCTTTATAAATCTTGTTTGATTCAAGTTGGCACCATCACCTTACACGTTGACCTTATCTCTTTAAAGATACTTGCTTTTGATGTGATTTTAGGGATTGATTGGTTAACTACTCATAATGCCAAAATTGATTGTTTTCGTAAGGTTGTTAGTTTTCATATTCCTAACCAACTTGTTGTATTTATTCAAGCAACTAAACCATTAAAATCAATCACCGCCATATCTAATCATAAAGCTATTCGCTTATTGAAAAACGGATGTCAAGCTTTCTTAGCCCATGTTATGGATTTGAATAAAGACACGCCAAATTTGAATAATATTCCCGTTATTGACTTTCCCGACGTGATTTCTAAAGAACTTCCCGGCCTACCCCTAGAACGTGAAGTTGAATTCTTTATTGATCTTGAACCCGGTACAAAGCCCATTTCTAAAACCCCATATCGAATGGCTCTATTGAACTTGAGGAGTTAAAGGTCCAACTACAGAATTGTTGGACATCGGTTTCATTCGGCCCTAGTACATCTCCTCGGGGTGCTCCTGCTTTATTCGTAAAGAAGAAAAGACGGGGAGTATGCGACTTTGTATTGACTATCTGGAATTGAACCATGTCACCATCAAGAATAGGTATCCTCTACCTTGTATTGATGACTTGTTTGACCAAATTGCAGGGGCACAATTTTTTCAAAGATCGATTTTCGCTTCGGATATCATCACCAAGATTAGAACCGAGGATATTCCAAAGACTGCCTTTAGAACTTGGTATGGGCATTATGAATTCTTAGTCATGTCTTTCGGATTGACTAATGCTCCTGCGGCTTTCATGCATATGATGAATCGAGTATTCAAGGAATATTTGGATCAATTCGTTGTTGTCTTTATTGATGACATCCTCATATATTCCAAAAGCCGTGAAGATCATGAGCACCATTTAAAGCTGGTACTCCAAAGGCTTCGTGAAAACCAACTATATGCCAAATTGAAGAAATGCGAGTTCTGGCTTGAGGAAGTAGCATTCCTTGGGCACGTGGTGTCGAAACATGGAGTATCTGTTGATCCGGCGAAGATTGAAGCAATACAAAGTTGGGAGCAATCGAAGTCGGTGACTCTACAACGATGCTTCGGGCAAAGGGTTAGGATGTGTTCTCATGCAACATGGGAAAGTCATAGCCTATGCCTCACGACAACTTAAAGAGTATGAGAGGAATTATCCTACTCATGATCTAGAGTTGGCGGCAATGCTCGTTTTCTTAAAGATATGGAGGCACTATCTATATGGGGAGAAAGTGGAGATATATTCGCACCATAAAAGCCTCAAATATTTCTTCACGCAAAAGGAACTCAACACGCGGCAGAACGACGTTGGCTTGAGTTGTTGAAAGATTACGACCACACTATTCAATACCATCCTGAAAAGCGAACGTGGTAGGCGACGCGCCGAGTAGAAGATCATATGCGGGAATGAGTGTGATAATGTCAAGTATATGCATAGAGCCAACTTTAATAGAAAAGTTAAGGTAAGCTTGCTCACCGACTCGGAAATGATGCGTATGAAGAAGAAAGAAAGTACAAGAAGGTGCTATTCCGTGTTTAGAATTGATGAAGAAGGAATACTTGAGTCCACTCTGCACTTTGTGTCCCTAACGACTGATTTGAAGTACAAGATTATGATGGAGGCACACAATACACCTTTTGCAATCCATCCTGGAAGTACCAAAATGTATCGTGATCTTCAACATACATTTTGGTGGAACAATATGAAGAGAGAGATTGCAAAGTTTATCTCAATGTGTTTCACTTGTCAATGTGTAAAGGCGGAGCATCTAGTACCTAAGGGTCCGTTGCAACCACTTGAGATTCCGAAATGGAAGTGGGAACACATTACCATGGATTTCGTTACGGGTCTTCCTACTGTTTCTCAAGGCATCAATGCTATTTGGGTTATTGTTGATAGATTAACCAAGTCTGCTTATTTCTTGCCGATACGGAGACTTATTCCTTGAACGCCTTGCTAGTATGTACGTGAATGAGATTGTGAGGTTGCATGGCATGCCTGTATCCATAGTTTCGGATCGTGACCCAAGATTCACTTCAAGATTTTGGGTTAGCTTGCAAAAAGCTATGGGCACGGATTTACGATTCAGTTCGGCATACCATCCTCAAACGGACGGACAATCGAGAGGACTATTCAAACTCTTGAAGATCTATTAAGACTCATGTCCTAGACTTCAAGGGCGCTTGGGATAAGTATTTACCATTGGTGGAATCTCCTACAACAACAATTATCAGGCAAGTATAGGTGTGGCTCCATTCGAAGCATTATATGGACGAAAATGTTGCTCTCCAGTATGTTGGGACGAGGTGGGTGAAGCAACATTGTTGGGACCCGAGTTGAATACGTATGACTATCACTTTAAAAGATCCAAATGATTCGACAACGTATACAAACGGCACAAGATCGACAAAAGAGTTATGCGATCTCTTCATCGAAAGGACGTGGAATTTAGTATAGGGGATCATGTATTGTTGCGAGTTGCTCCATGGAAGGGAGTTACAAGATTTGGGAAGAGAGGAAAGCTCAATCCACGATTTATTGGTCCATTTCAAATTCTTGACCGAGTAGGAAATGTAGCCTATAGACTCACGTTACCTCCGAGTATGTCTCGTGTTCATAATGTGTTTCACATATCTCTACTTCGTAAATATGTGAAAGACCCGAATCACGTTATAGAGTTAGAACCGGACGAGATAGCCGAAGACTTAACGTATGAGGAGGTACCTGTCAAGATCTTGGATAGGAAGGAGCATGTCCTACGCGCAAAGGTCATACCACAAGTTAATGTTTTGTAGAGGAATCATGCTATAGAGGAAATGACATGGGAATTGGAAACGGAAATGAAAGCGAGGTATCCTCACCTTTTCGAAACACCAGGTACGTACGTCAATTTCGAGGATGAAATTTCATATGGAGGGGAGGTTGTAAGACCCCAAATTATTAATAAATGAAATTTATTTTCCTCTATTTATTATTTTGAAATAGTAAGGGTTGATTTGATTAATGTGGATAGTTATGGGTAAAATACGCAAATATTTCGAATAAGTAAGTGGTTATAAAATATTCATTATTGTCAGGGAATATTAGATTGGTCGTGGAATATTCGTACGACGGCGCAGTCTTTTGTGGGCCCCATAACGGAAAGCGATTGGATGAAGAAAACGACAAATATAAGTTGTTTAAAAATAACGGCGTAGTTGTTACCATTAATACTGTTAAAATACTCGGTGGTTAAAACACAGTAGCACACGGTATTGCACCAATTATTGATTCTTACGTAAGAAGGCACTACTCAATAATGGTTACAGATAATTCTTTATTCAAGATTTTATTGATTTAATAATTCTTTGCGTTGATATTTTATATTGTGTTGTTTCAATAATTGTCATTACACGAGATTTTTTCATTATCGAAGCAATAATTCATATTATCTGAATAATATTATTAGATAACATTATTGGCAATGTCTAGAAAGTTCTGTCTAAGGAGAGGTTTGGTCACCTAATTGCGCTAGTAAGGAGAAATTCTTATTGGAAAGCCCCTTTTCCTGTGTGAACTGCCTGTTGTCAATATTGTGATTCTCGTAATATTATTTGTGAATAATTAATTATTGATTCATATGATGAGAAAAAAATATTGATTTTATGTGGATATAGATGGAGAAAATTTTAAAATGACAATTGTTAAAAATTAATATTTTATCTTTTTCGATAAAATAATTCATTTAAATATATTATTTTAATAATATAATAATGGTGATATTTTTACAACGAATGTGGGATATATGAGTATCACGAGGAGGAAGAGTATTTTTGTTGCAATAAATGTTTAAAACATGTTAAACATGTCTCAGGACCCCATTTATTGACCGAAATTTGATTATAGCACCGTAAAATCGTCTGCTTTGTGGATTTCTAATTAATTTATGTTTGGAATTTGGAAAACTTCCTTCTACAAAGTTGTAGATAATGGAATTTCCTATGGAAAATGCTTGTTTCAATTTTTCCGATAAAAGAGCTATTTATTATGAATTATTTAAGTTTCAAGTTCAAAATAATTGATTTTGGAAGTTTTAATTGTTTTAATTAACAAAAACGTTTTTGTGTTTGGTTAGCCTCATTAAACACATGCAAGTTGCTGAATTCAGATGGTTCTAGGTGCGTAGACAAATTTGTATATATATATATATATATATATTATTATATTAAATTTTCTACTTTGGTGTTCTAAGCATTTTCCTATAAATAGGGTGCTTAGGTTAGAATTGAAAATCACACCAGAAACTGAAGTTTTCTCTCTCTATATTATCGAGCATATTCTTGTGAGTATTTTGAATATACTTTGAGTATTGCTATACCGTGCAAGTTCAAGCTCCGAAATAATTGATTTTTGGAAGTTTTAATTATTTATTTAAGAAAAACGTTTTTGTTATTGTTGGTGGGTCCCACTAGTATTGAAAACATAATGAATTCAGATTCAAGAGGTGGGTGTGAAGATTTATTAAAAATATTAATATTTTATTAAATTTTCTACTTTGGTGTTCTAAGCATTTTCCTATAAATAGGGTGCTTAGGTTAGAATTGAAAATCATACCAGAAACTAAAGTTTTCTCTCTCTATATTATCGAGCGTATTCTTGTGAGTATTTTGAGTATACTTTGAGTATTGCTATACGGTGCAAGTTCAAGCCATAGCCTATATTCGGTGTTTCAGCTAGAAGTACTGATCTTTCGAGGTAAAGGATATTTTTTTTAATGATATTATTTATTCTAATATCATGATGCCGAAGTATTGATCTGAACTTTTTAATCAAATTTTGATACTTTGAGTGTTCTTTATACTGGTGCAAGTTCCTTCAAATTATATCGATATTCCAAATGTAAGTACTATTCTTTTCGAGGTAAGGGATGTTATTTTTTTTTAAAATGATATTATTTCTTCTAATATCATTATGCCGGATTATTGGTAAGATTTTTCTTGTAAAATTCTTGTCTTTTAGTGTCGGAGTTACTATTCACGTATACGACACTATTCTTGTATACGATACTATTCACGAATATGACACTATTCACAGAAAAATTAAATTTTTATTTTTTTTCCAAAATATCGATTATGGATACTAGCTTCGATTGTATCCATGTTTTGATCATTCTTGAATTTTACTTCATTATGGTTATTTATGAAGTATTTTTGAACTTGGACTGTTTAAAGTACGAATCCTTAATATTTGTTCTTTTGTTTCACCGGATTTGTTTTTTTTTTAAATAATTTTCATCATCCTCAGTCCTAAATGATCATATTATTGAATATCTTTAGCCTGTAGTGCAAAGATGGTTGATTTTCTTATGAATATCTTTAGCCTGTAGTGCAAAGATGTACAGGTGTTGAGATGAACATGACCGACTGATGAATATCTTTGGCCTGTAGTGCAAAGATGAATATTTGATTCAAAATGTATATTGATTGATGTTACAGGGATAAAATATTGAGGATGGACTTTTAAATTCATAGATAATATTAGATTTCATTCTCTACATAACTCTTCTATGAATTATTATTTTCGCTGCGAATATTGTTTTGAAACTTGTTGTCTATTATATTTTATCAGATTTTTTCCCTGTTGAAGACTAACGATAATTTGTTCTATATTATCTTAGTCATAATATTCTTTACTGGGCTAGTTGAGCTCACCCTTTTCCTTTGTGTTCCATTTTTCTTCTCAGGATGCGAGAATGTAGCGAGTACTAGTCGGGGTATGGAATGAAGGTTCTAGAAAGTCGTTTTAGTAGTCCTCGCCATTTTTGTAAAATAATATATCAATAATTGTAGTGAGGACTTATTTGGGTGTGAATATTGTCTAGATGACAATATTTGTATTTAAACTCACAGTTTATGTGTTGTATTAATAAAGTTGTAGCTGTTTCTGTACCATGTTATTGACAACTCAAAATGGGTGATGTATACCTATTTTGGGGGCGTCACACTGATTATCAGAATAAGTCTCATGTAAGAATGAATCAAATAATGTAATTCAATCAACCATTAACTGTAAATAAGGTTCCACATCCCTTTAGAACTGAAAATAAAGAACTTACCTCATGTCTTCAATCTTCAATCTCCCAAGATTAGGGTTTACAATGATGTAGCTAAGGTGATAAAGTACTTAAAACTTGACTAAGAACATCTATTTATACTCCTAGGTTAATCCTAGTTATACTAGAACTGAAAAAGATAGCTAAAATCCCTTAAATCACGCACAAATCTGTTGAATTTGTGCTATGAGGCCGGGGCCTCGTTCTGTAACTAAACCTAGGGTCGGGGCTTGGTATGAGGCTGGGGCCAAATTATGTAGTTGAAAACGAGGTGGGAGACTCATTTTACAGAGAATTCTAGGTTGGAACCTCGTTTCATAGTTGAAAATGAGGCTGGGGCCTAGTTTAATAGAGAATTTGAGGCTGGGGCCTCATATTTGTACTATAAACGAGACTGGGGCCTCGTTCCGAAACCTCACTCGTAACACATTCAAGAACTAAGGTTTTAACTCCAATGCCTGATGCAACAAATTTTTCATCTTTTTTTGCTTTTAGCTCCAAATCCTCCTGAAATCAATAAACACATTAATAATTCCACATACACATAAAACATGTAATAAAAACAACCATAAAAAAAATCAAAAATCATAGAATATTTTGCACTCATCAAATTCCCCCACACTTAGTCTTTACAAGTCTTTGTGTAAACCAAAACAAGAGTTATGTTATCATTTAGTAGAATTCTGTTAGTTCCCGGAGGCACAATAGTTATCTAGAAGGGGGGGTTGAATAGATATTTAAAATTCTTCTCAAAATACTTTGTTAGTTTTGTTAATGATTCAAACACATCGGAATTTAGATTTGTTTGAACTCCCTCTTAGATATGGTGAGTTAATGAGAGTGAGGTAGTTATAACAGTTATAACAGTTATAGCAGTTATGGCAAGAATGTAATAGACACAACATTTTTAAGTGGTTCAATGCACTTAAAGCTCCTAATCCACTCTTCTACTCCTCGAGTAGAAAATCCACTAAGGATATCTTTTACACTTTTTGAATCTCACAGATTCCTTCTAGACCAGCAGTCTAGGCACTTCTTAGTTCACTTTTGAACTCTTCAAGTCCAACAGACTTGGTTCTTCATAGTTCACTTAGAACTCTTCAAGTCCTTCTGACTTGGAACTTCTTACTTCACTTGGTTGGTAGTTGATGAGTTCTTGATTGGTGCTACTCTGTTGCCGTTAAGCTCTTGTTCGAAAGAGCTGAGTAGCTGAGCAAGCTTTCTCTTTTTTTGATCATAGAGTTGAGAGTTGAGTGTTCTTCAACGTTTTGTTCAATGCTTACTTGCCCTCTTTAATCTGCAAATGTTTTGCATATATGTGATCCTTGAAATGTATCCGTTGAAGATATCCGTTGAAGCATTAAATGCGTTTGACATTTTTGAACTTTGATGGAGACTTTTCTGCACATATTCTGATTAGTATTCTGGCCCACTGACACAGTAGACTGCCATCTCACCTAACACCTGAAAAGATGTTTTCCTCTGACCCATGGTACTTTCCTTAGCTTATTCAATACATTTCTTTGTTGTATACTAAGGATATCTTTTGTGTCATTGGGACTGGTGAGGACTTCAACGTTTATAACCCATTCCACATTTGTTGGGATTTATCTTTAAACAAATGGGCAAGGCTTGATGCTTCTGACATACATATGATGCTCTACGATTCTGATCATGGTGTCTTGCCACCTTGATGCTTGATCCGATACTTAGCAAACAAGAACACTATGATTTCTCTTAAGGACCTGGCACACTACGATCATCACTTGCTTGTCTTTTAGACTCTATGTTTTTGAGAGCACACTACGATCTCTGAGTTGGCTCGGCAAACATTTGGACCATTCTATGATTTCCAGAGAGGCCCTTCAAGGCAGTACACTACAATCCTCGATACTCTGCGATTCTTCCTTGGCTTCTGCAAACTCTCGATCAGCTCAATAGACTACGATTTTATTGAAGCCTATCTATTACATCTCAAGACATAGATCAACCTAACATCTTTGATCTCCTCATAAATACATTCATTTACAGAATGATAAACATTAAAGGCTTAGATCAACCTAACAAATTTGATCTATCACTAAGTCCTTGTACATATATTCCTTGAAGGACTTTACATAAAATCATGAGCATTTACTTTAAACATCAAATCAAAATATGCAGTTTTCCAATAATCTCCCCCTATTTGATGTTGACATAACCAAGGAGATTTGTGCCATGATTATCAATTTCTAGATGCAATTGCTAGAAATTAAATATGACTTAATATTTCAGTGAACAACTAAAATTTTTAGAGAATAAGCATGAATTTATTGATGTTTGAAGATAGATATTACATTTAAGTTCAGTTACATCAATAGGAATTAAATTTCAACTTATCTTTGTTTCTTTGGCCTTTTGCCTCGTGGAGGATTGGCATACTCCTCAGCTCTTCTTTTCCTGCTTGCTTCATCTCTCCTTGCTATATCTTCTAGCTCACTTTGACTTAGTCTTTCATTGTGATCATGCCTATTCATGAATGCAGGATCTCCAATTGGCATTCTTAGGCCTGTGGTGGTCACTTCTTGTGAGTTGGGAGTAGGCCCTTGACTCCTTAATGGTTGAGCCATGATAATTGGCTGCTGATCAGATCGTTGAGTTTGATGGTGAGATTGCCTTGGAGGAGGACTCCTTGATGATTGAGCTAAGAATGTGCCTCTGACCTTGCCTTGATCTCCTTTTCCTTTATTCTCCCCCTTTATGTCAGTATCAAGGGTTCGAATGTCTTCAGATAGGTAAGTTATGCCTTGAACAAGTACGTTGAGCTGACTTTGGGATTGAGCAATGTCTTCAAGGTTCTCTTTAATGAAAGCATCAGATCGAGCTTCCCTTTGTTGGAGGATGGCGTAATATTGCTCGGCCCCGCTTCATTTGCCCATGGAGAATTCTTGAAATTCTTTCAATGCAGTTTGTAGATTTGTGATGCTGTCCATCATAAGGTTGTTCCGAGATTCTTGAGTCTTCTGTAAGATCAGAACAACATCCCTATGTCTCTTAGCAGCTTGAAAGTGGATATGATCTCGGTCATTTATGCTCTGAAACATCTCTTTTATGATTTCCCTAAGTCTCTTTGTGAGTTCAGACTTAGGGTGCCTAGGAGTGCATTAGCAACATTGATCATTTTAGTCAGTCTCATTTGAATGAGTTCAGTGTGAGCTTCAAGACTGTCTTCTATGTCCTTAGTCACTTTCTTGGGCAAGCTTCGACAACCTCGGGCCAGGTGGGCGATCTGAAATGAGTTCAATGAGTTGCGAACTTTTTGGAGGAGGGTCCCTTGTGTATTGATCTTGCAGGGTGTAGAGAGCAAGATCAAGGTTGAAATATTTATTTGAGGACAAGGAAGGAATATCTGATGGAGGGGCTGGTGTTTGGCTTTCATAAGGAGGTGACTCTATAATTTAAGCGTGTGACTCTACAATTGAGCTCGAGTCAGTAATCGTAGAGATGATAGGAGATTGGATCAAAATAAAGTTGGGCAAATTTGGTTCATCAATTATAAAATGTTGGGATTCTATAACTGGGAATTGATTAAGTGGATGTAGAATCACTTCCAACCATCTTGGCAGTTCATAGAATTGGTTGAAGAATGATGGTGGACAGTGATTACTTCTGAAAGAGATTGGGATAGATTGTACCTCATGTCTATTCTTTGAAGAAGGGCCATTTGTGATTAGCTTTCTGCCAAAGTTAAGGTTTCCTGGAAATCCATGAGCTAGCACTGAGATTGCTGGATATGCTTTGAAACTCCAGAACATGTGATCCCAGGAGTTGAGAATTTGAGCTCTATAGAAGGGCATCATGGGTAGATAGGAGAACAACTGATTGTAGTTGTCTCTTTTATACCCATCACAGCCCACATCTATAATTTCTACCTCATCATCTTCTTCTTCTTCACTATCTTCTTTTGAGGACTCCACTACATCAATTACCTCCTTTTGACTTTCTTGCTCTGGGGCACTCTCATTCTCTTCAAGAGCAGCTTCTTCTAACATAGGGATATCATGAGGCCCCCCTCAACATGATTATCCATTTGCATTTCGAATGGCTCCCCCTTAGTTGGAGCACTCTCTAGAGTGAGAATTTCAGGTAGCTCGCCCTCAGCTGGAGCTTTGTCCTCTTGTCTTGCTTTAGATAGTCCCTTCTCAGTGGCTATCTTTTTGTCTTCTTCTTTAAGTACTCCTTTATTGATAAGGATGTACTTTTTGAGCAATATTCTTCTTGGTTTCCTGGGCTGAGCCACAACCTTAGGACTTTCTCCAGCTTTAGCTCTGATTGGTCGATCAATCTGAGAATCTGTTGCAGTAACTTCTTTGGGAGAGTTGTCCTGTCTGGTCTCTACAATCGGTAGAGACTCTACGATTGAAGAGACAGAGGGCCTCTTGGATTTGTGACTGTGTTTACTCTTTTTCAGCAGCTAAGAGATGGTAGCTCTGTCTTCATCTGCCTCAGCCTGTTGTTCTTTCCTTCTCAAGATTCTCAGAGTTTCAATGTCAGAAAATTCTTGAGGCACATCAGTGGTTGACCCCTGGGGTTCCTCTGTCATTTGAGCCTTTAGCTTTCTTTTGCCCTTGTTTTTTCTGACTAAAGCAATGGATTCTTCGTTGTTGATCTCTTCCTCTTCTTCGTCAGTCTCCTTGACAACATACATGTTTCCTGGAATCCCTAATTCCTTTGCATCACCAGTCCTTCCACTGGACTCAGATATCATTTTTACATTCTCTGCTGGATTCCTTTTCCAGTTCTCGAACAGCTGTTGAGTCATTCTTCTGTTTGGATTTATGGATTCGCCTTCATCATCCCCAATTTTATCTCCCAAAGCAGATTGTAGGATGATGCTAATGAATCTCCCGTAGAGCATCTTTCCAGAGTTCTTTGATTTCTTCGAGCTTAGTATCCATTTCCCAATCCAGTCAAGTAGTAGAGCTCTATAGTTGAGTTGAATCCCATAACTTATGGCTGTCATGAGTTTGAGCTGCACTTCATTTACAGAGTCATGGCTGGAGCTCTTGCAGCATATGCATTTCCCAACAATGTCTGCCAAGAATTCATACCTCTGAGGGAACTCTTTCTTCTTGTATCCTTTGACAGTGGGGAACTTCTTGTGGTGCATTCTCTTAAGTCCTTCATGGAAATCGATGCCCTATATGGACGAAAACCCTTTCGATTTAAAACCTAGGGTTAGATTTATGTCCTCAGCCTTGAGCTTGATTTCCACGTCCCTGACCCTCGTTGTGATGACGTCATTCTCGAACACACCATTTCTGTAGAATTCCTTTATCAGCTTAGGGTAGATCTACGTGCTCGTACCTAGAGCCTCTTCAAGACCAGCTTTCTTTATCAGAGATAGAGTTTTGAGAAATTTGGGATCAACTGTCTTGAACTCATCAAAATAGAGTCTGTAACCAGAGATAACATTTGAGGCTGCCATTGATTTCTTTGAACTGAGTATAGTTGTTTGAGTTTTTCGGAAAGTTAAGGTTTCTGCTTGTAAAGAGAGAGAGAGAGAGATGAGTTTTTTGAACTTCTGATTTCAAAAAGGTGTTTTCAAACTGTACTTGTAACTTCCCTCTCTCTATTTGCTTAGTGGGGCATGTGTCAAATTCTGCTTGGCCCTACGAATTTGACTGATGAGGAATGTAATAATTTGCCCTTAGCTCCTTCTGAGCTAATGTGTCCTTTGGGAGGACTATGATCGTTGAGGTAGTCCTTATGATCGTTGAGTATGCACTGCGATGGTCGAGTCTGATCTGCAATCGTCGAGTCTGCTCTATATTCGTCGAGTCTGCCCTGCGATCGTTGAGTTTGCCCATGTCCTTGTGATGAACTTTTATTTTGTTGAACTTTGTCATCACTGGATGCTCCTTTATTTTGTTGATGGAGCTCTGCCATCGTTAAATTGGCACTGCGATCGTTGAGTTTCATTTCACTACAGCTCTACGATCGTGGACTTCCTTTGGTCATGTCTACGATTTCGAGCATAGCCTTTATATCTGCATGGTTAGCACATACTAGAGCATAGATTTCATGGTTATAAATTAAGCGTGCTTAGCTCACTTATTAATTTGTTAAACCTGGATTCATCTAGAAGCTTTGTAAAGACATCAGCAAGTTGATTTTTAGTAGGGATATATTGTAAAGATATGGTTCCATTTTGCACATAATCCCTAATGAAATGATACCTTATTTCTATATTCTTAGTCCTAGAATGCATGACAGGATTATGTTTTATTGCTATGACACTTGTGTTATCACAGTGAACATGTATAGATTTGAATTCAAACCCATAGTCTGCTAGCTGATTTTTCATCCAGAGGATCTGAGCACACAAGAATGCCAAAGAAGATTGTATTCAGCTTTTTGGATTGAAGTAGATAATGAGTTTTGCTTTACTACTATACCAGACACAAGTCTGCTTTCCTAGCAAAATGACAAAAGCATCGGGTACTTTTTCCGCTATTTTGTAACTCCGCAAAGTCAAGATCTCAGATATTCTCGTTAGTTCAAATGAGGACTCCTTGGGATACCAAAGCCCCAAGTGAGGTGTGCCCTTGAGGTACCTGAAAATCCTTTTCACAGCAGTTAAGTGTGATTCCTTAGGATTAGCTTGAAATCTAGCACATATGCATGTTACAAACATTATGTCTGGTCTCCTGGCAGTCAGATATAGAAGAGAGCCTATTATACCTCTGTATTGAGTTATGTCAATACTTTTACCTTTTTTTATTTTTTGTCAAGCTTGGTTGTTGGAGCAATTGGGGTTTTCATGGGAGAGGCTGATTCCATGGCATACTTTTTAAGTAAGTCTTTGATGTACTTGACTTGGGTTATGAAGATTCCTTCATCAGTCTGCTTTACTTGCAGTCCAAGGAAGAAGTTCAGCTCACCCATCATTCTCATTTCAAACTTGCTCTGCATAAGCTTGGAAAATCTCTTGCATAACTTTTCATCAGTAGATCCAAAAATAATGTCATCAACATATATTTGAACTAATAAGACTTTGTCTTTATACTTTCTAAGAAATAATGTGGTATCTACTCTACCTCTAGTGACTCCATTTTCAATAAAAAAAGTTTGTTAATGTTTCATACCATGCTCTAGGTGCTTGTTTAAGACTATATAAGGCTTTGTCTAATCTATAGACATAATTTGAAAGAGATGGATTGATGAAACCTGGAGGTTGCTCTACATATACTTCTTCTTGAAGTTCACCATTTAGGAATGCATTTTTGACATCCATCTGAAAGACTTTGAACTTCATATGAGCAGCAAAGGCATTGAATATTCTGATGGCTTCTAGTCTAGTAACAGGTGCACATGTCTCATCGTAGTCAATGCCTTCTTCCCGAGAGTAACCCTTGGCCACTAGTCTTGCTTTATTTTGGTTATTACTCCATCTTTATCCATCTTGTTTCTGACGACCCACTTGGTTCCAATGACAGGATGACTTTTTGGTCTTAGAACCAATCTCCATACTTTGCTTCTTTCAAACTGATTAAGTTCTTCCTTCATGGCTTCTATCCAGTTGGAGTCTTCCATAGCATCCTCAATCTTCTTAGGTTCCATTTATGACAGGAAGCTTAGATAGAAACATTCATTTTGGGTGGCAGCTCTTGTTTTGACGCTTGCACTAGGATCTCCAATGATTAAGTCTTAAGTGTGATCTCTTGCCCATCTATTTCCTGTTGGGACATCTGTCCTGATGCCTTCTTGTCTAAGATTTTCAAGATCAATTTTTGCTTCTTGATGTGGGGGTTCGTTGTCTTGCGTAGGCCTCTCTACGATTTCATTTCCATGCTCAATGATTCCACTTTCTGGAACTACGATCGTAGTGTTGAGCTCGACGACCTCGTTCGTAGTGTCTGAACTGTCGTTCATAGAGTCTTGAGGCACTGTTTTGTCCAAGTCTGTTTCATCGAAGATGATGTGGATTAAGATTTCAATGCTCAGTGCCTTTTTGTTGAACACTCTGTAGTCCTTACTGTCTGTGGCATACCCAAGAAAGATTCCTTCGTCTGACTTGGGTTGGAACTTTGTCAAATACTGCTTTCCATTATTGAGAATGTAGCATGCACATCCGAATGCATGGAAGTAGCTGACATTTGGCTTTCTTCCTTTCCACAATTTGTAGGGAGTCTTCTTAATCGTAGAGTGTATCAGTGATCTGTTCTGAGTGTAGCATGCAGTGTTGACAGTTTCTGCCCATAAGTACTAAGGCAGATGGGCTACTGCTAGTAGAGTTCTTCCAGCCTTTATTAATGATCTATTCTTTCTTTCAGCCACAACATTTTGTTGAGGAGTTCATGGAGCTGAGAAGTTGTGATTGATGCCATTATCTGTGCAGAACTGGTCTATTTCAGAGAAGTCAAATTTTCTGCCATGATCACTCCTTATAGGCTTAATTTTCTCCCCTTTCTCGTTCATTACTAGTCTGAACATCTTGATTAGTTAGGAGCTTGTTTCATCTTTCTAGGTTAGAAAGAACACCCATGTGAATCTGGTATAGTCATCCACTACGACTAGTGAGTATTTCTTTCCTCCAAGGCTCGTTGTTGGAATTGACCCAAATAGATCCATGTGAAGCAGCTGCAGGGGTTTGTCAATTGAGTTTGCAGTTTTGCTCTTAAATAAGCTTCTAGTCTGCTTTCCAAGCTGATAGGCATTACAAGGCCTTTCTTTGACGAAGCTGAACTTGGGCAAGCCTGCAACTAGATCCTTTGAGGCCAGTTTAGACATCTCTTGAAGTTGAGATGAGACAGTCTTCTATGCCATAGCTAGCTCATTTCTTCAGATGCTTTAGCCAGAAAGCATATTATCTCGTCTGAACTTAGTTGACCAAGATTTACTGTGTAGACATTTCCTTCTCTTGTTCCGGTTAGCTTTATGGCGGATGTCTTCAGATCTCTGACTTGACATTGATTGTTGAGGAATGTTACTTGATGACCCTTGTTGCAAAGTTGGCTTATGCTCAAAAGATTATGTTGTAGTCCTTCCACATAGGCCACTTTGCTGAAGGACACTGCACCATTTCCTGCTGAGCGATATCTGTGAGATCCCAAATTTTATGAATAAAGATTTAAATTTCTCAAAATATTTTTTTAAATATTATGGTGTGGATTTGATATAATATTATAGTTGTGGGTAATATTTATAAATTTTGCAAAGTATGCAAATTGTTATATAATATTCGATTGGTCTGGGAATATTCGCTTTAACAGGAATATTCAATGACGATGACACAATCATTAGTGGACCCCATTAAAAATTATTGTCGGATTGAGAAAACGACAAAAATATTTTTATAAAAATAACGACGGAAGTTTTACCGTTAAAAACTGCTTGAACTACTTTCGGTAGTAAAAGTAACAAAGAATAATGCTGTGGTTGCATAAGAGCATACGATTTGATTATTGATGCTTACGTGAGAAGTCACTCGGTTTTGTTCAATTATTGCTTGATGAATTGTTGCATAGTATCTCACGTTATTTGATTCAATTATTGTCGATATTTTATATATTATTAAATCAATAATTGAGATGACAGAGTTATTAATATTATTATTTGCAATATTAACGATGTCTAGAAGTTCTGCCAAGGAGAGGTTTTGTCACCTAATTGTGTGCCAATAGGGAGAAATCCTTATTGGAAAGCCCCCTCTTTCTTGGGAACGACCTGATCGATTAATATTGTGAATTATAATAATGATGATAAATGATGTTAAATATATTGAGGTGTCTTTTTATGAAGTCACGGAAGTTTATATATATATATATTATATATATATAAATTTTGTTTTATTAGTATTATTAATGTAATAAAATAGAAAAGCTTTTTATATAAAACAGAATACTTTTATAAAGTTATTTATTTTATTAGACTATAAATAGAATATATTATATTCTATTATGCATAGTATTTTGCATAGTAATTTTTTTATATAAAATGTAATACTTTTATAAAGTTATTTGTTTTATTAGACAATAATTAAAATATATTATATTTTATTATGCATAGTGTTTTGCATAAGTGCTCGATAAGGTGTTTGCATAGTAAAATCTTTTTATATAAAACATAATACTTTTATAAAGTTATTTGTTTTATTGTATAATAATTAGAATATATTATATTTTATTATGCGATAGTGTTTGCATAAGGCTCAAGATAGTGTTTGCATAGTAAAATCTTTTTATATAAAATGTAATACTTTTATAAAGTTATTTGTTTTATTAGACTATAAATAGAATATATTATATTTTATTTAAAAGATTTTATTTTATTAGAATATTTTATTAATAATTGCATAGTAAATCAATATGGACCATCCGCTTAAAGGTAAATCAATCTGGACCGCTCATGAATTAGTTACTATTCACCATTCTCCTATAAATAAAGCTCATTCCTTCATTATTTCTTAGAATTCATCAAACTCTAGAGAAAAACTATAGAGAGAAAGAATAAAAGTATTCTGCTACTTCACTACTCCTATATCTAGTTTTTTCTCAGGTAAGGGGTATTATTTCTTTCATATTCATGAAGAGAACTTCAATTATTCCATTCTTTATTATTCGTTGGAATAACTCAGATACGCTGCTACCGCATACATGGTGAAATTCTTACATTATTGCATTCCTTATTATTATGTTGAATAACTCATACTATGCGTAAGTAAGCGCATACATGGTGAAATTCTTCCATTATTCCATTCTTTATCATTACATTGAATATCCTCGTTGCGGTGCGTATACGCTGACCAGTTCCATTAATTATTATGCCGTTGGAATAACCGTCTGCATGCGCCTATCGCATGCATGGTGATTTCATTGTTATTCCATTCTTTATTATTCATTGGAATATCCTCGCCGATTGTGAATTTCTTTGGCCCGGTTCCGTTTTTTATTATTTTGTCGAATATCTTATGCGTGCGTTTACGCGTGACTGTTCCATTCTTTATTATTCTGCTGGGAATAACTTGTGCGTATAGTCTATCGCATTACGGTGAATCCTTCATTATTCCATTCTTTATTATTCTGTTGGAATAACCTGTATATATGGATTACCACATGCATGGTGAATGATCCTTTGTATTCATTCTTTATTAAATTGTGGAATTGATCTGTATACTTGGATTTCCGTATGGCGAGCAAAAATCCATTTGCAGTTTCATATATTCTATTATACTCAGTTGGTTAAAGCTTTGACTTCTATACTCCATGAAATTAGTGGAATATCCTTGATATTTGCGCTTCATCCAGTATCTTTTCATGGAAATATTCTTCTGAGCATTCTTGAATTTTACTCTACAAAGCAGTATCATGTTGACAATTTGGACGTTATTGAATTTTGCATAAATTAATTATTGAACTTGTTTTATTGGATTCTTATATCATTGTCATCATCCTCATGCTTATATTATGTTGAAAGTCATATGTGGCCTGTTGTGCATAGATGGACTTGGTATGATTATGACTGAGGATTATTCAAAGATAATCGTGGCCGTAATGTTACAAATGATGTGGTAAAGTCCTCATTGGCCCGTGAGTGCATTGATGGACGAGTTGTTGGCATGATCATGACCATCGATGAATACACGAATATCCTCGCCCATAGTGCATGGATAATTTGTGGTTGTGATACTAATGAATATCCTCGGTAGTAGTATGCGTGGATGATGTGGTTTATTTATTGTCGAGTCTCAAAGAATAAAAGTGATGAAAAACCTTTTAAATCATAGAAGATAGTAGATTTTATTCTCTACTCGACTCTTTTAATGGATTGCTTATTCATTGCAGCTTAAACTTGATGTTTGTTATATTTTATCAATTTAACATCATTAAAGGCTAATGATAATTTATTCTCGCATTATCTTAGTCATAATATTTCTTCTTGGGCTAGTTGAGCTCACCCTTTCTTTCACCGTTTTCTCTTGAGAAATGAGAACGTAGCCGTGACTAGCTCTGGGAACGGAGTGACAGTCCAGATGATAACATTAGTAGTCCTCACTATTCTGTTAAATAGTGTGATAATAAATATATTGAGGACTCCATTGAGTGTGGATATTATCTAGATGACAATATTCTTATTAAAATCTCAGTTTATGTTTTGTCATATTTTACACGACTGTTGTATAATTAAGTTGTATTTGAATTTTGTACCATGTATCTGGCGACTCAAGATGGGTGATGTATACCTATTTTGGGGGCGTCACAATATCCTCTTGTCTTGCCAGAGCCATTATCTCCAAAGATGACTGAAGGACCCTCTTTTTCTATGTAGTTAGACAGAAGGGCTTTGTTCCCAGTTATGTGTCTTAAGCATCCACTGTCCAGATACCAGGTTGTGATCGTGGAGCTCTGTTCCTGTGGTAACATTAAACTTTTATTTTGGTACCCATACTTTCATGGGTCCTACTTTGTTAGTACCCTTGGGAACCCAAATTTGCTTGATTTTGGGTTTCACATGCGTAGAATTATAACAACATATTACAGCCTTGTGACCAACCTTATTACACACAAAACATCTAATATGATGCATGCTTGTGTGTGTATGAGGATTCTTCCTCCATTTGGACTTTTGTGGGTTATTAGTAATCCTTTTGTTAAACTGATTCTCCTTTTTCCATATGTCCTTGTGTTTCATGATTTGAGATGAGTGTACCTTTCCTCTATTATTTCTTCCCAGTTGGTTCGTGGAGTTGATTTTACTCGACTCTACGATCCTTTGAGGTTGGAAAGTAGTGGCTGGGTTACTCTTCTTTTTTCTGAAACCCAGGCCAACATGAGATCCTTTATTCCTTGGAATATGGATTGAATCAGAAGAGCAGGGTTGGACTGGTTCTTCCTTCTGTGAGGATTTCAAAAATATAACGCCTCTACTAAAACTTGAAGCATTACTAGTGCTAGTTTCCTTTACCTTTTCCACACATGGCTCTGAGATGGATTCCCCAAAGCCTAATCACGCTCGCAGACACGCTTCTCGCTGAGATCGTGGAGTCCATGGATGAAGAGGATTTGTTCCATGTAGAGACTGTCCTTTCTAGTTCCTCAATTTTAGAGGTTAGACTTGACTCTCTTTGTTCATTGAGCTCATTGTCTGCATTTTAACGACTTATTCTCGACTTCAAACTTGGAGAGAATCGAAGATTAGAAGGGCTATTTCAGCTTCTTCCTAACTTTCTCTTTCTCCTTTTAAAGAGTGAATAATCTTTGGACAAAACTCTGAACCATTTCATGTATTGATGCATATCAGATGTTATGTCATGCAGAGCAGTTCTTAAATCATCAATGTCTACATCAAGAGAGTTAAAGTCAAATACCTCATCTATACTCACTTCATGAATGTTGGAGTTCTTTTTATACTTTGCATGCTTGGTCATTAGGCAAAGATTTTCCATTTGAGGATCTTCATCATCTCCAGATTCAGGAGTTAAGTCATTTTCTGAGTCACTCCATGATCCTCCAGCTACAAGACCTTTGTCATTCTTCTGAGGCCTTCTGTTGCCTTTGAATTCCTTCTTTGGATGTGATTTCTTCTTTAGTTCTTCTCTAAGAGGTTTTTTGCAGTTTGCAATGAAATGTCCAGGCTTCTTGCAATTGTAGCATAGATCATTTCTCTGCTCCTGGCTGCTGTAGTTGTTGACTTTTTTTGGTTTGCTGATTCTGCCTTGACGCATGAACCTTCTGAGTCTTTTTACCAGCATTGCAAAGTCTTCATGATCATATTCATCATAGTCAGAGTCATTTTCAGTGTTGACTTTGGAGATGTTGCCAGTTTCTTTGAGAGCAACTCCTTTATCCTTTTTTCTTCCTTCAGATAGAGTTTCTACTCGTTGAGTCAGCTCCAGTTCATATGTAAGAAGATTGCCATATAGCTGTTGAATAGTCATTTCATGGAGATTTTTTGACTCTTTGATAGTAGTGGTTTTGGCATCCCACTTGCTAGGTAAGGCTCTCATGAAATTTATGATCAGATCTTTATTTGGATAGATCTTTCCATAGGCTCGTAGAGAGTTGACCAGTACGTTGAATCTTTCGTAGGTGGAAGTGACTTTTTCTCCTTGACCATGTGCAAACATCTCATATTGCTGAGTCAGGAGAGATTGCTTGTTTTCTCTGGCTTCTTCTGTTCCTTCATGCATGATGAGCAATGTTTCCCAAACCTCCTTTGCTGTTCTGCTGTTGACCACATTCTCGAACAGATCATCTTCTAAGGATTGGAACAAAATATTCTTGGCCTTTTTGTCGAGTTGAACATCTCTCTTTTTGTTGTCTGTCCATTCTTCTTTGACCTTGATCTGTATCCTGTTTGGGTCTTCTGGAGTTGGTGCAAGATTTGTAGGAACATAGGGCCCATTCTGAACAGTTCCAAATAGATCTTCATCTATTGAATCCAAGTATGCTTGCATCCAAACTTTCCAGTTGGCGAATTTGTCTTTGTTGCACATAGGTGGCTTGCTGCCTCCTCCAGTCTTTGATTCGCTTATCAAATGTGCCATTGGATCTACTTAAGCTTTGTAGGTTGTTTGATAGAACCTGCTCTGATACCAATTATTTGTTCCAGGAGGCACAATAGTTATCTAGAAGGGGGGTTGAATAGATATTTAAAATTCTTCTCGAAATACTTTGTTAGTTTTGTTAATGATTCAAACACATCGGAATTAAGATTTGTTTTAACTTCCTCTTAGATATGGTGAGTTAATGAGAGTGAGGTAGTTATAACATTTATAACAGTTATGGCAGTTATGGCAAGAATGTAATAGACACAACAGTTTTAAGTGGGTCAGAGAACTTAAAGCTCCTAATCCACTCTTCTACTCCTCGAGTAGGAAATCCATTAAGGATATCTTTTACACTTTATGAATCTCACAGATTCCTTCTAGACCAGCAGTCTAGGCACTTCTTAGTTCACTTTTGAACTCTTCAAGTCTAGCAGACTTGGTTCTTCACATTTCACTTAGAACTCTTCAAGTCCTTCTGACTTGGAACTTTTTACTTCACTTGGTTGGTAGTTGATGAGTTCTTGATTGGTGCTACTCAGTTGCCGTTAAGCTCTTGTTCGAAAGAACTGAGTAGCTGAGCAAACTTTCTCTTTTTCAGATCATAGAGTTGAGAGTTGAGTGTTCTTCAGCGTTTTGTTCAATTCTTGCTTGCCCTCTTTCATCTGCAAATGTTTTGCATATATGTGATCCTTGAAATGTATCCGTTGAAGCATTAAATGCGTTTGACATTTCTGAACTTTGATGGAGACTTTTTTGCACATCTTCTGATTAGTATTCTGGCCCACTGACACAGCAGACTGCCATCTCACCTAACACCTGAAAAGGTGTTTTCCTCTGGCCCATGGTACTTTCCTTAACTTCTTCAATACGTTTCTTTGTTGTATACTAAGGATATCTTTTGTGTCATTGGGACTGGTGAGGACTTTAACATTTATAACCCATTACACATTTGTTGGGATTTATCTTTAAACAAATGGGTAAGGCTTGATGCTTCTGACATACATATGATGCTCTACGATTCTGATTGTGGTGTCTTTCCACCTTAATGCTTGATCCGATACTTATCAAACAAGAACACTACGATTTCTCTGAAGTACCTGGCACACTACAATCTTCATTTGCTTGTCTTTCAGACTCTACATTTTTGAGAGCACACTATGATCTTTGAGTTGGCTCGGCAAACATTTGGACCATTCTATGATTTCCGGAGAGGCCCGTCAAGGCAGACACACTACGATCCTCGATGCTTTACGATTCTGCCTTGGCTTCTACAAACTCTCGATCAGCTCAATAGATTACGATTTTGTTGAAGCCTATCTATTACATCTCAAGACATAGATCAACCTAACATCTTTGATCTCCTCATAAATACATTCATTTACAGAATGATAAACATTAAAGGCTTAGATCAACCTAACAGATTTGATCTATCACTAAGTCCTTGTACATATATTCCTTGAAGGACTTTACATAAAATCATGAGCATTTACTTTAAACATCAAATCAAAATATGCAGTTTCCCAGCAAATTCTATTTAACCATAGTATCAAAATGTTCAAGTTACAAATCTTGAATATCAACGCTAACTAAAAGAAATCTAATTAACACCTCATCAATAAACTCATAATTAACAACCATTCCATTTCACCAATGAATTTCATTAAATCAAACTTTATCCACATAAGTTGCTTTCCTACAATCTACATATATACTCAACTTAGTTATTATGGAATAATAACCATGCACACTAACTTATAACCCAGAACAAATTTTCCTGCTATTTACATTTTTTCATAGAGCCTTCTCTTTAGCACAGATGAATGCATTTTTATGCTTTGCTCACATTTTTCCTTTCTTGACATGTGCAATGTGGCTTTTCAGAGTTACCTATGTAGCGAACTTTCCACCAACAACTCATAAACCAGATGGTCTTAGGGAGCTGGCAATAGACACACCCCTAAGGCTTACTTATTCTAGTAACAAAGGCCACAAAAGCCGACTATTCAAGCTACTTTTATCCATCACACTTTTCAACGTGAATACCGATGCTTTTTGAGGCTTAGATACCCAGTTAATTCATATAATGGACATTGAAGGCATTTTTAAATTTTTTTCCTTTTGTCTTTCAATCATAATTTTTCATGACAATTTTTTCCATAAAGTTCTGCAATAAACATAATTTGGAAGGACCGAGAATTTTAAACGACTATATTTTTTACGAATAATTTTTTTATTTTATTAATTATTATAATTATTGGTATCCATAATATTATGAACATATGCGATATGAATTAAGCAAGTTAGTCAATTTAATTATTATAAGTTGACTAAGAAGGACAGTTAAGATATATATAGTGTTCAAACCCTAATTTGAATTTTATATAGGGATTTGAATGTTAATACAATTATAATTGTATTTCAAAATGATAAGTATGTGCAGTATGTGATTAATGATTAACTATAGATCAGATAAGGTATAACATTAGTAAAGTCTAATTTTAGATTAGAAACCCTAATGTTTAGTTAGAAAACCCTAATGATTAGTTAGAAACCCTAATTTTAGATTTGGAAACCCTAAACCCTATTTGGTGACCCTAAACCCTAATTTGTAAACTCTAATTGTGATTAACAAACCCTAATGCTATGTAGCAAACCTTAAGGGTTAAAATTTAAGGGAAGCATGTGAAATAACCAAACTACCCTTAAAATTATTTGAGAAATGACCAAAATATCCTTTTAGATGTAAAAAGACCAAAATACCATTTATCTTAGATTTTAACAAAAGATAAAACCAAATCTAGTGAGTCACCACATCCAAGATCTCACACGTGTTTGATATCTTTCTAATCAGCCATTACATGACACCTAGCAACAACTACATTCATGAATCAAGAGATAAGGTTTGTAAGAAAGAGAAAAGATAAGAAAACCCTTCACTTTAGTTTCTAAACATAGCCAACACTCTTTCTCTCCTACGCCACAAAATGTTTAAAGAAACCCAGCCATAAGTTAAGCAAAAACCACCCCATAACCATACAAGATTTGGATTAGAGAGAAGAAATCAAAAGATTGCTCAAGAAGGTATAAATCCTAACCCTAAGCTAGATCTTGTATGCTTAGGTAGATTTTATGTTTTTATGTTTAACTATGTACTATGTTATGTTATTTAGTGATCTGGGTTGCTAGATTATAGATCCATAACATTTAAATGCATGAAAATGGAGATTTAAGAAAACCGTAAAAAACCCTTAAAAGTGGCATATGATGGCGACCCCCCAAAAGGTATACATCACCCATCTTGAGTCGCCAGATACATGGTACATAAATTCAAATACAACTTAATTATACAACAGTCGTGTAAAATACGACAAAACATAGCTGAGAGTTTAAACAAGAATATTGTCATCTAGATAATATCCATACTCAATGAAGTCCTCATTACAATTATTATCACATTATTCCGTAGAATAGTGAGGACTACTAAAGCCATTTATCCTGGACCATCACTCCATTTCCCGACTCGTCCCAACTATATTCTGATTTCCTGAAGAGAATAATGAAAGAAAGGGTGAGCTCAACTAGCCCAGTAAGAAATATTATGACTAAGATAATGCAGAATAAATTATCCTTAGCCTTCAACAATATAACAACTGATAGAATACAATAGACAACAAGTTTTAGATCAACAACTGCAGCTGTAACACCCCCAAACCCAGGTACTTCATTCTCACAGGATTTGGTGCTCACTAAATCAAACATTCATATCTAACTACCCATCACAATAAAACTGGATAACTAAAACCTTTCCCATTAAAGGGTTACATGAAAACAATCTACCAGGTTGTCTAACCTTTAAATACAATCATTCAAATGCGGAAAATTAATAAACTTCTTTACAACCATTCAATTTAAAAATCTGATAATCAAATATCAACACATTACAAGTCTTTAACACTTGTTCATCTTTCCTTTTCCCTTATTGGTGCATCAACCTTCTCATCTTTAACTGTAATAGTTATATAAGCAAGAGTGAGCAAACAAAGCTCACTTGAAACAACAATGAATGAAAAATCTTTACAACAACTATCAAATAAGAGGCTCGGTAGAATTAAACAATATGATTTATCAACATTCTGAAGTATATAACTGAGGGTCCTAAGACCACGAACTATGCCCATAGTTATAAGTAATTTTTCAACTTAAACTTTAACAGTCATAAGACTATAGGGACTCCTCGTACTTAGGGGGATCAGCCCTTTGTACAATGTATTGTGCACAAACATTTCAACGCTAAGCGTAAGTTATCCCTAATAATAGGGTTGTTCATCTCAGTATTTAGAGTACAAGTCCGCACCAAAGTGAGTTTGGTTTGGATACATTTCAGGGTAATTAGGAATTCAACGAACATCAACTAAGGACTAGTTGAATGAAACCAATAACATCATACTATAGAATAATCGTAATTGAATCAACATGGTAAATTAAAGTCATGCTTTAGGAATAATCTAATAGCATACAACTTGAATAAGTATAACACACCTTGCTTGAACAATGTTAAGCCAAGGTTATTTAAAATTGAATACTAAGCATGCGTAGCAATTTGAACGATAAAATTGTTCAACATTATTATGTATAATTGTGCATGCTGAACAACAAGTTAAATACAAGAATAACTTGTTCAATATAAAAATCAAAGTTTAGAAAGCTTGTATCATTTATAAGGTAATCGAATTTGGAAACCATAATTGCTTCAACAAGAAAATAGATTAGAGAACTTGCCTTGCTCGTAAATTAAACCGAACAATTTGAATCACAATATCCTATATACATATGTCATCATGACATAGTTAGTTACTACCACTTTACAAACATAACTAAGTACATTCATCATGTAGGTTTGATTATTTAATCACATAATCAAATTATAAAACAAGTTAATTGTTAATAACATGTTCATTCTAGATATAGAAATATTAAAATCATAACTTAATAGTCCTATTATTAACATATATACTACCAAAGCTACGGTGTGGTGTGGTGACAATATTGCTTGCATAATGTTGTAATGCGAAGTCTTATTGCTTGATATGTATAAATCATAGCCTTCGATCGACATGACAACAAAGAATAAGATGAACAAAAGCCAATTTTGGCCTACAAGCTACTTTCTAACAGTCTAATTAACATGTAATTCATATAGAGACTTCATATAAACATAATTCAAAGACTCTTAACATGTTTCTACTCATAAAACAACATAAACAACGAATTTACAACATATAATTCCACTGTTTTTGATAAAAACACATTTTTTTTTGTTTTTTAATGAAAATAAACACTGTGATTTTGTTTTTTCAACCAAAACAGTTAATTCAAAGCATTTTATCAATGTTTATACATACTCTATCAAATTCAATAGCCAATTTATCAATTAAGAAACTAATTAACCCTTAATTTCTACCTTAAACTAAATAATATATATTCACAAAAACTCTCTGTAAAAAAATAGCTTTTCTTCACAACCCATACATAATATAAATTCTTTGACTATTCTCAGTTATAGCTTAAGAAAATAGTTTAACAACACTAGATTATCATATAAAATCACATACATAACAAAAAAAAATTCAACTTCTACAAAACTTTGATCAGCTCTCGATCAGCTCAATAGATTACGATTTTGTTGAAGCCTATCTATTACATCTCAAGACATAGATCAACCTAACATCTTTGATCTCCTCATAAATACATTCATTTACAGAATGATAAACATTAAAAGCTTAGATCAACCTAACAGATTTGATCTATCACTAAGTCCTTGTACATATATTCCTTGAAGGACTTTACATAAAATCATGAGCATTTACTTTAAACATCAAATCAAAATATGCAGTTTCCCAGCAAATTCTATTTAACCATAGTATCAAAATGTTCAAGTTACAAATCTTGAATATCAACGCTAACTAAAAGAAATCTAATTAACACCTCATCAATAAACTCATAATTAACAACCATTCCATTTCACCAATGAATTTCATTAAATCAAACTTTATCCACATAAGTTGCTTTCCTACAATCTACATATATACTCAACTTAGTTATTATGGAATAATAACCATGCACACTAACTTATAACCCGTAACAAATTTTCCTCGCTATTTACATTTTTTCATGTAGCCTTCTCTTTAGCACAGATGAATGCATTTTTATGCTTTGCTCACATTTTTCCTTTCTTGACATGTGCAATGTGGCTTTTCAGAGTTACCTATGTATCGAACTTTCCACCAACAACTCATAAACCAGATGGTCTTAGGGAGCTGGCAATAGACACACCCCTAAGGCTTACTTATTCTAGTAACAAAGGCCACAAAAGCCGACTATTCAAGCTACTTTTATCCATCACACTTTTCAACGTGAATACCGATGCTTTTTGAGGCTTAGATACCCAGTTAATTCATATAATGGACATTGAAGCAGATTTTAAATTTTTTTTTCCTTTTGTCTTTCAATCATAATTTTTCATGACAATTTTTTCCATAAAGTTCTGCAATAAACATAATTTGGAAGGACCGAGAATTTTAAACGACTATATTTTTACGAATAATTTTTTTTATTTTATTAATTATTATAATTATTGGTATCCATAATATTATGAACATATGCGATATGAATTAAGCAAGTTAGTCAATTTAATTATTATAAGTTGACTAAGAAGGACGATTAAGATATATATAGTGTTCAAACCCTAATTTGAATTTTATATGTGATTTGAATGTTAATACAATTATAATTGTATTTCAAAATGATAAGTATATGATGTGATTAATGATTAACTATAGATCGATAAGGTATAACATTAGTAAAGTCTAATTTTAGATTAGAAATCCTAATGTTTAGTTAGAAAACCCTAATGATTAGTTAGAAACCCTAATTTTAGATTTGGAAACCCTAAACCCTATTTGGTGACCCTAAACCCTAATTTGTAAACTCTAATTGTGATTAACAAACCCTAATGCTATGTAGCAAACCTTATAGGGTTAAAATTTAAGGGAAGCATGTGAAATAACCAAACTACCCTTAAAATTATTTGAGAAATGACCAAAATATCCTTTTAGATATAAAAAGACCAAAATACCATTTATCTTAGATTTTAACAAAAGATAAAACCAAATCTAGTGAGTCACCACATCCAAGATCTCACACGCGTGTTTGATATCTTTCTAATCACCATTACATGACACCTAGCAACAACTACATTCATGAATCAAGAGATAAGGTTTGTAAGAAAGAGAAAGATAAGAAAACCCTTCACTTTAGTTTCTAAACATAGCCAACACTCTTTCTCTCCCACGCCACAAAAAATGTTTAAAGAAACCCAGCCATAAGTTAAGCAAAAACCACCCCATAACCATACAAGATTTGGATTAGAGAGAAGAAATCAAAAGATTGCTCAAGAAGGTATAAATCCTAACCCTAAGCTAGATCTTGTATGCTTAGGTAGATTTTATGTTTTTATGTTTAACTATGTACTATGTTATGTTATTTAGTGATCTGGGTTGCTAGATTATAGATCCATAACATTTAAATGCATGAAAATGGAGATTTAAGAAAACTGTAAAAAAACCCTTAAAAAGTGGCATGACTGTGACGCCCCCAAAAAAGGTATACATCACCCATCTTGAGTCGCCAGATACATGGTACATAAATTCAAATACAACTTAATTATACAACAGTCGTGTAAAATACGACAAAACATAGCTGAGAGTTTAAACAAGAATATTGTCATCTAGATAATATCCATACTCAATGAAGTCCTCATTACAATTATTATCACATTATTCCGTAGAATAGTGAGGACTACTAAAGCCATTTATCCTGGACCATCACTCCATTTCCCGACTCGTCCCAACTATATTCTGATTTCCTGAAGAGAATAATGAAAGAAAGGGTGAGCTCAACTAGCCCAGTAAGAAATATTATGACTAAGATAATGCAGAATAAATTATCCTTAGCCTTCAACAATATAACAACTGATAGAATACAATAGACAACAAGTTTTAGATCAACAACTGCAGCTGTAACACCCCCAAACCCAGGTACTTCATTCTCACAGGATTTGGTGCTCACTAAATCAAACATTCATATCTAACTACCCATCACAATAAAACTGGATAACTAAAACCTTTCCCATTAAAGGGTTACATGAAAACAATCTACCAGGTTGTCTAACCTTTAAATACAATCATTCAAATGCGGAAAATTAATAAACTTCTTTACAACCATTCAATTTAAAAATCTGATAATCAAATATCAACACATTACAAGTCTTTAACACTTGTTCATCTTTCCTTTTCCCTTATTGGTGCATCAACCTTCTCATCTTTAACTGTAATAGTTATATAAGCAAGAGTGAGCAAACAAAGCTCACTTGAAACAACAATGAATGAAAAATCTTTACAACAACTATCAAATAAGAGGCTCTTTAGAGAATTAAACAATATGATTTATCAACATTACAAGTATATAATCGAGGGTCCTAAGACCACGAACTATGCCCATAGTTATAAGTAATTTTTCAACTTAAACTTTAACACTCATAAGACTATAGGGACTCCTCGTACTTAGGGGGATCAGCCCTTTGTACAATGTATTGTGCACAAACATTTCAACGCTAAGCGTA
Source organism: Panax quinquefolius (assembly GCA_020205615.1). Classification (NCBI taxonomy): domain Eukaryota; kingdom Viridiplantae; phylum Streptophyta; class Magnoliopsida; order Apiales; family Araliaceae; genus Panax; species Panax quinquefolius. The sequence goes on along the minus strand of CM035157.1, from coordinate 113,790,705 downwards.
AGTTATCCCTAATAATAGGGTTGTTCATCTCAAGATTTAGAGTACAAGTCCGCACTTGAAGTGAGTTTGGTTTGGATACATTTCGGGTAATTAGAATTCAACGAACATCAACTAAGGACTAGTTGAATGAAACCAATAACATCATACTATAGAATAATCGTAATTGAATCAACATGGTAAATTAAAGTCATGCTTTAGGAATAATCTAATAGCATACAACTTGAATAAGTATAACACACCTTGCTTGAACAATGTTAAGCCAAGGTTATTTAAAATTGAATACTAAGCATGCGTAGTAATTTGAACGATAAAATTGTTCAACATTATTATGTATAATTGTGCGTCTTTGAACAACAAGTTAAATACAAGAATAACTTGTTCAATATAAAAATCAAAGTTTAGAAAGCTTGTATCATTTATAAGGTAATCGAATTTGGAAACCATAATTGCTTCAACAAGAAAATAGATTAGAGAACTTGCTTGCTTCGTAAATTAAACCGAACAATTTGAATCACAATATCCTATATACATATGTCATCATGACATAGTTAGTTACTACCACTTTACAAATATAACTAAGTACATTCATCATGTAGGTTTGATTATTTAATCACATAATCAAATTATAAAACAAGTTAATTGTTAATAACATGTTCATTCTAGATATAGAAATATTAAAATCATAACTTAATAGTCCTATTATTAACATATATACTACCGGTAGCTATGACATATAGGTGGCAATATTATGTGATACCTGAATGTTGTAATGCGAAGTCACATATGCGGCGGTAAATCATAGATCTTCGAATCGACAAATGCTTCAAAGAATAAGATGAAACAAAAGCCAATTTTGGCCTACAAGCTACTTTCTAACAACGGTCTAATTAACATGTAATTCATATAGAGACTTCATATAAACATAATTCAAAGACTCTTAACATGTTTCTACCCATAAAACAACATAAACAACGAATTTACAACATATAATTCCACTTTTTTTTGATAAAACACATTTTTTATGTTTTTAATGAAAATAAACACTTGTGATTTTGTTTTTCAACCAAAAAGTTAATTCAAAGCATTTTATCAATGTTTATACATACTCTATCAAATTCAATAGCCAATTTATCAATTAAGAAACTAATTAACCCTTAATTTCTACCTTAAACTAAATAATATATATTCACAAAAACTCTCTGTAAAAAAATAGCTTTTCTTCACAACCCATACATAATATAAATTCTTTGACTATTCTCAGTTATAGCTTAAGAAAATAGTTTAACAACACTAGATTATCATATAAAATCACATACATAACAAAAAAAAATTCAACTTCTACAAAACTTTTATGGAGAAAAGTGGGAGAGAGAATACAACTATAACTTTGAAAAGAAAAACAATAATAGAGTTTAGATGATAGCTTGTTTGAAGAAGATGATGGCTAACCCTTTTGATTCTCAAGCTTTTTCTTCTCTCCAATTCCCTAGCCTTTCTTCCTCTCTTCTTTTCTCTTTGTAAACTCTCTTCTCCTCTCTATTCTAATTATACGTCTTAGAATATAACGTATAAGATATAATATATATTAATTGTATAATATAAATATAAATATAACTGATATCAGTTATCCAAGTTTTGAAAACCAAAAGCCATAAGGCTTGTTTGGCTAATCACTAAAAATAATAATTTTTTGGTAAAACACAATTAGAATAAAGACTTAATAGACATTAGGCCTTGTTTGGCAAAACTGAATTAAACTCCTTTAATTTATTTTAATAACTCCTTTATAAAAGGTTATTTGTCACACTTTTAGTTAATTAAAATAATTCTAATAACAATTTATTAAATTACTTTGACACGTAAATCAATACCATAAAATTATAATTTTTATATAATTATAACTTTATTTAATCAACTAACACATCCTTTTAATTACAAATTCAAATAAAAGAATAATAATTCAATTAATCAAAACTCTCTAACTTAATAATTAAATTAAATTGGCATATAATAATTAATTTCCTTAATTATTTATTTAACAAATAATTAACAATTATTCAACAATGAACACATCCATTAAATACTTAAATAATTCAATAAATATTTAATATAACAGTTAAAAATTTTGGAATGTTACATCATTCGCTCCTTACAAGGATTCTGTCCTCAGTATTGTGCACAAACATTTCAACGCTAAGCGTAAGTTACCCCTAATAATAGGGTTGTTCATCTCAGTTTTTAGAGTACAAGTCCACACCAAAGTGAGTTTGGTTTGGATACATTTCAGGGTAATTTGGAATTCAATGAACATCAACTAAGGACTAGTTGAATGAAACCAATAACATCATACTATAGAATAATCGTAATTGAATCAACATGGTAAATTAAAGTCATGCTTTAGGAATAATCTAATAGCATACAACTTGAATAAGTATAACACACCTTGCTTGAACAATGTTAAGCCAAGGTTATTTAAAATCGAATACTAAGCATGCATATCAATTTGAACGATAAAACTGTTCAACATTAGTATTTATAATTGTGCATGCTGAACAACAAGTTAAATAAAAGAATAATTTGTTCAATATAAAAATCAAAGTTTAGAAAGCTTGCATCATTTATAAGGTAATCGAATTTGGAAACCATAATTGCTTCAACAAGAAAATAGATTAGAGAACTTGCCTTGCTCGTAGATTAAACCGAACAATTTGAATCACAATATCCTATATACATATGTCATCATGACATAGTTAGTCACTACCACTTTAAAAACATAACTAAGTACATTCATCATGTAGGTTTGATTATTTAATCACATAATCAAATTATAAAACAAGTTAATTGTTAATAACATGTTCATTCTAGATATAGAAATATGAAAATCATAACTTAATAGTCCTATTGTTAACACATAACCATTCCTTTAGACTTTGAGTACAAAATTAACACTGTCAGACCATTCTGCTAACTTCATGTTGCATGCTGCGCCATAGCTCTTGTGGTTTGGCGGCTATGACGCTGTGATGATGTATTCTTATACACATTTATACTACCGGTAATATTGCACATTAAAATGTTATCTTCTTGACCATATTTGTTATTTAAATCATAGCCTTTCGATCGACAAATGGCGATAGTATGAGCAAAAGCCAATTTTGTCCTACAAGCTACTTTCTAACAGTCTAATTAACATGTAATACATATAGAGACTTCATATAAACATAATTTAAAGACTCTTAACATGTTTCTACCCATAAAACAACATAAACAACGAATTTACAACAAACAATTCCACTATTTTTGTTAAAAAAAACTCACTTTTTTATGTTTTTAATGAAAATAAACACTGTGATTTTGTTTTTTCAACCAAAACAGTTAATTCAAAGCATTTTATCAATGTTTATACATACTCTATCAAATTCAATAGTCAATTTATCAATTAAGCAACTAATTAACCCTTAATTTCTACCTTAAACTAAATAATATATATTCACAAAAACTCTCTGTAAAAAAAATAGCTTTTCTTCACAACCCATACATAATATAAATTCTTTGACTATTCTCAGTTATAGCTTAAGAAAATAGTTTAACAACACTAGATTATCATATAAAATCACATACATAACAAAAAAAAATTCAACTTCTACAAAACTTTTATGGAGAAAATTGGGAGAGAGAATACAACTATAACTTTGAAAAGAAAAACAATAATAGAGTTTAGATGATACCTTGTTTGAAGAAGATGATGGCTAACCCTTTTGATTCTCAAGCTTTTTCTTCTCTCCAATTCCCTAGCCTTTCTTCCTCTCTTCTTTTCTCTTTGTAAACTATCTTCTCCTCTCTATTCTAATTCTACGTCTTAGAATATAACGTATAAGATATAATATATATTAATTGTATAATATAAATTTAAATATAACTGATATCAGTTATCCAAGTTTTGAAAACCAAAAGCCATAAGGCTTGTTTGGCTAATCACTAAAAGTAATAATAAATTATTCCTTATGCCTTGTTTGATAAAACACAATTAGAATAAAGACTTAATAGACATTAGGCCTTGTTTGACAAAACTGAATTAAACTCCCTTAAGTTATTTTAATAACTCATTTATAAAAGGTTATTTGTCACACTGTTAATTAATTAAAATAATTCTAATAACAATGTATTAAATTACTTTAACACGTAAATCAATACCACAAAATTATAATTTTCTATATAATTATAACTTTATTAATCAACTAACACATCCTTTTAATTACAAATTCAAATAAAAGAATAATAATTCAATTAATCAAAACTCTCTAACTTAATAATTAAATTAAATTAACATATATTAATTAATTTCCTTAATTATTTATTTAACAAATAATTAACAATTATTCAATAATGAACACATCCATTAAATACTTAAATAATTCAATAAATATTTAATATAACAGTTAAAAATTCTGGAATGTTACAGCAGCGAAAATAAGCAATGCATTAGAAGAGTCAAGTAGAGCATAAAATCTACTATCTTCTATGATTTAAAAAGTTTTTCTTCAACTTTATCGCTGAGACTCAGCTTATTAAATAAAATCGAATCATCCCTGCACCACGGCCAAGGATATTCATGTAATAATCAATGGTCATGATTATACTGAATAATTCCTGGTCATAATCATACCAACAATTATCCATCAATGAACTACAGGCCAATAAGGACTTTTACCACATCATTCGTCACATTACGGTCATGATTATACCGAATAATCCCTGGTCATAATTATACCAAGTCCATCTATGCACGTAAGCCAAATATGACTTTCATCACAATATGAGGATGATGACAATGACATAATAATTCAATAAAACAAGTTCAAGGATAAATTTTAAAGATTTATAATTTAATTTATCCAGAAATCAATAACGCCCAAATTGTCAACATGATACTGCTTTGTAGAGTAAAATTCAAGAATAATATTCATGTACCAAAAATAATTTGGACAGAAAAGAAATATATTTTTCTGGTGAATAGTACCCCGTGAATAGTACTTCGGGAATAGTACCCCGACACAAAAAGTGTCCCGAATACCCGAGTGAATAATAATAGAGTGAATAGTAATCGGGTGAATAGTAACCCCTGAATAGTAACTCATGAATAGTACTCCGGCACCAAAAGTGTCTCGAATACCCAAGTGAATATTACTAGAGTGAATAGTAACCGGGTGAATAGTAACCCATAGTAACTCGTAAAAGAAAAATACCAAAGAAAATGATATTCCATGACGAGTACAAAAGAAGTGATATCTCATACGACTATAATAGAATATACAAAACTGCAAATGGATTTTTACCCGCCATACGGTAATCCACGTAGACAGATCATTTCCACAATTTAATAAAGAATGAATACGAAGGATCATTCACCATGCATCTGAATCCACATGTAGGTTATTCCAACAGAATAATAAAGAATGGAACTAGGTCATGCATAATCCGCACAGACATGATATTCCAACAGAATAATAAAGAATGGAATAACAGAAGAATTTCACCATGTATGCGGTACTTCGCATAGACAGGTTATTCCAACATAATAATAAAGAATGGAATAATAGAAGAATTTCACCATGTATGCGGTATATCGCATAGACAGGTTATTCCAACATAATTATAATAAAGAATGGAATAACAGAATCTCTGTTCATAAATACGAAAGAAATAATACCCCTTACCTCAAAAGAAGACTGGATACTGGAATAGTGAGGTAGCAGACTTCTCTTCTTCTTTCTCTCTATAATTTTCTCTATAATAATTGCTCTATAGCTTTAGTGAATTGGTAAAAAAGTAATGAAGGAATGAGCTTCTATTTATAGGAAAATATAGTTTCGATAATTGCACATTTTGGGGCTCGAAATATTACAGTATAATACTTTCCTCTTTTCCTTCATTTTTAATTTAGTCCTGCAAGTATTATCAAACTTGCACCATCTCCCCTAATAGTAAATCATGTGAATCAATAGGAAATCATGTGAATCAATAGTTCTAGACATGTGAAAATATGAATTACAGTATAATACCTACATCTATACCTCCATTTTTAACTTAGTCATGCAAGTATTATCAATCTTGCACCAACTCCCCTAATAGTAAATGAATGTGAATCAATAGTACACACATGTGAACAAATAGTTATAATCATGTGAATTAATAGCAATTAATTGCTCATTTATTCGGTTAATTACCCGATTGGTCAATATAACCTCCAGACATCAATTATTATCGAAATAAATGTCGATTTCCACTAACACTAATAATTCCAACACAATGGAACTATCAATTTCATCTTTAATCAACACGAACTTATTCATCATTAATATTATAATTGAGAATATTTAACAACGAATTCGTTCCCGGAAAGGGGCTTTTCGATAAGGATTTCTCCTTATTGGCGTGCAATTAGGTGACCAAACCTCTCCTTGATAGAACTTCTAGACATTGTCAATATTGCAAATAATAATATGAATAACTTTGCCATCTCAATTATTGATTTAATAATATAACATATTATACGATGATAATCTTGTGACAATAATTGAATCAATAATATAGAGAGATATGATCGCACAATTCTTGTAGCAATAATTGAGTATAATGAGTGACTTCTTACGTAAGCATCAATAATCAATACCGGTGTTATTTATGCAACCATACTTTATTCTTTATTACTTTTTACTATAGGGTAGTTCAACAGTTTTAACGGTAACACTTTCGCCATTATTTTTATAAAAAGATAATTCTGTCATTTTCTTACTACAATAATACTTCTGTTGTGGGGTCCACCAATGATTGTGTCATCGTTCGAATATTCCTCGACAAAAAGAATATTCCCTGACCAATCGAATATTATATAACAACTTGCATACTTTGAAAAATTTATAAATATTACCCACAACTATAACATTATATCAAATCCACACCATAATATTCAAAAAAAATATTTTGAGAAATTTAAATCTTTATTCATAAAATTTGGGGTCTCACAATGACAATCAAAAGTCACAGCATGTAGATCATTTTCTGTTAATTGTTTGAGCTTCTTAGTGTATCCTTGTTGTAGTATGCCATGAGTAAAGTAAATTGGAAGTGGAATCATGACCATAACATGTCTAGATTTTCTTGGAAACCCAAAATTGTAAGACCCCAACTTTTTAATAAAGATGATTTTTCTATAAATATCATTTTTAAATATTATGGAATGAATTTGATATAATGTTATAGTTGTGGGTAATATTTATAAATTTTGCAAAGTACGCAAGTTGTTATATAATATTCGATTGGTCGGGGAATATTCGTTTTAACATAGAATATTCGTACGACGTCATAATCATTGGTGGATCCCACAATGGAATTATTGTCGGATTGAGAAAACGACAAAAATATTTTTATGAAAATAACAACGGAAGTTTTACAGTTAAAACTGTTGAACTGCTCGGTAGTAAAAGTACAGTCATACGCGTGGTTGCATAGTAGCACACGGTATTGATTATTGATGCTTACGTGAAAGTCTCGCTTTTGTTCAATTATTGCTTTAGTAATTGTTGCATAGTATCTCACGTTATTTGATTCAATTATTGTCGATATTTTATATATTATTAAATCAATAATTGAGATGAGCGAGTTATTAATATTATTATTTACAATATTAACGATGTCTATAAGTTCTCGCCAGGAGAGGTTTGGTCACCTAATTGCGCGCATAATGGGAGAAATCCTTATTGAAAGCCCCTCTTTCTTGGGAACGACTGTCGATTAATATTGTGAATTATAATAATAATGATAAATGTTGTTAGATATATTGAGGTGTCTTTTTATAAAGTCACGAAGTTTATATATATATATATATATATATAATTTTTATTTTATTAGTATTATTAATGTAATAAAATGAAAAAACTTTTTATATAAATGTAATACTTTTATAAAGTTATTTGTTTTATTAGACAATAATTAGAATATATTATATTTTATTATGCATAGTGTTTGCATAGTGTATGCATAGTGTTTGCATAGTAAAATCTTTTTATATAAAATAGAATACTTTTTATAAAGTTTTGTTTTATTTGATTATAAATAGAATATATTATATTTTATTGCATAGTGCAGCATAATATCCTTTCTATTTTTCTATAAATAGGATGCTTAGTTAGAATTGAAAACCACACCAGAAGTTCAGAGAATTCTTCTATAATCTTGAGCGTATTTCTTTAGAGTTTTAAGAAGCTTTGAGCGTAGTGCAAGTTTTCTTCAAGAATATCCTCGCCCTACCAGTCGGAATACTCTTCTTTTACGGTAAGGGGTATTATTTCTTTCTTTCGTCTTCATGAAGAGAACTTCTGTTATTCCATTCTTTGTTATTATGTTGGAATAACCTGTCTATGCGAAGTACCGCATACTTGGTGAAATTCTTCTGTTATTCCATTCTTTATTATTATGTTGGAATAACCTGTCTATGCGAAGTACCGCATACATGGTGAAATTCTTCAGTTATTCCATTCTTTATCATTCTGTTGGAATATCCTTGTCGGTGTGTATTACGCCTGACCTGGTTCCATTAATTATTATTCTATTGGAATAACTCGTCATGCGATTATCACATGCGTGGTGATTTACATTGTTATTCCATTCTTTATTATTCATTGGAATATCACGTTTTTAATTTTTGCGACACACGGTTCCGTTGTTTATTATTCATTGAATATCCTCGTCATATGCGCGTTTACGCATAACTTCGGTTCCATTATTTATTATTCTGTTGGAATATCCTGTCTGTGCGTTTACGCATGACCTGGTTCCATTATTTTATTCTCTGTTGGAATAACCTGTCTGTGCGGTCTATCGCATGCCTGGTGATTTCTTTTGTTATTCCATTCTTTATTATACTCAGTTGGTTAAAGTTTTGGCTTTTATACTCCATGAAATTAGTGGAATATCCTTGATATTTGTGCTTCATCCAGTATCTTTTCATGGAAATATTCTTCTGAGCATTCTTGAGTTTTACCCCACAAAGCAGTATCATGTTGATAATTTGGACGTTATTGGTTCCTGGATAAATTAATTCTTGAACTTGTTTTATTGAATTCTTATATCATTGTCATCATTCTCATGTTTATATTATGTTGAAAGTCATCTGTGGCCTGTAGTGCATAGATGGACTCGGTATGATTATCACTAGGGATTATCCGGTATAATCATGATCGTAATGTTACAAATGATGTGATAAAAGTCCTCATTGTCCCGTAGTGCATTGATGGACAGTTGTTGGCATGATCATGACCATTGATGAATACACGAATATCCTTGGCCCGTAGTGCATGGATAATTTGTGGTTGTGATACTAATGAATATCCTTGGCCGTAGTGCAGGGATGATGTGGTTTATTTATTAAGCTGAGTCTCAGCGATAAAAGTGATGAAAACCCTTTTAAATCATAAAAGATAGTAGATTTTATTCTCTACTTGACTCTTTTAATGGATTGCTTGTTCCGCTGCAGTTAAACTTGATGTCTATTGTATTTTATCAGTTTAACATTGTTGAAGACTAATGATAATTTATTCTGCATTATCTTAGTCATAATATTTCTTACTGGGCTAGTTGAGCTCACCCTTTTACTTTCATTGTTCTCTTCAGGAAATGAGAACGTAGCAGGGACTAGTCGGGGAACGGAGTGACGGTCCAGACGATAGCATTAGTAGTCCTCACTATTCTATGAAATAGTGTGTTAATAAATGTATTGAGGACTTATTTTGAGTTTTAATACTGTCTAGAAGACAATATTTGTATTAAAACTCACAACTCATGTTGTATATTTAAGATTGTATTTGTATTTTGTACCATGTATTTGGCGACTCAGAATAGGTGATGTATACCTATTTTGGGGCGTCATGATTGGAATCAAAGCTTAGGGATATGATCCTGGCTATGATGTGAGACAAGAACTAGGAGGGGAGAGACGGGGAATTCCTTCGCTAGTATGACTTACCTAAGTTTATTTGGTATTTAATTGGTCGGTTAGAGTATAGAGATAATAAGTGATATGTTAATTAACCTTTGTTTTGTGGCAGTATTTGAAAATGACATCCGAGAATGTTGAGAACATCAATGGAGCACAGGAGACCGTTGAGTCTCCACAGATCAATAATCTGGATAATGTGCATCAGGAATGCGACAATACTCATGTAAACAAAAACACGGACCAGATGATGAACGATGGAATGTTCAGAGGCTTTATGCAATTCATGAAACATCAGGCAAGAGCGGCTCCTGTCCAAAATGCAGGTGGAAACACTGGCAACTCTCGGACGGTCACCGCTAAGCAGTTCAAGGAACTGGGACCATCGGAGTTTTTTGGAGAGCCAAAACCACTTAAGGCGGAGACGTGGATAAAGCAGATCAACAAGATATTTTATGTCTTTGGATGCTCCGAGGAGCAAAAGGTTCCCTTTGCCACCTTCATGTTGCATGCAGAGGCGATTCATCGTGGGAATCAGAAAGTGTACTCAACTTCCGCCGCACCAAGATGTCTTGGGAGAAGTTCTAAGAACTATTCAATGACAAGTACTTTCCTGAAAGTATTCATCACATGAAAGAGGTAGAGTTCATAAATCTAGAGCAAAACAACATGACCGTGTCGCAGTACGAAGCCAAGTTTGCCGAGTTGTCCCGGTTTGCGTCTCATTTGGTTGATAATGAGGAGAGAATGACGCGAATATTTCTAAGAGGTTTGAAACCCGAGATATGTCAATATCTTATCTCTCATAAACTGAGTTTGTATTCAGATGTTGTTAATAGGGCTCAGTTATTGTAGCGCGATAATGAGTCAACCCAACCAAAAGAGAGCAAAAAAAAAATGATAATACCAAAGATAACATCATCGAAGCGGTGACAATAATAAGCGTGGAGGAATCAACATGCGAAATGGTAACCACTTCAATGGTAATCATGGCCAAAAAAATAAGAATGTACATTTCAAGAAGAAGAGATTCAACAATGATGGAAAGACGTCGAGATCAAAGACTGTCGTCGTTAAGGAAGGAGAACGACCACCTATCATATGCTTCAAATGTGGAGGAGAGGGACACATCAGTCCAAACTGCGCGATGCCATCCAAAGCATGTTATAATTATGGAAGAGAAGGTCACCTGGCCCGATTTTGTCGTGCACCGAAGACAAGTCCAGCTGAGATGGAGGCATCAAAGGCCGTCCCAGACAAGACAAAACCGGTAGTTCAAGGGAGAGCGTTTGTCGTGACCTCCCAGAAAGCAAGGAACCCGAACGAGGTCATCACGGGTAAGCTTATCATAAACTCTAGCGAAGTATATACCTTATTTGATACCGGTTCTACCCATTCTTTTATTTCTCCTACTTGCGCTCAACGTTTAAATTTGACTTCGGAGAAATTGGACTTTGACTTATCTGTTGAAACTCCATTGGGAGAAACCTTCATTACATCCACTATTTATAAGTCTTGTTTGGTTCAAATTGGTACCCTCACATTACATGTCAATCTTATTTCTTTGAAAATACTTGCATTTGATGTGATTCTAGGGATTGATTGGTTAACTACTCATCATGCAAAAATTGATTATTTTCGTAAGGTTGTTAGCTTTTATATTCCTAACCAACCTATTATGCAAATTCAAGAAACCAAACCATTAAAATCAATCACTGTTATCTTAAGCCATAAAGCTATTCGTTTATTGAAAAATGGATGTCAAGCTTTCTTACCTCATGTCACGGATTTAAACAAAAATACGTCAGTTTTGAATGCTATCTCTATTGTTAATAAATTTCCTGACGTATTCTCTGAAGAACTTCCTGGCCTACCCCCAGAGCATGAAATTGAATTTTGTATCGACCTTGAACCCGGTACAAAACCTATTTCCAAAACCCCATATCGAATGGCTCCTATTGAACTTCAGGAGTTAAAGACCCAACTGCAAGAATTGTTAGACATCGGTTTCATTCGTCCTAAAGACGTCTCCTTGGGGTGCTCTGTTCTATTCGTGAAAGAAGAAAGATGGGAGTATCGCGACTTTGTATTGATTATCGGGAGTTGAATCATGTCACCATCAAAAATAGGTACCCATTGCCAAGTATTGATGACCTGTTTGACCAGTTGCAAGGAGCCAAATTCTTTTCAAAGATTGATCTTCGTTCCGGATATCACCAATTGAAGATTAGAACCAATGACATTCCAAAGACGGCTTTCAGAACTTGGTACGGGCATTATGAATTCCTAGTCATGTCCTTTGGATTGACTAATGCTCCTGCTGTCTTCATGGATATGATGAACCGAGTATTCAAGGAATATTTGGATCACTTTGTGGTTGTCTTTATTGATGACATCCTTATTTATTCCAAAAGCCGTGAAGATCATGAGCAACATTTGAGGCTGATACTCCAAAAGCTTCGTGAATATAAGCTTTATGCCAAGTTAAAGAAATGCGAGTTCTGGCTTGAGGAAGTAGCATTCCTTGGGCACGTAGTATCAAGTCATGGAATATCTGTTGACCCAATAAAGATTGAAGCTATTCAAAGCTGGGAGCAACCTAAATCAGTGACCAAAGTACGTAGCTTTCTCGGCTTAGCTGGTTATTATCGGAGATTCGTAGAAGGGTTTTCTCGAATCGCTACTCCATTAACTCAGCTGACTTGGAAAGATATAAAATTTAGTTGGAACGAGGAATGTGAGAAGAGTTTTCAAGAACTCAAGAGGAGACTCATTTCAACACCTGTTCTGACAATACCATCTGGCTCGGAGGGATTTATCATCTATAGTGATGCTTCGGGCAAAGGGTTAGGATGTGTTCTCATGCAACATGGGAAAGTCATAGCCTATGCCTCTCGACAACTCAAAGAATATGAGAGGAATTATCCTACTCATGATCTAGAGTTGGCAGCTGTTGTTTTCGCACTTAAAATTTGGAGGCATTACTTGTATGGGGAGAAAGTGGAGATCTTTACGGATCATAAAAGCCTCAAATATTTCTTCACTCAAAAGGAACTCAACATGCGACAACGACGTTGGCTTGAACTGTTGAAAGATTATGATCATACCATCCAATACCATCCTGGAAAAGCGAACGTGGTAGCTGACGCGTTGAGTAAAAGATCATATCGGAATGCGAGTGCGATATTGACAACGCAAAGGCCCATTTTGTGTGACTTGCAAAGGATGGAGATAGAGTTAAAGACTCAGGGACCCATGTGATGATGGCGAATATATCTGAGTAGAACCAACTTTAATTGATAAAGTTAAAGTCGCTTTCCAAGTTCTGATCTGGAGAGCGATGCATATGAGGAAGAAAGTGCAAGAAGGTGCTATACCGGAAGCAAGAATCGATGAAGAAGGAATACTTCGAGTTAACTCACGACTTTGTGTTCCTAACAACCCTGATTTAAAGTATAAAATCATGATGGAGGCGCACAACACACCGTTTGCAATCCATCTTGGGAGTACCAAAATGTATCGTGATCTTCGTCATACATTTTGGTGGAGCAATATGAAGAGAGAGATAGCGTTGTTTATCTCAAGGTGTCTAACTTGTCAACGAGTCAAGGCGGAGCATCAAGTACCAAAAGGTCCATTGCAACCACTTAAAATTCCAGAATGGAAGTGGGAGCACATTACCATGGATTTCGTTACTGGTCTTCCCAAGGTTTCTCAAGGCATAGATGCAATTTGGGTCATTGTTGATAGATTGACCAAGTCTGCTCATTTCTTACCAATACGAGAAACTTATACACTTGAATGTCTTGCTCGTATATACATAAACGAGATTGTAAGACTACATGGTATGCCAGTATCCATAGTTTCTGATCGAGACCCAAGATTTACTTCATAATTTTGGGTTAGTTTGCAAAAAGCTATGGGCACGGACTTACGATTTAGTTCGGCATATCATCCTCAAACAGATGGACAATCAGAGAGGACTATTCAAACTCTTGAAGATTTATTAAGACTCTGTGTCCTTGACTTTAAGGGAAGTTGGGACAAGTTCTTACCATTGGTAGAGTTTTCCTACAAAAATAGCTATCAAGCAAGTATTTGAATTGCTCCATTCGAAGTGTTGTATGGAAGAAAGTTTCGTTCTCCAGTATACTGGGATGAGGTGGGTGAAGCAACGTTGTTGGGACCGGGAGTTGAGTACGTATGACTACGAAAAGATTCAAACGATACGACAACGTATAAAAACCTCACAAGATCGACAAAAGAGTTATGCTGATCTTCATCGAAAAGACGTGGAATTCGATATTGGAGATCATGTGTTGTTACGTGTTGCTCCATGGAAAGGAGTTACGAGATTTGGAAAGAGAGGAAAGCTCAATCCTCGATTCATTGGCCCATTTTTAATCGTCGATCGAGTAGGAACTGTGGCGTATAGACTCGCTTTACCGCCAAGTATGCCTCGTGTTCATAAAGTTTTTCATATATCAATGTTAAGTAAATATGTGGAAGACCCGAACCATAGTATTGAGTTAGAACCGAATGAAATAGCAGACGATTTGACGTATGAAGAGGTTCCTATTCAAATCTTGGATAAGAAGGAACGTATTTTATGCTCCAAGATTATACCTCAAGTCAAAGTTTTGTGGAGAAACCACGATGTTGAGGAAACGACCTGGGAGTTAAAATCTGAAATAAAATCAAGATATCCTTACCTTTTCGACATACCAGGTACGTACCTTAATTTCGAGGGCAAAATTTCATAAGAAGGGGAGGTTGTAAGACCCCAACTTTTTAATAAAGATGATTTTTCTATAAATATCATTTTTAAATATTATGGAATGAATTTGATATAATGTTATAGTTATGGGAAATATTTATAAATTTTGCAAAATACGTAAAGTTGTTATATAATATTCGATTGGTTGGGGAATATTCGTTTTAACGGGGAATATTAAATGCGACAACCAATCATTGGTGGACCCTACAACGAAATTATTATCGGATTGAGAAAATGACAAAAATATTTTTATGAAAATAACGGCGGAAGTTTTACAGATTAAAACTATTGAACTACTCGTAGTAAAAAATAAATGTCTACGTGTGGTTGCATAGTAGAAGCACACGGTATTGATTATTGATGCTTACGTGAGAAGTCACTTCGGTTTTGTTCAATTATTGCTTCAAAGAATTGTTGCATAGTATCTCACGTTATTTGATTCAATTATTGTCGATATTTTATATATTATTAAATCAATAATTGAGATGATAGAGTTATTAATATTATTATTTACAATATTAACGATGTCTAGAAGTTACGCCAGGAGAGGTTTGGTCACCTAATCATTGCGCGTGATAGGAGAAAATCCTTATTGGAAAGCCCTCCTTTCTTCTTGAGAACGACTGGTCGATTAATATTGTGAATTATAATAATAATGATAAATATTGTTAGATATATTGAGGTGTCTTTTTATGAAGTCACGGAAGTTTATATATATATATATATATATATATATAATTTTTTTTATTAGTATTATTAATGTAATAAAACATAAAAAAACTTTTTATATAAAATAGAATACTTTTATAAAGTTATTTGTTTTATTAGACAATAATTAGAATATATTATATTTTATTATGCATAGTGTTTGCATATAAAACATAATACCTATATAGTGTTTGCATAGTAAAATCTTTTTTTATATAAAAACATAATACTTTTTATAAAATTTTGTTTTATTTGATTATAAATAGAATATATTATATTTTATTGCATAGTGCAGCATAGTATCCTTTCTATTTTCTTATAAATAGGATGCTTAGTTAGAATTGAAAACCACACCAGAAGTTCAGAGAATTCTTCTATAATCTTGAGCGTATTTCTTTAGAGTTTTAAGAAGCTTTGAGCGTAGTGCAAGTTTTCTTCAAGAATATCCTCGCCCTACCAGTCGGAATACTCTTCTTTTACGGTAAGGGGTATAATTTCTTTCTTTCGTCTTCATAAAGAGAACTTACATTATTCCATTCTTTGTTATTATGTTGAATAACTTTTGTCTATGCTGAAGAACCGCATACTTGGTGAAATTCTTACATTATTCCATTCTTTATTATTATATTGGAATAACTTTTACATACAATCTGCATATATGGTGAAATTCTTCTATTATTCCATTCTTTATCATTACATTTGGAATATCACATGCATGCGTTACGTATTATTCGCCTAACTTTAGTTCCATTAATTATTATTACGTTGGAATAACTCGTCATGCATGCGTTACTATCGTCATGCGTGGTGATTTACATTGTTATTCCATTCTTTATTATTACATTGGAATATCCTATCGCAGTAATTTATTTCGCTTTGACTTTGGTTCCGTTGTTTATTATTCTTTTGGAATATCCTATCATTGCGTTCTGCATGACTTTTCCATTATTTATTATTTTATTGGAATATCCCGTCTGCATGCGTTTACGCGTGACACAGTTCCATTATTTATTATTACATTGGAATAACTCGTGTGTGGTCTATCGCATGCCTGGTGATTTCTTTTGTTATTCCATTCTTTATTATACTTAGTTGGTTAAAGTTTTGGCTTTTATACTCCATGAAATTAGTGGAATATCCTTGATATTTGCGCTTCATCCAGTATCTTTTCATGGAAATATTCTTCTGAGCATTCTTGAGTTTTACCCCACAAAGCAGTATCATGTTGACAATTTGGACGTTATTGGTTCCTGGATAAATTAATTCTTGAACTTGTTTTATTGAATTCTTATATCATTGTCATCATTCTCATGTTTATATTATGTTGAAAGTCATCTCTTGCCGTAGTGCATAGATGGACTTGGTATGATTATCACCGAGGGATTATTCTTGTATAATCATGACCGTAATGTTACAAATGATGTGGTAAAACTCCTCATTGGCCCGTAGTTGCATTGATGGACGATTGTTGGCATGATCATGACCATTGATGAATACACGAATATCCTTGGCCCGTAGTGCATGGATAATTTGTGGTCGTGATACTAATGAATATCCTTGGTCGTAGTGCAAGGATGATGTGGTTTATTTATTAAGCTGAGTCTCAGCGATAAAAGTGATGAAAAACCTTTTAAATCATAAAAGATAGTAGATTTTATTCTCTACTTGACTCTTTTAATGGATTGCTTGTTCCGCTGCAGTTAAACTTGATGTCTATTGTATTTTATTAGTTTAACATTGTTGAAGAGTAATGATAATTTAATCTGTGTTATCTTAGTCATAATATTTCTTTCTGGGCTAGTTGAGCTCACCCTTTTACTTTCATTGTCCTCTTCAGGAAATGAGAACGTAGCAAGGACTAGTCGGGGACCGAAGTGACGGTCCAGACGATAGCATTAGTAGTCCTCACTATTCTATGAAATAGTGTGTTAATAAATGTATTGAGGACTTATTTTGAGTTTTAATATACTGTCTAGAAGACAATATTTGTATTAAAACTCACAACTCATGTTGTATATTTAAGATTGTATTTGTATTCTGTACCATGTATTTGGCGACTCAGAATAGGTGATGTATACCTATTTTGGGGGCGTCACAAAAATTGCCCAAAATGCTCTTACAGGATATTGGGAGGCTTAGATCTTCTTCATGTTATGTTGTTAGCTTGTGTAAGTGTATGACTTTTATACTCTGACACATGGACTATAAAACCCTGACAATAGAACACTTAAATCATAATTAGGATCCAAGTTATTAATTGTGACGCCCCCAAAATAGGTCCATAAAACCCATTCTGAGTCGCCAAATACATGTTACAAAATTTAAATTCAAACTTCATTTATACAATTATTAACTATCGTGTAAAATACAACAAAACATAAGCTGTGAGTTTTAATACAAATATTGTCTCGTAGACAATATCCAAACTCAAATAAAGTCCTCATTACAATTATTATCACACTATTTTATAGAATAGTAACGAATACTATAGCAACTATCTTGGACCATCACTGTAAGACCCCAATTTTTTTTTTAATAAAATAGAATTTCCTCTATTTATTATTTTGAAATAGTAAGGGTTGATTTGATTGATGTGGTTAGTTATGGGTAAAATGCACAAATATTTCAAATAAGCAAGTGGTTATAAAATATTCATTGTTGTCGGGGAATATTCGTTTGGCTGTGGAATATTCTTATTGTCGGGGAATATTCGTACGACAGCGCAACCTTGTGTGGGCTCCATAACGGAAAGAGATTAAACGACAATTTTGAGTTTTTATAAATAACAGTGTAATGGTTACCGTTAATACTGTTAGAATACCCGGTGGTTAAAATGTGACGCTCCCAAAATAGGTATACATCACCCATTCTGAGTTGTCAATACATGGTACAGAAACAACTACAACTTTATTATTACAACAAAGAAAGCTGTGAGTTTAAATACAAATATTATCTTCTAGACAATATCTATACTCAAAAAATCCTCATCACATTTATTGATACATTATTTTACAAAATGGTGAGGACTACTAAACAACTCTCTCTAGAACCTTCATTCCATACCCAGGCTAAATACTCGCTATATTCTCGCCTCACGAGAAAAATGGAACAAAAAAGGAAAGGGGTGAGCTCAACTAGCTCGATAAAAGAATATTATGACTAAGATAATATACAACAAATTATAGTTAGTCTTCAACAGGGGAAAAATTTAATAGAATACAATAGACAACAAATTTTAAATCAATATTCGCAATGAAATAATAATTCATTAGAAGAGTTAAGTAGAGAATGCAAACTACTATCTTCCATGTATGAATTTAAAAGTTCATCGTCTATCTTTTATCCTGTAACATCAATCAATATACATACGAATCAAATATTCATCTTTGCACTACTGAGCCGAAGATATTCATCTAGTTAGTCATGTTCATCTAAACACATGTTCATCTTTTGCACTCTGAGCCAAAGATATTCTTAAATCATTCATCTTTGCACTACTGGGCCAAAGATATTCCATAATATCATCATTTAAGGCGAGGATGATGAAAAATATTTTTAAAGAAACGAATCCGATTGAAACAAAATGACAAGGATTAAGGATTAAGGATTAAGTACTTTGTTTTATCCATGTTCAAAAGATACCTCAAAAATAATCATAGTGGTATAAAATTCAAGAATGATCAAAACATGGATACAATCAAAGCTAGTATCCGAGAATAGATATTTTGGACAAAAAGAAGAAATTTTATTTTTTCTAGGTGAATAGTCTTAGTATCGTGAATAGTAACTCAGACACCAAAAGATAGAAATTCCACAAAAACATCTTCACGCTTCATGAATAGTACTCGTGAATAAGTAACTTCGTGAATAGTAACTCATGAATAAGTAACTTCGTGAATAGTAACTTTCATGAATAGTAACTCGTGAATAGTAACTCATGAATAGTAACCCAACATGAAAAAGTTCCAAATTTGATAAAAGTTCCAACCAATATTTCAAAGATCATTATATTGAAGAAATAATATCATTTGAGAAGAAAATAACATCCTTACCTCGAAAGATCAAGTCTTAAATTTGAAACAGGATATAGGCTATGACTTGGACTTGCACGCAGTATAGCAATACTCAAAGTATACTCAAAATACTCACAAGAATAAACCGATAATATAGAGAGAAAACTTGATTTACGGTGTGATTTTCAATTCTAACCTAAGCACCTATTTATAGGAAAATGCTTAGAACACCAAAGCGAAAATTTAATAAATTAATATATATATATATATATATATATATCAAATTCATCGCCCACTTTAGAATTCAGATCCTAGCATTTCCCACATGCCACCTTCTAGAAAAGTAAGAAAAAAACGTTTTCATAAAATAAATAATTAAAACTTTCAAAAATCAATTATTTGAAGCTTGAACTTCAATAATTCATAATAAATAGTTCTTTCATCGGAAAATTCGAATCTCGCGAGTTTTTATAGGAAATTCAATTCTCTACAACTTTACGAAAAAAGGTTTTCCAAATTCCAAATAAAATTGGCCAAGAAATTCACAAGCAGGCGATTTTACGGTTTATAATCAAATTTCAATCAATAAATGGGGTCCACCGACATGTTTAATATGTTTTAAACATTTATTGCAACAAAAATACTCCTCCTCCTCGTATACTCATATATCCCACATTCGTTGTAAAAATATCACCATTATTATATTATTAAAATATAATAATATATTTAAATGAATTATTTTATCGAGAAAAAGATAAAATTTTAATTTTCAACAATTGTCACAATAAAATTTTCTCCATCTATATCCACATAAAATCAATATTTTTCTCATCATATGAATCAATAATTAATTATTCACAAATAATATTACGAATCACAATATTGACACCCGTGGGTTCCAGGAAGAGGGGCTTTCAATAAGAATTTCTTCTTCTTGGCGCAATTAGGTGACCAAACCTCTCCTTAGGAACTTTCTAGACATTGCCAATAATGTTATCTAATAATATTATTCGGATAATATGAATTATTGCTTGATAATGAAAAATCTTTGTGTAATGACAATTATTGAAACAACGAAGAATATAAAATATCAACGCAAACAATTATTAACTCAATAAAATAAAATCTTTGAATAATTCTATATAACCATTATTGAGTAGTGCCTTCAATAATTGGTGCAATACTGCAGGTGCCTTCTTGTCTGCAACAACGCGTATTACTTATGTTTTAACCAAGGGTATTCCAATAGTGTTAATTGTGAATAACTACTTCTGTAGTTATTTTTAAACAACTTATATTTGTCGTTTTCTTCATCCAATCGCTTTTCAGTTATGGGGCCCACACATGGCTGCTGTCGTATTTACGAATATTCCCCGACGATGACGAATATTCCACGACCAAACGAATATTCCCGACAACAATGAATGAATATTTTATAACCACTTGCTTATTTTGAAATATTTGCGTATTTAACCCTTAACTATCCACATTAATCAAATCAACCCTTACTATTTCAAAATAATAAATAAAGGAAATTCCTTTTTATTTAAAAAATTTGAGGTCTTACATAAAAAATCTGATGTCTGGCGTGGTTGCATGCAGATGCACAAGGTATTGCATAAATTATTTTTAAATTATTGATTCTTACGTAGGAAGGCACTACTTAATAATTGTTACGAAGAATTATTGTTCAATATTTTATTTTATTGATTCAATAATTGCTACGTTGATATTTTATATTATTGTTGTTTGATAATTGTCATCGCGTAGTATTTCTCATTATCAGATCAATAATTCATATTATTTGAATAATATTATTAGATAGCATTATTGGCAATGTCTAAGGAAGTTACATACAAGGAGAGGTTTGGTCACCTAATTGCGCGCCAGTAAGGAGAAATCCTTATTGGAAAGCCCCCTCTTTCCTAGGAACGACCTGGTTGTCATTATTGTGATTCTGTAATATTATTTGTGAATAATTAATTATTGATTTATATAATAAGAAAAATATTTATTTATGTGGATATAAATGGAGGAATTTTTAGAAAAGTGACAATTATTGAAAATTGATATTTTATCTTTTCTGATAAAATAATTCATTTAAATGTATTATTATATTATAATAATATAATAATGGCGATATTTTTACAATAAATGTGTGATATATGAATAAATGAGGAGAAAGAGTATTTTTGTTACAATAAATATTAAAAACATGTTAAACATGTTAGTGGGCCCCATTTTGGACTGAAATTTGATTATAGCATGTAAAATTGTCCGTATGTGAATTTCGATCAATTTCTGTTTAGAATTTGGAAAAACTTAAAGCTATAAAATTATAGAGAATTGAATTTCCTATGGAATGGACATAAAATTTGAATTTTTCTGATAAAAGGGCTATTTATTATGAATTATTGAAGTTCTAGAATAATTGATTTTTGAAGTTTTAAATATTTTTTAAAGAAAAACATTTTTTTCATTTTGGTGGGCCCCACTTGTGTGGTAAATGTGCTGAAATCAGATTTCTAATGGTGCGTATGATTTTTTTATATAAATATATTATTTTTTAAAATTTTTTACTTTGGTGTTCTAAGCCTTTTCCTATAAATAGGGTGCTTAAGTTAGAATTGAAAATCACACCAGAAACTGAAGTTTTCTCTCTCTATAATATCGAGAGTATTATTGTGAGTATTTTAATACTTTGAGTGTTGCTATACGGTGCAAGTTCCCTTCAGCGTTATATCTGACATTCTAGCTAAAAGTACTATTCTTTTAAGGTAAGAGATGTTATTTTCTTCGTAAATGATATTATTTCTTTCAATATCATTATGCCAGAATATTGGTATGAATTTTATTGTGGAATTTCTACCTTTTTGTGTCGGGGTTACTATTCACGTATACGGCACTATTCACGTATACGACACTATTCACGAATACGGCACTATTCACCAAAAAATAAAATTTTCTCTTCTTTATCCCAGATGTCTATTTTTGTTACTATCTTTGATTGTATCCATGTTTTGATATTCATTCTTGAATTTTACTCCACTATGGTATATTATGGGGTGTTTTTGAACATGGATAAACCAAAGTACGAATCCTTAATATTTGTTCTTTTGTCTCACTGGATTCGCTTTCTTTAAAATATTTTTTATCATCCTCAGTCCTAAATGATGATATAACTGAATATCTTTGGCCTGTAGTGCAAAGATTAATGATTTCGTGATGAATATATTTGGCGCGTAGTGCAAAGATGAACAGGTGTTGAGATGAACATGATCAACTGATGAATATCTTTAGCCTGTAGTGCAAAGATGAATATTTGATTCAAGATGTATATTGATTGATGTTACAGGGATAAAATATTGATGATGGACTTTTAAATTTATAGATGATAGTAGATTTCAATTTCTACTTAACTCTTCTAATGAATTATTATTTTCTCTGCGAATATTGATTTGAAACTTGTTGTCTATTATATTCTATCAGATTTTTTTTTCCTGTTGAGGACTAACGATAATTTGTTCTATATTATCTTAGTCATAATATTCTTTACTGGGCTAGTTGAGCTCACCCTTTTCCTTTTTGTTCCATTTATCTTCTCAGGAAGCGAGAATGTAGCGGGAAGTAGTTCGGGGTGTGGAATGATGGTTCTAGAAAGTTGTTTTAGTAGTCCTCACTATTTTTTAAAATAGTGTATCAACAATTGTAATGAGGACTTATTTGAGTGTGGATATTGTCTAGAAGACAATATTTATATTTAAACTCACAGTTTATGTGTTGTCGTATTTTGCACGATAAATGTATTAATAAAGTTGTAGTTGTTTCTATACCATGTATTTGGCGACTCAGAATGGGTGATGTATACCTATTTTGGGGCGCGGTTACTGTATCGAGCTTAGGGATATGGTCTCTGGCAGAGATCAGTGAATAGAACTAGGAGGGGAGAGACGAGTAAATTCTTCGCTAGTGTGTCCTACCTAAGCTTATTTGTTATTTAATTGGTCAGACATAATATAGGGATAATATGTGGCATGTTAATTTGTTTAATTAACCCTTGTTTTGTGACAGTATTTGAGAATAGCAGCTGAAAATGTTAACAATGGAGTGAATGAGACTGTTGAGACACCTCTAATCACCAACCAGGATAATGTGATGTCAGGCGAAGAAGAAATTAGAGATATCCATGTGGTGAGTGAAGAATTAATAGTTGCACCCGAGCTAGTCGCAGAGGTAGCAGCTAAGAGTGAGGAAGAAGAGGAACCCGAGGAGAATTTATTAGAAGAAATTTTTGATCGAAATGTAAAACAACAGCTATCAAGCAAGTATTGGCATAGCTCCATTCGAAGCGTTGTATGGAAGAAAGTGTCGTTCTCCGGTATGCTGGGATGAGGTGGGTGAAGCAACGTTGTTGGGACCGAAGTTGGTACGTATGACTACGGAAAAGATTCAAATGATCCGACAACGTATAAAAACCTCACAAGACCAACAAAAGAGTTATGTTGATCTTCATCGAAAGGACGTGGAATTCGATATTAGAGATCATGTGTTGTTACGTGTTGCTCCATGGAAAGGAGTTACGAGATTTGGAAAGAGAGGAAAGCTCAATCCTCGATTCATTGGCCCATTTTTAATCCTCGATCGAGTAGGAAATGTGGCATATAGACTCGCTTTACCGCCAAGTATGTCTCTTGTTCATAACATTTTTCATATATCTATGTTACGTAAATATGTGAAAGACCCGAACCATATTATTGAGTTAGAACCAGACGAAATAGCGGAAGATTTGACGTATGAAGAGGTTCCTGTTCAAATCTTGGATAAGAAGGAACATATTTTACCCTCCAAGGTTATACCTCAAGTCAAAGTTTTGTGTAGAAACCACGATGTTGAGGAAATGACCTGGGAGTTAGAATCTGAAATGAAATCAAGGTATCCTTACCTCTTCGACATACCAGGTACATACCCTAATTTCGAGGGCAAAATTTCATAAGAAGGGGAGATTGTAAGACCCCGACTTTTATGAATAAAGATGAATTTTCTATAATTTTCATTTTTAAATATTATGGAATGAATTTGATATAATGTTATAGTTGTGGGTAATATTTAGAAATTTTTCAAAGTACGCAAGTTGTTTATAATATTCGATTGGTCAGGGAATATTCGTACGACGGCACAATCATTGGTGGACCCCACAACGAAATTATTGTTAGATTGAAAAAATGATAAAAATATTTTTATAAAAATAACGGCGGAAGTTTTACCATTAACTGTTGAAACACTCGGTGTTAAAAAAACAGAATCTGCTGTGGTTGCATAGTAGCACTACGGTATTGATTATTGATACTTACGTGAGAAGTCAACGAGTTTTGTTCAATTATTGCTTGATGGAATTATTGCATAGTATCACACATTAATTGATTCAATTATTGTTGATATTTTATATTGAGATGACGAAGTTATTAAGGGAGAAATTCTTATTGGAAAGCTGATAAGTAGGTTTTATACCTACTTATCCGATATCTGTTACTTGAATTAGTTGCTTATATTCATGTTCTTAGTTACTTTTCATATATTTTATGTTATTTTGTAGGCTATGACATGACATTGGCATGAAGAAGCAAGGAAAAGCAATTCGGACATCTTTTGGACTAAAATCAAGCAAGTGCAATAAGGGAATAATGAAGGACTTTTAACACCAAGTTAGATGCATGTTCTTGGCTTGGAACTTGAATTTTATGGTATCTCTACTTCTTAGCTTTCCGGAATATCTTGAATCGTCTCAATCGGAGCTCGGATGTGAGAGTTATGGCCTTTTTATCAACGAAGATCAAAGCTAAGAGTTGTCATGTTTGCTATTTACATAACATCTACTTCAAGCCCGATTTCCTCTTTGATCGAATTCGAATTTGTCAAAGCTCAAAGAATGAAAGTTGTAGATGTCGTCGTTATCTTCGATTTGATAGGTGGCAGGCCCTTAACTCCAAGCGGATCAAACGTTATGCCTGTTTTACCAAAGGACGTCGAATGAGCGTAAAAGCAGTAGCGCGGATCGCCTCGCCTAAAGCCAGAGCAGCAAATGACTCACCTTACTTATATAGCGCGGATTGCGCCGAGAAAGGCTTAGGCATAAGCGGCCGATGTCTGCTAGCGGGAAAAAGGAGTAAAAATGTGTTATTTAATGTCCAAATTGAGCTAGAATAGGATTCTTAGTTGCCTAACTTACTAGGATGTCCATTAGAACTCTAAATACTTGAGTTTAACTTGGATTGGGAGGCTAGTTCTAAGACTCTATTAAATCCCTCTTGGGATATATTTCAATAATGGAATTCTTTACTTTCTTTCATAGATTAGAAACCCTAAATTAGAATAGAATTGAAGATTGAAGCTATTGATTATCATTGGAGAATCAAATTGGAAGCAAGAGAATGCAGATTTGTTTATCTCAATTCTAATTTCTTTTCTTATTTATTTGTATCTTTTTAATGCTTAATCAATTGTGGATGATGGATTCTAGTTTATTTATGAATTAAACTCTATTTTGAGATTACTATGGATCTTATTGTGTAGTTTACTTTGATATGCTTCTTTGTTAGTCTTATTAGCTATATTTGGATTGTCTATTATGATTTGTAATGAATTGCTTAATTGCCTAGCTAACAATTACCGTGATAATCTATATGAACTCGAGAGATGAAGTATAGATTTAGATCTGATCATGATAGCATGTGTTTGTGATTTTTGCATAGATGGAATTCATGATTTGTGTTTAGGATAGAGATATGCCTTTACGCCATATGTAGTCTAATAAGAACTTAAACTTCAACCCTTTTTAATTATAATTCACATAGAGATATAGTGGGTTAGTTAATTAGAGTGTTCAAATTGATTCTATCATCTGTGGATTTGATTTGATATGAGTATGGTGCATTGAGAGATGGCCATATTTTACTTTCGTGTTCTTGATTAACAATCCAGTATAAATAATTTGGCTTAACAGGAAGTGTGTTGATTTAAATGTAACAATAAGTGAAATTGTAATCTCAAGTCTTCAATATCTTGTTTCATTCTAGGGATAGTTAGTAATAGTTTATTTAATTATTTTAAATTAAATTATTAAATCATTTGTTTAAATAAGATTAAATTGGTTAAATGGGTTAGTACTTGGTGATTTTTATTAAATAATTCTCTTGTGGGAGCGATACTCTCTTTATCACTTTATTACTTGTTGACCACGTATACTTGCGTGTTGTGCGTAATTAGATTTTACCCAACAAGTTTTTGCATAGTTCTTGGGAATTAATTTAATAATTTTTACCAATATTAATTTCAATCAAATTAGTCTTAATTTAAACATTTTATATTTTATTTTTAATTCTCTTCCTATATTTCTCTTTTTTGGTACCATGGATGACTTTAACGTATCAATGGCCATACAAACATGACTCAACCAAGGGAAGCGAGGGATTGATGGACTTAATGCATTTTCCATATCGGCTCGGCCTGATTGAAGAACTTTCGAGGAAGTTGGACGTTTTTATGACCCAAAGGAGTCGAAGGATGGCGATTATGTGTGACTATTGTCTTTGGCGATCACCCAGTAATCAATGCACCATCAATCTTGGTAGATGCAATATGGTGGTGAATACCTCAACGATTATACATATGCTAATTATCATCAAGTTTGGGGGTATCACCCGGAATCGTCATGGAGCTATACTTATGAAGGCCAATACTACGCTCCAAATCCAACATATTCATCAAATTTCTCAAATCCACCTCCAATGCAACAAGAAGACAATTCAGATTTCAAGGAATTCATGTTAAGGATTATAGCAGAAAAAGAAGAGATGATAATGAGTCAGGAGTTATCAACCCAAAATTTTAATAATCGAATGGAACAACTCATCACCACTTCAACTCGTGGTCCTCAATACATGAATTCCAAAACTGAGTCGATAATTCGAGATTGGAGAAATTGTTGTCCAAGTTCATAGCATCAACTGAGGAGAGGAGGATTAATCAAGATCAGTCAATTCAGAATCAAGAGATAGCAATTCAAAATCTGCAGAATAAGATAGATCAAATGACCAAAGCCGTAAGCAACCTTCCTCCAAACACTTGGCTTTATGATATGGATGACGAAATTGATGGAGAACCCGAACCGAATCTGCGACTGGATGAGCCACAAGATATCAGAAGTATGGAGACAATTGGGGATAATGAAATAGAGGTCGACGAAGATCTAAATGGGTCTCCACCAAAGATTAATGAGTCAGTCAGATTTGCAAAATCATGCCCATTTTGTAGTCATGTCATCGGCGAAGCTCTTAATGACATAAGAGCGAGTCCAATTTTGAATCCATGGTGGGACGAGAAAGAGAGGATAGGTGGAGAGCCCATTATGTGTGACAAGCTTCCATGCCCCAAAGTGATCACATACACAATGGAGAAAACACCTAGTTGTGGGACGTTCTTGATTGAGATCATACCAAATCAGAGCATGCTAGGTGACTTTAAAGCAATGGCTATCACAATTGGGAACCTACCAAAAGCTACATTATTTCCAATGGATGGAAGGTTCCTCAATTTTCGAAGAGGAATTGGGTAGCGTTGACCAAACAAAGTCAGGCTGAAAGACTGTAATTCAAGCGCTAACTGGGAGGCAACCCAAGAATTTTTATATTTATATGCTTTATTAGTCTATTTAGTAGATAGGAATTAATTTTCTTATTAAGTTCTCTTACCAATCCATGGTGTTATTCTAATCCATGTTGTCTCTTTTCATTGTAGGTATTGAACGTTCAATGGACAGCCAAAAGATTATGGAAAGGTTATGCAAGTAAACTCAAGTGTGGTGCCCGATTCATTCCAATGTGCTTAACTTATTCTTCAAACTTCACAGACAAGGAGATAAATTGCTATATGTCAGGGAAGTCCTCTCTTTTAATTTTTCCTATCTTAGCCATTGAGGACAATGTTTGTTTTAAGTTTGGGGGTATTTATCAGGTTTACTATTTACTTGGGCAATGTTTTGATCGAATTTGATTTTGGCCAATGATAAGTGGGTGGTTGATATTGTTAACTCTTGGAGAATTGATGAACATGCTTAGTCTATATTTTAACTAGTTAGTTGGGTTTCACATTACTTGCGAAATTTTTGAAAATTTTTACACATATCCTTTTGTTTAGCCAGTTGGGATTGAAATTTTTTTTGGCTAATTTCTTATGAAAGATACCATTGCAACTTGAGATATCTTATTTGAGCATCATTCGAAGTAAAAATTAGGCACTCACATAAGTTTGGGGGAAATCTTGGTGTATTTATGAAAAAAAAATTATTGGAACCTTCCCGAGTTGAATAATTGAATCTTGTGGTGGGTCGAGATGGAGCGTAACACGCACTCCCCATAAACACAGCACGAGATGGAGCGTAAAACGCACTCATTCGATGAAAAAAGTGGAAGCGAGATGGAGCGTAAAAGCACTCTCGTTCGATGAAAAGTGGAAAGTGAGATGGAGCGTAAAAGCGCTCACTAAATAGGAAAAAAAAAAATATGTATGTTTGAAATACTTGGGAAGGGTTCTTACGTGCTTAAAAGTTTAAATATCCAGTTGATCCTCAAGAAAAATTTGTGTTATGTCTATATTAGCGGTGATTGATGTGATAAGAAGTTTTGAAAGTCGTTTTTGAAAATCTTTTATGAGTATTGGTTGATTTAATCTAAATCATGATTGGATTGAACATATGGATGCACACACGCACTTAAAGGATCAAGAGTAAATGTGAATCTAACGAAAGTTGTTGAAATTTTAGACATGACATTGTTTTGAAATTTTCCATGGGTTATAATTTGTTGTAACCTTTGAGGCCATTGATCGAATTCATATTGATTCATTGTTTGGGTGGATCATTGCTAGAGGATGAATCTGTCTAATTCGTGTTTTTGCTTGAGGACAAGCAAATGATTAAGTTTGGGGGTATTTGATAAGTAGGTTTTATACCTACTTATCCGGTATCTGTTACTTGAATTAGTTGCTTATATTCACGTTCTTAGTTACTTTTCATACATTTTATGTTATTTTGTAGGCTATGACATGACATTGGCATGAAGAAGCAAGGGAAAGCAATTCGGACATCTTTTGGACTAAAATACGCAAGTAAGTGCAATAAGGGAATATTGAAGGACTTTTAACACCAAGTTAGATGCATGTTCTTGGCTTGGAACTTCAATTTTATGGTAGCTCTACTTCTTAGCTTTCCGGAACATCTTTAATCATCTCAATCAGAGCTCGGATGTGAGAGTTATGGCCTTTTTATCAACGAAGATCAAAGCTAAGAGTTGTCATGTTTGCCATTTACATAGCATCTACTTCAAGCCCGATTTCCACCTTTATCGAATTCAAATTTGTCAATGCTCAAAGAATGAAAGTTGTAGATCTCGTCGTTATCTTCGATTTGATAAGTGGCAGGCCCGTAACTCCAAGCGGATCAAAAGTTATGCTGTTTTACCAAAGGACGTGACGTGAAAATGCAGTAGCGCGAATTTGATCTGCGGTACGCCTAGCGCTGGATCCTACGCTTTTAGCTAGGACACCGAGCAACTCTCTTGCTTGATATAGCGCGCTATGCGCCCGAAGAAAAGGCCTAGGCACATTATTGAGAGTCAAGCTAAAGCGGCGGAAAGGAGTAAAATGTGTTATTTGATGTCCAAATTGAGCTAGAATAGGATTCTTAGTTGCCTAACTTACTAGGATGTCCATTAGAACTCTAAATACTTGAGTTTAACTTGGATTGGGAGGCTAGTTCTAAGACTTTATTAAATCCCTCTTGGGATATATTTCAATAATGAAATTCTTTACTTTCTTTCCCTAGATTAGGAACCTAGATTAGATTAGAATTGAAGATTGAAGCTATTGATTATCATTGGAGAATCAAATTGGAAGCAAGAGAATCTTGATTTGTTTATCTCAATTCTAATTTCTTTTCTTATTTTTTGTATCTTTTAATGCTTAATCAATTGTGGATGATGGATTCTATTTTATTTATGAATTAAACTATATTTTGAGATTACTATGGATCTTATTGTGTAGTTTACTTTGATATGCTTCTTTGTTAGTCTTATTAGCTATATTTGGATTGTACATTATGATTTGTAATGAATTGCTTAATTGCTAGCTAACAATTCTTGGTGATAATCTATATGAACTCGAGAGATGAAGTATAGATTTAGATCTGATCATGATAGCATGTGTTTGTGATTTCTACATAGATGGAATTCATGATTTGTGTTTAAGATAGAGATATGCCTTTACGCCATATGTAGTCTAATAAGAACTTGAACTTCAACCCTTTTTAATTGTAATTCACATAGAGATATAGTGGGTTAGTTAATTAGGGTGTTCAATTTGATTCTGTTATCTGTGGATTTGATTTGATATGAGTATGGTGCATTGAGAGATGGCCATATTTTACTTTCGTGTTCTTGATTAACAATCCGATTATAAATAATTTGGCTTAACGAGAAGTGTGTTGATTTAAATGTAACAATAAGTGAAATTGTAATCTCAGTCTTGATATCTTGTTTCATTCTAGGGATAGTTAGTAATAGTTTATTTAATTATTTTAAATTAAATTATTAAATCATTTGTTTAAATAAGATTAAATTGGTGGTAGTTAGTACTTGGTGATTTTTATTAAATAATTCTCTGTGGGAACGATACTCGACTTATCACTTTATTACTTGTTGACCACGTATACTAGCGTGTTGTGCATAATTAGATTTTACCCAACAAAAGCCCCTCTTTCACAGGAATGACACAGTGGAGTTAATAGTGTGAATAATAATAATGATGATGAAGTTTTGTTTTATTAGTATTATTAATGTAATAAAACGGAAAAAGCTTTTATATAAAATGTAATACTTTTATAAAGTTATTCGTTTTATTAGGCTAATAGTAAAATCTTTTTATATAAAACAGAATACTTTTATAAAGTTATTCGTTTTATTAGACAATAATTAGAATATATTATATTTTATTATGCATAGTATTTGCATAGTAAAATCTTTTTAAAAGTTATTCGGTTAATTAGATTATAAATAGAATATATTATATTTTATTGTAAACCAATCTGGATCGTCCGTTTAAAGTAAATCGATCTGGACCGTTCATGAATTGGTTACTATCAGTCCATTCTTCTATAAATAGAAGCTCATTCCTTCATTATTTCTTACGAATTCACTAAAACTCTAGAGAGAGAAATTATAGAGAGAAAGAAGAAGAGTTTTCTGCTACTTCACTACTTCGATATCCAGTTTCTTTAACGGTAAGGGGTATTATTTCTTTTGTATTCATGAAGAGAACTCCTGTTATTCCATTATTTATTATTCATTGGAATAACTTTGTATCACGCTGAGCTACCCTATACTTGGTGAAATTCTTACATTGGAATAACTCAGATCACGCTGCTACCCTATACTTGGTGAAATTCTTGATTATTCCAGTCTTTATTATTCTCATTGGAATATCACATGCATGCGTTTTTACGCCGAACTCGGTTCCGTCTTTATTATTACATTGGAATATATCGTATACATGCGTTTTACGCAGGACTGGTTCCGATTTATTATTCTCATTGGAATAACTTTTGCTGTGCGATCTATCACATACACGGTGATTTCTTTTGTTATTCCATTCTTTATTATACTCAGTTGGTTAAAGTTTTGACTTATATACTCCATGAAATTAGTGGAATATCCTTGATATTTGAGCTTCATCCAGTATCTTTTCATGGAAATATTCTTCTGAGCATTCTTGAATTTTACTCTACAAAGAAGTATCATGTATACAATTTAGACGTTATTAGTTCCTGGATAAACTAATTCTTGAACTTGTTTTATTGAATTTTTATATCATTGTCATCATCCTCATGTTTATATTTTTGAAAGTCATCATGGCTTCAGTAGTGCGTAGATGGACTTGGTATGATTATGACCAGGATTATTCGGTATAATCATGACCGTAATGTTACAAATGATGTGGTAAAAGTCCTCATTGGCCCGTAGTGCATTGATGGACAGTTGTTGGCATGATCATGACCATTGATGAATACACGAATATCCTTGGCCCGTAGTGCATGGATAATTTGTGGTCGTGATACTAATGAATATCCTTGGCCGTAGTGCAGGGATAATGTGGATTATTTATTAAGCTGAGTCTCGGTGATAAAAGTGATGAAAAAACGTTTTAAATCATAAAAGATAGTAGATTTTATTCTCTACTTGACTCTTTTAATGGATTGCTTATTCCGCTGCAGTTAAACTTGATGTCTATTGTATTTTATCAGTTTAACATTGTTGAAGGCTAATGATAATTTATCTTGAATTATCTTAGTCATAATATTTCTTACTGGGCTAGTTGAGCTCACCCTTTCTTTCACTGTTCTCTTCAGGAAATGAGAACGTAGCCTAGACTAGTCGGGGAACGGAGTGACGATCCAGATGATAGTATTAGTAGTCCTCACTATTCTGTTAAATAGTGTGACAATAAATGTAATGAGGACTTATCCTGAGAGTGGATATTGTCAAGAAGACAATATTTGTATTAAAACTCACAGCTCTCTTATTATATATTAAAGATTGTATTTGTATTCTGTACCATGTATTTAGCGACTCAGAATAGGTGATGTATACCTAGTTTGGGGGTGTCACACCAGGCAAAAAGTTGTCCAGGGTTAAGGGAGGGTGTAGGAAATAAGTAGGATATATATGGTATGAACATGTATGATGTGTATATGATATGCATATGTGCGTAATGTACTATTCCCAAATTTTGTATAAATTGTAGAAGTGATTCCCGACTTTTGCTTTCACAAAGGGATACCGGATGTTTATATCACTAAATGATGTAAAGTACTATAAACTTGTTGAATGAATATGAATATATGTTTTATTAAGGAAATAAGTTTTGTATTAAGATAGTAAGTGTTTATTTGATAATTGGTTAATACAGTAAAATGAGTTTCTCAAAATCCAACATTTTGATTACATGATTGTTTGAGTTTGAAATTACATGTTATATGTTAAAACTTATACGATGAGGTATAAAATGTAAAACAATAAAGAATAATTTATGGTTTTGTTTATCCAGATAATGCCGCCAAGAAGACGAAACTGAAACCAAAGAGCAGAAAAATTGGTTAACAATGCAGAAGGTCAAGCAGACCCAATGCAGAATTTTGCTAATATGTTTGCTCAAGCTATGCAGAATGGAGCACCAGCAGCCATAAATTGGACAAACAATCGATTGGCGAATTTTAAAGACTTCAAGGCTGTAGGACCACCAGAATTTAGAGGGACCCTATAGTAGCCCAAACTTGGGTGAGGGAGATAGAGAAGGCTTTTGTTATTTCTAGGATAGCAGAGGACCAAAAGACGGCTTTTGCTGCCTATATAATGAAAGGGGAGGCAAATTTCTGGTGGGAGGCAAATCAAACTAGAGATGGAGAAGGAGAGGTGACATAGACTAGGTTCAAGGAACTTTTCTTCGAGAATTACTTCTCGTCCAGTATGCAGGCTAGGATGGAGGTTAGGTTTTTAGAGTTGAAGTAGGAAAATATGACCATTTCAGAATACGCAATAAAATTTAATTAGTTAGCTAGATTCGCTCCACATCAAGTGGATACGGAAGCAAGAAAGGCAAGAAGATTTGAGCAGGGCCTAAAATCTTGGCTCTACAATAAGGTGGCGGTGTTGCAGATTAATTCTTTTGGATCGCTGTTGGAAAAGGCTATTATAGCCAAATGAGGAAGTGAGGCTATGAGCCTCTATAATAAGGAAAGGAAGAATAAGGTTAAGATTGAAAAAGCTGTCAAGGTTGAAGGAAGCGGTGGAAGTGGGAAAAGGAAGTGGAATAATTTTGGAAATACCAAAAATAGGCAAGGAGGTATGAAGAAACAGGGTTAGCAGTGTGAAAATTGTGGGAAAAATTACTCGTGTGAGTGTCTGAAAGGGAAGTTTGTGTGTTTAAAATGCAAGCAGGAGGGAAACATCTCTCTTACCTTCCCTAATCCAAGAAAGAATAGCGGGTGTTTTATTTGTGGATCAACATATTACATGATGAGGGATTGTCCGAAAAGGAGAGCAGACGGGGGAAATGTGAATGCAGGGAAAAGTAGCGGAACGCTAGGAATAACTGGTCCAACTCCACCAAATAAACCAACCGCAAGGACCTTCAATATGACGGTCCAAGATACAGTAGCAGCCAGAGATGGATTTCTAGGTATGATTCCGATCAACGATATCAATATATATGCTTGATTCAGATATAACCTATTTTCTTTACCATGAGTTTGTTAAGATAAGTACGTTTACCCTTATAAACGTTAGGAACCCTTGAATATAGACATACAAAAGATAATTTTAGGAAAAGATATATCGTACAATAATAACTCGTTAAGAAACTGATTTTGAAGGAGGAATTTGAGTTCTATTGGTAACTACCATAATTGGTGCAAGCAAACCACAAGCAATGGATCTATACGCGCAGCAGTTTCGGACTTGTAAT
Source organism: Panax quinquefolius (assembly GCA_020205615.1). Taxonomy (NCBI): domain Eukaryota; kingdom Viridiplantae; phylum Streptophyta; class Magnoliopsida; order Apiales; family Araliaceae; genus Panax; species Panax quinquefolius. Next base: position 113,755,646 of record CM035157.1, on the reverse strand, counting down.
ACGGAATCTTATAAAGAGGGGAGAATGTAGTAATGCAATAAAATTTTTAATAAATAAAACTCTAAGGATAAACATAAAAATTAAACGTAAGGTAATGGTGATTCCGGGGACGGAATCATTATAAGGAGGGGAAAATATAAGAATCGAGAATTTTAAACGACTATATTTTTATGAATGAATTTTTTTATTATTAATTATTATAATTATTGGTATCCGTAATATTATGAACATCTGCGATATGAATTAAGCAGATTAGCCAATTTAATTATTATAAGTTGACTAAGAAGGAAAGTTAAGATAAATAGTGTTCAAAACCCTAATTTGAATTTAATATAGGGATTTGAATATTAATACAATTATAATTGTATTTCAGAATGAGAAGTATATGCAGTATATAATTAATGATTAACTATAGATCAGATAAGGAATAACATTAGTAAACTCTAATGTTAGATTAGAAACCCTAATGTTCAGTTAAGAAACCCTAATGTTTAGTTAGAAACCCTAATTCTAGATTTGGATACCCTAAACTCTAATTAGTAACCCTAAACCCTACGTTGCAAACCCTAATAGTGATTAGCAAACCTTAATGCTATTTAGGCTTAGCAAACCTTAAGGGTTAAAATTTAAGAGAAGCATGTGAAATGACCAAATTACCCTTAAAATTATTTGGGAAATGACAAAAATACCCTTTCGAATATAAAAAGACCAAAATACCCTTTATCTTAGATTTTAACAAAAGATAAAACCAAATCTAGTGAGTCACCACATCCAAGATCTCACATGTGCTTGATATCTTTCCAATCAGCCATTACATGACACCTAGCAACAACTACATTTAACTCGGCTAGACATAGTTTGAAATGTATCGTTGAACATGATTGGTTATGATAGAGTCGTCCAACTAAATTTCTTTGGTTCGGACTCCAGAATGAGTATGAACATCCCAAAATTGGGGAATTTTTATGCGCCAAAGGCGGTTATGATGAACGCATATGTCTTTCTAGTATGTAGTGTTGATCAATACAGGGCATACGGGCTGATCACCCAACGTGTCCGTAAGTCACGACGATTTGTAGATGAATTTCTATACAAACCTTTTCAAACTTGAAAATGAAAGTTCATGGTCTATTGACCGCTCATCATGTATAGTCAGTACGTAGTTTCAAAAATATAGACGGTTTGATATGTTATTTAGAATTATTTCAATTTACTTCACAACTATTGATTCGTTGTAGAAGTATACTTCAAAGAAAACATTTATTTATTCCAGATAATGTTTATTATCTGATATTACTTGCCGAGCAATTAAATGTTCATTCTTGCTTTAAACTTAAATGTTTTTAGCTAAGCAGGATCGAATAGAAGGTTCTGACAATGACAAGGGAAAGGGGAAGCTGAAGGGATAAGTTATAAGGTGTTATTTGTAATAACGGGAGCTATGTATTATGATAATTTATTATCTATCAGGTAATGAATTACTTAAAGGTTATCGTAATTGGGAAATAGACAACTTTGATGTAATATTATTAATTATTTAAAATGTCAAGTAGTTTAACGAATGGTATCGTCGAGCACCAAATACGGGTTTTAAGTACCCAGATTTGGGGGCGTCACATAATTAGTTAAACAATTTTAAATCATGAAATTAGTGCACGTAGACAACTCCATAGATAACTCAGCCAAATAAGTATGTTTCTCAAATTCAAGTACTTATGTATCACAAATTCAATTCAAACCAATTAATATGGATCATGAATTAGTTTTCATCATTCATTAACCAACTAAGCATTAAACATATTCTGAAATTCAACCTTAATTTTCAATCTCTGAATTTTAACCTTTTAAAATTTAGCCAAATATAATCATGGAACCAAAGCCAAAAGATTTCAAAGCTATAAATTTTTTAGAATGCTCACTAAAAATTGATTAGTATCCCTAAATAAAAACCTAAATATCCCCCACACTCAAACCTTACATTGTCCCCAATGTAAGAAAATCATCTGAAAAAAGAAAGTAACTACTAGCTAACATGAAACTAACAAACTAAAAACTAAAGGGATAAAAAAAAAAAATCAAATCTGAATCTTGTGTTGCCTCCCAAGAAGCTGCCCTTGTTTATTGTTAATGGCTCGACATCAATCTTCTCATTCTATGTAATTGGACTTGTGTACTTCAAGTGGACTGGTAATAGTTTCAATTCCAAATTAGGAGCATCTTGTGGATCATGATTCTGCTCCATTCTAGTCCCCAAATCCTCCTTGTATATTTGTATTCGATCAAAAGATTCCTACACTGAATAGTTCACAACATCAATAGAAAAAACATAATTAACATTACCAAGATATGTCTTAGCCTCATATACATTGAACTGGACCTTTGCATCATCAATTTCCATGGTAAAGGTCCCATGATGTTTATCATTTAGTGTATTTTCTACTTGAACATATGAAGATGTATCATCATCCATATCCTCCTTTTAAAAATCTACAGAAATTATCAGTTCATTTTCCTCTACCTCTTATTCCTCCTCATCAAATTCAATGGTGGCTTTAGACACTTCATTTCCACATATAGCACTACTACCTGTTCATGAAGTAAACATTAACTCCTCTTGCTTCCATACCTCTGTACCACTTCCCAAAGTAATTTCACTTACATTCTCTACAGTTTAAGAAGGTAACCTCCTGGAGCCTTGAGATTCCAATCTACCAACTGTTTTTGCAAGCTGACCTATTTGATTTCTCAATTCTTAAACCGAGGTTTCTATTGTAAGACCCCAGCTTTTATAAATAAAGATGAATTTTTCTATAAATATTATTTTTGAATATTATGGAATAAATTTGATATAATGTTATAGTTGTGGGTAATATTTATAAATTTTGCAAAGTATGCAAGTTGTTATAAAATATTCGTTTGGTGGGGAATATTCTTTTTTAGTTAGGAATATTATAATGGCTCAATCATTGGTGGACCCCACAACATTATTGTCGGATTGAGAAAACGACAAAAATATTTTTATAAAAATAACGGCGGAGGTGTTACTGTTAAAAAGCTGTTGAACTACCCGGTGGTAAAGAAATGCGATGTCTGGCGTGGGTTTGCATAGTAGCACACGGTATTGATTATTGATGCTTACGTGAGAAGTCACTCGGCTATGCTCAATTATTACTACGATAATTCTTTGCATCATATCTCTTATATTATTGATTCAATTATTGTCACGATTATCATCATATAATATGTTATAGTATTAAATCAATAATTGAGACGACAAGTTATAAATGATTAATAATTATTGAAAGATTAAATATGTGTTATGATTTGTGGTAAGTTTGATTATTTTATGGGGGCTCATATGTCATCATCTAAGAGTCTCTTCATCAATAGTATTTACCTTCCAATAATAATTACCCCGGTGAATAGTATTTACCTTCGTCGATAGTATTTACCTTCGTTAATAGTAATTACCTTTACCAGACGTCGAACCACTTGTCGTTTCACATTACAAAGGCCGAACCACTTGTCGTTTCACATTACAAAGCGTCGAAACCGATTCGTCGAGCCACTTGCCTTTTCACACTACGGTGCTAAGCTAGAAATCTTCTATAAATAGAGGCCTAGGGCTTCATTATTTTCACGAAATTCATTCAAGCTATAGAGAGAAAAGTATAGAGAGAATAAGAGAGAAAGAAGAAGAGTATTTTGTTACTACACCTGCCGCAGATATTCAATCTCCTACCAAATGTAAGGGGTGTTATTCTTTCTTATTCATGAAGAGAATCATGTTGTTATTCCATTGCTTATTATTACATTGGAATAACTTTTGTATAAGTGGTTTACCCTATACTTGGTGACATTCTTCTATTATTACATTGGAACATCCTCATGCATGTGTTTTTTACACCGGACTGGTTCCGCCTTTATTATTCTGTTGGAACATCACATGCATGTGTTTTACATCGGACTGGTTCCGCCTTTATTATTCTGCTGGAATATCCTATCTCGTGTGTTTTACACCGGATCTGGTTCCATCTTTATTATTACATTGGAACATCCCGCTTGTGAATTTCACCCCGGTTCGTTCCGCGTTATTTATTATTACATTGGAATAACTTTTATGCATGCGGTCTATCGCATGCATGGTGATTTCTTTTGTTATTCCATTCTTTATTATACCCAAATTAGTTAAAACTTTGACTTCTATACTCCATGAAATTAGTAGAATATCCTTGATATTTGCGTTTCATCCATATCTTTTCATGGAAATATTCTTCCGATCATTCTTGAATTTTACTCTACTACAAAACAATGTCATGTTGACAATTTGGGCGTTAATAATTCTGGATAAAATAATTCTTGAACTTGTTTTATTGAATTCTTATATCATTGTCATCATCCTCATGTTTATATTTTTTTGAAAGTCATCATGGCTTCAGTAGTGCATAGATGGACTTGGTATGATTATGACCAGAGACTATTCGGTGTAATCATGGCCGTAATGTTACAAATGATGTGATAAAAATCCTCGATTAGTAGTAGTGCATTGATGGGCCGATTGTTGGCATGATCATGACCATTAATGAATACACAAATATTCTTGGCCCGTAGTGTCGTGAATAATTGTGGTCGTGATACTAAAGAATATCCTTGGCCGTAGTGTGTGGGGTGATTCGATGATGTGAAATATTTATTAAAGTGAGAGTCTCAAATTTATAACGATGATGAAAAACCTTTAAAAACCTAAAAGATAGTAGACTTTATTTTCTACTTGACTCTTTTAATGGATTGCATATTCCACCGCAGCTAAACCGGTTGTCTATTGTATTTTATCGGTTTAACATTATTGAAGACTATTGATAATTTATTACGCATTATCTTAGTCATAATATTTTTTTTTGGGCTAGTTGAGCTCACCCTTTCTTTCACTATTCTCTTGAAAATGATAATATAAATTTGGGACGAGTCGGAAAACGCAGTGATGGTCCCGAAGATAGCATTAGTAGTCCTCACTATTACGTAAAATAGTGTGATAATAAGCTCAGAATGAGGACTTTTTGTTTGAGTTTGTATAATATCTAGTAGACGATATTTGTATTTAAACTCACGCTTTATGTCGTATTGTACACCTAGATTATGTTAATAAGTTGTATTTAAATTACGTACCATGTAAGTGGCGACTCAAGATGGGTGATGTATACCTATTTTTGGGGCGTCGCGGTTGAGTATCGAGCTTAGGGATGTGATCCTGGCTAAGATGTGAGAATAGTACTAGGAGGGAGGCGGGAATACCTTCGCTAGTATGACCTACCTAAGTTTATGTCTTTATTTTATTGGTTGGTCGGAAGATAAGGATAATTTGTTACATGTCAATTAACCTTTTGTTTTGTGGCGATGTCTGAAAATGACATCCGAGAATGTTGAGAATAGCAATGGAGCGCAGCGATCGTTGATTCACCACATATCAATAATCAAGATAATGTGCATCGTGAAGGCGACAATCCTCATGCAACAACAACAACGACCAAATGACAAATGATCAAATGTTCGGAGGCTTTATGCAATTTATGCAACAATGAAAGTAGAGCGACTCTGTCCCAAAACGTGGGTGGAAACACGGAAAACTCTCGAGCGGTCACCGCTAAACAATTTAAGGAGCTGGGACCACCGGAGTTTAAGGGAGAGCCAAAACCACTTACAGCGGGAAGCATGGATAAAGCAGATTACCAAGATATTTGATGTCTTGGGATGCTCAGGAGCAAAAGGTTCCTTTCACGCCTTTATGTTGCGCGTGAGAGGCGGATTCTTGGTGGGAATCGGTAAAACGTACTCAACCAAATTTGTCTTGAAGATATCTTGGGAGAAGTTCCAGAGAGTCGTTCAACGACAAATACTTTCCCGAAAGTATTAAGCCACATGAAGGAGGTGGAGTTTATCAAGTTGGAACAAAACAATACCAAGCCGTAATCATGCAATCTGAGGCAAAATTTGCGGAGTTATCACGGTTCGCCAAGGCCCCACTGGTGGATAATGAAGAGAGAATGGTAGCGAATGTTTTAAGAGGTTTGAAGCGGGAGATACGTCAACATCTTATTTCTCATAAACTTTGTTTGTATTCGGATGTTGTAAATAGGGCTCGATTAGTGGAGCGCGATAATGAGTCAACCTTGACTAAAAGAGAGGTAAGCAAAAAAATTATAATACCGGCGAGAATAGTCATCGAGGCGGTGACAACAAGCGTGGAGGAATCAACAGGCGATATATGGTAACCACTTGGTGGTAATCGGGGCCAAAACAATAAGAATGGACATTTCAAGAAAAGGAGATTTAACAATGATGGAAAGACGCGTCGGCTCAAAGACCCATTGTTAAGGAAGGAGAAAACCACCTATCATATGCTTCAAATGCGGAGGAGAGGACACATCGATCAAATCTGCGTCATGCCGTCAAAGCATGTTATAATTGTGGAAGAGAAGGTCACTTAGCTCGATTTTGTGCGTTCAAAGACAAATTCAGCTAGGATGGAGGCACCAAAGGCCATCCCGAAAATTCAAAACCCAGAAAGTCTGAGGAGAGCATTTGTTGTGACCTCCCAAAGAGCAAGGAATCCAATGAGGTCATCACGGGTAAGCTTATCATAAACTCTAATGAAGTCTATACTTTATTTGATCTGGGTTCTACCCATTCTTTTATTTCTCCTACTTGCGCTCATCGATTAAATTTGACTCTGGAGAAATTAGACTTTGACTTATCTGTGGAAACTCCGTTGGGAGAAACCTTCATTACATCCACTTGTTTATAAGTCTTGTTTGGTTCAAATCGGTACCCTCACATTACCCGTCGATCTTATTTCATTAAAAATACTTGCATTTGACGTGATTCTGTGGATTGATTGGTTAACTACTTATCATGCAAAAATTGATTGTTTTCGTAAGGTTGTTAGCTTTCATATTCCTAATCAACCTATTATGCTTAATTCAAACGACCAAACCATTAAAATCAATCACGGTCATCTCAAGCCATAAAGCTATTCGTTTATTGAAAAAGCGGATGTCAAGCTTTCTTAGCTCATGTCACGATTTAAATAAAAATACGCCGGTTTTAAACGATATTCCTATTGTTAATAAATTTCTGACGTATTCCCAGAAGAACTTCGGCCTACCCCGTGAGGCGTGAAATTGAATTTTGTATCGACCTTGAACCCGGTACAAAACCTATTTCCAAAGCCCCATATCGAATGGCTCTATTGAACTTGAGGAGTTAAAGACCCAACTGCGAGAATTGTTAGACATTGGCTTTATTAAGCCCCTGTACTTCTCCTTGGGGTGCTCTGCTCTATTCGTGAAGAAGAAAGATGGGAGTATCGACTTTGTATTGATTATCGGGAGTTGAATCACGTCACCATCAAAAATAGGTATCCATTGCCACGTATTGATGACTGTTTGACCCGGTTGCAAGGAGCCAAATTCTTTTCAAAGATTGATCTTCGTTCCGGATATCACCAATTGAAGATTAGAACCATGACATTCCAAAGACGGCTTTCGAACTTCGATGCGGGCATTATGAATTCCTAGTCATGTCCTTTGGATTGACTAATGCTCTCTTTGCCTTCATGGATATGATGAACCGAGTATTCAAGGAATATTTAGATCACTTTGTGGTCGTCTTTATTGATGACATCCTTATTTATTCCAAAAGCCGTGAAGATCATGAGCAACACTTGAGGTCGACACTCCAAAAGCTTCGTGAATATAAGCTTTATGCCAAGTTGAAGAAATGCGAGTTCGGCTTGAAGAAGTAGCATTCCTTGGGCACGTGGTATCAAGTCATGGAATATCTGTTGACCCAAAGAAAGATTGAAGCTATTCAAAGTGGGAACAACCTAAATCGATGATCAAGTACGTAGCTTTCTCGGTTTAATTGGTTATTATCGGAGATTCGTGGAAGGATTTTCTCGAATCGCTATTCCATCGACTTCGGTGACTCGGAAAGATACAAAGTTCGGTTGGAGCGAAGAATGTGAGAAGAGTTTTCAAGAACTCAAGAGGAGACTTATTTCAAGACTGTTACGACAATACCATCCTGCTCGGAGGATTTGTCATCTACAAAGTGATGCTTCGGCAAAGGGTTGGGATGTGTTCTTATGCAACATGGAAAAGTTATAGCCTATGCCTCGCGACAACTCAAAGAATATGAGAGGAATTATCCTACTCATGATCTAGAGTTAGCATTGTTGTCTTCTTGCACTTAAAATGTGGAGGCATTACTTGTATGGGGAGAAAGTGGAGATCTTTACGGATCATAAAAGCCTCAAATATTTCTTCACTCAAAAGGAACTCAACATGCGACAACGACGTTGGCTTGAATCTGTTGAAAGATTATGATCATACCATCCAATACCATCCCGAAAAGCAAGCGTGGTAGGTGACGCATTGAGTAGGAAATCATATGCAAGTACAAGTGCGATATTGTCAACGAAAGGCCCATTTTGTGTGACTTGCAAAGGATGGAGATAGAATTAAAGACTCGAGGACGCGCGTGATGATAACAATGAGTATACGAGTAGAACCGACTTTAATTGATAAAGTTAAAGTCGCTCAAGCTACGGACACTGAGTCGATGCGTATGAGGAAGAAAGTGCAAGAAGGTGCTATCTTAGGGAGCAAGAATCGATGAAGAAGGAATACTTGAGTCAACTCCAGGACTTTGTGTTCTAACGACCACGATTTAAAGTATAATATCATGATGGAGGCGCATGCACACACCATTTGCAATCCATCTGGGGAGTACCAAAATGTATCATGATATTCGCTATACATTTTGGTGGAGCAATATGAAGAGAGAGATAGCGCCGCTTTATCTCAAGGTGTCTAACTTGTCAACGAGTTAAAGCGGAAAGCATCAAGTACCAAAAGGTCCATTGCAACCACTTGAAATTCCGAATGGAAGTGGGAGCACATTACCATGGATTTCACACTGGTCTTCCTAAGGTTTCTCAAGGCATTGATGCGATTTGGGTCATTGTTGATAGATTGACCAAGTCTCGCTCATTTCTTACCGATATCGAGAAACTTATACACTTGAACGTCTTGCTCAGATGTACATAAACGAGATTGTAAAGATCGCATGGTATCTGGTATCCATAGTTTCCGATCGAGACCCAAGATTCACTTCACGATTTTGGGTTAGTTTGCAAAAAGCTATGGGCACAGACTTACGATTTAGCTTCGGCATATCATCCTCGACGGACGGACGAATGGAGAGGACTATTCAAACTCTTGAAGATCTATTAAGACTCGTGTCCTTGATTTCAAGGGAGTTGGGACAAGTTCTTACCATTGGTGGAGTTTTCCTACAACAACGCTTATCAAGCAAGTATTGGCATGGCTCCATTCAAGCATTGTATGGAAGAAAGTGTCGTTCTCGGTATCTTTGGGATGAGGTGGGTGAAGCAACGTTGTTGGGACCGGAGTTGGTACGTATGACTACGGAAAAAGATTCAAATGATCCGACAACGTATAAAAAACCTCACAAAATCGACAAAAGAGTTATCTTTGATCTTCATCGAAAGGACGTGGAATTCGATATAGGAGATCATGTGTTGTTAAGAGTTGCTCCATGGAAAGGAGTTACAAGATTTGGAAGGAGAGGAAAACTTAATCCTCGATTCATCCGGTCCATTTTAATCCTCGATCGAGTAGGAACGTGGCCTATAGACTCGCTTTTTTCTGCTGAAATATGTCTCGTGTTCATAACGTTTTTCACATATCTATGTTACGTAAATATGTGAAAGACCGAACCATATTATTGAGTTAGAACCGGACGAAATAGCGGAAGATTTGACGTATGAAGAGGTTCTGTTCAAATTTTGGATAAGAAAGAACATATTCTACGCTCAAGGTTATACCTCAAGTCAAAGTTTTATGGAGGAACCACGATGTTGAGGAAATGACTTGGGAGTTAGAATCAAATGAAATCAAGGTATCCTTACCTCTTGACATACCAGTATCGTACCCTAATTTCGAGGGCTTAAATTTCATAAGAAGGGAGGTTGTAAGACCCCAAACTTTTATAAATAAAGATGAATTTTTCTATAAATATTATTTTTGAATATTATGGAATAAATTTGATATAATGTTATAGTTGTGGGTAATATTTATAAATTTTGCAAAGTATGCAAGTTGTTATAAAATATTCGTTTGGTCTGGGAATATTCTTTTGTTAGGAATATTCGCACAATGACTCAATCATTGGTGGACCCCACAACATTATTGTTTGATTGAGAAAACGACAAAAATATTTTTATAAAATAACGGCGGAGGTGTTACCGTTAAAACTGTTGAACTACCCGTGGTAAAGTAATGAATGTCTGGCGTGGTTGCATAGTAGCACACCTTGTGATTGATTATTGATGCTTACGTGAGAAGTCACTCAATTATGCTCAATTATTACTACAGATAATTGTTTGCATCATATCTCTTATATTATTGATTCAATTATTGTCACAAAGATCATCATCATATAATATGTTATAGTATTAAATCAATAATTGAGACGACAAGTTATAAATGATTAATAATTATTGAAAGATTAAATATGTGTTATGATTTGTGGTAAGTTTGATTATTTTATGGGGGCTCATATGTCATCATCTAAGAGTCTCTTCATCAATAGTATTTACCTTCGTCGATAGTAATTACCCTTGTGAATAGTATTTACCTTCGTCGATAGTATTTACCTTCGTTAATAGTAATTACCTTTACCGGACGTCGAACCACTTGTCGTTTCACATTACTGAGCGCCGAACCACTTGTCGTTTCACATTACAAAGGGTCAAACCGAACAATCGAGCCCACTTGCCTTTTCACACTAAGGTGCTAAGCTAGAAATCTTCTATAAATAGAGGCCTAGGGCTTCATTATTTTCACAAATTCATTCAAGCTATAGAGAGAAAAGTATAGAGAGAATAAGAGAGAAGAAGAAGAGTATTTTGTTACTACTACGCTGCAGATATTCAATCTCCTACCAAATGTAAGGGGTGTTATTCTTTCTTATTCATGAAGAGAACTGTTGTTATTCCATTGCTTATTATTACTGCTGGAATAACTTTGTATAAGTGGTTTACCCTATACTTGGTGACATTCTTCTATTATTACATTGGAACATCCTGCTCGTGTGTGTTTTACACCCACTGGTTCCGCCTCTTTATTATTCATTGGAACATCCTGCATGCATGTGTTTTACACATCGGACTGGTTCCGTCTTTATTATTCTCGTTGGAATATCCTATCTCGTGTGTTTTACACCGGGATCCGGTTTCCATCTTTATTATTACATTGGAACATCCCGCTTGGTGTGAATTTCACCCGACACAGGTTCCGTTATTTATTATTCATTGGAATAACTTTTCTGCATGCGGTCTATCGCATCGCATGCATGGTGATTTCTTTTGTTATTCCATTCTTTATTATACCCAGTTGGTTAAAACTTTGACTTCTATACTCCATGAAATTAGTAGAATATCCTTGATATTTGCGTTTCATCCATAGATCTTTTCATGGAAATATTCTTCCGATCATTCTTGAATTTTACTCTACAAAAGCGATATCATGTTGACAATTTGGACGTTAATAATTCTGGATAAAATAATTCTTGAACTTGTTTTATTGAATTCTTATATCATTGTCATCATCCTCATGTTTATATTTTTTTGAAAGTCATCTGTGGCACAGTGGTGCATAGATGGACTTGGTATGATTATGACCGAGAGACTATTCGTTGTAATCATGGCCGTAATGTTACAAATGATGTGATAAAAAATCCTCGATTAGGCCGTAGTGCATTGATGGACGATTGTTGGCATGATCATGACCATTAATGAATACACAAATATTCTTGGCCCGTAGTGCGTGAATAATTGTGGTCGTGATACTAAAGAATATCCTTGGGCCAGTAGTGCGTGGGTGATTCGATGATGTGAAATATTTATTAAAGTTTCGAGTCTCACCTATAACAATGATGAAAAACCTTTTAAAACCTAAAAGATAGTAGACTTTATTTTCTACTTGACTCTTTTAATGGATTGCATATTCATTGCGCAGCTTAAACCGGTTGTCTATTGTATTTTATCGGTTTAACATTATTGAAGACTATTGATAATTTATTACGCATTATCTTAGTCATAATATTTCTTCTTGGGCTAGTTGAGCTCACCCTTTCTTTCACTATTCTCTTGAGAAATGATAATATAGGCGGGACGAGTCGGGAAAAACGAGTGATGGTCCTGAAGATAGCATTAGTAGTCCTCACTATTCTGTAAAATAGTGTGATAATAATCTGTAATGAGGACTTTTTGTTTGAGTTTGTATAATATCTAGTAGACGATATTTGTATTTAAACTCACAGTTTATGTCGTATTGTACACGACAGTTATGTTAATAAGTTGTATTTAAATTCTGTACCATGTAAGTGGCGACTCAAGATGGGTGATGTATACCTATTTTTGGGGGCGTCACATCTATCTCTTGCTGAAACTTCTGTGTTTAATTCATGATTTTTTGTGTATGACTCATGAATTCTTTAAACATATCCTCCATAGATGTTCCATAATTGGCAAGTACTTCTTTGTTATATGTTTGGTACTGAGGTTGAGCCTGCTAAAAACTGTGTTGCCTATTTGAAAAGACAGGTTTCATTAGTAGCCTAGTACTTTCATAGCTCAAGTCGGGATGATCTCTCCATCCTGGATTATAAGTGTATGTCCCATGATCATACTCATGTTGATATTTTCCTAAGAATGTCCCTACAGTATTTACTTATTGCACAATTTCATCCTCTTGTAATATTGGACAAGCATCTGTAGTATGCCCTGACATTGAATAAATTCCACATAATTTTGTGACTTACATGTTCCATATAACCATTTATCTAACTAAAGCTATTAAATCAAAATTTTGAAATTCAAGATTATAAGTGTTTACCCCATTTACCCTTGTAAGTGCATGATTCATCCTAGTTCCATACTGTTGTGAGTTGGCTGCCATGGTTGCAATTAAGTTTCATGTAGCTTTTGGAGTTTTATCTACCGGTGCTCCTCCAGTTTTTGCATCAATCATGCTCTTATCCATTAGCAACAGCCCCTCATAGAGGTATTAAATCAAGCATTGATCATCAATTTGGTGGGATGGACAGCTGGAACACAACTTCTTAAATCTTTCCCAGTAGTCATAAAGAATCTCTCCATTGAACTGCCTGATTCTACATATCTCTTTCCTTATCTTAACCCTCGATTTTATTGCCAATTTCGAAAAAGCTACTGCCCAGATTTTTAAAAGGGCATTTTCGGCCATTAATTTGTGAGAATAATTCCGGCCTTTTGGGACATGGAAATATATGGTATAAAGTACCTCCTGTCCAAAAATGAGCTCATTCCGACTTAAAATGAACAAGTTATAACCCTTTCAATATGTAGGTTTTTTCGATAAAAAACGCTATAATCGGAGTTCTATAACTCCGATGACCATGAAATTTAAACTGGAAGCTCATGTTAACATGTGTAAGATCCTGCCAAGATTTGAGAATTTCTGGAGTTAACCTTGAGGTAGCTAATTTCTTAAGGAATTAGTTAGAAATTGATTTTTGAAAAATAGTAAATGAATTTTAAAAATTTCGAGAAAAATATATGTTCAATATGGGACTATATTCTGCTAAATCCCAGAAAAGAAATATTTTTGGGACTGATTTGGTATTTTTCATGAAAATAATCTAGTTGTGAGTAAATGAGTTAAATATGTTATGTGAAGTAACAAAATTGGAAAATAGGATTTTATGGCTTGGGAATCCTATATAGGGTATATGCAGATTTTTTTATAAAGAATTTGATCACTGGTGATGAGATCTTATGAGTATGGCATTGTGAATGATAATGCATTATGTGGTAAAGTGTAAATAATTGAAATAAATTGTTTATAAGTTTGAGAAGTGATTAAAATATTGTTATAATATTAATAATATTAGATTATAAGTTTATTAAGTGGTTGATAATATTTGGATAAATTTAAAGTCTTCAATATTTATACTTGTTTTCATTTGATTAATGTTTATATCATTGTCATCATCCTCATGCTTATATGGTGATGAAAGTTATCTTTGGCTTACGTGCAAAGATGAATTGTTGATTATTGGTTTTATTATTGTATATTTTTGGCTTACGTGTAAAGATGGATTGTTGATTATTGGTTTTATTGTTGTATATCTTTGGCTTACGTGCAGAAATGAATTTGGTATGATTATGACCAGGGATTATTCGGTATAGTCATGACTATTGATGATTTAATGAATATCCTTGGCCCGTAGCGCAGGGATGATTCGATGATGTGGTTTATTTATTAAGCTGAGTCTAAGCGATAAAAATTGATGAAAACATTTTAAATCATAGAAGATAGTAAATATCATGCTCTATTTGACTCTTCTAATGGATTGCTTATTCCGTTGTAGTTAAACTTGATGTCTATTGTATTTTATCAGTTTAACATTGTTGAAGACTAATGATAATTTATTCTGTATTATCTTAGTCATAATATTTCTTACTAGGCTAGTTGAGCTCACCCTTTCTTTCACTGTTCTCTTCAGGAAATGAGAATATAGCTGGGACGAGTCGGGGAACGGAGTGATGGTCCTGATGATAGCATTAGTAGTCCTCACTATTCTGTTAAATAGTGTGACAATAAATGTAATGAGGACTCCATTGAGTGTGGATATTGTCTAGATGACAATATTCTTATTAAAACTCTCAGTTTATGTTTTGTCGTATATTACACGACAGTTATATTATTAAGTTGTATTTGTATTTTTGTACCATGTATTTGGCGACTCAAGATGGGTGGTGTCTACCTATTTTGGGGGCGTCACAGTTGGTATCAAAGCTTAGGGATATGATCCCTGGCTGAGGTGTGAGACAAGAACTAGGAGGGGAGAGACGGGGAATTCCTTCGCTAGTATGACCTACCTAAGTTTATTTGGTATTTAATTGGTCGGTCAGAGTATAGGGATAATATGTGATATGTCAATTAACCCTTGTTTTGTGACAGTGTTTGAAAATGGCATCTAAAAATATTGAGATAAGCAATGGAGCAAAATAATATGATCGTATCGCAGTACGAGGCTAAGTTTACAGAGTTATTCCGGTTTGCATCCCATTTGGTCGATAATGAGGAGCGAATGACGCGAATGTTTCTAAGAGGTTTGAAACCCGATATACGTCAATACCTCATTTCTCATAAACTTTGTTTATATTCAGATGTTGTGAATAGGGCTTAGTTATTGGAGCGCGATAATGAGTTAGCACAACCAAAAGGTAACGACCAACAACACGATAATAATCGTACCGGTGGCAACGGCCATCGGAACAATGATGACCATCGTGGGTGAAATTATCATGCCAAGAATGGTAACCACTTCGGTGGTAATCATGGCCAAGATAATAGAAGTGGAAATTTCAAGAAAAGAAGGTCATTTAGCTCGATTTTGTCGTATAGTGAAGTCAAGTCAAGCTGGGACGATGGCACCAAAGGCGGATACGGACAAAACAAAGTCGGTGGTTTCAGGAAGAGCGTTTTTCATGACTTCTCAAAAAGCGAGTAACCCGAACGAAGTTAGCATGGGTTAGTTAATTATAAATTTTTACGAAGTCTATACCTTATTCGATACCAGTTCTACCTATTCTTTTATCACTCTTGTTTGCGTTCAACATTTAAATTTGACTCCGGAGAAGTTAGACTTTGACTTATTGGTTGAAACTTCGTTAGGAGAATCCTTCATTAGATGTGTTATCCAAGTCTTGGATGAAAGTCACAGTTTTGAATGATATTTCTATTGTTAATAAATTTCCTGACGTATTCTTGAAGACTTCTTAGCCTACCCAGAACGTGAAATCGAATTTTGTATTGACCCCAGAACAAAACCCATTTCTTCAACCCTTAAATATTTCTTCACCCAAAACGAATGTATAATGCGTCAAAGACGTTGGCTCGAGCTGTTGAAGATTACGATCGTACCATTCAATATTATCGTGGAAGAGCGAACGTGGTAGCTGACGCGTTGAGTAGAAGATCATATGCGTTTACGAGTGCGATATTGCAAACATAAAGACTCATTTCGTATAATTTACAAAATGATGAAGATAGAGTTAAAGACTCTAGGGACCCACGTGAAGATAACGAATATACAAGTAGAATTGACTTTAATCGATAAAGTTAAAGCCGTTCAAACTACACACCCGAATTTGATGAATGTGAAGAAGAAGGTTCAAGAAGGCGTTATCTTAACCCTCGATTTTATTGGCCCATTTGAAATCCTTGATCGAGTAGGAACTGTGACCTATAGACTCGTTTTACCGCCAAGTATGTCGCGTGTTCATAACTTTTTTAACGTATCAATGTGACGTAAATATGTGGACGACCCAGACCACATTATTAAATTAGAACTAGACGAGATAGCAGAAGATTTAACGTATGAGGAGATACGTGTTAAAATCTTGGATAAGAAGAATCGTGTTCAATACTCAAAGGTTATACCTCAAGAGTTAGAATCTAAAATGAAGTCGAGGTATCCTCATCATACCAGGTACGTACGTAAATTTTGAGGGCAAAATTTTATAAGGAGGGGAGATTGTGAGACCCCAGATTTTATGAATAAAGATTTAAATTTCTCGCAATATTTTTTTGAATATTATGGTGTGGATTTGATATAATGTCATAGTTGTGGGTAGTATTTATAAATTTTTCAAAGTATATAATATTCGATTGGTCGGGGAATATTCTTTTTGTCGGGAATATCCGTACGACGGCAAAATCATTGGTGAACCCACAACGGAAGCATTGTCGTAGTAAGAAAACGAAAAAAATATTTTATAAAAATAACGGCGAAAGTGTTACCGTTAAAACTGTTGAACTACCCGGTAGTAAAGAAATACGATGTCTGGCGTGGTTGCATAGTAGCTACGGTATTGATTATTGATGCTTACGTAAGAAGTCACTCTGTTATACTCAATTATTGCTACAGTAATTGCTGCATCATATCTCTCGTATTAATGATTCGATTATTGTCACAGTATCATTTGCATAATATGATATATTATTAAATCAATAATTGAGACGAAAAAGTTATTCATATTATTAAATTACAATATTTACAATGTCTAGAAGTTCTGTCAAGGAGAGGTTTGGTCATCTAATTGCGCGCTTGATAAGGAAAAATCATTGTGAAAGCCCCTCTTTCCTGGGAACGACCTGGTTGTTAAATATTGTGAGTTATAATATTAATGATGAATAAGTTCGTGTTGATTAAAGATGATTTTGATAGTTCCATTGTGTTGGGATTATTAGTGTTAGTGGAACTCGATATTTATTTAGGTATTAATTGATGTCTGGAATTTATACTGACCAGTCGCGTAATTAATCGGATAAATGAGCAATTAATTGATATTAATTCACATGATTATAACTATTTGTTCATATGTGTGTACTATTGATTCACATTCTTGTTACTATTAGGGGAGTTGGTGCAAGATTGATAATACTTGCATAACTAAGTTAAAAATGGAGGTATAGATGGAGGTACTATACTATAATTCGTATATTCATATGTTTAGAACTATTTGTTCACATGATTTATTATTGAATCACATTATTTACTATTAGGGGAGGTGGTGCAAGTTTGATAATACTTGTAGGACTAAATTAAAAATGAAAGAAAAGTTGGAGGTATTGTATTATAATTTTTCGATCCCCAAAACGTGCAATTATCGAAACTATATTTTTCTATAAATAGAAGCTTATTCTTCCTTCATTTCTCACCAATTCATTAAAGCTTTAGAGCCATTATTATATAGAGAAATTATAGAGAGAAAGAAGAAGAGAAGTTTGCTACCTCTCTACTCCAGTATCCAGTTTCTTTCTAAGGTAAGGGGTATTATTCTTTCGTATTCATGAAGAGAATTATTTTCTTTCGATTAAGTAAGAGTTGTTATTCCATTCTTCATTATTATGTTGGAATAACTTTGTATGTCTGATACCACATACATGGTGAAATTCTTCTATTATTCCATTATTTCTTATTACGTCGAATATCACGTACGTATGCGTTCTGCATTGAAATTGGATTCCATCATTTATTATTACTGTTGGAATAACTTTTATCTATCAAGATACCACATACACGTGGCGAAATTATTCATTATTCCATTCTTTATTATTACGCCGGAATATCACATGCGTGCGTTCTGTGGGACACGGATTCTATTATTTATTATTACCGTTAATATCACTCCGATGCGTTTACGCATGACTGATTCATTATTTATTATTACATTGGGAATAACACATGCATGCGATCTATCGCGCACGTGGTGAATCATTCATTATTCCATTCTTTATTATTACATTGGAATAACTCATTACATGTGGATTACCACGTGCGTGGTGAATGATCCTTTGTATTCATTTCTTATTAAATTGTGGAAATGATGCAGATATCGTGGATTACGAGAAAATCCATTTGCATGACTATTATGCTCGGTTGGTTAAAGTTTTGACTTCATACTTACTAAATTAGTAGAATCTTGGATATTTAAACGCTTCATCCGTCTTTTTCAATATTCTTCCGAGCATTCTTAATTTTACTTTACAAAGCGACGAAATTTTGTAAATTAACTTATTCTTTAAATTTAAACTTTTATTGAATTATTATGTCAAAACTAATTTAATAGATTACCACTTAAAGTATATCAATTATAATATTCAAAGAAGCGAGGATATTTCCCACGAGAAATAGAATAATATTTATCAATTACTAATTCTAATGCAATTAATTATTTTAAACTACTTAAATTTTGTTTTGATTTGAAATTTAAACTTAACTAATGATTAAGAATCAAAATTTCACAAGATTAACTCATTTAAATTACAACTTCCCTTGGTATTTCATTTAAATCATTTCCTTCCCATTTAAAGCAATTAATTAATATGAATCATTATCCAGAATGATTTATAAAATTCACACACTTTTTCCAAAACACGTGAACAAATCCTCCTAACTCCAGATCCTTAAGACACAAAATTACAAGGAACACCCTTCTCAATTAATTCACTATATTCCTATGTGAATCGAGTTAATTAGGGTTTACGCATAAATTCTTTCAAAGGATACAAAAGACACATAGGTATATTCCTATCCTACATGCTAAACCATATTAACCTATTCGGATTATATGAGCGGATGTTATTATATCCGGATCTTAATCTATACTCCATCTTCGAATTTTATATAAATTATCACAATAATTGTTGGCCAAACAATTAATCGATAAGCAAAAGATATAATAAACAATTCAATAAAACCAACTTCATTCAATGGGAAGGTTCAATTTAAACTACATACCAAGTTTAGTTTTGCAATCTTAATGAAAATTTAGTTCATAATAATAATAAAGAAAAACATCATCCAAATTAATAATCCAAACATCCCGGATAATTACAAAAGATAAAACTAGAAGAAGAAGAAGAAACTACGAATTTTCTCGATACTCTCTCTTTGATCTTGACCCTTGCAATTTTCCTTCGTGTTTTTTTCTTAGTAGTTCTCTCTGTGAAACCCTTGAAAAATTGGTGATCGTCGTCTTTTCTAAAGTCTCCTCCTATTTGTATTAGTCTCCCTCTCATTCATTCCTTTTGGCTTCACCACCCACTTGGAAGTAGAAAATCCTCCTTTTTGCACTTACATGGCGCTGGCGCTCAACCTGGCTCATTCAAGCGCTGGGCGCTTGACCCGAGACTTCACGTAATTACAAAAATGCCACTCGACTCTAATTTTAATGATTTTTGACCTTTTTCTTCTCCAAAATGACCTATTTGTCCCTCCGGCTCCAACTACACAAAATAAACACAAAAATAGATAAAAGATACTAAAAACAATTAAAGATAGCAATAATTAAGTTTAATAATATCAGTTCATAGGTATAAAACCTACTCATCAAATACCCCAAACTTAACCAATTGCTTGTCCTCGAGCAATAAAACACAATCTGATAACTAAATATGCAATACTGATTATCTACGTGCCTAAAATTTCAAAGATCGAAGCGAACAAAATCTATTCATCAAGCCTCGGAGAAATCAGATTAAACATCTTTGGTACATCATATCAGAGGAGTTAATAATTTCCTAGTCGATCATCAAATCTTACCCTATTATTATTCTTGATATAGTGTGTGTGTCTTTGAACAACAATGCTAACTAATATAATCTTAAATACAAAACATAATAGATCTCTTTAAAGGCGTCGTATAGTGTCGACTCACAAAATTCACGAACAAGCTAGATCCACTAAAGTCAAACATCCACCAAATTCAAGAGTCCATCAGGATACTTATGCTTTACTTATCATTCACGGGGCTTTTGCTCTTTTCCGTTTTTTTGTTTTTTTTTTTTTTTAAACCATGGTATGCGATGTCTCATTCCATTAGGCTATGATTGCTACCCTTATAGCGAGCTTTCAACCAGCGACTCCCGGACCATATATAAGACCTTAGGGCGCTAGGTGTTAAGACACCCCTTGAGCGTGCTTTTGCTCGAGTAACAAAGGCCACAAAACAAAACTAACAGTAATAATTTTTCTTTTGAAGCTTATATATCCCAAATTTTTCCCCCAAACTTAAGTTTTTGTCTAAATTCGGTCATCTCACTTTATTCATGTCTTTCATTCATTCAAACTAGTATTATCCTCAAAAAGTCCACTATGTGTCAATTTAGACTCGATCGATCAACATAGTTGTTTTTCTTGTGCTATCCTTATTATATCGGTTTCAAGCGGTAAAGATTCAAATCATGACAAGAAATCACATCACGGTCTTAACGATCGATCTTATACTATACTTGTCTACTCAATTCCAATCTCATCAACGGCGAAATAGACTTAAACTATCTAACAATTTGAAAACATGCAAATATTTGATTTTTTTTTTTTTTTTTTTTTAATTAATTTTTTTTTTTAATTTTTTTTTTTTTAAGAAAGTAGAATGAAAATTACATGAAAAACTACTGAAATGAATACTACATGAATGCAAAAACTACTAAATGAATACTACATGAATGCACCCCCACTTCACACCTATCTGATGTCCTCATTGTATATATAACAAAAACAAAACATAAGAAATTAGGCGAGGACTTCCACGAAAGATAGGCGCCTTATTCCTCGTCGGTATCCTCGTCTTCTTCTTCATCAACCTCATCTTGAGGGTGAGATCAATGGATGCTGTGAACAATGGGGAAATTGGTAGGGAGCGGCAATTTGGATTCATGCGATCGAACATCTCTAGGAATCTTTGCCTCTGATTCGATACATCTCTGTTTGTCATTGAGCTAGGTTATCTGATTTCTTTCAACCCGGTCAAAACCTGTTGAACTCTAGTAGCCACCATGTCGATCCTTCTAGTTTGATTTCTTAATTCTCGTGAATATCTTCAAAAAAAATTTGGTGGTGGCCCAGAACTTCCAATTTGCGGGAGGATTATCGTGTAATTGTTGATTAGGCTCATTTGCGGACTCTCGGGAGCACCATAATGAACCTAACCCTCTCGGGTGTGGTATACCACCACCCCATACCTTATACTTCTTAATAAGCGGTGTGGTCGATCGCGGCTAAGGGGAGGTTGTCTAGCTTCTTGGCATCCCATTTGACTCGACTTGTTGACATAGTCCGATGATCAAAGATGGGTGAGGTAATCCACGAGGTCCCTCCTCGAATTGCTTTGTCGATTGAATCATGTATAACATGACCCACATCTATCGTTTTTCCTTGTGCAATCTGAAAAAAAAGCAACGCTGCCCGTTGATTTATAACATCACTCATATACCTACAGCATTAACTTAGCACAAATAAAGGCATGCCATGCTTTCCCATAAGCTTCTTAGTGCGGATCACGAGGGAACAAAAGCGACTTCTTGTTGATCTCATTAATTTCCATGTTGTTCGGTACACACAAAAGCTTGAATGATCTCACTTTAGTAGTCTAGCTCGTGCTCTAAATATTGCACGTAACCATTATTGGGTATTATGTTCAATCAATCCGTAATAAGCATTTATTGTCCTAAAAGCCCGACCTCCACTTGATTTTCCATGAACCCAATTATGTTACCAACAACATCTTTTGCATTGGCATAGAATTCCTTAACAATTTTAATGACCAGATGAATCCGGTTGGGATCTGAAAAGTTACCCCATCTTCTACTTCCAATCATTTGTAGTAACTCCCCATCTTACGCCTCTGGCGATAATCCACCTTTCGAGAATAAGCGTTTTACTAGAAAGCACATTGTAATATCTTTCGGATGCACTAGCACTTACAAATCTCTTTTTGTCATACTTAGTTGAAGTGCTAGAAGTCTAAGCCTCTTTGCCTTTTAGTAGCCATGAGTCTTGTGTGTGAATTGCTTGCCCATAGGCGATGTTTAGAGGCTTAGTATGGGCGATCCTCTTTGTGACAATATATCGAACACTTGGTGTGCACAAATTTTGAACACTATTGGTAGACACTCCCCCAAACTTAATTTTCACCAAATTTGTTAATAACTAAAGCACACTAGTCGTCCAATGAACTCTGACAACAATGAAAAATACCCCGAAATCCACTTGAGCCCACACAATGAAATAACCAACTTCAACTTACTACCTTAGCTACTATCCAAACAAAACCAAATAATTTGCAATAAAATCTTGTGCACTTACTTGGTTATAGCGGATATGATGTTCGATCAAAGTTGTAGGAGCAATTTATTTTGAGGTTGAGCACTTACTTGAGATAGATGTGGCTTGAATGTGAGTTGGTGCCCGAATTAATGATGAAGGATGCCCATATGGAGATTAAGTGCCTTGGTTTGGGTAGGAGATTGAGTGTTTGATTAGGCTTATACAAGAAAACGTTGATTCTAGTGGCTAAATTAGAGGAGGTTGTGATTTGAGTGAGTTTGAATTGGAGTGGGAGAGCAAGAGAGTGTTTGATTTGGGTTTGGATTTGTTTTGCCGATTAGGGCTTATATTTTTTTTTTTTAGATGCGACATGGCGCTTTAAGCGCTTGAGTTTGCTGGTTTGGACCGCTTTAAGCGCTAGGTAGCGATATGTTTGAGTGCAGCATGGGCGCTTAGTAGCTTAGAATTACTGTGCTGGGCCTTTAGGCGCTTGGGGTCTTTGTGTAGCTCTTGACTTGGGCGCTAGGCGCTTGGTTTAACCTAGGTATGGTAGGCGCTGGGCGCTTGGTGCTTTCGTCTGTGCTCTGCTATGAGTGGGCGCTAGGCGCTTGGCTTGTGCTGGCTTGGCCGCTTTAAGTGACTTAGGCATGTCTTGGGCCTTTGGTTTCTTGTTTGCTTCTTTGTGCTCCCAACCTACATACCACACTTAAATTAAGACTTATTCTAAACCATAACCTAGATAAACTACATTCTAAAATAAAAGAAAACTAACTTGACATTAAAGATTAAATGAAATAAAATAAATAAATAAATAAATAACCTAAACCCTTTAGCAATTCAATAACACTAAAAATGAGAAAATGATTAGAAATATGAGAATTTGACAAATGGATATTCTTCTATTGAGCTCATAAGTGCTTGGCTTCGAGTATTTGCCTTTGCCCCTTACAACCATTGACTCACCAAGTGAAATTTGGCGACCGCTTCGCTCACTTGGGGGCGAGACCCCCGACCCAGGTAGTCGTAGTGGCCATTAATCGAACCCAGCGAATAAGAATTCATGTTTCCTACCACAGAAATCAATTAAATATCATGTTAGAGAACATAAGGGTGTAACAAAACCTAAATTATAAAAGTTTAACCACTAAATAAACTAACGATAAAAAGCAAATTAAACAAAATAAAAGTAAAAATAGAAAATAACAATAAAAATTCTGGGTTTGCCTCCCGATTAGCGCTTAGTTTATAGTCTTGACTTTGATTTGCTTCAACTTTCTCTATCCAATTCCCCTTGAAAATTGAGGAACCCTCCATCCATTAGTAATAACATAACTTCCAGAGTTTCCCATCGATGAGGTTATTGATTCAAATTCACCTAGCTTGTTCTTTATAGGTGGATACCCTTTTAAAACCTTGAAATAACTAGGCATTTTAAGTTGTATCTATGAGCAATTTTTACGTTGAAGCTTTTCGGAAAAAGCGGTTCTTCATCTCTCTTCCCATTCTCTTCACACCATGACACAAATTTTAAGCTAACTTCCTTGTCGTATATAGCCTTATCAAAAAATGACTACCAATTGGACACGTGATTGAAAATCTAACTTGGATCCTTAAACTTTGGTGGAGAAGATATATGGGGCACTATCAAAATTGGTTCATCTATGTCGAACTCAAGGCTAGATCTTTGGCGACCTTCTTTTCACTGTTCTCCACTTGTCTCCTCCCTTTCCATATCCTTTTCTTTTGGCACATCCGATTCCAGTTTAGCGTGGGCAATCCATTAATCTCGGGAACCATGTTGCTTGAACACTTCACCGTGAGGCGCGATTGATGATGGCGTTGAAAAGTTGTCCCACAGTTCTCAAGATTTTGAATCGACATCTCGACTATTAAATGCGCTCCTCAATCAAAACCATGAACTTGGAAATAAGTCCTTCCAGTTTAAAATCCTTTCTTCTTCATGATTAAAAGCTTGAACTTGTAATTCAAGAGTGTATGATTGTACGGAGCAAATGGTTGGGCTAGATTGTCATCGCTCGAAAGATTTAGTGGATTCCCCACTCATGATGATAATTACTGGAATATTCATAATTGTTGGGGTAATCGTCGAAGTTACCACTATATTGTAATGACTCAAAACTGATGGTGCATTGATGACTCGGATGGTTTCCACAACAATACTCACATATCACCGCTATACTTTGAATAAGTTGTGTTGATAAAGCATCAATCTTCCTTGAAAGTGTCCCAAATTGTGTTGACAATTCATCGAGTCCATAATTCTCTACCTCCTTGGCGAGTCATTCTCGAATATGGCGATGATAGTCATAGTTGTCCATGGTACCTGAAAAGGAATTAGACTAGAGACAAAAATAAAATAAAATAAAAAAAATGTTTAAATTAAGATTAATTTCATTGAATTTAATAATGACAAAATATTAAACTAATTTCCCCGGCAACGGCACCAAAAACTTGTTGCCTAATTTTTAATAGCACTTTACCACGCAAGTATCTGCGATCAATTATAATATTAAATAGCGAGATATATCGTTCCCACGAGAAATAGACTAATATTTATCAATTACTAATTCTAATGCAATTAATCCTATTTTAAACTACTGAAATTTTGTTTTGATTTGAAATTTAAACTTAACAAAACTAATGATTAAGAATCAAAATTTCACAAGAATAATAAGCTGCAGATTTAATAGGTTAAGATTACAACTTCCTTGGTATTTCATTTAAATCATTTCACTTCCCATTTAAAGCAATTAATTAATATGAATCATTATCCAAGAATGATTTATAAAATTCACACTTTTTCCAAAACACGTGAACAAATCCTCCTAACTCCGATCCTTAAGACACAAAATTACAAGGAACACCCTTCTCAATTAATTCACTATATTCCTATGTGAATCGAAGTTAATTAGGGTTTTTACATAAATTCTTTCAAAGGATACAAAAGACACATAGGTATATTCCTATCCTACATGCTAATCCATATTAACCTATTGATTATATGAGCAGATGTTATTATATCCGGATCTTAATCTATACTCCATCTTCCAATTTTATATAGATTATCACAATAATTGTTGGCGAACAATTAATCGATAAGCAAAAGATATAATAAACAATTCAATAAAAAACCAACTTCATTCAATGGGAAGGTTCAATTTAAACTACATACCAAGTTAAGTTGCAATCTTAATGAAAATTTAGTTCATAATAATAATAAAGAAAAACATCATCCAAATTAATAATCCAAACATCCCGATAATTACAAAAGATAAAACTAGAGAGAAGAAGAAACTACAATTTTCTCCATACTCTCTCTTTGATCTTGACCCTTGCAAATTTTCCTTCGTGTTTTTTCTTCGTAGTTCTCTCTGTGAAACCCTTGAAAAATTGGTGATCGTCTTTTCTAAAGTCTCCTCCTATTTGTATTAGTCTCCCTCTCATTGATTCCTTTTTGGCTTGACCACCCACTTGGAAGTAGAAAATCCTCCTTTTTGCACTTGCGACGCTGGCGCTTAGGCGCTCAACACAAGCTCATTCAAGCGCTTAAGCGCTTGACCCGAGACTCACGTAATTACAAAATGCTACTCGGCTCTAATTTTAATGATTTTTGACCTTTTTCTTCTCCAAATGACCTGACCCTCCATTTGTACACAAAATAAACCAAAAATAGATAAAAAGATACTAAAAAAACAATAAAGATAAAAATTAGATAAAAGATAGGTATAAAACCTACTCATCAAAGATATGCATAAAAGTTTCTTAAAATTAAGTTTAAAATAATTGATTGACCATGTTCATAGGTATAAAAATGGTATTGTACCTTGTAGGTGATTTTAGCGAAGGGAGTCAAAAATTGCTTTTGAAAAACATGTGAGAGTATAAACTACCTCCTGTCCAAAAATGAGCTCATTCCGACTTAAATGACCGCAAGTTATGACCATTTCAATATTTAGGTTTTTTCGATTTTAAAATGAAAAATGCTATAATATTTAGGAGTTCTATAACTCACGATGACCATTAAATTTAAAATTTAAAATCGAAGCTCACATTAACATGTGTAAGATCCTGCCAAGATTTGGGAATTTCTGGAGTTAACCTTGAGGTAGCTAATTTCTTAAGGAATTAGTTTGAAATTAATTTTTGAAAAATAGTAAATGAATTTTAAAAATTCCGAGAAAAATATATGTTCAATATGGGACTATATTCTGCTAAATCCCAGAAAAGAAATATTTTTGGGACTGATTTGGTATTTTTTATGAAAATAATCTAGTTATGAGTAAATGAGTTAAATATGTTATGTGAAGTAACAAAATTGGAAAATATGATTTTATGGCTTGGAATCCTATATAGGGTATATGCAGATTTTTTATAAAGGATTTGATCACTGGTGATGAGATCTTATGAGTATGGCATTTTGAATGATTAAATGCATTATGTGGTAAAGTGTAAACAATTGAAATAAATTGTTTATAAGTTTGAGAAGTAATTAAAATATTGTTATAATATTAATAATATTAGATTATGAGTTTATTAAGTGGTTGATAATATTTGGATAAATTTAAAGTCTTTAATATTTATCCTTGTTTTCGTTTGATTAATGCTTATATCATTGTCATCATCCTCATGCTTATATGGTGATGAAAGTTATTTTTGGCTTACGTGCAAAGATGAACTTTTGATTATTGAATTGTATATCTTTGGCTTACGTGCAAAGATGAATTGTTGATTATTGGTTTTATTATTGTATATCTTTGGCTTACGTGCAAAGATGTATTGTTGATTATTGGTTTTATTGTTGTATATCTTTGGCTTACGTGCAGAGATGGATTTGGTATGATTATAACCAGGGATTATTCGGTATAGTCATGACTATTGATGATTTAATGAATATCCTTGGCCCGTAGTGCAGGGATGATTCGATGATGTGGTTTATTTATTAAGCTGAGTCTCAGCGATAAAAATTGATGAAAACATTTTAAATCATAGAAGATAGTAGATATCATGCTCTATTTGACTCTTCTAATGGATTGCTTATTTCGCTGCTGTTAAACTTGATGTCTATTGTATTTTATCAGTTTAACATTGTTGAAGACTAATGATAATTTATTTTGCATTATCTTAGTCATAATATTTCTTACTGGGCTAGTTGAGCTCACCCTTTCTTTCACTGTTCTCTTCAGGAAATGAGAATATAGCTGAGACGAGTCGAGAAACGGAATGATGGTCCAGATGATAGCATTAGTAGTCCTCACTATTCTGTTAAATAGTGTGACAATAAATGTAATGAGGACTCCATTGAGTGTGGATATTGTCTAGATGACAATATTCTTATTAAAACTCTCAGTTTATGTTTTGTCGTATATTACACGACAGTTGTATTATTAAGTTGTATTTGTATTTTTGTACCATGTATTTGGCGACTCAAGATGGGTGATGTATACCTATTTTGGGGGCGTCACATTATAAATATCATACAACCTAAAATAAGCTCTCTAGATTTAATATAACAGCAACATTAAAAACCAAGAAATTAGACTAATCCAAGCAACAAACATATAAACTCGAATTGTTTAACTTGTCTTCTGATAACCATAGCAATACTCAAAAGGTCGACCACAATCATGTATCACTAAGTGCTACTTATGATAAGGAATAATATCAATTACACGTAATACCACTCCTTAATCTAGCAGATGTTATTAATTAACCAATTCTATACTGCAAAAACCAAATCAGTTAATCTAATATCATATAAAAAGTTAACACAGATTATCAGAATAAGTCTTATGTAAAAATGAATCAAATAATGTAATTCAATTGACCATTAACTATAAATAAGGTTCCACATCCCTTTAGAACTGAAAATAAAGAACTTACCTCATGTCTTCAATCTTTAATCTCCCAAGATTAGGGTTTACAATGATGTAGTTAAGGTGATAAAGTACTTAAAACTTGACTAGGAACATCTATTTATACTCCTAGATTAATCCTAGTTATATTATAATTGAAAAAGATAGCTAAAATCCTTTAAATCACGGACAAATCTGCTGAATTCGCACTATGAGGCCGGGGCCTCGTTCTGCAACTAAACATGGGGTCGGGGCTTGGTATGAGGCTGGGACCAAATTATGTAGTTGAAAACGAGGAGGGGGCCTCGTTTTACAGAGAAGTCTAGGTTGGGGCCTCGTTTCATAGTTGAAAATGAGGCTGAGGCCTCGTTTAATAGAGAATTCTGGGCCGGGGCCTCATATTTATACTATAAACGAGGCTGGGGCCTCATTGTGAAACCTCACTTGTAACACATTCACGAACTTAGGTTCCAACTCCATGCCTGGTGCAACCAATTTTTCATCTTTTTTTGATTTTAGCTCCAAATCCTCCTAAAATTAATAAACACCTTAATAAGTCCACATACACATAAAACATGTAATAAAACAAAACATAAAGGAATCAAAATCATAGAATATTCTTCACTCATCAACTATATACTCCCTTACCTGTTCTTGAAGCTCCATGGGTTGATGTCAGTATAGATTTGGTATTGCGTCTACCTCGAACATAACGCTTGTCGAATTCTATCTTAGTTGTGGTTGATCGATTTTCAAAGATGGCTTATTTTGTCGCTTATCGGAAGAGAATGGATGCCCAAAGGATCGCCCATCTCTGCTTTCAAGAAATTATACGTCTATATGGTGTCCCGAAGTCGGTTGCTTCTGATCGAAATACTAAATTCATGAGTCATTTCTGTAAATGTTTGTGTGAAAAAATGGGAACGCAGTTGAATTTCAGCAGTGCATACCACCCTTAAACTGATGGTCAAACCAAAGTGGTGAATAGAAGTTTGGGAAATCTCCTAAGGTGTCTAGCTGTTTTTAAGCCGAAGCAATGAAATGTTTCTCTATCTCAAGCCGACTTTACGTATAACAGATCTAAGAATCGAACTACGGGGATGAGTCCTTTTGAGATTTTTTATAGACGAAATCCTTCCGGGATCCAGGATTTAGCTCCTATTCCATAGATTGGTCGAGTGCACCTTAAGGCGGATGAAATAGCAGATCATATTCGGAGTATTCATAATCAGGTGTATCAATCTATTCACGATATCAATGCTAAGTACAAGGATCAGGTTGATATAAATCGTTGTCAGGTACTTTTTAACGTTGGTGATTATGTTTGGGCAGTGTTAACTCGTGACCGGTTTCTTGTTAGCGAATAAAACAAGCTTAAGGATCGAAAGATTGGGTCTTGTGAAATTCTACATAAAATTAATGATAATGCTTATTGGTTTCGCATTCCTAGTCATTTGAGGACATAAGACGTCTTCAACGTGAAGAACTTAAGTCGTAATTTTGCGGTGTCTGATGGCTACGTTGTGAACTCGAGGAAGAGTTCTTTCTAACCCGAGGTGACTGATACGGGAGGATCTGAGACCAATGATGTCAAGTTATTGGACAACACGTTGATGGCCTTTGAGTATCATGAGTTGGAAGATCAACGCAGGCGTGGCGATCATTGACGTCTTCGGGGTCGGGAGATCGAGGTCGAATTCATGGCAAACTTCTTTGGGAATGGCGTCATGACTTTGGGAATGGCGTCATGACTTCAGGAAAATCAGTTTAGCTTATTTTATTGTTATTTTTATTAATTATTATTAGAAAGTAAATTCTTTTATGGTAGTAGGTTTTTATTATGAAGTAAATCTTTTATATTATGATGTAATAGGATGAAGTTGTTACTTATTAGAATTTTGTTTCCATATTTTTAGGAATTCTGTTATGACTTGAAAAGGAAGTTTGTTAGCTATAAAACCCGGCTTGTGGTTAAGTTGAAAATAACTTTGATTTTGATAAAATTTAATTTACACATTAGAGAGCTAGGTTTCTCTATGTTTAAGGTATTTTTTTGCTTCTTTTGCCTGTGAATTTATTGTTACCCTAACCCGTAGGATAATCGCTATTTTGTCCGGCGTTAGAAGATTGAAGTCGGACTGTTCGGTTTGCTGATTTGAGTTTCGATGACGATGAGGGCATAGTTTAATTTCCTAGGTAATGGTAGTTCTAGTTTTTTCCTACATTTTAAGCCACGGATCGACGATCGATCTCTCTATCAAAAAATCTTTTAATTCTTCTAATATTGTGGTTAATTCTCTATTATCTGAAATTAATTCGGATGAAAATGACATCGATTTAGAATTAGCCGAGAACAATGAAACTCCAATGAATTGGAATTGGAGTAACTTATTTTCGGGGGAGAGAATTAGCAATTTACCAGTGAAGAAAACGGTTGAGAGGTTGATTTCCAGCGCGGAGTTGTATGTGATGATTGTGGTGCCATTGAGAAACCGCGCGGTGGTGAAGTTCCGGTGGAGTGTTACATTTCTGGTGCAGATCTCGTTCAGGAACACGTCTTTTCTCACGCTAGGCAAAATTGGAATTATGCACATGGAAAAGCCATAATGTAGTTTGAGTGGGAGTGATGATGTGGCAGGGGCGTGTTTGGCTATGAAGAGAGAACTAGATGTGTTGAATGTAGAGTGTTTTGTTGATAAAGGAATTGGCAGAGCTCCGATCAGACATAAGGGTTGCCAAAAAAGTTCAGGTTGCCGGTGGAGATTCCGGTGGAGGCATTGAGGTGGAGAGGAATAATGAGAGGTCAATAAATGGGAAGAAAAGGAATAAAGGATTGGTCAAGTGAGTAGTAAATTGTTGGCTACATTATATATTTTGGCAAAGGTACAAAAAAACCAATGGTTTTGTCTAAAGTCGTACGTTGCCCGTGAACTTTTTTCCCCCAAAAGTACCCTGACGTTATAAAAACCAGCCCAACTATGCTCCTCCCGTTAACAAACCTGTCAGCTAAACAAACCGGGCTTAGTGATGATTGACATGTGACAAAAAAAAATTTATTCTTCTCTTTTTTCTCCCTCTTTTCTCTCTGTCTTATCTACTTCCTATATTCTCTCTCTCCTTTGATCTAGATGGATGAATATATGGATCAGTCAGTTGTTGATTTGAAAAAATTGGAGATATAATTGAGATTAAAAAATTAATGCTAAAGAACCAAAATACACAGCTCTTTTACACCCGCCCCCTTCTCATCTTTTATTTTGATTTCTCTTTCTCACTATCTATATCTATAAAATACTTAGACTGGAAAGCGGTAGGGTAAAAATAAATACCGGTTTTGGTGAAAGCAGAATGTCTACCAAATGGCCTTATTTTACGGCCAGTCTCCCGAAACTTTCTTCTCCCTTGTTTTTTTGTAAAAATTTATTACACCAAAAATAGTAATATTAATAAATATTAAAAAATAATAAAATAATTTATAATAAACAATAATTATAATTTATATATATTCAACAAGTTGCCAAAATTCTTCATATCAATTGTTGAAAATGTCTCATATTAATAAATAAAAGGCCAACATGTTCATGTTATTGACCTGCATACCAACATGACAAATCAAAGTTGTATAATGACATAATGACGAAATCACTTACAGAATCGCTCTGGTTTGTATAATGGGATTACATGTGAACATATTGTGGACGAACTAATCCCATTATGTCATGGTATAATGCAACTAAGCCTAATTGTGAACATGTGAACAAATTGTGAACATGTTGTGGACGAACTAAGTCATAATATTAGTAATCACAGTAACATTCTTCATACCAACATGTTCATATTATTGGGCTGCATTTCCATGTTCATTCGCAATATCTTTTTTAATTTATGAATTCATCAACTAATTTATTTTTCCCTTTCCATTATTATATATGATTTTGTATAATATTACATACTAATAACTTGAGAAGTTCTTGTCATGAATCGGTTGTAGTTAAATACTCCTTCATTATATAAGTAATAGACTTTCTAGAAGAAAAAAAATGTTTTTGTTTGCCTGATGTTTGAATTTAAATAGTAATAAGTTGTTGTAGCTCAATTGATTTAAACTCTTATTTATTTACTTATAAGTCTTACCGCGGGCTTGGGCCATGTTTGTCAGGTCTAAAAATACTAGAAGACGACTTTGGCTAAATCAATTTTTTAGATAAAGCATGACCAAGTTCCACCCGCACTCTCTTTCTCTCTCATCTTTCTCTCTCTCTAAAAATAGGTTCTGTTCGGCAAAACCACTTCAAACTTGGAAGAAACTTTCATAGCTTATTTCAAAAGAATGGAGATTTCAAGGGAATTAATTGATTGTTCTTAAATGGGTTTTGAGTTATAGATTATTTTTGATATAAAGATTCAGTCTTTTTAGATTTCAAAAGGGGGGAAAGCCCTAACCAACTGATAGATCCCAATTTGTTTTTAAATAAATTCATGAAGAAAAACCCCTAAATCACAAACCCAGTCTCAAAGATGAAGAATCACATCAATAATAACAATATTTCCTCTCTCATATTGTTAATTAATTTCGATCTTGATCTTCTCATTTTCTGAGTTAGGATTTTGTAGAGACTACGAATTCATCAAGAGGAAGAAGACTCTCGGTGGACTTAAGCAACCCAAAACAATGGTGAGATTGATATATAGCTTCGTTAGATTCGCCGTCCAAGAACACAATAAGATGTTGATAGTATTTTTCAAAAATGTAATAGGTTTGGGTTTGAAGAATCGCTGTTGTTTTTCATGGGTGTTTTAATCTATGTTGTAGAGAGATGTGATAGTTGTTGATTCTTGGGATTATAAAGGTTGTTGGATTTGAGATTAATTTCATTAACAAATTAAAACAGTAATTTAAGTTGCAGAGACTGGATTCAATTTGGATGGAAGGAAATGATATGCAAAGGAATTCACAAAGTCGAAAATTTTCTACATTTGGAGAGTTAAAAGACACAAGTACCCTTCATTTTCCACATAGCTGGCAGGTATAACCAATATTTGTCTAGGTGTAACCTTCGTTTGTCTAGCTGGCAAGTCTATTAATGGGAGGAGCGTAGTTAGACTGAATTTTATAACGTGAGGGATACTTTTGAAAAAAAGAAGTTCTTGGGCTAATTGAGACTTTGGGCAAAACCACATGGGCTTTTTTGCACTTTTGCCCTTATTTATTTGTTTTGGAAAAAATTTCTTTGTTCAAATATCTTCTTTTTCCTGTAATTTATAACCATTAACATTTCATTGAGAGGCTCAAACGAAAGTACTACTCCCTCCTATTCAGATTAAATGACATTTTAGGGAGCTTAATTTTATTTTATATAAGTGTCGTTTTGGAATCTCTATACAATATTGCACTATTTTTTCTTAATTTACCCCTCTATTTAATATGCTTAGTAAATGCAATTGTGGAGAGAGAAATAATTAATTAAGGACAATTGTGGAGAATGAGAAGAGACAATTGTGGAGAGAGAAATAATTAATTAGGAATATAAAAGATATTTTGTGTTATTTCTTAATAAGTCTGCTTAACTCTAAAATGTCATTTAATCTTAATAGGAGGAAGTATTTGACAAGAGAAAAAGATTAATTGTGAAAAATAAAAATTAATCTTTTCTCTTGCTAAATGTCTCTTCAAAATTTTCATGGTTAGAGCTACAATATTTTGAAACATTACTTCCTCCGTATTTGATTTAATGCACAAACCTACACTGTGTTTGTGAGTTTTTAAAACTAAGGAAATGATAGGTGTTAACGCCAAGATCTTTCTCCACGTCCCAATCACCAAGACGCGTCCTGCACAGTTCAACAAGTCAACACCAAAAGCTTGTGGCTACCGACCAGTCGAGGATAACTCCGTGAGAGTCGATGTCAGCGATCACAAGGTTAACAATGGAGAGAAAATAATGTCTAATATCTGAGAGAGAATAATAATATGATTGTGTATATAATGTTTTGTTACTTACCCTCTTTTGTGATCCTAGCCCCATACGTACTCCAATCACGGTTTACCGTGCCACCCATCACCTCCTGACACCTTTTCCCCACTCTCGGTCATTTCAGCCGAAAGTATGTAGCCTACTTCCTCACCTGCTACCATTCTTTGCCACCGCCGGTCATCTGAGTCTCATCCTCATTAATGCCATGCAGGAAGGTGGCAGACATAGTAGTCAACTATTATTTGGCATAATGATTACCGGTCAAAATTGGGTTAAGTGACAATTTATATAATGGGCCAATTCAATGACTAAGCCCAAATAACGGAAATGATCCAAATGACCGGATCCAACCGAAAGGACCCAACGAAATAATCAAGTAATTGGGCCCAAATCATTCAGACCAATCAGGACAAGAGTAACATAATCCAAGGGAGGAGCCCATTAAGACTGGCCCAATAAGGAAAAGGATTATGGCCCAACATTGCCCCCTAGTCTTTTATTAAACAGGGTGTTTAATGAAAGACTATAAATAGTATAGGCCCATGATATAACGAATTATGATAAGTCACAAGAGGTCCAAAGTGAAACTCACCAAAGCCCAACAAAATCGATCCAAATTGATATCAGAAACAGAAATGGGAGGCCCAATAGACATAAGTCCACTCAGGTGAAGATATTTAGACCCAAAAACGGACGAAACCTCTTCCAATTCACCATCATTCTTTGTGAATTAATTGTGCATACCTCGATTCTGAGGTAAATCACAAGATAAAAAGATAAACTTTACCAATTCTGACGGTTTTACCTGCCAATTTGAAATTTGAACCTTTGAGCTTTCTTCTCCTCTGCAGAACTTCCTCCTCTGTTTTACGAAATCTCAACAATGGTGACTGTGAACTCTAGCCAAAATTCTCCCCTTCGCGTGACTCCTGTTAGCACCGTCTCCCCCAATTCAAACCCTAACCAAGAGGGTTCGAGTTCAAACCCCCAATCTTCAGCAACCATAGGGGGAAATCCACCTCTGATCCCTTCTTCACCACCTTCTGACTTCTTCAAGGACGGGGAACAGTTTCCCCATGCCAACATCCCCTCCACCGTCACGGAATCTGAGATACGTATCCTCCGGACTCGCTATCAGATTCCTGACATGTATGCCATAAGGGCTCCATCTCTCAAGAAGCGTATGTACCAAATGACCGGACGGTTGGGTCGCCATGCCACCACTTTCTCGAAAAGGGGATTCGCTTTACCTCCATGCTTTTGTCGTTACCCTCCTAGGGTTCATAGGAGTGGGTTTTGCTCAGTTAGTGCCCAATTCCTATATCCACATCCTGGCATTCATTGCCTTCTGTCATGAATTAGGGATTTCTCCCTCCGTCGACATCTTCTTCACCCTCTTCTCTGCCGGTAGGTCTCGAGAACGAGGCTTCAAAATATTGAGTAAGCAGTCTCCTCGACCCAACACCAGATTCGAAAGGAGACCCCTGATGGATACTCCTTCCAGCAACAAGGGTTGGCACGAGAAATGGTTTTTTTATTACGGGACCCGAAATCTCTTCTCTTCCAGATTGGACTACCTCTGATCGGGTCTCTGCTGACTTTGGAGATATCTCTAAAGAGCGTGTGAAGGAGATGGTAGATTTTTTGAAGAAGATTCCTCCAAAAGAATGGAGTTTTACACTTCTGACCAAGCAAGCCTGGCTATATGACCACAAATATAAGTTTCGGACAACTTTATAACATAATTTTTGAGATAACTAAGTGATAAGGGTTCTGATACATGGTTTTTTGCAGTGTCTCTGATCAAATCAACTTCTTCGGAAGTGAAAGAACTGAAAGATTTTTGGGCAGGGAAGAATACGGATGCGAGCGAAGAGCATCCGACTGAAGAATCTTTCCGAGCTGATCCCCCTGTCACCAATCCACCAACAACTTCCATTCAAAATGATGAACCCCAGACCGATGAGTCCAACATACCCGAAGAATCCCTCAGACCCCGCCGAAGGAAAAGATCCGCCAAGAAATCCAAATCCACCCAACCGGAAACAAACCCTGAAAGTGACCCGGAAGCAACTCCCGAAGTAACCCCACAAGCAGCCCCCGCACCCAACCCTAATCCTGCACCTTCTGGATCTATCCCGGTGAAGAGAAGTCTGCTCGACATACCTTTACACGATCGGGCAAAGGTTCTTCGTGTGAAAAAGATAAGGACGAAGATAACCCCCCTGACTTCCGAAGAGCTCCGAGTTCCCTCATCTTCGGCTGACATCCCTCCAATAATCCCCATTGAAATTCAAGTGCCTGATGATGAACCGATCGGATCTGTCCCCATCTCATCCCGAAAAAGAAAACATCCAGCAGATAGCCATCCCGGTTCATCCTCCGCACCTTCGCCGACCCCCGAACCCACTCATGTTCGGTCCCGTTCTCCCAAAACTATACATGTAGACCCCTCGCCAGTTTGCAATCAACCCATGCCTTCTCCTCCAAGACAATCGACTTCCGAATTCCAGCATGACGCTATGGCCTCTCCAACCATGTGGCCTCGATTTAATGCCAATTTTCCCTTTCAACTATTCGACGCCTTCGTACGTGAAACCGATGACCATCGATTCGGGAACAGTTCGAATGGGGATTTACTTAGCGAAGGCATGAGCTATCTGGCGAAGGTAAACAGTTCTCTCCTTTATTTTCGTATTTATCTTCATACTTATACATCTGAAAACTGATCAAATAATACTGGACATGCATAGGTGAATGCTGTGTTCGAGCGTCTGCATCCGAAGTCCCTCGAGGCTGAATCCGAAGAAGAGGCTCTGAGGAAGGAGAATGCCACTCTGAAATCTGCCTTGGCTAGGGAAAGGACTCAATGCGAAGGCGTTCTTCATACAAATGAAGGGCTTCAAAAAGAGTTAGCCCAAGCCAAGGGAGATGTAAAGGCATCCAATGAAGAACTAAAGTCAACTAAAGCACAGTATGAGGAGATCATCAAAATGAATGTTGACTTGGTTCAGAGGAGCGAAATAAGGATGGAGAAGATAAAGGAATTAAAGGCTGATGCTAAACTCTTGACCAAGACCATCCAAAAACTAGAGCCGGCAGAAACTCGTCATCTGAATAAGCGGCAAAAGCTTGAAGAAGAAATCCGAGAACTCAAGGCTCTTCGGGACCTTGGGCCTCCTCTAACTGATGACCTTCGCAAACAAATCTGCGAAGAGTATCGGAACTCGGATGAAATCAACGGGGAGATAATGAAGATATATTCTGAAAGCTACGAGCTCTATCGGAGTCGTGGCAAGGAGAAGTTGATTGCAGCCAACGCGGATCCATCCTTGCTCGACTCTTCAGATGACGAAGATGGTGCCTGAAGCGAATGCTCTTGTTTTCCCTTGGTTTTATTAAAGAATATTTTGTTAAGACGTCTGTTATTTTTCTTTCTTTAATTTATAGGACTTGTAAAAATTATCTAATATTGTAATCAGATTACACATTAATGAAAATTAGTTTCATTCCTTATGACTTCGGTTGCATTTACTTTCTGCCAATACTTCAATATTAATTTAACTGGAAAAATGCACAAACTCTTTCATGGACTGAACTCGAACTGTTAATTAACAACTAAACATGTCATATAACAGATAAGATGAAGTTAAAGAATGAGGAATTCCGAACTCGACCCTTAGAAAAATTTTAGGTAATAAAGTAAAGGGATACTTATTAGTTATCGAAGTGTGAGACAGATCTGCTTCATTAGGAATTCGTTTACCCCGAAAGGCCTAACAAAACCAAGAGATGACATTTGCCTACCACGAAGGGCCTGACAAAGTCTAAAGGACAACGCTTGCCTACCACGAAGGGCCTGACAAGGTCTGAAGGATGACACTTGCCTACCCCGAAGGGGCCTGACAAGGTCTAAGTGTCGACAATTGCCTACCACGCAGGGCCTGACAACGTCTTAAGGATGACACTTGCCTACCGCGAAGGGCCTGACAAGGTCTAAGTGTCGATAATTTCCTACCACGCAGGGCCTGACAACGTCTTAAGGATGACACTTGCCTACCACGAAGGGCCTAACAAGGTCTAAGTGTCGACAATTGCCTACCACGCAGGGCCTGACAACGTCTTAAGGATGACACTTGCCTACCACGAAGGACCTGACAAGGTCTAAGTGTCGACAATTGCCTACCACGCAGGGCCTGACAACGTCTTAAGGATGACACTTGCCTACCACGAAGGGCTCCCAAAGGTCTAAGTGTCGACAATTGCCTACCACGCAGGGGCCGACAACGTCTTAAGGATGACACTTGCCTACCACGAAGGGCTGACAAGGTCTAAGTGTATTAACCGAATTACCTACCACGCGAGGGCTGACAACGTCTTAAGGATGACACTTGCCTACCACGAAGGGCCTGACAAGGTCTAAGTGTCGACAATTGCCTACCACGTAGGTCCTGACAACGTCTTAAGGATGGCGTTTGCCTACCACGAAGAGCCTGACAAACCCATAAGGTCCACCTGCCATTAAGGCTACCATCGAATGGTCAGCGAGTCCCCCCGAACCTCCTTACACCATTGAACTGATCGGCAACAAAGACAAGATTTGTTTGAGAAAAATGTGAGACCCCAGATTTTATCAATAAAGATTTAAATTTTGTTGAAATAATTTTTTAATATTATGGTGTGAATTTAAGATAATATTATAGTTGTGGGTAGTATTTATAAATTTTGCAAAGTATGCAAGTGGTTATATTATATTAGATTGGTCGGGGAATATTCTTTTTAGCGGGAATATTAAATACAACTACTCAATCATTGGTGGACCCCACAATGTAATTATTGTCGGATTGATTGAAAAACGACAAAAATATTTTATTGAAATAACGGCGGAAGTTTTACGGTGGTTCTTGTTGAACTACTCGGTAGTAAAAATGCGATACGTGTGGTTGCATAGTAGCACACGGTATTGATTATTGATGCTTATGTGAGAAGTCACTCGGTTTGATTCCATTATTGTCGATTAATAATATGAATTATTATAGCGATAATGACGTTTTGTTTTATTCGTATTATTAACGTAATAAAATGAAACATCTTTTATATAAAATAGAATACTTTATTAAAGTTATTCTATAAATAGAATATATTATATTTTATTATGCATAGTGTTGCATAGTGTTTTTTGCATAGTGTTTTGCGTAGTATTGCATAGTGTTTTGCATAGTAAAATGTTTTTATATAAATAGAATATATTATATTTTATTTAAAAGATTTTTCTTTAAATATAGACCGTCGATTAAAAGTAAATCAATCTGGACCGTTCATGGATTAGTTACTATGCATTCCATTTTCCTATAAATAGAAGCTCATTCCTTCATTATTTTCTTACGAATTCATTGAAACTCTGAGAGAGAAATTATAGAGAGAAGCTATAGAGAAAAGTTATAGAAAGAAGAAGAGTATTCTCTACTTCACTACTTCTATATTCAGGTTCTTTTACAGTGAGGTGTTATTCTTTTCTTCTTGAAGAGAACTTACATTATTCCATTCATTATTATTACATTGGAATAACTTTGTAAAAGTGGCATACCACATACATAACCTTGTATCTGCATGGCATACCCTATACTTGGTGAAATCCTTATGTTATTCCATTGCTTATTATTCTATTGGAATAACTTTGTATACTGCTATTTACCCTATACTTGGTGACATTCTTCTATTATTCATTTGGAACATCACATGCATGTGTTTTACAATCAACACGGTTAGATTTTATTATTCTGTTGGAACATCCTCATGCATGTGTTTTACACAGGACTGGTTCCGTCTTTATCATTCTGTTGGAATATCCTATCGTGTGTTTTTACACCGGATCCGGTTCCATCTTTATTATTCTGTTGGAACATCCGCTTGGTGTGTAATTTCACGACTGGTTATTATTATT
Source organism: Panax quinquefolius (assembly GCA_020205615.1). NCBI lineage: Eukaryota > Viridiplantae > Streptophyta > Magnoliopsida > Apiales > Araliaceae > Panax > Panax quinquefolius. The sequence continues at coordinate 113,715,108 of CM035157.1, read as the reverse complement.
ATTATTACATTGGAATAACTTTGTCTGGCGCAATACCGCATGCATGGTGATTTCTTTTGTTATTCCATTCTTTATTATACCCAGGTTGGTTAAAACTTTGACTTCTATACTCCATGAAATTAGTAGAATATCCTTGATATTTGCGTTTCATCATCCATATCTTTTCATGGAAATATTCTTGATCATTCTTGAATTTTACTCTCTACGAAACGATGTCATGTTGACAATTTGGGCGTTAATAATTCATGGATTAAATAATTCTTGAACTTGTTTTATTGAATTATTATGTCAATTGTCATCATCCTCATGTTATATTATGTTATCTTTGGCTTACGTGCATAGATGAACTTAGTATGATTATGACCAGGGGATCATTCGGCATAATCATGACTTGATATAAATGATGTGACAAAAAGTCCTCGATGGCACATAATGCAGTTGATGGATAGTTTTTGGTATGATTATGACCGGGGGTGATTCGGTATAGTCATGACCATTGATAATTTGATGAAAATCCTTGGCCAAGTGGTGCGGGATGATTAGATGTGGTGGTTTATTTATTAAAAGTTGAGTCTCAAATGATAAAAATTGATGAAAACTTTTTAAAACCTAAAAGATAGTAGACTTTATTCTCTACTTGACTCTTTTAATGGATTGCTTATTCACCGCAGATTAAACCTGTTGTCTATTGTATTTTATCGGTTTAACATTTGTTGAAGGCTAATGATAATTTATTACGCATTATCTTAGTCATAATATTTCTTCTTTGGGCTAGTTGAGCTCACCCTTTCTTTCACTTTATTCTCTTGAGAAATGAGAACATAGCATTTGAGACGAGTCGGGGAATGGAGTAATGGTCCGGAGGATAGCATTAGTAGTCCTCACTATTACGTGAAATAGTGTGATAATAGTTGTAATGAGGACTTCTTTTGAGTTTGTATAATATCTAGTAGATAATATTTGTATTCAAACTCACGGTTTATGTCGTATTATACCTGCACGTTATATTAGTAAGTTGTATTTGAATTTATGTACCATGTAAGTGGCGACCCAAGATGGGTGACGTATACCTAATTTTGGGGGCGTCACAGTTGGTATCAGAGCTTAGGGATATGATCCCTGGCTAAGATGCGAGATAAGAACTAGGAGGGGAGAGACGGGAAGTTCCTTCGCTAGTATGACCTACCTAAGTTTATTTGTTATTTAATTGGTCGGTCAGAGTATAGGGATAATATGTTGCATGTCAAATAACCCTTGTTTTGTGACAGTGTTTGAAAATGACATCTGAAAATATTGAGATAAGCAATGAAGCACATGAGATCCAGATTGAGTCACTCGACCAAAAGGTAATGAGCAACAACACGATAATAATCATCTTTGGTGGCAGCGGTCGTCTAACAATGATAACCATCGTGGGGAAATTATCATGTCAAGAATGGTAACCATTTGGGTGGTAATCATGGCCAAGATAATAAGAATGGACATTTCAAGAAGAGAGGTTCAACAATGACGTGAAGACGTCGATCGCACCGTTTCAAAGGAAGAAGAACGACCACCGGTCGTATGTTTCAAATGCGACGGAGGGACACATCCGTCAAAGCTATCTGTTGACAATCCAAAGCGTGTTTTAATTGCGGAAGAGAAGGTCACTTAGCTCGATTTTGTCGTATGGTAAAAAGTCAAGTCCAGTTGAGATAGTGATGCCAAAGGATGTCCCGATAAGCCAAAGCTGGCCGTGGTTTTAAGAGAGAGCGTTTTTTTCTCGTGACGAGGAACCTAAATAAAATTATCACGGGTAAGTTAATCATAAGCTCTTGCGAAGTCTATATCGTATTCGATCTGGGTTCTACCTATTATTTTATCTCTCTTGCTTGCGTTCAACGTTTAAATTTGACTCGGAGAAATTGGACTTTGATTTATCTGTTTAAACTTAGTTGGGAGAAACCTTCGTTACCTCCATTTGTTTATAAATCTTGTTGATTCAAATCGAAACTTTCACGTTACTTGTCAATCTTATCTCTTTGAAAATACTTGCCTTTGATTTTAGGAATCAATTGGTTAACTACTCATCATGCTTTTAAAGGTTGTTAGCTTTTATATTTATAACAACCTGTTACCGCGAATTCAAAGTAACCAAACCCTAAAGTTAATCATTTGTTATATCAAGCCATAAGTAAAGAGCTCTAACCTTTCGTTGTTGACTTCCTTGTGTGGAATGCAATCAAAGCGGGACTTTCGTAGGTGACATCGTGAATGAAGATGGCAAGTTTATAGGTATCATTGTGAGGTGCTATCTAGGTTAAGGGATAGAAGTCACGAGTTGGTATCAATGTGACGTCTATCCAAGTCTTGGATAAAATGTGATGATTTTGAATGATATTTCTATCATTAATAAATTTCTTGACGTATTCTTGAAGATTTCCTAGCCTACCCTAGGCGTGAAATCGAATTTTGTATTGACCCCAAAGATAAAAACCCATTTCTTAAACCCTCAAATATTTCTTCAACTAAAATGAACAGTTTACGTGGTTTATGATGAAAGTCATAATAAAAGCATTGGACTAATGAAAATCATGGGTATATGAAGTATTAGTAAGTGTTATGATGAGTTATGTTGGTTATTATGTGAAAACATGAAAGTTTCTTAGAAATCACAAAGAGTTGAAAATCGATTTTGGTGAAAAAACTTAACATGAAATTCAATTGACCATATCTCTTATTATATTTTGAATTTTTGAATGTGGTCAAGTCCTAGAGTTAGATCTATGAGTTACCTAACTAATCCAAGTGGAATTACTGGAAAAGGTGTTGTAGATTTTTGTGTGGACTGATTTTAGCAAAGGAGGCCAAAGCTGTAAATTTCAAAAATGCTACTGCCCAGAAACTTTAAGGGGCTGTTTCGGCCACTTAAATTATGAGAAAAATTCTGGCCTTTAGGGACATGAAGGTATATGGTATAAAGTATCTCCAGTCCAAAATGAGCTCATTCTCGACTTAAAATGAGCAAGTTATGACTCTTTCAATATTTAGGTTTTTCCCGAATGAAAACGCTATAACCGAGTTCTATAACTCCGATGACCATGAAATTTAAACTAGAAGCTCACGTTAACATGTGTAAGGTCCTGCCAAGATTTGGGAATTTTGGAGTTAAACTTGAGGTAGCTAATTTCTTAAGGAATTAATTAGAAATTGATTTTTGAAAAATAGTAAATGAATTTTAAAAATTCCGAGAAAAATATATTTTCATTATGGGACTATATTATGCTAAATCCCAGAAAAGAAATATTTTTGGGGCTGATTTGGTATTTTCATGAAAATAGTTTAATTACTGAACATATGAGTTAAATATGTTATGTGAAGTAACAAAGTTGAAAATAGGATTTTATGGCTAGAGAATCCTATATAGAGTATATGCATATTTTTTGATGAGGATTTGATAATTGGTGATGATATTTTATGAGTATGACATTTTGAATGATTAAATGCATTATATGGTAAAAGCGTAAACAATTAAGATAAATTATTTATAAATTTAAGAAGTGATTAAAATATTGTTATAATATTAATGATATTAGATTATGAGATTATTAAGTGATTGAAAATATGGGGATATTCTTGAATCTGGATAAATTATATTATAAATGTTTAATATTTATCCTTTATCTCATTTGATTGATTCTTTATATCATTATCCTCATGCTTATATTATGTTGAAAGTCATCTACGTGGCTTTGTAGATGGACTTGGTATGATTATGACCGAGGATTGTTCGGTATAATCATAACCGTAAATGAATACACAATTATCTTTGGTAGTAGTGCATGGATAATTTGTGGTCGTGATACTAATGAATACACAATTATCTTTGGTAGTAGTGCATGGATAATTTGTGGTCGTGATACTAATGAATACACAATTATCTTTGGTAGTAGTGCATGGATAATTTGTGGTCGTGATACTAATGAATACACAATTATCTTTGGTAGTAGTGCATAGATAATTTGTGGTCGTGATACTTAATGAATACACAATTATCTTTGGTAGTAGTGCATGGATAATTTGTGGTCGTGATACTAATGAATACACAATTATCTTTGGTAGTAGTGCATGGATAATTTGTGGTCGTGATACTAATGAATACACAGTTATCTTTGGTAGTAGTGCATGAATAATTTGTGGTCGGATACTAATGAATACACGATTATCTTTGGTAGTAGTGCATGGATAATTTGTGGTCGTGATACTAATGAATACACAATTATCTTTGGTAGTAGTGCTTGGATAATTTGTGGTCGTGATACTAATGAATACACAATTATCTTTGGTAGTAGTGCATGGATAATTTATGGTCGTAATACTAATGAATATCCTTGGCACAGTAGTGCGGGGATGATTCGATGATATGGATTAATTATTGAAATGAGTCTCAAAGAATGAAATATTAATTCACGGATGTGGTAAAAGTCATCTTTGGTCAGTAGTGCATTGATAGACTTGGTATGATTATGACCAAAGATTATTCGGTATAATCATGATCAGTAATTGAAAACACGAATATCCTTGGCGATTGGTGCATGGATAATTCGTGGTTGTGATACTTATTAAGTCGCGTCTCAAAGATTATTGGTTTCTACAGTTGTATATCTTTAGCACCAGTAGTGCAAAGAAGATGAATTGTTAATGAATAGCTTTGGCGATTTCAAAGATGAATTTAATATTTTTAAGCGATAAAGGTATTCAAGGTATCCTCATCTCTTTATCATATCAGTACGTACCCTAATTTCGAGGGCTTAAATTCCATAAGGAGGGAGATTGTGAGACCCCAGATTTTATCAATAAAGATTTAAATTTTGTTGAAATAATTTTTAATATTATGGTGTGAATTTAAGATAATATTATAGTTGTGGGTAGTATTTATAAATTTTGCAAAGTATGCAAGTGGTTATATTATATTCGATTGGTCGGGGAATATTCGGTTTAGCGGGGAATATTCGACAACTACTCAATCATTGGTGGACCCTGAATGTAATTATTGTCGGATTGAGAAAACGACAAAAATATTTTATTAAAATAACGGCGGAAGTTTTACTGTGGTTCTTGTTGAACTACTTTCGGTAGTAAAAGTACGATGTCGTGTGGTTGCATAAGAGCACACTCGGTATTGATTATTGATGCTTATGTGAGAAGTCACTCGGTTTGATTCCATTATTGTTTATTAATAATATGAATTATTATAGCGATAATGACGTTTTGTTTTATTATTATTATTAACGTAATAAAACAAAAACATCTTTTATATAAAATAGAATACTTTATTAAAGTTATTCTATAAATAGAATATATTATATTTTATTATGCATAGTGTTGCATAGTGTTTTTGCATAGTGTTTTGCATAGTATTGCATAGTGTTTGCATAGTAAAATGTTTTTATATAAATAGAATATATTATATTTTATTTAAAAGATTTTTCTTTAAATATAATCAAATCGATTAAAGTAAATCAATCTGACCGTTCATGGATTAGTTACTATGCATTCCATTTTCCTATAAATAGAAGCTCATTCCTTCATTATTTTCTTACGAATTCATTGAAACTCTAGAGAGAGAAATTATAGAGAAAGCTATAGAGAGAAAGTTATAGAAAGAAGAAGAGTATTCTCGCTACTTCACTACTTCTATATTCAGTTCTTTTACGGTAAGGGGTGTTATTCTTTCTTCTTGAAGAGAACTTCTGTTATTCCATTCATTATTATTCTGTTGGAATAACCTGTAAAAGTGGCATACCCTATACATAACTTTGTATCATGCCGTACCCTATACTTGGTGAAATCCTTATGTTATTCCATTGCTTATTATTACATTGGAATAACTTTGTATACGCTCTGTGATTTACCTATACTTGGTGACATTCTTCTATTATTCATTGGAACATCACATGCATGTGTTTTACACCTGACTGGTTCCGCTTTTTATTATTCTGTTGGAACATCACATGCACGTGTGTTTTACAGGACACGGTTCCGCCTTTATCATTCTGTTGGAATATCCTATCTGTGTGTTTTACACCGGATCCAGTTCCATCTTTATTATTACGTTGGAACATCCTCTGTCGGTGTGAATTTCACGACGACTGGTTCCGTTATTATTATTACATTGGAATAACTTTTGTCTGTCTAATCCGCATGCATGGTGATTTCTTTTGTTATTCCATTCTTTATTATACCCGGTTGGTTAAAACTTTGACTTCTATACTCCATGAAATTAGTAGAATATCCTTGATATTTGCGTTTCATCCAAAGATCTTTTCATGGAAATATTCTTCCGATCATTCTTGAATTTTACTCTACAAAACAAGATGTCGTGTTGACAATTTGGGCGTTAATAATTCATGGATTAAATAATTCTTGAACTTGTTTTATTGAATTATTATGTCAATTGTCATCATTCTCATGTTATATTATGTTATCTTTGGCTTACGTGCATAGATGAACTTAGTATGATTATGACCAGGGATCATTTGGCATAATCACGACTTGATATAAATGATGTGACAAAAGTCCTCGGTGGCTTCGTAATGCGTTGATGGATAGTTTTTGGTATGATTATGACCGGGGGTGATTCGGTATAGTCATGACCATTGATAATTTGATGAAAATCCTTGGCCAGTAGGTACGGATGATTAGATGTGGTGGTTTATTTATTAAAATTTGAGTCTCAAATGATAAAAATTGATGAAAACTTTTAAAACCTAAAAGATAGTAGACTTTATTCTCTACTTGACTCTTTTAATGGATTGCTTATTCCATTGCAGATTAAACCGGTTGTCTATTGTATTTTATCGGTTTAACATCTTTGTTGAAGGCTAATGATAATTTATTACGCATTATCTTAGTCATAATATTTCTTCTTTGGGCTAGTTGAGCTCACCCTTTCTTTCACTCGTTCTCTCTTGAAATGAGAACATAGTTGGACGAGTCGGGAACGGAGTAATGGTCGGAGGATAGCATTAGTAGTCCTCACTATTCAGCGTGAAATAGTGTGATAATAGTTGTAATGAGGACTCCTTTTGAGTTTGTATAATATCTAGTAGATAATATTTGTATTCAAACTCACGCTTTATGTCGTATTGTACACAGCGCTTATATTAGTAAGTTGTATTTGAATTTATGTACCATGTAAGTGGCGACCCAAGATGGGTGACGTATACCTAATTTTGGGGGCGTCACAAAAAAAGGGAAACTTTTATTGATGATGACATAAATATTTACAGACTTTCGATGTATTGACATCGTTTTTACTGAAAGTACTTCCTAAGCCTGCCAGCGTGCCAAGTATTTTTAATTGTTGACCCGTCTAATGCCTTCAACCGATAAGTCCCCAGCTTCGGCACTTCAGTGATTTCATATGATCCTTCCAAGTTTGGCATCAGCTTTCCCAGATTCTGAGGTGTAGATGTTTCGGCTTCTCTGAGGACAAAATCTCCTACTTCGAATCTGCGAAATTTTACCCCCTTATTATAATTCTTGGCCACTCTTCACTGATAGGCTGCCAATTTGATTAAGGCTGTTTCTCTGACTTCCTCAAGCAAATCAAGATTGGCCTTAAGCCCTTCCTCATTGTAGATCTCTCTGAATTAACTAATCCGAAGACTTGGGGATCCAATTTCAACTGGGACTAAGGCATCAGTACCATAGGCCAATCTGAAAGGTGAATCCCCCGTTGTAGTCCTCGGAGTAGTTCGGTAAGCCCATAACACGCTAAGTAACTCTTCTGGCCATCCGCCGCTTCGCCCGTCCCAATCTGCGCTTGATCCCATTCGGCCACGTTCTCGTTGGTCACTTCAACTTGTCCGTTTGACTGAGGATGAGCTACTGAAGTCTTTCTGTGCTGGATCCCCAGTTCTTTCAAAAATGTTTCAAATTTCGATCCTACAAACTGACGTCCGTTGTCCGATATTACCACCTTAGGAATTCCGAAACGAAATACTATTGATTCTTTCAAAAATTTCAAGCATTCCTGTTCTGTTATTAACCTAAGTGGCTTTGCTTCTACCCATTTGGTCATATAGTCGATGGCAACTATAACAAAACTGACTTGGCCTTTTGCTTTCGGTAGTGGACCCAGTATATCAACCCCCCAGACAGCGAAGGGTATAGGAGATAAGATCGAGTATAGCTCTTCATGTGGCTGATGTGGGATCGGACTGTTGAGTTGACACTTTTCGCACTTCTTGACGTATTCAGTCGCTTCCTTGAAGATGGTAGGCCAGTAGTACCCTTGACGAAGTACTTTATAGGCTAATGACTTAGCCGCCATATGGTCACCGCAGATGCCTTCATGTACTTCTCGGAGAGCATATTCAGCTTCAGATGGAGTTAAACATTTCAGTAGTGGAGACGAGAAAGCCCTTCGGAACAGATCCCCATCAATCAGAACAAAATTAGCGCTCTTATACTTGATTTTCTTAGCTAGCATCCGATCCGAAAGTAAGACGCCATCTGCCAGATATTCGATATATGGAGTCAACCAGCAGTTGGTTCGGTCAATGCACATCACCGATTCATGATGAACACTAGGATGTTGCAAAATTTCTAAGTAAACCGACCCATCAAAGACGTTAACATCCGTAGTGGCTAATTTGGAGAGTGCATCAGCAATGGAATTGTTATTACGCTCGACCCCCTGAAACTCGTAGGATTGGAAATATTGAAGTTGTTCTTTCAATTCTGCCAAATACTTTATCATTCTTGGGCCTCGAGCTTCGTACTCTCCAGAGAGTTGCTTAACGACTAATTGAGAATCACTAAAGATGACTATTCTCTGCACTTCAAGACTCTTTGCCAGTCGTAACCCTGCGAGTACCGCCTCATACTCAGCTTCATTGTTCGTCGCTTTGAACTAAAATCTGATGGCCTGCTGCACCTTGAATCCCTCTGGACTCGTCAGAATAATCCCTGCTCAACTGACATCCGTGGTAGAAGACCCATCTGCATCTGGCGTCCCACGAACTCGCTTCGTTGAAGAATCAGAATCGCTCTGTCGGATCCTTCACCGCCACAACTTCATCGACTTCGAAAACGAGCATTCAACTACAAAATCAGCCAAGGCTTGCCCTTTGATGGCGGTTCGGGGATGATATTCAATGAAAAATTGAGACAACTCCATCGTCCATACAGCTAATCTCCCCGATACCTCAGGTTTGCCCATAATCTTCTTCAAAGGTTGATCTGTGTATACTATTACCAATCTACCCTAAAAGTACTGCCTAAGCTTTCGACTAGTAGTTATTAAAGCAAAAGCAAACTTTTCGATGTTTGGGTACCTTGTTTCAGCATCCCAAAGGACATGGCTTACATAATAAACCAGGTACTGCTTACCCCCAACTTCACGCACCAAAACTGCTCCTACCGCCAACGAACTAGCTGCTAAGTATAAATATAGGGGCTCAGCAGGAGCGGGCTTCACCAACAAAGGCGCCGAAGATAAGTAGGACTTAATGCTCTGAAAGGCGTCTTCACACTCCGAAGTCTATTGGAACGTCTTTGCATTCTTCGGCCCTTTCAACGTATCAAAGAACGACAAACATCTTTCTGCCGACTTGGACATGAACCTCCTTAAAGCTGCAATCCTTCCAGTCAGACGTTGAACATCTTTAAACGACTGAGGAGTCTTCATGTTCAGGATCGCTTGAATCTTCTCTGGATTGGCTTCAATTCCTCTCTGACTGACAAGATAACCCAGAAATTTGCCAGCCCCTAGACCGAAGGTGCACTTAGTGGGGTTCAATCTCAAGTTGTGATGACGAATTGTCTGAAAGCATTCTTCTAAATCATCCAGATGTTTATGCACCAACATTTTTTGACAATCATATCGTCCCACGTACACCTCCACATTCACGCCAAATTGATATCCTCAAGATATGGTTCATCATCCTCGGTATGGCTCTCCGGCATTGATGAGGCCGAAAGTCATTTTCTTATAGGCATATACCCGAAGCGATGCGTAATGAACGCTTCGTCTTGGATATCCTCTTTACACATGGAAATCGATGATATCCGGAGAATGTGTCCATGAAACTTAACAAAGCATACCCAAGTGGCATCGATGAGTTGGTCGATGTGGGGCAGCAGGTAGAAATCCTTTGGACAAGCTTTATTTAAATCGGTATATTCAATGCAGACTCGCCATTTACCATTCTGCTTCTGGACCAGCACCACATTTGCCATCCACTGCGGGTAGTCGATCTGGAAGATGAAGTCAGCTGCCAACAATTTTGCAATCTCTTCATCGATGATTCGCTGACATTCGGGTGCAAAGATCCTCCTCTTCTGTCGGACTGGTTTCTTTAACGGGTCCACCTCCAACCGATGTTCAGCGATATCCCTGCTTACTCCTGGCATATCTTGAGGTTCCTATGCGAAGATGTCAACATAGCATTGCGGGGAGCTCCATGAGGTTAAATCCGGGAGAGGTTCCGTGGAGACCAAACCTCTTTTCACCGTCTTGTTCACTTTGCGGGATGAGCTCTATCTCCTCTGTTTCTTCACCGGCATGACCAACGGTTGAACTACTCTCGGTGAAGGGTTCGATTTCTATCGCCATGGTGCATACCTTGATACCCCCACTCCAAAGTGATCACAGCGTTCTATAACACCTTCTCGGCGGATCTAAATCCCTTTCACCTCACCAACCCCATGAGTAGTAGGAAATTTGATTTTGAAATGAGGAATTGAGGTCACGACTTGCAAAGCAATTAAAGTAGGCCTTCCCAAAATAGCATTATAAGCGAGAATCTACATGCACAACATAAAATTTGCAAATAATTTCTACTGTTGGGGTAGTTCAAGATGACCATTAGTTCAATGGTTCCGACCACCTTGGCCCGGGTCGTTACTAAAACCATACAAAGGAGCCTCCCACCTTTATCTCCATCTTCCGCCTGTCTGGTGCATCCTCACGATAAGCGTGGGCATACGAATATCTACGAAGACCCATTATCTACCATCATTCGCCCATATCCACCGAACCCACTTGCGCAGTCAGCACCAATGATCCCTCGTGCGGTTCGATGACTTCTGAAGGGTAATCTTCATCAGTAAAGGAGATTACCGTATTCGAATAAGGTCTGTCAGTCTTGGGAGGTACCCTTGAACGACACGATCGAATCCAAGTAACTTCGGCGCTTCTTTCCAGCGAGTTTGCTGGAAGTACCCCGAGTGATGACATCTATCACATGCCTTGTAAGTCGCTTAGAGTCGACAACGCTTCTTTGAATCGGGTTGAGTCTGCCAAAGCAGGCCCTCATCTGCTTTGTTGATTAGTTACGGCGACCCACATATTGAATTAAAGCCTCACCTTGTACCTTTCTTTCAATAAAGTCCTTCAAACTAGCACAGTCGTTCGTATCGTGACCCGAAGCTTGATGGTAATCACAATATTTACGAGAATTCCCTTTTCCGGGCTTAATGTTATCTCGAGGTGGCTCGAAGATAGGTTGATTCTTAATCTGATCCAAGATAACAGCCCTGTCTGTGTTGAGCGCTGTGTACGTCCTATTCACTCTCTGGGCTGGAGCGGACGAACGTCCTCCACCCTGTCTCCAATTGTTATATTTCTTCGACCCGCCTTCGTAGCGGTCTTTATTCCCTTCATTCTTCTTCTGGTCTCTATCGGTTCTGTCCCGATCTGTCTCCTTAAGTCGGTTTGAAGAAGGACGTTTGAGGCTGTCCATGGCTTCCTCCACCACGATATAGTCTTCAGCTTTGTCGAAGGCTTCAAATGAGACTCTTCGGTGATGAAACATTAACTTCTTCACCAACTTCTCCGATTTGACCAGATCTAACCCATTCTGAAACAGTCCAAAGGCTTGTAGATCGTTCAGGTCTGTCACTTGGCCGACTGCTTCACGGAATCGCTTCACATATTGGCCCAAAGACTCATTCGAATACTGTCGAACCTGAGCCAACGAACCAATTGGTTTTCCCCTTCTTTTGTTGCTCCCGAAGCGAGCATGAAATTTACTGCACATGTCTGCCCACGATGAAATTGAATCCGAGGGCAAAGTCCCCATCCGAGGGCATCCTTTCTGAGCGTTGTGACAAAAGTATGACACTTAGCAGTATCGCTAAAGTCATAATAATCCATCAGTCGGTCGAACGCCTGACTGTGGTCGTAGGGATCCCCCAATCCATCATAACTTTCGATATGGGGCAACTTCTTGGTGGGATCAGCTTTTTCTTTAAGAATCTCCGCGGAAAAAGGGGATGCCTTTTTTCCCAAAGTATCCTTCATTTTTTGTACTTCGGCAAGCTTCTTCCGAAGTTCTTTTAACTCTTTAACCAGATACTCCACACCTTCTGGTTGAGATGATGCTTCTTTTTCCGGTGACTCCTTCCTCCTCTGAGTGGACCGGTTTCTTACAATAGAGCCTCCAACTTTAGAAGGACTTTTACGATGGCGAGTGTCCACAGGGTGGTGTACCCTCAGTAGACTCTCGGGAGTACGATCTCCAGATATACTTTGTCTCTGAACTCGGGCGCTATGGCGAGAATGTGCAACAACAAGTGCTTTCTTTGTGGTCTCAGGAGTGCGATCTCTGGATCGACCTCTTCGTTCTTTTCGACCCTGCTCCTTAGAATCGACAGGGTGATGTGCCCTCTTCGATCTCTGAGGAGTAGGACTTCGGGATCTTCTTCTTTCTCGAGTTCGGCCCCGATACTCTCATCCTGAATGAACAGGTTCTTTCCTACTCCGGTGTCCTTGCTCTTCGGACTGATCATAACTGAACTATTCGTCCCTCAACTCTGCCATCCGACCATCTGCTCAGCTATATCCTGTTGCTGCTTCACAAGTACTTCCATAGCTCTATCCGCTTCATCTGTCATCTTAGCCAGTCGTGAGGCCATTTCGTCTTGGTCATCTCGGTATCGAGTTCTAGGCGAGGTACCTTCTACTCATTTCCGACCATGGCCAGACCCTTTCTCTGTCGGGAAGACTAGCTTATGCTTAGCTTTGTCCACCGCCTTCGGCCGAAAATCTTCATGTGATCGTTTGAACGCTGTGCTGGCATGAACACTTATTGCCGGTCCCAAACGATCCTTGACAGACACTCGTGGTACCGATTCACCGGCGACCCTCTACGCGCTTCTTCGGTGTAGGTGTTCTACTCTTCACTATGAATACTGATGTAGAACAAACACGATGCAGTGATTGAAAATACTCGGGACACTAGAACTCGGCCCCTCCTTCTAGCGCTTGATGTTAACGCCAAGATCTTTCTCCACGTCCCAATCACCAAGACGCGTCCAGATATCTGCGCAGTTCAACAAGTCAACACCAAAAGCTTGCGGCTGGCCGCTCGAGGGGATAGCTCGGCGTGAGAGTCGATGTCGGCGATCACAAGGTTAACAATGGAGAAAAATAATGTCTAATATCCGAGAGAATAATAATATGATTGTGTATGTAATGTTTTGTTACTTACCCTCTTTTTGATCCTAGCCCCATCGTACTCTAATCCTTTTCATCGTACCCACCCATCACCTCCCGACACCTTTTCCCCACTCCCTGGTCATTTCAAATTAAAGTATGTAGCCTACTTCCTCACCGCTACCACTCTTTTGCCACCGCCATCATCTAAGTCTCATCCTCATTAATGCCATGCGAAGGTGGCGAAGAACGTAGTAATCGACTATTATTTGGCATAATGATTACCTATTCGAGTTGGGTTAAGTGACAATTTATATAATGGGCCAATTCAACGACTAAGCCCAATAACTGAAATGACCCAAACAATAGGATCCAACCGAAAGGACTCAACGAAATAATCAAGTAATTGGGCCCAAATCATTCGGACCAATCAGGACAAGAGTAACATAATCCAAGGGAGGAGCCCATTAAGTGGCCCAATAAGGAAAAGGATTACGGCCCAACAATAGGAAAGCCAAGGAAAGTTATATTTTTTCTTTAGAAATTTCATGTTTGTGAAAAATAAGGAAAGCAAAAGAAAACTGAGCCCAATTTTTCTTAGATATTTTTCTGACCAAAATGGTAGGAAAACCAAGGAAAAGAAAATGAGTTTAATGAATTTATTTTAATTTCCTAATTGCTATTACTTGTAACACATAAAATAAATTTAGGACATATATATATATATACACACACTCCTTCAGTTTTAAATTATAGGATCATTATTGATTTTTGAAAGTCGTTTTGAGATATTTTCAAATTGAAAATTAAGATAACTCAATAAAAATCATGAAATAATCATTGTAATATTTTTTAAATAATTTATAATATTTATCATTTTATTGATTAAATCAAAAGAATCTATGTCAATTTTGAGTTAAGAGATATCTTAAATTGATTTTAAAAAGTATCAAATAATATGGAACACAAAGAATATATTTTAGACTCCTGCGGATGCCGATGGAGGGAGCATGTCGGGGGGCGAGGTTGGAGGATGAGGTAGAGTGATAGTCGACGTCGAGATCTTCTTCTTTGTCGCCATAGACATCGTGATCTTCTCCGGGAGGTGGTGGTGTTGCTGCCATGGGGAGGGAGACCTGAGATGAGAGAGAAAGAGAGAAAGGGACTGTTTTGTTTACTACTTAATGATCTGAATGTCTTATATTTGAACCGGTTAGTTATTAAGTCCGTTTGTGTTGAACGAATAAAATTATGAATTGATCTAAATTAGCCTGAGCGAAAAAGTTAGGAAATTATAGCTGAATCGGTAAGCAAAACAACCAAATAAAAAGTTTACTTAAATGTTCCTGCACAATATTAAAATTAAAAAAATTACTTTCAGTGTCTTCTAAACAACCATTCTTTCATTTCTTTCGCATTTGATATCCAAAAAATCACAAGTTCTGATTAAAAATAAAGACTTTATGAAACCCAATCCAACATGTTGGGTACGTACTTGATTGTCTTCTCAAAAAAGGATGTACTTGCAAGGTGAAGCTTGCTTTTGCTTTTGGCAAAAATTGAGATCTGGTCATCTGAAAATGGTGAAGAGAGAGAGAGCAAAAAATCTGAATGATTCTTCTTGTGGAGTACCGTTGAGTGTCTTTCTTAATTATGAGGAATAGATTTTTTTTTTTCACTGGGGTCCATTTTTTTATTGTCTTTTATCGAATTTTTTTTTTCTGATCACATAATTATACTCTAAAAAACTTACCAAATAATATTCCTTTGATTTTTAGGTCAAAAATCGACAAAAATGTTGACTGTGCATACACATGATTTTGAAATGCTGATGTGTACATATATGCTTTGCCATGTGTATTAATAATAATAATAAAAAAATATTAATAATTTCAAAATAATAATAATTTTTAAATAATAATATAAATTCGTTAATTTTATATAAATACATTTGTAAAAATTATTATTATTAAAAAATAATATAAATTCATTAATTTTATATAAATACATTTGTAAAAATTATTATTAATATTATTATTTAAAAATTATTATTATTATTATTATTATTATTAATGTCAACTCCTCGACTCAATGAAGCCACCAGGACCATGGTTCCTAAGTAAAACTCAAATACCACATGAAACCTCAAATAACAACACCATCACCCAAATTTGATCATGCAACATAGATAAGCAAGAACTACACCATGAGACCAGATCGGAAAAACAAAAATCAATACAAACCCACCAAATCTAAACATAAGCAAAGATAATTAATAAAACAAAATGCTAGATCGTAAAGACGAACCATCCAGATCTGGAACGAAACTCAGATCCAAACCCACCATCAAAACATCTGAGATCTCTTTCTCCTTTCTTCCTGAATGAAGCCAGATCCGGACTAAGACGGAGTAGCCGGTTGTGACGCCCCCAAAATAGGTATACACAACACCCATTCCGAGTCGCCAAATACATGGTACAAGAAGCAAACTACAACTTCAATAATACAAATGTCGTGTGAAATACGACATATATCTTAATGAGTTTAAATACAAATATTATCTTCAGACAATATCTATACTCAAATAAATCCTCATCACATTTATTGATACATTATTTTACAAAAATGGTGAGGACTACTAAACAACTCTCTCTAGAACCTTCATTCCATACCCCACTAGTACTGCTTACATTCTCGCCTCCCGAGAAGAAAAATGGAACAACAAGGAAAAGGGTGAGCTCAACTAGCTCAATAAAAGAATATTATGACTAAGATAATATACAACAAATTATCGTTAGTCTCCAACAGGAAAAATCGATAGAATACAATAGACAACAAGTTTCGGATCAATATTCGCAATGAAAAATAATAATTCATTAGAAGAGTTAAGTAGAGAATGCAAACTACTATCTTCTATGTATGAATTTAAAAGTTCATCGCTCTATCTTTTATCCCCGTAACAACAATCCATAAACATCTCGGATCAAATATTCATCTTTGCATTACAGAGCCAAAGATATTCATCGATCGGTCATTATTCATCTAAACACTGCTCATCTTTGCACTACTGCCAAAGATATTCATCGATCGGTCATGTTCATCTCAACATCATTTCATCTTTGCACTCTGTGCCAAAGATATTCTTCGAAAATCATTCATTTTTGCACTACGTGGCAAAGATATTCAATAATATCATCATTTAAGACCGAGGATGATGAAAATATTTTAAAGAAACGAATCCAATGGAAACAAAATGACAAGGATTAAGGATTAAGGATTAGTACTTTATTTTATCCACGTCCAAAAATAACTCAAAAATAATCACGGTGGTGTAAAATTCAAGAATGATCAAAACATGGATACAATCAAAGCTAGTATCCGAATAGATATTTTGAACGAAAAGAAGAAATTTTATTTTTCGATGAATAGTCTGCAGATATCGTGAATAGTCTTGATTATCGTGAATAGTCTTGAGTATCGTGAATAGTAACTCGACACCAAAAGATAGAAATTCCACAAAAAACATTTTCACGCTTCATGAATAGTACTCGTGAATAGTAACTTCGTGAATAGTAACTCATGAATAGTAACTCATGAATAGTAACTTCGTGAATAGTAACCTCTGCATGAAAAAAGTTCCAAATTTGATAAAAGTTCCAACCAATATTTCAAAGATAATGATATTGAAGAAATAATATCATTTGAGAAGAAAATAACATCCCTTACCTCGAAGAATCGATTTCTTGAAGGAAAGATCGGAAGTGATCTTTGAATGAAACTTTTCTTGAACAAAGAACTCTCAAAGTATCTAAATACTCACAAAATACGCTCGATAATATAGAGAGAGAAAGAGAGAGAACTTTGTTTCTGGTGTGATTTTCAATTCTAACTTAGCCCTCTATTTATAGGAAAATGTTAGCCGTAGCCAAGGCAGACTTGACTTCACTACTTTTTGATGGCTTTACTCGCTACTATTGCCACCCACCACATTTGAAATAAAATTCAGCACATTTTTTCACCAACCACAAGTGGGGCCCACTCAATTCTAGAATTTTCCACCAAAATCAATTATAACCCTACTTTCCTAATCAAACACCTCTTAAAATTTATAACAAATCATTCGTTCATTTTAACGGTTCAAAATTTGTGGACATATACTCAACTTATATATGTATAACATATCCAAAAATTACAACGATCCAACGGTCGGATTAAATATTATAACTCACACAATAAAGCTATAATAACACCGATTTGATCTTTTAATACCTCCAATCCGACAAAATACAAATAAAACATCTCAAAGATTAATTCCTTCATTAATAACCACATAAATAAATCCATCATTTATATTCATATAAAATAAATATTTCCTTATCATATGAATCAATAATTAATTATTCACAAATAATATTACGAATCACAATTATAATGACCAGTAGTTCCGGAAAGAGGGGCTTTCCAATAAGGATCTTTCCTTCTTGGCGCCGCAATTAGGTGACCAAACCTCTCCTTAGACAGAACTTTCTAGACATTGCCAATAATGTTATCTAATAATATTATTCAAATAATATGAATTATTGATCCGATAATGGGAAATCTTGTGCGGACAATTATTGAACAACAATAATATAAAATATCAACGCAAACAATTATTGAATCAATAAAATAAAATATTGAGCAAAGAACTCACTGTGAAAATTATTGAGTAGTGCCATCTTACGTAAGGATCAATAATTCAACAATACTGCATGCACCTGCAGGTGTATTTCGTAACCACGCCAGATTCTTGTATTTTAACCACCGGGTATTCAATGGTCTTAATTCAGAATAACAACTACGCCGTTATTTTTAACCAACTTATATTTGTTGTTTTCCTCATCCAATCGCTTTCGTTATGGGGCCCACATATGCATTTACTTGGCAGTCGCATACGAATATTCCCCGAAGCGATCTTTAATATTCCACGACCAAACGAAAATTCCCTGACAACAATGAATATTTTATAACCACTTGCTTATTTTGAAATATTTACAGTATTTAACCCTTAACTATCCACATTAATCAAATCAACCCTTACTATTTCAAAATAATAAATAAAGGAAATTCCTTTTTATTTAAAAAATTCGGGGTCTTACAACCTCCCCTCCTTATGAAATTTCATCCTCGAAATTGACGTACGTACTTGGTGTTTCAAAAGGTGAGGATACCTCGCTTTCATTTCCGTTTCCAATTCCTAGGTCATTTCCTCTATAGCATGATTCCTCCACAAAACTTTAACTTGTGGTATGACCTTTCTTGCGTAGGGACATGCTCCTTCCTATCCAAAATCTTGACAGTACCTCCTCATACGTTAAGTCTTGGTATCTCGTCCCTGGTTCTAACTTCTATAACGTGGTTCGGGTCTTTCACATATTTACTGAGTAATGCGATATGTGAAACACATTATGAACACGAGACATACTCGAGGTAACGCGAGTCTATAGGCTACATTTCCTACTCGGTCAAGAATTTGAAATGGACCAATAAATCGTGGATTGAGCTTTCCTCTCTTCCCAAATCTTGTAACTCCCTTCCATGGAGCAACTTCAACAATACATGATCCCCTACATTAAATTCCACGTCCTTTCGATGAAGATCCGCATAACTCTTTTGTCGATCTTGTCTTGCCGTTTGTATACGTTGTCGAATCATTTGGATCTTTTCGGTGAGTCATACGTACTAACTCGGGTCCCAATAATGTTGCTTCACCCACCTCATCCCAACATATTGGAGAACGACATTTTCGTCCATATAATGCTTCGAATGGAGCCACACCTATACTTGCCTGATAACTGCTGTTGTAGGAGAATTCCACCAATGGTAAATACTTATCCCAACCGCCCTTGAAGTCTAGGACACACGAGTCTTAATAAATCTTCAAGAGTTTGAATAGTCCTCTCGATTGTCCGTCTGTTTGGGGATGGTATGCGAACTAAATCGCAAATCTGTGCCCATAGCTTTTTGCAAGCTAACCCAAAATCTTGAAGTGAATCTTGGGTCACGATCCAAAACTATGGATACGAGGCATGCCATGCAACCTCACAATCTCATTTACGTACATACTAGCAAGACGTTTAAGTGACTAAGTCTCCGTGATCGGCAAGAAATGAGCGGACTTGGTTAATCTATCAACAATAACCCAAATAGCATTGATGCCTTGAGAAACCGTAGGAAGACCCGTAATTGAAATCCATGGTAATGTGTTCCCACTTCCATTCCGAATCTCAAGTGGTTGCAACGGACCCTTAGGTACTAGATGCTCGCCTTTACACGTTGACAAGTTAAACACATTGAGATAAACTTTGCAATCTCTCTCTTCATATTGTTCCACCAAAATGTATGTCAAGATCACGATACATTTTAGTACTTCCGAGATGGATTGCAAATGGTGTATTGTGTGCCTCCATCATAATCTTGTACTTCAAATCGTAGTCGTTAGGAACACAAAGTCTAGAGTGGACTCAAGTATTCCTTCTTCATCAATTCTCGCTTAGGAATAGCTCCTTCTTGTACTTTCTTCTTCATACGCATAAGCTCGGGGTGGTGGCGAGAGCACCTTAACTTTTCTATTAAAGTTGGCTCTATCGTATACTTGACATCATCGCTTTTCGTTCCGCATATGATCTTCTACTCAACGCGTCGGCTACCACGTTAAACTTTTCGGGATGGTATTGAATAGTGTGGTCGTAGTCTTTCAATAGTTCGAGCCAGCGTCATTTGCCAAGCGTGTTGAGTTCTTTTTGAGTGAAGAAATATTTAAGGCTTTTATGGTCCGAATATATCTCCACTTTCTCCCCATATAGATAGTGCCTCCATATCTTTAAGCGCTGAAAACATCATCACGCTAACTCTAGATCATGAGTAGGATAATTTCTCTCATACTCTTTAAGTTGTCGCGAGGCATAGGCTATGACTTTCCCACGTTGCATGAGAACACATCCTAACCCTTTGCACGAAGCATCAGTAGATAACAAATCCATCCGAACCGGATGGTATTGTTAGAACAGTCTTAGAAATAAGTCTCCTCTTAAGCTCTTGGAAACTTTTCTCGCATTCTTCGCTCCAAACGAATTTTGTATCCTTCCGAGTTAGGCGAGTTAATGGAGTAGCGATTCGAGAAAACCCTTCCACGAATCTCAGATAATAACCAATTAAGCCCAAAAGCTACGTACTTGATCCATGAATTTTGGTTGCTCTAACTTTGTATTGCTTCAATCTTGGCCGGATCAACAGATACTCCATGTTTTTTGACACCATGATGCCCAAGAATGCTACTTCCTCAAGCCGAACTCGCATTTCTTCAATTTGGCATATAGTTGGTTTTCACGAAAGCCTTTGGAGTACCAAATTCAAATGGTGCTCATGATCTTCACGACTTTTGGAATATATAAGGATGTCATCAATAAAGACAACAATGAACTCGATCCAAATATTCCTTGAATACTCGGTTCATCATATCCATGAAAGCCAGGAGGAGCATTAGTTAGTCCGAAAGACATGACTAAGAATTCATAATGCCCATACCGAAGTTCTCAAGCGGTCTTTGGAATATCCTCGATTCTAATCTTGGTGATGATATCCGAATCGAAGATCGATTTTTGAAAAGAATTGTGCCTTTTGCAATCGGGTCAAACAAGTCATCAATACGAGGTAGAGGATACCTATTCTTGATGGTGACATGGTTCAATTCCGATAGTCAATACAAAAGTCGCATACACCCGCTCTTTCTTCTTCTACGAATAAAACAGGGAGCACCCCAAGGAGATGTACTTGGGGCGAATGAAACCGATGTCCAACAATTCCTGTAGTTGGACCTTTAACTCCCAAGTTCAATAGAGCCATTCGATATGGGGTTTTAGAAATGGGCTTTGTACCGGTTCAAGATCAATAAAGAATTCAACTTCACGTTACGGGGTAGGCCAGGAAGTTCTTGAAAATACGTCGGAAAGTCAATAACAACAGAATATTATTCAAATTTGGCGTGTCTTTATTCAAATCCATAACATGGGCTAAGAAAGCTTGACATCCGTTTTTCAATAAACGAATAGCTTTATGATTAGATATGATAGTGATTGATTTTAATGGTTTAGTTGCTTGAATTAAATAACAACGGGTTGGTTAGGAATATGAAAACTAACAACCTTACGAAAAAACAATCAATTTTGGCATGATGAGTAGTTAACCAATCAATCCTAAAATCACATCAAAAGCAAGTATCTTTAAAGAGATAAGGTCAACGGTAAGGTAATGGTGCCAACTTGAATCAAACAAGATTTATAAGCGATGGATGTGATGAAAGTTTCTCTAACGGAGTTTCCACAGATAGATCAAAGTCTAATTTCTCCTGAGTCAAGTTTAAGCGTTGAGCACATGCAGAGAGAGATAAATGAATGGGTATAGACCGTGATCAAGTAAGGTATAAACTTCGCAAGAATTTATAAATAGCTTACCGTGATCACCTCGTTTGGGTTCTCGCATTATGACCGGTCACAACAAACGCTCTTCCGGAATCGTTGACTTTGACTTTTACGGACGATCTTTTGAGTCACCGTCCCCTCATTGAACTAGGTTTCGCTCTGCATGATCTCGAAGCGATATGTCCTTCCTTTCCACAACTATAGCATACCTTGAATCTGTTGTGGGCGCTTTGACCGATATGTCCCTCTTTTCCGCATTTGTAGCATATAATGGGTGGTGGTCGTTCTCCTCCCTTAGAACCGATTCTTTGCCGTACTTTGTCGTCTTCACATAGTCGTTGTTAAATCTCCTCTTTTAAAATCTCCTCCCGACTCGCTTCTTACATTTTCATGACCATGATTACCACGAGTGGTTACCATTTCTGTCCCATCTGTTTCTTTCTCATGAGTTATCATTATTACATTGTTGCTATCTCCGTACGATCCTCGGTTATGGTCCTCAGTTGGCCGTACTCGTTATCTCGCTTCTAATAATTGAGCCTGCTTACAACATCTCTAATAAAGAAAGTTTATGAGAAATGAGATCTTGGCGTATCTGGGGTTTCAAACCTCTAAGAAACATCCGCGTCATACATTCCTCATTCTCCACCAAATGAGGTGCAAACCGGATAACTCGCAAACTTTGCCTCGTCTTTGAGACACCGTCATGTTGTTTTGCTCTAATCGATGAACTCCACTTCCTTCATATGCGAACACTTTCGGAAAGTTTTATCATTAAATAGTCTCTGAAATGTCTCCCAAGACATCTTTGAAAAGTTTGGATGGAGACGCCTTCACGTACTCCCACCGATGATCCGCCTCGCCACACGGAACATAAAGGTGGCGAATGGAACCTTCTGTTCCTCCGTGCATCCCAAGACATCGAATATCTTGGTAATTTGCTTGACCCATGTTTCCGCTTATGATCGGATCGGCTTTCCCTTAAATTCTGTGGTCCCAACTCTTTGAATCCTTGCATGTGTGACAACCCGTGAATTGCTATCATTTCCTCCTCAGATTTTGAACACGAGTCTCCTCGTCGATTTTGCATGAATCGCAAAAAACTTCTAAACATCCCCTCGTTCATCATCTCGCTCCATGGTGTTGTTCACAGGAGGAACATTGCCACTGACTGTTACGCGTTCTCCTCGTTGGTGAGTACAGCGTCTCCACGTTCTCATTTCCATTGTTAATATTCTCGATCGACATTCTCAAATCTTTGTCATAAAACAAGGGTTAATTAAGGAAATCAATATATCACATAATATCCCTTATATCTTGACCAACTAACAAATAAGCTTAGGTAGGACACACTAGCGAATGATTTACTCGTCTCTCCCTCCTAGTTCTATTCCCCGATCTCATGAGAGATCATATCCTAAGCTCGATACCAATCGTGGCGCCCCCAAAATAGGTATACACAACACCCATTCTGAGTCGCCAAATACATGGTACAAGAAGCAAACTACAACTTCAATAATACAAATGTCGGTGTGAAATACGACAATATATCTTAATGAGTTTAAATACAAATATTATCTTCTAGACAATATCTATACTCAAATAAATCCTCATCACATTTATTGATACATTATTTTACAAAAATGGTGAGGACTACTAAACAACTCTCTCTAACCTTCATTCCATTTTAGACTAGTACTCGCTACATTCTCGCCTCCTCCGAGAAGAAAAATGGAACAACAAGGAAAAGGGTGAGCTCAACTAGCTCGATAAGAAATATTATGACTAAGATAATATACAACAAATTATCGTTAGTCTCCAACAGGAAAAATCGATAGAATACAATAGACAACAAGTTTCGGATCAATATTCGCGTGAAATAATAATTCATTAGAAGAGTTAAGTAGAGAATGCAAACTACTATCTTCTATGTATGAATTTAAAAGTTCATCGCTCTATCTTTTATCCTGTAAACAACAATCCATAAACATCCGAATCAAATATTCATCTTTTTTTACTACTGGCCAAAGATATTCATCGATCGGTCGTGTTCATCTAAACACTGCTCATCTTTGCACTATGAGCCAAAGATATTCATCGATCGGTCATGTTCATCTCAACACTGCTCATCTTTTGCACTACAGCCAAAGATATTCTTGAGAATCATTCATCTTTTACTACTGGCCAAAGATATTCAATAATATCATCATTTAAGGCGAGGATGATGAAAATATTTTTAAAAAAACGAATCCAAAGGAAACAAAATGACAAGGATTAAGGATTAAGGATTCGTACTTTATTTTATCCATGTCCAAAAATAACTCAAAAATAATCACAGTGGTGTAAAATTAAAGAATGATCAAAACATGGATACAATCAAAGCTAGTATCCGAATAGATATTTTGGACGAAAAGAAGAAATTTTATTTTTCGATGAATAGTCAGATATCGTGAATAGTCTTGAGTATCGTGAATAAGTAACTCGACACCAAAAGATAGAAATTCCACAAAAAACATTTTCACGCTTTCATGAATAGTACTCATGAATAAGAACTCATGAATAGTAACTCATGAATAGTAACTCGTGAATAGTAACTCATGAATAAGAACCCCAAGGCATGAAAAAGTTCCAAATTTGATAAAAAGTTCCAACCAATATTTCAAAGTAATGATATTGAAGAAATAATATCATTTGAGAAGAAAATAACATCCCTTACCTCAAAGAATCGATGCTTGGAGGAAAGATCGGAAGTGATCTTTGAATGAAACTTTTATTGAACAAAGAACTCTCAAAGTATCTAAATACTCACAAAATACGCCAATAATATAGAGAGAAAAGAGAGAGAACTTTGTTTACGGTGTGATTTTCAATTCTAACTTAGCCCTCTATTTATAGGAAAATGTTAGCCGCAAAGCGAGACTTGACACTGCTACCGATGGCTTTACTGCTACTATTGCCACCCACCACATTTGAAATAAAATTCAGCACATTTTTTCACCAACCACAAGTGGGGCCCACTCAATTCTAAATTTTCCACCAAAATCAATTATAACCCTACTTTCCTAGATCAAACACCTCTTAAAATTTATAACAAATCATTCGTTCATTTTAACGGTTCAAAATTTGTGGACATATACTCAACTTATATATGTATAACATATCCAAAAATTACAACGATCCAACGGTTTGATTAAATATTATAACTCACACAATAAAGCTATAATAACACCAGATTTGATCTTTTAATACCTCCAATCCAAACAAAATACAAATAAAACATCTCAAAGATTAATTCCTTCATTAATAACCACATAAATAAATCCATCATTTATATTCATATAAAATAAATATTTCCTTATCATATGAATCAATAATTAATTATTCACAAATAATATTACGTAATCACAATTATGATGACAGTGCCGTTCCTGGAAAGAGGGCTTTCCAAATAAGGATCTTTCCTTACTTGGCGCCGCAATTAGGTGACCAAACCTCTCCTGTACGAACTTTCTAGACATTGCCAATAATGTTATCTAATAATATTATTCAAATAATATGAATTATTGATCCGATAATGGGAAATACTTGTGCGATGACAATTATTGAACAACAATAATATAAAATATCAACGCAAAATTATTGAATCAATAAAATAAAATATTGAGCGATAACTTCATGTGAAAATTATTGAGTAAGGCCATCTTACGTGAAGGATCAATAATTCAACAATCTTGTAATACGTCGCAGTAATCTTCTTTGTGCGACCACAGCGTATTCTTGTATTTTAACCAACGGTATTCTAACAGATCTTAATTGGTAATAACTTCTGGCCTGTTATTTTTAACCAACTTATATTTGTTGTTTTCCTCATCCAATCGCTTTCCGTTATGGGGCCCACATATGGTCAAGCTACCGGTCGCATTTAATATTCCCCGACAAGATTTAATATTCCACGACCAAACGAAAATTCCCGAACAACAATGAATATTTTATAACCACTTGCTTATTTTGAAATATTTATGTATTTAACCCTTAACTATCCACATTAATCAAATCAACCCTTACTATTTCAAAATAATAAATAAAGAAAATTCCTTTTATTTAAAAAAATTGGGGTCTTACACGGTGATGTTTAATGAAGCCAATGGAAAGGCGTTCTTGCTTTACTAGCTCGAGAGCTTCTAGCCTTTAGAAGAGGACGGAGACCACGACTTCGGGACGTGAGACTAAGCGATTCATGGAATGCATTTAGCCAAAAAAAAGGAAAAAGCTTTCCATTTGAGTTTAAGGAGAGAGAAAATATCAAAGAGAAAGGGACGCATGAGAGAGAAGAAGTTAAGAGTAAAATTACAGAGAGAGAGAGAGAGAGAAGACTTTGTAGTAAGAATTTTTCATTTCTACGATTTTCGATTAATCGGACCGCCAACGAACCCTTGAAGTCATATTCAAGTCTTTCTGGTAATCAAATCTTTCATTCTCCTAATCAAGTCTTTCTGGTAATCAAACCTTCATGAATTAAAATTGAGTCGTAGTCTGATAACTTGATAAAATTTGAGGGATGATTTGTTTTTGGAAAGTATTTCCTAGAACATGAATTTGTCATAAATTTGTCAGCAAATCAATCTATTGTGAAATAGACAGATAGGAAATTATTATTGTAAAATTATTGTTATTATTTTGTAATTATTATTATTTTTATTAATTAAAAATTATTATTGTTGTTGTTGTTATTATTATTAATTATTATTATTTTGAAATTATTATTATTATTAATATTATTAATATTATTATTATTTTGAAATTATTATTATTCTTAATATTATTATTTTTTTATTATTCTTAATAATATTATTTTAATTATTATTATTTTAAAATTATTATTAAGATACAATTATTCTTAATATTTATGAGCATGTGCTTGACACATATGATACACATGGCAAAACCATATACACATCAGCAAAAAATACGGAGTCAAATCGCCAACACAACACTTCCGTTTGCCAACTCAGCACTTTCGTCCAGATTTTTTTGATGAAAATCGTAGAAATAATATTTTTTGTAATTTTTGAAAGTACACTTATTTGATTGTAACAAAAAATATTTGATGAATCTTGATAAAAAAATCGGAACTGTACTGTGATCAAAAATCTATTATCCCAAATATAAATAGGTAATGTATTTCTTGTTTTTTTTTCTTCTTGTAATTAGTTTTGTCTTATAATAGTGTTATAATGAATTTTTTTTATGATAAAAGTTATTTAAAATAATATTTATTAAAAAATTTAGACAAAAGTACTGCTAAACCTGTTCAAACAAATCATTCTGAGGTTTAAAATGAAAAAATTCACCCTTTCAGAAGCTTCAAAAAGATTATGTAACAAACATATTATTTTATTCG
Source organism: Panax quinquefolius (assembly GCA_020205615.1). NCBI lineage: Eukaryota > Viridiplantae > Streptophyta > Magnoliopsida > Apiales > Araliaceae > Panax > Panax quinquefolius. The sequence continues at coordinate 113,687,822 of CM035157.1, read as the reverse complement.
GTGTTTATCTTTCATGGTGGTGTTGCTGCCAGGGGGAGGGAGACCTGAACGGTATACTTAAATATACTTAAGTGGTTTTTATTAGGTCTAAACTTGTTTGATAAAAAAAATTTCTTTTTACGCTCTGTTTCTGAGTTTTAAAATAGACGAAAAAGAAAATAAATGAATAAAAAATTTGACCAATTTTCTTGCCAAAATTTTTCGATCAAAATTGACCTGATTTGAACAGAAAAAAAATTGGAATAAATAATATTTTTATAATTCTCATATTATCCTCAACTTTTAATATAATAAATTTTAAAATACAACCTCATGATTACCGATTTTAAATTTTTATTCTTTTCATTAAAAAGCTAAAAATAACAAAAAAAAAAAGCTTGAGTTTTACATTAACTTTTCTTTTTATTTTAATTTAAGTTTCTTTTTCTGTTCAAAACTCATAAACAAGAGTGTTAATGTCACTTCATCGGTAAAATATAAAATCAAATTTAAAGTATTCAAAGGCCAATCTGAATAAAACTTATCTTTTTTGAAGACCAAAATAACATTTTCAATATTATAAAATTTCTCTTGTATCCTCAAATTTATCCAAAACACAATCCCAACAAAGAAAACATAAATCGCCACAAACTCAACCATAAGATTCGAAACAAAAGTCCCAGCTGACAAAATTGCTTCAAACCTAGTTCTCGCCTTGCCACCACCAACGGCGGCCACCGATGCAAACACAACAGGATCGAGCTCCATTTCCAAGGGCAAGAAAAGTCACGACGCCAAAATTTGGCCACAAATTAAAAAAACTAGAAAGCTTGGTAAAAACAACTAAGAATTGGGATTGAGCTGTTCTGACAAGGATGTAGAACTGGAGGAACACACAGAGGGTGAGAAAAATGGGTTTTCATGAAAGATGCAGAAATGGAGAGAAAAGTAGTTGAAGACACCATTAGAGGGGCAATAATGAAGGAAAGAGACATTTTAGCAGAGAGGAGGTGGGGTTTGGAGAATGGAGGGGTAAAATTGGTGGGTGAATTGAGAAGAGAAGCAGATCCACGCCGAGTTCGGGGGAGGGGAGGTGAGGGGAGGTGGGTTGGGGAATTGGGTTTTTCTCGTTCTGGAAAGAGGCAAAAAAATTGATATGCAAATAAACAGGGTTAAAATAGTAAAAATAATATTATTAAGACATTTTTAAAAAATTAATTATCAAATAATATTTTTTCATTCAGATACAATTTTAGACAGATGTTCTACATTATTCAGATCTTAACATTCAGTTTTATCAAACAAAACCTTAATGACATAGTATACTATATAACTTATTCCAAAAGCATTAAATATGTTATACTACTTCTGTTTCAAAATTAGAAATATATTTTAACTTTTTAGAGTCAATTCACGAAATTCTAAAACTTAAAATTGAATAATTTTGTTCAAGTTTTAAAAAGAACAAAGATGATAAATAATAGTATTTTATAGTTAGTTTATAATTGTTATATTTGTTTGTATTAAAACTAAATAACTTCATATCAATTTTGAATTTTAAGATTTTGCCTATAATTTTAGAACAAAAGAAGTATTTAGTATGTAAGGGTATTGTGGGTCCAAGTACAAATTAGGGCAAACATATGACCTAATCGAATTGAATGCACAAATTAGGATTTTGTTGTGACAACCTGAATTTGCAAAAATTATTAAAATAAAAATTTAATAAATAAAATTTTTATTATGTGATGTGTCGGGTTAGAATAAATATATTTTTTGGGATATGTGATTTGGTGCGAAGAAATTATGTGTGTGTGTGTGTGTGTGTATATATATATATATATATATATATTGGTAAAATGAGAGTTAATAGTTAATTAAACTATTAAAGAAAGTGAATAAAATTAGTTATGAAATGGAATATAGAAGTGAAGAAAATCAATTAATTAATAATGATTAATTGAGATGAAATTAAAATGTGAGTGGCAGGCCTTGAATGGCAATGAAGTTACTATGATTTAGATTTCATAAATGATGTAATTAGTTCACTTAATTAAAATAGTGAATTAACATAAATATATTTATTTTAATAAAATGAAAGAGTTGATGTATTTCATATAAATGTGATACGCTAATGTAATGGCCTAATATAGTATATTACGCCAAACGATTATAAATTGATTATGAGGTGAAAAAAAATCAATATATCCATAAATAAATATTAGTTTCAAGATTAATAAATTAAATTAATATTTAAATGGTGGTTAAATGTATAGATTAAATGAATTGTCCTTAGACAATTTATAGAAGAAAAGAAATTAAATAATTAAATATAATAATTTTATAATTTATTAAAATAATTAGTGGAATAAATATTAATTATTATAATAAAAATGTTTATTTTAATAGACATGTTTATTCTAATTATGAATGTAATTTCATATTTCGTATGGGATATAATTGGAGAAGTGGAGCTAGCTAAATGATTTAATAGACAAAGAAAAAGGTGTTAATAAAGTAAAATAAAGAAGGAGAAAGAGAAAGAGAAAGAGAAGTAAAAGTGGGCAGGCAAACAAGCCTTTTAGCAGTCAGGGCTGTTCCCCTCCCAATAACGTTCAGTAAACCCAAACGTAAAATTTATTTATTCTTAGGTTTATACCTTCTCGTTCACTACTCTAAGAAAGAGAAAATCAGAGTTTAGAGTGAGAGAGAGAAAGAGGGCTTCACGATGAGAGTTGGAAGGAGGCTTTGGAGAATCAAGGAGAAGAAGAAGGGGTTGATCAAGTATTAAATCACCTAATTAAAACTAAGGAAGATCCAAGAGGTAAGAAGGGCTTGAAATCTTATTTCCATAAGTTTTCAATTTGAGTTGTTATTTGATTTTATGAGATTAAGAAGAATTCAAGTTTGCTATTTCAAATTAAATGTTAGTCTGTTAGTGTTATTTATATCTGAAGTCAAAGCAACCAATCTAAATTTATGTTTAAAGAAGAAAAATGGAGTTATGGATTGTTTGTGGAGATATTGGTCTATTTTAAGGGTTATAATGATGGTGTGGGTGTGTTTAGAAATCTGGTTGGATGGTTGCATGTTATACTCCTCTAAGATATGAAGATTTCCCAGTTTGAATGAACCAAAATGGATTTAAAACGAATCTGCATTGGAAGATTTAGTAAAACATGTCAAAATAAAAAAATATAGCATGAACACTGAATTTGGGTATTTAAAATGGTTTGTTAAAGCTTCTGAAATATTATAATTGTCCCGTAGATGTGTATTTCAGTGTTTAACAAGTTCATAGAGTCAAAAATTAGTTAATTTGGACCTTAGATTAGGAAGAAATGGATTTCGAATGAAAACATAGTTTATATCATGACTGCGAAATCTGAATCAGTATTCCAAATAGCGGCCGTCTTTGAAATTAAGACAATCTAAGCGTCATGCATGCCACAACTAAGCTGCGTTGCTTGCTAGCGCTAGTTCAAAAGGTCAAAAGTGGCGCGATCTATGGCTGGTGACCGCTATAGGCCAAGATAAAGAAAGCTTTAATGTATGGCTCAAGGAAACTTAATGTAAATCAATTTTAGTAATCATTATTCACCTAATAAGGTGTAATGGGAAGATTTAAATACTTAACAAAATATTAAGTAACAAATTAAAAGAAGAATTTGAAAGCATAGATGATGGAGTAATTCAAGCAATCCTAATGAACACTATTCGCATAATGTGATATAATGAGAAGCTTTAAGTACTTAATGTAAGAAGTTTTAATGAGCTTAATGTTCATAAAGAGGTAGGATAAGAAGATTTAAATACTTAACTAAATGTTAAGCAAAGGAAGAATTGTAAAGGATGGCTTAAGAAATATTCTAAAGTATGAAATAAATGTTAGACTCATAGTATGGAGTCATGACAAGTCTTAAGTGCTTGATTGAACATCAAAAGTCGATTAGAGATATAAGGTGAATGCTAATAGAATTAAACTAATTGGACAATATAATGTCCTAACTAGTAATAATTAAACACCTAAGTGATCATGGTGTAACAAGTTAAAAGAAAGGTTTGTGAAACGTAAGACAATGCTTACATAATCAACTGATAAATGTCGTTTAGTGGCTAATTGGTATATTATTGTAATTGAATGGTGTAGGATATTTGAAGGGCGATCTTTCATAAATGTGCAAGGAATGCTTTAAGGTAAGTCTTTCAGTTCCTATTTGCTATATGAACTTGATAACTGGTTAGTTGAAATTTGTACTGTTATGAGTATGTTGAATTACATATGATATTTATATGAAATGCGAAAGTTAATCTATAACTATGTTGATTGAGTTACAGAACTCAGTCTCTATATTTGATATGTGAGATGTAACATGTACAATATATTAGAATGGTTATGATTGAACAAACTAAGCATGATATTATGTGTTATCTGGCGTATGAAAATTGTTTGATTTGCTGAGCTGTCAAGCTTAATCTTGCAAAATTAACCTTTTTGCAGGTTAAGGATACAATGAGATATTATCTACCATCTTTATGGTAAGGATCAGAAGGCATGCAAGAAAATAAACTTTCTTTAGCAAGAAAAAGTTTTGAACCATGCTCAGGATTTTCAATGTATGTAGTTGACATACTATGATGTGTATTTAGTGTTAGGTTGTAAACATTGTATTATCCGATATATAAAGGATATTGTATTAAGACGTGTGAACTTATATGATAAGTTTGATAAAGTGAGTCATAGAATAAACGTGATTCTGAGACATGTAACCGTAAATGTTGTGATTAAGGGAAATAAAGAAAAAAGATAGAAAATTTTAAATTTATCCGCATTTTATTGATTATATCATCGATTAATGATGTAAAATTAGAATGTAAATGTATTGTTAACGACTAAAGACGAAAGTGGATTTTTCCAGATTTTGGGGTTGTTACAGTTGGTATCAAAGTTATAGGTTATACACCTTAAGTAAGAGTACCTTAGGCTATAATCGTAGAAGTGATGATAATGATGGTAACAATAAACTCAGATAGAGTTTGAACAATAAGAAATAAATTTAGAAAATGTATAAAGAAGAGATTAAGATATATATAAGAATATTAAAAGAAACTAACCTATTATTAATATTTAATATTAAAAGTTAGTTTATTGATGTATTAATTAATGTTAATATTTAACATTAAAGTAACAAGGAATATTAATAAAATTTTATTGTTAAATATTAGTAATTTAATATTTACAACAAATTAACTTATTATTAATATTTAATCAACTAAGTAACTAACTTATTATTAATATTAAATATACTAACTATTTATATTCATTGAAAATGCATATTAATTAAATGTATCTACAAGAAATCACGAATGAATAATTAAAATTTTAAACTTTATTGATGTATTAATTAAAACTAATGTATTTTAATTTATAAATTACAACAATGAATAAGTAAAAATTTATACTTTATTGATGAATAATTATAAATTTAAAGTTCAAAAATTACATATAATTGGATAAAATATCATGTAAGGCCTAAGGCTTGGCCAGGCCAGGCCCAAGGTCAAGCCAGGCTAGGCCAGATTTTTGCCTAAAAATAGCGGCCTTTCTAAGCCTCCCAGGCCTGACTAGGCCAGGCCTTGACCAGGCCAGGCCCAGGCTGGACCAAGGACAAGCCGCAGGCCTCGAGCCTTTTACGGACCACAAGTTAGAATAACATTGTTTTAAGGAGCTAGGCTGTGACGCCCCCAAAATAGGTATACATCACCTATTTTGAGTCGCCAAATACATGGTATAAAATTCAAATACAATTTAATTATACAACAGTCGTGTAAAATACGACAAAACATATGCTATGAGTTTTAATATAAATATTGTCATCTAGACAATATCCACACTCAATTGAGTCCTCATTACATTTATTATCACACTATTTAACAGAATAGTGAGGACTACTAATGCTATTATCTGGACCGTCACTCCGTTCCCCGACTAGTCCCTGCTACGTTCTCATTTCCTGAAGAGAACAATGAAAGTAAAAGGGTGAGCGCAACTAGCCCAGTAAGAAATATTATGACTAAGATGATACAGAATAAATTATCGTTAGCCTTCAACAGTGTTAAACTGATACAATATAAAATCTACTATCTTTTATGATTTAAAAGGTTTTTCATCACTTTTATCGCTGAGACTCAGCTTAACAAATAATCCACATCATCAAATCATCCTTGCACTACGACCAAGGATATTCATTAATATCATAACCACAAATTATCCATGCACTATGGGCCAAGGATATTCGTGTATTCAATAATGGTCATTATCATGCTAACAACTGTCCATCAATGCACTACGGGCCAATGAGGACTTTTATCACATCATTTGTAACATTACGGTTAAGATTATTATAGAATAATCCGAGTCATCATAATCATACCAAGTCCATCTATGCACTGTGAGTCACAGATGACTTTCAACATAATATAAGCACGAGGATGATGACAATGATATAAGAATCCAATAAAACAAGTTCAAGAATTAATTTATCCGAAATTGATAACGTCCAAATTGTCAACATGATCTTGCTTTGTAGAGTAAAATTCAAGAATGCTCGTAAGAATATTTTCATGAAAAGATCTTTGGATGAAGCGCAAATATCGAGGATATTCCACTAATTTCATGGAGTATAGAAGTCAAAACTTTAACCAATCGAGTATAATAGAATATATGAAGCTATGAAATGGATTTTACGCCCGCCATGCGGTAATCCACGATATCTGAGATCATTTTCACAATTTAATAAGGAATGAATACAAAGGATCATTCACCATGCATGTGGTAATCCACATGATGAGTTATTCAACGAGAATAATAAAGAATGGAATAATAGAAGGATTCACCATGCGTGCGATAGAATTTGCAAAACAGTTATTCCCAACGAATATTAAAGAATGGAACTAGGTCGAGCAAAATTACATGCCGTCGAGGATATTCCAATGAAATAATAAAGAATGGAATAACAACGAAATCACTATGCATGCGATAGGCGCACGGATAGTATTTCAACGAATAATAATTAATGGAACCGAATTTTAATACGTGTCACATTGCAAAGCGGGATATTCCAACCGAATAATAAAGAATGGAATAACAGAAGAATTTCACCATGTATGCGGTACTTCGCATAGACAGGTTATTCCAACATAATAATAAAGAATGGAATAATAGAAGAATTTCACCATGTATGCGGTACTTCACATAGACAGGTTATTCCAACATAATAATAAAGAATGGAATAACAGAAGAATTTCACCAAGTATAGAAATTCCAGCGTATACAAAGAGTTATTCTAACAGAATAATAAAGAATGGAATAACGAAGTTCTCTTCATGAATCTGAAGAATAATACCCTTACCTTATAAAGAAGAGTACTTTCCGACCTGAGGCGGGGATATACTTGAAAAAACTTGCACTACGCTCAAAACTTTCTTAAACTCTAAAGAAATACGCTCAAGATTACAGAAGAAGAATTCTCTCTACAGTTTCTCTCTCTAGAGTTTCAGTGAATTTGTAAGAAATAATGAAGGAATGAACTTCTATTTATAGAAGAATGGATTGAATAATAACTAATTCTGAGCAGTCCAGGATTGATTTACTTTTAAACCAGACGGTCCAGTTGGTTTACTATAAAATATTCTAATAAAACAAAATTTTTAAATAAAATATAATATATTCTATTTATAATCTAATAAAATGAATAACTTTATAAAAGTATTCTATTTTATATAAAAAGATTTTACTATCTGAAACACTATGCAAAAAAAATATAATATATTCTAATTATTGTCTAATAAAACAAATAACTTTATAAAAGTATTACATTTTTATATAAAAAGATTTTACTATCAAAACACTATGCATAATAGAATATAATATATTCTATTTATAGTCTAATAAAACGAATAACTTTATAAAAGTATTACATTTTTATATAAAAAGCTTTACATTTTATTACATTAATAATACTAATAAAACAAAACTTCATCATCATTATTATAATTCACACTATTAATCGACCGGGTTGTTCTCGGAAGAGGGGCTTTCAATAAGGATTTCTCCCTATTGGTGCGCATGATTAGGTGACCAAACCTCTCCTTGGCAGAACTTCTGAGACATCGTTAATATTACAAATAATAATATTAATAACTTTGTTATCTCAATTATTGATTTAATAATATATAAATTATCTACAATAATTGAATCAAATAACGTGAGATACTATGCAACAATTACTGAAGCAATAATTGAACAAAACTGTGAGACCCCAGATTTTATCAATAAAGATTTAAATTTTGTCGAAATAATTTTTTAATATTATGGTGTGAATTTGAGATAATATTATAGTTGTGGGTAGTATTTATAAATTTTGCAAAGTATGCAAGTGGTTATATTATATTCGATTGGTTAGGGAATATTCGGTTTAGCAGGAATATTAAATGCAATGACTAATCAATCATTGGTGGACCCCACAATGCAATTATTCTTGGATTGAGAAAACGACAAAAATATTTTATTGAAATAACGGCGGAAGTTTTACTGTTGATCTTGTTGAACTACTCAAGAGTAAAAGTACAAGATGTCGTGTGGTTGCATAGTAGCACACGGTATTGATTATCGATGCTTATGTGAAAGTCACTCAGGTTTGATTCCATTATTGTCGATTAATAATATGAATTATTATAAATGATAATGACGTTTTGTTTTATTCAGTATTATTAACATAATAAAATGAAACATCTTTTATATAAAATGTAATACTTTATTAAAGTTATTCATAAATAGAATATATTATATTTTATTATGCATAGTGTTGCATAGTGTTTTGCATAGTGTTTTTACATAGTGTTGCGTAGTGTTTGCATAGTAAAATGTTTTATATAAATAGAATATATGATATTTTATTTAAAAGATTTTGCTTTAAATATGGACCGTCAGATTAAAGTAAATCAATCTGACCGCTTCATGGATTAATTACTATGCATTCTATTTTTCTATAAATAGAAGCTCATTCCTTCATTATTTTCTTACTTAATTCAATTGAAACTCTAGAGAGAGAAATTATAGAGAGAAGCTATAGAGAAAAATCTATAGAGAGAAAGAAGAAGAGTATTACGGTACTTCACTACTTTGATATCCAAATGTCTTTTACGGTGGGGTATTATTTGTTGTACCCGTAAAGAGTGTTATTCTTTCTTATTCATGAAGAGAACTTTTGTTATTCCATTCATTATTATTACATTGAATAACTTTGTAAAAGTGGTATACCCTATACATAACTTTGTATACGCTGGCGTACCCTATACTTGGTGAAATCCTTATATTATTCCATTCTTATTTATTCTCATTGGAATAACTTTTGTATCGCTGAATCCCTATACTTGGTGATCTTCTTCTCATTATTCCATTCTTTATTATTCTTGGAATATCCTGCATGCGTATGTTTTTACACCTGACTGGTTCCATTGTTTATTATTCCGCATTTATTATTACATTGGAATATCACATGCATGTGTTTTACACTGACACAGTTCCATTGTTTATTATTCAAAGATTTATTATTCATTGGATCATCCTGTCGGTTGTGAATTTCACCCCGACTGGTTCCGTTATTATTATTACTCGTTGGAATAACTTTGTCTATGTGAAGTACTGCATGCGTACGGTGATTTCTTTTGTTATTCCATTCTTTATTATACTCGGTTGGTTAAAACTTTGACTTCTATACTCCATGAAATTAGTAGAATATCCTTGATATTTCGCGTTTCATCCAAAGATATCTTTTCATGGAAATATTCTTCCGATCATTCTTGAATTTTACTCTACAAAACAAAGATCTTGTTGACAATTTGGACGTTAATAATTCCTAGATAAATTAATTCTTGAACTTGTTTTATTGAATTCTTATATCATTGTCATCATCCTCATGTTTATATTATGTTGAAAGTTATCTTTGGCTTACGTACATAGATGAACTTAGTATGATTATGACCGAGGTTCATTCGGTATAATCATGGCTTGATATAAATGACGTGACAAAAGTTCTCGGTGGCTTCGTAATGCATGATGGATAGTTTTGGTATGATTATGACCGTGGGGTGATTCGGTATAGTCATGACCATTGATAATTTGATGAAAATCCTTGACCGTGGTAATGCGGGGATGATTAGATATTGTGGTTTATTCATTAAACCGAGTCTTAGTGATAAAATTTATGAAAACCTTTTAAAACCTAAAAGATAGTAGACTTTATTTTCTACTTGACTCTTTTAATGGATTGCATATTCATTGCAGCTTAAACCGGTTTGTCTATTGTATTTTATCGGTTTAACATCGTTGAAGGCTAATGATAATTTATTCGCATTATCTTAGTCATAATATTTCTTCTTGGGCTAGTTGAGCTCACCTTTCTTTCACTTTTTCTTCTTGAAAATGAGAACATAGCCGGGACGAGTCGGGGAACGGAGTAATGGTCCGAAGGATAGCATTAGTAGTAGTCCTCACTATTCGTGAAATAGTGTGATAATAGTTGTAATGAGGACTCCTTTTGAGTTTGTATAATATCTAGTAGACAATATTTGTATTCAAACTTATAGTTTATATCGTATTTATACATACCTACAGCTTATATTAGTAAGTTGTATTTGAATTTATGTACCATGTAAGTGGCGACCCAAGATGGGTGGCGTATACCTAATTTTGGGGCGCCACAATTGGTGTCGAGCTTAGGGATATGATCCTGGTACGAGATGTGAGATAAGAACTAGGAGGGGAGAGACGGGGAATTCCTTCGCTAGTATGACCTACCTAAATTTATTTGGTATTTAATTGGTCGGTCAAAGTATAGGGATAATATTTGATATATTAATTAATCCTTTTGCTTCACAATTCCTTTCAGGTAATAAGAGTGTAGCTAGGTCGAGCGGGGGTAACAGTGGAATAGAACGGTGGTCATCATTTAGTAGTTATATTTGGTGAATCAACTAGGGTGAGGCGAACCCAACGTTGGAAGAGTGTTTTGCCACTATCATACAAGATGTCTAATGACATACAACCTCGTGTCATCATAAGATAGGGTTGTGCTCATCCACTTGCTGAGTATATTTACGAGCACTACCTATATGATCTTGGTGTTTGTTTAAAGTATAATTCTCAATTTGAGACAGTGGAGATAATGATAAATCAAGAGAAGACTCACCATTGGGAAGAATATTATAGTAATCTTCTCATTTTTCTTTGGGGTCTATTGGGTAAACCAAGGATAATTCTGTGGCCATATGATATCTATCATAACCTAGAAGCATGGCCTCCCATGTATGAAGGTTTCCTTGAGCACTTCCCAAAGATTCTAATTTCTAAAACATTTTTTGACTATACATTTATGTAAGGTGTCATTGTGACGTCTTATCCAAAGTTGGGATGAAAGTCACAATTGGTATCAATGTAACGTACTATCCAAGTCTTGGATAAGAGTAGTAGTTTTGAATGATATTTCTATCATTAATAAATTTCTTGACGTATTCTTAAAATTTCCTAGCCTACCCTAGAGCGTGAAATCGAATTTTGTATTGACCCCGATCTGAAACCCATTTCTTAAACCCTCAAATATTTCTTCAACTAAAATGAACAGTTTACGTGGTTTATGATGAAAGTTATAATAAAAGCATTGGACTAATGAAAATCATAGGTATACGTGGTATTAGTAAGTGTTATGATGAGTTATGTTGGTTAGTATGTGAAAACATGAAAGTTTCTTAGAAATCACAAAGAGTTGAAAATCAGATTTTGGTGAAAAACGTAACATGAAATTCAATTGACCATATCTCCTATTATATTTTGAATTTTTGAGTGTGGTCAAGTCCTAGAGTTAGATCTATGAGTTACCTAACTAATCCAAGTGGAATCAATGAAAAAGGTGTTGTAGATTTTCGTGTGGACTGATTTTAGCAAATGAGTGCAAAGCTGTAAAAAAACAAAAGTCATGTGCCATGATTTTAGAGGGGCTGTTTTGGCCACTTAAATTATGAGAAAAATTCTGGCCTTTTAGGACATGAAAGTATATGGTATAAAGTACCTCCTGTCCAAATATGAGCTCATTCTGACTTAAAATGAGCAAGTTATGACTATTTCAATATTTAGGTTTTTCCGATGAAAAACGTTATAACCAGAGTTCTATAACTCCGATGACCATGAAATTTAAACTGGAAGCTCACGTTAACATGTGTAAGATTCTGCCAAGATTTGGGAATTTTTGGAGTTATCCTTGAGGTAGCTAATTTCTTAAGGAATTAATTAGAAATTGATTTTTGAAAAATAGTAATTAAATTTTAAAAATTCCGAGAAAAATATATGTTCATTATGGGACTATATTATGCTAAATCCCAGAAAAGAAATATTTTTGGGACTGATTTGGTATTTTTCATGAAAATAGTTTAGTTACGAACATATGAGTTAAATATGTTATGTGAAGTAACAAAGTTGAAAATAGGATTTTATGCTAGAGAATCCTATATAGAGTATATGCATATTTTTTTTATGAGGGAATTGATAATTGGTGATGATATCTTATGAGTATGACATTTTTGAATGATTAAATGCATTATATGGTAAAGCGTAAACAATTGAGATAAATTGTTTATAAATTTAAGAAGTGATTAAAATATTGTTATAATATTAATGATATTAGATTATGAGATTATTAAGTGATTGATAACATGGGGATATTCTTGAATCCTGGATAAATTATATTATAAATGTTTAATATTTATCCTTTATCTCATTTGATTTATTCTTTATATCATTATCCTCATGTTTATATTATGTTGAAAGTCAATACATGGCACAGTAGTGCATAGATGGACTTGGTATGATTATGACCAGGGATTGTTCGGTATAATCATAACCGTAATTGAAAACACGATTATCTTTGGCCGTAGTGCATGGATAATTTGTGGTCGTGATACTAATGAATACACGATTATCTTTGGCCGTAGTGCATGGATAATTTGTGGTCGTGATACTAAATGAATACACGATTATCTTTGGTAGTAGTGCATGGATAATTTGTGGTCGTGATACTAATGAATACACGATTATCTTTGGTAGTAGTGCATGGATAATTTGTGGTCGTGATACTAATGAATACACGATTATCTTTGGTAGTAGTGCATGAATAATTTGTGGTCGTGATACTAATGAATACACGATTATCTTTGGTAGTAGTGCATGGATAATTTGTGGTCGTGATACTAATGAATACACGATTATCTTTGGTAGTAGTGCATGGATAATTTGTGGTCGTGATACTAATGAATACACGATTATCTTTGGTCGTAGTGCATGGATAATTTGTGGTCGTGATACTAATGAATACACGATTATCTTTGGTCGTAGTGCATGGATAATTTGTGGTCGTGATACTAATGAATACACGATTATCTTTGGTCGTAGTGCATGGATAATTCGTGGTCGTGATACTAATGAATATCCTTGGCCTGTAGTGCAGGGATGATTCGATGATATGGATTAATTATTGAGCTGAGTCTTAGCAATGAAATATTAATTCATGGATGTGGTAAAAGTCATCTTTGGTCGTAGTGTATTGATAGACTTGGTATGATTATGACCAAGGATTATTCGGTATAATCATGACCGTAATTGAAAACAAGAATATCCTTGGCCAGTGGTGCATGGATAATTCGTGATCGTGATACTATTAAGCTGAGTCTCAGCATTATTGGTTTTACAGTTGTATATCTTTGGCCTGTAGTGCAAAGATGAATTGTTAATGAATATCTTTGGCCGGATTGCAAAAATGAATTTAATGTTTTCAACGATAAAGGTATTCAAGGTATCCTCATCTCTTTATCATATCAGGTACGTACCCTAATTTCGAGGGCGAAATTCCATAAGGAGGGGAGATTGTGAGACCCCAGATTTTATCAATAAAGATTTAAATTTTGTCGAAATAATTTTTTAATATTATGGTGTGAATTTGAGATAATATTATAGTTGTGGGTAGTATTTATAAATTTTGCAAAGTATGCAAGTGGTTATATTATATTCGATTGGTCGGGGAATATTCGGTTTAGCAGGGAATATTCGTACAACGGCTCAATCATTGGTGGACCCTAGCAATGTAATTATTGCGGATTGAGAAAACGACAAAAATATTTTATTGAAATAACTTGGCGGAAGTTTTACTGGTTGATCTTCGTTGAACTACTCAGTAGTAAAAATACGATGTCGTGTGGTTGCATAGTAGCACACGGTATTAATTATTGATGCTTATGTGAGAAGTCACTCGGTTTGATTCCATTATTGTCGATTAATAATATGAATTATTATAGCGATAATGACGTTTTATTTTATTCGTATTATTAACGTAATAAAATGTAAAACATCTTTTTATATAAAATGTAATACTTTATTAAAGTTATTCTATAAATAGAATATATTATATTTTATTATGCATAGTGTTGCATAGTGTTTTGCATAGTGTTTTGTATAGTGTTGCATAGTGTTTGCATAGTAAAATATTTTTATATAAATAGAATATATGATATTTTATTTAAAAGATTTTGCTTTAAATATGGACCGTCAGATTAAAGTAAATCAATCTGGACCGTTCATGGATTAATTACTATGCATTCTATTTTTCTATAAATAGAAGCTCATTCCTTCATTATTTTCTTACGAATTCACTGAAACTCTAGAGAGAGAAATTATAGAGAGAAGCTATAGAGAGAAAATCTATAGAGAGAAAGAAGAAGAGTATTCTGGTACTTCACTACTTTGATATCCAGTGTCTTTTACGGTAAGGGGTATTATTTGTTGTACCCGTAAGGGGTGTTATTCTTTCTTATTCATGAAGAGAACTTTTGTTATTCCATTCATTATTATTCTGTTGGAATAACCTGTAAAAGTGGTATACCCTATACATAACCTGTATACGCGGCATACCCTATACTTGGTGAAATCCTTATATTATTCCATTCTTATTTATTCATTGAATAACTTTTGTACGCGAATCCCCTATACTTGGTGATCTTCTTCATTATTCCATTCTTTATTATTCTTTGGAATATCCTCATGCATGTGTTTTACAGGACTGGTTCCATTGTTTATTATTCCGCATTTATTATTCTCGCTGGAATATCCTGCATGCATGTATTTTACACCGACACGGTTCCATTGTTTATTATTCAAAGATTTATTATTATTACATTGGATCATCCTGCTTGCATTGTGAATTTCACCGACTGGTTCCATTATTATTATTACTCGTTGAATAACTTTTATACATCTAAGTACCGCATGCATGGTGATTTCTTTTGTTATTCCATTCTTTATTATACTCAGGTTGGTTAAAACTTTGACTTCTATACTCCATGAAATTAGTAGAATATCCTTGATATTTGCGTTTCATCCAAAGATCTTTTCATGGAAATATTCTTCCGATCATTCTTGAATTTTACTCTATAAAACAATATCTTGTTGACAATTTGACGTTAATAATTCCTAGATAAATTAATTCTTGAACTTGTTTTATTGAATTCTTATATCATTGTCATCATCCTCATGTTTATATTATGTTGAAAGTTATCTTTGCTTACGTATATAGATGAACTTAGTATGATTATGACCAGGGTTCATTCGGTATAATCATGGCTTGATATAAATGATGTGACAAAAGTCCTCAATTGGCTGTAATGCGAATGATGGATAGTTTTGGTATGATTATGACCGGGGTGATTCGGTATATAGTCATGACCATTGATAATTTGATGAAAATCCTTGACCGTGGTATAGGGATGATTAGATATTGTGGTTTATTCATTAAACTGAGTCTTAGTGATAAAAATTTATGAAAACCTTTTAAAACCTAAAAGATAGTAGACTTTATTTTCTACTTGACTCTTTTAATGGATTGCATATTCATTGCAGCTTAAACTGGTTGTCTATTGTATTTTATCAGTTTAACACTGTTGAAGGCTAATGATAATTTATTCTGCATTATCTTAGTCATAATATTTCTTACTGGGCTAGTTGAGCTCACCCTTTCTTTCACTGTTCTCTTCGTGAAATGAGAACATAGCCGGGACGAAGTCGGGAACTTGAGTAATGGTCCGAGGATAGCATTAGTAGTCCTCACTATTCTATGAAATAGTGTGATAATAGTTGTAATGAGGACTCCTTTTGAGTTTGTATAATATCTAGTAGACAATATTTGTATTCAAACTCACGCTTTATGTCGTATTGTACACCACGCTTATATTAGTAAGTTGTATTTGAATTTATGTACCATGTAAGTGGCGACCCAAGATGGGTGACGATACCTAATTTTGGGGGCGCCACAAAACCGAGTGACTTCTCACGTAAGCATCAATAATCAATACCGTGTGCTACTATGCAACCACGCGTATTCTCGTTTTTAACATCGGGTGTTTCAACAGTAACGGTAAAACTCTTCTCGCCGTTATTTTCATAAAATATTTTTGTCGTTTTCTCAATTCGACAATAATTACATTGTGGGGTCCACTAATGATTGTCTGCGTCGTGCATTTAATATTCCCTGTTAAAACGAATATTCCCCACCAATCGAATATTATATAACAACTTGCGTACTTTGCAAAATTTATAAATATTACCCACAACTATAACATTATATCAAATCCACACCATAATATTCAAAAAAATATTTTGAGAAATTTAAATATTTATTCATAAACTTTGGGGTCTCACAATTTTCCCTCCTTATGAAATTTCGCCCTCGAAATTTACGTACGTACCTGGTATGCCGAAGAGGTGTGGATACCTTGACTTTATTTCATATTCCAACTCTTGAGGTATAACATTAAATACCCTTATCGTCGAAAACATTACACGTTGCATACGTACATGCCCGATGTTCTCTGATTGCCTCTGAATGCACATTAGTCCCTAAAATAGCCATTTTAGGCCTTGATACCGACCTGAAATATCAAAATATAAAGAACGAAAGTTATAGGTCTACTCGTTATCTTTCCGAATCATCCTGAATCACCTCAATCGGAGTTCGTATGAAAATGTTATGTCCAATTTACTAAAGGACGTTCGGATAGATTTTGGCTTAACACTTGACTAGCGCCTAGGCGCCCAGATTTGGCCTTGGGCGAGCGCCTAGGCTCCCAAGAGCAGAATCTAAGCGCCGAGCCTAGCGCCTAGGCGCTCGACCCTTGACACTTAGCTCCAATTTTCCAGATTTTGCAACTTTTGACACACATACTTCAAATCTTCATAACTTCTTCATCCGTTATCGGAATTAGTCCATTTTTGAGGCTATGGAAAGCTTGTAACATGCTCTATAAAACCCCCATGATTTTATAATTTTTCAAATTCATTAATTATTCCGAAATTTGGCTCCAAAGTCCCCCAAGACTAAGTTTTTACTAACAACTATATGTGAAAAACGTTATGAATAAGCGACATACTTGGCGGTAAAACGAGTCTATAGGCCATAATTCCTAGTCGATCGAGGATTTCAAATAGGCCAATTTAATCGATGGTTAAGATAACGCATTCTTGAACCTTCTTCTTTATATTCATCAGATTCGGGTGTGTAGCTTGAGCGACTTTAACTTTATCTATTAAAGTCTATTCTACTCGTATATTTGTTATCTTCACGTGGGTCCCTAAAGTGTTTAACTCTATCTTCATTATTTGTAAGTTATACGAAATGGGTTTTTATGTTAACAACATCGCACTCGTAAACGCATACGATCTTCTACTCAACGCGTCAGCTACCACGTTCGTTTTTCCCACGATGATATTGAATGGTACGATCGTAATCTTCAACAGTTCGAGCCAACGTCTTTGGCGCATTATACGTTCATTTTGGTTGAAGAAATATTTAAGAGTTTTAGAAATGTGTTTTGTACCGGGGTCAATACAAAATTCAATTTCACGCTCTAAGGGTAGGCTAGGAAGTCTTCAAGAATACATCAGGAAATTTATTAACATAGAAATATCATTCAAACTGTGACTCTCATCCAAGACTTGGATAGCACGCCATATTGATACCTATCAACTTGTCATCGTCATTCACGACGTCGCCTACAGAAAGTCTGGCTTTAGTGCATTCCGCACAAGGAAGTCAACAACGAAAGGATCGGGGCTCTTTACTTATGGCTTGATATGACAATGATTGAATTTAGTGGTTTGGTTGCTTGAATTCGCATAACAGGTTGGTTAGGAATATGAAAGCTAACAACCTTACGAAAAGCATGATGAGTAGTTAACTAATCGATTTCTAAAATCACATTAAAGGCAAGTATTTTCAAAGAGATAAGATCGATAGGTGATATGAAAGTGTCAAATTGAATCAACAAGATTTATAAATAGTGGAGGTAGAGCAGGTTTCTACTAACAAAGTTTCAACCAATAAGTCAAAGTCTAACTTCACTGGGGTCAAATTTAAACGTTGAGCGCTAGCAAGAGAGATAAAAGAATGGGTAGAACCGGTATCTAATAAGATATAGACTTCGTAAGAATTTATAATTAACTAACCCGTGCTAACTTCGTTCGGGTCACTCGCTTTTTGAGAAGTCACGAAAAATGCTCTCCCTTGAACTACCAGTTTTGTCTTGTCTGGGACGACCTTTGATGCCTCCATCCCAGTTGGACTTGTCTTCGGTGCATGACAAAATCGGGCCAGGTGGCCTTCTCTTCCACAATTGTAACATGCTTTAGATGGCATCGCGCAGTTTGGACTGATGTGTCCCTCCCCTCTACATTTGAAACATATGATAGGTGGTCATTCTCCTTCCTTAACAACGGGTGTTGGTGCTGACGTCTTTCCATCATTGTTGAATATCTTCTTCTTGAAATGTCCATTCTTATATTTTTGGCCATGATTACCACCGAAGTGGTTACCATTTCTGGCATGCTGATTCCCTCCACGCTTATTGTCACTACTTCGATGACTACTATCACTGGTATTATCATTTTACCGGCTGCTCTTTTTTGGTTGGGTTGACTCATTATCGCGTTCCAATAACTGAGCCCTATTAACAACATCTGAATACAAACACAGTTTATGAGAGATAAGATATTGATGTATCTCGGGTTTCAAACCTCTTAGAAACATTCGTGTCATTCTCTCCACATTATCAACCAAATGGGACGCAAACCGGGATAACTCGGTAAATTTGGCTTCGTACTGCGATATGGTCATGTTGTTTTGCTCCAGCTTGATGAACTCTACCTCTTTCATGTGAAGAATACTTTCGGGAAAGTACTTGTCGTTGAACAATTCTTGGAACTTCTCCCAAGTCATCTTCAGTGCGGCAGGTTGAGTACGTTTTATAGATTCCCGCCAGTAATCTGCCTCTTCACGCAACATGAAGGTGGCAAAGGGAACCTTTTGCTCCTTGGAGCATCCCAAGACATCAAATATCTTGCAAATCTGCTTTATCCACGTCTTCGTCTTAAGTGGTTTTGGCTCTCCAAAAAACTCCGGTGGTCCCAGTTCCTTGAATCGCTTAGCGATGATCGTCAGAGAGTTGCCGATGTTTCCACTCGCATTTTGTACAGTAGCCGCTCTTGCTCGATGTTGCATGAATTGCATAAAGCCTCTCGAACATTTCATCGTTCATCATCTGGTCAGTGTTGTTGTTTGCATGAGGATTGTCGCCTTCCTGATGCACATTGTCCTGATTATTGATCTGTGGATACTCAACGGTCTCCTATGCTCCATTGCTAATCTCAACATTCTCGGATGCCATTTTCAAATCTTGCCATAAAACAAGGGTTAATTAACATATCACATATTATCCCTATACTCTGACCGACCAATTAAATACCAAATAAACTTAGGTAGGTCATACTAGCGAAGGAATTCCCCGTATCTCCCCTCCTAGTTCTTGTCTTACATCTCAGTCAGGGATCATATTCCTAAGCTTTGATACCAACTGTGACGCCCCCAAAATAGGTATACATCACCTATTTTGAGTCGCCAAATACATGGTACAAAATTCAAATACAACTTAATTATACAACAACCGTGTAAAATACGACAAAACGTATGCTGTGAGTTTTAATACAAATATTGTCATCTAGACAATATCCACACTCAATTGAGTCCTCATTGCATTTATTATCACACTATTTAACAGAATAGTGAGGACTACTAATGCTATTATCGGACCGCCACCCGCTCCCCAACTAGTCCTCGCTACGTTCTCATTTCTGAAGAGAACAATAAAAGTAAAAGGGTGAGCTCAACTAGCCCAAGAAGAAATATTAGGACTAAGATAATACGTAATAAATTATCGTTAGCCTTCAACAGATGTTAAACCGATACAATATAACAAACATCAAGTTTAACTGCAGCGGAACAAGCAATCCATTAAAAGAGTCAAGTAGAGAATAAAATCTACTATCTTTTATGATTTAAAAGGTTTTTCATCACTTTTATCGCTGAGGCCCAGCTTAACAAATAATCCACATCAAATCATCCCTGCACTACGGCCAAGGATATTCATTAGTATCACAACCATAAATTATCCATGCACTACGGGCCAAGGATATTCGTGTATTCATCAATGGTCATGATCATGCCAACAACTGTCTATCAATGCACTATGGGCCAATGAGGACTTTTATCACATCATTTGTAACATTACGGTCATGATTATACCGAATAATCCTTGGTCATAATCATACCAAGTCCATCTATGCACAACAGGCCACAGATGACTTTCAATATAATATAAGCATGAGGATGATGACAATGATATAAGAATCCATTATAACAAGTTCAAGAATTAATTTATCTAGAATTCAATAACGTCCAAATTGTCAACATGATACTGTTTTGTAGAGTAAAATTCAAGAATGCTCAGAAGATTATTTCCATTAAAAGATACTGGATGAAGCGCAAATATCAAGGATATTCCACTAATTTCATGGAGTATAGAAGTCAAAACTTTAACCAACTGAGTATAATAGAATATATGAAACTACAAATGAATTTTTGCCCACCATGCGGTAATCCACGTATACAGATCATTTCCACAATTTAATAAGGAATGAATACAAAGGATCATTCACCATGCATGTGGTAATCCATATAGACAGGTTATTCCAACATAATAATAAAGAATGGAATAATAGAAGGATCCACCATGCGTGTGATAAACTGCACAAACAAGTTATTCCCAACAGAATAATAAAGAATGGAACCTGGTCAGGTAAATTACACCGAATTGGATATTCCAACGAAATAATAAAGAATGGAATAACAACGAAATCACCATGCATGCGATAGATATCATTGCAGAAAGTTATTCCAATAGAATAATAATTAATGGAACCAGTCGGGGCGTAATACGCACCGGAAGCGGGATATTCTAACGAAAATAATAAAGAATGGAATAATAGAAGAATTTCACCATGTATGCGGTATTTATTGCAGACAAAGTTATTCAACATAATAATAAAGAATGGAATAATGTAAGAATTTCACCATGTATGCGGTACTTGCATGATAAAGTTATTCCAACATAATAATAAAGAATGGAATAATAGAAGAATTTCACCAAGTATAGGGGAGTTCAAGATACAAAGTTATTCCAACGAATAATAAAGAATGGAAGAAAGAAGTTTTCTTCATGAATACGAAAGAAATAATACCCTTACCTTATAAAGAAGAGTACTCAAACCGGGTAGAATGGGGATATACTTGAAGAAACTTGCACTACGCTCAAAGCTTTCTTAAACTCTAAAGAAATACGCTCAAGATTATAGAAGAAGAATTCTCTCTACGTTTCTCTCTAGAGTTTTGAAGAAATTCGTGAAGAAATAATGAAGGAATGAGCTTCTATTTATAGAAGAATGGATTGAATTGTAACTAATTCTGAATCAGGTCCAGTTGATATACTTTTAAACCGATTTCCAGATTGGTTTACTATAAAATATTCTAATAAAACAAAATTTTTAAATAAAATATAATATATTCTATTTATAATCTAATAAAACGAATAACTTTATAAAAGTATTTCATTTTATATAAAAAGATTTTACTATGCAAACACTACGCAGTACTATGCAAACATTATGCATAAAAAATATAATATATTTTAATTATTGTCTAATAAAACAAATAACTTTATAAAAGTATTCATTTTTATATAAAAAGATTTTACTATCAAAAAACACTATGCGTAATAGAATATATTATATTCTATTTATAGTCTAATAAAACGAATAACTTTATAAAAGTATTATGTTTTATATAAAAAGCTTTTCTGTTTTATTACATTAATAATACTAATAAAACAAAACTTCATCATTATTATTATAATTCACACTATTAATCGACCAGGTCATTCCCAGGAAAGAGGGGGCTTTCCAATAAGGATTTCTCTCAATTGGCGCGCAATTAGGTGACCAAACCTCTCATTGGCAGAACTTCTAGATATCGTTAATATTGCAAATAATAATATTAATAACTTTGTTATCTCAATTATTGATTTAATAATATATAAAATATCGACAATAATTGAATCAAATAACGTGAGATACTATGCAACAATTACTGAAGCAATAATTGAACAAAACTAAGTGACTTCTCACGTAAGCATCAATAATCAATACCGTGTACTACTATGCAACCACGCGTATTCCTGTACTTTTAACACCGGGTGTTTCAACAGTTAACGGTAAAACTTCCGCCGTTATTTTCATAAAATATTTTTGTCGTTTTCTCAATCTGACAATAATTCCGTTGTGGGGTCTACCAATGATTGTCTTGGTCGCATTTAATATTCCCTGTTAAAATGAATATTCCCCCACCAATCGAATATTATATAACAACTTGCGTACTTTGCAAAATTTATAAATATTACCCACAACTATAACATTATATCAAATCCATACCATAATATTCAAAAAAATATTTTGAGAAATTTAAATCTTTATTCATAAACTTTGGGGTCTCACATAGACAGTGTAGAGTGGTTGTGAAGTGACAGAACTACTAGGGTCTGTGTAACATGGTTTGAGATGTGACTAACTGTGACTCTTAGGGGCCAAGTAGGGAGCATGTTCAAGGGAAAATTAGGAGGTCAGAGGGTTGAAGACAAAGGGGGAGAGCTCAGCCATAAAGAGCTAACTCTTTCACCTCCCCCCCCCAAGGACTGATAATGCATTACAAGTAGCCAATGAGTTAACAGTTAAGGGACTGAGTGAGGGAGTGTGTTTCAGCTGAGAAGTGAAGAAGGTAAGAGTATCAAGCTTTTATTTTCTACCTTATCAATAAATTTTAAGAGAGGGCAACCTAGCAAGGTAAAACAAAACTTCATTATTTTCTTTTCATCTCTAAGTAATCTGTTAACTGGTTTTCATTATCAAGCATGAATGTTGTGGTTGTGGTTGTGTGTTTGGGGGACCATAAAGGGTCAATGAGGCATAAGGTTGGGATATGATAGGATGTATATGCTATGTGTAAATATAAAAAAATCAATGTAAAGTGAATAGAGGAACTGCACCTTTAACTGTTTGTCTAAATGCATGAGAGAGGACTGTTATGTGCAATATGTCATGCTAAGTGTGCAGCCGAAACCAAAGCATGTCTGTAAGACCCAAACTTTTTATAAATAAAATTAAATTTCCTATAATTATTATTTTGAATAATAAGGTGTTAATTTGATATAATGCTTTGGTTATGGGTGAAATGTGCAAATTTTGCAAAATAAGTAAGTGGTTATAAAATATTCATTGTTATCGGAGAATATTCGTTTGGTCGTGGAATATTCTTATTGTTGGGGAATATTCGTACACCGGCGCAACCATTTGTGGGTCTCATAAAGAAAAACGGTCGGATGAAGAAAACAACAAGTTTGAGTTTTTATAAAAATGACGTAGTTGTTACCGTTAACACTGTTGGAATACCTGATGGTTAAAATACAATAATACGCGTGGTTGCACAATAGCACATGGTATTGCATAGTATTTTTAGATTATTAATTCTTACGTAAGAAGGCACTACTCAATAATTGTTACAGTAATTACTTTTCAATATTTTATTTTATTGATTCAATAATTGCTACATTGATATTTTATATTATTGTTGTTTCAATAATTGTTCCTGCACAGTATTTCCCATTATCAGATCAATAATTCATATTATTTGAATAATATTATTAGATAGTATTAGTTCCTGGAGGCATAATAGTTATCTAGAAGGGGGGGTTGAATAGATATTAAAAACTTTTCTTTGTATTAAGACAGTTTTGATAATGATCTTAAGCACAACGAAATTAAGGCTTCTTTGAAATCCCTTTTAGATAGTGAGTTAATGAGAGTGAAGCAGTTATAACAGTTATAGTAGTTATAGCAATTATAACTACTATATTTCTGCCTTGGCTTTTGCAATCTGTTAATCAGCTTGATAGACTACGATTCTTGTGAAAGCCTATCTACATTTCAAGTCATAGATCAACCTAACATCTTTGATTTCTTTATCTATTTATCCGTTTATAGAATGACGAACATTAAAAGCTAAGATCAATCTAACAAATTTGATCTATCACTAAGACCTTGTACATATATTCCTTGAAGGGCTTTACATATAATCATGAGTATTTACTTTAAACATCAAATCAAAATATGCATACTTCCAACAATCTCCCCCTATTTGATGTTGACATAACCAAGGAGATTTGTTGTCATGATTATCACTATCTAGATTCATTTTCAGTAAAGTAAACATGACTAATATTTCAGTGAGCAGCTGAAATTTCTAGAGAATAAGCATGAATTTATTGATGTTTGAAGAGTAGATATTACAGATAAGCATTACATCAATAAGAATTTAAGTTTTAACTTATCTCTATTTCTTTGGCCTTTTGCTTCTTAGAGGATTTGCGTATTCCTCAGCTTTTCTTTTCCTGCTAGCTTCATTTCTTTGAGCTATTTCTTCCAGCTCGCCTTGACTGAGTCTTTCACTATTATCATGTCTGTTCATGAATGCAGGATCTCCTATTGGCATTCTTAGACCTGTTGGTGTCACCTCATGAGAGCTGGGAGAAGGCCTTTGACTTCTTAATGGTTGAGCCATTAACACTTCCCGCTTATCTCCTCAATGAGCATCAGATCATTGAGTCTGATGGCTGGATCGTGGAGTCTGTTGGTGAAATTGCCTTGCAGGACTTCTTCTTGATGATTGAGCTGAGAATGTGCCTCTTCATCTTCCTTTTCCTTGACCTCTATCTTGACCTGCCTTCCCTTTATTCTCCCCCTTTATGTCAGCATCAAGGGTTCAAATGTCGTCTGAGAGGCGATTCAACCCTTGGACAAGCTCGTTGAGCTGACTTTTGGTCTGAGCAATGTCCTCTCGATTTTCTTTGATTAGAGCTTCAGACTGAGCTTCCCTTTGTTGTAGGATGGATAGAATGTTGTTAGTTTGCTGGCCATTGTCGACGTAGAATTGTTGGAATTCTTTGACGGCAGTTTGTAGATTGAGGAAGCTTTACAACAAGTGTTTATTTTGATTTTCTTGAGTTGTCTGTAGGGCAAGGACAACTTCTCTGTGTTTCTTGGCTGCTAGAAAGTAAATGTCATCCCGGTCTTTTATGCTTTGAATCATTTGCTTGATGAACTCTTCAAGTGTCTTAGAGAGAGTAGAGCTTAAGGAGTGTGGGAGATTATTGGCAGCATTGATCATTGTTGTTAATCTCAGCTGAATAAGTTCAGTGTGTTCTTCAAGACTCTCATCGAGTTCCTTGATCACTTTCTTAGACATTTCTAACAAATCATTGTGGACAACTTTGAAAGAATTTCATTCAGTTGGGGAATTTGTGAGGAAGGGGGTGTTCTCTGGTATTGATCTTGTAGTGAGTAGATGGCAAGATCAAGGTTAAAGTATTCGTTTGAGGATGAGGAGGGAATGTATGATGGATGGGCCTGTGTTTGGGTGTTTAGATTTGGTGGCTCTACGATTTGAGGTTGAGACTCTACAATTGGGCTAGAGTCAGTGATCGTAGAGATGATGGAAGGTGGGAGAAGTATAGAGTTGGTCAGATTTGGTTCATCAGTTACAGAATTTTGGGATTCTGTAACTGGGAATTGATTTAGTGGATGTAAAATTACTTCTAACCATCGTGGGAATTCATAAAATTGACTGAATAACGATTATGGAAAGTGATTAACTCTGAAAAGGGTTGGGATAGACAGTACCTCATGTTTATTCTTTGAAGAGGAGTTATTTATGAGTAACTTCTTGGCAAAGTTGAAACTTCCTGGGAATCCATGAGCTAGCACAAAGATGGCTGGATATTCTTTAAAGCTCCAAAACATGTGATTCTAGGAGTTTATAATTTAAGCTTGATGGAAAGGCATCATGGGTAGATAGGAAAACAGTTGCTTATAGTTAGCTCTTCTGTACCCATTTATACCCACAGCTGTGATCTTGACCTCATCATCTTCTTCCTCTTCTCTGTCTTCGCTCGCAGAGTCCACTATATCAATGGCTTCATTTAGCTCTTGCTTTGGTTCTCCCTTATTTTTTGCAGGAGCCACTTCTTCTACTATGGAGATGTCATGAGCCTCCCCCTCAACTTGATCATCTTTTTGTAAGATTAATAGCTCCCCCTCAGCTGGAGCATTTTCTAGAATGAGAGCTTTAGGCATCTCCCCCTCAGCTGGTGTATTCTCTATCATAAGAGTTTCATGTGTCTCCCCCTCAGCTTGAGCTTTGTCTCTTTGACTTTCTTTGGCTGGTTCCTTTTCAGCAGCCAATTCTTTGTCTTCCCTTTTTAATACTTCTTCATTGACAAGAATATATTTCTTGACCAGTTTTCTTCTTGGTTTTCTAGGCTGAGCCACAGCCTCAGGACTTTCTTGAACTTTAGTTTTGTCTTGTTGATCAGCCAGAATGTTTGATGCAGCTATTTCCTTGCTTGATGTGTTTGGTCTGGTCTCTACGATCGACAGACACTCTACAATCTAAGAGATAGATGGCCTTTTGGATTTATAGCTGATTTTATTCTTCTTCAGCAGCTGAGATATGGTAGCTCTATCTTCTTCTGCCTCAGCCTGCTGTTGCTTTCTTCTTAGGATCCTTAGAGTCTCAATGTCTGAGGACTCTACATGCTTATCGGTAGTGGATCCCTGAGGCTCTTCTATAGTTCTGACTTTCAGCTTTCTTTTGCCCTTGCTTTTTCTGACCAGAGCAATGGGTTCTTCTTTGTTAGCCTCTTCTTCTTCTTTTTTAGTTTATCTGATAACTGACATATTCCCTGGAACCCCTGATTCCTTTATATCACCAGTTCTTCCACTGGACTCAAACATCATTCGCACATTTTCTGCTGGATTCCTTTTCTAGTTCTCGAACAGTTGCTGGGTCATTCGACGGTTTGGATTAATGGCCTCTCCTTCATCGTCCCCAATTTTGTCACCTAGAGCAGACTGTAGGATGATGCTTATAAATTGTCCGTAGAGCATCTTTTGAGAGCTCTTTGTCTTCTTTGAGCTGATGATCCACTTTCTAATCCATTCAAACAATAGAGCCTTGCACCTCATTTACAAATTCGTGACCAGAACTCTTGCAACATATACATTTTCCAACAATGTCAGCCAGAAATTCATACCTCTGTGGAAACTCCTTCTTCTTGTATCCTTTGACAGAGGGGGACTTCTTGTGATGCATCCTTTTGAGTCCCTCATGGAAGTCTATGCCATTTATGGACAGATACCCTTCAGGTTTGAGACCTAGGGCTAGATTGATGTCCTCAGCCTTTAGTCTGATTTCTACGTTCCTGACTTTCGCAGTGATGGTGTTGTTTTCAAAAACACTATTATAGTAGAACTCTTTTACTAGCTTAGGGTAGATCAATATATCTGTACCCAGAGCCTGCTCGAGTCCAGCCTTCTTTAGTAGTGATAGAGTTTTATGGAATTTGGGTTCAGCTGTTTTGAACTCATCAAAACAGAGTCTGTAGCCAAAGATAACGTTGGAAGCCACCATTGATTTTCTTGCAAGAAGTGTGACTGACTGATCTTTCTTAAGATTTAGGGTTTCTGTTTGAGAGAGGATGAGAGAGATAAGCTTTTGAACTTCTGATTTCAAAAAGACGATTTTGATTTGTACTTGTAACTTCCCTCTTTCTATTTTGCTTAGTGAAACAGGTGTCAAATTTTGCTTGGCTCTACGAATCTGACTGAGGAGGATTGTACTAATTTTCCCCTTAGCTTCTTCTAAGCTAGTGTGTTCTTAGCAAGCTTCTTCTAAGCTAGTGTGTTCTTAGCAAGGACTACGATTATTGAGATGGTCCTCGTCATCTTCGAGTTTATTCTACGTTCGTTGAGTCTGTTCAGCAATCGTCGTGTCTAACCGAGTTCTTGTGATGAATTTTTGACTTAGCATTCCTCTTGGTTCAAGATAACTCAGGAAGGGCCAACCTCATAGAGTGAATCATGGGTTAGGTTTGTTCCCGAGGTGCTTATTTAGAGAGATTGCTTTGTTTTGAATTTTATCATCATAGGATGTTCCTTCATTTTGTTGATGGAACTCTGCTATCCTTGAGTCTGCACCGCGATCGTTGAGTCTGCACTGCGATCGTTGAGTCTGCACTGCGATCGTTGTCTTTTATGACACTTCAGCTCTACGATCGTGGACTTCCTTTGATCATGTCTATGATTTCGAACATAGCCTTTAAATCTGTATGGTTAGCACATACTAGAGCATATTTTTCATGGTTGTAAGTTTAGTATGCCTAGCTCACTTATTAACTTGTTAAATCTGGATTCATCTAGAGGCTTTGTAAAGACATCAGCAAGTTGATTTTATATTGTAAAGATATAGTTCTATTTTGCACATGATCCCTAATGAAGTGATACCTTATTTCTATATGCTTAGTCCTAGAATGCATGACAAGATTATGAGTTATTGCAATTGCACTTGTGTTATCACAGTGAATATGTATGGATTTGAATTCAAACCCATAATCTGTTAATTGATTTTTCATCTATAGGATCGAGCACATGAATCGCCAAATGACAATGTATTCAAAACCTGCAGGTTGAAGTGGATACTTGAATTTTGCTTCTTCTTCAATCAGACACAAGTCTATTTCCTAGCAATTGACAAAGCCACTCGGTACTCTTTCTATCTATTTTGCAACTCAGAAAATCGTAATCATATATCTGTTAGTTCGAATGAGGACTCCTTGGGATACCAAAGTCCCAAGTGAGGTGTACCCTTGAGATACCTGAAAATCCTCTTTACAGTAGTTAAATGTGACTCTTTAGGATTAGCCTGAAATCTAGCACAAATGCATGTTGCAAACATTATATCTGGTTTACTAGCAGTTCGATATAAAATAGAGCCTATCATACCTCTGTATTGAGTTATATCAATAATTTTACCTTTTTCATCAAGCTTGGTTGCAGGAGCAATTGGGGTCTTCATGGGAGAGACTGACTCCATGCCATACTTTTTAAGTAAGTCTTTAATGTACTTGGCTTGGTTGATGAAGATTCCTTCATCCGTCTGCTTTACTTGCAGTCCAAGGAAGAAGTTCAGCTCACCCATCATGCTCATTTCAAACTTGCTCTGCATAAGCTTAGAGAATCTCTTGCATATCTTTTCATCAGTAGATCCAAAGATAATATCATCAACATATATTTGAACTAATAGGACTTTATCTGTATGCTTTCTGAGAAATAGTGTGGTATCTACTCTACCTCTAGTGAACCCATTTTCAATAAGAAAGTTAGTTAGTGTTTCATACCATGCTCTAGGTGCTTGTTTAAGACCATATAAGGCTTTGTCTAATCTAAAGACATAATTAGAAAGAGATGGATTGATAAAACCTGGAGGTTTCTCTACATAGACTTCTTCTTGAAGTTCACCATTTAAGAATGCACTTTTGACATCCATCTGAAAGACCTTGAATTTCATGTGAGCAGCAAAGGCAAGGAATATTCTGATGGCTTCTAGTCTGGCAACAGGTGCAAATGTCTCATCGTAGTCAATGCCTTCTTCCTGAGAGTAGCCCTTGGCCAATAGTCTTGCCTTATTCCTGGTGATGACTCCATCTTCATCCATCTTATTTCTGAAGACCCGCTTGGTTCCAATAACAAGATGATTCTTTGGTCTTGGAACCAATCTCCATACTTTGATCCTTTCGAACTGATTAAGTTCTTCCTGCATGGCCTCTATCCAGTTGGAGTCTTCCATAGCATCCTCTATTTTCTTTGGTTCCATTTGTGACAGGAAGCTTAGATAAAAGCATTCATTTTGAGTGGCAGCTCTTGTTTTGACTCTTGCACTCGAATCTCCAATGATTAGATCTTGAGTGTGATCTCTTTCCCATCTGCTTCCTGTTGGGACATCTGTCCTTATGCCTTCTTGTCTTAGATTTTCAAGATCTATTTCTTCCTCTTGGTGTGGAGGCTCGTTGTCTGGCATAGGCCTCTCCACGATCTTATTTCCTTGCTCAACGAATTCTTTGTCTGGTGCTACGATCGTAGTGTTAAGCTCGACGACCTCATTCGTTGAGTCTGAGCTGTTGGTCGTAGTGTCTTGAGGCACTGTTTTGTCTAAGTCTGTCTCATCAAAGATGATGTGAATCGAGACTTCAACACTCAGTGTCTTTTTGTTAAACACTCTGTAGGCCTTACTGTCTGTGGCATATCCAAGAAAGATTCCTTCGTCTGAGTTTGGTTGAAATTTTGTCAAGTACTGCTTTCCATTGTTGAGAATGTAGCATGTACAGCCAAAAACATGAAAGTAGCGACACTTGTCTTTCTTCCTTTCTATAGTTCATAAGGAGTCTTCTTAATCATAGAGTGTATGAGTGATCTGTTCTGAGTGTAGCATGCAGTGTTAACGACTTACGCCTGTAAGTACTCGAGCGTATGGGCTGCCGCTAGTAGAGTTCTTCCAGCTTCTATCAATGTCCTGTTCTTTCTCTCAGCCACTCCATTTTATTGAGGAGTTCGTGGAGCTGAGAAGTTGTGACTAATGCCATTGTTCCTGCATGTAATCGGGTCCATTTCTGAGAAGTCGAATTTTCTGTCATGATCACTCCTTATAGCCTTTATTTTTTCTCCTTTCTCGTTCATCACCAGCTTGAACATCTTGATCAGTTGAGAGCTTGTTTCATCTTTTGAGGTTAGAAAGAACACCCATGTGAATCTGGTGTAGTCGTCGACTACGACTAGAGAGTATCTCTTTCCTCCAAGGCTCGTCATTGGAATTGGCCCAAAAAGATCCACGTGTAGCAACTGCAGAGGCTTGTCGATTGAATTTGCAGTTTTGCTTTTGAAAGTGCTTCTGGTCTGCTTCCCAAGTTGACAGGCATTGCATTGCCTTTCGTTAACAAAGTTGAGCTTGGGTAAGCCTGCAACTAGATCTTTTGAAGCTAATTTGGACATGCTTTTGAAGTTGAGATGAGATAATCTTCGATGCCACAACCAGCTCATTTCTTCAGATGCTTTAGCTAGGAAGCATATTGTCTCGTCTGAGCTTAGTTGTCGAAGATTTACTGTGTAGACATTTCCTTCTCTTGTTCCGGTTAACTTTACAACAGATGTCTTCAGGTCTCGGACTTGACATTGATTGTTGAGGAATGTTACTTGATGACCCTTGTCGCAGAGTTGGCTAATGCTTAGAAGATTGTGCTGTAGTCCTTCCACATAGGCCACTCTACTGAAAGATACTGCATCATTTCCAGCTGACCCATATCTTCTTGTTTTGCCAGAGCTGTTATCTCCAAAGATAACCGAGGGGCCCTCTTTCTCTATGTAGTTAGACAGAAGGGCTTTGTTTCCAGTCATATGCCTTGAACATCCACTGTCTAGATACCAGGTTGTGATCGTGGAGTTCCTTTCCTGAGGTAACATTAAACCTTCATTTTGGTACCCATACTTGCATGGGTCCTACTTTGTTAGTAAACTTGGGGACCCAAATCTTCTTGATTTTGGATCTCTCATGCATGGAATTATAATGACATTTTGCAGCCTTGTGGCCAACTTTGTAGCACACAAAACATTTGATATGATGCATGTTTGTGTGTGTGTAAAAGTTCTTCCTCCATTTGGACTTTTGTGGGCTATTGGTCATCCTCCTGTTAAGCTGATATTCCTTCTTCCATGTGTCCTTGGGTTTCACGATTTGTGAGGAGTGTACCTTGCCTCTACTGTACCTTCCTAGTTGGTTCGTAGAGTTGATCTTACTGGACTCTACGATCCTTCGAGGTTGGTGAGTAGTGGTTAGGTTACTCTTCTCTTTTATAAAACCCAGACCGGCATGAGATCCCTTACTCCTTGGAATATGGATTGAATCAGCTGAGCAGGGTTTGACAGGCTCATCATTCTGTGAGGATTTCACAAATATAATGTGAGACCCCGAATTTTATGAAATGAAAGTATTTAATTTTCTTATAATTATTCTATTTAGTAAATGGTTAAATTGATAAAAGGTTAAAGTTAAGGGTGATATGTGAAATTTTTTCAAAATATGCAAGTTGTTATAAAATATTCGTTTGGTCGGGGAATATTCTTTTTGTCGGGGAATATCTGTAGGACGGCACAATCATTGGTGGACTCCACAACGGAAGTATTGTTGTAGTAAGAAAATGACATAATTATCTTTTTAAAAAAATAACGGCGAAAGTGTTACCGTTAAAACTGTTGAACTACCCGGTAGTAAAAGTACAGTAATATGCATGGTTGCATAGTAGCACACGGTATTGATTATTGATGCTTACATGAGAAGTCACTCAGTTATACTCAATTATTGCTACAGTAATTGCTGCATCATATCTCTTATATTAATGATTCAATTATTGTCACAATATCATCTGTATAATATGTTATATTATTAAATCAATAATTGAGATGATAAAGTTATTCATATTAATATTTGCAATATTGACAATGTCTAGAAGTTCTGTCAAGGAGAGGTTTGGTCACCTAATTGCGCGCCAATAAGGAGAAATTCTTATCGGAAAGCCCTCTCTTTCCTGGGAACGACCTGGTTGTTAAATATTGTGAGTTATAATATTAATGATGAATGTTATTAAAAATCGAATTTGAGTTCGGAGTTGAATTTGGAGACGCGGACATGATATTTGAGTCCGGAACGATGTAATTAGTAGAAATAGACTATAAACACAAAATTTGTCGGGGTTGACTTTTTGGTCAAAAAAGTCAATAGTTGACTTTTTTGGAAAAAGTCAAACTTTGAAATTTCAAAAATGAAATTTTTGAGAAAAATATTTCCATTGTGTTGGGATTGTTAGTGTTAGTGAAAATCGACATTTATTTCGATAATAATTGATGTCTGGAGGTTATATTGACCAATCGGGTAATTAATCAAATAAATGAGCAATTAATTGCTATTAATTCACATGATTATAACTATTTGTTCACATGTGTGTACTATTGATTCACATTCTTGTACTATTAGAGGAGTTGGTGCAAGATTGATAATACTTGCATGACTAAGTTAAAAATGGACGTATAGATGGAGGTACTATACTATAATTTGTATTTTCACATGATTATAACTATTGATTCACATGATTGTATTATTGATTCACATTATTTACTATTAGGGGAGGTGGTGCAAGTTTGATAATACTTGCAAGACTAAATTAAAAATGAAGGAAAAGAGGAAGGTATTATACTGTAATATTTTGAGCCCCAAAACGTGCAATTATAGAAACTATATTTTCCTATAAATAGAAGCTCATTCTTCCTTCATTTATCACCAATTCACTAAAGCTTTAGAGCAATTATTATAGAGAGAAATTATAGAGAGAAAGAAGAAGAGAAGTCTGCTACCTCACTATTCCAATATCCAGTTTCTTCTAAGGTAAGGGGTATTATTTCTTTCGTATTCATGAAGAGAGCTATTGTTATTCCATTCCTTATTATTCTATTAGAATAACCTGTATGCGCGATGTACCGCATACATGGTGAAATTCTTCTATTATTCCATTCTTTATTATTCTGTTGGGAATAACCTGTCTGTGCGGTCTATCGCATGCATGGTGAATTATGTTGTTATTCCATTCTTTATTATTCAGTTGGAATATCCTATCTCGTAAGGGTTTACGCATGACCCAGTTCCATTCTTTATTATTACATTTTGGAATATCCTCATCTGTGGGGATTACGCACGACCGGTTTCATTTTTTATTATTACGCTGGAATAACTTTGCCTGCATGCGATTCATCACATGCTTGGTGAATTCTATTGTTATTCTATTCTTTATTATTACGTTTGAATATCCTCATCTGCATGGATTATTCTGCATGACCTGGTTCCATTCTTTATTATTCTGTTGGAATATCTTGTTTGTGCGGATTACGCATGACCTGGTTCCATTCTTTATTATTCTGTTGGGAATAACCTGTCTGTGCGGTCTACCTCATGCATGGTGAATTCTTCTATTATTCCATTCTTTATTATTCTGTTGGAATAACCTATCTATGTGGACTACCACATGCATGATGAATGATCTTTCGTATTCATTCCTTATTAAATTGTGGAAATGATCTATCTACGTGGATTACCGCATGGCGGGTGAAAATCCATTTGCAGTTTCGTAATTTTTTTGACCCTCAAAAATTCTGGAAAAATTTGAAATGATAATTTGTTGAGTTTTCTCTATTGTGTCCAAAAATGGCGATTTTTGGATGTATAAATTAGGAGTTATGAATTTTATGGGAAAAGACTATTTTAAAAGTAAACCCTTATAACTCCTTGTGGTTAACTCCAAAATTGGTGAAATTTTTATTGGGAGTACATATATATAACAGGAGTATACCCTGTAAATTTCAGAATTTTTGGAAAAAAGTACAATTTATAATAAATGTCTAAATATTTGACAGTTTTGGCCATATGAAAAATAGTAAATGAATTTTAAAAATTTTGAGAAAAATATATGTTCAATATGGGACTATATTCTGCTAAATCCCAGAAAAGAAATATTTTTGGGACTGATTTCGTATTTTTCATGAAAATGAACTAGTTATGAGTAAATGAATTAAATATGTTATGTGAAGTAACAAAATTAGAAAATAGGATTTTATGGCTTGGGAATCCTATATAAGGTATATACAGATTTTTGATGAGGGATTTGATCATTGGTGATGAAATCTTATGAGTATGACATTTTTGAATGATTAAATGCATTATTTGGTAAAGTGTAAATAATTAAAATAAATTGTTTATAAGTTTAAGAAGTGATTAAAATATTGTTAATATTAATAATATTAGATTATGAGTTTATTAAGTGATTGATAATATTTGGATAAATTTAAAGTCTTTAATATTTATCCTTGTTTTCGTTTGATTAATGCTTATATTATTGTCATCATCCTCATGCTTATATCGTGATGAAAGTCATCTTTGGCTTACGTGCAAAGATGGACTGTTGATTATTGATTTTACAATTGTATATCTTTGGCTTATGTGCAAAGATGGACTGTTGATTATTGGTTTTATAGTTGTATGTCTTTGGCTTACGTGCAAAGATGGACTGTTGATTATTGGTTTTATAGTTGTATATCTTTGGCTTACGTGTAAAAAATGAACTATTGATTGATGAATATCTTTGGCTTATGTGCATAGATGAACTGTTTATTGGTATGATTATGACCGTGGATCATTCTGGTATAATCATGACCAAATGTTATAGATGATGTGGTAAAAGTCCTTATTGGCTCGTAGTAGTGCATTGATGGATGCTTATTGGTATGATTATAAGCGAGGATTATTCTAGATAATCATGACCATTGATGATTACATGAATATCCTTGGCCATAGTGCAGGGATGATTCAGTGATGTGGATTATTTATTAAGCTGAGTCTGAGCGATAAAATATTGATTATACACTTTTAATTTGTAAAAGATAGTAGATATCATGCTCTACTTGACTCTTCTAAAATACAGTTGTATGTCTTTGGCCTGTAGTGCAAAGATGAATTGTTATCTTTGGTCGTAGTGCAAAGATGAATTTATTAGTATGATTATGAGCAGGAATTATGATTTGGTATAACCATGATTTTTGATGTTTCAGGTGAAAATAAGTGATGAAAATTATCTTCGTCCTGGGTGCGAAGAGGAATTTAGAATCACAATTATGATTATGAGTTATTCATATGATTGTGGACAGGAATTGTTGATTGGTTACAGGGATAAAACATCATTGGTGAACTTTTAACATAGAGAAAATAATAGATCTGATGGTCTATTTGACACTTCTAATGGATTACTCGTTCCGCTGCAACTATGGTTGAAAAGTTTTATCATCTACCATATGTTCTAAATCTCTGATTTATTACTGATGAAGGCTATTGATAATTTAATTATCTTTAGTCATGATATTCTTTACTGGGCTAGTTGTGCTCACCCTTTTTGCTTCACAATTCTTTTAAGGTAATAAGAGTGTAGCTGGGTAGAGCGGGGGTAACAGGAGAATAAAACGGTGGTCTATAGCTGTTGAGGTTCTCCTTCAATAGTATGGAAATAATTTTATTGAGAACTTTAGATAAGTGTGTCATATTGTATACGTCAATTGATATTTAATTTTGGTGAACCGAATAGGGTGAGGTGAACCCAACTTTGGAAGGGTGTTTTGCCACTATCATACAAGATGTCTAATGACATACAACCTCGTGTTATCATAAGACAGAGTTATGCACATCCACTTGCTGAGTATATCTATGAGCACTACCTATATGATCTTGGAGTTTGTTTGAAATATAATTCTCAATTGGAGAAAACGGAGATAATTATATGTCAAGAGAAGACTCACCATTGGAAAGAAGATGATAGCAATCTTCTTGTTTTTCTTTGGGGACTATTGGGTCAACCAAGGATAATTCCGTGGACATGTGATATCTATCATAACCTAGTCGCATGGCCTCCCAAGTACGAAGGTTTCCTTGAGTATTTTCCAAAGATTTTAATTTCTAAAACAGTTATAATTGTACTCTTATATAAAGTACCATTGTAAGGTTGTGGTTGAGGCACTATGAGAGTTACATACATTTGTATTAAAACTCACAGTTTAATTGTGGTCGTATTCTGCACGACATTTCAACAGTTGTATAGATAAAGTTTGTAAATGATTTTTATAGTGTGATATCTGGCGACTTAGAATGGGTCGTGTGGACCTATTTTGGGGGTGTCACATATAATGCCTCTACTAAAACCTGAGGCATTACTAGTGTTAGTTTCCTTTACTTTTTCCACACATGGCTCTGAGGTAGATTCCCCAAAGCCTAACCCTGTTTTGTCAGAGACATTTCTCTGGCTAGTGATTAGGGAGTCCATGGATGAAGAGTATTTATTCCATGTAGAGATTGTCTTTTCTAGATCCTCAATTTTAGAGGTTAGACTTGACTCTCTTTTGGCATTGAGCTCATTTGTTTGTTTTAAGAGCTTATTCTCAGCTTCAAACTTGGAGAGAGAATCAGTACTGAGAAGGGCTGTTTCCAGTTCTTCTTAAACTTTTTCTTTTTTCTTTTGAAGAAGTGAATAGTCTTTAGACAGAACTCTAAACTACTTCATGTATTGATGCAGATCAGAGGGTATGCCATGCAGTGCAGTTCTTAAGTCATCAATATCTACATCAGGAGAGTTGAAGTCAAATACCTCATCGATACTTACTTCGTGTATGTTGGAGTTCTGTTTGTCCCTTGCATTTTTGGCCATCAGGCAGAGATTTGCCATTTGAGGATCTTCATCATCTCCAGATTCTAGAGTTGAGTCATTGTCTGAGTCACTCCACAATCCTTCAGCTACAAGGCCTTTGTCTCTTTTCTGAGGCTTCTTGTTGCATTTGTATTCCTTCTTTGAATGTGTTTTCTTTTTGAGTTCTTCTCTAAGAGGTTTGTTGCAGTTAGCAATGAAGTGGACAGGTTTCTTGCAATTGTAGCATAGGTCATTCATTTGCTCCTGGCTGCTGTAGTTGCTGACTTTCTTTGGTTTGCTGGTTTTGCTTTGTCGCATGAACTGTCTTAGTCTTTTCACCAGCATTGCAAGGTCCTCATCATCATCTTCATCACAGTCAGAATCAACTTCAGTGTTTACTTTAGAGGTGTTTTCAGTTACTTTGAGAGCAACGCCTTTGTCCTTCTTTCTTCCTTCTGACAAAGTTTCTGCTCGTTGAGTTAGCTCCAATTCGTATGTGAGGAGGTTGCCATATAACTGTTGAACAATCATTTCATGTAGATTCTTTGACTCTCTAATGGCAGTGGTTTTGGCATCCCACTTGCTTGGTAAGGCTCTCATGAACTTTATGATTAGATCCTTGTTTGGATGGATCTTTCCATAGGCTCGTAGAGAATTGAGCAGAACATTAAATCTCTCGTATGTGGCAGTGACGTTCTCTCCTTGAACGTGAGCAAACATCTCATATTGCTGAGTCAAGAGAGATTGTGTGTTTTCTCTGACTTCTTCTGTTCCTTCATGCATGATGAGTAATGCTTCCCAAACCTCCTTTGCTGTTTTGCAGTTGACCACGTTTTCAAACAGATCATCTTCTAAGGATTGAAATAAGATGTTCTTGGCCTTTTTGTCAAGCTGGACAACTCTCTTCTCATTTTCTGTCCATTCTTCTTTGACCTTGATCTGTATTCTGTTTGGGTCATCTGTAGTTGGTGTAAGCTTTGTAGGAACGTAGGGCCCATTTTGAACAGTTTCAAATAGATCTTCACCTATTGAGTCCATGTAAGCTTGCATCCTAACCTTCCAGTTAGCGAATTTGTCTTTGTTGCACATAGGTGGCTTGCTACCTCCTCTAGTCTTTGATTCGCTTGGTAAGTGTGTCATTGGATCTACTCAAGCTTTGTAGGCTATATAATAGAAACTGCTCAGATACCAATTATTTGTTCCCGGAGGCACAATAGTTATCTAAAAGAGGGGGTTGAATAGATATTAAAAACTTTTCTTTGTATTAAGACAGTTTTGATAATGATCTTAAGCACAGCGAAATTAAGGCTTCTTTGAAATCCCTTTTAGATAGCGAGTTAATGAGAGTGAAGCAATTATAACAGTTAAAGTAGTTATAGCAAGAATGAAATAGACACAGTTGTTTTTAAGTGGTTCAGAGCACTTAAAGCTCCTATTCCACTCTTCTACTCCTCTAGTAGGAAATCCACTAAGGATGACTTTTTACACTTTCTGAATCTCACAGATTCCTTCTAGACCAGCATTCTAGGCACTTCTTAGTTCACTCTTGAACTCTTCAAGTCCAGCAGACTTGGCTCTTCACAGTTCACTTAGAACTCTTCAAGTCCTTCTGACTTGAAACTCTTACTTCAGTTGATTGATAGTTGTTGAGTTGTGATTGATGCTACTCAGTTGCTATTAAGAACTTGTTCGAAAGAGCTAAGTAGCTGAGCAAGCATCCTCTTTTTCTCAGATCGTATAGTTGAGCGTTGAGTGTTCTTATGCGTTTTTGTTCAATGCTTGCTTGCTTTTTTCTTTTCTGAATGTGATATGTATATATGTGATCTTTGAAATCTATCCGTTGAAGTCATTTGTTAAAGCATTAAATGCGTTTGACATATCTAAATTTTGATGGAGACTTTTCTGCACATCTTCTGAATTGCATTCTGGCCCACTGACACAGCAGACTACTTTCTCACCTAACACCTGAAAAGGTGTTTTCCTCTGCCCTATGGTCCTTTTCTTAGCTTCTTGAATATGTTCCTTTTGATGAATACTAAGGATATCTTTTGTACCTTTGGGACTGGTGAGTGCTTCAACGTTCAAAACTCATTCCTCATTTATTGGAATTTATCTCCAAACAAAAGGTAGGGCTCGATGCTTCTGACATAAGGCAGATGATACTCTACAATCCATATCGTAGTGACTTCTCATATTGGTGCATGGTCTGAAGAGAACACTATGACCTCTTTCAAGCATTTGCACACTATGGTCTTTGCACACTACGATCTTCACTTCCTCATCTTGCAGAATCTACGTTTCCAAAAGCACACTACGATCTCTGAGTTAGCTTCGACAAACTTCTGGACCACTCTACGTTTTCTGGAGAGGTCCTTCAAGGTAGATGCACTACGATTTTCTAAGCTCTACGTTCCTGCCTTGGCTTTTGCAATTTGTTGATCAGCTTGATAGACTACGATTCTTGTGGAAGCCTATCTACCTTTCAAGTCATAGATCAACCTAACATCTTTGATCTCTTTATCTATTCATTCGTTTATAGAATGACGAACATTAAAAGCTAAGATCAACCTAACAAATTTGATCTATCACTAAGCCCTTGTACATATATTCCTTGAAGGGCTTTACATATAATCATGAGTATTTACTTTAAACATCAAATCAAAATATGCATACTTCCAACAGATAGCATTATTGGTAATGTCTAAAGAAGTTCTGTCTAGGAAAGGGGGTTGTCACCTAATTGCGCGCCAGTAAGGAGAAATCCTTATCGGAAAGCCCCCTTCTTTCATGGGAACAACCTGGTTGTCATTATTGTGATTCTGTAATATTATTTGTGAATAATTAATTATTGATTTCTATGAGAAGGAAATATTTATTTTATGTAGATATAAATAAAAGAATTAATGCTGAGGTGTTTTATCAGTATTTTGTCAGAATTGAGGTATTAAAAATCATCCGTATATGGATTTCGATCATTTTCTGTTTGAAATTTAGAAAAACTTTCTTTTAAAAAGTTGTAGAGAATTAAATTTCCTATAGAATGGACATAAAATTTGTATTTTTCTGATAAAAGAGCTATTTATTATAAACTATTGAAGTTCTAGAATCTTGGGTCCAAATTAATTTTGTTGCATTAAATAATAAAAACATGTTTTGTGAGTTGGTGGGCTCCACTGGTTGGTGTAAAATTCTGAAATCAGATTTTCAAAGTGTGCGTAGGAAATTTTTTAATAAATAATATTATTTTAATAAATTTTCTGCTTTGGTGTTTTAAGTATTTTCTTATAAATAACGTGCTTAGTTAGAATTGAAAATCACACCAGAATATGAAGTTTTCTCTCTCTATAATATCGAGCGTATTTTGTGAGTATTTAGATACTTTGAGAGTTGTTATTCAGTGCAAGTTTCCTTCAACGTTATATCCAATATTTCAGCCAGAAATACTATTCTTTTGAGGTAAGGGATGTTATTTTCTTCGTAAATGATGTTATTCTTTCAATATCATTATACTGAAATATTTGTATGAATTTTATTATGAAATTTATATCTTTTTATGTCAAGGTTACTATTCACGTATACGTCACTATTCACGTATTCGACACTATTCATGAATACAGTACTATTCATGAGTACTATTCACGAAGTATAATTTTTCTTGTGAAATTTCTACCTTTTAATGTCGGGGTTACTATTCACGTATACAACACTATTCACGTATACGTCACTATTTACGAATACGGCACCATTCACAGAAAAATG
This sequence comes from Panax quinquefolius, assembly GCA_020205615.1. Lineage (NCBI taxonomy): Eukaryota > Viridiplantae > Streptophyta > Magnoliopsida > Apiales > Araliaceae > Panax > Panax quinquefolius. Next base: position 113,646,335 of record CM035157.1, on the reverse strand, counting down.
AAATTTTCTTTTCTTTGTCCAAGTTGTCTATTATGGTTACTATCTTTGATTCTATCCATGTTTTGATCTTCATTCTTGAATTTTGCTCCACAATTGATTATTATGGATTATTTTTGAACTTAGATAAACTAAAGTACGAATCCCTAATCTTTGATCTGTTATCTCACTGGATTCATTTTCTTTATGATATTTTTCATCATCATCAGTCCTAAATGGTGATATAACTGAATATCATTGGCCTGTAGTGCAAAGATGAATGATTACCTGAGGAATATCTTTTGCCCGTTGTGCAAAGATGAACATGTGTTGAGATGAACATGACCAACTGGTGATACAAATGAATATCTTTGGCCCATAGTGCAAACATGAAGTCGCCCATCTTGAGTCACCAAATACATGGTACAAAATTCAAAAACAACTTAATTATACAACAGTCGTGTAAAATACGACAAAACATAATCAAAGAGTTTTAATAAAAATATTGTCATCTAGACAATATCCACACTCAATGGAGTCCTCATTACATTTATTGTCACACTATTTAACAGAATAGTGAGGACGACTAATGCTATCATCTGGACCGTCACTCCGTTCCCCGACTAGTCCCGGCTATGTTCTCATTTCCTGAAGAGAACAATGAAAGCAAAAGGGTGAGCTCAACTAGCCCAATAAGAAATATTATGACTAAGATAATGCAGAATAAATTATCATTAGCCTTCAACAATGCTAAACTGATAAAATACAATAGACATCAAGTTTAACTACAGCGGAATAAGCAATCCATTAGAAGAGTCAAGTAGGGCATGATATCTACTATCTCCTATGATTTAAAATGATTCATCAATTTTTATCGCTGAGACTCAGCTTAATAAATAAACCATATCATCGAATCTTCCCTGCACTACGGGCCAAGGATATTCATTAAATCATCAATGGTCATGACTATACCGAATAATTCCTGGTCATAATCATACCAAAAAACTGTCCATCAATGCACTACAACAGCCACCAAGACTTTCACCACATCATTCGTCACATTACGGTCATGATTATACCGAATAATCCATGGTCATAATCATACCAAGTCCATCTATGCACGTAAGCCAAAGATGACTTTCATCACAATATAAGCATGAGGATGATGACAATGATATAAACATTAATCAAATGAAAATAAGGATAAATATTAAAGACTTTAAATTTATTCAAATATTATCAATCACTTAATAAACTCATAATCTAATATTATTAATATTATAATAATATTTTAATCACTTCTTAAACTTATAAACAATTTATTTCAATTGTTTACACTTACCAAATAATGCATTTAATCATTCAAAAATGCCATACTCATAAGATTTTATCACCAATGATCAAATCCTCATCAAAAATTTGCATATATACCCTATATAGGATTCCCAAGCCATAAAATCCTATTTTCCAATTTTGTTACTTCACATAACATATTTAATTCATTTACTCATAACTAGTTTATTTTCATGAAAATAATGAAATCATCCCAAAAATATTTCTTTTTCGGGATTTAGCGTAATATAGTCCCATATTGAACATATATTTTTCTCAAAATTTTAAAATTCAATTACTATTTTCATATGGCCAAAGCGCGAATATTTAGACATTTATCATAAATTGTACTTTTGTCCAAAAATTCCGAAATTTACAGGGTATACTTCTGTTATATATCCTAATAAAATTTTTACCAATTTTGGAGTTAACCACAAGGAGTTATAAGGGTTTACTTTTAAAATAGTCTTTCCCATAAAATTCATAACTCCTAATCTATACATCCAAAAATTGCCATTTTTTGGACACAATCTAGAAAACTCATCAAATTATCATTTCAAATTTTTCCAGAATTTTTGAGGGTAAGAAAAATTATGAAACTGCAAATGAATTTTCACCCGCTATGCGGTAATCCACGTAGATAGATCATTGCCACAATTTAATAAGGAATGAATACGAAGGATCATTCACCATGCATGTGGTAATCCACATAGACAGGTTATTCCAACATAATAATAAAGAATGGAACCAGGTCATGCGTAATCCTCACAGATAGGATATTCCAACAGAATAATAAAGAATGGAATAACAACGGAATTCACCATGCATGCGATAGACCACACAGACAGGTTATTCCAACAGAATAATAAATAACGGAACCACGTCATGCGTAATCCGCACAGACATGAGATTCCAACAGAATAATAAAGAATGGAACCAGGTCATGCGTAATACGCACAGACAGGATATTCCAACTGTGAGACCCCGAATTTTATGAAATGAAAGTATTCAATTTTCTTATAATTATTCAATTTAGTAAATGGTTAAATTGATAAAAGATTAAAGTTAAGGGTGATATGTGAAATTTTTTTAAAGTATGCAAGTTGTTATAAAATATTCTTTTTGTCGGGGAATATCTGTAGGATGGTACAATCATTGGTGGACTCCACAACGGAAGTATTGTCGTAGTAAGAAAACGACATAATTATCTTTTTATAAAAATAACAGCGAAAGTGTTACCGTTAAAACTGTTAAACTACTCGGTAGTAAAAGTATAGTAATACGCGTGGTTGCATAGCAACATACGGTATTGATTATTGATGCTTACGTGAGAAGTCACTTAGTTATACTCAATTATTGCTACAGTAATTGCTACATCATATCTCTCATATTATTGATTCAATTATTGTCACAGCATCATCTGCATAATATGTTATATTAGTAAATCAATAATTGAGACGACAAAGTTATTCATATTATTATTTGCAATATTGACAATGTCGAGAAGTTCTGTCAAGGAGAGGTTTGGTCACCTAATTGCACGCCAATAAGGAGAAATCCTTATCGGAAAGCCCCCTCTTTCCTGGGAATGACTTGGTTGTTAAATATTATGAGTTATAATATTAATGATGAATGTTATTAAAAATCGAATTTGAGTTCGGAGTTGAATTTGGAGACACGGACGTGGTATTTAGTCCGGAACGATGAAATTAGTAGAAATAAACTATAAACACAAAATTTACCGGGGTTGACTTTTTGGTCAAAAAATTCAATAGTTGACTTTTTCGGAAAAAGTCAAAACTTTAAAAATTCAAAAATGAAATTGTTGAGAAAAATATTTACATTGTGTTGGGATTATTAGTGTTAGTGAAAATCGACATTTATTTCGATAGTAATTGATGTCTGGAAGTTATATTGACCAACCGGGTAATTAATCGGGTAAATGAGCAATTAATTGCTATTAATTCATATAATTATAACTATTTGTTCACATGTGTGTACTATTGATTCATATTCTCTTACTATTAGGGGAGTTGGTGCAAAATTGATAATACTTGCATGACTAAGTTAAAAATGGAGGTATAGATGGAGGTACTATACTGTAATTCGTATTTTCACATGATTATAACTATTGATTCATATAATTGAACTATTGATTCACATTATTTACTATTAGGAGAGGTAGTGCAAGTTTGATAATACTTGCAGGACTAATTTAAAAATGAAAAAAAAGAGGAAGGTATTATACTATAATATTTTGAGCCCCAAAACGTGCAATTATTAAAACTATATTTTCCTATAAATAGAAGCTCATTCTTCCTTCATTTCTCACCAATTCACTAAAGCTATAAAGCAATTATTATAGAGAGAAATTATAAAGAGAAAGAAGAAGAGAAGTCTGCTACCTCACTAGTATCCAGTTTTCTTCTAAGGAAGGGATATTATTATTATAGTAAGGGGTATTATTTCTTTCGTATTCATGAAAAGAGATATTGTTATTCCATTCCTTATTATTTTGTTAGAATAACCTGTATACGCGGACTACCGTATACATGGTAAAATTCTTTTGTTATTCTATTCTTTATTATTATGTTGGAATAACTTTTATACATCAAGCAATCTTATATATGGTGAAATTCTTCTATTATTCCATTCTTTATTATTACATTTGAATATCCCGAAATGCATGCAATTACGCATGACCTGGTTCCGTTCTTTATTATTCTGTTGGAATATCCTGTCTGTGCGAATTACGCATGACCTGGTTCCATTATTTATTATTTTGTTGGAATAACTTGTCTATGCGGTCTATCGCATGCCTGGTGATTTTTGTTGTTATTCCATTCTTTATTATTCTGTTGAAATATCCTGTTTATGCGAATTACGCATGACCTGATTCCATTCTTTATTATTCTATTGAGAATAACTTGTCTGTGCGGTTTATCGCATGCATGTTGGATTCTTCTGTTATTCCATTCTTTATTATTCTGTTGGAATAACCTGTCTATGTGGATTACCACATGCATGGTGAATGATCTTTCGTATTCATTCTTTATTAAATTATGGAAATGATCTGTCTACGTGGATTACCGCATGGCGGGTGAAAATCCATTTGCAGTTTCGTATATTCTATTATACTCGGGTATTCGGGGCACTTTTCGTGTCGGGGTACTATTCACGAGTTACTATTCACGGATTACTATTAACCCAAATTACTATTCATTCTAGAATTATTCACTTGGGTATTCAGGGCATTTTTCGTGTCAGATTACTATTCACGAGTTACTATTCATGAGTTACTATTCACCCAAATTACTATTCACCCGATTATTATTAACTCGGGTATTTGGGGTACTTTTCATGTCGGGGTACTATTCATGAGAAGTACTATTCACAGTATTCACGGGGTACTATTCACCCGAAAAATATATTTTTTCTGTCAAAATTATTTTTGATACAGAAATATTATTCTAGAATTTTACCCCACAAAGCAGTATCATGTTGACAATTTGGATATTTTTAAACTCTGGATAAATTTAAAGTCTTTAATATTTATCCTTAATTTCGTTTGATTAATGCTTATATCATTGTCATCATCTTCATGCTTATATTGTGATGAAAGTCATCTTTGGCTTACATGAATAGATGGACTGTTGATTATTGGTTTTATAGTTGTATATCTTTGGCTTACGTGCACAGATGAACAGTTGATTATTGGTTTTACAGTTGTATATCTTTAGCTTACGTGCAAAGATTGACTGTTGATTATTAGTTTTACAGTAGTATATCTTTGGCTTGCGTGCTAAGATGAACTTTTGATTGATATCTTTGGTCGTAGTGCAACGATGAACTGTTAATTGATAGCTTTGGCCCGTAGTGCAAAGATGGACATGTGTATGACATGATCATGACCACTTGAGATACTAATGAATATCCTTGGTCGTAGTGTAGGGATGTTTCGATGATGTGATGGGTAGGATCTTGACCATTAGTTAACAGTTGAATGTCTTTGGCCGTAGTGCACTGACAGACAATTGATTGATATGATCATGACCATTGGTTTTATAGTTGAATATCTTTGGCCAGTAGTGCAAAGATAGACAACTGATTGGTATGATCATTGTTATTACATTTGAATATCTTTAGCCTTTTGGGTAAGGATATTGAGTAAATGTTCTATTAAGCCTTTGTGGCAAGGAGAAATTGTTGATTCACATTATTATAAATATGAATTATGAATTTAACTAACATATTTGGTGGTTCAGGTGAAGACAAGTGATGAAAGTTCTATTTGTCTTGGGTATAATAATGAACTGTTAATGAGTATTATAGGGATAAAATTGATGATAAACTTTTAAATCATAGAAGATAGTAGATATCATGCTCTACTTGACTCTTCTAATTGATTGCTTATTCTGTTGCAGTTGTTGATCTAAAACTTATTGTCTATTGTATTCTATCAGTTGTTATACTGTTGAAGGCTAAGGATAATTTATTCTGCATTATCTTAATCATAATATTTCTTACTGGGCTAGTTGAGCTCACCCTTTCTTTCACTGTTCTCTTCAGGAAATGAGAATATAGCTGGGACGAGTCGGGGAACGGATTGACGGTTCAGATGGTTGATTTAGTAGTCCTCACTATTCTATAAAATAGTGTGACAATAAATGTAATGAGGACTCCATTGAGTGTGGATATTGTCTAGATGACAATATTCTTATTGAAACTCTTATATTATATTTTGTCATATTGTACACGACAGTTGTATAATTAAGTTGTATTTGAATTTATGTACCATGTATCTGGCGACTCAAGATGGGTGATGTATACCTGTTTTGGGGGCGTCACACCAACAGAATAATAAAGAATGGAATAATAGAAGAATTTCACCATGTATGCGGTATTTAGATGTATGTGTTATTCCAATATAATAATAAAGAATGGAATAACAGAAGAATTTCACCATGTATGTGGTACTTCGCATAGACAGGTTATTCAAACATAATAATAAAGAATGGAATAATAGAAGCTCTCTTCATGAATACGAAAGAAATAATACCCCTTACCTTAGAATAAAGCTGGATACTGGAATAGAGAGATAGTAGACTTCTCTCTAAAATTTCTCACTATAATAATTGCTCTATAACTTTAGTGAATTGGTGAGAAATAAAGGAAGAATGAGCTTCTATTTATAGGAAAATATAGTTTCGATAATTGCACGTTTTGGGGCTCGAAATATTACAGTACAATACATTCAACTTTTCTTTCATTTTTAATTTAGTCCTGCAAGTATTATCCAACTTGCACCACCTCCCCTAATAGTAAATCATGTGAATCAATAGTTCTTGACATGTGAAAATATGAATTATACAGTATAATACCTTCATCTATACCTCCATTTTTAACTTAGTCATGCAAGTATTATCAATCTTGCACCAACTCCCCTAATAGTAAATGAATGTGACTCAATAGTACACACATGTGAACAAATAGTTATATAAGCATGTGAATAATAGCAATTAATTGCTCATTTATCCGATTTATCAATATAACCCCCAGACATCAATTATCATCGGAATAGATGTCGATTTCCACTAACACTAATAATCCCAACACAATGGAACTATCAAAATCGTCTTTAATCAACACGAACTTATTCATCATTAGTATTATAACTCACAATATTTAACAACCAGTTCGTTCCCAGGAAAGAGGGGGCTTTTCGATAAGGATTTTTCCTTATTGGCGCGCAATTAGGTGACCAAACCTCTCATTGACAGAACTTCTAGACATTGTAAATATTGCAATTTAATAATATGAATAACTTTGTCGTCTCAAATATTGATTTAATAATATATCATATTATGCAGATGATACTATGACAATAATCGAATCAATAATATGATAGATATGATGCAACAATTACTGTAGCAATAATTGAGTATAACTGAGTGACTTTTCACGTAAGCATCAATAACCAATACCGTGTGCTAATATGCAACCACGCGTATTACTGTACTTTTACTACCAGGTAGTTCAACAGTTTTAATGGTAATACTTCTGCCGTTATTTTTATAAAATGATAATTCTGTCGTTTTCTTACTACGACAATACTTCCATTGTAGGTTCATTAATGATTGTTCTGTCGTACGTATTTTCCCCGATAAAAAGAATATTCCCCGACCAATCTAATATTATATAACAACTTGCTTACTTTGCAAAATTTATAAATATTACCCACAACTATAACATTATATCAAATCCACACCATAATATTAAAAAAAAAATTCTAGAAATTTAAATCTTTATTCATAAAATTTGGGGTCTCACACTCCCCTCTTTATGAAATTTTGCCCTCGAAGTTTACGTACGTACCTGGTATGATGAGGATACCTTGACTTCATTTCAGATTCTAACTCTTAAGGTATAACCTTTTAGTGTTAAATACGATCATTTTTATCCACGTATCTCCTCATACGTTAAATCTTTTGCAATCTCGTCTAGTTCTAATTTAATAATGTGGTTCAGGTCGTCCACATTTTTACGTAACATTGATACGTGAAAAACATTATGAACACGAGACATACTTGGCGGTAAGGCGAGTCTATAGGCCACAGTTCCTAATCGATCGAGGATTAATAATGGGCCAATGAATCGAGGATTGAGATAACGCCTTCTTGAACCTTCTTCTTCACATTCATTAGCTCCAATTGTGTAGTTTGAGCGGCTTTAACTTTATCAATTAAAATCGATCTACTCGTATATTTGATATCACCACGTGGGTCCTTAGAGTCTTTAACTCTATCTTCATCATTTGTAAGTTATACGAAATGGGTTTTTATGTTAACAACATTGCACTCGTAAACGCATACGATCTTCTACTCAACGCGTCAGCTACCACGTTCGCTCTTCTATAATGATATTGAATGTATAGTTGTAATCTTCAACAGCTCGAGCTAACGTCTTTGGCGCATAATACATTCATTTTGGTTGAAGAAATATTTAAGGGTTTTAGAAATGGGTTTTGTACTGGGGTCAATACAAAATTCGATTTCACGCTCTAGGGGTCGGCTAAGAAGTCTTCAAGAATACGTCAGGAAATTTATTAACAATAGAAATATCATTCAAAACTGTGACCCTCATCCAAGACTTGGATAACACATCAGATTGATATCTATCAACTTGCCACTGTTATTCACGACGTCCCCTACGGATATTCTAGCTTTGGTGCATTCCACACAAGGAAGTCAACAACGAAAGGATCGGGGCTCTTTACTTATGGCTTGATATGACAATGATTGACTTTAGTGGTTTGGTTGCTTGAATTCGCATAACAGGTTGGTTAGGAATATGAAAGCTAACAACCTTACGAAAAGCATGATGAGTAGTTAACCAATCGATTCCTAAAATCACATCAAAGGCAAGTATTTTCAAAGAGATAAGATCGATAGGTAACGTGAAAGTGTCAATTTGAATCAACCAAGACTTATAAACAGTGGATGTAACAAACATTTCTCCTAACAAAGTTTCAATCGATAAGTCAAAGTCTAACTTCTCTAGAGTTAAATTTAAACGTTGAGCGCAAGCAAAAGAGATAAAATAATGGGTAGAACCGGTATCTAATAAGGTATAGACTTTGCAAGAATTTATAATTAACTAACCCGTGCTAACTTCGTTCGGGTTACTCGCTTTTTGAGAAGTCACGAAAAACACTCTTCTTGAAACCACCGACTTTGTTTTGTTCGTATCCGCCTTTGGTCCCACCGTCCCAGCTGGACTTAACTTTGGTGCACGACAAAATTGGGCTAGGTGACCTTCTTTTCCCCAATTCTAACATGCTTTGGACTGCATCACACAGTTTGTACTGATATGTCCCTCACCTCCGCATTTGTAATATACAACCGGCAGTCGTTCTCCTTCCTTAACAACAGGTGCTGGTGCTGACATCTATCCATCATTGTTGAATCTCCTCTTCTTGAAATTTCCACTCCTATTATCTTGGCCATGATTACCACCAAAGTGGTTACCATTCTTGGCATGATAATTTCCCCGATGGTTATCATTGTTCGATGGTCGTTGCCACCGAATGCGATTTATTATCGTGTTGTTGGTCGTTGGCTTTTAGTTGTGCTGACTCATTATCACGCTCCAATAACTGAGCCCTATTCACAACATCTGAATATAAATAAAGTTTGTGAGAAATGAGGTATTGACGTATTTCGGGTTTTAAACCTCTTAGAAACATTCGCCTCATTCGCTCTTCATTATCGACCAATTGGGATGCAAACCGGGATAACTTTGTAAATTTAGCCTCGTATTGCGACACGGTCATATTATTTTGTTCCAACTTGATAAACTCCACCTCCTTCGTGTGACGAATACTTTTGGGAAAGTACTTGTCGTTGAATAGCTCTTGGAACTTCTCCCAAGACATCTTGAGTCGTCCAGTCAAGTACATTTTACATATTCCCACCAAGAATCCGCCTCTTCACGCAACATAAAAGTCGGAAAAGGAACCTTTTGCTCTCGAGCATCCCAAGACATCAAATATCTTGGTGATCTCGCTTTAACCACGTCTCACTTTAAGTGGTTACGGCTTTCCCAAAAACTCCGGTTGTCCCAGCTCCTTGAATCGCTTAGCGGTGACCGTAATCCGTGGGTTGCCAAGTGTTTCCACCGCTTTTGAACAGAGTCTCTTTACGATGTTGCATGAATTGCATAAAGCCTCTCGAACATCTCATCGCTCATCATCTGATCGGTGTTGTTATTTATCTGAGGATTATTGTCTTCCTGTTGCACATTATCCTAGGTATTGATCGTTGGTGACTCAACGGTCTCATGTGCTTCATTGCTGATCTCAACATTTTCAGATGCCATTTTCAAACACTGTCACAAAACAAGGGTTAATTAACATATCATATATTATCCCTATACTTTGACCGACCAATTAAATACCAAATAAACTTAGGTAGGTCATACTAGCGAAGGAATTCCCCGTCTCTCCCCTCCTAGTTCTTGTCTCACATCTCAGTCAGGGATCATATCCTAAGCTTTGATACCAACCGTGGCGCCCCCAAAATAGGTATACATCACCCATCTTGAGTCGCCAAATACATGGTACAAAATTCAAATACAACTTAATTATACAGCAGTCGTGTAAAATACGACAAAACATAATCTAAGAGTTTTAATAAAAATATTGTCATTTAGACAATATCCACACTCAATGGAGTCCTCATTACATTTATTGTCACAATATTTAACAGAATAGTGAGGACTACTAATGCTATCATCTTGACCGTCACTCCGTTCCCCGACTAGTCCCGGCTACGTTCTCATTTCCTGAAGAGAACAATAAAAGCAAAGAGTGAGCTCAACTAGACTAGTAAGAAATATTATGACTAAGATAATGCAGTATAAAGTATCATTAGCCTTCAACAATGTTAAACTGATAAAATAAAATAGACATCAAGTTTAACTGCATCGGAATAAGTAATCCATTAGAAGAGTCAAGTAGAGCATGATATCTACTATCTCTTATGATTTAAAATGTTTTCGTCAATTTTTATCACTGAGACTCAGCTTAATAAATAAACTATATCATCGAATCTTCCCTACACTACGGGCCAAGGATATTCATTAAATCATCAATGGTCATGACAATACCGAATAATCCTTGGTCATAATCATACCAAAAACTGTCCATCAATGCACTTCAGGCCACTGAGGACTTTCACCACATCATTCGTAACATTACGGTCATGATTATACCAAATAATCCCTGGTCATAATCATACCAAGTCCATCTATGCACGTAAGCCAAAGATGACTTTCATCACAATATAAGCATGAGGATGATGACAATGATATAAACATTAATCAAACGAAAATAAGGATAAATATTAAAGACTTTAAATTTATTCAAATATTATCAATCACTTAAAAAACTCATAATCTAATATTATTAATATTATAACAATATTTTAATCACTTCTTAAACTTATAAATAATTTATTTCAATTGTTTATACTTTACCAAATAATTCATTTAATCATTCAAAATGCCATACTCATAAGATTTCATCACCAATGATCAAATCCCTCATCAAAAATTTGCATATACCCTATATAGGATTCCCAAGCCATAAAATCCTATTTTCCAATTTTGTTACTTCACATAACATATTTAATTCATTTACTCATAACTAGTTCATTTTCATGAAAATACTGTAAATCACCCCAAAAATATTTCTTTTAAGGATTTAGTAGAATATAGTCCCATATTGAACATATATTTTTCTCGAAATTTTTAAAATTCAATTACTATTTTCATACGGCCAAAAGCGCGAATATTTAGACATTTATCATAAATTGTACTTTTGTCCAAAAATTCCAAAATTTACAGGTATATCATTATATACATGTACTCCTAATAAAAATTTCACCAATTTTGGAGTTAACCACAAGGAGTTATAAGGGTTTACTTTTAAAATAGTCTTTCCCATAAAATTCATAACTCCTAATCTATACATCCAAAAATCGCCATTTTTTGGACACAATCTAGAAAACTCATCAAATTATCATTTCAAATTTTTCCAGAATTTTTGAGGGTAAGAAAAATTATTAAACTGCAAATGAATTTTCACCCGCCATGCGGTAATCCACGTAGACAGATCATTGCCACAATTTAATAAGGAATGAATACGAAGGAACATTCACCATGCATGTGGTAATCCACATAGACAGGTTATTCCAACATAATAATAAAGAATGGAACCAGGTCATGCGTAATCCTCACAGCAAGTAATATTCCAACGAAATTATAAAGAATGGAATAACAACGAATTAACCATGCATGCGATAGACCACGCATAAAGTTATTCCAACGTAATAATAAATAATGGAACCACGCCAATGCGTAATCCGCATGTGCATACGATATTCCAATGAGAATAATAAAGAATGGAACCAGGTCATGCGTAATACGCACAGACAGGATATTCCAACTGTGAGACCCCGAATTTTATGAAATGAAAGTATTCAATTTTCTTATAATTATTCTATTTAGTAAATGGTTGAATTGATAAAAGATTAAAGTTAAGGGTGATATGTGAATTTTTTTTAAAGTATGCAAGTTGTTATCAAATATTCTTTTTATCCGGGAATATCTGTAGGATGGCACAATCATTGGTGGACTCCACAACGGAAGTATTGTCGTAGTAAGAAAACGACATAATTATCTTTTTATAAAAATAATAGCAAAAGTGTTACCGTTAAAACTGTTAAACTACTCGGTAGTAAAAGTATAGTAATACGCGTGGTTGCATAGCAACATACGGTATTAATTATTGATGCTTACGTGAGAAGTCACTCAGTTATACTCAATTATTGCTACAGTAATTGCTACATCATATCTCTCATATTATTGATTCAATTATTGTCATAGTATCATCTGCATAATATGTTATATTATTAAATCAATAATTGTGATGGCAAAGTTATTCATATTATTATTTGCAATATTGTCAATGTCTAGAAGTTTTGTCAAGGAGAGGTTTGGTCACCTAATTGCACGCCAATAAGGAGAAATCCTTATCGGAAAGCCCCCTCTTTCCTGGGAATGACCTGGTTGTTAAATATTGTGAGTTATAATATTAATGATGAATGTTATTAAAAATCGAATTTGAGTTCGGAGTTGAATTTGGAGACACGGACGTGGTATTTTAGTCCGGAACGATTAAATTAGTAGAAATAAACTATAAACACAAAATTTACCGGGGTTGACTTTTTGGTCAAAAAAGTCAATAGTTGACTTTTTCGAAAAAAGTCAAACTTTGAAAATTCAAAAATGAAATTGTGGAGAAGAATATTTCCATTGTGTTGGGATTATTAGTGTTAGTGGAAATCGACATTTATTTCGATAGTAATTGATGTCTGGAAGTTATATTGACCAACAGGGTAATTAATCGGGTAAATGAGCAATTAATTGCTATTAATTCACATGATTATAACTATTTGTTCACATGTGTGTACTATTGATTCACATTCTCTTAATATTAGGGGAGTTAGTGCAAGATTGATAATACTTGCATGACTAAGTTAAAAATAGAGGTATAGATGGAGGTACTATACTGTAATTCGTATTTTCACATGATTATAACTATTGATTCACAGGATTGAACTATTGATTCACATTATTTACTATTAGGGTAGGTAGTGCAAGTTTGATAATACTTGCAGGAATAAATTAAAAATGAAGAAAAAGAGGAAGGTATTATACTGTAATATTTTGAGCCCCAAAACGTGCAATTATCAAAACTATATTTTCCTATAAATAGAAGCTCATTCTTCCTTCATTTATCACCAATTCACTAAAGCTATAAAGCAATTATTATAGAGAGAAATTATAAAGAGAAAGAAGAAGAGAAGTCTGCTACCTCACTAGTATCCAGTTTTCTTCTAAGGTAAGGGATATTATTATTATAGTAAGGGGTATTATTTCTTTCGTATTCATGAAGAGAGCTATTGTTATTCCATTCCTTATTATTTTGTTGGAATAACTCAGTATACGCCACTCTAGTATACATGGTGAAATTCTTCTGTTATTCCATTCTTTATTGTTATGTTGGAATAACCTGTCTATGCGAAGTACTGCATATATGGTGAAATTCTTCTATATTCCATTCTTTATTATTCTGTTGGAATATCCTGTCTGTGCGAATTACGCATGACCTGGTTCCGTTCTTTATTATTCATTTGGAATATCACATGCGTATGCGAATTACGCATGACCTGGTTCCATTATTTATTATTTTGTTGGAATAACTTGTCTGTGCGGTCTATCGCATGCCTGGTGATTTTTGTTGTTATTCCATTCTTTATTATTCGGTTGAAATATCCTGTTTATGCGAATTACGCATGACCTGATTCCATTCTTTATTATTCTATTGATAATAACTTGTCTGTGCGGTTCATCGCATGCATGTTGGGTTCTTCTGTTATTCCATTCTTTATTATTCTGTTGGAATAACCTGTCTATGTGGATTACCACATGCATGGTGAATGATCCTTCGTTTTCATTCTTTATTAAATTGTGGAAATGATCTGTCTACGTGGATTACCACATGGCGGGTGAAAATCCATTTGCAGTTTTGTATATTTTATTATACTCGGGTATTCGAGCCACTTTTCGTGTCGGGGTACTATTCACGAGTTACTATTCACGGATTACTATTCACCCAAATTACTATTCATTCTAGTATTATTCACTTGGGTATTCAGGGCACTTTTCGTGTCAGATTACTATTCACGAGTTATTATTCACGAGTTATTATTCACCCGATTATTATTCACTCGGGTATTTGGGGTACTTTTCATGTCGGGTACTATTCATGAGAAGTACTATTCACAGTATTCACGGGGTACTATTCACCCAAAAAATATATTTTTTCTGTCAAATTTTTTTTTTGATACAGAAATATCATTCTCGAATTTTACTCCACAAAGCAGTATCATGTTGACAATTTGGATATTTTTAAACTCTGGATAAATTTAAAGTCTTTAATATTAATCCTTAATTTCGTTTGATTAATGCTTATATCATTGTCATCATCCTCATGCTTATATTGTGATGAAAGTCATCTTTGGCTTACGTGCATAGATGGACTGTTGATTATTGGTTTTATAGTTGTATATCTTTGGCTTACGTGCATAGATGGATCGTTGATTATTGGTTTTATGCTTGTATATCTTTGGCTTACGTCTAAAGATTGATCGTTGATTATTAGTTTTACGATGAGTATATCTTTGGCTTGCGTCTAAGATGAACTGTTGATTGATATCTTTGGTCGTAGTGCAAAGATGAACTGTTAATTGATAGCTTTGGCCCGTAGTGCAAAGATGGACAAGTGTATGACATGATCATGACCACTTGTGATACTAATGAATATCCTTGGTCGTAGTGCAGGGATATTTCGATGTTATGATTGGCAGGATCATGACCATTAGTTAACAGTTGAATGTCTTTGGCCGTAGTGCACTGACAGACAATTGATTGATATGATCATGACCATTGGTTTTATAGTTGAATATCTTTGGCCAGTAGTGCAAAGATAGACAATTGATTGGTATGATCATTGTTATTACATTTGAATATCTTTAGCCTTTGGGGTAAGGATATTGAGTAAATGTTCTATTAAGCCTTTGTGGCAAGGAGAAATTGTTGATTCACATTATTATAAATATGAATTATGAATTTAACTAACATCTTTGATGGTTCAGGTGAAGATAAGTGATGAAAGTTCTATTTGTCTTGGGTATACTAACGAACTGTTAATGAGTATTACAGGGATAAAATTGATGATAAACTTTTAAATCATAGAAGATAGTAGATATCATGCTCTACTTGACTCTTCTAATGGATTGCTTATTCCGCTGCAGTTGTTGATCTAAAACTTATTGTCTATTGTATTCTATCAGTTGTTATACTGTTGAAGGCTAAGGATAATTTATTCTGCATTATCTTAATCATAATATTTCTTACTAGGCTAGTTGAGCTCACCCTTTCTTTCACTGTTCTCTTCAGGAAATGAGAATATAGCTGGGACGAGTCGGGGAGCGGATTGGCGGTTCAGATGGTTGTTTTAGTAGTCCTCACTATTCTATAAAATAGTGTGACAATAAATGTAACGAGGACTCCATTGAGTGTGGATATTGTCTAGATGACAATATTCTTATTGAAACTCTTATATTATATTTTGTCGTATTGTACACGACAATATTATAATTAAGTTGTATTTGAATTTATGTACCATGTATCTGGTGACTCAAGATGGGTGATGTATACCTGTTTTGGGGGCGTCACACCAACAGAATAATAAAGAATGGAATAATAGAAGAATTTTACCATGTATGCGGTACTTCGCATAGACAGGTTATTCCAACATAATAATAAAGAATGGATTAACAGAAGAATTTCACCATGTATGTGGTACTTCGCATAGACAAGTTATTCCAACATAATAATAAAGAATGGAATTACAGAAGCTCTCTTCATGAATACGAAAGAAATAATACCCCTTACCTTAGAATAAAGCTGGATACTGGAATAGAGAGGTAGCAGACTTCTCTCTAAAATTTCTCTCTATAATAATTGCTCTATAACTTTAGTGAATTGGTGAGAAATGAAGGAAGAATGAGCTTCTATTTATAGAAAAATATAGTTTCGATAATTGCATATTTTGGGGCTCGAAATATTACAGTACAATACCTTCAACTTTTCTTTCATTTTTAATTTAGTCCTGCAAGTATTATCCAACTTGCACCACCTCCCCTAATAGTAAATCATGTGAATCAATAGTAAATCATGTGAATCAATAGTTCTAGACATGTGAAAATACGAATTACAGTATAATACCTTCATCTATACCTCCATTTTTAACTTAGTCATGCAAGTATTATCAATCTTGCACCAACTCCCCTAATAGTAAATGAATGTGACTCAATAGTACACACATGTTTGAACAAATAGTTATATAAGCATGTGAATTAGTAGCAATTAATTGCTCATTTATCCGATTAATTACCCGATTTATAAATATAACCCCCATACATCAATTATCATTGGAATAGATGTCAATTTCCACTAACACTAATAATCCCAACATAATGGAACTATCAAAATCATCTTTAATCAACACGAACTTATTCATCATTAATATTATAACTCACAATATTTAACAACCAGGTCGTTCCCAGGAAAGAGGGGGCTTTCCAATAAGGATTTCTCCTTATTGGCACGCAATTAGGTGACAAAACCTCTCCTTAACAGAACTTCTAGACATTGTAAATATTGCAATTTAATAATATGAATAACTTTGTCGTCTCAATTTTGATCTAATAATATATCATATTATGCAGATGATACTGTGATAATAATCAAATCAATAATATGAGAGATATGATGCAACAATTACTTTAGCAATAATTGAGTATAACTGAGTGACTTCTCACGTAAGTATCAATAACCAATACCGTGTGCTGCTATGCAACCACGCGTATTACTATACTTTTACTATCAGGTATGTGAGACCCCAAATTTTATGAATAAAGATTAAAATTTTTTGAAATATATTTTTGAATATTATGGAATGAATTTGATATAATGTTATAGTTGTGGGTAATATTTATAAATTTTGCAAAGTACGCAAGTTGTTATATAATATTCGATTGGTCGGGGAATATTCGTTTTAACAGGGAATATTCATACGACGACACAATTATTGGTGGACCCCACAACGGAATTATTGTCGGATTGAGAAAACGATCAAAATATCTTTTTATGAAAATAATGGCGGAAGTTTTACCGTTAACTGTTGAAACACCCGGTGTTAAAAGTACAGTAATACGCGTAGTTGCATAGTAACATACGGTATTGATTATTGATGCTTACGTGAGAAGTCACTTAGTTTTGTTCAATTATTGCTATAGTAATTGCTGCATAGTATCTCACGTTATTTGATTCAATTATTGTCGATATTTTCTATATTATTAAATCAATAATTGAGATAACAAAGTTATTCATATTATTATTTGCACAAAGTTATTCATATTATTATTTGCAATATTAACGATGTCTAGAAGTCCTGCCAAGGAGAGGTTTGGTCACCTAATTGCGCGCCAATAGGGAGAAATCCTTATTGGAAAGCCCCCTCTTTCCTGAGAATGACCTGATCGATTAATATTGTGAATTATAATAAAGGTGATAAAGGTGAAAACTTTTTATAAAGTTTTGTTTTATTTGATTATAAATAGAATATATAATATTCTATTATGCATAGTGTTTGCATAGTGCCTGTATAGTGTTTGCATAGTAAAATCTTTTTATATAAAATGAATACTTTTATAAAATTATTTGTTTTATTAGACTATAAGAATATATATATATTCTATTATGCATAGTGCTGCATAGTGTTTTGCATAGTAAAATCTTTTTATATAAAATAGAATACTTTTATAAAGTTATTTGTTTTATTAGACTATAAATAGAATATATAATATTCTATTATGCATAATATTTGCATAAGACTTTACTGCATAGTATTTGCATAGTAAAATCTTTTTATATAAAATGTAATACTTTTATAAAGTTATTTATTTTATTAGACTATAAATAGAATATATAATATTCTATTATGCATAAATATTGCATATAGTGCTTGCATAGTGTTTGCATAGTAAAAAATCTTTTATATATAAAAAATGTAATACTTTTATAAAGTTGTTTATTTTATTACATTTTAAATAATATATATATATATATATATATATAGAATATATTATATTTTATTGACATAGTATCCTTTCCATTTTCTTATAAATAGGATGCTTAGTTAGAATTGAAATCACACCAGAAATTCAGAGAATTCTCTTCTATAATCTTGAGCGTATTTCTTTAGAGTTTTAAGAAGCTTTGAGCGTAGTGCAAGTTTTCTTAAAGAATATCCTCGCCTACCAAAGAGGGAATACTCTTCTTTTACTAGTAAGGGTATTATTTTTTCGTATTCATGAAGAGAACTTCATTTATTCCATTCTTTATTATTCTCATTGGAATAACTTTGATACGCGGACTACCCTATACTTGGTGAAATTCTTCATTATTCCATTCTTTATTATTATGTTGGAATAACTTTTGCCTATGCGCTGAAATCGTATATACATGGTGAAATTCTTACATTATTCCATTCTTTATTATTCTTTGGAACATCCTGTTTGTGCGTTCTGGCGTGACGACCGTTTCGTTATTTATTATTTTGTTAGAACTTCATGTATGGGGTCTTGATTTTCTTTGACCTAGTTTCGTTATTTATTATTTTGTTGGAATATCCTGTCTGTGCGTTTACACATGACCTGGTTCCGTTATTTATTATTCTGTTGGAATAACCTGTCTGTGCGGTCTATCGTATGCATGGTGATTTCTTTTGTTATTCCATTCTTTATTATACTCAGTTGGTTAAATTTTTGGCTTTTATACTCCATGAAATTAGTGGAATATCCTTGATATTTGCGCTTCATCCAGTATCTTTTCATGGAAATATTCTTCTAAGCATTCTTGAGTTTTACCCCACAAAGAAGTATCATGTTGACAATTTGGACGTTATTGGTTCCTGGATAAATTAATTCTTGAACTTGTTTTATTGAATTCTTATATCATTGTCATCATCCTCATGTTTATATTATGTTGAAAGTCATCGCAGTTCCAGTGGTGCATAGATGGACTTGGTATGATTATGACTAGGGATTATTCGGTATAATCATGATCGTAATGTTACAAATGATGTGGTAAAAGTCCTCATTGGCCCGTAGTGCATTGATGGACAGTTGTTAGCATGATCATGACCATTGATGAATACACGAATATCCTTGGCCCGTAGTGCATGGATAATTTGTGGTCGTGATACTAATGAATATCCTTGGCCGTATTGCAGGGATGATGTGGATTATTTATTAAGCTGAGTCTCAACGATTAAAGTGATGAAAAAACTTTTCAGATCATAAAAGATAGTAGATTTTATTCTCTACTTGACTCTTTTAATGGATTGCTTGTTCCACTGCAGTTAAACTTGATGTTTGTTATATTTTATCATTTTAACACTGTTGAAGGCTAACGATAAATTTTTTCTGCATTATCTTAGTCATAATATTTCTTACTGGGCTAGTTGAGCTCACCCTTTTGCTTTCATTGTTCTATTCAGGAAATAAGAACGTAGCAGGGACGAGTCGGGAAACAGAGTGACGGTCCAGATAATAGCATTAGTAGTCCTCACTATTCTATGAAATAGTGTGATAATAATTGTAATGAGGACTTATTTTGAGAGTGGATATTGTCTAGAAGACAATATTTATATTAAAACTCACAGCTCTTGATGTATATTTAAGATTGTATTTGTATTCTGTACCATGTATTTGGCAACTCAGAATAGGTGATGTATACCTATTTTGGGGGCGTCACAGTTGGTATCAAAGTTATATAAAAGAGCCCCGAGCCTTTATCTGGTGACTTCCAAGTCTTGGTATGCACCGAAGCCAGACTTTCCGTAGGGGACGCCGTGAGTAACGGTGGCAAGTTGATAGGTATCATTGTGAGGTGCTATCCAAGTCCTGGATGTGGGTCACAGTTGGTATCAAAGCTTAGGGATATGATCCCTGGCTGAGATGTGAGACAAGAACTAGGAGGGGAGAGACGGGGAATTCCTTCGCTAGTATGACCTGCCTAAGTTTATTTGGTATTTAATTGGTCGGTCAGAGTATGGGGATAATATGTGATATGTTAATTAACCCTTATTTTGCGGCAGTATTTAAAAATGACATCCGAGAATGTTGAGAATAACAATGGAGCACAGGAGACCGTTGAGTCTCCACAGATCAATAATCAGTATAATGTGCATCAGGAAGGCGACAATCCTCATGCTAACAACAACACTGACCAAATGATGAACGATGGAATGTTTAGAGGCTTTATGCAATTCATGCAACATCAGGTAAGAGAGACTCCTGTTCAAAATATAGGTGGAAATAATGGCAACCCACGGTCGATCACCGCTAAGCAGTTCAAGGAGCTGGGACCACCAGAGTTTTTGGGAATGCCAGAACCACTTAAGGCAGAGACATGGATAAAACAGATCACCAAGATATTTGATGTCTTGGAATGCTCAGAGGACCAAAAGTTTCCATTCGCCACCTTTATGTTGTGTGAAGAAGCAGATCATTGGTGGGAATCTGTAAAACATACCCAGCCTGACGCACTCAAGATGTCTTGGGAGAAGTTCCAAGAGCTGTTCAATGACAAGTACTTTCCTGAAAGTATTCGTCACATGAAGGAGGTGGAGTTTATCATGTTGGAGCAAAACAATATGACCGTGTCGCAATACGAGGCTAAATTTGCGAAGTTGTCCCGGTTTACGTTCCATTTGGTTGATAATGAGGAGAGAATGATGCGAATGTTTCTGTGAGGTTTGAAACCCGAAATACGTCAATACCTCATTTCTCACAAACTTTGTTTATATTCAGATGTTGTGAATAAGGCTCAGTTATTGGAGCGCGATAATGAGTCAGCACAACCAAAAGGCAACGACCAACAACACGATAATAATCGTACCGATAGCAACGGTCATCAGAACAATGATAACCATCGTGGGGGAAATTATCATGCCAAGAATGGTAACCACTTCGGTGGTAATCATGGCCAAGATAATAGAAGTGGAAATTTCAAGAAGAGAAGATTTAACGATTATGGAAAGAAGTCAGCACCAACACCTATTATTAAAGAAGGAGAAGGACCACCAGTCGTATGTTTCAAATGCGAACAGGAGGGACATATCAGTCCAAACTGTGCGATGCAGTCCAAAGCATGTTATAATTGTGGAAAAGAAGGTCACTTAGTCCGATTTTGTCATGCACTAAAGTCAAGTCCAGTTGAGACGGTGGCACCAAAGGCTGATATGGACAAAACAAAGTCGGTGGTTTCAGGAAGAGCGTTTTTCGTGACTTCTCAAAAAGCGAGTGACCCGAACAAAGTTAGCACGGGTTAGTTAATTATAAATTCTTGCGAAGTCTATACATTATTAGATACCGATTCTACCCATTCTTTTATCTCTCTTACTTGCGCTCAACGTTTAAATTTGATTTCAGAGAAATTAGACTTTGACTTATTGGTTGAAACTTCGATAGTAGAAACCTTCGTTACCTCCACTGTTTATAAATCTTGTTGATTCAAATTGACACTTTCACGTTACCTGTCGATCTTATCTCTTTGAAAATACTTGCCTTTGATGTGATTTTAGGAATCGATTGGTTAACTACTTATCAAGCTTTTTGTAAGGTTGTTAGCTTTCATATTCCTAACCTACCTGTTATGCGAATTCAAGCAACCAAACTACTAAAGTCAATCATTATCATATCAAATCATAAGTAAAGAGCCTCGAGCCTTTCGCTGGTGACTTCCTTGTGTGGAATGCACCGAAGCCAGACTTTCTGTAGGCGACGTCGTGAATGATGATGACAAGTTGATAGGTATCAATGTGACGTGCTATCCAAGTCTTGGATGAGAGTTACAGTTTTGAATGATATTTCTATTGTTAATAAATTTCCTTACGTATTCTTGAAGACTTCTTAGCCTAACCCTAGAGCGTGAAATCGAATTTTGTATTGACCCCAGTACAAAACCCATTTCTAAAACCCTCAAGTATTTCTTCAACTAAAACAAACGTATAATGAGCCAAAGACGTTGGCTCGAGCTGTTGAAGATTATGATCGTACCATTCAATATCATCATGGAAGAGCGAACGTGGTAGTTGACGCGTTGAGTAGAAGATCATATGCATTTACGAGTGCGATGTTGTTAACACAAAAACCCATTTCGTATAACTTACAAATGATGAAGATAGAGTTAAAGACTCTAGAGACCCACGTGAAGATAGCGAATATACGAGTAGAATCGACTTTATTCGATAAAGTTAAAGTCGTGCAAGCTACATACTCAGAGCTGATGAATGTGAAGGAGAAGGTTTAAGAGGGCGTTATTCTATAAGCAATAATCGATGAAGAGAGGAAATCTCAACCCTCGATTTTATTGGCCCATTTGAAATCCTTGATCGAGTAGGAACTATGGCCTATAGACTCGTTTTACCGCCAAGTATGTCGCGTGTTCATAAAGTTTTTCACGTATCGATGTTATGTAAATATGTGGACGACCCGAACCAGATTATTAAATTAGAACTAGACGAAATAGCAGAAGATTTAACGTATGAGGAGATACGTGTTAAAATCTTGGATAAGAAGGATCGTATTCAACACTCAAAGGTTATACCTCAAGAGTTAGAATCTGAAATGAAGTCAAGGTATCCTCATCATACCAGGTACGTACGTAAATTTCGAGGGAAAAATTCCATAAGGAAGGGAGATTGTGAGACCCCAAATTTTATGAATAAAGATTTAAATTTCTCGAAATATTTTTTTGAATATTATTGAATGAATTTGATATAATGTTATAGTTGTGGGTAATATTTATAAATTTTGCAAAGTACACAAGTTGTTATATAATATTCGATTGGTCGGGGAATATTCGTTTTAACAGGGAATCATTGGTGAACCCCACAACGGAATTATTGTCGGATTGAGAAAACGATAAAAATATCTTTTTATGAAAATAACGGCGGAAGTTTTACCGTTAACTGTTGAAACACTCGGTGTTAAAAGTACAATAATACACGTGGTTGTATAGTAACACACGGTATTGATTATTGATGCTTACGCGAGAAGTAACTTAGTTTTGTTCAATTATTGCTACAGTAATTGCTGCATAGTATCTCACATTATTTGATTCAATTATTGTCGATATTTTATATATTATTAAATCAATAATTGAGATAACAAAGTTATTCATATTATTATTTGCAATATTAACGATGTCTAGAAGTTCTGCCAATGAGAGGTTTGGTCACCTAATTGCGCGCCAATAGGGAGAAATTCTTATTGGAAAGCCCCATCTTTCCTGGGAATGACCTGGTCGATTAATATTGTGAATTATAATAAAGGTGATAAAGGTGAAAACTTTTTATATAGTTTTGTTTTATTTGATTATAAATAAAATATATAATATTCAATTATGCATAGTGTTTGCATAGTGCCTGTATAGTGTTTGCATAGTAAAATCTTTTTATATAAAACAGAATACTTTTATAAAGTTATTTATTTTATTAGACTATAAGAATATATAATATTCTATTATGCATAGTGCCTGCATAGTGTTTGCATAGTAAAATCTTTTTATATAAAATAGAATACTTTTATAAAGTTATTTGTTTTATTAGACTATAAATAGAATATATAATATTCTATTATGCATAGTATTTTGCATAGTGCTGCGTAGTGTTTGCATAGTAAAAAAATCTTTTTATATAAAACATAATACTTTTATAATGTTATTTGTTTTATTAGATTTTAAATAATATATATATATATATATATATATATATATTTAGAATATATTATATTTTATTGCATAGTATCCTTTCCATTTTCCTATAAATAGGATGCTTAGTTAAATTGAAATCACACCGAAAATTCGGAGAATTCTCTTCATAATCTTGGCGTATTTCTTTAGAGTTTTAAGAAGCTTTGAGCGTGGTGCAAGTTTTCTTAAAGAATATCCTCGCCTACTACCAAATCGGAATACTCTTCTTTTTTTTCTTGTAAAGGGTATTATTTCTTTCGTATTCATGAAGAGAACTTCATTATTCCATTCTTTATTATTACATTGGAATAACTTTGTATACTGCCGGACTACCCTATACTTGGTGAAATTCTTACATTATTCCATTCTTTATTATTATGTTGGAATAACTTTTTCTGTCAAATACCGCATACATGGTGAAATTCTTCATTATTCCATTCATTATTATTACATTGGAATATCACATGCATGCGTTTAAGCATGACTGGTTCCGTTATTTATTATTCTCATTATAACATCGTGTTTGCAAGTGCGAATTTTACGACTGGTTCCGTTATTTATTATTACATTGGAATATCCTCATCCGTGTGTTTACGCATGACCGTTCTCATTATTTATTATTCATTAGAATAACTTTGTTTGTGCGATCTATCGCATGCCTGATGATTTCTTTTGTTATTGCATTCTTTATTATACTCAGTTGGTTAAATTTTTGGCTTTTATACTCCATGAAATTAGTGGAATATCCTTGATATTTGCGCTTCATCCAGTATCTTTTCATGGAAATATTCTTCCGAGCATTCTTAAGTTTTACCCCACAAAGCGATGTCGTCGACAATTTGGGCGTTATTGGTTCTGGATAAATTAATTCTTGAACTTGTTTTATTGAATTCTTATATCATTGTCATCATCCTCATGTTTATATTATGTTGAAAGTCATCTGTGGCCTGTAGTGCATAGAATGGACTTGGTATGATTATGACCGAGATTATTCGATATAATCATGACCGTAATGTTACAAATGATGTGGTAAAAGTCCTCATTGGCCCGTAGTGCATTGATGGACAGTTGTTAGCATGATGATGACCATTTATTAAGCCGAGTCTCAGCGATTAAAGTGATGAAAAACCTTTTTAGATCATAAAAGATAGTAGATTTTATTCTCTACTTGACTCTTTTAATGGATTGCTTGTTCATTATGATTAAACTTGATGTTTGTTATATTTTATCAGTTTAACACTGTTGAAGGCTAACGATAATTTTTTTCTGCATTATCTTAGTCATAATATTTTTTATTGGGTTAGTTGAGCTCACCCTTTTGCTTTCATTGTTCTATTCAGGAAATGAGAACGTAGCAGGGACTAGTTGGGGAACGGAGTGACGGTCCAGATGATAGCATTAGTAGTCCTCACTATTCTATGAAATAGTGTGATAATAATTGTAATGAGGACTTATTCTGAGAGTGGATATTATCTAGAAGACAATATTTGTATTAAAACTCACAACTCTTGTTGTATATTTAAGATTGTATTTGTATTCTGTACCATGTATTTGGCGACTCAGAATAGGTGATGTATACCTATTTAGGGGGCGTCACATGGTAGTTCAACAGTTTTAACGGTAATACTTCCGTCGTTATTTTTATAAAATGATAATTCTGTCTTTTTCTTACTACGACAATACTTCCGTTGTGGGTTTACCAATGATTATGCCGTCGTACGGATATTCCTCGACAAAAAGAATATTCCCCGACCAATTAAATATTATATAACAACTTGCTTACTTTGCAAAATTTATAAATATTACCCACAACTATAACATTATATCAAATCCACACCATAATATTCAAAAAAAAAAATTCGAGAAATTTAAATCTTTATTCATAAAATTTGGGGTCTCACACAAGATTTATATTGATTGATGTTACAGGGATAAAATATTGATGATGCGAATATTGATCTAAAACTGTTTTCCATGATATTTTATCTGATTTATTAAAGGCTAACGATAATTTGTTCTACATCATCTTAGTCATAATATTCTTTACTGGGCTAGTTGAGCTCAACCTTTTTCTTTTTGTTCCATTTTTCTTCTTAAGAGGCGAGAATATAGCGGGAACTAGTCGGGGTGTGGAGTGTTATTTCAAGTCGGTTGTTTTAGCAGTCCTCACTATTTTGTAAAATATTGTATCAATAATTATAATGAGGACTTATTTGAGTGTGGATATTGTCTGGAAGACAATATTTATATTTAAACTCACAGTATATGTGTTGTCATATTTTGTACGACAATTGTATTAATGAAGTTGTAGTTGTTTCTGTACCATGTATTTGGCGACCCAAGATAGGTGACGTATACCTATTTTGGGGGCATCACAGTTGGTATCAGAGCTCAGGAATATGGTCTCTAGTGGAGATCGCGGAATAGAACTAGGAGGGGAGAGACGAGTAAATCCTTCGCTAGTGTGTCCTACCTAAGCTTATTTGTTGGTCGGTCAGAATATAGGGGTATTATGTGATATGTCAATTTCTTTAATTAACCATTATTTTGTGGCAGTATTTGAGAATGGCAACTGAAAATGTTAACAATGGAGTGAATGAGACCGTTGAGGCACCACTAATCACCTACCAGGATAACGTGATGTCAGGCGAAGAAGAAATTAAAGATATCCATGTGGTAAGTGAAGAATTAATAGTTGCACCCAAGCTAGTCACAGAGGTAGCAGCTGAGAGTGAGGTAGAAGAGGAACCTGAGGAGGATTTATTAGGAGAACTTTATGATCGAAATGTAGAATTGCAAAATCGTATTCATGAATTAGAAGAACAAGCTGAATAACGGCAGGCGATCGTGGAGCAAAGGGATGCAATAATTCAAAATTGTGTTACCCGATGTGCGATGCTTGAATAGAAGCACTCTTTGGCAGAGTATAAGATATTAAAGATGGAATCTGAGAATGCTATGATCAAAGTTCTGATGAAAGAAGAAGCAACTGAACGAATGAGAATAGAGGATGCATAGGTAAAAGCCGCACGTCTCGTTGATATTGTAGAGAAAGATGTTCGATCCAATAAGGCCAAAATAGATGAAATGGATTTTTCTTTTTGGACAGTAATTGGGAGAATCCAACATCGAGTTCGAAATTACCCTATGCAGAGCGGTCAACCCCAATTCGATATGGATCGGAGAGTAATGATTCAAATCATGGATTAGTAATGTGATGAATCAATTAAGGGTGGAATGTACTTTATAGCAAAGTTTAGTCCAGTTGGGACGATGACACCAAAGGCTATCCCAGACAAGTCAAAGTCAACGGTTCAATGGAGAGCATTTTTCGTGACTTCTCAAAAAGCGAGTAACCCGAACGAAGTTAACACGGGTTAGTTAATCATAAATTCTTGCGAAGTTTATACCTTATTAGATACCGGTTCTACCCATTCTTTTATTTCTCCTGCTTGTGCTCAACGTTTGAACTTGACTCATGAGAAATTAGACTTTGACTTATCTGTTGAAACTCCGTTAGGAGAAACTTTCATTACATCCACTATTTATAAATCTTGCTTGATTCAAGTTGTCACCATCACATTACCTGTTGATCTTATCTCTTTAAAGATATTTGCTTTTGATGTGATTTTAGGGATTGATTGGTTAACTACTCATCATGCCAAAATTGATTATTTTCGTAAGGTTATTTGTGACGCCCCCAAAATAGGTATACATCACCCATCTTGGGTCGCCAAATACATGGAACTGAATACAAATATAAACTTAATTATACAACATGAGTTGAGAGTTTTTACACGAATATTGTCTTCTAGACAATATCCAAACTCAAATAGAGTCCTCATTACATTTATTGTCACACTATTTTATAGAATAGTGAGAACTACTATAACACCATCTCGGACCATCACTCCGTTCCTCGACTAGTCCTGGCTACGTTCTCATTTCCTAAAGAGAACAATGAAACCAAAAGGGTGAGCTCAATTAGCCCAGTAAGAAATATTATGTCTAAGATAATGCAGAATAAATTATCATTAGTCTTCAACAGTGTTAAACTGATAAAATACAATAAACATCAAGTTTAACTGCAGCGGAACAAGCAATCCATTAGAAGAGTCAAGTAGAGCATGATATTTACTATCTTCTATGATTTGAAAAGTTTTTCATCAATTTTATCGCTGAGACTCAGCTTAATAAATAAACCACATCATCGAATCATCCTCCTTGACTCTTCGGCCAAGGATATTCATGTAATCATCAATGGTCATGATTATACCGAATAATCCTTGGTCATAATCATACCAACAACTGTCCATCAATGCACTACAGGCCAATGAAAACTTTTACCACATCATTTGTAACATTACGGGTCACGATTATACCGAATGATCCATGATCATAATCATACCAAACAACAGTCTATCTATGCATGTAAGCCAAAGATGACTTCCATCACAATATAAGCATGAGGATGATGACAATGATATAAGCATTAATCAAACAAAATCAAGGATAAATTTTAAGGACTTTAAATTTATCCAGAGTTTAAAAATATCCAAATTTTCAACATGATACTGCTTTGTGGAGTAAAATTCAAGAATAATATTCATGTATCAAAAATAATTTGGACAGAAAAAAAATATATTTTTCGGGTGAATAGTATCTCGTGAATAGTACTATGTGAATAGTACTTCGGGAATAGTACCTCGTGAATAGTACTCCGGCATGAAAAGTGCCCCAAATGCCCGAGTGAATAATATTCGAGTGAATAGTAATCGGGTGAATAGTAACCCATGAATAGTAACTCGTGAATAGTACTCCGGTATGAAAAGTGCCCCGAATACCCGAGTGAATAATATTTAAGTGAATAGTAACCGGGTGAATAATAACCTATAAATAGTAACTCATGAATAGTATTCCGGTATGAAAAGATCAATAATTATCAAGAAAGCTCATAATAATATTTTCATGAAAAGATACTGGATGAAGTGAAAATATCAAGGATATTCTACTAATTTCACAGAGTATAGAAGCAATACTTTAACAAAATGAGTGTAGAATTAGGAATATGAAACGAAATAATATTACTGACATACTATAGAGTATGGAAAAAAATATTATTTCTACAAATACTGAAAAATATAATATCCCTTACCTCAGAAGAAGACTGGATACTGGAATAGTGAGGTAACAGACTTCTCTTCTTCTTTCTCTCTATAGCTTCTCTCTTTATAGCTTCTCTATCTCTATAATTTCTTTTGTGAGTCTTAGTGAATTGGTGAGAATGGAAGAAGAATGAGCTTCTATTTATAGGAAAATATAGTTTCGATAATTGCACGTTTTGGGGCTCAAAATATTACAATATAATACCTTCATCTTTTTCTTCATTTTTAATTTAGTCCTGCAAATATTATCAAACTTGCACCACCTCCCCTAATAGTACATCATGTGAATCAATAGTACATTAATGTGAATCAATAGTTATATACATGTGAAAAAATAGTTACAGTATAATACCTTCATTTATACCTTCATTTTTAATTTAGTCATGCAAGTATTATCAATCTTGCACCACCTCCCTTAATAGTACATGCACGTGAATCAATAGTATACACATGTGAACAAATAATTATAAGCATGTGAATTAATAGCAATTAATTGCTCATTTATCCGATTAATTACTCGATTGGTCAATATAACCTCCAAATATCAATTATTATCGAAATAAATATCGATTTCCACTAACACTAATAATCCCAACATAATGGAGCTATCAAATTCATCTTTAATCAACAGAAACTTATTCATCATTAATATTATAACTCATAATATTTAACAACCAGATCATTCCCAGGAAAGAGGGGGATTTCCGATAAGGATTTCTCTTTATTGGTGCGCAATTAGGTGACCAAACCTCTCCTCGACAGAACTTTCTAGACATCGTCAATATTGCAAATAATTGATACTGTTATTGATTTTTATCAACTTTGTCGTCTCAATTATTGATTTAATAATATTGAATATTGATACTGTGACAATAATTGAATTAATAATATGAGAGATATTATGCAGCAATTATTGTAGCAATAATTGCGTATAACTGAGTGACTTCTACGTAAACATCAATAATCAATATCGTATGCTACTATGCAACCACGCGTATTACTGTACTTTTACCACCGGGTTATTCAACAATTTAACGGTAAAACTTTCGCCGTTATTTTTATAAAAAAGATAATTCCGTCATTTTCTAACTACTTCCGTTGTGGGGTCCACCAATGATTGTGCCGTCGTATGAATATTCCCCAACCAATCGAATATTATACAACCACTTGCTTACTTTGCAAAATTTATAAATATTACCCACAACTATAACATTATATCAAATCCACACCATTGTAAGGATTTCGGCACAAAAACGCAGCGAAAATAAAATAATCAAAGCAATTTCCGAAACCCAACACAGGATCCATGCGAAAAATCAATTAATTCAGAGGTTTAGATATTATACCGAAAATGAAAGTGTTTTTGAAACGGCTTTGAATCCTTAACGCAATTCCTCACGAAACTACGTCTCTATGGTATCCACACGAACGCCGCACGAACCGTCGAACGATTCTGCAATAAGAGGGACTTGCGGTACTAGCCACCAAAGGAACCTTTATGAAACTGTACGTTTTCTCTCTAGTCTCTCTCTAAGAGCGGCTAGGGTTTTCAAGTTATGATCTAACCTTAAGTAGCTGTTATATATCCTATATGTAGTAGTTAAATGGAATTAATCAAAACCTAATTTCATAAAATCCAAATTTATATATATATAACTTAATTAAGTCTTACTTAATTAATATACATATATAAAACTTTCCTTTTAATTTAAATTAAATGATTTAAATACTATTAATCATATTAATATATTTAAATCCTTAAAATTAAAATTTATTCCCTTTTAAATTACGTTCTATGTGTGTGACCCTATAGGTTATTATCACGTTGGCAATAATTTTAAAATCATATTATAAAATTATAAACAGTGAGCGGCATCTAGTAATGCATCACTGCTACCCAAGTAATAATAAGATCGATGATTCGATGCAACCTTTTAGTGACCAATGTTTCAATGTAATTTAATCCTTATAACCTTAATATCATAGATTAAACTCGAGTCATGGAATGTGTCATACTCTTTATAATTTAATCTGAGTTTTCTTGATCAATGAGTAGACTATATGAAACAAATCACTATTTGAGTATGACCATGCATTTCATAGTCCTACTCAATCAAAAGGCCTATGGATATCACCCCTAATATATAGGAGGGTTAAATTCCATCTAGATCACTCATATTCCTCACACGATTCATGATGTACCCAATAATCACCTTTATAGTCCACCCTATTAAAGGTGACATTTGATGATATCAAAGTACATAAATTCTCGTGTAGTAATATAGTGATTTCTGGTCGGAGGACCATTACATCATTATCACTATGAGAATTTCTAATGACACTTCGCATAATGCTCCACATAGAATTCTCATGGTGGGTCTGTCCAGTACATCGTTCTCTAACATGTACCTATGCATTGACTTAATATCTCATATATTTATGACCAATGAGATTTGGTCATCAGTCAATCCACATACTAGTTTCAATGCATCAATGTTGTCCCATCAACAATGATACTCGACTAGGGACATTTAAGAACAATGATACTAATTGTAATTATATAATCTCATGTTCAAGTCACATACTTGAAACCATATAATTTGTATCATTATTCTAAGGAATTTTATTATGTTAACAATTATATAACGCAAAGAAATAAAACCATAATAAAATCATTCATTTATTCAATCAAATATAATATCAAAACGTTAAGCAATTATATCAAATAATTGGCCTCTAGGGCATAAACTCTAATAACCATAATATTCAAAAATATATTTCAAGAAAAATTATTCTTTATTCATAAAAATTGGGGTCTTACAACCTCCCCTTCTTATAAAATTTTTCCCTCAAAATTAGGGTACGTACCTGGTATGTCAAAGAGGTGAAGATACCTTGACTACATTTCAGATTCTAACTCCCAGGTCATTTCCTCAACATCGTGGTTTATCCACAAAACTTTGACTTGAGGTATAACTTTTGAGCGTAGAATATAATCTTTCTTATCCAAGATTTTAACAGGTACTTCTTCATACGTTAAATCTTCCGCTATCTTTTCTGGTTCTAATTCAATAATGTGGTTCGGGTCTTTCACATATTTACGTAACATAGATATGTGAAAAACGTTATGAACACAAGACATACTTGGCGGTAAGGCGAGTCTATAGGCCATAGTTTCAACTTGATCGAGGATTATAAATGGGCCAATGAATCGAGGATTGAGCTTTCCTCTCTTTCCAAATCTCATAACTCCTTTCCATGGAGCAACACGTAACAACACATGATCTCCAATATTGAATTCCACGTCATTTCGATGAAGATCAACATAACTCTTTTGTCGATCGTGTGAGGTTTTTATATGTTGTCGGATCATTTGAATCTTTTCCATAGTTATACGTACCAACTCTGGTCCCAACAACGTTGTTTCACCCACCTCATCCCAGCATAATGGAGAACGACACTTTCTTCTATACAACACCTCAAATGGAGCCATGTCAATACTTGCTTGATAACTATTGTTGTAGGAAAACTCCACCAATGGTAAGAACTTGTCCCAACTTCCTTTGAAGTCAAGGACATAGAGTCTTAATAAATCTTCAAGAGTTTGAATAGTCCTCTTTGACTGCCCGTCCATTTGAGGATGATATTCCAAACTAAATCGTAAATCTATGTCCATAGCTTTTTCCAAACTAACCTAAAATCTTGAAGTGAATCTTGGGTCTTAATCAGAAACTATGGATACTGGCATACCATGCAGTCTTACAATCTCATTTATGTACATACGAGCATGACGTTCAAGTGTATAAGTTTTTCGTATCGGTAAGAAATGAGCAGACTTGGTCAATCTATCAATAATTACCCAAATCGCATCTATGCCTTGAGAAACCTTGGGAAGACCAGTAATGAAATCCATGGTAATGTGCTCCCACTTCCATTTTGGAATTTTAAGTGGTTGTAATGGACCTTTTGGCACTTGATGCTCCGCCTTGACTCGTTGACAAGTTAGACACCTTGAGATAAACCCCGCTATCTCTCTCTTCATATTTCTCCACCAAAATGTATGTCGAAGATCACGATACATTTTGGTACTCCCATGATGGGTTGCAAATGGTGTGTTGTGCGCCTCCATCATGATTTTATACTTCAAGTCAGAATCGTTAGGAACACAAAGTCTGGAGTTGACTCGAAGTATTCCTTCTTCATCGATTATTATACGGAATAGCACCTTCTTGCACTTTCTTCCTCATACGCATCGCCTCTAGAGTCAGAAGCTGAGCAAACTTTAACTTTATCGATTAAAGTCTGTTCTACTGGTATATTCACCATCATTACATGGGTCCATGGAGTCTTTAACTCTATCTCCATCCTTTGTAAGTCATACAAAATGGGACTTTGCGTTGACAATATCGCACTCGCACCCGCATATGATCTTCTACTCAATGTGTCAGCTACTACGTTCGCTTTTCCAGGATGGTATTGAATGGTATGATCGTAATCTTTCAACAGCTCAAGCCATCATCATTGCCACATGTTGAGTTCCTTTTGAGTGAAGAAATATTTGAGACTTTTATGATCCGTATAGATCTCCACCTTCTCTCCATATAGGTAATGCCTCCAAATCTTAAGTGAAAAAATGATAGCTGCCAACTCTAGATCATGAGTAGGTGATAAGTGGTATTTTTACCTACTTATTGAATACCAATTCATGTGAATTGTGCCCATCTCAAGTACATTTTATTGTGTTTTAGTTGTATTTCACGTTATTTTGCATTGCATTTGCTTACAACTCCTTTTGGTGAATAAGTGCAGGAATCGGTTTGATTTTGGTGGTATTAGAGGGCACGAGGCTAATGGATGCGTGAAGGCAAGGCACAAGCGGGGATGTGCATAGCATGGAGGTACAATGAAGCAAGAGACCAAGCATGAAAAGAACAAATAGCAGCAGCAGCATGACAGAAGCTAAACCAGAACCAAAAACTGCAGAGTGCAAGTTGCCATGGCAGCGCAAAGTGCAGTAACAAAGATGGGGAACGCAGCTGCATGTCAAATTCGGTCTGAACAATCGATGATCTACTACAAGTTACGGCAGAACAGAATGGGGAACACGCTACCGTAGCAGTGGTTGGTCGGACAGGTAGATATTACAGAAGTCTCGCGCGCTTGCGAGACATAGGTGGAGAGAGAGCGCGGCACATGCGATGCTAATGCTATAATTTTGTTTTAATTTTAATTTTTAATTTTTAATTCAATGAATTGTAATTGGTTTTTAAACAATTCTGACTGGTGTCAGACGAATAACTGGATAACTTTTAGCGTATTTCTCATCATAGAAACTAGGGTTTACACCTTGGGAGAGATTCCAACGTAGAACGAAGCCAAAACGTCTACTTCTCTAATTCTTCTTGGGATTATCTACCATCGTGGATTTTTATTATTGTTTATTGGATTTCTATGAGGATTTAAACGTTGATCATTGATTTCTATTCAGCGAGTGGGTTTGATCATTCTATCTTTCTTATTTCAATTATTTGTTTATTGATCATGTTTAGCGTTGATCCCATAATGGCTTTTGGTTCAATCATGAACTAATTTCCATTATAGGATTCTAACGGATTTTAATATGTAGTTTGGTTGCACATTTAAATGCTAGGATTGTTTTGCATATCATATGGAATATCTGTCATGGTTGTTTTACATGTATGAATGCTTGATCACCATTCGTCTCAGTACTTGTATGGAATTGACAATGAACATATAGGTATGGATTGTAATCATGATAGCATGCGAATATGGGGCTGTTGTATATAGCTTGCATATTTTGTGAACCAGATAGACATATACTATTTCACCGTATGAGCTAGAATAAGGGCTTGAGCTTAAAATCAATATAATTGTAATTTCACATAGACATATAGTGATTTTGGTTGTATTGGTGATTACATATAGTCTAACATCTGTAGATGTTGTGTAAGAAGGTTATAGTGCATTGAAAAATGGTTATAACTCTATTCGTGCTCTTGGCTATTTTCCTGTGATATGTGAACATTTCTTGCATGATAGTGGCGATTAGGTGAAATATTAAATGAAGTTAGGGTCCCATTATTTCTAGATTATATTTATTCCAATTATATTATTATTTTCAGTTGTTATTCACAATTAGTTTAATTCAACACTTTTAGTCATTAGTCTAGGCATATAAATTTGGTGAGTTAATTGATGCATGATAGTTAAATTTAACAACTTTCTCTGTGGGATCGATACTCTACTTACTCCGTATTACTTGTTGACCCGTGTATGCTTGCATGAGTTAGAGCTCTTTTATTAGAACTATAAAAGAAGCAACAAGTTTTTGGCGCCGTTGCCGGGGAAAGGCGTTAATTTATATAATTATCAATAGTTTAAAGCTAAATTGTATGACTTAGACAATCTGATCGTTTCTCATTTCTATTTTTGTTTTATTTGTTATTTCAGGAACTTGTAGATTTATATGCACACGAGATCTTCCAATTCCAAATTAACACCAGCACGGGAAAATATCAACGAGAGAGGTTGGAAAGCTAGCGTGCGAAGAAATCTATAAGCTCAGTTAGAAGGAACTATACCGGATATGGAAGAAGAATAGAGAATCGAGCAAAGAGAAGAGCATTGGGCTCTAAGGGAATATTCCATGCCGAAAATAAATGAATTACAGTCTAGCATAGTCAGACCAGCGATAGCAGCCAACATCTTTGAGATCAAACCGGGCACTATTCAAATGGTGCAGAACTCAGTTCAGTTTGGGGGTGCTGTTACAGATGATCCGAATGAGCACTTATTGAGTTTCATAGAGATCTGCGACACATTTAGATACAACGGTGTGATGGAGGATGCCATTAGACTATGGGTATTTCCATTTTCATTGAGAGATAAGGCTAGAAGTTGGTTACACTCTTTGCCGTCAGGGTTAATAACTACATGGGAGGACTTAGCGCAGAAATTCTTAGCCAAGTTTTTCCCAATGGCTAAGACTGCAAAGATGAGGATGAGTATCTCTCGGTTCGAGAAACAGCAGAGTGAGTCCTTATATGAGGCATGGGATCGTTACAAAGAGATGCTTAGAAAATGTCCGCATCATGGTATGCCAGACTGGATGGTGATAAATTCCTTTTACAATGGGTAAGGATGGAAATTGAGACCGATTGTGGATGCAACCGCAGGAGGGGCATTGTGGGCAAAGAGCTATGACGAGGCCTATACACTTATCAAGACTATGGCTGTGAATGATTATCGAAATCCTCAAACTCGATGCCACGACCCGAAGGTTGCGGTGTGTTGGAGGTTGATGCCATTACTCGGTTATTGTTTTGATGGCGACTATGGCTAAGAAGATAGATAATTTGGCAGAGAGTAAAGTGAAAATAATTGCCTTCATTTGTGAGATTTGTGCGGGGTCACACTCCATGGATCAGTGTGCCATCAGCTCAGAGTCAGCACAGTATGTGAGCAACTACAGAAAAGACCAAGGTCAATTCCTGAACACATACCACCCCAACAACCGTAATCATCTGAACTTTAGTTGGTCAAATAACCAAGGACAACAACAACATCAGTTTCAGCCAAACCAACAGTTTCAACCACAGTCATCTCAACCACAGTTTGCACAAAAACCACCATTTCCACCGGGATTTTCTCAACAACAACAACACCACGCTCGGTACCGCACTACGCCCGGAGAAAGAAATCAGAGATGGAGGAGATGATGTTGAAATACATGGCAAACACTGAAGTCATGATCAAAAGCCAAGCAGTGGCTATCAAGAATCTGGAGACGCAGATGGGGCAGATGGCAAACATGCTTAATAATAGTCCCCAGGGTGCAAATCCAAGTAACACAGAGATAAAACCTAGAAGAGATGGGAGGGAGTAGTGTCAAACACTCACATTGAGATCTAGGAAAGACTTGACAGACACTGCAAATTGCGCGCCCGCGCGTGAGTTACAAGGGGACATCGCGTGGCCGCGCGAGGCAGAACAGTTGGATGGTGATGAAGAAAAGTTAAAAAAATCTGAGGTTCAGCAGGAAGAGAAGAACAAGGCAGGTTCAGAAGAGAAGGTCAAGATTCCAGTACAACCAATGCACCCTCAAGTACCATATCCGCATAGGTTAGTTAAGCAGAAGGAAGACAAACAGTTCAGTAAGTTTCTGGAGGTGTTCAAAAAGCTGCAGATCAACATACCATTCGCCGAGGCATTGGAACAAATGCCAAGCTACGCAAAGTTCATGAAAGGTATATTGTCAAGGAAGAGGAGATTAGACGAGTTTAAAACGGTAGCCTTGATAGAGGAATGCAGTGCAATGCTCCAACAGAAATTACCTCCAAAGTTGAAAGATCCGGGCAGCTTCACAATTTCGTGCACCATTGGGAAGATGAACTTTAACAAGTGTTTATGTAATCTGGGGGCAAGTATAAACTTGATGCCCTTGTTAGTGTTCAATCGATTGGGATTATTTACTCCAAGACCGATTTAACATATCACTACAACTGGTGACAGATCCATCACATATCCACGGGAATTGTTGAAGACGTGTTGGTAAAGGTGGACAAGTTCATTTTTTCGGCTGACTTCATCATTCTAGACTATGAAGAGGACAAAAGTATACCAATCATACTAGGGAGACCATTCTTAGCCACGGGCAGGACATCAATCGATGTGTAAAAAGGGGAACTAACGATGCGTGTGCATGATCAAGAGGTCACGTTTAATGTCTTTAAGGCGATAAAGTTCCCATCGGGTGAAGAAGATTGCTTCTTGGTTGACTTGGTGGATTGGGGTCCGAAGAATGAAGTACAGAAATCGGAAAATTATGGACTGTTGAACTATGTAATGGGCCAAAGTTCAGAGTCGAAGGTAGAACCGTTGATGAAAACTGAAGTCATTAAATTTCGGGATGCGATGGACAGTAAGGAAAGCACCTCAATTCTTGATGTGACATGAGACTCAGAGACAGTCAAGCTAATTGACTATAACTTAGCGCTGGATGGGAGGCAACCCATTATTTCTACCCTCATTGATTTTCTTTTAGTTTTTGATTATTTTAGTTAGTTATAACTAATTCAAGTTTATTAGGATAGTGAATCTTCATGCTTAAGTATGTAGCAAGAATTGCTTTGCGAATATTTGCAGGATGATTAGCATTATACGGTCGCACATTCAAGTCTTAACAATGAGCATTAATGTCTATGCAGGAACAATCATTGGAAACCATTACTGAGAGACAAAGAAAAATTGAACTTGAGCACTACAAACATGAGGATCAAGCCATCACGCAAGGCCTATGCGAGATAAACTCGCGCCCACGCATCAAGCCACTCGGGACCATGTATACGCATTCTCAGTAGTCTCGCGCCCACGCCAGCTCTAGCTCAAGATACACTCATGGCCATGCGGCGCGCTAATCGAATCAAGGCAGATTTGAACATTTTAAATTAGAGTTGTGGACCATTTGGACTATCATTTGCGATAATAACAGACGCAAAACTCTCTCACTTTCCATAACTCACGTCTCTATCTCTCTATCAGTTACAGATTGAAGCCGTATATCTCTCCATCAAATCTCCACGATTCTCTCCACGTTCAAAGCTCCACCCACGCTCTCACCTACTCTATAAATCTAGGGTTCTCAATTGGGTTGGCAGAAATAAGTGTGAAGGTTATCAACTCACAAATTTTCATTCTCTTTCACTAAGTTCATCTGCACTAAATGGGTCCGAAGAGAGCACGACCATCTTCATCTTCTTCATCCTCCTCCGACAGCCACGAGGAGGACATTGTCGACCACACCAAGTTTTTATATCTAGAAGCCCAGCAAGAGTACTACCGTATTGTCGTGAAGACATTTATCAAGGAAAGAGGATTCGCACTCAAGGCCGTGATGGACACTGCGCCATGATTCAGGAACGAGGCTGGGGTGGACTGACTGCATCTCCCATGCCCATTCCGATGAGCATAGTCCGAGAGTTCTATGCCAATGCCAAAGTCACCATGAACGATTCCTCGATGGTTCGTGGTGTCAAGGTAGACTACAGACCCTCCGCCATCCGAAACGTGCTGAGAATCACCGCAAGACCACCAACAGGGGCGGCCAATTGGATCGCAGGGGCACATCTGGAAACAGACTTGGAGCTTGTTATCGCTGAGCTGTGCGTGCCAGGTACGAAGTGGACTTATAAAGTCGGCACGACCCAACCTCAAATATTTCCAGCAGCCGCACTGAATCGATACGCCAAGGCATGGAATCTGTTCATTTGTGCCAAGTTATTACCTTCATCGCATCAGCACGAGATCACGGCGGAAAGGGCTATAATATTGTGGGGCATAATTACTGGCGAGTACATTGAAGTGGGGTATTTGATTCATCAAAACATTGTGAAGTATTTGAAGGGAACTACCACTGGAAGCATTCTGCATGCTTTGGTGGTAGCCATGTTATGTGCGCATCAGGGGTGCAATTAGGGCAACGAACAAATGCAATATCTAAGTCAGGACATCACCCACGCCACCATTGCTAAATTTGAGGACTGGGCAGGTAGTGAACCACACCCGCGTGGATGAGGTTTCATTCTCCGACCCACATTCCCAGAGCCATCTCAGCAGCCCCCTCAGCCCGATGAGGTAGGCCCGTCCACCTGAGCACATCCTGTTCCTAGCGATCGACAACTTCAAAGGTTAGAGCGCAAAGTCGACGCCATGTATGACAATTTTGGGACATTTGCTACGGGACTCACAAGGGCCTTATCCGAAGCCTTCGCGCTGCAAGGAACAATGCTAGAGTGGCCTCAGTTTGGGACCACAGTGACATATCCACCACCAGATTCACCACCCGAGGAGGGTGGTCAAGACGATCATTAGGGGAGTTTTCCTGTACCCTTTACCTTCATTCAATGGGGACATTGAATATTTTAAGTTTGGGGGTATAGGGGATCATAGCATGATAGTTTAGTTTTAGTTAATTGTTGCAT
This sequence comes from Panax quinquefolius, assembly GCA_020205615.1. Taxonomy (NCBI): domain Eukaryota; kingdom Viridiplantae; phylum Streptophyta; class Magnoliopsida; order Apiales; family Araliaceae; genus Panax; species Panax quinquefolius. The sequence goes on along the minus strand of CM035157.1, from coordinate 113,605,852 downwards.
GTTTAGTTAATTTTGCATGTTTATGTGTTTAATTCAATTTCTTGTAGATAATTTTTAATTTTTATTCATTGTTGATTGTGTTAGTATGTTTTAGTGCATGCATGTCTCACATATATTTTTGCTTAATAGAAATTCTTGCCTAACCAATGATGATAGTGAATTGTGAAGGATGTTAGAACATGTTGGATAACACAGCTTAGATATAATGTTTTACACGATGAGATTCATGTTGCTGTTTAAATGCTTTCAGTATGCACAAACGTGTTCACAATTACTTGTAGGTTTAAGAAGTGTGTGTTGCATTGCTTGATAGAACATGTAGTTTTAAAAAGAGAAATATGTGGAAAGTGTTGTAGACTGTATGAGCAATTGACATGCAAATTTTGGGAAAACATGGGTATGCTATGTATAAAAAAAATATCAAATAGCAATAACGTGGCTAGTCTTAATTCGGGGCCTGCTACTTGAGTAAAAATGCCTTGGGGATTGTCTCTACACCTAGCACCCTAAGGTCTTTCATGGTCTGGGAGTCGTTGGTTGAAAGCTCGCTAAGGGGTAGCAGTGTGCCTAATGGATTGAGACATTGCACAGTCATGTGAAAAAAAAGAAAAGAAAACTAGCAATAAACACCGCGGGAAGGTGCAAAAATCGTCCTCGTGAGTAGCAATAAAGCAATAAACCCATTGTTGAACTTTAATTTGTGTTGATATGTTGAAACAGTCTGCGTTACATGAATATACATGAATCTTGCTTTAGACTATAATTTTCTGTTTGGAGCAATGTAGCATATGTATTCTTTGCTTAGATCAAGTTTTTGTGAACACCACACACACACAGAGCATCTTTATAGCATTCATGAATTATCTGAGTGTATGATATTATGTCTATAGTTTGGTTTGAAATCATATTCTTCGATCTCGATGATTCACTGAGGTAATTTGGGCTGAAATTCTGTTATGACAGGGATTATGTGAGACTAATTTGCATCATAGAGTAGTTGCATATTTTTGTAGTTGCATTTTCATTATTCATTAGTATGCATTGCTTGAGGGCAAGCAACAGTTCAAGTTTGGGGGTATTTGATAAGTGGTATTTTTACCTACTTATTGAATACCAATTCATGCGAATTGTGCACATCTCAAGTACATTTTATTGTGTTTTAGTTGCATTTCACGTTATTTTGCATTGCATTTACTTACAACTCCTTTTGGTGAATAAGTGCAGGAATCGGCTTGATTTTGGTGGTATTAGAGGGCACGAGGCTAATGGATGCGTGAAGGTAAGGCACAAGCGGGGATATGCATGGCATGGAGGTACAATGAAGCAAGAGATCAAGCATGAAAAGAACAAATAGCAGCAGTAACATAACAGAAGATAAACTAGAACCAGAAACTGCAGAGTGCAAGCCGCATACCGCATGACGTAACAACATAGGGAACACGCGCCGCCATGACTACCCGAGCTGACAAATCGATGATCTATCGCAAGTTCTTGTTGCCGCTGGTAGAGAGCACGCTTGCGCGTGTGAGAGTTTCTTTGGACAGGCGTATATTCTCGTAAGTCTCGTGCCCGCGCGAGACATAGGATGGAAAGGCGCGGCCGCGCGCGATGCTGATGCTATAATTTTGTTTTAATTTTAATTTTTAATTAAATGAATTGTAATTGGTTTTTAAACGATTCTGACTGGTGTCAGATGAATAACTGGATAACTTTTAGTGTATTTCTCATCATAGAAACTAGGGTTTACACCTTGGGAGAGATTCCAACGTAGAACGAAGCCAAAACGTCTACTTCTCAAATTCTTTTTGGGATTATCTACCATCCTGGATTTTTATTATTGTTTATTGGATTTCTATGAAGATTTAAACGTTGATCATTGATTTCTATTCAGCGATTGGGTTTGATCGTTCTATCTTTCTTATTTCAATTGTTTGTTTATTGATCATGTTTAGCGTTGATCCCATAATGGCTTTTGGTTCAGTCATGAACTAATTTCCACTATGGGATTCTAACGGATTTTAATATTTAGTTTGGTTGCACATTTAAATGCTAGGATTGTTTTGCATATCATATGGAATATCTGTCATGGTTGTTTTACATGTATGAATGTTTGATCACCATTCGTCTCATTACTTGTATGGAATTGAAAATGAACATATAGGTATGGATTGTAATCATGATAGCATGCGAATATGGGGCTGTTGTATATGGCTTGCATATTTTGTGAACCAGATAGACATATACTGTTTCACCGTATGAGCTAGAATAAGGGCTTGAGCTTAAAATCAATATAATTACAATTTCACATAGACATATAGTGATTTTGGTTGTATTGGTGATTACATAGAGTCTAATATCGGTAGATGCTGTGTAAGTAGGTTATAGTGCATTGAAAAATGGTTATAACTCTATTCGTGCTCTTGGCTATTTTCCTGTGATATGTGAACATTTCTTGCATGATAGTCGCGATTAGGTGAAATATTAAATGAAGTTAGGGTCCTATTATTTCCAGATTATATTTATTCCAATTGTATTCTTATTTTCAGTTGTTATTCACAATTAGTTTAATTCAACACTTTTAGTCAGTAGTCTAGGCATATAAATTTGGTGAGTTAATTGATGCATGATAGTTAAATTTAACAACTTTCTCTGTGGGATCGATACTCTACTTACTCTGTATTACTTGTTGACCCGTGTATGCTTGCATGAGTTAGAGCTCTTTTATTAGAACTATAAAAGAGGCAACAGTAGGATAATTCCTCTCATATTCTTTGAGTTGTCATGAGGCATAGGCTATGACTTTCCCATGTTGCATAAGAAAACATCCTAAACCTTTGCCTGAAGCATCACTGTATATGACAAATCCCTCCGAACCAGATGGTATTGTCAGAACAAGTGCTGAAATGAGTCTCCTCTTGAGTTCTTGAAAACTCTTCTCACATTCCTCGCTCTAACCGAATTTTGTATCTTTTCGAGTCAGTTGAGTTAATGGAGTAGCGATTCGAGAAAATCCTTCCACAAATCTCCGATAATAACCAGCTAAGCCCAGAAAGATACGTACTTCGGTCACTGACTTAGGTTGCTCCCAGCTTTGAATTGCTTCAATCTTTGCCGGGTCAGCAGATATTCCATGATTTGATATCACGTGCCCAAGGAATGATACTTCCTTAAGCCAGAACTCGCATTTCTTCAACTTGGCATATAGCTTATTTTCACGAAGCTTTTGGAGTATCAACCTCAAGTGTTGCTCATGATCTTCACGGCTTTTGGAGTAAATGAGGATGTCATCAATAAAGACGACCATAAAGTGATCCAAATATTCCTTGAATACTCGGTTCATCACATCCATGAAGGGAACAGGAGCATTAGTCAATCCAAAAGACATGACTAGGAATTCGTAATGCCCGTACCGAGTTCTGAAAGCAGTCTTTGGAATGTCATCAGTTTTAATCTGTAATTGATGATATCCGGAACGAAGATCGATCTTTGAAAAGAATTTGGCACCTTGCAACTGGTCAAATAGATCATCAATTCGAGGTAATGGATACCTATTTTTTATGGTGACATGATTCAACTCCCGATAATCAATACAAAGTCGCATACTTCCATCTTTCTTCTTCACGAATAGAACAGAAGCACCCCAAGGAGACGTACTAGGACGAATGAAACTGATGTCTAAAAATTCTTGTAGTTGGATTTTTAACTCCTAAAGTTCAATAGGAGCCATTCAATATGGGGCTTTGGAAATGGGTTTTGTACCGGGTTCAAGGTCGGCACAAAATTTAATTTCACTTGATGCAAGGCGAGCCATGAAGTTCTTCGAGAATACGTCAGAAATTTATTAACAATAAAAATATCATTCAAATCGACGTATTTTATTTAAATCAAGTGACATGGGCTAAGAAAGCTTGACATCCGTTTTTCAATAAATGAATAGCTTTATGACTTAATATGACAGTGATTGACTTTAGTGGTTTGGTTGCTTGAATTCGTATAATAGGTTGGTTAGGAATATGAAAGCTAACCACCTTACAAAAACAATCGATTTTAGCATGATGAGTAGTTAACCAATCAATCCCTAAAATCACATCAAATACAAGTATTTTCAAAGAGATAAGATCGAAAGGTAATGTGAGGTTACCGATTTGAATCAAACATGACTTATAAACAGTGGATGTAATGAAGGTTTCTCCTAACAGAGTTTTAACAGATAAATCAAAGTCTAATTTCTCCGGAGTTAAATTTAAACATTGAGCGCGATAGGAGAAATAAAAGAATGGGTAGAACCGGTATCAAATAAGGTATAGACTTCGCATGAGTTTATGATTAGCTTACCCGTGATCACCTCGTTCGAATTCCTTGCTTTTTGGGAGGTTATGACAAATGCTCTCCCTTGAACTACTGGTTTTTTCTTGTTTGGGACACCCTTTGATGCCTCCATCCCAGTTGGACTTGACTTTGGTGCATGACAAAATCGGGCTAGGTGACCTTCTCTTCCATAATTGTAACATGCTTTGGATTGTTGTATACAGTTTGGACTGATGTGTCCCTCCCCTCCGCATTTGAAACATATGACCGGCGGTCGTTCTCCTTCCTTAACAACAGGTGCTGGTGCTGACGTCTTTCCATCATTATTGAATTTCCTCTTCTTGAAATTTCCACTTCTATTATCTTGGCCATGATTACCACCGAAGTGGTTACCATTTCTGGCATGTTGATTCCCTCCACGTTTGTTGTCACCACTTCGATGATTGCTACCACCGGTATTATCAATTTGTCGGCTTCTCTCTCTTGGTTGGGTTGACTCATTATTGCGCTCCAATAATTGAGCCCTATTTATAACATCTGAATACAAACACAGTTTGTGAGAAATTAGGTATTAACGTATCTCAGGTTTCAAACCTCTTAGAAACATTCGCATCATTCTCACCTCGTTATCAACCAAGTGGGACGCAAAGCGGGATAACTCGGCAAACTTATCTTCGTACCGTGACACAGTCATATTATTTTGCTCTAATTTGATGAACTCTACCTCCTTCATGTGAAGAATACTTTCAGGAAAATACTTATCATTGAACAGTTCTTGGAACTTCTCCTAAGACATCTTTAGTGCGGCAGGCTTAGTACGCTTTACAGATTCCCACCAGTAATCTGCCTCTCCTCGCACCATGAAGGTGGTAAAGGGAACCTTTTGCTCCTCGGAGCATCCCAAGACATCAAATATCTTGGTGATCTGCTTTATCCATGTCTCCGCCTTAAGTGGTTTTGGCTCTCCCAAAAACTCCGGTGGTCCCAGCTTCTTGAACTGTTTAGCGGTGACCGTCCGAGAATTACCAGTGTTTCCACCTGCATTTTGAATAGGAGTCGCTCTCGCCTGATGTTTCATGAATTGCATAAAGCCTCTTAACATCCCATCGTTCATTATTTGATCGGTGTTATTGTTTACTTGAGGATTATTATCTTCCTGTTGCACATTATCCTGGGTATTGATCGTTGGTGACTCAACGATCTCATGTGCTTCATTGCTGATCTCAACATTTTCAGATGTCATTTTCAAACACTACCACAAAACAAGGGTTAATTGACATGTCACATATTATCCCTATACTCTGACCGACCAATTAAATACCAAATAAACTTAGGTAGGTCATACTAGCGAAGGAATTCCCCGTCTCTCCCCTCCTAGTTCTTGTCTCACATCTCAGTCAGGGATCTTATCCCTAAGTTTTGATACCAAATGTGATGCCCCCAAAATAGGTATACATCACCCATCTTGGGTCGCAAATACATGGTAATGAATACAAATACAAACTTAATTATACAACATTAGCTGAGAGTTTTTACACGAATATTGTCTTCTAGATAATATCCAAACTCAAATAGAGTCCTCATTACATTTATTGTCACACTATTTTATAGAATAGTGAGGACTACTATAACACCATCTCGGACCGTCACTCCGTTCCCTGACTAGTCCCGACTACATTCTCATTTCCTGAAGAGAACAACGAAAGCAAAAAGGTGAGCTCAACTAGCCCAGTAAGAAATATTATGACTAAGATAATGTAGAATAAATTATCATTAGTCTTCAACAGTGTTAAACTGATAAAATAAAATAAACATCAAGTTTAACTGCAGCGGAACAAGCAATCCATTAGAAGAGTCAAGTAGAGTATGATATCTACTATCTTCTATAACTTTAAAAGTTTTTCATCAATTTTATCGCTGAGATTCAGCTTAATAAATAAACCACATCATCGAACCATCCCTGCACTATGGGCCAAGGATATTCGTGTAAGCATCAATGTTCATGATTATACCGAATAATCCCTGGTCATAATCATACCAACAACTGTCCATCAATGCACTACAGGCCAATGAGGACTTTTACCACATCATTTGTAACATTACGGGTCACGATTATACCAAATGATCCATGGTCATAATAATACCAAATAACAGTCCACCTATGCACGTAAGCCAAAGATGACTTTCATTACAATATAAGCATGAGGATGATGACAATGATATAAACATTAATCAAACGAAATCAAGGATAAATTTTAAAGACTTTAAATTTATTCAGAGTTTAAAAATATACAAATTGTCAACATGATACTTCTTTGTGGAGTAAAATTCAAGAATAATATTCATGTATCAAAAATAATTTGGACAGAAAAGAAATATATTTTTCGGGTGAATAGTTGTTGACTTGGTCATATTCCAACCTTAGGTTTTGATGATGACTTTCCTATTGTACTAAAATGTTTACTCATGCATTTACAGGATATTAAAAGAATTCTTGAAGCTTTGATTTATTAAAGGATTGAAGACATGAAGGCTTGAAGAATTACTTGAGTCATTAAGAAATAAATGTAAGATCCTAACTTTAATTATTTCTCAATCAAGGCTCTAGGATTTACATTGCATTGCATCATTAATTAATTGTGGAATAAATTAAAATGATTAATTAATTAAAGATTAATTATGAAAATATTTAATTAAGCTTTCAAAATTAATAAGGATCAAATATTAATTAAATTGGAGTAATTTTTGAAAAGCTAATTTTGAAGCCTTCCCATAATTAAAGAATTTAATAAATCTATACCACATATCTTGGGATTGAGTTATTCATTATGTTTTCCATAATTTATTAATTGATTGAACTTTCCTTAAAATTGATTAAGTAAATCAAATTTTCATATCTTCGAGAATCAATTATCATGGATCAATAATTGGAGTAATTTTGAAACATTCACATAATTAAAGGAATTAATTTAAAATAGATTTTGATTCTTTATATAAATTTATACCATATATCTTGGGATTGAGTTATTCATTATTTTTTCCATGATTTATTAATTGATTGAACTTTCCTTAAAATTGATTAAGCAAATAAATATTCATATCTTTAGAATTAATTAGCATGGATCAATTAATTGGAGTAATTTTTGGAAAGCTAATTAGTGAAGGCAAATCTAAATAAATTGGAATTTCAAAATAAATATGGAAATATTTTTTAAATATTGATACTTCCCATAATTGATGGAGTTGGTTAGTAAATGAGTTTTAAAAAGATCATTATCTTTCATATCTCTAACCAATATTGTCTCCATAAATTTTGGAATATGGTCTTTCATTATTGGGTTTGCCATAATCCTGAAAATAATTAATTATGAAACAAATTAATTGGAGTTTCAAAATGAATATGGAAATATTTTTGAATTGCATGAAATTAATATGGAAGTATTTTTAAATGATGAAATCTTAATTGCCATCCATTTATTAAATGAAAAATGGTGAGTAATTAAAGAGAAAATAATTTAGTTGGTGTTTTTGAATTATCCAGAAGATGGACATATATTATCATGGACATATCTTTTAGTTTCAATAAAGAATAAAGTAACAGATCACTTAAATAGAATTAATATCTTGCCACATGATTTTACATAATGGGAGTCTAGAAATATGTGATTGATCAAATCATTGGATTTAATCTCAATAAATGCATAAAAAAATATCCAACCTGCGTGTCTGGCTATTAGTGGCATGTATATATATTGATTGTTAAAACTAACAATGCCCATGCCTTATAGGATAAATCATATCAATGACACAAAGATATGATTGACAAAGGATATGTAATTAAAATAATTTAGCAACGGGAAAATGGTCTTCATATCTATAAAAGGATGGGTTGGCTCAATAGAAAGAGAGCAGTGTAGAAATTCAATACATAATATAAACACTAAACTGCTAGTACTGTATTTTTGAATTATTTTTCATACGCCATTCAAAGAATTATATCTATTATGAAGAAATAAGCTGATGGTGAAAGTGTAATTCAAATTACTTCTTAGTTTTTATTTTTGGAGCTTTACTGGTAATATCTTTTCATTGATCATTGCATAAATAGTTGAGCCTTGAATTGTTGATATAATTATTGCTTTGATCATAGTTTATTTTGTTTGATCAATTCTCTAAACATTTGGTAGACTAAGTTGTTAGTCTAAGGTTTATAATCTGGGTTCGATTAGGGGTTTTGCAAGCAAGTTCAAGGAAGCATAGGTGCTTAAGGGTGCATAGGCGCACAGGGAGCAAAGGTGGTAGGGAACAAAGGTGCCCGGGGAGTATAAGTACTCAAAGGTTGTGAAACTTGTCTTGTAAAGGGATTTAATTTTAAATAAAGTTAATTAATAAAGAGAGTCTCCAATACTAGTTGGTATTGGGCGTGGATTAGACCACTAGAATAAAGGATAGGGTCTGAACCACGTAAAAATTCCTTGTGTTCATGTGATTGCTTATTGTGCTAAATTATCTCATCATTCAGCTATCTATCTAGCAGGCTGCATTCTATATCTATAAATTTACAAAACTAATTTAGTAAATTGATTTCAAATAATCACATTCTAAAAAAGGCTAAGTCTCTAAATGAAGCATTTTTGAAAGTCTTACATCAACTTAACATCTTGTCTAAACTTTTTAATCTATAAGGATTTAGAATCTAGCCTCCTGCATTGAATATCCAAAAGAATTTTTATTGAATCAAAAGTTTGACACCGTTTGTTCCCACACTTATTCAACCCCCCCTTCTAAGTGTGCTTACTTAAATTTCATTTGGTATCAGAGCTTGGCTCTACTTATCTTGGTCTTAAAGGTGACTTGTAGGGAAAGATTCTAGCATGACACAACTTGGGAACATCATTCAAGAAGGTCAATCAACTGTTAGACCTCCACTACTTCATGGAGCTAAAAATTACAACTTCTGGAAGTTTCGAATGACGATATTTCTTAAAAGAGATTCATGGGAATGGTGGGTCATGGAGAATGGTCCAGTTTGTGACGTCCCCAAAATAGGTATACATCACCCATTCTCAGTTGTCAAATACATGGTATAGAAATAACTACAACTTTATTATTACAACATATAAACTGTGAGTTTAAATACAGATATTGCCATCTAGACAATATCCACACGCAAATAAATTCTCATCACAATTATTGATACATTGTTTTACAAAAATGGTGAGGACTACTAAACAACTCTCTAGAACCATCATTCCATACCCACTAAATACTTTCATTACATTCTCGCCTCCTGAGAAGAAAAATGGAATAAAAAGGTAAAGGGTGAGCTCAACTAGCCCAGTAAAGAATATTATGACTAAGACAATATACAACAATTATCGTTAGTCTTCAACAGGGAAAAATCTGAGAGAATACATTAAACAACAAGTTTAAATCAATATTCGTAGCGAAAAATAATAATTCATAAAAGAGTTACGTAGAGAATGAAATCTACTATTATCTATGAATTTAATAGTCCATCAACAGTATTTTTATCCCTGTAACATCAATCAATTCACATCTTGAATCATATATTTATCCTTGCACTACAGGCCAAGGATATTCATTAGTTGGTCATGTTCATCTCAACACTTGTTCATCTTTTCACTACGGGCCAAAGATAATCATCATAAAATCGTTAATCTTTGCACTACAGGCCAAAGATATTCAGTTATATCATCATTTAGGACTGAGGATGATGAAAAATATTTTAAAGAAAACGAATCCAAAATGAAACAAAAGAATAAATATTAAGGATTCGTATTTCGGTTTATTCATGTCCAAGAATACCTCAATAATAATTTTAATGGAGTAAAATTCTAGAATGATCAAAACATGGATACAATCAAAGCTAGTATCCACACTAGATATTTTGAGTGAAAACAAAAAATTAATTTTTCCGTGAATAGTCCGTATTCGTGAATAAGTCTTGTATACGTGAATAATTAATCGATACGTGAATAGTAACTCGCACAAAAAGTTTCAAATTTGATTAAAAGTTTAGATCAATACTTCGGCATAATGATATTGGAAGAATTAATATCATTTTTTTAAAAAAAAATATCCCTTACCACGTAAAGACAGTACTTCTAGTTGAAACACTGAATATAAGCTATGACTTGAACTTGCACTGTATAGACTGTATAGCAACACTCAAAGTATTAAAATACTCACAAGAATACGCTTAATATATCGAGAGAGAAAGAGAGAGAAAACTTCAGTTTCTAGTATAATTTTCAATTCTAACCTAAGCACCCTATTTATAGGAAAATGCTTAAAACACCAAAATAGAAAATTTAATAAAATATTAATATTAATATTAAAAATTCCTACGCCCACTTTTAAGGATCTGAATTTAGCATTTACATCACATGCAAGACCCACCTTTAATGACAAAAACGTTTTTCATAATAAAAATAATTAAAACTTCCAAAAATCAATTATTTCGGAACTCCGAAACTTTAATAATTCATAATAAATAGCTCTTTTATCAGAAAAATTCGAACCACATGTCTGCTCCATAGGAAATTTCATTTTCTACAACTCTGTAAGTTTAAGTTTTTCCAAATTCCAAACAGAAATTGACCGAAATCCACAAACGGTCGATTTTATAGGCTATAATCAAATTTCAGTCAAGAAATGGGGTCCACAAACATGAAAAACATGTTTTAAATATTTTTAGTAACAAAAATACTCCTCCTCCTCATATACTCACATATCCCACATTCATTGTAAAAATATCACCATTATTATATTATTAAAAATATAATAATATATTTAAATGAATTATTTTATCAGAAAAAGATAAAATATTTATTTTAAACAATTGTCATATTAAAAAATTTTCTCCATCTATATCCAAATCAATATTTTCCTCATCATATAAATCAATAATTAATTATTCACAAATAATATTACAGAATCACAATACTGACAACCATTTCGTTCCCAGGATAGAGGGGGCTTTCCAATAAGGATTTCTTCTTACTGGCGCGCAATTAGATGACCTAACCTCTCCTTAAACAGAACTTTCTTGACATTGCCAACAATGTTATTCAATAATATTATTCAGATAATATGAATTATTGCTCCGATAATAGAAAATATTGTGTAATGATAATTATTGAAACAACAATAATATAAAATATCAATGCAGCAATTATTGAATCAATAAAATAAAATACTGAACAGTAATTACTTTGTAACAATTATTGAGTAGTGCCTTCTTACGTAAGAATCAATAATTGGTGCAATGCCGTGTGCTACTGTGTTTTAACCATCGAGTATTTTAAGAGTATTAACGGTAACAACTACGCCGTTATTTATAAACAACTTATACTTGTCGTTTTCTTCATCCAATCGCTTTCCGTTATGGGGCCCACACAAGGCTGCGCCGTCGTACGAATATTCCCCGACAATAAGAATATTCCACGACCAAACGAATATTCCCCAACAAAATATGAATATTTTATAACCACCTGCTTATTTAAGATATTTGCACATTTTACCCATAACTAATCATATTAATCACATCAACCCTTACTATAATAAATAGAGGAAATTAATTTTCATTTATTAATAATTTGGGGTCTTACACTGTTATTCCAAGAAAAAAAGATGGTACTCCAAAGACCTTAATGGAAATGGACTCAACCGAAACTCATATGGTCTCCTATGAATCAAAAGCAATGAACACACTCATTAGTGGATTGGTGCAATCCGAAAGTGACAAAGTTTCCTCATGCAACACGACTAAGGAGATTTGGGATACTTTAAAAGTAACCCATGATGGTACATCGAAAGTAAGAGAAGTCAAGCTTAGTATGCTCATGCATGATTATGAAATGTTCAAGCTTGAGAAAGATGAAACTATCAACGAGGCACAAACAAGGTTCCTAGTACAAATGAATTCCATAAAGCATCTTGATAAATTAATTCCACAAAGTGAGATCAACCATAAGTTACTTCGGGCTATGCCCAAGAGGTTTGCTTCTAAAGTTACAACTCTTCAAGATTCTCCTAATATTTCTTCTATGAATACATTAACTCTATTTGGTGAGTTAGAAGAATTTGAACATCAATTAAGGAGATATGATGATGAGGAGGATACTCCTCGAAAGAAGGTTCTAGCTCTTATTGCAGGTGATGAAGAGGAGCTAGAGGACGATTCAAATGAGGAAATTGCAAAACTTTTTAAAAGGCTCAAAGGGTTGTTACAAAGAAAGATTAAGAGAAATAATGTAATCACTTTAAACAAATTCAAGGGAAAGCAAAAGGAAGACACTTGCTTAGAATGTGGACGCCCCGGCCATTTCAAAAAGGATTTCTTCAAAATAAGAAACAAAGGCAAACTAAGCTACAAGGATAACAAAAGGAACAAATCATTTATTACTTGGAGTGATGATGAGTCCGAAGTGGAAGTTGATGCAAATAAAGAAATAGCCCAAGTATGCTTCATGGGAATCGACAATGAATCAAATGATGAATCGAGCGAGGTAACCTTTCCGATTATAATCTCTTGAAACAAGAAAATGAAAAATTAAGAGAAAAAAATGTATACTTAAAAGACTTAGTCAATACTTTAATGAATGAGGTTGATATATTAATTCATGAAAAGAAAGAAGTTGAACAAGATACATCATCACAAGAAGAAAATATTTTAATTGCTAAAAATGATTTTTTTTGAATATCATAACAAATTTCTTTCCAACAAGGTTAATGATTTAAATAAAGAAGTTGAAAAATTAAACAAAGAAATAGCAATGAGAGATGTTTGTATTGATGCTTTTAATGATGATTCTCATATTAAAAATCCTTCAACGAATGAACTACAAAAAGAAATAGACTCACTAAAATTATCATTGGCTAAATTTGTTCAAGGGGAAGAAAATTTATCTGTTATGTTGGGTAAACAAAGACCTAGCTTTGAAAAACAAGGAATTGGCTATAATCCAACACATAAAAAGAGTGATGTAAAAATTTTAAAATCTAAATCACATTTAAAATTAAATTATTGCTCTACTTGTAAAACATGTGGCTTAAAGGGACATTTGGATTGTTCATCAAATAAAAGGAATATGAAAGTTAAAAGTGTGTGGATTAAGAAAAGTGATTTGTATGTGACTAACTCAAAAGGACCCAAAAAGATATGGGTACCAAAAGGATGAATTTTTTTATAGGTACATCTCAAAGCCAAAGGTCCTTCTCAAAATAAACTGATTGAGTAAGCCAAAGGAGAAAACTTAATTCGTTAGTAAGAAGAAACAACAAACCATATTCTTAGAAAAGAAAGTTGAAATACCGAAAGCAGCAAAATATCTTAAATGTCATCCACCCGAGAATATTATTGAATATATTACTCCTAGATTTGAGTATGAGAACTACCCAAATCATGACAAGTTCAAGCAAGTTCCAAGGGCTTGATACAAGAGGTTAAGTAAGTATCTCATCTCAAATGGTTTCACTCAAGGTAAAATCGATTATATATTATTTAAGCATAAAAATAAAGATTCTATCATTATGCCAATATATGTAGACAATATAATATTTGGTGCTAGTAATGAGTTTCTTTGTGAGTTATTTTCTAAGTGTATGCAGAAGGAGTTCGACATGAGCTTAATGAGAGAACTTAACTATTTTTGTTTGGGACTCTAAATAAAAAAAAATAAAGGATGACATATATACATCAAACCAAATACACAAAAGAGTTAATCAAAAGGTTTGAGTGTTACAAATCTAAATCAAAGGCTACACAAATGAGTAAGTCAATTAAATTCACATCATATGATAAAGGTATTGACGTAGAGGTAACTAAATATGAAGGTATGATTGCTTACTTGAATCTATGTGGTTAGCTTACTTTATGAAGAAAATATTTAAACCTTTTAATCACTTGGGTTAATAGAAAAGATTCTTAGACTCATATTTGCCAACCATTGTCAGTCCTTAAAAGCAACCATGATTCTTTCTACGTGTATAAATCATTTTTCAATGTCCTTCCTTTCTTTTTTGATTAATGGCTAAGGGGGAGAAAAATCATATGTTATTCTTTTTGATTAATGACAAAGGGGGAGAGAAATTATGATATGTGTTGTCTAATCATGTTGAAACAGATTTAGGTACAAGATGAGTTCATATTCAATATCTCTTGTCTAACTTTATGTTATTATTCTATCTTGTCAAGAATATTTTAATATATGCATGGTTTTAGGGGGAGCCATAATTATTATATTGTCATCATCAAAAAGGGGGAGAATGTTGACTTGGTCATTCCAACCTTAGGTTTTGATGATGACTTTTCTATTATACTAAAATGTTTACTCATGCATTTACAGGATATTAAAAGAATTCTTGAAGCTTTGATTTATTAAAGGATTGAAAACATGAAGGCTTGAAGAATTGCTTGAGTCATTAGGAAATAAATGTAAGATCCTAGCTTTAATTATTTCTCAATCAAGGCTCTAGGATTTGCATTGCATTGCATCATTAATTAATTGTGGAATAAATTAAAATGATTAATTAATTAAAGATTAATTATGAAAATATTTAATTAAGCTTTAAAAATTAATAAGGATCAAATATTAATTAAATTGGAGTAATTTTTGAAAAGCTAATTTTGAAGCCTTCCCATAATTAAAGGATTTAATAAATCTATACCATATATCTTGGGATTGAGTTATTCATTATGTTTTCCATGATTTATTAATTGATTGAAATTTCCTTAAAATTAATTAAACAAATCAAATTTTCATATCTTCGAATCAATTATCATGGATCAATAATTGGAGTAATTTTTGAAACATTCCCATAATTAAAGGAATTAAGTTAAAATAGATTTTGATTCTTTATATAATATACCATATATCTTGGGATTGAGTTATTCATTATTTTTTCCATGATTTATTAATTGATTGAACTTTCCTTAAAATTGATTAAGCAAATAAATATTCATATCTTTAGAATTAATTAGCATGGATCAATTAATTGGAGTAATTTTGGAAAGCTAATTAGTGAGGGCAAATCTAAATAAATTGGAATTTCAAAATAAATATGGAAATATTTTTAAATATTGATACTTCCATAATTGATGGAGTTGGTTAGTAAATGAGTTTTAAAAAGATCATTATCTTTCATATCTCTAACCAAGATTATTTTCATAAATATTAGGATATGGGGTTTTCCATAATCATGGAAGTAATATATAAATAGATTGGGATTTCAAAATAAATATGGAAATATTTTTAAATATTGATACTTCCCATAATTGATGGATTTGATTAGGAAATGAGTTTTAAAAAGATCGTTATCTTTCATATCTCTAACCAATATTGTCTCCATAAATTTTGGGATATGGTCTTTCATTATTGGGTTTTGCCATAATCATGAAAATAATTAATTATGGAACAAATTAATTGGAATTTCAAAATGAATATGGAAATATTTTTGAATTGCATGAAATTAATATGGAAGTATTTTTAAATGATGAAATCTTAATTGCCATCGATTTAGTAAATGAAAACAGGTGAGTAATTAAAGAGAAAATAATTTAGTCGGTGTTTTTGAATTATCCGGAAGATGGGCATATATTATCATGGACATATCTTTTAGTTTCCATAAAGAATAAAGTAACAGATTACTTAAATAGAATTAATATCTTGTCACGTGATTTTACATAATGGGAGTCTAGAAATATGTGATTGATCAAATCATGGGATTTGATCTCAATAAACGCATAAAAAAATATCCAACCTGCGTGTTTGGCTATTAGTGGCATGTATATATATTGATTCTTAAAACCAACAATGCCCATGCCTTATAGGATAAATCATATCAACGACACATAGATATGATTGGCAAAGGATATGTAATTAAAATATTTTAGCAACGGGCAAATGGTCTTCATATCTATAAAAGGATGGGTTGGCTCAATAGAAAGAGAGCAGTGTAGAAAATCAATACATAATATAAACAGTAAACTGCTAGTACTGTATTTTCGAATTATTCTTCATACGCCATTCAAAGAATTATATCTATTATGAAGAAATATGTTGATGGTGAAAATGTAATTCAAATTAGAGCTTTACTGGTAATATCTTTTCATTGATCATTGCATAAATAGTTGAGCCTTGAATTATTGATATAATTATTGCTTTGATCATAGTTTATTTTGTTTGATCAATTCTCTAAACATTTGGTAGACTAAGTTGTTAGTCTATGGTTTTAATCCGGGTTGGATTAGGGGTTTTGCAAGCAAGTTCAAGGAAGCATAGATGCTTAAGGGTGCATAGGTGCACGGGGAGCAAAGGTGCTAGGGAGCAAAGGTGCTCGGGGAGTATAAGTACTCCAAGGTTGTAAAACTTGTCTTGTAAAGGGGTTTAATGTAAACAAAGTTAATTAATAAAGAGAGTCTCCAATACTAGTTGGTATTGGGCGTGGATTAGACCACTAGAATAAAGGATAGGGGCTGAACCACGTAAAAATTCCTTGTGTTCATGTGATTGCTTATTGTGCTAAATTATCTCATCATTCAACTATCTATCCAGCAGGCTGCATTCTATATCTATAAATTTACAAAACTAATTTAGCAAATTGTTTTCACATAATCACATTTTAAAAAAGGCCAAGTCTCTAAATGCATCAACTCAATATCTTGTCTTAACTTTTTAATCTATAAGAATTTAGAATCTAGCCTTCTGTATTGAATATCCAAAAGAATTTTTATTGAATCAAAAGTTTGACACCGTTTGTTCCCACACTTATTCAACCCCCCCCCCCCTTCTAAGTGTGCCTACTTAAATTTCAATAGTACCCCGTGAATAGTATCCTGTGAATAGTACTTCAAAAATAGTACCTCGTGAATAGTATCCCAACATGAAAAGTGCCCCAAATACCTGAGTGAATAATTTTTGAGTGAATAGTAACTGGGTGAATAGTAACTCATGAATATAACTCTGGCATGAAAAGTGCCCCGAATACCCGAGTGAATAATATTTGAGTAAATAGTAATCTGGTGAATAGTAACCCATAAATAGTAACTCATGAATAGTATTCTGATAAGAAAAGATCAATAATGATCAAGAAAGCTCATAATAATATTTTCATAAAAAGATATTGGATGAAGCGCAAATATCAAGTATATTCTACTAATTTCACGGAGTATAGAAGCAATACTTTAACAGAATGAGTGTAGAATTAAGAATATGAAACGAAATAATATTACTCACATACTACAGAGTATGGAAGAAAATATTATTTCTACAAATACTGAAAAAATATAATATCCCTTACCTCAGAAGAAGACTGGATACTGGAATAGTGAGGTAGCAGACTTCTCTTCTTCTTTCTCTCTATAGCTTTTCTCTCTATAATTGCTCTTGTGAGTCTTAGTGAATTGGTGAGAATGGAAGAAGAATGAGCTTCTATTTATAGGAAAATATAGTTTCGATAATTGCACGTTTTAGGGCTCGAAATATTACAGTATAATACCTTCATCTTTTTATTTATTTTTAATTTAGTCTTGCAAGTATTATCAAACTTGCACCACCTCCCCTAATAGTAAATCATGTGAATCAATAGTACATTCATGTGAATCAATAGTTCTATACATGTGAAAAAATTGTTACAGTATAGTTCCTTCATCTATACCTCTATTTTTAATTTAGTCATGCAAGTATTATCAAATCTTGCATCATCTCCCCTAATAGTACATACATGTGAATCAATAGTACACACATGTGAACAAATAGTTATAAGCATGTGAATTAATAGCAATTAATTGCTCATTTATCCGATTAATTACTCGATTAGTCAATATAACCTCCAAAAATCAATTATTATCGAAATAAATATCGATTTCCATTAACACTAATAATCCCAACATAATGGAGCTATCAAATTTATCTTTAATTAACACGAACTTATTCATCATTTATATTATAACTCACAATATTTAACAACCAGATCATTCCCAGGAAAGAGGGGGCTTTCCGATAAGGATTTCTTCTTATTGGCGTGCAATTAGGTGACCAAACCTCTCCTCGACAGAACTTTCAAGACATCGTCAATATTTCAAATAATAATATGAATAACTTTGTTGTCTCAACTATTTATTTAATAATATAGAATATTGATATTGTGATAATAATTGAATCAATAATATGAGAGATATTATGTAGCAATTACTGTAGCAATAATTGAGTATAACTGAGTGAATTTTCACGTAAGCATCAATAATCAATACCGTAGCTTATACGCAACCACGCCAGACATCAGACGCTTACCATCGGGTTGTTCAACAGCTTTAACGGTAAAACTTTCGTTGTTATTTTTATAAAAGATAATTACATCCATTTTCTAACTACGACAATACTTGACTTGTAGGGTCCACTAATGATTGTGTCGTCGCATTTAATATTCCCCTCGTTAAAATGAATATTCCCCAACTAATTGAATATTATATAACCACTTGCTTACTTTGCAAAATTTGTAAATATTACCCACAACTATAACATTATATCAAATCCACACCATAATATTTAAAAATATATTTCAAGAAAAATTATTCTTTATTCATAAAAATTGGGGTCTTACATTATTAGTTTTAATATTCTTAACCAACCTATTATGCGAATTCAAGCAACCAAATCACTAAAGTCAATCACTATCATATCAAGCCATAAAGCCATTCGTTTATTGAAAAACAAATGTCAAGCTTTCTTATCCCATGTCATGAACTTGAACAAAAATACGTCATATTTGAATAATGTTTCTGTTGTTAATGAATTTTCTGACGTATTTCCTAAAGAATTTCCCGGTCTACCCCCAAAACGTGAAGTTGAATTTTGTATTGACCTTGAACCCGGTACAAAACCCATTTCTAAAATCTCATATCGAATGGCTCCTATTGAACTTCAGAAGTTAAAAACCCAACTATAAGAGTTTGTACCCGAGCCTCTATTTGTGGAATAGACCGAAGCCAGACTCTTCATAGGGGACGCCATATTCGTGCGGTGGTAAACTGATAGGTGCCATTATGATGTGTTATCCAAGATTATGACATGAGTCAGAGTTGGGAGCAACCTAAGTCATTAACCGAAGTACGTAGTTTTCTAGGCTTAGCTGGTTATTATCAGAGATTCGTGGAAGGATTTTCTCGAATCGCTACTCCATTAACTCAGCTGACTCGAAAAGATACAAAATTCGTATAGAGCGAGGAATGCGAGAAGAGTTTCCAAGAGCTTAAGAGGAGACTCATTTCGGCACCTGTTCTGATAATACCATCTGATTCGGATGGATTTGTTATCTGCAGTGATGCTTCAGGCAAAGGGTTAGGATGTGTTCTCATGCAACATGGGAAAGTCATAGCCTATGCCTCTTGAAAACTCAAAGAATATGAGAGGAATTATCCTACTCATGATCTAGAGTTAGCAGCAGTCGTTTTCACGTTGAAGATCTGGAGACACTACTTGTATGTGGAGAAAGTGGAGATTTATACAGATCATAAAAGCCTCAAATATTTCTTCACCCAAAAGGAACTCAACATGCGACAACGACGTTGGCTCGAACTGTTGAAAGATTACGACCATAGCATTCAATATCATCCTAGAAAAGTAAACGTGGTAGTTGACGCATTGAGTAGAAGATTATATGCGGGTACGAGTGCGATAATGTCAACGCAAAGACCCATTTTATAAGACTTAAAAAAGATGGAGATAGAGTTAAAGGCTCCAAGTACCCATGTGATGATATCAAACATACGAGTAGAATTAACTTTAATCAATAAAGTTAAAGCTGCTCAAGCCACAGACCCAGAGCTGATGCGTATGAAGAAGAAAGTACAAGAAGGTGTTATTCCAGAAGCAAGAATCGATGAAGAAGGAATACTTAGAGTCAACTCAGAACTTTGAATTCCTAATGATTCTGACTTAAAACATAGAATCATGATAGAGGCACACAACACACCGTTTGCATTCCATCCTGGGAGTACCAAAATGTATCATGATCTTCGACATACATTTTTGTGGAACAATATGAAGAGAGAGATCGCAGAGTTTATCTTGAGGTGCTTAACTTGTCAACATGTAAAGGCGGAGCATCAAGTGCCAAAGGGTCCATTGCAACCACTTGAGATTCCAAAATGGAAGTGGGAACACTTTACCATGAATTTCGTTATGGGTCTTCCTAAGGTTTCTCAAGGCATAGATGCGATTTGGGTTATTGTTGATAGATTAACTAAGTCTGATCATTTCTTGCTGATACGGGAGACTTATTCCCTTGAACGTCTTGCTCGTATTTACGTGAATGAGATTATGAGATTGCATGGCATGCCAGTATCCATAGTTTTAGATTGTAACTAAAGATTCACTTCACGATTTTGGGTTAGTTTGCATAAAGATATGGGCACGAAATTACGATTCAGTTCGGCATACCATCCTCAAATAGACGGGCAATCAGAAAGGACTATTCAAACTCTTGAAGATCTATATATTAAGACTCTGTGTCCTAGATTTCAAAGGGATTTAGGATAAGTACTTGCCATTGGTGGAATTCTCCTACAACAACAGCTATCAAGCAAGTATAGGCATGGCTCCATTTGAAGCGTTGTATGGATGAAAGTGTCGTTCTTCAGTATGTTGGGACGAGGTGGGTGAAGCAACGTTGTTGGAACCAGAATTGGTACGCATGACTACAGAAAAGATCCAAATGATTCGTTAACGTATTCAAACCTCATAGGATCGACAAAAGATTTATGCAGGTCTTCATCGAAAGGACATGGAATTTAATATTGGGGATCATGTATTGTTACGTTTTGCTCCATGGAAGGGAGTTACAAGATTTGAGAAGAGAGGAAAGCTCAATCCACATGTTGTTGGTCCATTTGAGATTCTTGACCGAGTAGAAAATGTGGCCTATAGACTCACATTATCTCCAAGCATGTCTCGTGTCCATAAAGTTTTTCACATATCTATGCTTCATAAATATGTGAAAGACCCAAACCAAATTATTGAGTTAGAACCAGACGAGATAGCCTAAGATTTAACGTACGAGGAGGTACCTGTCAAGATCTTGGATAGGAAGGAGCATGTCCTACGTACAAAGGTTATACCAAAAGTAAAAGTTTTATGGAGGAACAATGTTATTGAGGAAATGACCTGGGAGTTGGAATCAGAAATGAAAGCGAGGTATCCAAACCTTTTCAAAACACCAGGTACGTACATCAATTTCGAGGACGAAATTTCATAAGGAGCGGAGTGGTTATAAAATAATAAGGTTTTAATTTGATATAATGCTTTGGCTATGACGGAGTGGTTATAAACCCCAACTTTTTATAAATAAAATTGAATTTCCTCTAATTATTATTGTGAATAATAAGGTTTTAATTTGATATAATGCTTTGGCTATGGGTGAAATGTGCAAATTTTGCAAAATAAGCAAGTGGTTATAAAATATTCATTGTTGTCGGGGAATATTCGTACGACGGCGCAACCATTTATGGGCCCCATAATGAAAAACGGTCGGATGAAGAAAATGGCAAGTTTGAGTTTTTATAAATAATGACGTAGTTATAACCGTTAACACTATTAGAATACCTGATGATTAAAATACAGTAATACGCGTGGTTGCACATTAGCACACGGTATTGCACAGTATTTTTGGATTATTGATTCTTACGTAAGAAGACACTAATCAATAATTGTTACAGTAATTACTGTTCAATATTTTATTTTATTGATTCAATAATTGCTATGTTGATATTTTATATTATTGTCGTTGTTTCAATAATTGTCCATGCACAATATTTTCCATTATCAGATCAATAATTCATATTATTTGAATAATATTATTAGATAGAATTATTGGCAATGTCTAAGGAAGTTCTATTTAGGAAATGGGTTTGGTCACCTAAGTACACGCCAGTAAGGAGAAATCCTTATCGGAAAGTCCCCTTCTTTCCTAGGAACGACCTGGTTGTCATTATTGTGATTTTGTAATATTATTTTTGAATAATTAATTATTGATTTATATGATAAAAAAACATTTATTTTATATGGATATAAATGAAGGAATTAATGCTGAGGTGTTTTATCAGTATTTTGTCGGAATAGAGGTATTAAAAATCATCCGTATTTAGATTTCGGTCATTTTCTGTTTAGAATTTGGAAAACATTTCTTCTAAAAAGTTGTAGAGAATTAAATTTCCTATGAAATGAACATAAAATTCGTATTTTTCTGATAAAAGAGCTATTTATTATGAATTATTGAAGTTTCGGAATCTTGGGTCCGAATTAATTTTGTTGCATTAAATGATAAAAATATGTTTTGTGAGTTGGTGGGTCCCACTGGTTGGTGTAAAATTCTGAAATCAGATTTTCAAAGTGTGCGTAGGAAATTTTTTAATAAATAATATTATTTTATTAAATTTTCTGCTTTGGTGTTCTAATCATTTTCCTATAAATAAGGTGCCTAGTTAGAATTGAAAATTACACCAGAATCTGAAGTTTTCTCTCTCTATAATATGAGCGTATTTTGTGAGTATTTAGATACTTTGAGAGTTGTTATTCAGTGCAAGTTTTCTTCCGCAATATATCCAATATTTCAGCCAGAAGTACTATTCTTTTGAGGTAAGGGATGTTATTTTTTTCGTAAATGATGTTATTCTTTAATATCATTATACCGAAATATTGGTATGAATTTTATTATGAAATTTTTACCTTTTCATGTCGAGGTTACTATTCACGTATACGGCACTATTTACGTATATGACACTATTCATAAGTACTATTCATGAAGTATGATGTTTTTTGTGAAATTTCTACATTTTCTTGTCGGGTTACTATTCACGTATATGACACTATTCACGAATATGGCACTATTCACAAAAAAAATGAATTTTTTTCTTTGTCCAAGTTGTCTATTATGGTTACTATCTTTGATTGTATTCATGTTTTGATCTTCATTCTTGAATTTTACTCCACAATTGATTATTATGGAGTATTTTTAAACTTGTATAAACTAAAGTACGAATCCCTAATCTTTGATCTGTTATCTCACTGGATTCATTTTCTTTAAGATATTTTTCATCATCCTCAGTCCTAAATGGTGATATAACTGAATATTTTTGGCCTGTAGTGCAAAGATGAATGATTACCTGATGAATATCTTTGGCCCGTTGTGCAAAGATGAACAGGTGTTGAGATGAACATGATCAACTGGTGATACAAATGAATATCTTTGGCCCGTAGTGCAAAGATGAATATTTGATTCAAGATGTATATTAATTGATGTTACAAGGATAAAATATTGATGATGGACTTTTAAATTCATATATGATAGTAGATTTCATTCTCTACTTAACTCTTCTAATGAATTGTTATTTCCGCTATGAATATTGATCTAAAACTGGTTGTCCATTATATTTTATCTGATTTATTGAAGGCTAACGATAATTTATTCTACATTATCTTAGTCATAATATTCTTTACTAGGCTAGTTGAGCTCACCCTTTTCCTTTTTGTTCCATTTTTCTTCTCAGGAGGCGAGATTATAGTAGGAACTAGTCGGGGTGTGGAGTGATGTTTCAAGTCGGTTGTTTTAGCAGTCCTCACTATTTTGTAAAATAATGTATCAATAATTGTAATGAGGA
Source organism: Panax quinquefolius (assembly GCA_020205615.1). NCBI lineage: Eukaryota > Viridiplantae > Streptophyta > Magnoliopsida > Apiales > Araliaceae > Panax > Panax quinquefolius. The sequence continues at coordinate 113,581,863 of CM035157.1, read as the reverse complement.
CTTATTTGAGTGTGGATATTGTCTGGAAGACAATATTTGTATTTAAACTCACAGTTTATGTGTTGTCGTATTTTGTACGATAATTGTATTAATAAAGTTGTAGTTGTTTCTGTACCATGTATTTGGTGACCCAAGATGGGTGATGTATACCTATTTTGGGGGCGTCACAATGTCAATGTATTTTTTGCTATGATATATACCTAACTAAATGCAAATGTGGTAATTGTATATTGAGTTATGAGCAACTTGGTTAACTAAGTTTTATCCCTTACAAAAGCCTAAGTAAGGATGTATTGGTTAATGGACTGTCATGTGTGGTTGTTCTAGTAAGAATGTGAACTGGAATTTTGTAAGGATTGTGCTACAAATGTTGTTGTACATAAGGAATTTAAGATTTAATATTTAGCTAATGTTTAACTCACATAAAACTATGCATTTTGTCCTTCTAAGAACCAAAATTGTGAAAACTGCCTTGGGTGTACCTTACAAACTAATAAGGGTATCATGTGACCCAAATAAACTTAATAAGATGATCCAACTAACCTCAGAAGGAAGCTTGCCAAAGTGTAGGCAAGCAAGGCTAAACTGTTCTTGTGTCTAACAGGCCAGGTTGAGCCCTGTGTTAAGAGGGCTTAGACTTACTTGTTTAGTTGTATAACTATTAAGGAAAAATACCTTACCATATAGCCTAGGTACATGTACATACTTAGAAGCTAAGAGCCTAACAAAAAATTCTTAAAATTCCTCAAACTAGCATGAAATATCACCTCTATTGCAGTTTTACAGTTGAGTAAAAAGGGAAATGAGGCCTTTTAGTTGGAGATCATCCTTAATCATCCAAAAAAGGTTTTATTAAAATAATTTTTGAAAGATCAAATTGAAATAGAATGCTAAACTTGAAGAAATAGGAATTTCATGTTTATTTGCTATGAAGAAATAGGTTTTATTTGCTATGTAATTCTTAAAATTTGTGATAGTGATATAAGGAGATTGAAAATGCTAGCTAGTAACAACCTTATGTTGGTCTAAGATTTCTTGTTAGAAATGATTCCAAGGTATAGCCAAGCCATGAGTTAGCAAAAGTAAGACGTTGTGTACTATTTACTATGTGTAAAGGGAGCTTTTAGAGTCTAAATCATGTCAGACCTTTAACTAAGGAAAGGTCATGTTGAAAGTGACCTTGTGTGACCATATTACACTTGTCTAAACTTTCTATATGGCCAAAACCTACAAAAGAAGAATGAAGCAAAAATTAACTCAAATTGGTCCTGTGATGAAAAGTCTAATTTGAGCCTTAATAAAAAGGGACTTAGCTTGTTTGTATAGGAAAACTAAACTAATAATAAAATACCTTGGTATATGTTCTAAATATAGGACCAGATGTTAGAGTCAATATCTTAACCAAGAAATTCAAAAAAATCAGCAAACTAGCCTAAAAAATGACTTTATCTGCAGTTCTGCAACAGACAGGGAGAGAGGACTTATTTTGAGACCCCAGATTTTATCAATAAAGATTTAAATTTTATCAAAATAATTTTTAATATTATGGTGTGAATTTGAGATAATATTATAGTTGTGGGTAGTATTTATAAATTTTGCAAAGTATGCAAGTGGTTATATTATATTCGATTGGTGGGGAATATTCGATTTAGCAGGAATATTCGCATAACTACTCAATCATTGGTGGACCCTATAATGTAATTATTGTTTGGATTGAGAAAACGACAAAAATATTTTATTGAAATAACTATGGGAAGTTTTACTGGTTGATCTTTGTTGAACTACTCGGTAGTAAAAGTACAAAGAATACGTGTGGTTGCATAGTAGCACACCAGTATTGATTATTGATGCTTATGTGAGAAGCCACCTCATTTTGATTCCATTATTGTCGATTAATAGTATGAATTATTATAGCTATAATGACGCTTTTGTTTTATTCGTATTATTAACGTAATAAAATGTAAACATCTTTTTATATAAAATGTATTACTTTATTAAAGTTATTCTATAAATAGAATATATTATATTTTATTATGCATAGTGTTGCATAGTGTTTTGCATAGTGTTGCATAGTATTTGCATAGTAAAATGTTTTTATATAAATAGAATATATGATATTTTATTTAAAAGATTTTGCTTTAAATATGGACCGTCGATTAAAGTAAATTAATCTGGACCGCTCATGGATTAATTAATTAATGCATTCTATTTTCCTATAAATAGAAGCTTATTCCTTTATTATTTTCTTACGAATTCACCGAAACTCTAGAGAGAGAAAATATATAGAGAGAAGCTAGAGAGAAAATCTATAGAGAGAAAAGAAGAAGAGTATTCGGTACTTCACTACTTTGATATCCAAAGTCTTTTACTTGGTAGAGGGGTATTATTTGTTGTACTTCGTAGGGGTGTTATTCTTTCTTATTCATGAAGAGAACTTCATTATTCCATTCATTATTATTCTGTTAGAATAACTCAGTAAAAGTGGTATACCCTATACATAACCTCAGATATCAAAGATACCCTATACTTGGTGAAATCCTTATGTTCTTCCATTCTTATTTATTCTGGCATTGAATAACTCAGATAATGCTGAATCCCCTATACTTGGTGATCTTCTTCATTTATTCCATTCTTTATTGTTCTGCTGGAATATCCTGTGCATGTGTTTTACACCGACCGGATCCATTGCTTTATTATTCCACATTTATTATTCTCGTTAGAATATCTTGTCGTGTGTTTTACACCCACCGGTTCCATTGTTTATTATTCAAAGATTTATTATTCTCATTGGATCATCCTGCTTGGTGTGAATTTCACCCGACCGGGTTCCGTTATTATTATTCTGTTGGAATAACTCGCCTCTGCGGCACCGCATGCACGGTGATTTCTTTTGTTATTCTATTCTTTATTATACCCAAATTGGTTAAAACTTTGACTTCTATACTCCATGAAATTAGTAGAATATCCTTGATATTTGCGTTTTATCCAGTATCTTTTCATGGAAATATTCTTCTGATCATTCTTGAATTTTACTCTACAAAACAGTATCTTGTTGACAATTTGGACGTTATAAATTCCTGGATAAAATAATTCTTGAACTTGTTTTATTGAATTATTATGTCATTGTCATCATCCTCATGATATATTATGTTATCTTTGGCTTACGTGCATAGATGAACTTAGTATGATTATGACTAGGGATCACTCGGTATAATCATGGTTTATTATAAATGATGTGATAAAAGTCCTCAGTGGCCTGTAATGCAGTGATGGATAGTTTTTGGTATGATTATGACCAGGGGTGATTCTAAGATAGTCATGACCATTGATAATTTGATGAAAATCCTTGACCGTGGTACAGGGATGATTAGATATTGTGGTTTATTCATTAAACTGAGTCTTAGTGATATAAATTTATGAAAACCTTTTAAAACCTAAAAGATAGTAGACTTTATTTTCTACTTGACTCTTTTAATGGATTGTATATTCCTATCGCAGCTTAAACTGGTTGTCTATTGTATTTTATCGGTTTAACATCATTGAAGGCTAATGATAATTTATTCTCGCATTATCTTAGTCATAATATTTCTTCTCGGGCTAATTGAGCTCACCCTTTCTTTCACCGTTTCTTCAGGAAATGAGAATATAGCTGGGACGAGTCAGGGAAAAGAGTGATGGTCCTGAAGATATCATTAGTAGTCCTCACCATTCTGTTAAATAGTGTGACAATAAATGTAATGAGGACTCCTTGAGTATGGATATTGTCTAAATGACAATATTCCTATTAGAACTCTCGGTTTATGTATTGTCGTATGTTACACGGCGGATGTATAATTAAGTTTGTATTTGAATTTATGTACCATGTAAGTGGCGACCCAAGATGGGTGACGATATACCTAATTTTGGGGGCGTCACACAGCTGGTATCGAGCTTAGGGATATGATCCTGGCCGAGGTGTGAGATAAGAACTAGGAGGGAGAGAGACAGAATTCCTTCGCTAGTATGACCTACCTAAATTTATTTGGTATTTAATTGGTCACGTAGATATATAGGGATAATATGTGATATGTTAATTAACCCTTGTTTTGTGACAAGTTTGAGAATGACATCCTGAAAATGCTTTGAGATAAGCAATGAAGCACATGAGAGTGTTGATTCAAATTTCAAACAAAAGGTAACGACCAACAACACAATAATAATCATATCGGTGGCAACGGCTATCGAACAATGATAACCATCGTGGGGAAATTATCATGCTAAGAATGGTAACCACTTCGGTGGTAATCATGGCAAAGATAATAGAAGTGGAAATTGCTAGAAGAGAAGGTCATTTAGCTCAATTTTGTTGTGCACCAAAGTCAAGTCTAGATGGGACGGTGGCACCAAAGGTGGATATGGACAAAACAAAGTCGTTGGTTTTAGGAAGTGCATTTTTCATGACTTCTCAAAAAGCGAGTAAACCGAACGAGGTTAGCACGGGTTAGTTAATTATAAATTGCGAAGTCTATACCTTATAAGATACCGGTTCTACCCATTATTTTATCTCTCTTGCTTGCGTTCAACGTTTAAATTTGACTCCGGAGAAGTTAGACTTTGACTTATTGGTTGAAACTTCGTTAGTAGGAGCCTTCGTTACCTCTACTATTTTTAAATCTTGTTTGATTCAAATAAACACTTTCACGTTACCTGTCGATCTTATCTTTTTGAAAACACTTGCCTTTGATGTGATTTTAGGAATCAATTGGTTAACTACTCATCATGCTTTTTGTAAGGTTGTTAGCTTTTATATTCATAACCAACTTTGTTATGCGAATTCAAGTAACCAAACTACTAAAGTCAATTATTGTTATATCAAGCCATAAGTAAAGAGCCTCGAACCTTTCGTTGTTGACTTCCTTGTGTGGAATGCACCAAGCCAAAGCTTTCAGAGGGCGACATCGTGAATGAAGATAGCAAGTTTATAGGTATCATTGTGAGGTGCTATCTAGGTTAAGGGATAGAAGTCACAGTTGGTATCAATGTGACGTACTATCCAAGTCTTGGATGAGAGTCACAGTTTTGAATGATATTTCTATTATTAATAAATTTCCTGGTGTATTCTTGAAGACTTCTTAGCCTACTTAGAGCGTGAAATCGAATTTCATATTGACCCCGATCTGAAACCCATTTCTTAAACCCTCAAATATTTCTTCAACTAAAAGGATCTGTTTACGTGGATTATGATGAAAGTCATAATAAAAGTATAGAACTGATGAAAATCATGGGTATACGTGGTATTAGTAAGTGTTATAATGAGTTATGTTGGTTATTATGAGAAAACATGAAAGTTTCTTAGAAATCACAAAGAGTTGAAAATCAGATTTTGGTGAAAAACGTAACATGAAATTCAATTGACCATATCTCCTATTATATTTTGAATTTTTGAGTGTGGTCAAGTCCTAGAGTTAGATCTATGAGTTACCTAACTAATCCAAGTGGAATTACTGGAAAAGGTGTTGTAGATTTTTGTGTGGACTAATTTTAGCAAAGGAGTGCAAAGCTGCAAAAATCGAAAAAGCTGCTGCCATGATTTTAGAGAGGCTGTTTCGGCCACTTAAATTATGAGAAAAATTCTGGCCTTTTGGGACATGAAGGTATATGGTATAAAGTACCTCCTGTCCAAAAATGAGCTCATTCTGACTTAAAATGAGCAAGTTATGACTATTTCAATATATAGGTTTTTCCGACGAAAAACACTATAACTGGAGTTCTATAACTCCGATGACCATGAAATTTAAACCGGAAGCTCACGTTAACATGTGTAAGGTCCTGCCAAGATTTGGGAATTTTTGGAGTTAAACTTGAGGTAGCTAATTTCTTAAGGAATTAATTAGAAATTGATTTTTAAAAATAGTAAATGAATTTTAAAATTCCGAGAAAAATATATTTTATTATGGGACTATATTATGCTAAATCCCAGAAAAGAAATATTTTTGGGACTGATTTGGTATTTTCATGAAAATAGTTTAGTTACTGAATATATGAGTTAAATATGTTATGTGAAGTAACAAAATTGAAAATAGGATTTTATGGCTAGAGAATCCTATATAGAGTATATGCATATTTTTGAGGATTTGATAATTGGTGATGATATCTTATGAGTATGGCATTTTGAATGATTAAATGCATTATATGGTAAAGCGTAAACAATTGAGATAAATTGTTTATAAATTTAAGAAGTGATTAAAATATTGTTATAATATTAATGATATTAGATTATGAGATTATTAAGTGATTGATAACATGGGGATATTCTTGAATCTGGATAAATTATATTATAAATGTTTAATATTTATCCTTTATCTCATTTGATTGATTCTTTATATCATTATCCTCATGCTTATATTATGTTGAAAGTCATCTCGTGGCCTCAGTAGTGCATAGATGGACTTGGTATGATTATGACCGAGTGGATTGTTCGGTATAATCATAACCGTAATTGAAAACACGATTATCTTTGGTAGTAGTGCATGGATAATTTGTGGTCGTGATACTAATGAATACACGATTATCTTTGGTAGTAGTGCATGGATAATTTGTGGTCGTGATACTAATGAATACACGATTATCTTTGGTCGTAGTGCATGGATAATTTGTGGTCGTGATACTAATGAATACACGATTATCTTTGGCCATAGTGCATGGATAATTTGTGGTCGTGATACTAATGAATACACGATTATCTTTGGCCGTAGTGCATGGATAATTTGTGGTCGTGATACTAATGAATACACGATTATCTTTGGCCGTAGTGCATGGATAATTCGTGGTCGTGATACTAATGGATATCCTTGGCCTGTAGTGCAGGGATGATTCGATGATATGAATTAATTATTGAGCTGAGTCTTAGCAATGAAATATTAATTCATGGATGTGGTAAAAGTCATCTTTGGCCGTAGTGCATTGATAGACTTGGTATGATTATGACCACAGATTATTCGGTATAATCATGACCAGAATTGAAAAACACGAATATCCTTGGCGATGAGTGCATGGATAATTCGTGGTTGTGATACTATTAAGTCGCGTCTCAAAGATTATTGGTTTTACAATTGTATATCTTTAGCCTGTAGTGCAAAGATGAATTGTTAATGAATATCTTTGGCGGATTGCGGAGATGAATTTAATGTTTTCAACAATAAAGGTATTCAAGGTATCCACACCTCTTTATCATATCAGGTACGTACCCTAATTTCGAGGGCGAAATTCCATAAGGAGGGGAGATTGTGAGACCCCAGATTTTATCAATAAAGATTTAAATTTTGTCGAAATAATTTTTAATATTATGGTGTGAATTTGAGATACTATTATAGTTGTGGGCAGTATTTATAAATTTTGCAAAGTATGCAAGTGGTTATATTATATTCGATTGGTCGGGGAATATTCGATTTAGCGGGGAATATTCGTATAACTACTCAATCATTGGTGGACCCTAGCAACAATGTAATTATTATCGGATTGATTGAAAAACGACAAAAATATTTTCTTTTGTTATTCCATTCTTTATTATACCCAGTTGGTTAAAACTTTGACTTCTATACTCCATGAAATTAGTAGAATATCCTTGATATTTGCGTTTCATTCAGTATCTTTTCATGGAAATATTCTTCTGATCATTCTTGAATTTTACTCTACAAAACAGTATCTTGTTGACAATTTGGACATTATAAATTCCTGGATAAAATAATTCTCGAACTTGTTTTTATTGAATTATTATGTCATTGTCATCATCCTCATGATATATTATGTTATCTTTGGCTTACGTGCATAGATGAACTTAGTATGATTATGACCAGGGATCATTCGGTATAATCATGGTTTGTTATAAATGATGTGATAAAAGTCCTCGGTGCCTGTAATGCAGTGATGGATAGTTTTTGGTATGATTATTGACCGGGGTGATTCGGTATAGTCATGACCATTGATAATTTGATGAAAATCCTTGGCCGTGGCGAGGGATGATTAGATATTGTGGTTTATTCATTAAACCTGAGTCTTAGTGATATAAATTTATGAAAACCTTTTAAAACCTAAAAGATAGTAGACTTTATTTTCTACTTGACTCTTTTAATGGATTGTATATTCATTTGCATGATTAAAATGATTTGTCTATTGTATTTTATCGGTTTAACATTTTGTTGAAGGCTAATGATAATTTATTCTTCATTATCTTAGTCATAATATTTCTTCTTGGGCTAGTTGAGCTCACCTTTTCTTTCACCGTTATTCTTTGAGGAAATGAGAATATAAATTTGGGACGAGTCGGGGAAAAGAGTGATGGTCCTGAAGATAGCATTAGTAGTCCTCACCATTCCATTAAATAGTGTGACAATAAATGTAATGAGGACTCCTTGAGTATGGATATTGTCTAAATGACAATATTCCTATTAGAACTCTCAGTTTATGTATTGTCGTATGTTACACGACAGATGTATAATTAAGTTTGTATTTGAATTTATGTACCATGTAAGTGGCGACCCAAGATGGGTGACGTATACCTAATTTTGGGGGCGTCACACTTATGATGTTGGCATTTTTGGTTCAGGCTTAGCATAGGCATCCTAAAAAGGTTAGGCTAGAGGGATCTTAATATATTCAAGTGTATATAGAATAGGAGATGCAAGGAAGTGATATTTAAGTATTAAAATGCTTTAAAATGTAGGGTTTAGAGGGTCAAAACCATGAGTACCAATAGTAAAGTCAAGGTGATATTAAAAAGAGCCTTAGTTAGTCATAATACATATGCCTAGATGAGAAAAAATGGATAGAAAATGAATTTTTAAAGTTTAACTAAAACCCGACTGTCGACGTCGGGATTTTTGAGTGTCCCTTTTCGTTACTTGTTCTTTGGTGTTCTCTTGTTAATGTGAGATTTGTTTGAAAAAACAAGTGAAAAAGGTCTGACATGTATAATGTCGACGATTGGACTTTAAGAGTCGTAGTTGGTGTATTTAACTGGTTGCACCAACGCAACCGAAAAGGCTTGCATATTGACCCAGTGATTCGACACTGCTAAACGGGTCTGTGAAACCGAGATTAATTTTGGGTCCGGGGGCTTGATTATGCGGAGGGAAGGTGTTAGGCACCCCCCGACTTCCGTGTTACCATGGTGACTGCCACTTTTCAAAGAAATTATTATATGAGTGTGTGTGTGTGTGTGTGGATCAATGTGCAATTATTTGAAAGTACTGCGAGGCCTCGTTCACACCTATATACACAAGGTTTGAATTTTATAGAAAAATTTAGTTTTAACCAAGATATAGCAATGAAGTTTTGTAAAAGCGATTTTTCAAACCCTGTGCTTAATAGGAATTGAGATCTTTTCAAACTTCCATTTTATTGTTAAATGTCCGGCTTGTTTGCTTTTATTTTCGAGATGCGAAGCATTCTCGAGAAAATAATATACAGCAGTGCCAAACTCCTCATGAACATGACAGCCATCCAAGGAAATTCAGACACTATAAAATAATGTACAGGCTGCTTACATCCAAAAAATGTCCATCATGGGAACCGAATCTAGATCCAATAAACTGAACCTGTGATCACATGATTCCTAGACTCACATGATACTGCAATTTGTATGGAAAGCAGTAAGCAGTTATATATATATAAAAGCGATATATATATATATATATATATATACATGATCAACCACCACAAATCAACTCCATGGGAGATCAGAAATGTAAATAAAGCAGTAAATGCTATCAACTGCCACGAAGTAAATTCCAGGCATGACAAAATATAAATAAAGCTGTAAAAAGCGATCAACTGGCACGAAGTGAACTCCAGGCAGGACAAAATATAAAAAAGCTGTAAAAAGCCACGGAGGAAACTCCAGCCCTGACAGGAATGTAAATATATATATATATATATATATATATATATGTACAAATATATATATAAAAGTAGTAAATGCACCGAATGTGAATCCAGGCTCATTTGATATGTCCGACAATAATTATATATATAAGTATATATATATATAATCAATTAAACGCACCGGATATAAAATCAAGGCTCATCAGACAGAGTCTGACCATAGTTTATATATATATATATATATATAAAAAAAATTAAACGCTTGGCAAAAGTTCAGGCTCAATCGAGGCATAACTTCGATAATGTTAGTCCATATATATGAAATATATACATATATTAGTATATATATACTGATGAAATGAAAACCAAGGACCGAAAGTTGAGCAACGCACACAACACGACTCTCAATAGGTATAACGATTATGTGTGCTATATGAGAAGAAGGCTTTATAAAATGTAAGAAGGCTTACAGTGGGCTGCTAAAGTAGACTTCTATGACTTTAAATGGATAAACACTCAGCTCCCGCCGGATAAAAGATAGCTATATGTGAGCTAACTATTGTTTAAAGAAGAGGAAACACTCAAAAGATGTGTATGCAGAGTAAAATGGACAGGGCTTCCTCGCCTTTTTTCTTCTCTCCCTCTCTTCAAATGGCTGACCCCCCAGCCTATATTTATAGATCGATGGTCGCAGTACACCCACTGACGATGCGATTTGTACTGTGGTGGTCGTGATGGTCATCTCAGAAGACGTGCACTCATGCACTATAATGTCCGTTCGAACTTGTAGGACTTCAATCCGAGCATCTGAACGAGATATATCTGACCTTCTTCGGACCGCTGGTGTCGAGAGTTACGTAATGACATGGATTAGAGGTTGTACGAAGTCAGGAAGAGGGGTCTATGCCAATGGCCTTCAAGCTTCAAATTCTATCCAAAGTACTGCCACACGTAATAGTCACTCAAGATTGTCATTCCTCAGCTCTTATGGGACATTGTTGGATGTATGTATGTATGTATGAAGTGTTGAGACAACGTGCCATTGTTGAAGGAACAAGATGACGCTTGACTCCTCGCCAGGGTTATCCCCGGTTTGAGTTGAAATTAGACGTTGCTCAGGGTTACAGCTGAGATTGGACTACTTGTTGGTATGCCGCGATATCATCTTGTTGACATAGACAGATGACGTTGTGACTCATCACCGGGGTTATCGCCGGTTTTAGCGGAAAACAGACGTTGCTTAGGGTTACATCTGAGATTGGGCTACTTGTTTGTATGCCTCACTGTCATCTGAATTGAAGCTGATCGCACATGTTTGAAACAAGCATTTTCGGGGTTATTGCCGAAACTGAAATGGCATCCCTTGGGGTATCACCAAGGATGGGGTTGCTACTCCCAGTGTTGTCTCTGGGACTGGAACTTAGCATCGCAGTGTTATCACCGAGACAGAACTGTCCTCTCCGGTGTTGTTGTCTGTCTTTTGATCTGTATATCTCAGGGTTATCTCCAAGATTAGAAATGACATTCCCGGTGTGTGTTCCGGGTTGACATGACGTTCCCGGTTTGTGTTTCGGGTTGGAACTGAACTTCCGGTGGTATCCGAAATGGATGTAAGCTGTTTTTCAGGGTTATCTCCAAAAGACGAATCTACCCTCTTGCAATGTTAGTAATAGGAGTGCAGAAAATTTTGAGTGTCTACAGATGCCCCTCTTTAGCGTATTCATGCAATGCAAGGTATGGATACGATAAAGAATCCTAGACACTTGAAATGCAAGCAAGATAAACATGATGTTATGTGCAGCAACATGATGCATGAATGATTGTCATGTAATCCTTCTGGGATGACAATCAGTGATGACCTGGACATTCAATCCAAGTTCCCAAGGATGTTGACGTTGGGACTACCACCAAAGTCTTGAATCCTAGACACTGGCTTATACTCCATAGAGGTACCTCTTGTGTGGAAGAGATCTGTGGGGATAAGGCTTTGTCTGTTTTGAGGATGTGTATAACATGTTCCCTCATACTGTTGGAGTTACTGCCAACAGTGTTGTCGCTGCCAGGGTTGCCTGACCTTTATTGATGCGTGTATCACATGATAGATCCCTGCTGGGCGTATGTCAAGGCTGCTTGACCTTCATTGATGTATGTGTCAATGGTAGCATTATGTTGTAACCCTTGCTTGGCAAAGTTGCTTCGATGGGTTTACTTGCCATCGACTGATATGACGTCAAGGTTGCTTGACCTTCATTGATGTGTGTATCAATGGTTATATTAAACTGTGACCCCCGCCGGGGACACGTAGATGCTTAAAAGGATATGCGTTGTGACCCCCGCCGAGGATACGTAGATGTTTGAAAGATATGGGTTGTGACCCCCGCTGGGGATACGTAGATGTTGATAACTTCAGCGTTGTAACCCCCGCTGGGGAGGTTTGATATTTCGTGGTTTTTCGCGTTGTAACCCCCGCCGGGGAGGTTAGGGTTGTGACGACATCGGACCTTTGTGGGGTATTGTCGAGCATGGTTTGTAAAAGCCAAGCTCATTGGTATAGTATACCCTGCATTCAGGTGAATACCGTTGAGGCGACGGGAGTTTAACTCTGACCGACAAGAAACCAGGATTTCAGGCTAATCCGCTCAATCGTGTAACATTTTTATTCCTGATTTGGCCTTTTCAGCTTGTGAGACCTCCTTTGCAACTCTAACTGGAGCGAGCCAGAGGTGTGGGACCCATGTAGGGGGGCCGTAGGTGTACTTGCAGGAGCCGTAGGTTAGCCTGCGGCCAGCCGTGCTTATGTATAGGTGGCTGGTTGCTTTCATAAGTCATTTTCAAGTTGCGCAGCGAAGGAAATCCGAGAGCTCTTCTTCAGATCTGCTGAGTTTGGGCAACTTTCTGCATATTCTCAGAACTGCATGGCGTTCTTCACTGTCCTGGTAACACATACATGTATTTTTTTCTAATTTTTCACTGTTGGAAAATGACTTATCGCATGAAATGCATTTAGACACATAGTAGTGAATATGCATGCTAATATGACTTGATAAAAAATATTCAACATAGCAAATGTTAGTATTAAACCATGCTGAATATAATGATGTGAAAATTTTTGACTTTTAAAACAGTCAAATTGGCACCTTTTACTGTCATTTCTTATCCTATTTGAGGACAAATGAGTAAAGGTAGTCAAGCAAAATAATCCTGGTAATTAGACTACACTGACGGATTTTTTACTGCAATGTATCGATGTATACAGGATGTATATGACTGTGTATAGGTGTGCTACTGAATGGCCACCTAGTCATGCCTATGTGCATGTGGATAGTCCCATTTGCAAAGGGGACTATGGCAAAATTTTCCCAAAATGTAGGTATTGGGTAGTCATGCATTTTAACTCTACTGTAGATGTATATTAAAGCAATGCATGCATGCATGCATGTAATCATAGAATGCATTTTGAAAAGACTCCAGGTAAGAAATTACCACACCTTTTCTGAGGTGATTTAGAGACTTTTTGTCTAGATATCATAGATCCGGATCAGCCGAGTAGTTCCCACAGGACCACTTCTGGTGTATGGAGGAGGGCTTTTGAAGAGCCTCAGCGCCGTTCTATTAGACAACCTCGTTGCTTGGCGGAGGTGGTGGTACGTCTTATTTGGGTTGAAGTGCCAAATGTCGAGGATGAGGAGGAGGATGCACCGATCGAGGTTCCTACTCCTGCTGTACGTGTTCCCCATAGGGAATTGCCATGTATTCAAGTGGCAAACCCAGATCTTCTAGGTGACTTAAGTAGGCATCCTGCAGTATACCTGCACGCAAACGAGGTATGAAGTTAAATCTTTAATCTTCCTTATTTCCTATTGATGAGGAGTCAAGGAGTCTGATGTTGATCTGCATTTGATGTAGGTTCCCAGCTTCACACAGCCTCGAGGGAATTGGTTTAGCATGCACTCTATGTATCAGGCTTTGCATGATGACTACAGAGCGATCGTCCATGGCTGGGGATTTGGGAGGTTCTTCTCCATTCTATCCCGTCATTGTCCCTGTGGTTACCTCAGGGCATTGTCTGAGCGGTGGTTTCACCAGACTCAGTCACTCCATTTGATGGACTGCGAGGTGATGATGACTGTGACGCCCCCAAAATAGGTATACATCACCCATTCGGAGTTGTCAATACATGATACAGAAATAACTACAACTTTATTATTACAACATATAAACTGTGAGTTTAAATACAGATATTGCCATCTAGATAATATTCACACGCAAATAAATCCCCATCATAATTATTGATACATTATTTTACAAAAATGGTGAGGACTACTAAACAACTCTCTCTAGAACCTTCATTCCATACCCCGACTAGTACTCATTTACATTCTCGCCTCCCGAGAAGAAAAAATGGAACAACAAGGAAAAGGGTGAGCTCAACTAGCCCAATAAAGAATATTATGACTAAGATAATATACAACAAATTATCGTTAGTCTTCAACGAGAAAAATCTAATAGAATACAATAGACAACAAGTTTTAAATCAATATTCACAATGAAATAATAATTCATTAGAAGAGTTAAGTAGAGAATGCAAACTACTATCTTCTATATATGAATTTAAAAGTTCATCGCTCTATCTTTTATCCCCTGTAACATCAATCAATATACATCCGGAATCAAATATTCATCTTTTGCACTACATGTGCCAAAGATATTCATCAGATTAATCATGTTCATCTAAACACTGCTCATCTTTGCACTACGGGCCAAAGATATTCATCGAAATCATTCATCTTTTGCACTACAAAAGCCAAAGATATTCAATAATATCATCATCTAAAGACCGAGGATGATGAAAATATTTTCAAAGAAATGAATCCAAAGGAAACAAAATGACAAGGATTAAAGATTAAGGATTCGTACTTTGTTTTATCCATGTCTAAAAATACCTCAAAAATAATCATAGTGGTGTAAAATTCAAGAATGATCAAAACATGGATACAATCAAAGCTAGTGTCCGAGAATAGATATTTTGACCGAAAAGGAAAATTTTCATTTTTTCGATGAATAGTGTCGTGATTCGTGAATAGTACCAGATATACATGAATAAGTGCCATATATGCGTGAATAAGAACCCCGCACTAAAAAGTTCCAAATTTGATTAAAAGTTCAGATCAATACTTCGGTATAATGATATTAGAATAAATAATATCATTAAAAAATAATATCCTTTACCTCGAAATATATCGATTTCTAAAATAAACACAGAATATAGGCTATGACTTGAACTTACAATCGATAGCAATACCAAAGTATACTCAAAATACTCACAAGAATACGCTCGATAATATAGAGAGAAACCTTGATTTAAATGTGATTTTCAATTCTAACCTAAGCACCCTATTTATAGGAAAATGCTTAGAACACCAAAGTAGAAAATTAAATATAATAATAATATATATACAAATTTGTCTACGCACCTAGAACCATCTGAATTCACCAACTTGCATGTGTTTAATGAGGCTAACCAAACACAAAAACGTTTTTGTTAATTAAAACAATTAAAACTTCCAAAAATCAATTATTTCGAAGCTTCGGAACTTAAATAATTCATAATAAATAGCTCTTTTATCAGAAAAATTCAAAACAGAAATTGACCGAAATCCACAAACGGGAGTTTTTCCAAATTCCAAACAGAAATTGACCGAAATCCACAAACGGGAGATTTTACAGGCTATAATCAAATTTCACTCAATAAATGGGGTCCAATTTACATGTTTAACATGTTTTAAACATTTAATGCAACAAAAATACTCTTCCTCCTCAGTATACTCATATATCCCACATTCGTTGTAAAAATATCACCATTATTATATTATTAAAATATAATAATATATTTAAATAAATTATTTTATCAGAAAAAGATAAAATTTCAATTTTCAACAATTGTCACATTAAAATTTTTCTCCATCTATATCCACATAAAATCAATATTTTCGTCATCATATGAATCAATAATTAATTATTCACAAATAATATTACAGAATCACAATATTGACAACCAGGCAGTTCCCAGGAAAGAGGGGGCTTTCCAATAAGAATTTCTCCTTACTGGCGCGCAATTAGGTGACCAAACCTCTCCTTAAACAGAACTTTCTAGACATTGCCAATAATGTTATCTAATAATATTATTCAGATAATATGAATTATTGCTTCGATAATGAAAAATACTGTGTAATGACAATTATTGAAACAACAGCAATATAAAATATAAACGCAGCAATTATTAAATCAATAAAATACTGAACAGTAATTACTGTAACCATTATTGAGTAATGCCTTCTTACGTAAGAATCAATAATTGGTGCAATACCGTGTGCTACTGTGTTTTAACCACCGAGTATTTTAACAGTATTAATCTTGAATAACTACGCCAAGTTATTTTTAAACCACTTATATTTGTCGTTTTTTCATCCAATCGCTTTCCGTTATGGGGCCCACAAAAGATCGCCGTCAGCATTTAATATTATTCTCCGACAATACTGAATATTCCACGACCAAACGAATATTCCCAAACAATAATGAATATTTTATAACCACTTGCTTATTCAAATATTTGCGTATTTTACCCATAACTATCCACATTAATCAAATCAACCCTTACTATTTCAAAATAATAAATAGAGGAAAATAAATTTCATTTATTAATAATTTGGGGTCTTAAATAACGACCGATGGATTGGCGATTTATCACGGTATAGAGTTTGGAGGGCCAGCGGCCTTGCCTGGCGGATATCACCCTACTACCGTCGATAATTGTTGGGAGTTCCTATGAGGCGCTTCGAAAGCGGGACTATTTGTACAGTCCTTTGAGCGTAGATGCTGCTATGATGAGGTCATTGAGTGAGCCTATACCCGATGATGTGAGAGTCAGGGATCGCATTCTCCGGCGATTATTCCTGATGATCATTAGGGGCTGCTTCATAGCAGATAATTCCTCTACGGTGTCTTTCGCTTTGATCAGTGCCACTCGACACGTGGACCGTATAGGAGAGTATGATTAGGGTTCCTACACCTTTGCCTATTTCCTCATAGGAATGCACATGCGATCGCAAGGCTTGACCGAGGCATGGTTAGGATTCTACTCATTTCTGCTGGTGAGTGTTTCTCTTATCTTTTCCCATGTATGGGTTAAGAGTGTTGACTGACAGCAGATGTTTGCCTTTATGTTTGCGTCCTGTGTTAGGTTTAGATACCTATCCACGAGGACGGAGATGGCATCATTCCATACTGGCGGAGGTCCCTGTTGCTGAGGGTTTCACTCATTGTCGCCATAAATGGAGCTATCGACAAATTGATGTCATCACATGGATTCCCTACTCTGGAGAGCATTTGGGAGTTGGATTTGAGGATGGCTACCCGACTGGAGTAGAGCACGTCATTTTCACCCGCAAGATTCCTCTCTTCACAGATGGAGGATGGGAGCTCTATTTAGGAGAGCGTCTATTAGGAGCACTACAAGAGAGATCCGTATGCCGATCTTGCCTCCTGACAGGCATTATTGGCTTGTTTCGCAGTCACCCATCATTGACATCCCATTGATGGGGATTAACGGTTTTACATTGTCAAAGGGCCCCTATTCTCAGGAGATGTTCCAGCATTGGTGGATCCCTCATACGATTAGAGCTCAGACTCGCACCCGCCACCACACGCTTTATGGGGGATATGGTTCCAAGATCTGTGATGATGACGGATTGGCTAGCTTTGTGTCGAGATCCGACTCATGTGACACAGATTGATAGAATCCCGACTTCGGCAATTTGGACCGGTCACATCTTTTATTCTAAGCATCTAGCGCGAGATCCCGCGAGGTAGATACTTTTGATCCTTCCAGCCTCTGGCGTTGATCCCTCGGTGACCCATATGGTTTTGCAGGCAGATCCTCCTTTAGATTCTACCGACATCCCCGTATATATAGAGATCCAGGTGACTTAGGAGGAGTTACATCAGTGGGGACGATGATCGATGATGTAGACATCGACACTCTTAACTTTTTTTAATGCATTTCTTGCTATCTCTTTTGATAGGCCTCTGTTGTATGTTGGGTAGCTTCGCCCCATTTCCCTGTATTTTAGCTGTACAGAGATGTATTAGATGATGATATACTTAGGAATGTATGTACAGTTTTCTATTCCTTATATCATATTGCCATCTATTGTATCATGCACGTTATTATGTTATGCATATGTATGTATGTCCAAAGATATCAGCATTGACCCCTGGATGGTCTTATGACACGGCCTGTACAGATGTCTTCTTCGACAGTTAGCCGGATTGATCATACCCCACCATTTATGGTGGTAGCTGGTATGCGCTCATGGTATGATAGTATATCACCATCAGACATGGTGATCGTAGATGACTTACTACAGCATACTATGACCTTACTGATGTTTTAGGTTCCTCCAGGATTTGTAGAGGGCATGCTAGAGCACTGGGTATCGGAGAGACAAGTTTTCTGATTTGGGACCCAGGAGTTGACTCCTACTTTGGAGGAGTATGCACGGTTGATGATGTTGCTTGCATGGGCGGATGACCTTGCGTGCGTATACGGCTATTGGAGACATGAGCGAGGCGAGTTCATGACCCTCACCGGATTGAGACGTAGAGTGGTCCAGGATGAGATTACATCCAGCCACGTGATATCCCAACGTTTTCTGTTTGACAGGTTTGGCTCTAAGGACAGCTATGCACGGCATTATGAGGATTTCACATCACCGGAGGATCATTGGCGTTGACCCGTAGTAGATGTATCTTTTCTTGCTGCGTATTGTCATACGCTCACATGCCGAGGTACATGGATGAGCTAGATATCGGCGTCATTATGGCAGTGAGAGCTCTCAGGGAGGGTCATACAATTGTACCGATGATCATCGCAGAGACCTTGAGGTCAGCTACATATTGCTGCACTTATCAGGCAAGAGTGTTTACAGGTAGCTCGGTCATGTTGTACGTGTGGTTTATGTCACACTTGAGACCGATTGGAACATTTAGACGGCAGGGGTTTTGTTTCACCCATGATATAGCTATGTCGTACTCCTTTCAGCCTGCGGAGTGTACATATGCTGTATCGTGGTCAGTTTTTCTGGCAGGGATTAGAGATCCATTTGCCATATTGCCATGTTCAGGGCTTAGTTCACCCTACAGCTTCATTACTCATGCTCCAGGCATGGATTATCTCTCTCTGGCTGGATTGAGGGGCATGATCACTTACCACCCACTGGCCGTGATGTGTCGGTTTGACCGGCCTCAGACTTTCACCCGTATGAGGGGGCAGTGAGTTAGTGCTTCGCGTCACACCGTTTATCAGCGGAGGACAGATCTAGGTTGTATGCCTATTGGGATCAGCGAGAGGCTGGCCGAGTTTTTTGTTAGTCATCCAGGTTGTTCTGCAGAGTATTCCGCATAGATGGAGACAAAGACTGCATCGGCTACCGCAATATCCACAGTGCAGGGGACTGATTCTGACGATGAGGAGCCTATAGAGGAGGCTGTTATTTTCACCGACGATTTGACTGCTGGGCTGCCAGCATTTATGATGGATTTTCCCACCCCGAGTGCCACTATTACTCAGTATTCGGCATAGCATTTGGAACAGAGCTTACATCTGATGACCTATGATAGAGATCAGGCTAGGGCCGCGATGTTGACAGCTCTTGATGAGAGAGATACCGCTCTGTTAGAGAGTGATGAGGCTAGATCAGTCAAGGATGTATTGATTGGAGAGTGGGATGCCGCCTTATCTGCTAGGGATGTGGCCATTGCAGATAGCACTTCCATTAGATCCTAGATGACTGTCAGTCTGGCCGACATGAGTGCTTACATTGATGAGCATTTTGCCACCATGCAGTTAGCCTCTGATCTGCTAGCTCGTGTAGATACCCTTGGGCAGGAGCTTGCAGTGCTACCTCCGTCTTTAGAGAGGGATGTTATGTTAGATCTGATAGTCCGCATACATACAGATCTGTAGATAGCTTTGTATTTTCCTACACAGACTAGCTTAGCCATTTTGTCATGTATACTGACGATGATGTATATATCGAATAAGATATTATATATGGCAGGGAAATATTTTTTGATTCACTTCCCTTTTAGTTATGCCTTGATACTTGCTTGATATTTGCTTGTTTCTCCAGGGCCTTGTGATCTTGATGTATTCTGAACTTATCCTTGATAGATGGACATTGAGACGTCGCAAGATCTCTTAGAATGGATCATTGATTTATGTATATCCCTACCATCTTTGGTGTCTTGGGACTGGTATCTGTATGGAAAAGTGGAGAGGAGGATGGTTTCTTCCTCTCTGAGATTGACCGCACTTTCCACGATGGTCGCCAAGATTTCTTCTATTTGTGAGAAGCCTAGTTAATTCCATCTCTTATGGGTTGGTATTGCTCTTTGAGGCACAATCGCAGCTTAGATGGTCACCGAATCTTCTATTTGTGAGAAGAGGTTGGGTAATTCCATCCCTTTGATCTGAAACTGATGAAATGGGGCAAATTGAAGATTGATCCCAGTACCATGTGACAAGTATGTTGTTCTGGTAGGGGTTAGACTACACCATGAATGGCACGCCACGTACTCCTATTGAAGAGGAGATCAAGTCTGCGTAGTTCAAACCTAGTGTAGGAGGTTCAACGTCGAAATCTGAAAAGCGTAAGAGTGTAGAAGTATTTTGTTGTTTTAAAGAAAAGGTAGAAATGTTTTGTTATTTTTCTTTATTGCTTTCAAGCCATATAAGCATATGGTTGCCTATGTACCCACAGGTATCGGGAGATCGAGTTGACGTAGTTCGCCCCCTCGGGACTTAATTGAAGGCGAAGAGAAGTGTAAATCCATGTGCGCGAGGCTATCTTTGGGGAGAGAGAAAGTTTAATCCCATAACGGGGACAAACTGCAAGTGTGTAAAAAGTTTGATCCCGTCTTTAGGATAAACTACAGGCGTAGAAAAGTTTAATCCAGTCTTCAGGACAAACTGCAGGTGTGAAAGGTTAAATCCCGTCTTCAGGATAATCGAAATTGTGAAAGGTTAAATCCCGTCTGCAGGATAACCGAGATTGTGAAAGGCTTGAAGTGTATGTTTCCCTGAGGGGCAGAAAAGTATGTAGAAAGGGTTCAAAACCGGAATGACTGGTGATTTGAGGATCAAAGCCAGGATGTTTGTTTGATGGTAACTTCAGACATAGTACCATTTCACGGTGTACGAGTTGATAAGCAGTGGAAATTCATCGCCATCCATTTCCTGAAATCTGAGAGCACCTCCTGTCAATGCTTCCTTGACAATAAATGGGCCTTCCCAGTTAGGAGCGAATTTTCCCTTAGATTGATCTTGGTTGTCAATGATCTTCTTCAAAACCAAGTCATGTTGTTTGAATTTTCGTAGTCAGACTTTTCTGTTGTAGGATCGTGCGATCCTTTGCTGATATAACTAACCATGGAAGATTACCGCGGTTCGCCTTTCGTCTATCAGAGACAATTGGTGATACCTGTCTTGTGCCCATTGGTCTTCATCCAACTGAGCATCCATCAATACTCTGAGGGATTCCATTTCCACTTCTATGGGAGCACCGCTTCCATCCCATGACTAATGAGTAGGGGTTGCCCGGTGGAAGTTCGCATGGAAGTTCTGTAGGCTAATAAAGTCATAGGCAAGAGGTCAGGCCATCCTTTGTGATTGGCGGACATTTTCTGCATGATCTTTTTGATGTTTTTATTAGCCTCTTCAACAACACCATTCATCTTTGGACGGTAGATGACGGAGTTGAGATGTTTGATGTGGAATTTTCTGCATAAATCCTCCATCATTTTGTTGTTGAGGTTCTTAGCATTGTTTGACACAATGACCTCTGGTTGTCTATATCGACAGATGACATTGTTTCTGATGAAAACAATGATAACTTCTTTAGTGACCTTGGGGAAGGAAGCTGCTTCTACCCATTTAGTGAAGTAGTCTATCATGGTGAATATGAATCAATGTCCATTACTGACTTTGGGCTCGATGGGCTCGATCACGTCCATTCCCCACATTGAGAAGGGTCATGGCGAACTCATATTGTGGAGTTCCCTTTGAGGGGCATGGATAGCATTCTCATGAATCTGGCATTGATAGAACCTCTTGACGTGATCATCACAGTCAGCTTTGAGTGTAAGCCAATAATATCTCGTTCTGAGAATTTTCTTGACAAGTAAGGGGCCGCTCATGTGTGGGCCACATACTCCACCATGGATCTCATCCATGAGTCTCTGAGCTTGGTCTTTGTCTAGACATCTGAGGAGACCTAATCATGCTTCTCTTTTATAGAGTGCATCTCCGCTCAGGTAGAATTTTATAGCAAGTCGATGAATCCGCCTCTTTTCAATTAGGCTCGCCTCAGCTGGTGTAGATCCATCTCGCAGATACTCTTTGATGTGTTGGTACCAAGGGTTGTGGATGGGAGGTAGCTCATCCTATACTTCTCCAATGTAATTCCTATAGATTGGGGCTTTTGTAGAGCAAACGTGATGCACGACATGTTTTCCTTGTCCGGTATGTAAACCAAGGAGGCCAACGTTGCTAATGCGTCTGCAAAATAATTCCTATTACGAGGAATGTGTAGAAAGGAGATTTCTTCGAACTCCAAAGCCATCTGTAGAACTTTCCGATGGTAAAGTAGCAAATGTAATTCTTTGGTTTGATAGATTCCTGTGGATTACTTTATTACCAATTTGGAATCCCCAAAGACAGTTAACCGCTTGATGCCCATTGAACGTGCAATTTTTAGCCCCATGATACAGCCTTTATACCCAGCTGTGTTGTTGGTATTGACAAACTACAATTTACGGTGACGGATCTTTGCTCCCGTCTTTAGATAGTAAAATTGCTCCACTCCGAGAGCCTTACAGATTAATGTTCCCATCAAAATACATTTTCCACTCACGTCATGTATCGTACTGATGTTGTAACTGAACTGTCATTACCCCTTCATCGGGAAAGTACGTTTCTAAGGGTTTGTAATCCCCTGCAGGTGTGGCGGCCAGTTGATCATCAATTCCTTGACCTTTGACAGATTTTTGCTTCACGTAGACAATATCAAATTGCTATAGGATCAACTGCCATCTGGACAGTCGACAATTCAGTATGGGCTTACTGAACACATACTTGAGAGGATCCATTCGGGATATGAGATGGGTTGTGTGACCATGGAGGTAATGTTGTAACCTCATGGAAGCCCATGCTAAAGCACAACAAGTCTTCTCGATCAGAGTGTACTTGTGTTCACTGATGCTGAATCTTTTGCTGAGGTAATAGATAGCTCGTTCTTGGCCTCTATTGTCTTTTTGCCCCAGCATGCAACCCATAGCATTGTCATTTATGGACAGGTACATGAACAGGGGAACATCATCCCTGGGAGGTACCAAAATAGGAGCGTTAATCAGTTGCTCTTTAATGGTAAGGAAGGCTTTCTGACACTCATCGTTCCATTTCATGGATGAGTTCTTCCTTAACAATTTGAAGATAGGCTCACAGGTTGCTGTGAGTTGAGAAATGAATCTGCTAATGAAGTTGATCCTTCCCAAAAATCCCCGTATTTCCTTCTCTGTCTGAGGAATGGGCATTTCCTTGATGGCCTGGATTTTGGTAGGATCCAGTTCAATCCTTTTGTGGCTGACTAGGAAGCCTAGCAAGTTGCCTGACGTAACACCAAAGGCGCACTTGGCGGGATTCAACTTCAAGTTGTACTTATGCAACCTGTTGAATAGCTTTGTGAGATGGTCTAAGTGGTCATCCTCCTTTCAGGATTTGACAATGATGTCATCCACATAGATCTCTATCTCCTTATGCATTAAATTGTGGAAAAGAGCCATCATAGCTCGCTGATAGGTTGCCCGGGCATTGATGAGGCCGAAGGACAACCATCTGCAGCAAAAAGTTCCCCAAGGCGTGATGAAAGTAGTCTTCTCACGATCTTCCTCAGCGTCCATAATTTGATGGTACCCTGCAAAGCAATCAGCAAAGGAGTACATGCCGTATTGAGCAGTATTGTCAATAAGAATGTGGATAAAAGGCACGGGAAAGCAATCTTTAAGGCAAGCTTTGTTCAAATCCCTGTAATCCACGCAGACTCGCACCTTTCCCCCTGGTTTAGGCACGGGAACAATGTTGGATATCCACTCCGGATATATAGACACCATGATGATGCCAGCTTGAAATTATTTCACAATTTCCTCTTTGACTTTTAAACTCCACTCAGGTTTCAATCGCCTGATTTTTTGCCTAACTGGCTTGAATCCTTCTTTAATAGGAAGGCGATGAAGAACAATGTCAGTGGACAAACCCACCATGTCTTCATGAGACCATGCAAACACATCTTGGAATTGGGTTAATAGCGCAACCATGTCATTCCGTTGAGTTGTGGTAAGGTCTGAACCAATCTGAATTAGCTTAGGGTTGTCTAAGGTTCCGAGATTAAAAGGAGTGGTTTGATCAAGATTGGGTTTGGGTTTGTCTGCGACCCATTCCTTAATCTCTTGAGGTGTCTCAATATCCTCTTGGATGTCCATCAAGTCTGAGTCTAACTTTGCATCAAAGTTACAGCCCTTGTGGAGAAAAGGCATGTCATCAGCAAGGACAAACATATCTAAATTCAGAGTCCTGAAACAAAAGATTCTTTCACTTAATATATGCAACTATTCGATCATACAAAAGTGTTAGCATGTACATGATAAAATAACTGCTAATGCTGTAAAGGAAAGAAGGCAATTAAAGTTATCTACAGGGCAGAGGGTTTTTCTGCCCATTTTACCCTCGTCGACCAATGCATGGAGTGCTGCTCCAATTGTCGAGGGCAAAGTCCTGAAGGACTGCATTGATGGAAGGATCGTCAATATCTTCCTTCTCCAGAATAATAACCATGACATCTGGGCAATCATCGTCTGGGGTATATTTGTTTGTATGTTCAACATGAACAATGACGCGAATGCCTGCCATCATCAAGGCAAGGTCATGTTTACATTTTCGTTCCTTTTCTTCCACTTCGAGATTAGGAATCAACACCTCTTTAGCTTTGATTGGCACTGGTTTCGGAAATAGCATAGCCACAGTATGGGCTGGCACCTTTACTGGAGATTGCATTAGCTCATGAGGTAAAGGCATAGAAAATCACCGTGCGACGGAAGCTTGAGGAACCTGCTCGTGTTTATGAGGATTCCTGTATCTGGAACTAGAAGAATAGCCTAGCCCGGCTATTCCAATTTGACTGGACAGTTGGATAGGGTGCTTAATACCTTGTTGATCCTTACCAAGCCCTTGTCCAGGTTGATGACCCAATAACATCATTTCTTGAGTGGCTGACATAACCTCGGCAGAAATCTTGGGTACAGGAAGTGGCGCTCCCATAGAATGGTATTGCGTGTTACTCACTTCCAAAGTATGGAAACTGGCCGGTTCAACTTCTGAATTGAAGCTGATAACTAGTAGAATTCCTTGTTCAGGACAATCCTGCTCAGCATTGACAGTGACTAGACTGTTGTTGATGATGTATTTGAGTTGTTGATGTAGCGTGGAGGGAACGGCTCCAGCCATGTGTATCCATGGTCTCCCCAATAACAGGTTGTATCCTTAGTCGATCTTGAGGACGTGGAAAGATACATGGAATGTATTTCGACCAATCTCAATTGGCAATTCAATCTTTCCGACTGCATTTCGTCGGGATCCATCAAAAGCTCGGATGACCGTATGGCTGCTTTGGATCTGCTTTAGATTGATATTCATCTTTACCAAGGTGGCATAAGGACAAATATTCAGAGATGAGCCTCCATCTATCAATACTCCTGCTAGCATTGTAAGACCCCAACTTATTATAAATAAAATTAAATTTCCTCTATTTATTATTTTGAAATAGTAAGGGTTGATTTGATTAATGTGGTTAGTTATGGGTAAAATGCGCAAATATTTTAAATATACAAGTGGTTATAAAATATTCATTTTTATTGGAGAATATTCATTTGGTCGTGGAATATTCTTACTTGTCGGGGAATATTTGTGCATGCGACCTTGCGATGACCTTGTGTGGGCCCATAACGGAAAGCGATTGGATGAAGAAAACGCACAAGTATAAGTTGTTTATAAATAATCGGTGTAGTTATTCACAGTTTAATCTTTGTTGGAATACCCGTGGTTAAAACACAATAAAGACACGGTATTGCACCAATTATTGATTCTTATGTAAGAAGGCACTACTCAATAATTATTACGATGAGTTCCGCTATTCAATATTTTATTTTATTGATTCAATAATTGCTACGTTGATATTTTATATTGTTGTTGTTTCAATAATTGTCACTACATAGTATTTTCATTATCAAATCAATAATTCATATTATTTGAATAATATTATTAGATAACATTATTGGCAATGTCTAGAAAGTTCTATCTAAGGAGAGGTTTGGTCACCTAATTGCGCGCCAGTAAGGAGAAATCCTTATTGGAAAGCCCCCTCTTTCCTGGGAACTGTCTGGTTGCCAATATTGTGATTCTGTAATATTATTTGTGAATAATTAATTATTGATTTATATGATAAGGAAAATATTCATTTTATGTGGATATAGATGGAGAAAATTTTAAAGTGACAATTGTTGAAAAATAGATATTTTATCTTTTCTGATAAAATAATCCATTTAAATATATTATTATATTTTAATAATATAATAATGGTGATATTTTTAAAATAAATGTGGGATATATGAATATATGAGGAGAAAGAGTATTTTTGTTACAAAAGTTGTTTAAAACATGTTAAACATGTCTGTGGGCCCATTTATTGACTGAAATTTGATTATATCCTGTAAAATCGCCCGTTTGTGGATTTCGGTCAATTTCTGTTTGGAATTTGGAAAAACCTAAACTTACAAAGTTGTAGAGAATGGAATTTCCTATGGAAAGGACATGTGGTTTAAATTTTTCTGATAAAGGCTATTTATTATGAATTATTTAAGTTCCGGAGTTCCAGAATAAATGATGTTTGGAAGTTTTAATTATGTTTATTAAGAAAAACGTTTTTTGGGTTACACTAACATGTGCAAAATGAGCTGAGATATTATTATTTTGTTAAATATATTAGTTGTCTAAGGTGGGCTTGAATTTTGTTAAATATATTATTATTTTATTAAATTTTCTGCTTTGGTGTTCTAAGCATTTTCCTATAAATAGGGTGCTTAAGTTAGAATTGAAAATCACACCAGAAACTGAAATTTTCTCTCTCTATATTATCGAGCGTATTCTTGTGAGTATTTTAATACTTTGAGTGTTTCTATACAGTGCAAGTTCCCTTCAGCACTATATCTGATATTCCAGCTAGAAGTACAGTCTTTTCAAGGTAAGAGATGTTATTTTTTTAAAATGATATTATTTCTTCTAATATCATTATGCTGGATTATTGGTAAGATTTTTTCTTGTGAAATTCTTGTCTTTTAGTGTCGGGGTTACTATTCAGGTATACGGCACTATTCACAGAAAATTAAATTTTTGTTTTTGTCCAAAATATCTATTGTGGATACTAGCTTTGATTGTATCCATGTTTTGATCATTCTTGAATTTTACTTCACTATGATTATTTATGAAGTGTTTTTGAACTATGATTGTTTAAAGTACGAATCCATAATACTTGTTCTTTTGTTTCACTGGATTCGTTTTCTTTAAAATATATTTCATCATCCTCAATCCTAAATGATGGTATTACTGAATATCTTTGGCCTGTAGTGCAAAGATGGCTGATTTTCTTATGAATATCTTTGGCCCGTAGTGCAAAGATGTATAGGTGTTGAGATGAACATGACCGATTGATGAATATCTTTGGCCTGTAGTGCAAAGATGAATATTTGATTCAAGATGAATATTGGTTGATGTTACAGGGATAAAATATTGATGATGGACTTTTAAATTCATATATTATAGTAGATTTCATTCTCTACGTAACTCTTTTATGAATTATTATTTCCGCTGCGAATATTGATCTGAAACTTGTTGTCTATTGTATTTTATCATATTTTTCCCTGTTGAAGACTAACGATAATTTGTTCTATATTATCTTAGTCATAATATTCCTTACTGGGTTAGTTGAGCTCACCCTTTTTCCTTTTTGTTCCATTTTTCTTCTCAGGCGGCGAGAATGTAGCGAGTTCTAGTCGGGGTGTGGAATGATGGTTATAGAAAGTTGTTTTAGTAGTCCTCACCATTTTTATAAAATAATGTACCAATAATTGTAATGAGGACTTATTTGGGTGTGAATATTGTCTAGACGGCAATATTTGTATTTAAACTCACAGTTTTCATGTTGTATTAAAAAAGTTGTAGTTATTTCTGTACCATGTTATTGACGACTCAAAATGGGTGATGTACACCTATTTTGTGGGCGTCACAGTTGGTATCAAAGCTTAGGGATATGATCTCTGGGGGAGATCGGGGAATAGAACTAGGAGGGGAGAGACGAGTAAATCCTTCGCTAGTGTGCTCTACCTAACCTTATTTGTTAGTTGGTCAGTATATAGGGATATTATGTGATATGTTAATTTCCTTAATTAACCCTTGTTTTATGGCAGTATTTGAGAATGTCGACTGAGAATGTTAACAAGTGGAGTAAATGAGGCCGTGGAGACACCTTTACTCACCAACGAGGAGAATGTGCAACAGGCTGGCAATGTTCCTCCTATGAACAACACCACTGAGCAGATGATGAACGACGGGATGTTTAGAAACTTTTTGCAGTTTATGCAAAATCAGACGAGGGAGACTCGTGTACAAAATACATGTGAAAATGATAACAACGCACGGTTTGTCACAGCCAAGCAGTTCAAAGAGTTGAGACCACCAGAATTTTGGGGAAAGCCGGATCCGATTAAGGCAGAAGCATGGGTCAAACAAATCACCAAGATATTCGATGTCTTGGGATGCACGGAGGAACAGAAGGTTCCATTCACCACCTTTGTGTTCCGTAATGAGGCAGATTACTGGTGGGAATCTGTGGAGCGTACCCATCCAGCCGCACTCAGCGTGTCTTGGGAGACGTTTCAGAAACTTTTCAATGACAAGTACTTTCCCGAAAGTATTCGTCATATGAAGAAAGTGGAGTTCATTTGACTGGAACAAAATAACATGACGGTGTCCCAGTACGAGGAAAAGTTTGTAGAGTTATCCACATTTGCACCTCATTTGGTAGAGAATGAGGAACGTATGACGCGGATGTTTCTGAGAGGTTTGAAACCCGACATACGTCAGTATCTCATTTCTCATAAATTTTCTCTCTATTTAGATGTTGTCAACAGAGCTCAATTGTTAGAGCGAGATAACGAGTACGTTCAACCGAGGGACCATAACCAGAATCATACTGGTGATAGCAGTCATCAGAACAATGATAACCAGCGGAGAAAGAAGAATACGGACAAAGGCGGTAACCACTCTGGTGGTAATCATGGCCATGAGAATAGAAGAAGCGAGTCGGGAGGAGATTTTAAAAAGAGGAGATTCAACAATGGTTCTAAGGGAGGAGAACGACCACCGGTCGTATGCTATAAATGTGGAAAAGAGGGACATATCACCAAACCCACAACAGTTCAAGGTATGTTATAATTGTGGAAAGGAAGGACATATCGCTCGAGATTGTGCACGGTAGCGAAACCAAGTCCAATGGGATGGTGACTCAAAAGGTCATCCCGGAAAAGTCAAAGTCAATCGGTTCTGGAAGAAGCGTTTATCGTGGATCGGGTCAAAATGCGAGGAACCCAAACGAGGTGATCATGGGTAATCTAATCATAAATTCGTGCGAAGTTTATACCTTACTTGATACTGGTGCTACCCATTCATTTATCTCTCCTACTTGTGCTCAACATTTTAACTTAATTCTGGAGAAATTAGACTTTGATTTATCTGTGGAGACTCCGTTAGGAGAAACTTTCATCACATCCACTGTTTATAAATCTTGTTTGATCCAAGTTGGCACCATCACATTACCTGTTGACCTTATTTCTTTAAAGATACTTGCTTTTGATGTGATTTTAGGGATTGATTGGTTAACTACTCATCATGCCAAAATTGATTGTTTTAAATAAGGTTGTTAGTTTTCATATTCCTAACCAACCTATTATGCAATTCAAGCAACTAAACCATTAAAATCAATCACCGTCATATCTAGTCATAAAAGCTATTCATTTATTGAAAAGCGGATGTCAAACTTTCTTAGCCCATGTTATGGATTTGAATAAAGACACGTCAGATTTGAATAATATTCCTGTTGTTAGTAAATTTCCTAACTTGTTTCTGAAGAACTTCCTTGTCTACCCCGAGCGTGAAGTTGAATTCTTTATTGATCTTGAACTCAGTACAAAGCCCATTTCTAAAACTCCATATCGAATGGCTCTATTGAACTTCAGAGTTAAAGGTCCAACTACGAGAGTTGTTGGACATCGCTTTCATTAAATCTAGTACATCTCCTTGGTGCTCCTGTTTTATTCGTAAAGAAGAAAAGCGGGAATATGCGACTTTGTATTGACTACCGGGAATTGAACCATGTCACTATCAAGAATAGGTATCCGCTACCTCGTATTGATGACTTGTTTGACCAGTTGCAAGGAGCACAATTCTTTTCAAAGATCGATCTTAGCTTACGGATATCATCACCAAAGATTAGAATCGAGGATATTCCAAAGACGCCTTGAACTTCGATGCGGGCATTATGAATTCTTAGTCATGTCTTTTGGATTGACTAATTCTCCTGCGGCTTTCATGGATATGATGAACCGGATATTCAAGGAATATTTGGATCAGTTCATTGTTGTCTTTATTGATGACATCCTCATATATTCCAAAAGTCGTGAAGATCATGAGCACCATTTGAAGCTGGTACTCCAAAGGCTTTGTGAAAACAAGCTATATGCCAAGTTGAAGAAATGCGAATTCTGGCTTGAGGAGGTAGCATTCCTTGGGC
Organism: Panax quinquefolius; assembly: GCA_020205615.1. Lineage (NCBI taxonomy): Eukaryota > Viridiplantae > Streptophyta > Magnoliopsida > Apiales > Araliaceae > Panax > Panax quinquefolius. Next base: position 113,550,991 of record CM035157.1, on the reverse strand, counting down.
ACATGGTGTCAAAACATGGAGTATCTGTTGATCTAGCGAAGATTAAAGCAATACAAAGTTGTGGGCAACCGAAGTCGGTGACCGAAATACGTATCTTTTCGGGCTTAGCTGGTTATTATCGGAGATTCGTGCAAGGATTTTCTCGAATCGCTACTCCGTTAACTCAGCTGACTCGGAAAGATACAAAATTCGTATGGAGCGAGGAATGCGAGAAGAGCTTCCAAGAGCTCAAGAGGAGACTCATTTCGGCACCTGTTCTGACAATACCATCAGGTTCGGATGGATTTGTTATCTACAGCGATGCTTCAGGAAAAGGGTTAGGATGTGTTCTCATGTAACATGGAAAAGTCATAGCCTATGCCTCGCGATAACTTAAAGAATATGAGAGGAATTATCCTACGCATGATCTAGAGTTGGCAGCAGACGTTTTCGCGCTAAAGATCTGGAAGCACTATCTATATGGAGAGAAAGTGGAGATATATTCAGACCATAAAAGCCTCAAATATTTCTTCACCCAAATGGAACTCAACATGCAACAACGACGTTGGCTCGAGCTGTTAAAATATTATGACCACACCATTCAATACCATCCTGGAAAAGCAAACGTGGTAGCTGACGCGTTGAGTAGAAGATCATATGCAGGAACGAGTGTGATGATGTCAAGTATACGCATAGAACCAACTTTAATGGATGAAGTTAAAGTTGCTCAAGTCACAGACCCGGAGCTGATGCGTATGAAGAAGAAAGTACACGAGGGTGCTATACCAGAAGTAAGAATCGATGAAGTAGGAATACTTCGAGTCCACTCCAGACTTTGTGTTCCTAACGATTCTGATTTAAAAAACAAGATCATGATGGAGGTACACAATACACCATTTGTAATCCATCCTGGAAGTACCAAAATGTATCGTGATCTTCAACATACATTTTGGTGGAACAATATGAAGAGAGAGACCGCGAAGTTTATCTCGAGGTGTTTAACTTGTCAACGTGTAAAGGCGGAGCATCAAGTGCCTAAGGGTCCATTGCAACCACTTGAGATTTCGAAATGGAAGTGGGAACACATTACCATGGATTTCACATTGGGTCTTCTTCCCACGGTTTCTCAAGGCATAAATGATATTTGGGTTATTGTTGATAAATTAACCTAGTCTGCTCATTTCTTGCCGATACGGGAGAATTATTCCCTTGAACGTCTTGCTCATATGTATGTAAATGAGATTGTGAGATTGCATGGCATACCAGTATCCATAATTTCGAATTGTGACCCAAGATTCACTTCACGATTTTGGGTTAGCTTGCAAAAAAGCTATGGCACAGATTTACGATTGATTAAGGCATACCATTCTCAAACCGGATGACAATCGAGAGGACTATTCAAACTCTTGAAGATCTATTAAGACTCTTTGTCCTAGATTTCAAAGGAGTTGGGATAAGTATTTACCATTGGTGGAATTCTCCTACAACAACAACGATCATCGTGAAAGTATAGGTGTGGCTCCATTCAAGCATTGTATGGACGAAAAGTGTCGCTTCTCAATATGTTGGGATGAGGTGGGTGAAGCAACATTGTTGGGACCCGAGTTGGTACGTATGACTACGGAAAAGATCCAAATGATTCGACAACGTATACAAATGGCTCAAGATCGACAAAAGAGTTATGCGGATCTTCATCGAAAGGACGTGGAATTTAGTATTGGGGATCATGTATTGTTGCGTGTTGCCCCCATGGAAGGGAGTTACAATATTCGGGAAGTGAGGAAAGCTCAATCCACGATTTATTGGTCCATTTCAGATTCTTGACCGAGTAGGAAATGTAGCCTATACACTTGCGTTACCCCCAAGTATGTCTCGCGTTCATAATGTTTTTCATATATCTGTGCTTCGTAAATATATGAAAGACCCAAACCACGTTATTGAGTTAGAACTGGATGAGATAGCCGAAGACTTAACGTATGAGGAGGTACCTGTCAAGATCTTGGATAGGAAGGAGCATGTCTTACGTACAAAGGTCATACCACAAGTTAATGTTTTGTGGAGAAACCATGCTATTGAGGAAATGACCTGGGAGTTGGAAACGGAAATGAAAGCGAGATATCCTCACCTTTTCGAAACATGAGGTACGTACATCAATTTCGAGGACGAAATTTCATATGGAGGGGAGGTTGTAAGACCCCAACTTATTATAAATAAAATTAAATTTCCTCTATTTATTATTTTGAAATAGTAAGGGTTGATTTGATTAATGTGGTTAGTTATGGGTAAAATGCCCAAATATTATTGGCAATGTCTAGAAATGTGGTTAGTTATTGACAGTATTTTCATTATTAGATCAATAATTCATTTTATTTGAATAATATTATTAGATAACATTATTGGCAATGTCTAGAAAGTTCTATCTAAGGAGAGGTTTGGTCACCTAATTGCGTGCCAATAAGGAGAAATCCTTATCGGAAAGCCCTCTCTTTCTTGGGAACTGCCTGGTTGCCAATATTGTGATTCTGTAATATTATTTGTGAATAATTAATTATTGATTTATATGATAAGGAAAATATTCATTTTATGTGGATATAGATGGAGAAAATTTTAAAGTGACAATTGTTGAAAAATTGATATTTTATCTTTTCTGATAAAATAATCCATTTAAATATATTATTATATTTGAATAATATAATAATGGTGATATTTTTACAATGAATGTGGGATATATGAATATATGAGAAGGAAGAGTATTTTTGTTACAAAAGTTGTTTAAAACATGTTAAACATGTTTGTGGGCCCATTTCTTGGTAGAAATTTGATTATAGCACAGAAAATCGCTTCGTTTGTGGATTTCTTCGATTTACATTTGGAATTTAGAAAAACATAAACTTACAAGTTGTAGAGAATGGAATTTCCTATGGAAATGACATGCGGTTCGATTTTTTCTGATAAAAGGGCTATTTATTATGAATTATTGAAGTTCCAAAGTTCCAGAATAAATGATTTTTAGAAGTTTTAATTATGTTTATTAAGAAAAACGTTTTTTGGGCTACACTAACATGTGCAAAATGAGCTGAGATCAGTTGTCTAAGGTGGGCGTGAATTTTGTTAAATATATTATTATTTTATTAAATTTTTTGCTTTGGTGTTCTAAGCATTTTCCTATAAATAGGGTGCTTAGGTTAGAATTGAAAATCACACCAGAAACTGAAATTTTCTCTCTCTATATTATCGAGCGTATTCTTGTGAGTATTTTGATACTTTGAGTGTTGCTATACGGTGCAAGTTCCCTTCAACACTATTACCGGTATTCCAGCTAGAAGTACAGTCTTTTCAAGGTAAGGGATGTTATTTTTTTAAAATGATATTATTTCTTCTAATATCATTATCTTGGATTATTGGTAAGATTTTCCTTGTGAAATTCTTGTCTTTTAATGTCGGGATTACTATTCATGTATACGACACTATTCACGTATACGACACTATTCACGAATACGGCACTATTCATGAATACGACACTATTCACAGAAAAATTAAATTTTTATTTTTGTCCAAAATATCTATTGTGGATACTAGCTTTGATTGTATCCATGGTTTGATCATTCTTGAATTTTACTTCACTATGATTATTTATGAAGTATTTTTGAACTCGGATTGTTTAAAGTACGAATCCATAATACTTGTTCTTTTGTTTCACTGGATTCGTTTTCTTTAAAATATTTTTCATCATCCTCAATCCTAAATGATGGTATTACAGAATATCTTTGGCATGTAGTGCAAAGATGGTTGATTTTCTTATGAATATCTTTGGCCCGTAGTGCAAAGATGTACAAGTATTGAGATGAACATGACCGACTGATGAATATCTTTGGCCTGTAGTGCAAAGATGAATATTTGAATCAAGATGAATATTGGTTGATGTTACAGGGATAAAATATTGATGATGGACTTTTAAATTCATAGATTATAGTAGATTTCATTCTCTACATAACTCTTCTATGAATTATTATTTCCGCTGCGAATATTGATCTGAAACTTGTTGTCTATTGTATTTTATCAGATTTTTCCCTGTTGAAGACTAACGATAATTTGTTCTATATTATCTTAGTTATAATATTATTTACTGGGCTAGTTGAGCTCACCCTTTTTCTTTTTTGTTCCATTTTTCTTCTCAGGAGGCGAGAATGTAACGAGTTCTAGTAGGGGTGTGGAATGATGGTTCTAGAAAGTTGGTTTAGTAGTCCTCGCCATTTTTATAAAATAATGTACCAATAATTATAATGAGGAATTATTTGGGTGTGAATATTGTCTAGACGGTAATATTTGTATTTAAACTCACAGTTTTCATGTTGTATTAATAAAGTTGTAGTTGTTTCTGTACCATGTTATTGACGACTCAAAATGGGTGATGTATACCTATTTTGGGGGCGTCACAAGCATGTACCCGGAAGACAACAGTGCGATGTGTAATGGCTTGCAATGACCGGTCCCTTCCGGAGGTATGTCGTCATCAGTGAAGGATATCACATTGTTGTTGAAAATGTGATCAATCAAATGTTGAAATTTTTCCACATCCACTGATTTTGGCAAATAGGCTTCTTCTAAAACCTTCAGCAAGATATTCCGATGATCCTCGGAAGAGAAAACCAAATCCAGTATCGAAATCTGGTGTGGAGCTTCTCACAAGCTTAAAACCACTTTGGTTTCATTATGACCCATAGTACGGAGGAATTTTTCAATCTTCTCCACGGCAATTTCCCCTTTGCTTCGCAAGTAAGTTTAATAACCCGCCGAGGAAGGTACGGTGGATTTTCTTTCGACAATCGCCGTATTGCTAGTATGAGGCGTGGATCCTTGACTTCTCCATAATTCCATGGAACTTTATGTGTAGTGACAACGAGATGTTGTGGTCTGCAAGGTAAAGGAATTGCCTCAGTGCGGCCACTTTCAAAGGATTGTCGGCCCTTTGAGTTGAATTGGATGTATGGGAAATACTGGCGCTTCCTCATCCACTGTGGAGATAACTGCTACTGATCCCTTCCATTTGGTAGGGCATGCATTCCCACCCTTGAGTTATACAGTGTAATCATCTGCTATTTGTAGGACACCGCTATCAATAAGATTCTGAATAAGATGGCGGACTGCCCAACATTCTTCTGTGTTATGACCGCAAGAATGTGAATGATATTGACACATTTCATCAGGATTGAAGTGCCCTGAGCGGGGATTGATTGGAGGGAGAAGGAATGTGATTCTTCCTTCATTGATCAACATTTGAAGTATCTCCTCCATAGACTGGCCCAGATAAGTGAATTCCCTTTGATTGGCAAAATCCCGACGGGCTTTAGCACTTGTTTGCTTTGCAACCTTATCCTCCATAGCTTCACTTTCTGAAGGTGTTGATGGAGTATTTATAACAAATGGAAGGAGATAAGCATGCTCCTGCCTAATTAATTGGCGTGTGATTTGATGCTGGTGGGTCACCAGTTCTGCCAATTGCTCAATTTGTTTGCAAAGAGCTTTCATATTTCGTTCCATGGTAAACTGGAACTTTGCATGATCCCATTTGTCAACATTGTCTTTGATGGGTTGGGATGATTCGCCGTTAGAATTGGAACCTTGTATAGTGCTCCAACTGATCATGTTGACATCTTCTTCTTTGTGTCGAGGAAGAGGGTTGTCTTGTACAAGAGGTTGATCTGATTTGGTGACTATAATCTCACCGTTGTCTATTAGATCCTGAATCTTATGTTTCAAAGCCCAACAATCTTGAGTATCATGTCCAGGTGCCTCGGCATGATAAGCACACTTCCGAGTAGCATTAAAATCCCTCCCATTAGGGTTGGTGTTAGGTTTGTAATATTCAAGAACGCAATCAAATTGCATAAAAAGTGCGGAAACGTGTAAAATCAGAGTTTAAAAATTTACAAACCATATACCCGGATCACTCTTTATGCACAATTATTAATTAAACGAAAAGATATGAATAAGAATCATACCCTTGAAGATCAGAAGCTTCCTCGGTACAAGTTCACCTCCAAATCCTTTTCGCGTTCAACTTGAATCCACCGGGTTTGGTTCCTTCCTTTGATCAGCGTTAGCCACCCAAGTGTTTGGCCTCTGAGGTGATCCACCAAGGAATAATAAGAATTCAAGAAGATGGTGTATTGGCTCTAACCTAGTTTTCCCTATCTCAGATAGAAAAAAAGGCGTACTCTCAACAAATTGGAATTATGTCGTATATTGTAAAAGTCAACAACCCCACACCCCATAATAAGACTCCTCTTATTTATAGATGTGGGCAACCCACCTTAACAATTAAGGAATTGGGATTTATTTAATTAATTAAATTCTTTTAATTAATTAAGCTCCCTAATCTTATTAGGGATAATTAATTAAACTCCTTTAACTAATTTTCCTTCCTAATCGATTAGGAATAAATGAGAGTACTTATATTAAATTAATTCCTAAACTCTTTTAGAAATTAAAATAATAATAATTGTAATAATATTAATAAGACTCCTCTTATTAATTTATATTTAATATTTCTAAAATATTAAATAATAAATATTAAGCTATTTAATTTATTCTATCACCATAGATTAAATTAAATATACATAACTTTATATTATTACGATTATGCCATTAACTTCTTAAATAATTATTCTTCCTTTTATGGTGTGACCCTTTAGGTTCTCCATATTAAACCTAGGTTGTGAATAAATCAATTAGAACAATTCTAATCTTATTTAAATAAATAAATTAAACAATTAATTTATTTAAATAAATAATATTTATTCTACATAGGGATAAGCCTCCCTAGCGATCAACGACTTTCCGGATAATATAGATTTCAACATTAATCATTAAAGAACCTTTGAGTAAATAGTTCTTACCGCACAATTCAATCCTTCCACCATACAATGTCCCAATTAAATATAAGGCATGGAATTCTTGTCAAGTCTTATTTTATTTAATTATATGTATTTCGATCCTTAAATGCACACTCAAATAATGCAAATTAGAAACTCCTTTCTAATTTCATTACGCCTTAACCAAGGACTCTTTGGGTTGTCATTTATCGAATCACATAGGACATTTCTCTTCTTTTAATAAGTGGTAGATTCTTTATTGATCATACATTATCTCCATGTACAACTTATTATACCCAAGCATACCCTTTGATATACCCTAAGGGTCTTAAGGAATAAGTCAAAGTATAACTCATCATACACAAGATACTATGATGATCTCAAGTCCAAGGATCACTTGTCTTCTACTATCACTACTGAGGAATTCCTATTGACGAAAAGTAAAACTCCATTAGGTATTCCTTAGCGAGCCACGTTCAGTGAACTTATTCTCTAATAAGCACCTACATACTTACTTTAGTGTCTCCACACAAATGATCATGAGATCAATCATCCTCATCCAATGAGCAAGTAACGTATGTACCAATCTATCCGGATTCACTAATCCCCAATTTAGTAATCCAACGATTGGGAACTATTTTAGTTTAAAGCTTTCTAAGAATTTAGATCTCATTAGAATTATCATCATCATTATTCTAAAAGCATTGCTTAAAACTATGGGTTTATCACATATTTTAAAACAGCATCATGTAGATAATTAAAAGCCTTTAATTAATAAATACTTTTTATTAATAAATGAATAAGATTGTTACAAAGTATATGCTTTATCATCAAACATGATTGGCTTGTGTGCATACTACTTTCAATCTCCCACTTGCACTAAAGCCAATCGCCATGGTATCTCATACTCTTCTTCTCTAAGTGACGATTATCCTGGCATTGGATAAGCTTTAGTTAATGGATATGTAATGTTGTTCATGAGAGTCCACTATCTCTATAGTGATTTCCATCTTTCAATGATTCTAATAATCAAATGAAAGTGCCACAACACATGTTTAGATCCAAGATGAGACTTAGGAACTATTCCTAGTTACGTAATGAACTTTTAATCCAAACAATCAACATGCAACTTCATTTATAGCTATATATTTTGTCTTTATCACTAAACCAAAGACTCTTTCTTTGCTTTGGAACCTTTCCAATTCAACGCACCACCGCTTAAGATAACGCTTTACCTTAAAGTGGATTTTTCTGTCGTCTTGGTGCATCTTCGAAAACTTGAGTCTCATTAAGCCCTCTAGTTTTAATTTAGACCCACCATGAATATGATCACATCCTTAGTGCCGGTTAAGCACTTTAAGATGTTTTTCACTGACTCATAGTGAACTCCTCCAGAATATCACTGATCAACATCAGGTCTCGTATATTTCATTGCATACATTATAGTCACTCATGCGACCTCTCTTTTCAGGAGTCTATGGGGACTATAAAGAGAGATACACTCCATAGCTCATCAACATGAGACATCTCTTGGAGTTTGCCATGCTAAACGACTTTAGCATCAAATGAATATACGTTCCTTGGGTTAAGTTGAGCATCCTTTTAAATCTATCTATATTGATTTGCATCCCCTATTTAGATACTCTTCCAAAGCATTCATGGAGGAATGTTTAGACAACTTTATCTTTACTGATTGTAGCATTGGTATGTAATTCCTCATCCGTAGTATATCAACATATAGTACTAGGAATGTCACGGTGCTCCCACTGACCCTTTTGTACACACTAGGTTCATTCTTATTTTTGATAAAATCAAACTCTTTTGATTGCCTCATCAAAACGAATGTTTCATATTTGAGAAACTTGCTTCAATCCATTTCTCTGAGTGTCTACAACACTTACTGAAAGTATTATGCATACAAGCCAATCATGTATGATGATAAAGCATATACTGTGTAATCAATCTTATTTATTTATTAATAAAAGAATTATTTATTAAAGGCATTTATTATCTACATGGTGCTATTTTAATAATATATGATAAACCCATAGTTTTAAGCAACGCTTTTAGAATAATGATGATGATCATTCTAATGAGATCTAAATTCTTAGAAAGCTTAAAACTAAAATAGTTCCCAATCATTGGATTACTAAATAGGGGATTAGTGAATCCTGGATAGATTGGTACATCGTTAACTTGCTTCATTGGATGAGGATGATTGGTCTCATGATCATTTGTGTGGAGACACTAAAAGCAAGTATGTAGGTGCTTATTAGAGAATAAGTTCACTTTGAACGTGACTCGCTAAGGAATACCTAATGGAGTTTTACTTACACGTCAATAGGAATTCACAGTAGTGATAGTAGTACAAATGATCCTTAGACTTGAGATCATCATAGTATCTTATATATAATGAATTACACTTTGACTTATTCCTTAAGACTCTTAGAGTATATCAAAGGGTATGCTTGGGTGTAATAAGTTATATATGAAGATAATGAATGATCAATAAAGAATCTACCACTTCTAGTAAAAGGAGAAATGTCCTATGTGATTCGATAAATGACAACCCAGGAATCCTTGGCCAAGGTGGAATGAAATTAGAAAGTAGTTTCTAATTTGCATTCATTGGGAGTTGTTCATTTAGGAATCGAAATACATATAATTAAATAAAATAAGACTTGACATTAATTCCATGTCTTATATTTAATTGGGACATAGTATGGTGGAAGGATTGAATTGTACGGTAATTATTTACTCAAAGGTTCTTTTATGATTAATGTTGAAATCTATATTATCTGGAAAGTCGTTGATCGCTAGGAAGGCTTATCCCTATTGTAGAATAAATATTATTTATTTAAATAAATTATTTGTTTAATTTATTTATTTAAATGAGATTAGAATTGTTCTAATTGATTTATTCACAACCTAGGTTTAATATGGAGAACCTAAAGGGTCACACCATAAAAGGAAGAATAATTATTTAAGAAGTTAATGGCATAATTGTAATAATATATTTAAGTATATTTAATTTAATCTATGGTGATAGAATAAATTAAATAGCTTAATATTTATTATTTAATATTTTAGAAATATTAAATATAAATTAATAAGAGGAGTCTTATTAATATTATTATAATTATTATTATTTTAATTTCTAAAAGGTTTAGGAATTAATTTAATATTAGTACTCTCATTTATTCCTAATTGGATTAGGAAAGAAAATTAGTTAAAGGAGTTTAACTAATTATCCCTAATAGGATTAGGGAGCCCATTTAATTAAAAGAGTTTAATTAAATAAATAATACCTTATTTTAATTAAAATAGGGTTACATGATATCTTTATAAGAGGAGTCTTATATTAGATATCTAATATACGTAATTCCAAGAGTTGGAGAGTACACCTTTTTCTTATTCAGATAGGAAAAATTAGGGTTTGAGCCAAATCCTTCTTCTTGAAAAAATTCCTCTTCCTTGGTGGATCACTATAGAGGCCACACACTTGGGTGGCTTACATTAATCAAAGGAAGAAATCTACCCGGAGATTCAAGGAGATCATGAGAAGTAGGAGGTGAACTCGTACCTGAGGAAGCTCGTTTCTACAAGGGTATGATTTCATAATTTCTTATTCTTCGTTTTAATTAATAATATGCATAAAGGATGATCCGGGTAATTGGTTTGTGAAAAAAATTTAAAATATGATTTTATCTCGCTTCCGCTATAATTTGCAATTTGATTGCTACTTTGATTTTCACGAAAACCTAACACTTACCTCATCGTATGTAACTGGATCATCATCTTCTATGATGTGTACCTCATCATCATCATCTATGATGAATCCATACCTCCCGGTATCTTGGTGACTATTCCGATTTACGATTCTGGTTGTGGTATAATAGGTCTATCTACAGGTTCCTCTTATTTGACTTATAGTATTTTGTGGTTCTTGAACTTTTCAATATCTATTATCCTCCCACTAGCCCTTTTTAATGATAAACACCTTTATCTTAGAAGGCAGCGTGTTTCGTAACAAACACCTTTTGCTAAGTAGAATTATAGAACATATACCCTAAACTTACTTTAGGATGTCCCACAAATCGACACTTGTCAAATCTTGTCCCAAGCTTATCCTTTGAAACCTTTTCACATAAGTTGGACAACCCCTTATCTTAACATACTTAAGATTAGGAATCCTCCCCATCCATAACTTTTATGGAGTCTTGAAATGGATTTTGAGGTTACCTTTTCGTAGATATGCAACCATTTCTAGGACATGATCCTGAAGGATATTGGAATGTCGGTAAAATCATTATGGATCGCACCATGTCCAACAAGGTACGATTTTTCATTCGGATACATCAATCAATTATCACGTATCGTCAGGATGTGTCCATTATGAAAAACCATTTGAGATGATCTAGAAACTTATTGCACAAGTATTTATTCCTTGATCTAATCAAAGAATCTTAATACATTGCCAATTTGTTTCACTTACAATTCTTTGAACCTTTCAAATAATTCACACTTGTATTTTAGCAAATACACACATTCAACTCTTTGAATGATCATCTCCTTTTCTCATACTAATTTGTTCAATATGCAAAATTATTTTCATGTAAGTCAAGTATACAAAATTTATTAAGTAATATTCCAGTTCTATACGAAACATTATTATTATAAATAGAACAACAATTGTTCTTAAATATAATACCAAAGATGTCATTGTCCAACAATAAAATGGAAATAATGTTTCCAACGAGAACTGGAATACAATAACAACTTATTAACTTAATAGACTTGCCCGTAGGCATTGCTAAACTATAAGTTTCTATGGCTAATGTAGCAACCTTTGCTTCATTTTCCACACATAGGATTACTTATCTTTGTTTAACTTTCTACTTCTGTTTGGTCCCTTCATAAATCTATATTTATGATAACCAAAGTCGGTATCCAATACCCAAGTAGAACCTTGACTTAAAGAAAAATTTATTTTTAAATCAAGAACAAATTTGTATTTATAACCGAAACTTCACTAAGCTTCTTTGGTTAGCCTCTACAAGATGTTTCTCCCAGTTTCTTTCCAGTGTCCAGGCTTATTGCAGTGGAAGCAAACTCCTTTGCTATCCGTATTAGTTTTGCTCTTATTATCCTTTGTTTACGCCTTTCTATTTACCTTCTTTGAATCGTTCTTCATTTCAGAAGATCCTTTGGCCCCTACCAGTAAGACTTGATCTTTCTTGGTTGGAAAGTGACTCTCAACATTTTTCAACATGTTAAGCAAATCAGCGAAGCTGATATCTAGCTTGTTCATATGAAAAATTCACAACAATTGTGAAAGGAGTCCGGGAGTGAGTGCAAGATCAAATCTTGGCTCAACTCTCCATCCATGACAAAACCCGTTGTCCTAATTGATCAATCAAATTGATAATTTTAAGGACTTTTATCTGTACTGTAGTGTCATCGGTCATTCTAGATTGGAAGAGCTCCTTAGATATCTGATATCTATCAGTCCTACTTTCCTCACCATCAACTACTTGATGTGCAGGAATATAGTAGAAGCATCCATAGTTTCATGCTGATGCTGAAGCTCATTACTAATAGATGCGAGCATGATGCATTGAGCCAACTGTGCATCATCCTGCCACTTTCTAAAAGTAGCAATGTCTTCCTCAAAGGCATTGTCTGCAACCATTGCAGGGATAGACGTATTAAGGACATAAGATAACTTTTCAGCCATGAGAACTATTCTCAAATTCCTTAACCAATCCGTTTAATATGGTCCAGTTAAATAACATCTAATATGTTTCGCAATGATTGTAATTAAGACATTGTAAAATTTTGTAAATGAATTTGTAATTAACAACATTTTAACATACATTCTTTTATTAATTACCAAAATAAATTAGGTCTTGTTTTAAATTGGTATCTCCCACTATTTTCTTCAAACTATATTACCCTCACTTATATAGTTCGGGAAAATCTGATTAAAGATTTGCTAGTGAGAATAAGGATCCCATTTCAAATGTATATAGCCTTGTGGTGACACAACAAACTATATATAAATAAATAGGTAGACAACTTTTGTCAATTACATCAACTATGCAACTCCTTATATTTTGCCTCTTAGATTATTTTGATCAAGTGGTGGCACATCCGAATCAAAATTATCCAAGTTAAGTCCGACCTTGCACTCCATATATTCAAAAAAGAAAAATATCATCCTTGTGGTGACACAACAAAACAATATTGTTCAATTTTCTTTATAAGCATCAAATGTGATAAATTAACATCTTAAATACTTAATACTTGCCTTGTGGTGACACAACAAACTCATATTAAATATTTAATACTCTATTAATTTTATCATGCTAGAAGGCGACGTTCGATATTCCAAATATCTTTGAACGCTTAGGACTTAATATAAAAATTGAGGGGTTTGTTATTAATTTGTCTCATCTTGTTTAGCGCGCATGCAAATATATATATAAAATACGCGTCATATTAATTAACATGCAAAGCATGTTTGCATAATATATAATATATATAGTATAAGCATGCACATATAGAATACTATATTCTACCCGGATTGATTATGGACTTTTATTCTAGTTTGGTTCACTAGAGCCACCAAGTGAACCAAAAGGTCAAACCCTAGGGGTGCAAGAATTAATATTTAAATATAACTATTACATTTAAACCCGGGTTCCATTACAAACGGGTCTTCACACGCTCCTTGTCCCTTGATCTCCAATTCTTCAAAATTAATTCTAACTATTCCTATTACAAAACTATTTAAAATAAATAGAAACCTTGATCAGCAGTCAATGGGAAGTACATAGGAGGGAGATAGAATTTACATTAAGAAAAAATTAGAGAAGACGAGGTACGCAGACCCCATTTAATAAAACCCATACATTCATGCATCCAACTAAAATAAAATCCAATCACATTGGTCAATAGTCCATAATCAATCCCATTTATTATCATACACATCATCATATGCATCAATAAATAACATTCATCTTATGAATAATAAACATTTAATATATATATTGATATCATTTAATGGGCAAATTTAGTTAGTATAAAATCTAATTTTGAATTAAAATAAACTCCTTTATTTTAATCCAAATTTAAATCAAAATAAAACTATTTTATTTTAATTTATCCAATTTTGAATAAAATAAACTATTTTATTTTAATCAAAATCTTTAATCAAAATAAACTCCTTTATTTTAATTAATTATGGAATCCAATTCCATGTATAAAAAATAAAATTATTAAAGGAAACACGGATTATCTTTCCTATTCACAAATAAACTCCTTTATTTTGAATAATATGAAATCTTATTTCATATTTAAATAAACTCTTTTATTTAAGGAAACTAGGATTCTCTTTCTATTCACAAATAAACTCCTTTATTTTGAATAATATGAAATCTTATTTCATATTTAAATAAACTCCTTTATTTAAGGAAACATGATTTTCTTTCCTATTCACAAATAAACTCCTTTATTTTGAATAATATGAAATCTTATTTCATATCTAAATAAACTCCTTTATTTAAGGAAATATGGAATACAATTTCAACTCCAATTAGTTATCATGGAATCCAATTCCAACTCTAATTAGTTATCATGAAATTCTAATTTTAAAATTAAAATAAACTCTTTTATTTTAATATTAAAATAAATCTTTTATTTTAAAATTAAAATAAACTTTTGTTTTAATTATAAAATAAATGAAAATATATATATATATATATATATATAATAATAACCGAATATTATAATATATATATATATATATATATATATATATATCCGTTGTAGTCACGTGCTTCCAAAAAAAAGCTCCTGCCGAATCCCTTTTTGAAAACATTGCATAACCGGATTTTTTTTTTTTTGATTTCCGTGAATTTTTTTTTTTGTTTCAAAACTTTGTTTGAATAAAGACTATCAATTGATTGCTTACCAAAGATATTAAACGTAGTATGTCCTCGTGGGTTGTCTTCAAAGTATATACGGTGACATCACCGTAAGCACCAATCATCTAGCCACGTGAATTTCGTAAAAAAGAAAAAAAAATATCTTTTTTTTTTTTTTTTTAAATTTTATACAAACAAAATTATGCCCAATTAAATTGTTCTAAACATATATCAATATAGATATTAAATTAAAACAATTAATAATTCGCATAAAAGTTTGGCTCTGATGCAACTGTTAGGTTTGTAATATTCAAGAACGCAATCAAATTGCATAAAAAGTGCGGAAACGTGTAAAATCAGAGTTTAAAAATTTACAAACCATATACCCGGATCACCCTTTATGCACAATTACTAATTAAACGAAAAGATATGAATAAGAATCATACCCTTGAAGATCCGAGCATCCTCAGGTACAAGTTCACCTCCAAATCCTTTTCGCGTTCAACTTGAATCCACCGGGTTTGGTTCCTTCCTTTGATCAACGTTAGCCACCCAAGTGTTTGGCCTCTAGAGGTGATCCACCAAGGAATAATAAGAATTCAAGAAGATGGTGTATTGGCTATAACCCTAGTTTTTCCTATCTGTATAGAAAAAAGGGGGCGTACTCTCCAACAAATTGGAATTATGTCGTATATTGTAAAAGTCAACAACCCCCACACCCATAATAAGACTCCTCTTATTTATAGATGTGGGCAACCCACCTTAACAATTAAGGAATTGGGATTTATTTAATTAATTAAATTCTTTTAATTAATTAAGCTCCCTAATCTTATTAGGGATAATTAATTAAACTCCTTTAACTAATTTTCCTTCCTAATCCAATTAGGAATAAGTGAGAGTACTTATATTAAATTAATTCCTAAACTCTTTTAGAAATTAAAATAATAATAATTGTAATAATATTAATAAGACTCCTCTTATTAATTTATATTTAATATTTCTAAATTATTAAATAATAAATATTAAGCTATTTAATTTATTCTATCACCATAGATTAAATTAAATATACATAACATATTATTACGATTATGCCATTAACTTCTTAAATAATTATTCTTCCTTTTATGGTGTGACCCTTTAGTTTCTCCATATTAAACCGATTGTGAATAAATCAATTAGAACAATTCTAATCTTATTTGAATAAATAAATTAAACAATTAATTTATTTAAATAAATAATATTTATTCTACAATAGGATAAGCCTCCTAATGATCAACGACTTTCCGGATAATATAGATTTCAACATTAATCATTAAAGAACCTTTGAGTAAATAGTTACTGCTCAATTCAATTCAATCTTTCCACCATCTGATGTCCCAATTAAATATAAGACATGGAATTACCGTCACAAGTCTTATTTTATTTAATTATATGTATTTCGATCCTTAAATGCACAACTCAAATAATGCAAATTAGAAACTCCTTTCTAATTTCATTACGCCTTAACCAAGGACTCTTGGGTTTGTCATTTATCGAATCACATAGGACATTTCTCTTCTTTAATAGAAGTGGTAGATTCTTTATTGATCATACATTATCTCCATGTACAACTTATTATACCCAAGCATACCCTTTGATATACCCTAAGGGTCTTAAGGAATAAGTCAAAGTATAACTCATCATACACAAGATACTATGATGATCTCAAGTCCAAGGATCACTTGTACTACTATCACTACAGAATTCCTATTGACAGCAAGTAAAACTCCATTAGGTATTCCTTAACGAGCCACGCTTCAAAGAACTTATTCTCTAATAAGCACCTACATACTTGCTTTAGTGTCTCCACACAAATGATCATGAGATCAATCATCCTCATCCAATGAAAAGCAATGATGTATGTACCAATCTATCCGGATTCACTAATCCCCAATTTAGTAATCCAACGATTGGGAACTATTTTAGTTTTAAGCTTTCTAAGAATTTAGATCTCATTAGAATGATCATCATCATTATTCTAAAAGCATTGCTTAAAACTATGGGTTTATCACATATTATAAAACAACATCATGTAGATAATTAAAAGCCTTTAATTAATAAATACTTTTTATTAATAAATGAATAAGATTGTTACAAAGTATATGCTTTATCATCAAACATGATTGGCTTGTGTGCATACTACTTTCAGTTGGCTGGTGGAAGAAGATGTGTAATTTTCTTCTGAGCAGTTAGAAGAGCAAGAATATTCTCGAGCGAGTCCCCTAAGGGTGTGAACGTTCGAGGTCGCTTTACTTCTCCATTTTTAGGCAATTGAGAGCTTGAAGGTTGTGCTGGAAAAGGGGAGTAGTTTCTCCTCTGCATAGGCATGCTTGGATTGCCTTTTTGTCCTTGTAGTATCAAGGAAACATCTTCCTCTTTCTTTTTATGGACCCTCTGGGGTTGTTTCCATAAGATCCAGAATGGATGTGCTAAGCAACAACTTTAAGAGCGGCTAGGTCTTGAATTTTAACGGACTTCAATCCCATCTCAGCTATCTCGCCGTGTTTGATCATTTCAGAAAATGGTTTGCCCACACCAGCTAGAACTCTTTCATAGAAAGGAGCTTCCTGTACATCTATGAAGGTCATGACCATTTCTGATTCCGTCATGGAAGGAATAACTTGAGCAGTAAGGCGCCTCCACCTTTGGGCATACTCTCTAAATGACTCATTTGACTGTTTCTTGATCTTGGTGATTTGGTACCGGTTAGGAGCCATCTGAGATTGGAAACTATATTGAGTGAGGAAGGCGTGAGCCAGCTCTTCCCAGCTATGGATCTTAGAGTTGTCTAATCTGGTATACCATGAACGGGCTTCTCCAGTCAGACTTTTCTGAAACAGGTGCATTCTGAGCCTTTTATTTTTTGGGTAAGATCCGAGTTCTCCAATAAACACCTTTAAATGTGTGTAAGGATCCCCTAATCCGTCATACTTTTCAAAATCAGGGGTCTTGAATTTCTCTGGATAATGCACACCAAGAAATATGCAAAGGTCGGCATATGAAACACTGCCATGTGTTCCAATCCCTTTGAGAATGCGAATGGTTTCCTCCATTTGAAGGACCTTCTTCCTGATGTCACTGGTGTCTGGATCTCCTTTGTGATGGGTGCCTTCAGGGTCTGGGTTGGTTGTATCCAACTGTTGTTCTGGAATTGTTTTTTCAAGACCTTGATCTCCCCCTTGTGTAGAGGATTCTGTATGTATAGGTATCTTCGTACCCTGAGTAGACTAGTGCAATTCTTTCAGTAGAACGGCCAAGTCTGTGATTTGTTTACTCAATCCGTCAAAATCTTCTCGAGAAATGCGAGTTAGACTATTCGGAAGAGGACATGATTGGTCGTCAGAGGCTCATGAACCTTTTAGATTTTGATGGATACAGTGCCCACTTGCTTCCCTACAAAAGACTTACGTAGTTTAGTCTTAGGGTAATATAAATGTTATCATAAACATGTCCGCTTTAGGAATTTGTCCCGCAAAAAACTCGTTGTTAATTGATAACATGTCAATGCATCTGCACGTATTCTTCATATTTTCCATTACATATGAATGAACATGGAATAAAATTACAAGTAAATGCTTTTACAAGTAATTTAAAATGGAAAGTATGAAGAAACTTTCCTCCGCGTTTGGTTTATCAGAGGTTGACCTATCCCAGGGTTTCTCTCGCGGCTTTTTCGGTATGAAGGTTCCCAGATCATCGCAATCTACTTGACGGGAAGTTAATCCGGTCGTTCAACTGGAGCGATTCTGGGTGGTGCCTTTCCTGAGCCTCGGGGAATCATTCTTCCCACGAGTCCAGTAATCAAACACCGACAGGATAGTCTCCTGGTGGAGGAACCACACAACATACATTCACATAAAACGTGTCTCACCGTTTATGTAAAATGATGACATGTGCGAAGCACTATTATCACAGATAGATATTTAGCAGTGTAGGAGTTAAAAAATATGCATTCGTATACATTTATCAGAAATGTAAATGCAACATTCACACACAAGCATATACTAATTTTGAAAAGCTTGTAATAGCGGCTTAAGCCCTCTTACTGGAGTCCCCAGCAGAGTCGCCACCTGTCGACGTCGGGATTTTTGAGTGTCCCTTTTCGTTACTTGTTCTTTAGTGTTCTCATGTTAATGTGAGATTTGTTTGAAAAAACAAGTGAAAAAGGTCCGGCATATATAATGTCGACGATTGGACTTTAAGAGTCGCCAGTTGGTGTATTTAACTGGTTGCACCAACGCAACCGAAAAGGCTTGCATATTGACCCAGTGATTCGACACTGCTAAACGGGTCTGTGAAACCGAGATTCATTTTGGGTCCGGGGGCTTGATTATGCGGAGGGAAGGTGTTAGGCACCCCCCGAGATCTGTGTTACCACGGTGACCGCCACTTTTCAAAGAAATTATTATATGAATGTGTGTGTATGTGTGTGGATCAATGCGCAATTATTTGAAAGTAGTGTGAGGCCTCGTTCGCACCTATATACACAATGTTTGAATTTTATAGAAAATTCAGTTTTAACCAAGATATAGCAATGAAGTTTTGTAAAAGCGGTTTTTCAAACCACATGCTCAATAGAATTTAGACCTTTTCATACTTCCATTTTATTGTTAAATGTCCAAATTTTGTTTGCTTTTATTTTTGAGATGCGAAGCATTCTAGAAAAAATAATATCTGCATCTTAGAACTCCTCATGGGCATGACAGCCATCCAAGGAAATTCAGACACTATAAAATAATGTACAGGCTGCTTACATCCAAAAAATGTCCATCATGGGAACCGAATCTAGATCCAATAAACTGAACCTGTGATCACATGATTCCTAGGCTCACATGATACTGCAATTTGTATGGAAAGCGATGGCGATTATATATATAAAAGCGATAATTATATATATATATGTATATGATCAACCACCACAAAGCAACTCCATGGGGGATCAGAAATGTAAATAAAGCAGTAAATGTTATCAACTGCCACGAAGTAAACTCCAGGCAGGACAAAATGTAAATAAAGCTGTAAAAAGCGATCAACTGCCACGAAGTGAACTCCAGGCAGGATGAAATGTAAAAAATCTATAAAAAGCCACGGAGAAAACTCCAGGCCTGACAGGAATGTAAATATATATATATATGTACAAATATATATATAAAAGCAGTAAATGCACCGGATGTGAATCCAGGCTCATCGGATATGTCTGACAACAATTATATATATAAGTATATATATATATATATATAAGCAATTAAACACACCAGATATAAAATCCAGGCTCATCAGACAGAGTCTGACCATAGTTTATATATATATATAAGCAATTAAACGCTCCAGACCAAAGTCTAGGCTCAATCGAGGCATAACTCGATAATGTTAGTCCATATATATGAAATATATACATATATTAGTATATATATATGATGAAATGAAATGAAAACCACGGACCGAAATGCAGGCAAACGCACACAACACGACTCTCAATGTGTATATAAAGGTGTGTGCTATATGAGAAGAAGGCTTTATAAAATGTAAGAAGGCTTACGGTGAAATGCCAAAGTAGACTTCTATGACTTTAAATGGATAAACACTAAGCTCCATGGGATAAAATATAGCTATATGTGAGCTAACTAGTGTTTAAAGAAGAGAGGAAACACTCAAAAGATGTGTATACGCAGAGTAAAATGGACAGGGGCTTCCTCGCTTTTTCCTTCTCTCCTCTCTCTTGAAATGGCCGACCCCCAACCTATATTTATAGACTAATGGCAGCGGTACACTGCATGACAAATTATGATTGTACCTGCAGCTGGTCGTGGTGGATCCGAGCCTCGCGGGTCCCATTATCTCGTAGCACTCATGCACTGTAATGTCCGCTCGAACTTGCAGAACTCTAATCCGAGCATCCGAACAAGGTATATCTGACCTTCTTCGGACCACTGGTGTCGAGAGTTACGCAATGACATGGATTAGAGGTTGTACGAAGTCAGGAAGAGGAGTCTATGCCCATGGTCTTCAAGCTTCAAATTCTATCCAAAGTACTGCCACACGTAATAGTCACTCGGGATTGTCATTCCTCAGCTCTTGTGGGACATTGTTGGATGTATGTATGTATGAAGTGTTGAGACAACGTGCCATTGTTGAAGGAACAAGATGACGCT
Organism: Panax quinquefolius; assembly: GCA_020205615.1. Taxonomy (NCBI): domain Eukaryota; kingdom Viridiplantae; phylum Streptophyta; class Magnoliopsida; order Apiales; family Araliaceae; genus Panax; species Panax quinquefolius. The sequence continues at coordinate 113,530,018 of CM035157.1, read as the reverse complement.
TGACTCCTCGCCGGGGTTATCACCGGTTTGAGTTGAAAGTAGACGTTGCACAAGGTTACAACTGAGATTGGACTACTTGTTGGTATGCTGCGATATCATCTTGTTGACGTGGACAAATGACGTTGTGACTCCTCACTGGAGTTATCGCCGGTTTAAGTGGAAAGCAGACGTTGCTCAGGGTTACATCTGAGATTGGGCTACTTGTTTGTATGCCTCACTGTCATCTAAATTGAAGCTGATCGAACATGTTTGAAACAAGCATTTCCGGGGTTATTGCCGAAACTGCAATGGCATCCCTTGGGGCTATCACCAAGGATGGGGTTGCTACTCCCAAATGTTGTCTCTCGAGGCTGGGCCGAAGCGTCGCGATGTTATTGCCGAGAGCAGTAATCCTCTCTCTCGTGTTGTTGCTTGGGTCTTTTGATCTGCATATCTCGGGGTTATCTCCGAGATCAGAAATGACATTCCCGGTGTGTGTTCCGGGTTGACATGACGCTCCCAGTTTGTGTTCCGGGTTGGAACTGAACTTTCGGTGGTATCCGGAATGGATGTAAGCTGTATTTCAGGGTTATCTCCAAAAGACGAATCTACCCTCCTGCAATGTTAGTAATAGGAGTGCAGAAAATTTTGAGTGTCTACACCAACCAATCTGGGCCTGTGATGAACAACCCAAATTGAGCTTGGTTTTGAGGAAGCTTGGTGGTCATGATTGATAGATCAAACTTGTAACAAAAATACCTTGATATAGGGTCTAAGTACATGTTCAGACATGAGAGTTAGAAGCCTAACACAAAAATTCAAACAAATCCTCAAACCTACATGGAAATTCATCTCTACTACAATTCTGTAGTAGAGTGAAGGTGGGTAAACACCCTAGTTTGGGACCAATTTTGACCAACTTGCAGGACTGAGTTAAGGAAACCAAACCAATGGAAAAATACTATGATGTAAGGTTTAAATGCTTGTGTGACGCCCCCAAAATAGGCATACATCACCCATCTTGAGTCGCCAAATACATGGTACAAAATACAAATAAAAACTTAATTATACAACTGTCGTGTAAAATACGACAAAACATATGCTATGAGTTTTAATACAAATATTGTCATCTACACAATATCCACACTCAATGGAGTCCTCATTACATTTATTATCGCATTATTTTATAGAATTGTGAGGACTACTATGACACCATCTCGGACTATCACTCCGTTCCCCGACTAGTCCCGGCTATGTTCTCATTTCCTAAAGAGAACAATGAAAGCAAAAGGGTGAGCTCAACTAGCCCAGTAAGAAATATTATGACTAAGATAATGCAGAATAAATTATCATTAGTCTTCAACAATGTTAAACTGATAAAATACAATAGACATCAAGTTTAACTGCAGCGGAATAAGCAATCCATTAGAAGAGTCAAGTAGAGCATGATATCTACTATCTTCTATAATTTAAAATGTTTTCATCAATTTTTATCGTTGAGACTCAGCTAAATAAATAAACCACATCATCGAATCATCCCTGCACTACGGACCAAGGATATTCATTAAATCATCAATGGTCATGACTATACCGAGTATTCCTTGGTCATAATCATACCAAAAACAATCCATCAATGCACTACAGGCCACTGAGGATTTTTACCACATCGTTTATAACATTATAGGTCATGATTATACCGAATGATCCCTGGTCATAATCATACCAAGTCCATCTCTGCACGTAAGCCAAAGATATACAACTATAAAATCAATAATCAACAGTCCATCTTTGCACGTAAGCCAAAGATATACAATTCAATAATCAACAATCCATCTTTGCACGTAAGCCAAAGATAACTTTCATCACCATATAAGCATGAGGATGATGACAATGATATAAGCATTAATCAAACGAAAACAAGGATAAATATTAAAGACTTTAAATTTATCCAAATATTATCAACCACTTAATAAACTCATAATCTAATATTATTAATATTATAACAATATTTTAATCACCTCTTAAACTTATAAACAATTTATTTCAATTGTTTACAGTTTACCACATAATACAATTAGTCATTCAAAATGCCATACTCATAAGATTTCATCACCAATTATCAAATCTCTCATCAAAAATCTACATATACCCTATATAGGATTCCCAAACCATAAAATCCTATTTTCTAATTTTGTTACTTCATATAACATATTTAATTCATTTACTCATAACTAGTTCATTTTCATGAAAAATACCAAATCAGTCCCAAAAATATTTCTTTTCTGGGATTTAGCAGAATATAGTCCCATATTGAACATATATTTTTCTCAAAATTTTTAAAATTTATTTACTATTTTTCATATGGCCAAAAGCTATCAATATTTAGACATTTATCATAAATTGTACTTTTGTCCAAAAATTCCCGAAATTTACAGGTATACTCTCATTATATACATGTACTCCCAATAAAAATTTCACCAATTTTGGAGTTAACCACAAAGAGTTATAAGAGTTTACTTTTAAAATAGTCTTTCTCATAAAATCCATAACTTTAATCTATACATCCAAAAATCGCCATCTTTGGACACAATATAGAAAACTTATCAAATTATCATTTCATATTTTTCCAAAATTTTTTTGAGGGTCAAAAAAAATTACGAAAACTATGAACGGATTTTCATACGCCATGCGGTAATCCACGTGAATGCATCATTTCTATAATTTAATAAGGAATGAATACAAAGATCATTCACCATGCATGTGGTAATCCACATGTATGTGTTATTCCAACGTATAATAAAAAGAATGGAATAACAGAAGAATTCACCATGCATGCGATAGACGCATGCATGGTTGTTCCCAATGTAATAATAAATAATGGAACCGGTCATGCGTAAACGCACATGAATGTGATATTCCGACGTAATAATAAAGAATGGAACCAGGATCATGCGTAAAATTCTGCATGTGATATTTCGACGTAATAATAAAGAATGGAACCAGTCATGTGTAAACGCGCATTGACGATATTCCGATAGAATAATAAAGAATGGAATCAAATCATGCGTAAATGCACGCATGTGATATTCCAATGAATAATAAAGAATGGAATAACAACGAATTCACGATGCATGCGATAGATCAGCATGACGGTGTTATTCCAATAGAATAATAAAGAATGGAATAATGAAGAATTTCACCATGTATGCGGTATTGCATGTAGATATCAAAGTTATTCAAAAAAATAATAAGGAATGGAATAACAATAGCTCTCTTCATGAATACGAAAAGAAATAATACCCTTTACCTTAGAAGGAACTAGATATTGGAATAGTGAGGTGTAGACTTCTTCTTCTTCTTTCTCTCTATAATTTCTCTCTAATAATAATTGCTCTAAAGCTTTAGTGAATTAGTGAGAAATGAAGGAAGAATGAGCTTCTATTTATAGGAAAATATAGTTTCGATAATTGCACGCTTTTGGGGCTCAAAATATTACAAAGACAATACCTTCAACTTTTCTTTCATTTTTAATTTAGTCCTCAAGTATTATCAAACTTGCACCACCTCCCCCTAATAGTAAATCATGTGAATCAATAGTTCAATCATATGAATCATGTGAAAATACGAATTACAATTATAGTATAAGACCTTCATCTATACCTCCATTTTTAACTTAGTCATGCAAGTATTATCAATCTTGCACCAACTCCCCTAATAGTAAATGAATGTGACTCAATAGTACACACATATGAACAAATAGTTATATAAGCATGTGAATTAGAAGAAATTAATTGCTCATTTATCCGATTAATTACTCAATTTATCAATATAACCCCCAGACATCAATTATCATTGAAATAGATGTCGATTTCCACTAACACTAATAATTCCAACACAATGGAACTATCAAATTCATCTTTAATCAACACGAACTTATTCATCATTAATATTATAACTCACAATATTTAACAACCAGATCGTTTCTAGGAAAGTGGGGGCTTTCCGATAAGGATTTCTCCTTATTGGCGCGCAATTAGGTGACCAAACCTTTCCTTGACAGAACTTCTAGACATTGTAAATATTATAATTTAATAATATGAATAACTTTGTCGTCTCAATTATTGATTTAATAATATATCATATTATGCAGATGATACTGTGATAACAATCGAATCAATAATATGAGAGATATGATGCAGTAATTACTGTAGCAATAATTGAGTATAACTGAGTGACTTCTCACGTAAGCATCAATAACCAATACCGTGTGCTACTATGCAACCACGCGTATTACTGTACTTTTACTACCGGGTAGTTCAACAGTTTTAACGGTAATACTTCCGCCATTATTTTTATAAAATGATAATTCTGTCGTTTTCTTACTACGACAATACTTTCGTTGTGGGTTCACCAATGATTGTGCCGTCGTACAGATATTCCCCGATAAAAAGAATATTCCCCGACCAATCGAATATTATATAACAACTTGCTTACTTTGCAAAATTTATAAATATTACCCACAACTATAACATTATATCAAATCCACACCATAATATTAAAAAAATCGAGAAATTTAAATCTTTATTCATAAAATTTGGGGTCTCACAATCTCCCCTCCTTATGAAATTTTGCCCTCGAAATTTATGTACGTGCCTGGTATGATGAGGATACCTTGACTTAATTTCAGATTCTAACTATTGAGGTATAACCTTTGAGTGTTGAATACGATCCTTCTTATCCACGATTTCACATCATACGTTAAATCTTCCGCTATCTCGCCTAGTTCTAATTCAATAATGTGGTTCAAGTCGTCCACATATTTACGTAACATTGATACGTGAAAAACATTATGAACACGACACATACTTGGCGGTAAGGCGAGTCTATAGGCCACAGTTCCTACTCGATCGAGGATTAAAAATGGGCCAATGAATCGAGGATTGAGATAATGCCTTCTTGAACCTTCTTCTTCACATTCATCAGCTCCAGGTGTGTAGTTTGAGCGGCTTTAACTTTATCGATTAAAGTCGATCTACTCATATATTTGATATCACCACGTGGGTCCTTAGAGTCTTTAACTCTATCTTCATCATTTGTAAGTTATACGAAATGAGTTTTTGTGTTAACAACATCGCACTCGTAAACGCATACGATCTTTTACTCAACACGTCAGCTACCACGTTCTCTCTTCCACAATGATATTGAATGGTATGATCGTAATCTTCAACAGCTCGAGCCAACGTCTTTGGCGCATGTTACATTCGTTTTAGTTGAAGAAATATTTAAGGGTTTTAGAAATGGGTTTTGTACTGGGGTCAATACAAAATTCGATTTCACGCTCTGGGAGTAGGCCAGGAAGTCTTCAAGAATACGTCAGGAAATTTATTAACAATAGAAATATCATTCAAAATTGTGACCCTCATCCAAGACTTGGATAACACGTCACATTGATATCTATCAACTTGCCACCGTTATTCACGACTTCCCCTACGGATATTCTAGCTTCGGTGCATTCCACACAATGAAGTCAACAACGAAAGGATCGAGGCTCTTTTCTTATGGCTTGATATGATAATGATTGACTTTAGTGGTTTGATTGTTTGAATTCGCATAACAGGTTGGTTAGGAATATGAAAGCTAACAACCTTACGAAAAGCATGATGAGTAGTTAACCAATTAATTCCTAAAATCACATCAAAGGGAAATATTTTCAAAGAGATAAGATCGACATGTAATGTTATAGTGTCGATTTGAATCAACCAAAACTTATAAACAGTGGATGTAACAAAGGTTTCTCCTAACAAAGTTTCAATCGATAAGTCAAAGGCTAACTTCTCTAGAGTTAAATTTAAACATTGAGCGCAAGCATGAGAGATAAAATAATGGGTAGAACCGGTAACTAATAAGGTATAGACTTCATAAGAATTTATAATTAACTAACCCGTGCTAACTTCGTCTGGGTTACTCGCTTTTTCAGAAGTCACGAAAAACTCTCTTCCTGAAACTACCGACATTTTATTGTCCGTATCCGCCTTTGGTGCCACCGTCCCAACTGGACTTGACTTTGGTACACGACAAAATCGGGCTAGGTGACCTTCTTTTCCATAATTGTAACATGCTTTGACCGCATCACGCGGCTTTGACCGATATGTCCTCCCTTCGCATTTATGTAACATACGACCGGGTGGTCGTTCTCCTTCCTTAACAACAGAGTCTTTGGTCTTGACATCTTTCCATCATTCATGAATCTCCTCTTCTTGAAATTTCCACTCCTATTATCTTGGCCATGATTACCACCGAAGTGGTTACCATTTTTGGCATGATAATTTCCCCCACGATGGTTATCATTGTTCCGATGGCCGTTGCCACCGGTACGATTATTATCGTTGCCTTTTGGTTGGGCTGGTTCACTATCGCGCTCCAATAACTGAGCCCTATTCACTACATCTGAATATAAACAAAGTTTATGAGAAATGAGGTATTGACATATATCGGGTTTCAAACCTCACAGAAACATTCGCGTCATTCGCTCCTCATTATCGACCAAATGGGATGCAAACCGGGATAACTCCGTAAATTTAGCCTCATATTGCAACACGGTCATATAGTTTTGCTCCAACTTGATAAACTCCACCTCCTACATGTGACGAATACTTTCGGGAAAGTACTTGTCGTTGAACAGCTCTTGGAACTTCTTCCAAGACATCTTGAATGCGTTAGGCTGGGTACGTTTTACAGATTCCCACCAGTAATCTGCCTCTTCACGCAATATAAAGGTGGCAAAGGGAACTTTTTGCTCCTCTGAGAATCCCAAGACATCAAATATCTTGGTGATCTACTTTAACCATGTCTCCGCCTTAAGTGGTTTTGGCTTTCGCAAAAACTCCGGTGGTCCCAGCTCCTTGAACTGCTTAGCGATGACCGACCGTGGGTTGCCATTATTTCCACCTATATTTTGAACATGAGTCTCTCTTACCTGATGTTGCATGAATTGTGTAAGGCCTTTGAACATCCCATCGTTCATCATTTGATCGGTGTTGTTATTTACCTGAGGATTATTGTCTTCCTGTTGCACATTATCCTGGGTATTGATCGTTGGTGACTCAACGGTCTCATGTACTTCATTCTTGATCTCAACATTTTCGATGCCATTTTCAAACACCACACAAAACAGGGTTAATTAACATATCATATATTATCCCTATACTCTGACCGACCAATTAAATACCAAATAAACTTAGGTAGGTTATATTAGCGAAGAAATTCCTCGTCTCCCCCCTCCTAGTTCTTATCTCACATCTCAGCCAGGAATCATATCCCTAAGCTTTGATACCAACTGTGACGCCCCAAAATAGGTATACATCACCCATCTTGAGTCGCCAAATACATGGTACAAAATACAAATAAAAACTTAATTATACAACTGTCGTGTAAAATACGACAAAACATATGATGTGAGTTTTAATACAAATATTGTCATCTAGACAATATCCACACTCAATGGAGTCCTCATTACATTTATTATCACACTATTTTATAGAATAGTGAGGACTACTATGACACCATCTCGGACCATCACTCCGTTCCCCGACTAGTCCCGGCTACGTTCTCATTTCCTAAAGAGAACAATGAAAGCAAAAGGGTGAGCTCAACTAGCCCAGTAAGAAATATTATGACTAAGATAATGCAGAATAAATTATCATTAGTCTTCAACAATGTTAAACTGATAAAATACAATAGACATCAAGCTTAACTGCAGCGGAATAAGCAATCCATTAGAAGAGTCAAGTAGAGCATGATATCTACTAGCTTCTATAATTTAAAATATTTTCATCAATTTTTATCGCTGAGACTCAGCTAAATAAATAAACCACATCATCGAATCATCCCTGCACTACGGACCAAGGATATTCATTAAATCATCAATGGTCATGACTATACCGAGAATTCCTTGGTCATAATCATACCAAAAATAGTGCATCAATGCACTACAGGCCACTGAGGATTTTTACCACATCGTTTATAACATTATAGGTCATGATTATACCGAATGATCCCTGGTCATAATCATACCAAGTCCATCTCTGCACGTAAGCCAAAGATATACAACTATAAAATTAATAATCAACAGTCCATCTTTGCACTTAAGCCAAAGATATACAATTCAATAATCAACAATCCATCTTTGCACGTAAGCCAAAGATAACTTTCATCACCATATAAGGATGAGGATGATGACAATGATATAAGCATTAATCAAACGAAAACAAGGATAAATATTAATGACTTTAAATTTATCCAAATATTATCAACCACTTAATAAACTCATAATCTAATATTTTTAATATTATAACAATATTTTAATCACCTCTTAAACTTATAAATAATTTATTTCAATTGTTTACAGTTTACCACATAATGCATTTAATCATTCAAAATGCCATACTCATAAGATTTTATCACCAATTATCAAATCTCTCATCAAAAATCTACAAATACCCTATATAGGATTCCTAAACCATAAAGTCCTATTTTCCCAATTTTGTTACTTCATATAACATATTTAATTCATTTACTCATAACTAGTTCATTTTCATGAAAAATACCAAATCAGTCCCAAAAATATTTCTTTTCTGGGATTTAGCAGAATATAGTCCCATATTGAACATATATTTTTCTCGAAATTTTTAAAATTTATTTACTATTTTTCATATGGCCAAAACTGCGACGAATATTTAGACATTTATCATAAATTGTACTTTTGTCCAAAAATTCTGAAATTTACAGGGTATACTCCTGTTATATACATGTACTCCCAATAAAAATTTCACCAATTTTGGAGTTAACTACAAAGAGTTATAAGAGTTTACTTTTAAAATAGTCTTTCTCATAAAATCCATAACTTTAATCTATACATCCAAAAATCGCCATCTTTGGACACAATATAGAAAACTTATCAAATTATCATTTCATATTTTTCCAAAAATTTTTTTGAGGGTCAAAAAAATTACGAAACTGCAAACGGATTTTCATACGTCATGCGGTAATCCACGTAGACAGATCATTTCTATAATTTAATAAGGAATGAATACAAAGGATCATTCACCATGCATGTGGTAATCCACATAGACAGGTTATTCCAACAGAATAATAAAGAATGGAATAACAGAAGAATTCACCATGCATGCGATAGACCGCATGCATGTGTTATTCCCAATGTAATAATAAATAATGGAACCAGTCATGCGTAACGCATGCATGTGATATATTCAAATGAGAATAATAAAGAATGGAACCAGATCATGCGTAAATTTACAGACAGGATATTTCGACAGAATAATAAAGAATGGAACCAGGTCATGTGTAAACGCACAGACAGGATATTCCGATAGAATAATAAAGAATGGAATCAGGTCATGCGTAAATGCACAGACAGGATATTCCAACAGAATAATAAAGAATGGAATAACAACAGAATTCACGATGCATGCGATAGACCGCACAGACAGGTTATTCCAATAGAATAATAAAGAATGGAATAACAGAAGAATTTCACCATGTATGCGGTACTTCGTATACAGGTTATTCAAAAAAAATAATAAGGAATGGAATAACAATAGCTCTCTTCATGAATACGAAAGAAATAATACCCCTTACCGTAGAAGGAACTAGATATTGGAATAGTGAGGTAGCAGACTTCTCTTCTTCTTTCTCTCTATAATTTCTCTCTGTAATAATTGCTCTAAAGCTTTAGTGAATTAGTGAGAAATGAAGGAAGAATGAGCTTCTATTTATAGGAAAATATAGTTTCGATAATTGCACGTTTTGGGGCTCAAAATATTACAGTACAATACCTTCAACTTTTCTTTCATTTTTAATTTAGTCCTGCAAGTATTATCAAACTTGCACCACCTCCCCTAATAGTAAATCATGTGAATCAATAGTTCTGTGAATCATGTGAAATCATGAATTACGAATTATAGTACCTTCATATCATACCTCCATTTTAACTTAGTCATGCAAGTATTATCAATCTTGCACCAACTCCCCTAATAGTAAATGAATGTGACTCAATAGTACACACATATGAACAAATAGTTATATAAGCATGTGAATTAGAAGAAATTAATTGCTCATTTATCCGATTAATTACTCAATTTATCAATATAACCCCCAGACATCAATTATCATTGAAATAGATGTCGATTTCCACTAACACTAATAATTCCAACACAATGGAACTATCAAATTCATCTTTAATCAACACGAACTTATTCATCATTAATATTATAACTCACAATATTTAACAACCAGATCGTTTCTAGGAAAGTGGGGGCTTTCCGATAAGGATTTCTCCTTATTGGCGCGCAATTAGGTGACCAAACCTTTCCTTGATAGAACTTCTAGACATTGTAAATATTATAATTTAATAATATGAATAACTTTGTCGTCTCAATTATTGATTTAATAATATATCATATTATGCAGATGATACTTGTGATAATAATCGAATCAATAATATGAGAGATATGATCACGATAATTATCGTAGCAATAATTGAGTATAACCGAGTGACTTCTCACGTAAAGATCAATAACCAATACCGTAGTGCTACTATGCAACCACAGCGTATTCATCGTTTTACTACTAATGTAGTTCAACAGTTTTAACGGTAATACTTCCGCCATTATTTTTATAAAATGATAATTACGTCGTTTTCTTACTACGACATATACTTTCGTTTATGGGTTCACCAATGATTGTCTTGGTCGTCTGAGATATTCCCCGATAAAAAGAATATTCCCCGACCAATCGAATATTATATAACAACTTGCTTACTTTGCAAAATTTATAAATATTACCCACAACTATAACATTATATCAAATCCACACCATAATATTAAAAAAATCGAGAAATTTAAATCTTTTTTCATAAAATTTGGGGTCTCACAATCTCCCCTCCTTATGAAATTTCGCCCTCGAAATTTATGTACGTGCCTGGTATGATGAGGATACCTTGACTTAATTTCAGATTCTAACTATTGAGGTATAACCTTTGAGTGTTGAATACGATCCTTCTTATCCACGTATCTCCACATACGTTAAATCTTCTGCTATCTCGTCTAGTTCTAATTCAATAATGTGGTTCAAGTCGTCCACATATTTACGTAACATTGATACGTGAAAAACATTATGAACACGACACATACTTGGCGGTAAGGCGAGTCTATAGGCCACAGTTCCTACTCGATCGAGGATTAAAAATGGGCCAATGAATCGAGGATTGAGATAATGCCTTCTTGAACCTTCTTCTTCACATTCATCAGCTCCAGGTGTGTAGTTTGAGCGGCTTTAACTTTATCGATTAAAGTCGATCTACTCATATATTTGATATCACCACGTGGGTCCTTAGAGTCTTTAACTCTATCTTCATCATTTGTAAGTTATACGAAATGAGTTTTTGTGTTAACAACATCGCACTCTTTCGTGGCGCATACGATCTTCTACTCAACACGTCAGCTACCACGTTCTCTCTTCCACAATGATATTGAATGGTATGATCGTAATCTTCAATGACTCGAGCCAACGTCTTTGGCGCATGTTACATCGCTTTTAGTTGAAGAAATATTTAAGGGTTTTAGAAATGGGTTTTATCTTTGGGGTCAATACAAAATTCGATTTCACGCTCTGGGAGTAGGCCGAAGTCTTCAAGAATCGTCGAAAATTTATTAACAATAGAAATATCATTCAAAATTGTGACCCTCATCCAAGACTTGGATAACACGTCACATTGATATCTATCAACTTGCCACCGTTATTCACGACTTCCCTTACGGATATTCTAGCTTCGGTGCATTCCACACAATGAAGTCAACAACGAAAGGATCGAGGCTCTTTTCTTATGGCTTGATATGATAATGATTGACTTTAGTGGTTTGATTGTTTGAATTCGCATAACAGGTTGGTTAGGAATATGAAAGCTAACAACCTTACGAAAAGCATGATGAGTAGTTAACCAATTAATTCCTAAAATCACATCAAAGGGAAATATTTTCAAAGAGATAAGATCGACATGTAATGTTATAGTGTCGATTTGAATCAACCAAAACTTATAAACAGTGGATGTAACAAAGGTTTCTCCTAACAAAGTTTCAATCGATAAGTCAAAGGCTAACTTCTCTAGAGTTAAATTTAAACATTGAGCGCAAGCATGAGAGATAAAATAATGGGTAGAACCGGTATCTAATAAGGTATAGACTTCATAAGAATTTATAATTAACTAACCCGTGCTAACTTCGTCTGGGTTACTCGCTTTTTCAGAAGTCACGAAAAACTCTCTTCCTGAAACTACCGACTTTTTATTGTCCGTATCCGCCTTTGGTGCCACCGTCCCAACTGGACTTGACTTTGGTACACGACAAAATCGGGCTAGGTGACCTTCTTTTCCACAATTGTAACATGCTTTGGACTGCATCATGCAGTTTGGACTGATATGTCCCTCCCCTTCGCATTTGTAACATACGACCGGTGGTCGTTCTCCTTCCTTAACAATAGGTGCTGGTGGTGACATCTTTCCATCATTGCTGAATCTCCTCTTCTTGAAATTTCCACTCCTATTATCTTGGCCATGATTACCACCGAAGTAATATTTATTATTATTTAATAGCTTAATATTTATTATTTAATATTTTAGAAATATTAAATATAAATTAATAAGAGGAGTCTTATTAATATTATTATAATTATTATTATTTTAATTTCTAAAAGGTTTAGGAATTAATTTAATATTAGTACTCTCATTTATTCCTAATTGGATTAGGAAAGAAAATTAGTTAAAGGAGTTTAACTAATTATCCCTAATAGGATTAGGGAGCCCATTTAATTAAAAGAGTTTAATTAAATAAATAATACCTTATTTTAATTAAAATAGGGTTATATAATATCTTTATAAGAGGAGTCTTATATGAGATATGAGATATACGTAATTCCTAGATTTGGAGAGTACACCCCTTTTCTTATTCAGATAGGAAAAACTAGGGTTTGAGCCAAATCCCTTCTTCTTGAAAAATTCCTCTTCCTTGGTGGATCACCTATAGAGGCCATACACTTGGGTGGCTTACATTAATCAAAGGAAGGAATCTACCCGGAGATTCAAGGAGATCGCGGAGAAATAAGAGGTGAACTCGTACCTGAGGAAACTCGTTTCTACAAGGGTATGATTTCATAATTTCTTATTCTTCGTTTAATTAATAATATGCATAAAGGATGATCCGGGTAATTGGTTCGTGAAAAATTATAAAATTTGATTTTATCTCGCTTCCGCTAAATTTTGCAATTTTATTGCTACTTTGATTTTCACAAAACCTAACAGTGGTATCATGAGCCAAACTTTATGCGAATTATTAATTATTTAGATTCTAAATATGTATGGGTATGTATTTTGAATAATTTATTGGGCATAATTTGTTGTATAAAATTATTATTTTATGAAAAGAAAAAAAAAAAAGTTTTCGGAATTTTTTTTTTTTAAAGGCATGATTGCCGAAAAGAAAAAAAAACAAAATAAAAACCGTGACCTGCTGTCACGTTGATACCATGAGGCAGGCAGTTGTTTTTTTTTTTTTCTCTTCCATGATTGGTGGTCCACGTGGCAGCAGTTTTTGTCCAGATTTTTTTTTTTTGGCATCATGTTGGCCGAAATCAAGTTAACAGGTTACGGATTAATATTATATATATATAAGTTATATATATATAATATATCTTAATAATTTTATAATTAAAATAAAAGAGTTTATTTTAATCTTGAAATTGGATTTCATGCAACATAAAATTGCCCATTAAATGATACTCATATATATATGGAATGATTTTATTTATTGATACATATGATGATATGTATGATAATAAATGGGATTGATTATGGACAATTGACCAATATGATTGATTTATTTTAGTTGGATGTTTGAATGAATGGGTTTTATTAAATGGGGTCTGCAGACTGCCTTTTTTTACGATTTTCTTCTTGATGTAAATTCTATCTCTCTCCTATGTACTTCCCTCGATCACGATCAAGGTTTCTATTTAAATTAAATAGTTTAATGTAATAGGATTAGTTAGAATTTTTTTTTTTAGAACCTAGAGATCAAGGAGCTTGAAGACCCGTTTGTAATGGAGCCCGGTTTAAATGTAATAGTTATATTTAAATGTTTATTCTTTGCACCTAGGGTTTGACCTTTTGGTTCACTTGGTGGCTCTAGTGAACCAAACTAGAATAAAAGTCCATAATCAATCCGGGTAGAATATAGTATTCTATATGTGCATGCTAGTATTATATATTATATATATTATGCAAACATGCTTCGCATGTTTAATAATATGACGCGTATTTTATATATATATTTGCATGCGCTAAACAAGATGAGACAAATAATAACAAATCCTCAAAGTTTTTTTATTAAGTCTTAAGCGCTCAAAGATATTTAGAATATCGAACGTCGCCTTTCAGCATGATAAAATTAATAGAGTATTAAATATTTAATATGAGTTTGTTGTGTCACCACAAGGCAAGTATTAAGTATTTAAGATGTTAATTTATCACATTTGATGCTTATAAAGAAAATTGAACAATATTATTTTGTTGTGTCACCACAAGGCTTATATTTTTCTTTTTTGAATATATGGAAGTGCTAGGTTGGACTTAACTTAGATAATTTTGATTCGGATGTGCTACCACTTGATCAAAATAATCCAAGAGGCAAAACATAAGGAGTTACATGTTGATGTAATTGACAAGGAGTTGTCTACCTATTTATTTATATATAGTTTGTTGTGTCACCACAAGGCTATATATATTTGAAATGGGATCCTTATTCTCACTAGCAAAAAACTTAATTAGATTTTGCCAACTATATATATATGAGGGTAATATAGTTTGAAGAAAATAGTGGGAGATACCAATATAAAATAAGACCTAATTTATTTTGGTAATTAATAAATGAATGTTTGCTAAAATATTGTCTTTTTACATGCGTAATTTTGAAAATGTCACATTCACTAATTTCATGCGAAGCATACTTGATGCTAACAAACCCACCGGGAATCGAACTACACCTGACCGGTTGAGGAATCGAGAATTGTTCTCACCGGCAAAAGATTTCTTATGTCCTAAATTCGCCTGCACTCAAAAAAGTTGCGTTGACAACGACCTCGAGGAAGAGATTGCTACTTTTAAACAAAGGTGGCAAGATGATGCATCCGTGGCTCAATGCATCATGCTCGCATCCATGAGTAACGAGCTTCAGCCACAAGATGAAAACATGGATGCTCCTACTATGCTACTGCACCTTGGAGAGTTGTCAGATGTGAGCAAAGTAGACCGCTAGATATGAAATATCTAAGGAGCTCTTCCGATCTCTGGATGACCGAGGGCACTACCATTGAGACTCATGTCCTAAAGATGATCAATCTGATTGAACGCCTTGGACAACTTGGGTTCGCCATGGATGGGGAGTTGAGTCAAGATTTAGTCTTGCAGCTCACTCCCTGCACACCTTCTCACAATTTGTTGTGAATTTTCACATGAATAAGTTGGATGTCGACTTGCCTCAATTACTTAACATGTTGAAAATCGCCGAAGGTCACTTCCCATCCAAGAAGAACCATGTCTTATCGGTGGATGATTCTTCCAAGAAAAGGAAGAGGCCCAAGGTATTTTCAAAAGAAGAAATCCAAGAAGGCTAAGGAAAGGCGAAAGTGAAGGATCAAAGAAACTCGATCCAAATAGCAAAGGAATTTGCTTCCATTGCAATAAGCCGTCATCGGAAGAGGAACTGCAAGGATTATCTCATGAGTATCAAAAGCGTAAGAAGCTTGAGAAGCTTCAATCCTAATCAAGGTTTGTTTATGATTGAAATTAATTTTTCTCGAAAGTCAATCTTCTACTGGGTATTGGATACCGGATGTGGTTCTCACATATGTAATAATATGCAGGGACCGGTCGAAGTAGAAAGTCGAAAGAAGGATGAGGTCGCCCCACGAGTGGGAAATGGAGCAAAGGTTGCCGATTAGTCAGGGACTTATTGTTTAGCACCGCCTACGGGCAAGTTCATTAATTTAAATAATTGTTATTTTGTTCCAAATATCATTAGAAACATTATTTCTATCTCTCGTATTGATATGGATGGTTTTAATATTATAATAAAGAACAACAGTTGTTCTATTTATAATGATAATGTTTTATATGGTGTTGGTAATTTGCATGAAATGGACTTTATATACTTGACTTGCATGAAAATATATTTCAAATTGAACAAACTAATAAAAGGAAAAGAGATGATGTTAATTATACCTTCATGTGGCAATCGTAGACTTGGGTCATATTAATGAAACAAGATTATCCAAGTTGCATAAAAGATGGGCTCCTAGAGCTATCTCGATTATAAATCATATCCAACTGTGAATCTTGTCTCATGGGTAAAATGACTAAATCTCCTTTTAGTGGAAAAGGAGAAAGAGTTACAGAGTTGTTAGGGTTGGTACACACGTATGTATGTGGACCTATGACAACGAATCGCATTTGGAGGAGGTATTCTTATTTTATTACATTCACCGATTTACCACTCAAGATTTGGATATGTGTATTTAATGAAATACAAATCAATCATTTGAAAAGTTCAAAGAGTTCGTAGTGAAGTTGAGAAGCAAACCGGTAAGAGTATTAAGATTCTTCGATCCGATCGAGGAGGAGAATACTTAAGTGGTGAGTTTCTCAATTGTCTCAAAGAAAATGGTATAATCTCACAATGGACTCCACCAGGACGCCACAAATGAATGGTGTATCTGAAAGAGAGAAATCGAACATTGTTGGACATGGTTCGATCTATGATGAGCTTTTACCGACCTTCCAGCTTCCTTCGGGATATGCCCTAGAATCTATACGATACCTACTACTAACAAGGTACCTACAAAATCCGTCCCCAAGACCCCATATGAAAGTTATGGATAGGGGAGGAAACCAAATCTTAAGCATGTTAAGACTTGGGGTTGTCCAAATTATGTCAAAAAGTTTGAAAACGATAAGTCACAGACTAGATCCGACAAATGTAGATTTGTGGGATACCCTAAAGAAACATCGGGTATTATTTCTATCATCCAACCGATCAAAAGGTGTTTGTTATGAAACATGCCGCCTTCTTGAAAAGGAGTTTATCCTTGAAGGGGTCAAGGGAGTAAGATATATCTTGAAGAAGTTCAAGAACCACAAAATACTACTGATCAAAGTGAGGTACCTAACCAAGTAGAGATTCCTTCAGACTACACCCTATTCAGAAATCGAAGAGTACCAAAGATGCCAGAAAAGGTATGGACTTGTCATAGAAGATGACAACGAGGTACGATCATAGATGATGATGATCCATTGAATTACTTAACAAAGCTATGAGTAGTAAAGACTCGAGAAGTGGAAAGAAGCCATGAAATCCGAGATGGACTCCATGTATGAGAACCAAGTATGGACTTTGGTCTCACCACCAAGGCATTAAGCCTATTGGGTGTAAATGGGTCTTTAAAAGAAAGACCGGAGCAGACATTTAAAGGTAGAAACCTATAAGGCCCGATCGGTTGCAAAAGGTTTCAAACAAAGACAAGGAGTCGACTATGACGAAACCTTCTCACCAAGAGAGTAATGCTCAAGTCCATTCGATTTTTTGGTTTCGCGATTGCACTTACCATGACTACGAAATCGCGCGGATGGACGTGAAAACGGCCTTCCTCAATGGGAAACTTGAGGAGGATGTGTATATGACACAACCGAGGGATTTGTTTCAAAGGTTGGAACAAATCAAGTCTCAGAAGCTACAACGATCCATTTATGGATTAAAGCAAGCTTCTCGTAGGTGGAACATCCGCTTTGATGAGACAATCAAAAGTTTGATTTTATCAAAATGAGGATGAACCATGTGTGTACAAGAAGGTTAGTGGGAGCGCTTATTTCATTCCTCAGTATTATATGTTGATGATATATTACCGATAGGGAATGATATTCCTATCCGCAAACAATTAAAATCAAGTTATCTAAACACTTCTCCATGAAGGACTTGGGAGAAGCATCCTATATTTTGGGGATAAAGATCTATAGAGATAGATCTAATAGGATGCTTGGCTTATCCCAAGGAACGACATCGACATGATGCTAAAAGGTTTAGCATGGAAGATTCCAAAAGAGGTCTCATGCCGATGAGCCATGGAATACATCTCTCCAAGAAACAAGCCCCAAAGACACTGAGGAGAGAAACCGTATGAGTAAGATTCCTTATGCTTCAAAGAATAGGATCTATCATGTACTGTATGATATGTACTAGACCAGATGTCGCCATGCACTTAGTGTAACAAGCGATATCATCGAATCCAGAGAAGAACACCGAAGGCGTGAAAAAATATCCTAAAGTACTTAAGAAGAACTAAGGATGTATTTCTTGTCTACGGTGGTCCGAATTAAAACCAGAGGGCTTCACGCACTCAAGTTTTCAAATGCACTAAGATGACAAGAACTGCTTTGGGGTATGTGTTTACCTTAAACGGAGGGCGCAGTTGAGTTGAAAAGTTCCAAGCAAAGAAACAGCTGTTTGATTCAAAGGATGAGGCGTAGTACATATAGTCGCAAGTGAAGTCTTCAAAGGAAGGAAGTCGTTTGGATGAAGAAGTTCATTACCAACTTGGTGTGGTTCCTAGCATTAAAGGACCAAAGGTTTTATTCTCGTGACAACACCGAGTCATTACATGTAAGCTAAGGAACCCAGTGTCTCATCGTAAATCCAAACACGTGTTGCGGCGATTTCATTTGATCGTAGAGATCATCGAAAGAGGAGACGCCACCTCGAGCGTGTGGACTCTCAAGACAATATTGCGTATCCATTTACTAAAGCGCTAACACAACAAAGGCTTTGATCGTCACTTAGAGAAGATGGGTATGAGATACCACTACGATTGGCTTTAGTGCAAGTGGGAGATTGAAAGTATTATGCATACAAGCCAATCATGAATGATGATAAAGCATATAATCGTAATCAATCTTATTTATTTATTAATAAAAGAATTATTTATTAAAGGCATTTATTATCTACATGGTGTCGTTTTAATAATATGTGATAAACCCATAGTTTTAAGCAACGCTTTTAGAATAATGATGATGATCATTCTAATGAGATCTAAATTCTTAGAAAGCTTAAAACTAAAATAGTTCCCAATCATTGATTACTAAATTGGGGATTAGTGAATCCGGATAGATTGGTACATACGCTTGCTTGCTTCATCGGATGAGGATGATTGATCTCATGATCATTTGTGTGGAGACACTAAAGCAAGTATGTAGGTGCTTATTAGAGAATAAGTTCATTGAACGTGACTCGCTAAGGAATACCTAATGGAGTTTTACTTACCCGCCAATAGGAATTCCTCAGTAGTGATAGTAGTACAAATGATCCTTAGACTTGAGATCATCATAGTATCTTATATATAATGAATTACACTTTGACTTATTCCTTAAGACTCTTAGAGTATATCAAAGGGTATGCTTGGGTGTAATAAGTTATATATGAAGATAATGAATGATCAATAAAGAATCTACCACTTCTAGTAAAAGGAGAAATGTCCTATGTGATTCGATAAATGACAACCTGTGAATCTTGGTTTAAGGTGGAATGAAATTAGAAAGTAGTTTCTAATTTGCATTCATTAGAGTTGTTCATTTAGGAATCGAAAACATATAATTAAATAAAATAAGACTTGACAAGAATTCCATGTCTTATATTTAATCGGGACATCAGATGGTGGAAGGATTGAATTGTATTTCAAGAACTATTTACTCAAAGGTTCTTTTATGATTAATGTTGAAATCTATATTATCCGAAAAGTCGCTGATCGCTAGGGAGGCTTATCCCTATTGTAGAATAAATATTATTTATTTAAATAAATTATTTGTTTAATTTATTTATTTAAATGAGATTAGAATTGTTCTAATTGATTTATTCACAACCTGTTTAATATGGAGAACCTAAAGGGTCACACCATAAAAGGAAGAATAATTATTTAAGAAGTTAATGGCATAATTGTAATAATATGTTAAGTATATTTAATTTAATCTATGGTGATAGAATAAATTAAATAGCTTAATATTTATTATTTAATATTTTAGAAATATTAAATATAAATTAATAAGAGGAGTCTTATTAATATTATTATAATTATTATTATTTTAATTTCTAAAAGGTTTAGGAATTAATTTAATATTAGTACTCTCATTTATTCCTAATTGATTTAGGAAAGAAAATTAGTTAAAGGAGTTTAACTAATTATCCCTAATAGATTAGGGAGCCCATTTAATTAAAAGAGTTTAATTAAATAAATAATACCTTATTTTAATTAAAATAGGTTATATAATATCTTTATAAGAGGAGTCTTATATTAGATATGAGATATATGTAATTCCTAGATTTGGAGAGTACACCCTTTTCTTATTCGGATAGGAAAAACTAGGGTTTGAGCCAAATCCCTTCTTCTTGAAAAATTTCCTCTTCCTCGGTGGATCACCTATAGAGGCCATACACTTGGGTGGCTTACATTAATCAAAGGAAGGAATCTACCCGGAGATTCAAGGAGATCATGAGAAATAAGAGGTGAACTCGTACCTGAGGAAACTCGTTTCTACAAGGGTATGATTTCATAATTTCTTATTCTTCGTTTAATTAATAATATGCATAAAGGATGATCCGGGTAATTGGTTCGTGAAAAATTATAAAATTTGATTTTATCTCGCTTCCGCTAAATTTTGCAATTTTATTGCTACTTTGATTTTCACAAAACCTAACAATAGTCCCATATTGAACATATATTTTTCTCAGAATTTTTAAAATTTATTTACTATTTTTCATATGGCCAAAACTGCCGAATATTTAGACATTTATCATAAATTGTACTTTAGTCCAAAAATTCCAAAATTTACAGGGTATACTCCTATTATATACATGTACTCCCAATAAAAATTTCACCAATTTTGGAGTTAACCACAAAGAGTTATAAGAGTTTACTTTTAAAATAGTCTTTTCTCATAAAATCCATAACTTTAATCTATACATCCAAAAATCGCCATCTTTGGACACAATATAGAAAACTTATCAAATTATCATTTCATATTTTTCCAAAAATTTTTTTGAGGGTCAAAAAAATTATGAAACTGCAAACGGATTTTCATACGTCATGCGGTAATCCACGTAGACAGATCATTTCTATAATTTAATAAGGAATGAATACAAATGATCATTCACCATGCATGTGGTAATCCACATGTAGGCAGTTATTCCAATGAATAATAAAGAATG
The DNA here is from genome assembly GCA_020205615.1 of Panax quinquefolius. Taxonomy (NCBI): domain Eukaryota; kingdom Viridiplantae; phylum Streptophyta; class Magnoliopsida; order Apiales; family Araliaceae; genus Panax; species Panax quinquefolius. The sequence goes on along the minus strand of CM035157.1, from coordinate 113,508,665 downwards.
GAATAACGAAAGAATTCACCATGCATGCGATAGACCACATGCATGGAGTTATTCCCAATGTAATAATAAATAATGGAACCGGGTCATGCGTAAACGCACGAGCGGGATATTCTACGAAATAATAAAGAATGGAACCGTGTCAATGCGTAAATTCACGCATGTGATATTTCGACGTAATAATAAAGAATGGAACCAGTCATGTAAAACCACGAGACGGATGATATTCCGATAGAATAATAAAGAATGGAATCAGGTCATGCGTAAATGCACAGACAGGATATTCCAACAGAATAATAAAGAATGGAATAACAACGAAATTCACCGTAAATGCGATGAAGATCGCAGATGCATGTTATTCCAATAGAATAATAAAGAATGGAATAACAGAAAAATTTCACCATGTATGCGGTACTTCGCGTATATAGGTTATTCAAAAAAAATAATAAGGAATGGAATAACAATAGCTCTCTTCATGAATACGAAAGAAATAATACCCCTTACCGTAGAAGGAACTAGATATTGGAATAGTGAGGTAGCAGACTTCTCTTCTTCTTTCTCTCTATAATTTCTCTCTGTAATAATTGCTCTAAAGCTTTAGTGAATTAGTGAGAAATGAAGGAAGAATGAGCTTCTATTTATAGGAAAATATAGTTTCGATAATTGCACGTTTTGGGGCTCAAAATATTACAATACAATACCTTCAACTTTTCTTTCATTTTTAATTTAGTCCTGCAAGTATTATCAAACTTGCACCACCTCCCCTAATAGTAAATCATGTGAATCAATAGTTCTAGACATGTGAAAATACGAATTACAGTATAGTACCTTCATCTATACCTCCATTTTTAACTTAGTCATGCAAGTATTATCAATCTTGCACCAACTCCCCTAATAGTAAATGAATGTGACTCAATAGTACACACATGTGAATAAATAGTTATATAAGCATGTGAATTAGAAGAAATTAATTGCTCATTTATCCGATTAATTACCCGATTTATCAATATAACCCCCAGACATCAATTATCATCGAAATAGATGTCGATTTCCACTAACACTAATAATTCCAACACAATGGAACTATCAAATTCATCTTTAATCAACACGAACTTATTCATCATTAATATTATAACTCACAATATTTAACAACCAGGTCGTTTCTAGGAAAGTGGGGGCTTTCCGATAAGGATTTCTTCTTATTAGCGCGCAATTAGGTGACCAAACCTTTCCTTGACAGAACTTCTAGACATTGTAAATATTATAATTTAATAATATGAATAACTTTGTCGTCTCAATTATTGATTTAATAATATATCATATTATGCAGATGATACTGTGATAACAATCGAATCAATAATATGAGAGATATGATCACGATAATTATCATAGTAATAATTGAGTATAACCGAGTGACTTCTCACGTAAGCATCAATAACCAATACCGTGTGCTACTATTATGCAACCACGCCAGACATTCTTTGTACTTTTACTACCGGGTAGTTCAATGCTTTAACGGTAATACTTCCGCCATTATTTTTATAAAATGATAATTACATGCGTTTTCTTACTATGACAATACTTCCGTTGTGGGTTCACCAATGATTGTGCCGTCGTACGGATATTCTCCAATAAAAAGAATATTCCTGACCAATTGAATATTATATAACAACTTGCTTACTTTGCAAAATTTATAAATATTACCCACAACTATAACATTATATCAAATCCACACCATAATATTAAAAAAAATTGAGAAATTTAAATCTTTATTTATAAAATTTGGGGTCTCACAATCTCCCCTCCTTATGAAATTTCGCCCTCGAAAATTATGTACGTGCCTGGTATGATGAGGATACCTTGACTTAATTTCATATTCTAACTCTTGAGGTATAACCTTTGAGTGTTGAATACGATCCTTCTTATCCACGTATCTCCTCATACGTTAAATCTTCTGCTATCTCGTCTAGTTCTAATTCAATAATGTGGTTCAAGTCGTCCACATATTTACGTAACATTGATACGTGAAAAACATTCTGAACGCTAGACATACTTGGCGGTAAGGCGAGTCTATAGGCCACAGTTCCTACTCGATCGAGGATTAAAAATGGGCCAATGAATCGAGGATTGAGATAATGCCTTCTTGAACCTTCTTCTTCATATTCATCAGCTCCAGGTGTGTAGTTTAAGTGGCTTTAACTTTATCGATTAAAGTCGATCTACTCGTATATTTGATATCACCATGTGGATCCTTAGAGTCTTTAACTCTATCTTCATCATTTGTAAGTTATACGAAATGGGTTTTTGTGTTAACAACATCGCACTCGTAAATGCATACGATCTTCTACTCAACACGTCAGCTACCACGTTCTCTTTTCCACAATGATATTAAATGGTATGATCGTAATCTTCAACAGCTCGAGCCAACGTCTTTGGCACATGTTACATTCGTTTTAGTTGAAGAAATATTTAAGGGTTTTAGAAATGGGTTTAGTACTGGGGTCAATACAAAATTCGATTTCACGCTCTAGGAGTAGGCCAAGAAGTCTTCAAGAATACGTCAGGAAATTTATTAACAATAGAAATATCATTCAAAATTGTGACCCTCATCCAAGACTTGGATAACACGTCACATTGATATCTATCAACTTGCCACCGTTATTCACGACTTCCCCTACGGATATTCTAGCTTCGGTGCATTCCACACAAGGAAGTCAACAACGAAAGGATCGGGGCTCTTTTTTTATTGCTTGATATGATAATGATTGACTTTAGTGGTTTGATTGCTTGAATTCGCATAACAGGTTGGTTAGGAATATGAAAGCTAACAACCTTACGAAAAGCATGATGAGTAGTTAACCAATCAATTCCTAAAATCACATCAAAGGCAATTATTTTTAAAGAGATAAGATCGACAGGTAACGTTAAAGTGTCGATTTGAATCAACCAAGACTTATAAACAGTGGATGTAACAAAGGTTTCTCCTAACAAAGTTTTAATCGATAAGTCAAAGTCTAACTTCTCTAGAGTTAAATTTAAACATTGAGCGCAAGCATGAGAGATAAAATAATGGGTAGAACTGGTATCTAATTAGGTATAGACTTCACAAGAATTTATAATTAACAAACCCGTGCTAACTTCGTCCGGGTTACTCGCTTTTTGAGAAGTCACAAAAAACTTTCTTCCTAAAACTACCGACTTTTTTTTGTCCGTATCCGCCTTTGGTGCCATCGTCCCAACTGGACTTGACTTTGGTGCACGATAAAATCAGGCTAGGTGTCCTTTTTTCCACAATTGTAACATGCTTTGGACTGCATCACGCAGTTTGGACTTATATGTCCCTCCCCTCCGCATTTGTAACATACGACCGGTGGTCGTTCTCCTTTCTTAACAACAGGTGTTGGTGCTGACATCTTTCCATCATTGTTGAATCTCCTCTTCTTGAAATTTCCACTCCTATTTTCTTGGCCATGATTACCACCGAAGTGGTTACCATTCTTGCCATGATAATTTCCCCCACGATGGTTATCATTGTCTCGATGGCCGTTGCCACCGGTACGATTATTATCGTTGCCTTTTGGTTGGGCTGGTTCATTATCGCGCTCCAATACATGAGCCCTATTCACTACATATGAATATAAACGAAGTTTGTGAGAAATGAGGTATTGACATATATCGGGTTTTAAACCTCGTAGAAACATTCGCATTATTCGCTCCTCATTATCGACCAAATGGGATGCAAACCGAGATAACTCCGTAAATTTAGCCTCGTATTGCGACACGGTCATATAGTTTTGCTCCAACTTGATAAACTCCACCTCCTTCATGTGACAAATACTTTCGGGAAAGTACTTGTCGTTGAACAGCTCTTGGAACTTCTTCCACGACATCTTGAGTGCGTCAGGCTGGGTACGTTTTACATATTCCTAATAGTAATCTGCCTCTTCACCCAATATAAAGGTGGCGAAGGGAACCTTTTGCTCCTCTGAGAATCCCAAGACATCAAATATCTTGGCGATCTACTTTAACCACGTCTCCGCCTTAAGTGGTTTTGGCTTTCGCAAAAACTCCGGTGGTCCTAGCTCCTTGAACTGCTTAGCGATGACCGACCGTGGGTTGCCATTATTTCCACCTATATTTTGAACAGGAGTCTCTCTTACCTGATGTTGCATGAATTGTGTAAGGCCTCTGAACATCCCATCGTTCATCATTTGATCGGTGTTGTTATTTACCTGAGGATTATTGTCTTCCTATTGCACATTATCCTGGGTATTGATCGTTGGTGACTCAACGGTCTCATGTACTTCATTGCTGATCTCAATATTTTCATATGCCATTTTAAAACACTGTCACAAAACAAGGGTTAATTAACATATCATATATTATCCCTATACTCTGACCGACCAATTAAATACCAAATAAACTTAGGTAGGTCATACTAGCGAAGAAATTCCCCATCTCCCCCCTCCTAGTTCTTATCTCACATCTCAGCTAGGGATCATATCCCTAAGCTTTGATACCAACTGTGACGCCCCCAAAATAGGTATACATCACCCATCTTGAGTCGCCAAATACATGGTACAAAATACAAATAAAAACCTAATTATACAACTGTCGTGTAAAATACGGCAAAACCTATGATGTGAGTTTTAATACAAATATTGTCATCTGGACAATATCCACACTCAATGGAGTCCTCATTACATTTATTATCACACTATTTTATAGAATAGTGAGGACAACTATGACACCATCTCGGACTATCACTCCGTTCCCCGACTAGTCCCGGCTACGTTCTCATTTCCTAAAGAGAACAATGAAAGCAAAAGGGTGAGCTCAACTAGCCCAGTAAGAAATATTATGACTAAGATAATGCAGAATAAATTATCATTAGTCTTCAACAATGTTAAACTGATAAAATACAATAGACATCAAGTTTACCTGCAACGGAATAAGCAATCCATTAGAAGAGTCAAGTAGAGCATGATATCTACTAGCTTCTATAATTTAAAATGTTTTCATCAATTTTTATCGCTGAGACTCAGCTAAATAAATAAATCACATCATCGAATCATCCCTGCACTATGGACCAAGGATATTCATTAAATCATCAATGGTTATGACTATACCGAGTAGTCCTTGGTCATAATCATACCAAAAACAATCCATCAATGCACTACAGGCCACTGAGGATTTTTACCACATCGTTTATAACATTATAGGTCATGATTATACCGAATGATCCCTGGTCATAATCATACCAAGTCCGTCTCTGCACGTAAGCCAAAGATATACAACTATAAAATCAATAATCAACAGTCCATCTTTGCACGTAAGCCAAAGATATACAATTCAAAAATCAACAATCCATCTTTGCACGTAAGCCAAAGATAACTTTCATCACCATATAAGCATGAGGATGATGACAATGATATAAGCATTAATCAAATGAAAACAAGGATAAATATTAAAGACTTTAAATTTATCCAAATATTATCAACCACTTAATAAACTCATAATCTAATATTATTAATATTATAACAATATTTTAATCACCTCTTAAACTTATAAACAATTTATTTCAATTGTTTACGGGCCTACCATATAATACATTTAATCATTCAAAATGCCATACTCATAAGATTTCATCACCAATTATCAAATCTCTCATCAAAAATCTACATATACCCTATATAGGATTCCCAAACCATAAAATCCTATTTTCCAATTTTGTTACTTCATATAACATATTTAATTCATTTACTCATAACTAGTTCATTTTTATGAAAAATACCAAATCAGTCCCAAAAATATTTCTTTTATGAGATTTAGCATAATATAGTCCCATATTGAACATATATTTTTCTCGGAATTTTTAAAATTCATTTACTATTTTTCATATGGCCAAAACTGCCGAATATTTAGACATTTATCATAAATTGTAATTTTGTCCAAAAATTCCAAAATTTACAGGGTATACTCCTGTTATATACATGTACTCCCAATAAAAATTTCACCAATTTTGGAGTTAACCACAAAATGTTATAAGGGTTTACTTTTAAAATAGTCTTTTCTCATAAAATACATAACTTTAATCTATACATCCAAAAATCGCCATCTTTGGACACAATATAGAAAACTCATCAAATTATCATTTTAAATTTTTCCAAAAATTTTTTTGACGGTCAAAAAAATTACGAAACTACAAACGGATTTTCATCCGTCATGCGATAATCCACATAAACAGATCATTTCTATAATTTAATAAGGAATGAATACAAAGGATCATTCACCATACATGTGGTAATCCACATAGACAGGTTACTCCAACAGAATAATAAAGAATGGAATAACAGAAGAATTCACCACGCATGCGATAGACCGCACAGACAGGTTATTCCCAACAGAATAATAAATAATGGAACCAGGTCATGCGTAAACGCACAAACGGGATATTCTGACAAAATAATAAAGAATGGAACCAGGTCATGCGTAAACGCACAGACAGGATATTCTGACATAATAATAAAGAATGGAATCAGGTCATGCGTAAACGCACAGACAGGATATTCCAACAGAATAATAAAGAATGGAATAACAACAGAATTCACCATGCATGCGATAGACCGCACAGACAGGTTATTCCAATAGAATAACAAAGAATGGAATAACAGAAGAATTTCACCATGTATGTGGTACTTCGCGTATACAAGTTATTCAAACAAAATAATAAGGAATGGAATAACAATAGCTCTCTTCATGAATACGAAAGAAATAATACCCCTTACCTTATAAGGAACTAGATATTGGAATAGTGAGGTAGCAGACTTCTCTTCTTCTTTCTCTCTATAATTTTTCTCTATAATAATTGCTCTAAAGCTTTTGTGAATTGGTGAGAAATGAAGGAAGAATGAGCTTCTATTTATAGGAAAATATAGTTTTGATAATTGCACGTTTTGGGGCTCAAAATATTACAGTACAATACCTTCAACTTTTCTTTCATTTTTAATTTAGTCCTGCAAGTATTATCAAACTTGCACCACCTCCCCTAATAGTAAATCATGTGAATCAATAGTTCTAGACATGTGAAAATACGAATTACAGTATAGTACCTTCATCTATACCTCCATTTTTATCTTAGTCATGCAAGTATTATCAATCTTGCACCAACTCCCCTAATAGTAAATGAATGTGACTTAATAGTACACACATGTGAACAAATTGTTATATAAGCATGTGAATTAGTAGCAATTAATTACTCATTTATCTGATTAATTACCCGATTTATCAATATAACCACCAGACATCAATTATCATCGAAATAGATGTCGATTTCCACTAACACTAATAATCCCAACACAATGGAACTATCAAATTCATCTTTAATCAACACGAACTTATTCATCATTAATATTATAACTCACAATATTTAATAACCAGGTCGTTTCTAGGAAAGAGGGGGCTTTCCGATAAGGATTTCTCCTTATTGGCGCGCAATTAGGTGACCAAACCTCTCCTTGACAGAACTTCTAGACATTGTAAATATTGCAATGTAATAATATGAATAACTTTGTCGTCTCAATTATTGATTTAATAATATATCTTATTATGCAGATGATACTGTGATAACAATCGAATCAATAATATGAGAGATATGATGCAGTAATTAATGTAGCAATAATTGAGTATAACTGAGTGACTTCTCACGTAAGCATAAATAACCAATATCGTGTGCTACTATGCAATCACGCGTATTACTGTACTTTTACTACGGGGTAGTTCAACAGTTTTAACGGTAATACTTCCGCCATTATTTTTATAAAATGATAATTCTGTCGTTTTCTTACTACGACAATACTTCCGTTGTGGGTTCACCAATGATTGTGCCGTCGTACAGATATTCCCCGATAAAAAGAATATTCCCCGACCAATCGAATATTATATAACAACTTGCTTACTTTGCAAAATTTATAAATATTACCCACAACTATAACATTATATCAAATCCACACCATAATATTAAAAAAAATCGAGAAATTTAAATCTTTATTCATAAAATTTGGGGTCTCACAATCTCCCCTCCTTATGAAATTTCGCCCTCGAAATTTATGTACGTGCCTGGTATGATGAGGATACCTTGACTTAATTTCAGATTCTAACTCTTGAGGTATAACCTTTGAGTGTTGAATACGATCCTTCTTATCCACGTATCTCCTCATACGTTAAATCTTCTGCTATCTCGTCTAGTTCTAATTCAATAATGTGGTTCAAGTCGTTCACATATTTACGTAACATTGATACGTGAAAAATATTATGAACACGAGACATACTTGACGGTAAGGCGAGTCTATAGGCCACAGTTCCTACTCGATCGAGGATTAAAAATGGGCCAATGAATCGAGGATTGAGATAATGCCTTCTTGAACCTTTTTCTTCACATTCATCGACTCCGGTGTGTAGTTTGAAGCGGCTTTAACTTTATCGATTAAAGTCGATCTACTCAGATATTGATATCACCACGTGGATCCTTAGAGTCTTTAACTCTATCTTCATCATTTGTAAGTTATACGAAATGGGTTTTTGTGTTAACAACATCGCACTCGTAAACGCATACGATCTTCTACTCAACACGTCAGCTACCACGTTCTCTCTTCCACAATGATATTGAATGGTATGATAGTAATCTTCAACAGCTCGAGCCAACGTCTTTGGCGAATGTTACATTCGTTTTAGTTGAAGAAATATTTAAGGGTTTTAGAAATGGGTTTTGTACTGGGGTCAATACAAAATTCGATTTCACGCTCTTGGAGTAGGCCAGGAAGTCTTCAAGAATACGTCGGGAAATTTATTAACAACAGAAATATCATTCAAAATTGTGACCCTCATCCAAGACTTAGATAACATGTCACATTGATATCTATCAACTTGCCACCGTTATTCACGACTTCCCCTATGGATATTCTAGCTCCGGTGCATTCCATACAAGGAAGTCAACAACGAAAGGATCGGGGATCTTTTATTATGGCTTGATATGATAATGATTGACTTTAGTGGTTTGGTTGCTTGAATTCGCATAACAGGTTGGTTAGGAATATGAAAGATAACAACCTTACGAAAAGCATGATGAGTAGTTAACCAATCAATTCCTAAAATCACATCAAAGGCAAGTATTTTCAAAGAGATAAGATCGACAGGTAACGTTAAAGTGTCGATTTGAATCAACCAAGACTTATAAACAGTGGATGTAACAAAGGTTTCTCCTAACAAAGTTTTAATCGATAAGTCAAAGTCTAACTTCTCTAGAGTTAAATTTAAACATTGAGCGCAAGCTTGAGAGATAAAATAATGGGTAGAACTTGTATCAAATTAGGTATAGACTTCGCAAGAATTTATAATTAACTAACCCGTGCTAACTTTTTCCGGGTTACTCGCTTTTTGAGAAGTCACGAAAAACTCTCTTCCTAAAACTACCGACTTTTTTTTGTCCGTATCCGCCTTTGGTGCCATCGTCTCAACTGGACTTGACTTTGGTGCACGATAAAATCGAGCTAAGTGACCTTTTTTTCCACAATTGTAACATGCTTTGGACTGCATCACGCAGTTTGGACTTATATGTCCCTCCCCTCCGCATTTGTAACATACGACCGGCGGTCGTTCTCCTTCCTTAACAACAGGTCCTGGTGCTGACATCTTTCCATCATTGTTGAATCTCCTTTTCTTGAAATTTCCATTCCTATTATCTTGGCCATGATTACCACTGAAGTGGTTACCATTCTTGGCATGATAATTTCCCCCACGATGGTTATCATTGTTCCGATGGCCGTTGCCACCGGTACGATTATTATCATTGCCTTTTGGTTGGGCTGGTTCATTATCACGCTCCAATAACTGAGCCCTATTCACTACATCTGAATATAAACGAAGTTTATGAGAAATGAGGTATTGACATATATCGGGTTTCAAACCTTGCAGAAACATTCGCGTCATTCGCTCCTCATTATCGACCAAATGGGATGTAAACCGGGTAACTCCGTAAATTTAGCCTCGTATTGCGACACGGTCATATAGTTTTGCTCCAACTTGATAAACTCCACCTCCTTCATGTGACGAATACTTTCGGGAAAGTTCTTGTCGTTGAACAGCTCTTGGAACTTCTTCCAAGACATCTTGAAAAGGCCAGTCAAGGGTACATTTGATGACTTCCCACCATGTCTGCCTCTTCACGCAATATAAAGGTGGCGAAGGGAACCTTTTGCTCCTCTGAGAATCCCAAGACATCAAATATCTTGGTGATCTACTTTAACCACGTCTCCGCCTTAAGTGGTTTTGGCTTTCCCAAAAACTCCGGTGGTCCCAGCTCCTTGAACTGCTTAGCGATGACCGACCGTGGGTTGCCATTATTTCCACCTATATTTTGAACAGGAGTCTCTCTTACCTGATGTTGCATGAATTGTGTAAGGCCTTTGAACATCCCATCGTTCATCATTTGATCGGTGTTATTATTTACCTGAGGATTATTGTCTTCCTGTTGCACATTATCCTGGGTATTGATCATTGGTGACTCAACGGTCTCATGTACTTCATTGTTGATTTCAACATTTTCAGATGCCATTTTCAAACACTGTCACAAAACAAGGGTTAATTAACATATCATATATTATCCCTATACTCTGAACGACCAATTAAATACCAAATAAACTTAGGTAGGTCATACTAGCGAAGAAATTCCCCGTCTCCCCCCTCCTAGTTCTTATCTCACATCTCAGCCATCGATCATATCCCTAAGCTTTAATACCAACTGTGACGCCCCCAAAATAGGTATACATCACCCATCTTGAGTCGCCAAATACATGGTACAAAATACAAATAAAAACCTAGTTATACAACTGTCGTGTAAAATACGACAAAACATATGATGTGAGTTTTAATACAAATATTGTCATCTAGACAATATCCACACTCAATGGAGTCCTCATTACATTTATTATCACACTATTTTATAGAATAGTGAGGACTACTATGACACCATCTCGGACTATCACTCCGTTCCCCGACTAGTCCCGACTACGTTCTCATTTCCTAAAGAGAACAATGAAAGCAAAAGGGTGAGCTCAACTAGCCCAGTAAGAAATATTATGACTAAGATAATGTAGAATAAATTATCATTAGTCTTCAACAATGTTAAACTGATAAAATACAATAGACATCAAGTTTACCTGCAACGGAATAAGCAATCCATTAGAAGAGTCAAGTAGAGCATGATATCTACTATCTTCTATAATTTAAAATGTTTTCATCAATTTTTATCGCTGAAACTCAGCTAAATAAATAAACCACATCATCGAATCATCCTCGCACTACTTTTCTACGAGGATATTCATTAAATCATCAATGGTCATGACTATACCGAGTATTCCCTGGTCATAATCATACCAAAAACTGTCCATCAATGCACTACAGGCCACTGAAGATTTTTCCCACATCGTTTATAATATTATAGGTCATGATTATACCGAATGATCCCTGGTCATAATCATACCAAGTCCATCTATGCACGTAAGCCAAATATATACAACTATAAAATCAATAATCAATAGTCCATCTTTGCACGTAAGCCAAAGATATACAATTCAAAAATCAACAATCCATCTAAGCATGTAAGCCAAAGATAACTTTCATAACCATATAAGCATGAGGATGATGACAATGATATAAGCATTAATCGAACGAAAACAAGGATAAATATTAAAGACTTTAAATTTATCCAAATATTATCAACCACTTAATAAACTCATAATCTAATATTATTAATATTATAACAATATTTTAATCACCTCTTAAACTTATAAACAATTTATTTCAATTGTTTACAGTTTACCACATAATGCATTTAATCATTCAAAATGCCATACTCATAAGATTTCATCACCAATTATCAAATCTCTCATCAAAAATCTGCATATACGCTATATAGGATTCCCAAACCATAAAATCCTATTTTCCAATTTTGTTACTTCATATAACATATTTAATTCATTTACTCATAACTAGTTCATTTTCATGAAAAATACCAAATCATCCCAAAAATATTTCTTTTACGGATTTAGCGTAATATTGTCTCATATTGAACATATATTTTCTCGAAATTTTTAAAATTCATTTACTATTTTTCATATGGCCAAAAGCTATTTAATATTTAGACATTTATCATAAATTGTAATTTTGTCCAAAATTACGAAATTTAAGGAGGTATACTCTCGTTATATACATGTACTCCCAATAAAAATTTCACCAATTTTGGAGTTAACCACAAAGAGTTATAAGGGTTTACTTTTAAAATAGTCTTTTCCCATAAAATCCATAACTCTTAATCTATACATCCAAAAATTGCCATCTTTGGACACAATATAGAAAACTCATCAAATTATCATTTCAAATTTTTCCAGAATTTTTTTTGAGGGTCAAAAAAATTACTTAAACTAAAACGAATAATTTTCATCCGGCTATGCGGTAATCCACGTGAGATGCATCATTTCTATAATTTAATAAGGAATGGATACAAAAGGATCATTCACCATGCATGTGGTAATCCACATAGACAAAAGTTATTCCAATGAATAATAAAGAATGGAATAACGTAAGAATTCACCATGCATGCGATAGATCGCGCGCAGCACGTGTTATTCCCAATGTAATAATAAATAATGGAACCAGTCATGTAAACGCATTGCACGTGATATTCCGGCGTAAATAATAAAGAATGGAACCAGTCATGCGTAAACGCATGCATGTGATATTCTCGACGTAATAATAAAGAATGAAATCGTGTCATGCGTAAACGCACGCATGTGATATTCCAACAAAATAATAAAGAATGGAATAACAATGAATTCATCATGCATGCGATGTATCAGACGCATGTGTTATTCCAATAGAATAATAAAGAATGGAATAACAGAAGAATTTCACCATGTATGCGGTACTTCGCGTATACAGGTTATTCAAACAAAATAATAAGGAATGGAATAACAATAGCTCTCTTCATGAATACGAAAGAAATAATACTCCTTACCTTAGAAGGAACTAGATATTGGAATAGTGAGGTAGCAGACTTCTCTTCTTCTTCCTCTCTATAATTTCTCTCTATAATAATTGCTCTAAAGCTTAGTTGTTTCCAAGGACCAAAGATGGAATAGAATACTACTATATATGGTCTAAAAGTTGGCATAAACTTGGAAGTCAAAAGCTCATTACAAAAATTCATAAAAAAATCCCAAAGTACCTTAGAAAATCAGATTTTTTGTTTTTGAACTATGATGGAAAAAAGTGATTTGATTATTGGAAATGTTATAGCATGACTTAAGATGATATTTGAAGTGTATAATGACCGAAAAACTGTATCATGTTATGTTTAGACTAAAATGGGTATGCTTGATGATAAATATGGGTTAAGTATGTGATGTATGCTATGTGATATCTTATATAAGGGTTAAATGCAAAGTCGACCACTAAACTTTTTTGATATTTAGATATTGAGCCCCTTTCTTTCTGTCAAAGCAAACTGAACCCCTTTCTATTCAAAAATTTGGACTTTGAACCCCCAAGTGCCACATGTGCGTTGACCTATTGGCGTGGCACACGTGGCGCCTACGTGGCACACGTGACAGGTCTGACGTGGTATTTAATATTATAATTTAACACGTGTCTTTTGAATTTTTTCCAAAAATTGCCTCTCCACAGATTTGAACTCGCAAACTCACATTTGGAATATTAAATACCACGTGTCAGCAACGGACAGGTGTCAAATTACAATATTAAATACCACGACAGACCTGCCACATGTGTCATGTCAGCAGGTCTACGCATATGTGGCGCATGGGGGTTCAAAGTCCAAATTTTTGAATAGAAAGTGGCTCAGTTTGTGTTGACCGGAAGAAAGGGGCTCAATACCCAAATATCAGAAAAGTTCAGTGGTCGACTTTGCATTTAACCCTCTTATATGATTATATGTTTATACACATCAAGTCTATTGTATGAAATTAGACATGAAATTATATGGTAAATACAATTGATGTCTTTAATAGTGATAGCTTAACCTATGTGGTATATGTGAAGTATGGCAGTAGTTATTCAGCATGTTAAGGTGTTGAGCTATCATATAACAGTACATAACAAAGGAATATATGAGCTATGCTATAATGTAACTAAGAAGGCCAACATTATATTTATATACATGTAGGCTATTTAGTGACAAGATAATATCGTTAAGAGTTTAAATAATGCGAAAGGCAAGTACTCAAACTAAAGCTTATATTTTTAAGTTATTTAATTTATTGATGTTAACGCCAAATTCCATACGCCTGATGAAATCACCAAAACAGCAGGCCAAAATCGCACTAACAAGTTGATTGTATTGTTGTGAAATCAAACTCACAAAATACACACAAATAAACATACACACATCATTATAAGAGAGATAAAATATACACAAGAATTTACGTAAAAATCCAATTGGGAAAAAACCACGGAGAGAGATGAGAAATCCACTAAAATAGTATGGAGAGTACAAATTATTTATTTGTGTCATGTGTCATTGTGTTCTCTAATCCTTGCTTGTTGCTATATTTATAAAAGCCATGTCCAGCTGAATCCAATTAAGTAGAAGTCCTTTTTAGAATCACCTTATAACTGTAATTAATGATTGATCGCTTCATTCCCAAATTAGATCTCCTTATCCCACCAAATAAGGAAACACAATCTTACTTTAATAAGAACTCTCCCACTATTTGAGTAAACTGTCCAAATAAACATATATGAGCCAACACCAAATCTGGTCCATTAAAAAATTTGGGCTACACCTTGGTTAGACCCAAATAAATACATCTCAACATTGTCCCCCAGTCTCTTATTTATAAGGAACTTAAAATAAGATAGTATACATAAAGTCCACCACACCCTCCAACTGTCATTTTGGTAAAACTACTGAAACCACCATATCTACTGTCGTTTGTCTTTCGGGAGAACAAAGCCTTCCCGAAGGATGCTTATTCGAAGGATCTATAGGATGTTTATCCCTACATGAGGAACTAAGCCTTCCCGAAGGATGTTTATCCATAGGATGTCTATTCGAAGAATGTTTATCCTTTTGGGATAACAAAGCCTTCCCGAAAGATGTTTATCCGCCCTTATACCCCCAATTCGACCTTTTATCCCCATGATAGCCTTCCCAACAACTTGGGAGGTTTTGATCCGACTTTATATGTCCAAATGTAGATAGTCGAAGACATACTGAAGCCGATGTGATATAGTCTGAAGTGAACTGACATTATTCGAAGCGGGTTTGTCAAATTATATTTTTTCCTCCGCCACCTGAAGACCATAGAAAACTGCCAATGAGAGCACTAAATGTGTTATGTTGACGGGTTCACCGAGAAATTGAATATTATCATCCGATGATAAAATTTGGTTTTTGTGACCGCAATGATTGAACGTGCCGACAGATGTGGGTCACTATGATTAATTTCTACAAAGTCATTGAAGTGGTGCCACTATAAATCCGAACCAATATCAGCCACTTCGTCATCACAATAATGACCTCACGATGGATCTGGTACTGCATGTCATGAAACTGAAGGTATATAATTTATAACCAACGTACACTTACATATATATAAAAATATCGATCCAAATAAACATAATTATACATGGTACCAAGCCTACTCCAGCTTCTTATATAATTATGTCTGCAACAACATTTATTGTGTTACATATATGGAAAGAAACAAATACATCTACCTTTATAATGTTTTCAAAAAATCATGTAACAATTTATAACAAAAGCTAGACGTACGTATATCATCTATCTATCAGTATTGATATCATGTATTCAAATTAACCAAGAGATCATGTGTCAATATTAATCATGTCATTACAAACATAAACCTACTATTCCAATAAGGGTGTTTTGCATGAGCTTTTAATCACAATATGTTTATATATAAAGTAAGTATTAATAATACTGTGATGAGACTACAACATTAAATATTAGATCAATAACAAAAATCCCAAACAATATGTTGGATATATATATATATTATTAAATTGATAAAAGAAAGCAACTTATCTTTATATGTAAGCTCTGCCTTCTTGACGTAATCAATGGAGATGAGATTAACTGTGTTAGTGATTTTTAGAATAGAAGTTTGTTTTCCCACAGATGACGCTAATATTAACGTCAAATTTTGTACGCCTGATGAAATCATCAAAACAACATGTCAAAACAACGCTAATAGTTAATGGAGTAGTTGATTGTATTATTGTGAAATCAAACTCACGAAATACACACATATAAACATGCACACATCATTGTAAGAGATATAAAATATAGACACAAGAATTTACGTGTAAACCCAATTGAAAAAAAACCAGGGAGAGATAAGAAATCCACTAAAATAATATGGAGAGTACAAATTATTTATTTGTGTCATATGTCCTTGTGTTCCTCCCAACCCCTTTTTTATTTTTGTATTTTTAGTTGTCATATCCACCCGAATCTAACTAGGAGTAGGAGTCCTTTTTAGAATCACCTTATAACTGCAATTAATGACTGATCGCTTCCTTTCCAAGTTAGATCTCATTATCCCACCAAATAAGGAAACACGATCTTACTTTAATAAGGACTCTCCCACTATTTGAGCAAGCTATCCAAATAAATGTATGTGGGCCAACATCAAATCTGGTCCATTAAATAAGTTGGGCTATACCTTGGTTAGACCCAAATAATTACATCCTAACAATTGAATTTCAAGCTTTTAAATTCAATTATTTATATGAACTTTTAAAGTATGTCAATGCTATTGGTCCGGTTAGAAAAATGTTGAAATACGGTTATATTCTAATTCAAGAAAATCTCAGTTAATGTTCTCCAAACCATATTGTTATGGTGCGGATTCTCAAGTTAATGTTGTGAAAGAATAACCCTTTAATATGGGCATATGATATCAGACGTTATGATTTTGGGGGACACGTATAGTGTCTTTTAGACTATTATGTTGTGCATAATATAGGGTACTTAGGTTGATCTCCTAAAGTACAAGTCTAGGGTATATTCAGTTTTTATATCTATTTATATTTGTATATTGCAGTTTTAGTACTGTCAATTCTAGTACAGAGTTCACTGGTCATTTGACCTTACAACATGCAAAAGCCTAATTTTCAACTCAAATATTCATATAATTGTTTTGTTCAAGAATGTTATAAATTGTTATCAAGTACGAATTATGTTATGTTCAACTACTTGATGAGCAATCTTTTGCACACTCTTGCGTTGAATATAATGTTTTCAGTTAAAACCGAGAAGGTTGGTACTTCCAGGAAAGATAAAGAAAAATGCAAGGTCGTAGAGTGATATTATTTTTAAGCGCGTGTGCTTAACTAAATTTTAGATATATTGTAATAAATACTTTAGTGCTATATTTAATATTATTAATAAATTATATGAATGTTGTAAAGGTCTAAGACCCTAAGATTTTAAGTTAATGTTGTACAAGAATTATGTAACTTAAGCCATGTTTAAGTTAGTATATAAATGAATGGGTATGATTGTAGTATAGTGAACATTAAACCCGACATAAAGGCACTTCGCATCCACAGGGAACCTTATAGAGCCCTCATCTTTATTTAAGACTTTTTTATTTAATTTTTTCTAAAATTTTAGTGTAAGATCACATATTTAAATTTATCTCCAATAAAATTAGAATTGAGAAGTTCTACATATTATATAAAAGAATCTTAAAATCTTAAAATTTAAATATATTTTTAGAATCAAATCATACCGGTAGAGATAATAAAATAGAATTCACTACACAGAGTTGTTTGATGAGTTTGAAAAGGATTTCTAAATTTTAAAGGAGTTAAGGTAACTTATGGAATCAGGCAATCAACTCATGGATCCCTTCCAACCAACTTTTGGCACTTGGACACTTCTTGATATTTTTGCTAAGAAACCAAGTGTTTGATTCTGAGCATGATTTTCGTGTCTTTGTTAGTAGAAATTCTCTCAAGCCCAAAAGAATATATATTACTCATTAGTTTTGTTAACGTCAGGATCTTTCTACGTGCCTTAATCACTGAAAAGCGTGTCCAATCTTGTACAGTAAACAAGTCAATACCGGAAGCTTGACAGCTTGGACCATCAAGGGATAGCTTTGGCGTGAGAATTAGTACAGGCCGACACAAGGTTAACAATGGAGGTCATAATCTCTAGTGTTTGATTAATAAAAATATTTGTTACCTTTCTTGTGAAGTACTCTGTACTCATATACCCACTCCACCGTCTTCCATGCAGCTGACCCAAAGTGATCTCAGCTGATTACATGCAAAATCACCTATTGGTCACTTCCCAGTTTCCCACTAACCAAGATTAGACTAAATCATCCTCAATTAAGCTCTTGGTCATCAGTCTAATACTTATCCTATTAATAATTACTGGTCCAAGCCTAAATAAAATGATATTTAAATAGTGGCCCAATACTTCAAAGGCCCAAATAAAGGTAGCTCAATAGATCCAAAATATTATGGCCTAACATTGCCCCCCCCCCCCCCCAGTCTTTTATTAAACAGGATGTTTAATAAAAGAGTATATATAAATCGCCCAAATATAAATGGAGCCCAAATGTAATTGAATCAAGCCCAATCAATAAGAAAGACTAAACACGAACACCAACTCTCCAAATTCACCATCATGACCCATCTTAAATGCGCCATCCTCGTTTTTCGGAAATAAACGAAAAGACAACCACTATAAAAACTTATTTCCCCCAAATTTGACGGTTTTACCTGCTCATTTCAAAATTAAACTGCTCTAGCTTTCTTCTTCCTCCGTATTCCTCTCACTCTGCAACCTATTTCCAATGGCTTCTCAGACTCCTGACAACTTCATTCCCATCTTTGGAACACCGATTGCCTCAATCCCACCTGCGTAAAACCCTACAAGCGTCACTTCGGAAACAAACCCCAAATCCACTGCTACTCCCATATCCTTCTCTGTTCTTCAAAAGTGAAGAGAATATTATCAACTTCTTCCCTTATTACTCCTTTTAAATATAACTTGGACTATTAGTAAATAATCAAACAATCTAAATTACAAACAAGACCAAGTAATAATGTAATCTGAACTCAACACTTTAAATAAAATTAGGTAATAATGTAAAGTAATACTTATTCATTATCGAAGTGTGAGATGGATCTCCAACAATCCAATTCGCCATCTTAAGGATGAATAGATCCAACCGAACCTCCTAACATGCATGTTCTCCATCTTGAGGACGAACATATTTTGTTCATCATCTATAGGATGAACATTCCACCAATCCTCCAAAATATCTAGCTTTCCAAATTTAGGACGAAGTAGGACCCTACTCACCATCTTAAGGATGAGCAGGTTCTGTTCACCGTTTAAAGGATGAACAGATCCAACCGAACCTCCATAAAATTTTGTTCATCATCTATAAGATGAACATTCCACCAATCCTCTAGAATATCCATCTTGCCAAATTTAGGATGAATCAGGACCCTACTCACCATCTTAAGGATGAGCAGGTTTTGTTCACCGTCTAAAGGATGAACAGATCCAACCGAACCTCCATAAAATTTTGTTCATATCATATAGTCAAACAAATTATGTTCACCATTTTAAAGGATGAACAAATCCAACCAATCCTCCATAAAATTTTGTTCGTCATCATATGGTCAAACAAATGGCGTTCACCGTTTCAAAGGATGAACAAATCCAACCAATCCTCCATAAAATTTTGTTCACCATCATATGGTCAAACAAATCCAACCAAACCTCCATACTCCCAATAAATAAAACACCATTGGAGAAAAAGCTTCTTTTATTGACGATTGTTAACATATTTACAGACTCCTGTAAACTGACATTGTCCCTATTAAAAATATTTCCGAAGCCTTCAATCATGCCAAGTATTTTTGATTTCAGACCCATCTAATGCTCGCAATAGATAAGTCCCTTGCTTCGGTACTTCAACAACCTTATAAGGACCTTCCCAATTCGGCATCAGCTTTCCCAAATTCTAAGGTGTAGAAGCTTCAAATTCTCTAAGAACAAAATCTTCCACTTTAAATCTTTGAATCTTTACCCCTTTATTGTAATGTTTAGCCACACGTCGTTAATATACGGCTAATTTTATCAAGGTTGCTTCCCTGACTTCTTCAAGCAAATCCAGATTGATCTTAAGTCCTTCATCATTATACACTTCCCAAAATTGACTAACCCGAAGACTTGTAGATCCAATCTCCACATGGACTAATGCATCTGTACCATAAGCCATCCTAAAAGGTGAATCTCTAGTTGTAGTCCTTGATGTAGTCTGATAAGCCCATAATACGCTGAGTAGTTCTTCCGGCCATCTACCTTTCGCTTCATCTAATCTTCTCTTAATTCCATTCAGAAGTGTTCTATAAGTTACTTCAACTTGCCCATTAGATTGTGGATGAGCAACCGAAGTCTTTCTATGCTGAATCCTAAATTCCTTTAACAATGCTTCAAATTTCGAGCCCACAAATTAGTGTCCATTATCTGAGATTACCACCTTAGGAATGCCAAAACGAAAGATTATAGATTCCTTCAAAAATTTTAAGCATTCTTGCTCCGTAATAACCCGAAGTGGCTTCGCCTCCACCCACTAGGTCATATAATCAATCGCTACTATAATAAAACTAACCTGCCCTTTTGCTTTCAGAAATGGACCCAATATATCTACCCCCAGATAGCAAAAGGTATATGAGATAAAATCGAGTATAACTTTTTTGGTAGCTGATGTGGGATCAGACTGTTCAGCTAGCATTTTTGACACTTTTTCACATACTCAGTAGCCTCTTTGAAAATTGTGGGCCAATAATATCCCTGCCGAAGGACCTTGTATGCTAATGACTTTGTAGCCATATGATCACCATAAATACCTTCATGAACCTCCCGAAGGACATAATCAGCTTCAGAAGGAACTAAACACTTCAACAAAGGAGATAAATAAGCCCTTCGGTAAAGATCACCATCACTAAGTATAAAGTTCGCACTCTTATACTTTACTTTCTTCACCAACATCTAATCCAAAGGGAGTACGCCATCTGCTAGATAATCTAAATATGGGGTTATCTAACAATTAGAGCGCTCTACACACATCACAACTTCATGTTGGATACTAGGTTGTTTCAAAGTCTCTAGATATACTGAACCATCAAAAGTGCTTGCTTCAGTAGTAACCAACTTAGACAATGCATCGGCAATTGAATTATCACTTTGATCAACCCCCTGAAACTCATAAAAACTGAAATACTGAAGTCTATCCTTTAATTCTGCTAGATAGTTAACCATCCTTGAACCCCGAGCTTCATATTCCCCTGAAACTTACTTAATGACCAACTGAGAGTCATTGCAGATAACCAATCTCTGCACCTCAAGACTCTTTGCTAATTACAACCCTGCCAACACCGCTTCGTACTATGCCTCATTATTTGTTGCTCTGAACCCAAATCTGATAGCTTGCTATACTTTGAATCCCTCTGGACTTGTCAATATAATTCCAGCCCCACTGATATCCGAAGTAGAAGATCCATCAGCATACAGCATCTATGAACTCTGCATCTGTTGAAGTATTGCAACTGCTTTATCAGATCCTTCAACTTCACCCAAACTATCATCAGCTTCAGAAAATGAACATTCAACCACAAAATCAACCAAGGCCTGACCTTTAATAGCTTTCCGAGGATGATATTCTATAAAAAACTGAGACAACTCCATCTTCCATGCAGTGAGTCTCCCCGAAACCTCTGGCTTACTCAACACCTTCTTCAGAGGTTGATCCGTGTATACCACTATTATCCGACCTTGAAAGTATTGCCGAAGCTTTCGATTAGCTATTATCAAAGCAAAGGCAAACTTTTCAACGTTTGGATACCTTATTTCTACATCCCTAAGGGAATGTCTTACATAGTAAATTGGGTGCTGATTACCCCCAATCTCCCACACCAACATTGCTCCTACTGCCAACAAACTAGCCGCCAAATATAAATACAAAGGTTTAGCAGGAACTGGTTGTAAGTCCCCAAATTTTATGAAATGAAAGTATTCAATTTTCTTATAATTATTATGTTATTTAGTAAATGGTTAAATTGAGAAAGGGTTAAAGTTAAGGGTGATATTTGAAAATTTCACAAAGTAAGCAAGTTGTTATTCGTTGTGTCGGGGAATATTCGATTGGTCGGGGAATATTCATTTTCACAGAGAATATTCGTTCGATGACATAATCATTGGTGGACCCCCCAACGGAAGTATTGTCGTATTTAGAAAACGACAGATTTATCTTTTATTAAAAATAACTACGAAAGTATTCTATCATTAAAACCGTTGAACTACCCTTAGTAAAAAGTACAAGAATACACGTGGTTGCATAAGTAGCATTACCAGTATTGATTATTGATGCTTACGTAAGAAGTCACTCGCTTATACTCAATTATTGCTATAGTAATTGTCGCATCATATCTCTCATATTATTGATTCAATTATTATCACGAAGATCATCCGCATAATATGTTATATTATTAAATCAATAATTGAGACGACAAGTTATTCATATTATTATTTGCAATATCGATGATGTCTAGAAGTTCACATCGAGAGGTTTGGTCACCTAATTGCGCACTAATAAGGAAAAATCCTTATCGGAAAGCCCCCTCTTTCCTGGGAACGACCTGGTTGTTAAATATTATGAGTTATAATATTAATGATGAATGTTATTAAAAATCGAATTTGAGTTCGGAGTTGAATTTGGAGACGCGGACGTGATATTTGAGTCCGAAACGATGAAATTAGTAAAAATTGACTATAAACACAAAATTTGTCCGGGTTGACTTTTTGGTCAAAAAAGTCAACGGTTGACTTTTTCAGAAAAAGTCAAACTTCAAAATTTTAAAAATAAAATTTTTGAAAAAAATATTTCTATTGTGTTGGGATTGTTAGTGTTAGTGGAAATCGACATTTATTTCGATAATAATTGATGTCTGGAGGTTATATTGACCAATCGGGTAATTAATCGAATAAATGAGCAATTAATTGCTATTAATTCACATGATTATAACTATTTATTCACATGTGTGTACTATTGATTCACATTCATGTACTATTAGGGGAGGTGGTGCAAGATTGATAATACTTGCATGACTACGTTAAAAATAGAGGTATAGATGGAGGTACTATACTGTAATTCGTATTTTCACATGATTATAACTATTAAGTCACATGAATGAACTATTAATTCACATGATTTACTATTAGGGGAGGTGGTGCAAGTTTGATAATACTTGCAGGACTAAATTAAAATGAATGAAAAGTTGAAGGTATTGTCTTTGTAATATTTCGAGCCCCAAAACGTGCAATTATCTAAACTATATTTTCCTATAAATAAGCTCATTCTTCCTTCATTTCTCACCAATTCACTAAAGCTATAGAGCAATTATTATAGAGAGAATTATAGAGAGAAAGAAGAAAAGAAGTCTGCTACCTCACTATTCCAAAGATCCAATTTTCTTCTAAGGTAAGGGTATTATTTCTTTCGTATTCATGAAGAGAGCTATTGTTATTCCATTCCTTATTGTTCATTAGAATAACTCAGTATCACGCGACTCACAGTATACATGGTGAAATTCTTCATTATTCCATTCTTTATTATTATGTTGGAATATCCTATCTCATAAGTGATTACGGATTTACGTGACACAGTTTCATTCTTTATTATTCATTGGAATAACTCGTCTGCATGTATTGCCTATCGCATGCCCGGTGAATTCTATTGTTATTACATTCTTTATTATTCTATTGAATATCCCGTCTGCATGTGATTACGCATGACCTGGTTCCATTCTTTATTATTCTGTTGGGAATAACCTATATGTGCAGTCTACCGCATGCATGGTGAATTCTTCTATTATTCCATTCTTTATTATTCTGTTGGAATAACCTGTCTATGTGGACTACCGCATGCATGGTGAATGATCCTTCGTATTCATTCCTTATTAAATTATGGAAATGATCTGTCTACGTGGATTACTGCATGGCGGGTGAAAATCCATTTGCAGTTTCGTAATTTTTTTGACACTCAAAAATTTTGAAAAAATTTGAAATGATAATTTGATGAGTTTTCTATATTGTGTCCAAAGATGGCGATTTTTGGATGTATAGATTAAGAGTTATGGATTTTATGGGAAAAGACTATTTTGAAAAGTAAACCTTTATAACTTCTTGTGGTTAACTCTAAAATTGGTAAAATTTTTATTGGGAATACATGTATATAACAGGAGTATGCCCTGTAAATTTTGGAATTTTTGGACAAAAGTACAATTTATGATAAATGTCTAAATATTTGGCAGTTTTGGCAATATGAAAAATAGTAAATGAATTTTAAAAATTCTGAGAAAAATATATGTTCAATATGGGACTATATTCTGTTAAATCCCAGAAAAGAAATATTTTTGGGACTGATTTGGTATTTTTCATGAAAATGAACTAGTTATGAGTAAATGAATTAAATATGTTATGTGAAGTAACAAAATTGGAAAATAGGATTTTATGACTTGGGAATCCTATATAGGGTATATGCAGATTTTGAATTAGGAATTTGATCATTGGTGATGAAATCTTATGGGTATGGCATTTTTGAATGATTAAATGCATTATTTGGTAAATAATTGAAATAAATTGTTTATAAGTTTAAGAAGTGATTAAAATATTGTTATAATATTAATAATATAATATTATGAGTTTATTAAGTGATTGATAATATTTGGATAAATTTAAAGTATTTAATATTTATCTTTGTTTTCGTTTGATTAATGCTTATATCATTGTCATCATCCTCATGCTTATATTATGATAAAAGTCATCTTTGGCTTACGTGCAAAGATGGACTGTTAATTATTGATTTTACAGTTGTATATCTTTGGCTTACGTGCAAAGAAGAACTATTGATTGATGAGTATCTTTGGCTTATATCCATAGATAAACTGTTTATTGGTATGATTATGACCAGGGATCATTCGGTATAATCATGACCCGTAATGTTATAGATGATGTGGTAAAAGTCCTCATTGGTCCGTAGTGCATTGATGGAAAGTTATTGGTATGATTATAACCAGGGATTATTCTATAATCATGACCATTGATGATTACATAAATATTCTTGGTCGTAGTGCGGTGGATGATTCGATGATGTGGATTATTTATTAAGTTTGAGTCTCAAATGATAAAATATTGATTATACACTTATAATTAGTAAAGATAGTAGATATCATGCTCTACTTGACTCTTCCAAAATACAAATTGTATGTCTTTTTGGCACAGTAGTACAAAAGAATAAATTGTTAATGAATATCTTTGGTCGTAGTGCAAAGATGAATTTATTAGTATGATTATGAGCACGAATTTTGATTTGGTATAACCATGATTTTTGATGTTTCGGTGAAGATAGGTGATGAAAATTATCTTCGTCACCGAAAGTGAGAGGAATTTAGAATCACAATTATGATTATGAGTTATTTATATGATTGTGGACAAGAATTATTGATTGATGTTACAGGGATAAAACAATATTGGTTGACTTTTAACATGGAGAAGGATAATAGACTGATGGTCTATTTGACTTTTCTAATGGATTGTTCGTCTCACCGCAACTACTATGGTTGAAAAGTTTTATCATCTACTATATGTTCTAAATCTACGATTTATTATCGACGAAGGCTATTGATAATTTAATTATCTTTAGTCATGATATTCTTTTTATCATTATTTGTGCTCACCCTTTTGCTTCATAATTCCTTTCGTGTAATAAGAGTGTATCTGGGTCGAACGGGGATAACAGGGAAATAGTGTGATGGTCTGAGACTGTCAAAATTTCTCAATACATTATAAAACGGCATGACATGCAACAGATAATTGTATTGAGGACCTAAGATGTGTGTGTCGTATTTTATACGTCACTTATTAATTGATTTTGGCGAACAACAATAGGATGATGAGAACCCGACTTTGAAAGCGTCAAAAGTGCACCTCATTAGAATGAATATGATAGTAATCTTCTCGTTCTTCTTTGGGGTCTTAAAATATTTGCTGCTGTATTTTATATGATTGTAACAATTTGAGTTTGGATACTGTCTACGAGACAATATTGTATTAAAACTCACAGCTTATCTGTGGTCGTACTTTGCACGACAGTTCAACAGTTGTATAAATGAAGTTTGTATTTGATTTTTATAGAGTGATATCTGGCGACTCAGAATGGGTCGTGTGGACCTATTTTGGGGGCGTCACACTGGTTTCACCAACAAAGGTGCCGAAGACAAATACTTCTTTATTCCTTTGAAGGCATCTTCACACTCTGAAGTCCATTGAAATATCTTAGCATTCTTTGGCCCTTTCAATGTTTCAAAGAACGACAAATATCTTTCTGCCGATTTAGACATGAATCTCCTCAAAGCTTCTATTCTACCCGTCAAACGCTGAACGTCTTTGTAAGACTGAGGAGACTTCATGTTCATAATATCCTGGATCTTTTCTGGGTTTGCTTCTATACCCCGTTTGCTAACCAGATAACTTAGAAATTTTCCTGCACTAAGTCCGAAGGTACATTTGGTTGGATTTAGCTTCAGATTGTAATGGTGTATCGTCTGAAAAAACTCCTCTAAATCATCCAAATGACCTTGAATTGACATGCTCTTTACAATCATATCATCAACATAAACTTCCATATTCTTTCCCAACTGCCTAGTGAACATATAATTCATCATCCTCTGATATGTAGCTCCTGCGTTCAACAAGCCGAAGGTCATCTTCTTATATGTGTACACTGACCGATGAGTAATGAATATTGTCTTTGGGATGTCTTCTTTGCACATAGAAATCTGTTGATAACCCAAAAAAGCATCCATAAAGCTAAGCAAGGCATACTCTGAAGTTGATCAATATGAGGCAAAGGATAAAATCCTTCGGACATGCCTTATTTAGGTCAGTATAATCTATACAAACTCGCCACTTGCCATTATTCTTCTGCACCAAAACTATATTTGCCAACCACTCCAGATAATCAATCTCAAATATAAAGTCTGCAGCGAGCAACTTTGCAATTTCCTCATCGATTATTTTCTGTCTTTCTGGTGCAAATATCCGCCTCTTCTGTCGAACTGGCTTCTTTGCTTGGTCCACTTATAATCTATTCTCAGCAACCTTTTGAATTACTCCAGGCATATCATTGGGAAGCCAAGCAAAGATATCAGCATAGCACCGAAGTAACTCCACCAGGTTCGTCCGGAAAGATTCCGATAGACCTGAACATATCTTCACCGTCTTTTCTTTCTTACCAATAATCAGCTCAAACTCCTCAGTCTCTTCTGCTGGCATAACCAATGGCTTTGTACTACTTTTTGTAAACGGCTTAATCTCAATAGCCATGTGTTAGTTCCCAGTAGGCACACAATAGATCTAGAAGGGGGGGTTGAATAGATCCTTTTTATTTTCAAATACTTTTCATGTTTATTTTGTATTGCTAATGAATTAGCATATGACAAACATAAGAATCTTTTCAAGCACAGCGGAATAAGTAAAATATCCCCTTAATTGATATATTCATAATCATACATACATTGTTCTTAGAGTTAGTTAAGTGGTAAGCAGTTAATACATACATAGCAGTTCGAGCAGTTAGATACATAATGTAAATGACATAAAGTAAATGAATGAATGTAAAAGACACAAGGGATTTTAAGTAGTTCAGAGACTCAAGCTCGTAATCCACTCTTCTGCTTTATCTAGAAGGATTTCCACTAAGGAAGGGCAGCACCCTGAATCACTAAGATTCCTTCAAGGCCAGCATCCTTGGAACTTCAATTCACTAAGAACTCTTCAAACCCATCAGGCTTGGAACTCCTCTAGTTCCTTAGGAACTCTTCAAGGCAAGCAGACTTGGAACTTCATTTAGTCCCTCCGGACAAGGACCCCTCAGGCCCTCGCTTCTTATTGTTGGTGGTGTTGTTGTTGTTGTTGGTTTCTTGCTGCTAAGATGTCTTTAAGCTTGAACATCTTCTGTACTTAGCAGCTTGGCGTGGTCCTCTTGCATTCTGCTTCGAGTCTGGACAACATCTTCTCTGGTGCAGCTGATTTTCACTCTTTTATGCTCATCTTCATCTGATGTCAGCTGTGCACCATCACCATCTGGATTTGCTAAGTCTCTGAGCTTTTGGCAGACTTTGTCTGGCTCTTAGCAATCCCTGAACCCTTCTTGAATGTTTTACAGACATGATTCTGCATTTGTTCTTTTTCAGCTTTTGGTTCATGGTGATTTGTAGATTGGCTTTCTAGATCTTCTTTATGCTCTGCCACTTTTCTGAATGCTATCTTCTTGGCCTTCTCGGCTCTCAGCTTAGCTACCATCTTCAGTGGCATTCTCATCTTTGTCGAGTGAAGCTTTAGTCTGTTCAAGTACTTATTCAAAGCTGCTTCACTTCCACCTTTGTAATCTCACTGTCACTG
Organism: Panax quinquefolius; assembly: GCA_020205615.1. NCBI lineage: Eukaryota > Viridiplantae > Streptophyta > Magnoliopsida > Apiales > Araliaceae > Panax > Panax quinquefolius. The sequence continues at coordinate 113,480,074 of CM035157.1, read as the reverse complement.
AGACTTGTTCTGTTTAGTTCTAGTGGAACTCGTAGAGTCAACACTATAGCATTCCAAAAACTCAATGATCCTTCAACTAAGCAACTCTTGATCTTTGAAGCTCTAGTTAATATATACTCCTTCCCAATCTTCTCGTTGGAATATAGCCATTGAAAGTAGTTTGAATTGACTCGCAGATCTCGAGTTATTTAATGTAAACTGTAGATGTGACATGACATCCCCTTTTTCATCTCTTTGACACTGCAGTCTACTGTTTCACCTACCCCGTCAGAGATGTCACTTTGATGTCTTGGGCTGGTAGTCAACTTTATTTCTCCCTTCTGATTTCTCGATTAAAACATCAGAGATTGTCCTTTTCATCGATGCTCTCAATAAGCTATATTTAAATATCACTCTTCAGATTGAACCGTTGTCAATGTTTCAATCTTCAGATGACCAAACTCTACAATTCTGATGCATATTCTTTGACCTGATCGTAGTGTCTTGTTGAATGTTTCTCGTTGACTGGTTGAGACAACATTACGATCCTGAAGGGTGTTCATTGAATCTTAAATGTAGAACACTTCTTCCTTCTATTGTGCAGTGCTTCAATACTTCTGTTTGCCTCAACTGATCTCAGGAACTGATGCTTTGACTCATTGCTCTGGTCTTTTCTGAATAGCAAGACACCTCAGATTTGTGGCATACCCAACTCACTTTCTCCTTGTGATCTCCCGTTCACTTATCATCAATGGATTAACCCATGCTTAATCACTTTAGCCTTGTTCTTCAGAAGCTGGCCAGTATCTTTGTGTAAACTATATCAGTTCCTTCTTTGCTTGGCAAACACTACGATCCTGGTTGACCCCAAGATCGTTTTCTTCTATTCACTTGACAGCTACTGCTCTTGCTGACTTTTCCTTAGTTAGTCACGTTTACTGAAGTCTTCTTCTGATCAACTTGTGGAAGACTTCAACTCTAATGGCTCCTCAACTTAATCTGGATATTAGTTAGGTTGATACTTAGATCTTCTGTTAGGTCGCATACCATTCGTTGAGTGCACTCTGGTTCCCTTTAGGTGGAATATATCTTTGCAGCTTAGACCAAAGACTTCATACTTTGGATATTCTGGGAGTGTTCATTTGTTGAGAATCGTGTTTACTCTATGATTCTGCCTTAGCGTTGTAAGCACCTCTATTGGAGTCTTAGTTCTTCACTCTACGATTTAGCTTTGGTTGTGCAGACACTACGACTCCGAGATCAGATGTTGATACTCTACGATTTGTGTCCTTAAGCATGTTGTCTTCATCTGATCTGGCTCGACTACGATCTCTGCCTTTTATTTGATCAGTAGACTCTACGACTCCGAGTGTGGTCTATGATTCTTGACTTGGATTTGGCAGATGCTCGTTCAGCTCTTAGACTGGTTGTCTCTACGATTCTGAACATGACTTCCTCAATAGACTATAGCTTCGAGGAAGTTCTTCTCGACACACTATAATCCTTCCTCGTCTCTCCTGGTAGTCTACGAACTCCAAAATCTACTATCTTGCAGACTACGATTCTGCCTTGATAGCTCTCGAGTTTTCCTTGACTCTCCTGGCAGACTACGATTTTTGGTGCAGTGCTCGACGATCAGAAAAGCCTATCTCTTACATTATAAGATCAACCTAACAAGCTTGATCTTTCTAAATTATAGTCCTTGTACATCATTTTTTTTAAGGACTTTACAAAGTTGTTTTGCTTATGTAGGATCAACCTAACATATTTGATCAATTCATTCTAAGTCCTTGTACATATGTTCCTATTATCTATCAAAGGACTTCACAACTTTTGTCAATGCAAGCATACTTGCATATTCATTCATTTATATCATAATCAAATCATATATAAATAGGAATATCATTCACATGCTTATTCCTAACACCATGGTTTGCTTTTGCCTGCTGACACCTACTCCCGAAGTGATCAAAGTATTACTATAACACCTCCTTGCCAAATCCAGATCTCCAGCCACTTCTCCTACTCCATGTGGCATTGGAAACTTAACTTTAAAGTGCGAAATTGATGTTACTGCCTGAAGAGTTGTCAAAGTGGGTCTACCCAAAATGGCGTTGTATGCCGAGTCAACATGTACGACGTAAAACTTACACATAATTTCCACCTGCTGAGGAGCTGTCCTGAAGATGACTGACAATTTAATAGTCCCTAACACTTTGAGTAGATCATTGTTGAACCCATACAAAGGAGCTTCCTGCCCAATCTCTATCTTCATTCCATCCAGGTTCATCCTTTGATAAGCATGTGCATACAAGATATCTACCGAAGAACCATTATCAATCTTCATTCTCTTCATGTCCACCGAAGCTACTTGTGCAGTGATCACCAAAGCTCCCTCATGGGGTTCGATGGGCTCATAAGGGAAATCATCATCTGTAAAAGAGATTATCGAACCTGGATACGGTATTTCAGTCTTTAGGAGTGTACCCGCCACTGACATGACCGAATCCAAGTATCTGCTTCTCTTCTACCCAACCACCTTACCAATAGTTCCTCTAGTAATTACATCAACAACATGCCTTCCTAGTTGATTAGGAGCTGGTTGTGCAGGTGGAATTGGCTGAGCAGCCTGAACAGGCCTAATATTCCTTTGTTGTTCCCTTGGAGGCTCTCTTCCTGCCACATACTGACCAAAGCACCACTTTGGACGTTTCTTTCAATGAACTCCTTTAGATTCTAACAAGCATTTGTTTCATGCCCAGCTGCCTGATGGTAATCACAATATTTACGAAGATTTCTAGACCTTGGTTTAAAATTATCACAAGGTTGCTCAAAATAAGGCTGGTCTTTTATCTTCTCTAAAATGGTAGCTCGGTCTGTATTTAATTGCGTAAATACCTTATTCACCTTCTGGTTCGGGTAAGGAGGGCGACCTTCTCCAGAACGCCACTTGTTGTTGTACCTCTTCGGTTTCCCATCAGAACGATCATTATTTCCACCAGTTTTCTTTTGATTACCATCAGTTTTATCTTTCTCTTTCGCCTTTTCTGAAGAAGCATGCTTTAGACTACTCATTGCCTCTTCTACCACGATGTAGCCTTCTGCCTTCTCAAATGCTTCGGCTAGGCTCTTTGGATGGCTGAACATTAACTTTTTCACCAATTTTTTAGACTTCACCAAATCTAACCCATTCTGAAATAGTCCTACAGCCTGGAGATCACTGAGGTCTATTACTTGACCCACTGCTTCTCTGAATCTCTTCACATATTGGCCCAGAGACTCATTTGAATATTGTCGAACTTGTGCCAACGACACAATAGGCTTTCTTCTCCTCTTATTGCTTCCAAACTGAGCATGGAATTTATCATACAAGTCGGCCCAGGTCAAAATTGAGTCTGAAGGTAGAGTACCCATCCATTGCCTAGCATCTTTTCTCAACGTTGTCACAAAAGTTTGGCACTTAGTTGTATCCTAATAATCATAGTAATCCATCAGCCTATCAAATGCCTGGCTATGGTCATATGGATCTCCTGAACCATCATAACTCTCCATATAAGGAAGCTTTTTATTAGGATCTGCTTTCTCCCTAAGAATTTCCGAGGAGAAAGGAGACGCTTTTTTACCCGAACATTCTTTCCCCTGTTGAACTTCTGACAACTGTCTCCGAAGCTCTTTCACTTCTTTTGCTAAGAGTTCCACTCCCTTGGGTTGAGAGGAAACGTCTTTCTTCGGGGAGCTTTTCTTCTTCTGAACAGAATGACCCCTTCCTTCTGAATTATCTTCCCTAGAAGGACTTCGTCTATAGCTTCGACTATGACGAGTATCCGCAGGGCGGTGTGCCCTCTTCGGATTCTCAGGAATACGACTTCTAGATCTGTTTCGATGCTTACCCTTCTTGTTATGCTGAGAATACTCAAGACGAGGTACCTTCTTTGTATTCTCAGGCATACATCCTCTTGACCTACTTCTTCGTCTATTCTTACCATAATCTTGAGAATCCTTAGGGCGAGATACCCTCTTTGGATCTTCGGGGGTATGGTCCCTTGCTCTTCTTCAGTCACGAGAATGGCTTCGGGATGTACTGTCAGAATGTCTAGAATCTTGATCTCTCCTTGTTCGTCTGCCTGGAGATCTACCACATCCTTTGGGCCGAGTATAACTGGATGCCTCGTCTTCCATTTCAGCCATAAGAATCATTTGTTTAGATATTTCCTCCCTTTGTTGTAGAAGCACTTTTAAAGCCTTATCAGTCTCTTCTGTCATCTTAGCCAAATTGGATGTCCTTTCTACCAGACCTTCTCGATATAGGGTTCTAGGCGGTGTGCCTTCTTGTAAGACCCCAAAATATTAATAAATGAAATTTATTTTTCTCTATTTATTATTTTGAAGTAGTAAGGGTTGATTTGATTAATGTGGATAGTTATGGGTAAAATACGCAAATATTTCGAATAAGCAAGTGGTTATAAAATATTCATTATTGTCGGAGAATATTCGTTTGGTCGTGGAGTATTCGTACTATCGGGAATATTAAATGACGGCCAAGTATCTTTAATGGGCCCCATAACCGAAAAGCGATTGGATGAAGAAAACGACAAATATAAGTTGTTTATAAATAACTTGCAGTAGTTGTTATACCAGATTATCTTGTTGGAATACCGGTGGTTAAAACACACTAATACACGTTGTTGAACAAGAGCACACAAGATTGCACCAATTATTGATTCTTACGTAAAGAAGGCACTTTACTCAATAATGGTTACGACAATTATTGTTTCAATATTTTATTTTATTGATTCAATAATTCTTTGCATTGATATTTTATATTACCGTTGTTTCAATAAATTGTCATTACACAAGTATTTTCCATTATCGAAGCAATAATTCATATTATCCTAATAATATTATTAGATAACATTATTGGCAATGTCTAGAAAGTTCTCAGATAAGGAGAGGTTTGGTCACCTAATCATATGCAGCAGAGTAAGAGAGATCCTTATTGAAAAGCCCCTCTTTCTGAGGACTACTGGTTGCCAAGATCTTGTGATTCTGTAATATTATTTGTGAATAATTAATTATTGATTTATATGATGAGGAAAATATTGATTTTATGTGGATATAGATGGAGAAAATTTTTAATGTGACAATTGTTGAAAATTAATATTTTATCTTTTTCGATAAAATAATTCATTTAAATATATTATTTTAATAATATATTAACGGTGATATCTTTACAACGAATGTGGGATATATGAGTATACGAGGAGGAAGAGTATTTTTGTTGCAATAAATGTTTAAAACATGTTAAACATGTCATGGACCCCATTTCTTGACCGAAATTTGATTATACCGTGTAAATCACCTGCTTGTGAATTTCTTGGTCAATTTCTCTTTTGAATTTGGAAAAACTTTCTTCTCGCAAAGTTGTAGAGAATTGAATTTCCTATAAAACTAGTGAGATTCAAATTTTCTGATAAAAGGCTATTTATTATGAATTATTGAAGTTTGATATATCGGGTGTGAATTGATTTTGGAGTTTAAATTATTTTGTTAAGAAAAACGTTTTTTGTATTTTTTTGGACATCATTAACATGTGTGGCTGGTGTTTTGACCAAAAGGTGGGCTAAGGAAAATTTGTATAATTATATTAATATTATATTAAATTTTCTACTTTGGTGTTCTAAGCATTTTCCTATAAATAGGGAGCTTAGGTTAGAATTGAAAATCATACCAAAAACTGAAGTTTTCTCTCTATTTCTCTCTCGATATTTTGAGCGTATTCTTGTAAGTATACTTTGAGTATTGCTATACGGTGCAAGTTCAAGTCATAGCCTATATCCGGTGTTTCAACTAGAAGTACTGTCTTTCGAGGTAAGGGATGTTATTTTCTTCTCAAATGATATTATTTCTTCAATATCATTATCTTTGAAATATTGGTTGAACTTTTATCAAATTTGGAACTTTTTCATGTAAGGTTACTTATTCATGAGTTACTATTCACGAGTTACTATTCATGAGTTACTATTCATGAGTTACTTATTCACGAGTACTATTAATGAAGCGTGAAGATGTTTTTTTGGAATTTCTATCTTTGTGGTGTGAGTTACTATTCACGTATCGGCCTATTCACGAATCTGACACTATTCACCAAAAATGAAATTTTTCTTTTAAATCTAAAATATCTATTACGGATACTAGCTTTGATTGTATCCATGTTTTGATCATTCTTGAATTTTACACCCCTGATTATTATTTTGAGGTATTTGTGGGCGTGGATGAAACAAAGTACGAATCCTTAATCCTTAATCCTTGTCATTTTGTTTCCACCGGATTCGTTTCTTTAAAAATATTTTTCATCATCTTGATCTTAAATGATGATATTATGGAATATCTTTGGCTTTTGTAGTCAAAAGATGAATGATTTCTGAAGAATATCTTTGGTCAGAAAGTAAACGATGATGAGCAGTGTTTAGATGAACATGACCAACTGATGAATATCTTTGGCTGTAGTGCAAAGATGAATATTTGATTCTAGATGTATATTGATTGATGTTACAGGGATAAAGGATGATTTATGAACTTTTAAATTCATACATAGAAGATAGTAGTTTGCATTCTCTACTTAACTCTTCTAATGAATTATTATTTCAATTGCGAATATTGATTTAAAATTTGTTGTCTATTGTATTCTATTAGATTTTTCCTGTTGAAGACTAACGATAATTTGTTGTATATTATCTTAGTCATAATATTCTTTTTCGGGCTAGTTGAGCTCACCCTTTTCCTTGTTGTTCCATTTTTCTTCTCGTGGAGGCGAGAATGTAGCGAAAGTACTTAGTCGGGTATGGAATGAAGGTTCTAGAGAGTTGTTTAGTAGACCTCACCATTTTTGTAAAATAATGTATCAATAATTATGATGGGGATTTATTTGCGTGTGGATATTGTCTAGATGGTAATATCTGTATTTAAACTCACAGTTTATATGTTGTAATAATAAAGTTGTAGTTATTTCTGTACCATGTATTTGGCAACTCAGAATGGGTTGGATGGAATGGACCTATTTTGGGGGCGTCACACTTCTACCCTTTTCCAATCCTTGTCAGGCCCCTTACTTGAAGCAGAAATTAACATTCTTTTGGTATCACTATGGTCCCTTGCATGAGACCCCTCTGGAACATCTTGTGATCCAATCCTATCATGGATACTTTTTGAAGGACCCAGCCTGTCCTTAACAGAAATCCTTTATAAAGAAGAACTCGCAATAGTCGGCTGTCCTTCTCCAGTGAATGTCTTACTTTTCACATAACTTCCGACATAGAGCAATCACTAACTGTGATTGAAACCCAGAAACACTAGTAAAAGCCCTCCTTCTAGCGCCAATGTTAACGCCAGGATCTTTCTACACACCTCAATCACTGAAAAGCGTGTCCAACCCTGCACAGTAAATGTGATGCCCTCAAATTCGAGTATCTTCCAACCCGACATATGGTGCTACACGGTACTCATAACTATACAATTATTCCATTAAAAACAAAACATAATGAATGTAATTACTATCTTCTTATTACAATCAAAGTGAAATCCTTTCCCAGGTTCATAAACTGATTACATCATTCGTTGTTCTTAAGTATAACACATACAATCATACTAATCTATTACAAGATGGTTAACTATCCATCTTAGCCTTGCCCTTATTTCTCTTAGCATTCTCAGTATGCTCGGCTTTAATTACAATCATATAATTCATGCAAGAAGTGAGCATAACAAGCTCAGCAAGTCTAATAAAGAATAATATCAATACCACATTCGTGAATTATATGAAAATCTTTCATAACTGAACAAATAGTCATGAAGTATTATGAAACATTAATACTTAACAATTCATAACCTCAATTCCCAAAGTATATAATAGTTTAGGAATTCTGAACCGGTCGAAAGACCATGAACAATATCTTTCTATTTTCATACTTGAAAAGGACATCACAAAGACTAAGGATGTATATCCCAAGATTACTTACTTACGAGCACTTCTAGGTGATCACCTATATAACTCTATGTTGATCAACATTCATCCGTTAAACGTATTTACGTTTAAGTTTTGGCAAACTTCAGCGTGCCCATCGAATAATCGATGAAAATACTTTTGTTTGTTCATAGACAAACCTTACCTTTGAATCCGTACCAAATACTTGGCATAGGATAAGCGTTATCATTTCTATATAGAAAGATATGCATACAAATCAATCTATATCTCACGAATAGTCTAGCCAACTAAAAGCGGCATCGACCCTTTCTTTAAAATCATTCATGCAATTCAAAGATAATGAATCACGTAAAACTCATTAACTCGAAGGTTAGACAAGCGTTAAGAAAACTTGCCTTCAAGCGCCTTCAAATAATTTAATCGATTGTTCTCAAATTTTTACTGTAATTTACATGATATATTCACATAGCACACTGTAATTAGCTACCAAACAATCAATCACATGGATTCTACCAATTTCTTTCTCTTTTATGTCTTAGTTGACTTTATTTCATTAATAATGTCAATTCGACTTACTACCCTTCATTTCGGCTTGTTAACGTTCTTACATTACTAACCAAACTCAATCGTCATTGCTGAAGTACCAATGTCGATTATCGTTCACGGTTTATAATTAACACTTTGTGTTCTTCGTTATCATTGTGACGCCCCCAAAATAGGTATACATCACCTATTCTGAGTTGTCAATACATGGTACAGAAACAACTACAACTTTATTATTACAACAGTAAAACTGTGAGTTTAAATACAAATATTATCTTCTGATAATATCTATACTCAAATAAATCCTCATCACATTTATTGATATATTATTTTACAAAATGGTGAGGACTACTAAACAACTCTCTCTAGAACCTTCATTCCATACCCCGACTGCATCGCTCGCTTATATTCTCGCCTCCCGAGAAAAATGGAACAAAAGGAAAAGGGTGAGCTCAACTAGCCCAAGAAAGAATATTATGACTAAGATAATATACAACAAATTATCGTTAGTCTTCAACAGGGAAAAATCTAATAGAATACAATAGACAACAAATTTTAAATCAATATTCGCAATGAAATAATAATTCATTAGAAGAGTTAAGTAGAGAATGCAAACTACTATCTTCTATGTATGAATTTAAAAGTTCATCGCTCATCCTTTATCCCCAGAACATCAATCAATATACATCTGAATCAAATATTCATCTTTGCACTACAAAGCCAAAGATATTCATCACCGGTCATGTTCATCTAAACACTGCTCATCTTTGCACTACGTACCAAAGATATTCTTCAGAAATCATTCATCTTTTGCACTACAAAAGCCAAAGATATTCAATAATATCATCATTTAAGACCGAGGATGATGAAAATATTTTTAAAGAAACGAATCTAGTGAAACAAAATGACAAGGATTAAGGATTCAGACTTTGTTTTATTCACGTCCAAAATACCTCAAAAATAATCGCAGGTGGTGTAAAATTCAAGAATGATCAAAACATGGATACAATCAAAGCTAGTATCCAGAATATAGATATTTTGGACAAAAGAAGAAATTTTATTTTTTGGTGAATAGTGCTGTATACGTGAATAGTAACTCCGACACCAAAAGATAGAAATTCCACAAAAAAACATCTTCACGCTTCATGAATAGTACTCATGAATAGTAACTCGTGAATAGTAACTCATGAATAGTAACTCTCGTGAATAGTAACTCATGAATAGTAACCCCGACATGAAAAGTTCCAAATTTGATAAAAAGTTCCAACCAATATTTCAGCATAATGATATTGAAGAAATAATATCATTTGAGAAGAAAATAACATCCCTTACCTCGAAAGATCAATACTTCTAGTGAAACACCTGGATATAGGCTATGACTTGGACTTGCACCGTATAGCAATACTCAAAGTATACTCAAAATACTCACAAGAATACGCTCGATAATATAGAGAGAGAAAACTTCAGTTTATGGTGTGATTTTCAATTCTAACCTAAGACCCTATTTATAGAAATTGCTTAGAACACCAAAGCGAAAATTTAATAAATTAATAATATAATTATATAAATTTCCTACACATGCCTAGAATCTGATTTCAGCCATCAAACACATGCCACCTTCTAGAAAAAGTAAGAAAAAACGTTTTTCTAATTTTAAATATTTTAAACTTCCAAAAATCAATTATTTCGGAGCTTCGGAACTTTAATAATTCATAATAAATAGCCCTTTCATCAAAAAATTCGAATCTCGCGAGTTTTTATAGGAAATTCAATTCTCTACAACTTTGCGGAAGAAAGTTTTTCCAAATTCCAAAAAAATTGACCGAAATCCACAAACCAAGCGATTTTACAAAGCTATAATCAAATTTCACCAATAAATGGGGTCCACAGGACATGTTTAACATGTTTTAAACATTTATTGCAACAAAAATACTCCTCCTCCTCGTATACTCATATATCCCACATTCGTTGTAAAAATATCACCATTATTATATTATTAAAATATAATAATGAATTATTTTATCAGTAAAAGATAAAATTTCAATTTTCAACAATTGTCACATTAAAATTTTCTCCATCTATATCCACATAAAATCAATATTTTTCTCATCATATGAATCAATAATTAATTATTCACAAATAATATTACAGAATCACAATATTGATAACCAGCGGGTTCAAGGAAAGAGGGGCTTTCCAATAAGAATTTCTCCTTCTCATGGCGCCGCAATTAGGTGACCAAACCTCTCCTTAGATGTAACTTTCTAGACATTGCCAATAATGTTATCTAATAATATTATTCGGATAATATGAATTATTGCTTCGATAATGAAAAATACGTGTAATGACAATTATTGAAAACAACAAAGAATATAAAATATCAACGCAGTTAATTATTAACTCAATAAAATATCGAATAAGAATTATCGTAACCATTATTGAGTAGTGCCTTCTTACGTAAGAATCAATAATTGGTGCAATACCGTGCTATTTCTTGTTTTAACCACCGGTATTTTAACAAAGATTAACTGAAATAACTACGCCTGAATTATTTTTAAACAACTTATATTTGTCGCTTTCTTCATCCAATCGCTTTTCAAGCATGGGGCCCACACATGGATGCGCCGTCGCATTTAATATTCCCCGACGCATTTAATATTCCACGACCAAACGAACATTCCCCGACAACAATGAATATTTTATAACCACTTGCTTATTTTGAAATATTTGCGTATTTTACCCCTAACTATCCACATTAATCACATCAACCCTTACTATTTCAAAATAATAAATAGAGAAAATTAAATTTCATTAATAATAAGTTGGGGTCTTACAACCTCCCTCCTTATGAAATTTCGTCCTCGAAATTGACGTGCGACACTGGTGTTTTGAAAAGGTGAGGATACCTCGCTTTTTATTTCCGCTTCCAATTCCCGTGTCATTTCCTCTATAAGCATGATTCCTCCACAAAACTTTAACTTGTGGTATGACCTTTCATGCGTAGGACATGCTCCTTCCTATCCAAGATCTTAACAAGTACCTCCTCATACGTTAAGTCTTCTACTATTTCGTCCTGCTTCTAATTCTATAACGTGGTTCGGTCTTTCACATATTTACTGAAGTACGATATGTGAAACACATTATGAACACGAGACATACTTGGAGGTAACGCGAGTCTATAGGCTACATTTCCTACTCGGTCCAAGAATTTGAAATGGACCAATAAATCGTGGATTGAGCTTTCCTCTCTTCCCAAATCTTGTAACTCCCTTCCATGGAGCAACTCGCAACAATACATGATCCCCACACTAAATTCCACGTCCTTTCGATGAAGATCCGCATAACTCTTTTGTCGATCTTGTGCTGCTTTGTATATCGTTGTCGATCATTTGAATCTTTTCGGTAGTCATACGCATTAACTCGGGCCCCAACAATGTTGCTTCACCCACCTCATCCCAACATATTGGAGAGCGACACTTTCGCCTCATATAATGCTTCAAATGGAGCCACACCTATACTTGCACGATAATCGTTGTTGTAGGAGAATTCCACCAATGGTAAATACTTATCCTAACCGCCTTGAAGTCTAGGACACGAGTCTTAATAGATCTTCAAGAGTTTGAATAGTCCTCTCGATTGTCCGTCCGCTTTGGGGATGGTATGTCAAACTAAATCGCAAAACCGCGCCCATAGCTTTTTGCAAGCTAACCCAAAATCTTGAAGTGAATCTTGGGTCACGATCCAAAACTATGGATACCGGCATTCCATGCAACCTCACAATCTCATTCACGTATACATACTAGCAAGACGCTCAAGGGAATAAGTCTCCCGTGATCGGCAAGAAATGAGCGCGACTTGGTTAATCTATCAACAATAACCCAAATAGCATTGATGCCTTGAGAAACCGTAGGAAGACCCGTGAATGAAATCCATGGTAATATGTTCCCACTTTCATTTCGAATCTCAAGTGGTTGCAATGGACCCTTAGGTACTAGATGCTCGCCTTTACACGCCGACAAGTTAAACACATCGAGATAAACTTTGCAATTTCTCTCTTCATATTGTTCCACCAAAATGTATGTCAAGATCACGATACATTTTAGTACTTCCAGGATGGATTGCAAATGGTGTATTGTGTGCCTCCATCATAATCTTGTACTTCAAATCGTAGTCGTTAGGAACACAAAGTCTCAGAGTGGACTCAAGTATTCCTTCTTCATCAATTCTCGCTTAGGAATAGCTCCTTCTTATACTTTCTTCTTCATACGCATCGACCCGGTCGATGGCTTGAGCAACCTTAACTTTTTCTATTAAAGTTGGCTCTATGCGTATACTTGACATCATCGCACTCGTTCCGTGATATGATCTTATCTTCTACTCAATGCGCTACCACCACGCTCGCTTTACCGTGATGGTATTGAATAGTGTGGTCGTAGTCTTTCAATAGCTCGAGCCAACGTCATTTGCCGCATGTTGAGTTCTTTTTTTGAGTGAAGAAATATTTAAGGCTTTTATGGTCCGAATATATCTCCACTTTCTCCCCATATAGATAGTGCCTCCATATCTTTAAGCGCTGAAACGATCGGCCGCCAACTCTAGATCATGAGTAGAATAATTCCTCTCATACTCTTTAAGTTGTCGCGAGGCATAGGCTATGACTTTCCCACGTTGCATGAGAACACATCCTAACCCTTTGCTCGAAGCATCGTTTGAGATAACAAATCCATCCGAACCAGATGGTATTGTTAGAACAAAATAAAATAAGTCTCCTCTTAAGCTCTTGGAAACTCTTCTCGCATTCTTCGCTCCAAACGAATTTTGTATCCTTTCGAGTTAGGCGAGTTAATGGAGTAGCGATTCGAGAAAACCTTCCACGAATCTCCGATAATAACCAAATTAAGCCCAAAAGCTACGTGACTTTCCTGGTCTCCGACTTTTGTTGTTCTAACTTTGTATTGCTTCAATCTTCACGGATCAACAGATACTCCATGTTTCACACCACGTGCGCCAAGGAATGCTACTTCCTCAAGCCGAACTCGCATTTTTTAATTTGGCATATAGTTTGTTTTCACGGCCTTTGGAGTACCAACTTTCAAATGGTGCTTATGATCTTCACGGCTTTTGGAATATATGAGGATGTCATCAATAAAGACAACAACGAATTGATCCAAATATTCCTTGAATACTAGGTTCATCATATCCATGAAAGTCGCAGGAGCATTAGTTAGTCCAAAAGACACATGACTAAGAATTCATAATGCCCATACCGAGTTCGGCGGCGCCTTTGAATATCCTCGCCTAATCTTCAAATTGATGATATCGAGAACGAAGATCGATTTTTGAAAAGAATTGTGCCCTTGCAACTAGTCAAACAAGTCATCAATACGAGGTAGAGGATACCTATTCTTGATGGTGACATGGTTCAATTCCCAATAGTCAATACAAAGTCGCATACTCCCGTCTTTTCTTCTTTACAAATAAAACAGAGCAGCACCCCAAGGAGATGTACTTGATTTAATGAAACCGATGTCCAACAATTCCTCGTAGTTGAACCTTTAACTCCTGAAGTTCAATAGGAGCCATTCGATATGGGGTTTTAGAAATGGGCTTTGTACCAGTTCAAGATCAATAAAGAATTCAACTTCACGCTCGGGGTAGAAGGGAAGTTCTTCAGAAATACGTCGGAAAGTCAATAACAACAGAAATATTATTCAAATTTGACGTGTCTTTATTCAAATCCATAACATGGGCTAAGAAAGCTTGACATCCGCTTTTTCAATAAACGAATAGCTTTATGATTAGATATGACAAAGTTGATTGATTTTAATGGTTTAGTTGCTTGAATCCGCATAACAGTTTGTTAGGAATATGAAAACTAACAACCTTACGAAAACAATCAATTTTGGCATGATGAGTAGTTAACCAATCAATCCCTAAAATCACATCAAAAGCAAGTATCTTTAAAGAGATAAGGTCAATGGTAAGGTAATGGTGCCAACTTGAATCAAACAAGATTTATAAACAAAGGATGTGATGAAAGTTTCTCCTAACGGAGTTTCCACAGATAGGTCAAAGTCCAATTTCTCCTGAGTCAAGTTTAAACGCTTGAGCACAAGCAGAGAGATAAATGAATGGGTAGCACCCCAGATCAAGTAAGGTATAAACTTCGCAAGAATTTATAAATAGCTTACCCGTGATCACCTCGTTTGGGTCCTCGCATTTTGACCAAATACAACAAACGCCTTCCCTAATCGTTGACTTTGCCTTTTCTCGGGATGATCTTTTGAGTCACCGTCCCCACTGAACTAGGTTTCGCCATCGCATCGCAATCTCGAGCGATATGTCCTTCCTTTCCACAATTATAGCATACCTTGAACTGTTGTGGGCGCTTGGACTGATATGTCCCTCTTTTCGCATTTGTAACATATGACCGGTGGTCGTTTCCTCCCTAGAACCGATCTTTGCTGACCGCTGCCTTCTTCACATGGTCATTGTTAAATCTCCTTTTTAAAATCTCCTCCCCGACTCACTTCTTCTATTTTCATGGCCATGATTACCACCAGAGTGGTTACCATTTTGTCCGTCTGCTTTTTTCTCCATTGGTTATCATTATTACATTGATCGCTATCTCCGAGTACGATCCTCGGTTATGGTCCTCAATTGGCCGTACTCGTTATCTCGCTCTAATAACTAAGCCCTGCTTACAACATCCGAATAGAGAGAAAATTTATGAGAAATGAGATAATCGACGTATCTTGGGTTTCAAACCTCTAAGAAACATCCGCGTCATAATGCTCCTCATTCTCCACCAAATGAGGTGCAAACTCGGATAACTCGCTAACTTTGCCTCGTCTTCGAGACACCGCCATGTTGTTTTGCTCTAATCTGATGAACTCCACTTCCTTCATATGACGAACACTTTCGTGAAAGTATTTGTCATTAAATAGTTTCAAACGCTTTCCCAAGACATCTTTGAGTCTTGGTTGGATGGGTACGCTTCATAGACTCCCACCAATGAGTTTGCCTCGCCACTAACGTAAAGGTGGCGAATTGAACCTTCTGTTCTCCGTGCATCCCAAGACATCAAATATCTTGGTAATTTGTTTGACCCATGTTTTCGCCATGATCGGATCCGCTTTCCCTTAAATTCGTGGTCCCAACTCTTTGATTGCTTGGTTGTGACAACCCGTGAATTGCTATCATTTCCTCCTCGTATTTTGAACACGAGTCTCCTCATGCGATTTTGCATGAACTGCAAAAAACTTCTAAACATCCCCTCGTTCATCATCTCCTCGGTGGTGTTGTTTACGGAGGAACATTGCTAGCTGTTGCACGCTTCTCCTCGTTGGTGAGTACAAAGGCGTCTCCACTGGTCTCATTTCCATTGTTAATATTCTCAAATGACATTCTCAAATCACCGTCATAAAACAAGGGTTAATTAAGGAAATCAATATATCACATAA
Organism: Panax quinquefolius; assembly: GCA_020205615.1. Taxonomy (NCBI): domain Eukaryota; kingdom Viridiplantae; phylum Streptophyta; class Magnoliopsida; order Apiales; family Araliaceae; genus Panax; species Panax quinquefolius. Next base: position 113,464,108 of record CM035157.1, on the reverse strand, counting down.
TATCCCTATATACCTTGACCACTAAAAATAAAGCTTAGGTAGGACACACTAGCGAAGGATTTACTCGCCTCTCCCTCCTAGTTCTATTCCCCGATCTCCGCCATAGATCATATCCCTAAGCTCTGATACCAACTGTGACGCCCCCAAAATAGGTATACATCACCTATTCTGAGTTGTCAATACATGGTACGTAAACAACTACAACTTTATTATTACAACAAGAAATCGTGAGTTTAAATACAAATATTATCTTCTGACAATATCTATACTCAAATAAATCCTCATCACATTTATTGATACATTATTTTACAAAAATGTGAGGACTACTAAACAACTCTCTCTAGAACCTTCATTCCATACCCCCGACTCATACTCGCTATATTCTCGCCTCCCGAGAAAAATGGAACAAAAAGGAAAAGGGTGAGCTCAACTAGCCCAAGAAGAATATTATGACTAAGATAATATACAACAAATTATCGTTAGTCTTCAACAGAAAAAATCTAATAGAATACAATAGACAACAAATTTTAAATCAATATTCGCAATGAAATAATAATTCATTAGAAGAGTTAAGTAGAGAATGCAAACTACTATCTTCTATGTATTAATTTAAAAGTTCATCGCTCATCCTTTATCCCTCGTAACATCAATCAATATACATCCGAATCAAATATTCATCTTTGCACTACTGGGCCAAAGATATTCATCGATTAATCATGTTCATCTAAACACTGCTCATCTTTGCACTACTGACCCAAAGATATTCTTCAGAAATCATTCAACTTTGCACTACAAAGCCAAAGATATTCAATAATATCATCATTTAAGATCGAGGATGATGAAAAATATTTTTAAAGAAACGAATCCAAAGGTGAAACAAAATGACAAGGATTAAGGATTAAGGATTCAGTACTTTGTTTTATTCACGTCCAAAAATACCTCAAAAATAATCGCAGTGGTGTAAAATTCAAGAATGATCAAAACATGGATACAATCAAAGCTAGTATCCGTAATAGATATTTTGACAAAAAGAAAAATTTTATTTTTAAATTGAATAGTCTCAGATATCGTGAATAGTGTCGTATACATGAATAGTAACTCAAACACCAAAAGATAGAAATTCCACAAAAACATCTTCACGCTTCATGAATAGTACTTTTGAATAAGAACTCGTGAATAGTAACTCTCATGAATAGTAACTCGTGAATAAGAACTCATGAATAGTAACCCCCCGACATGAAAAAGTTCCAAATTTGATAAAAAGTTCCAACCAATATTTCAAAGATAATGATATTGAAGAAATAATATCATTTGAGAAGAAAATAACATCCCTTACCTCGAAAGATCAAGATTTCTAATTGAAACAGGATATAGGCTATGACTTGGACTTGCACCGTATAGCAATACTCAAAGTATACTCAAAATACTCACAAGAATACGCTTCGATAATATAGAGAGAGAAACTTGAGCTTCGTGTGATTTTCAATTCTAACCTAAGCACCCTATTTATAGAAATTGCTTAGATCACCAAAGCGAAAATTTAATAAATTAATAATATAATTATATAAATTTCCTACACATGCCTAGAATCTGATTTCATCCATCAAACACATGCCACCTTCTAGAAAAAGTAAGAAAAAACGTTTTTCTAATTTTAAATATTTTAAACTTCCAAAAATCAATTATTTCGGAGCTTCAGAACTTCAATAATTCATAATAAATAGCCCTTTCATCAGAAAATTCGAATCTCGCGAGTTTTTATAGGATATTTAATTCTCTACAACTTTGCAGAAGAAAGTTTTTCCAAATTCCAAATAGAAATTTACCGAAATCCACAAACTGAGATTTTTACAAAATTATAATCAAATTTCACTCAATAAATGGGGTCCACCGACATGTTTAACATGTTTTAAACATTTATTGCAACAAAAATACTCCTACTCCTCGTATACTCATATATCCCACATTCGTTGTAAAAATATCACCCTTATTATATTATTAAAATATAATAATGAATTATTTTATCAGAAAAAGATAAAATTTCAATTTTCAACAATTGTCACATTAAAATTTTTCTCCATCTATATCCACATAAAATCAATATTTTTCTCATCATATGAATCAATAATTAATTATTCACAAATAATATTACGTAATCACAATATTGACAACCGTGCGCTTCCCAGAAAGAGGGGCTTTCCAATAAGAATTTCTCCTTCTTCGGTATGCTTAATTAGGTGACCAAACCTCTCCTTATACGTAACTTTCTAGACATTGCCAATAATGTTATCTAATAATATTATTCGGATAATATGAATTATTGCTTCGATAATGAAAAATACTTGTGTAATGACAATTATTGAAACAATGAAGAATATATAAATATCAACGCAAAGAATTATTAACTCAATAAAATATTTGAACAATAATTATCAGTAACCATTATTGAGTAGTGCCTTCTTACGTAAGAATCAATAATTGGTGCAATACCGCAGTGCTACTTGTGTTTTTAACCACCGGTATTTTAACAATATTAATTGGAACAACTACGCCTGTTATTTTTAAACAACATATATTTTCGCGTTTTCTTCATCCAATCGCTTTACATGGGCCCACACATGGTCATTTCGTACAAATATTCCCCGACAAAGACTGAATATTCCACGACCAAACGAATATTCCCAAACAACAATGAATATTTTATAACCACTTGCTTATTTTGAAATATTTGCGTATTTTACCCCTAACTATCCACATTAATCACATCAACCCTTACTATTTCAAAATAATAAATAGAGAAAATTAAATTTCATTAATAATAAGTTGGGGTCTTACAATCATACTAACAACTCGCGTTCAATTCCTAAGTTCATTACCATATACACTAGTATATGTAACGTAAGAATAGTTTTAGTACACTTATTAAGTATATAAACTTAACTTACACAGGTCTCAGAACAATTGAAGTTCAAAACCTAACTTATCTAACAAAAACTCACCTTTCGGCCATGCCAAGTGTCATGCACAAGGGTTCTTTCTATACAATCATCAAGCGTTGTGGCGCCAGCCATTACTGATAACTAAGTTTGACGACCCCAAAATAGGACCACACGACCCATTCTGAGTCGCCAGATATCACACTACAGAAATCAAATACAAACTTCATTTATACAACTGTTGAACTATCGTACAGAATACGACCACAGTTAAACTGTGAGTTTTAATACAATATTATCTCATAGACAATATCCAAACTCAAATTATTATAATGCCATATAAAATACAGCAGCAAATATTTCAAGACCCCAAAGAAGAACGAGAAGATTACTATCATGTTCACTCTAATGAGGTGCACTTTTGACGCTTTCAAAGTCGAGTTCTCATCACCCTATTGTTGTTCACCAAAATTAATTATTAAGTGGCGTATAATATACGACACACCCATCTTAGGTCCTCAATACAATTATATATTGCATGTCATGCCATTTTATAATGTATTAAGAAACTTCGACAGTCTCGGACCATCACACTATTCCCCTGTTATCCCCACTAGACCCAGCTACACTCTTATTACCTTAGTAGAAGACTGGATACTGTAATAGTGAAGTAGTAGAATACTCTTCTTCTTTCTCTCTATAGTTTCTCTCTCTCTATAACTTCTCTTGTGAATCTCAGTGAATTAGTGAGAATGAAAAAAAATTAAGCTTCTATTTATAGGAAAATGGACTAAATAGTAATTTATTCATGAACGGTCTAGATTGATTTACTATTAGAACGAACGGTACATATTGATTACTATTAAAACAACAACCGACGGTCCGGATTGATTTACTTTTAAAACCACCACCAACGGTCCAGATTGATTACTTTTAAAACCACCACCGACGGTCCAGATTGATTTACTTTTAAAACCACCATCGACGGTCCAGATTAATTTATTATTAAAACCACCACCAATGGTTCATATTGATTTACTATTAAAACCACCACGAGCAGTTCAGATTGATTTACTATTAAAACCACCACCGATGGTTCAAATTGATTTACTATTAAAACCACCATCGACGGTCCAGATTGATTAACTATTAAAACCACCATCAATGGTCCAGATTGGTTTACTATTAAAACCACCAACAATGGTCCAGATTGGTTTACTTATTACACTTTAGTACCCCTAAAGTTTTCCAAGTTTGCATTATTCCCCTCTAACTTTTGTAATTCACTTATCTTCAATAAACACATTTTTAATACTTCAACAATTATTCATCATTAATATTATAACTTACAATATCAACAATCGATCATTCCGGTGTAAGAGGGGCTTTACGATAAAGATTTCTCCTTATCATGCCATTGATTAGGTGACCAAACCTCTTTCCTCGATGTAACTTTCTGTATATTGTCAATAATGTAAATAATAATATGAATAAATGTATTGTCTCAATTATTGATTTAATAATAAAAAATATTATGCGAGATAATCTTTGTGACAATAATTGAATCAAATAACGTGAGATACTATGTCAACAACACCATCGTAGTAATAATTGAGTAAACCGAGTGGATTCTTACGTAAGCATCAATAATCAATACCATGTGCTACTATGCAACCATGCGTATTACTGTACTTTTACCACCGGGTAGTTCAACAGTTTAACGGTAAAACTTTCGGCGTTATTTTTATAAAAAGATATTTTTGTCATTTTCTAACTACGAAAAAACTTTTATTATGGGGTCCACCAATGATTGTGTCGTCGTACGAATATTCCCTGACAAAAAGAATATTCCCCAGCACAACGAATATTTTATATCAATTTGCTCACTTTGCAAAATTTCAAATATCACCCTTTACTTTAACCTTTTATCAATTTAACCATTTACTAAATAGAATAATAATTATAAGAAAATTGAATACTTTCATTTCATAAATTTGGGGTCTCATAATCTCCCCTCCTTATGAAATTTTGCCCTCAAAATTTACGTACCTGGTAGTTCGAAGAGATGAGAATACCTTGCTTTATTTTTCGAATTGTACATTCCCGGTTATTTCCTCTGTATCATGATTTTTCCATTGCTCATCTCTTGTATTTTAGATATTATCTAGAATACATCTTCAAAACAAAGGTTTATTAACATATCGCAATTTGTCAACTTAGGTAAGAAAATTAAGCTTAGGTAGGACACACACACTAGTGAAGGATATTATTCGTCTCTCCCCTCCTAGTTCTAATCCCGGATCTCCGCCAGAGACCATATCCCTAAGCTCTGATACCATTTGTGACACCCCCAAAATAGGTCCACACGACCCATTCTGAGTCGCCAGATATCGCACTACAGAAATCAAATACAAACTTCATTTATATAACTGTAGAACTGTCGTACAGAATACGACCACAGTTAAACTGTGAGTTTTAATACAATATTATCTCATAGACAATATCCAAACTCAAATTATTATAATGCCATATAAAATACAGCAGCAAATATTTCAATACCCCAAAGAAGAACGAGAAGATTACTATCATGTTCACTCTAATGAGGTGCACTTTTAACGCTTTCAAAGTCGAGTTCTCATCACTCTATTGTTGTTCACCAAAATCAATTATTAAGTGACGTATCTTAGGTCCTCAATACAATTATATATTGCATGTCATGCCATTTTATAATGTATTGAGAAACTTCTACAGTCTCAGACCATCACACTATTCCCCTGTTATCCCCACTCGACCCAGCTACACTCTTATTACCTTAGTAGAAGACTAGATACTACAATAGTGAAGTAGCAGAATACTCTTCTTCTTTCTCTCTATAGTTTCTCTCTCTCTATAACTTTCTCTTGTGAATCTCAGTGAATTGGTGAGAATGAAAGAAAAATTAAGCTTCTATTTATAGGAGAATGGTCTAAATATTAATTTATTCACGAACGGTCCAGATTGATTTACTATTAGAACGGACAGTCCATATTGATTACTATTAAAACCACAACCGACGGTCCGGATTGATTTACTTTTAAAACCACCACCGACGGTCCAGATTGATTACTTTTAAAACCACCACCGACGGTCCATGTTGATTTACTTTTAAAACCACCATCGACGGTCTAGATTGATTTACTTTTAAAACCACCATCGATGGTCCAGATTGATTTACTATTAAAATCACCACCGACGGTTCAGATTGATTTACTATTAAAACCACCACCGACGGTTCAGATTGATTTACTATTAAAACCACCACCGACGGTCCAGATTGATTAACTATTAAAACAACCATCAATGGTCCAGATTGGTTTACTATTAAAACCACCATCGATGGTCCAAATTGGTTTACTTATTACACTTTAGTACCCCTAAAGTTTTCCAAGTTTGCATTATTCCCCTCTAACTTTTGTAATTCACTTATCTTCAATAAATACAATTTTAATACTTCAACAATTATTCATCATTAATATTATAACTTACAATATCGACAACTAGATCATTCCTAGGTAAAAGGGGGATTTCTGATAAAGATTTTTCCTTATTGGCGCGCAATTAGGTGACAAAACCTCTTTCCTCGACAGAACTTTCTAGACATTGTCAATAATGTAAATAATAATATAACTAAATGTATTGTCTCAATTATTGATTTAATAATAAAAAATGTTATGCGGATGATACTGTGACAATAATTGAATCAAATAACATGAGATACTATGCAACAATTATTGTAGCAATAATTGAGTAAATTGAGTGGATTCTTACGTAAACATCAATAATCAATACCGTGTGCTACTATGTAACCATGCGTATTACTATACTTTTACCACCGGGTAGTTCAAAAGTTTAACGGTAAAACTTTCACCGTTATTTTTATAAAAAAGATATTTTTGTCATTTTCTAACTATGGCAATACTTCTGTTGTGGGGTCCACCAATGATTGTGCCGTCGTACGAATATTTCCTGACAAAAAGAATATTCCCCGACACAATGAATATTTTATATCAACTTGCTCACTTTACAAAATTTTCAAATATCACCCTTAACTTTAACCTTTTATCAATCGAACCATTTACTAAATAGAATAAAAATTATAAGAAAATTGAATACTTTCATTTCATAAATCTGGGGTCTCACACTAAGTCCCGGTTCCGGCGCTGCGGTGCGAAACTCCTTCGTATGAGTGACGCTGTGGCACCACTCTTTAGTCGGTCATTACATTGTTACAACGCTGCGGTGCGGCACATCAAGCCTTGTCTGGTGCCGCGGCGCCAGACCTCACCACCAGAAAAATTTTACAGATAAAATTTTTAGTGAACTTCTCGGCTTCATAACTTCTTCATTATAAGTTCGATTTGGTCCGTTCAAAAGCCTACAACTCATAAATTACATACTCTACGCGTTCATATAAGAATTTTACAATTCCGAATCCGTTAACTCGAAATTCACTTCTAAGTTCATTTTCGAGCGTTCGTTAAACGCTTTTGAGCGTTCAATACTCATTTTCTTCGTTTTATGTCAGAATCTGACGATTCTTGAGCCCACGAATCTTAAATACCCTATCTCACGTGTTGACATTAAAAACCAATGTTTTCAAGTCCCACGAAAACTTTCAACTACTAATCCGGAATTTCTACGTTTCCGACGTTTAACCTCTAATTCCGTAAAATTCGCCATAACTTCGTTACTAGTGTTCTATATGCCAAATCAAATGGAACACTCCATTGATTTCATATCTACATCCTAACCAAGCAAGATGAACATATCTTAATAGTGATGGTGTTCAATTTGTCCATCAACAACAAAGTTCATAATTCAATATTTCTTACGTTTTTAACTTACGTAAACCCTTACGATTTTCATTTACACATAACTTATAATGGTTTTATATATTACAAGCCATCCTTATTCCTCCAAAAGAGGCATGCCCCACCAATTTATGATTCTTTATAACAAAGAAATCAAAAGGGGATGGAAAACTATTATTAAAGAATATTACCTTTCGATCTTGGTGTTCTTGCTAAAATCTCTAAATGAAAAGCTTCAAAGTGAGATGTTTGCTTATGTCTAGCTCTTTCTCTCTCTAAATATATATTGGATGACTCTTGAAAAACCAAAAATAACCAACATAAGCTTCTCTTTTATAGGCAATTCAAATGGAGGGCAAGAAGGTCTTTTCTCCCCACCACCTTACTATTCACTACTTCATCACCAAGTAAAATACTTGGTGATCAAGTAGATCACTTTACTTGGCCATCAAGTGGTCGGCCCACATGCCCATGGGTCATCCCCATGGGTTTTACCCATTCGGTGACCCACCGGTTCGATCCACGGTTCGATTTCTTGGATCGAGCTTAATTAATCCTAACCTTGGGCTTTAACTCATAATTCTTTGGGCTTGATTACTTAATCACTTGGGCTTGGTATAATCCAAATCCAATTGGATCATATTAAGTCCTTAACCTATAAATCCAATAATACCAATCGTATTCCATACATATAATTCACGTATTCTCTTCATATAATACTTGTACGATAATCGTATTATACTTTGTATTAAATCTTCGTATTATACTCGTATACTAAATAGTATCATACTCGTATAACATACGCATAATCATTATCGTAATTCATTATACGTCTCTCATTTCCTTCTCGGAAATCATTCTTCTCAACCCTTAGGTTTTAAGTCCGCAGGCGAAAAATTCGTTTGCCATAAATGAAATATTATTAAATATTCCATCTCGTCTTCATATTCTATCATTACGCGTTTCTCAAAATTTCAAACTTAATTCCCGAGCAGAAATGGATGAATAGTGTTTTTACGAAAATTTCTCGAAAAACTTTTATTTTCGTCTTGGAAATTCAAAACAATTAATTCTAGCACATAGCCAGAATACTAACCACATTCGCACATTCTAGGTCATAGAACGACCTTCACATAGCTTACTCACATAAATAATCAATTAAATTCATTTAATTCACATAATTAAATAAAATTTTAATTCTCCTATAAATCCGATTTTCTCAAAGCGTTACATTCTCCCCCCTTATAAGGATTCTATCCCCAGAATCTCGCTTATAATTACATAAACAAATGAAGAAAATTTTCCTTCATTTTACTTTTGAGTTCCCACGTTGACGTTGCTTCATCAGCATTGTGGTTTTTTCATATCACCTTCACTGAAGGTATTATCTTATTTCTAAAAACTTGCTCCTTCCTATCAATAATTTGAACTGGAAGTTCTTCATACGATAAATCTTTCTCTATCTGGATATATTCATACTCTATTAAATGTTTATAGTCCGGCTTATAGGGACGCAACACAGACACATGAAACACATTGTGTATACGTTCCATTTCTGGAGGTAAAGCTACTTCATAAGCTACCTCTCCTACCCTTCTTAAAATCTGACAAGGTCCTATAAACCTTGGACTTAACTTTCCTTTCTTTCCAAAATGTATCTTCCCTTTCCAAGGCGATACTTTTAGAAAGACATAAGACCCTACATCAAATTCTCTCTTTTCTCTGTGAGGATCGACATACTTCTTTTTCCTATCTTGAGCCGCTACCAATCGAGTACGTATTAGCTTTACCATGTCCGCCATTTGTTGTACCAACTCAGGTCCCAACATCCGACGTTCACCCACTTCATCCCAACATAGTGGAGTTCTACACTTCCTCCCATACAACGCTTCGTAAGGCGGCATGCCTATACTAGCGTGAAAACTATTGTTGTACGCAAATTCCACCAATGGTAGATGGTCGTCCCAACTCCCTTTGAAATCCATAACGCAAGATCTTAACATATCTTCAAGCATTTGAATTGTCCGTTCACTTTGTCCATCCGTCTGAGGATGATACGCGTACTCAATCTCAACTGCGTTCCCATTTGCTCTTGCAAACTTCTCCAAAAGTTCGATGTGAATCGTGGATCACGATCTGACACAATCGAAACAGGTACTCCATGTCTTGAAATAATTTCCTTGACATAAAGCTTAGCTAATTGGTCTAGGTTATACCTAACTCCTATTGGTAGAAAATGAGCCGATTTCGTCAATCGATCCACTATCACCCAAATAGCATCGTATCCTTTCCTTGTTGTTGGAAGTCCCACCACAAAGTCCATTGTGATGTGCTCCCATTTCCACTCTGGAATTTCTAATGATTGCAACAACCCGCTCGGTCGTTGGTGTTCAGCCTTAACCTTTTGACAAGTTAAGCACCTACTAACATATTCTGCTATCTCCCTTTTTATGTTTGGCCACCAAAAGTTCTAACGAAGGTCTTGATATATCTTCGTACTACCTGGATGTATCGAGTACCTCAAACTATGGGCCTCACTCATTATCTCCTCCTTTAATTCAGAATTATTTGGAACCCAAATTCTTCCTTCAAAAATGAAGTAATCCCTCCTTATCAAGGTTATACTTAGTCTTTTCTTCATCTTCTATCCTCTTCTTCATATGCTCGCATTCCTCGTTGCTCAATTGCACTTCCTTAACACGTTCCACTATGGTCGGTTGAGTCTCCATGGAAAATAACATCTCCTCTACTTCATCCGGTAATTTAACTTCTAATTCCATTCTTGCCATCGCTGTTACTAACTCATTCTGAGTCGTTAACATTGACAGTTTCTCTCTACCCTTCCTACTTAGCGCATCGGCTACTACATTTGCTTTCCCCGGATGATATAAGATATCACAATCGTAATCTTTTATTAGTTCCAACCACCTTCTCTGCCTCATATTCAACTCCTTCTGTGTGAAGATATATTTCAGACTTTTATGGTCCGTGTATATCTCACACTTCTCACCGTATAGATAATGCCTCCATATTTTTAAGGCAAAAACTACAGCTGCCAATTCTAGATCATGAGTAGGATAGGCCTTCTCATAATCCTTTAATTGACGTGATGCATACGCAATGACCTTGCCATGCTGCATGAGCACGCAACCCAGTCCTCTATGCGAAGCATCGCTATACACTACAAAATTCCCTGTATCATCAGGCAAAGACAATACAGGTGCTTCACTTAACCTCTTCTTTAGTTCCTGAAAACTGTTCTCACATTTTTCAGTCCACACATATTTCACCGACTTTCTCGTCAAATTTGTCAGTGGAGTAGCTATTTTAGAAAAGTCCTGAATGAACCTTCTATAGTATCCCGCTAACCCCATAAAACTCTGAACCTCGGTTGGCATTTTTGATTGCTCCCAGTCATATATTGCTTCTACTTTTGCTGGATCCACAGAAATGCCATCTTTATCAATAACATGTCCTAGAAACTGCACTCGTTCAAGCCAAAATTCACACTTTGTGAATTTCGCATACAACTTTTCCTTCCATAGTGTTTCCAACACTATCCTTAAATGTTCAGCATGATCTTCTGACGTCTTAGAGTAGACTAGAATATCATCAATGAACACTACGATGAACTTGTCCAAATACTGTTTGAACACTCTGTTCATCATATCCATAAATGTGGTTGGCACATTAGTCAACCCAAACGACATTACCAAAAACTCGTAATGACCATAACGAGTTCTGAACGCCATCTTAGGTACATCCTCCTTCCTTACTTTTAACTGATGATACCCCGTACGCAAATCTATTTTAGAAAAATACTTTGCCCCTTTCAACTAATCAAATAGATCATCGATCCTGGGCAACGGGTATTTATTCTTAATCGTTAACTTGTTCAACTCTCGATAGTCGATACAAAGTCGTAACGACCCATCCTTTTTCTTTACAAACAATATCGGTGCTCCCCAAGGAGACACACTCGGTTGAATGTACTTCTGTCTAATAGTTCTTGTAATTGAACCATTAACTCCTTCATCTCAACTGGCGCCATCCGATATGGTGCCCTTGAAACTGGTGCCGTACCCGGTAATAGATCAATCACAAACTCAACCTCCCTATCCGGTGGAATACCCGGTAATTCCTCCGGAAATACATCCGTGAACTCTTGAACTATAGGTATCTGGTCCAAGGATGCTCCCACTCTTTGGGTATCCACAACATGGCACAGATAACCTACACACCCCTTTCTTAACATCTTTCTAGCTTGTGTCATCGATAGACAACAAGAGCGTCTCGGTGATTTACTACCGAAGAACACTACCTTGGTTTTCTTAGAAAGCCAAAGGTTCACACTTTTCCTATGGCAATCTATTATAGCCTTATGGTTAATCAACCAATCCATACCAAGAATTACATCAAATTCTTTTAACCTTATCGGTACCAAATCTACCGATAACTTATTACCTCTAATATCTACGGAACAATCCTTATGAATATGTTCAATGGGGATTATCTCTTCGTTTGCTACCTTAACGTCTAAAGGTATTGCTAACTTTTCAGGGATTAATCCTAATCGCTTAGCAAATTCACATGCTATAAAAGAACAAGTAGCACCTTTAGTCAAATAACACATAAGCATTTATTTCATTGATTTGAATGATACCTTTACTACATCCGATGATGCAACCGCATCTTGAATAATCATATTAAAACGTCACGTAATGAGGGTCTACCCACCGATGGTGTTGGTCCAGTAATGGCTAATTTACCACTACCAGAACCCTTATTTCCCTCTAACCCTTTCTTCGGGCAATTTCTTGCCATGTGGTCCAACGATCCACAAACAAAACACCCATGATTTTTCTTAGGGTTAGGACAGTTGGGTGATAAATGTCCCTCCTGCCCACAGTTGTAACAAACTGATTTCCCTTTAAATAGACTCCCAAATGAGTCTTTCTGCATGTCTTGCATGCCTCCATCCTACGCTTAGGATCTCCTTGTTTTACCCCAGTATTCCCAGGGTTAAAGCTCTTCCTCTTTGGCATATTGCCACTACTGCTGGCAACTTCTGCCTTATTTCCTCCCTCTACTTTATTCTTATTCTTCCTTTCCTTGTGGTACTGAGACAACGCCTCACCACCACCTTCTCAGATATATTGCCCTTTTCGAGAATGGTCCCCAGGAAGCAATTCTGAACACCGAAATCCTACTTTAGAGCCAGGGTTTCAAGCCTCCTGCTCAAACCTACGAGCCTTTCTCTCTTTCGTGTCCACCTGATGTGGAGCAAACCTCGCCAATTCATTGAATTTGGTGACGTACTGGGGAACTATCATATCCCCTTGCTTAAGTTCCAAAAACTTAATCTCCATTCTACCTTGCATGCTAGTAGGGAAATAGTTCTCGAAGAATACCTTCTTAAACTGTTCCCATAATAATCGCCTCTCTTTCTAGCCCCACCCTAGTGAGCCTCCCACCAATAGTTGGCCTCCCCTTCATCATGTAAGTCATGAAAAGAAGTCTTTTGCGCCTCACCCACGTTTGTGATAACAAACGCCTTCTCTATCTCTTTTACCCATTTCTGGGCCTCTAAGGGGTCCGTCGTTCCTCGAACTCCGGAGGACCCACACTTTTGAATTCCTTAAAGGTAGTTGTTCTAGCTACCCTAGGTGCTACTGGAATTCCTCCCCCAACTTGGTTAAATGCTGCCGTTAATAAATTAACGAACTCTTGCATAGGGTTATTAGGACCCCTTGATTTTCATTATGAGACTTTCGACCTCTTGGTTACATTGTCTCCTTCTTGGCGGCATAATTCTGATTAAATAAATAAAGTTTCATTATTATCTAATTAACTACTTAGTTATCATTCTCAAATAACAACTCATACCACAACAAGCACATTAAATAAAAACTTCATTATATTAATATGCTTTCATAGTCAAAACTATTTACACTTTGCTTCCTTAGCCAAAAAGCTATTACATTACTATCCCGTGATTGACTTCTACAAAAATTGGGATTTACAAAAAGACTACCCTTTAATTATACAAAAGAGGGTTTTACGTCACTACACATATACCAAAAAGATCTAATGATCTACTAACACTGTCGTACGGCATTCTTATGTTTCTGATTTGCTAAAATCAAAACAATATCTCGACTAATCGTATATTGAGTCTGCCCTGACTCAATAAAATAGCAAGCAATTTTTAGCTTGAAATCCTCGTGAGCACATTCATGGATGTACGACATCCTAGCAATCTTCTGGTCTTTTTCAACCAGTTTCTTTCGAAGCTCTACGACCTCTTCCTTATAATCCCTCTCTTTATCCGTCATTAGCACTTTCTCGTCGTGCTCTGACTCAAAATCCGCCTCTGCAGATTCCTTCGCCTCATATAGGGCGGTAATCTCCTCGTTACGTGTCTACACCACATATGCGCGCAGATGCACATTCCTATCAAAACTTTTGCCAGTACATGATCTCATTGCATCCGGAGGTGTTGACTCTGAGTAGGTACCACCACCATATTAATCGATGTTACCTCCATATCCTCCTCCACATCTATCATCATATTCGAGATATGATGTTATTCCCATTGTTTCCTCGAGTAATCCTCCTCATAAATGTACTCTTCTTTCGCGATCGAATCTCTTCTAGAACCACTATTGGTACCTCCGTCACTAGCATAGGTACTATCTTCACTTGGTTCACTGACTCTTGACTTATCACGTGAATGTCTCTATACATCAAGCTATCGTTTGACATCTACAAAACACATAACATGTTGATTAGTACATAATACACAATAGTATAAGCACAAATCACATTTAATTTATTTAGGATTAATTTCCATCTTTTAAATCTTTCGGTACTGAGTTTTCTCAATACCTTATTAATTCATTTGACTTGAATTTCTTTCTTCGGACTTTACCTTCCTTACGAGGTTATTAGCCTAAGGTTCTTCCCCCCTTAAGTTTTATAACCTAATGCTTTGATACCAACCTGTGACGCCCCCAAATTCGGGTATCTTCCAACCCGACATATGGTGCTACACTTTATACTCATAACTATACAATCATTCCATTGAAAACCATTGAAAACATACATAATGAATGTAATTACTATCTTCTTATTACAATCAAAGTGAAATCCTTTCCCAGGTTCATAAACCAATTACATCATTCGTTGTTCTTAAGTATAATACATACAATCATACTAATCTATTACAAGATGGTTAACTATCCATCTTAGCCTTGCCCTTATTTCTCTTAGCATTCTCAGTATGCTCGGCTTTAACTGCAATCATATAATTCACGCAAGAAGTGAGCATAACAAGCTCAACAAGTCTAACAAAGAATAATATCAATACCACATTCGTGAATTATATGAAAATCTTCCATAACTGAACAAATAGTCATGAAGTATTACGAAACATTAATACTTAACAATTCATAACATCAATTCCCAAAGTATATAATAGTTTAGGAATTCTGAACCGGTCGAAAGACCATGAACAATATCTTTCTGTTTTCATACTTGAAAAGGACATCACAACACTAAGGTTGTACATCCGGCATTACTTACGAGCACTTCTAGGTGATCAGCCTATAGTACTCTATGTTGATCAACATTCATCCGTTAAACGTATTTACGTTTAAGTTTTGGCAAACTCGCGTGCCCATCGAATAATCGATGAAAAAAACTTTTTGTTTGTTCATAGACAAACCTTACCTTTGAATCCGTACCAAATACTTGGCATAGGATAGCGTTATCATTTCTATATAGAAAGATATGTATACAAATCAATCTATATCTTACGAATAGTCTAGCCGAACTAAAACTGGCATTGACCCTTTCTTTAAAATCATTCATGCAACTCAGTACAATGAATCATAGAAAACTCGACTAACTCGAAGGTTAGACAAGCGTTAAGAAAACTTGCCTTCAAGCGTCTTCAAATAATTTATTCGATTGTTCTCGACCTTTCTTTACACGAATCTACATGATATATTTACATAGCACACTGTAATTAGCTACCAAACAATCAATCACATGGATTCTACCAACTTCTTTCTCTTCTATGTCTTAGTTGATTTTATTTCATTAATAATGTAAATTCGACTTACTACCCTTCATCTCGGCTTGTTAACGTTCTTACGTTACTAACCAAACTCAATCATCATTGGTGAAGTACCAATGTCGATTATCGTTCACGGTTTATTATTAACACTTTGTGTTCTTCGTTATCATACTAACAACTCGCGTTCAATTCCTAAGTTCATTACCATATACACTAGTATATGTAACGTAAGAATAGTTTTAGTACACTTATTAAGTATATAAACTTAACTTACACAGGTCTTGGAACAATTGAAGTTCAAAACCTAACTTATCTAACAAAAACCCTACCTCGGCCTGCCATAGGCGGCATGGCCTATACTATATAACACACTTTGGCTATTGCTACTGATTCCACAATAGCTAAGTCCGGTTCGGTTGCGCGCATGCGTGAAAAAACTCCTTCATATGAGTGGCGTTGCAATGCCACTCTTTAAGTAGTCATTACACTTATGCATCACATTGCATGCGACACATATAAGCCTTATCTCAGCGCCGCGGCAGCTGACCTCGACACCAAAAAAATTTTTTGAGATAAAATTTTTAGTGAACTTCCTGGCTTCATAACTTCTTCGTTATAAGTCCGATTTGGTCCGTTCAAAAGCCTACAACTCATAAATTACATACTCTACGCGTTCATATAAGAATTTTACAATTCTGAATCAGTTAACTCAAAATTCACTTCTAAGTTCATTTTCGAAGCGTTCGTTAAACGCTTTCGAGCGTTCAATACTCATTTTCTTCGTTTTAAGTCGAATCCGATGATTCTTGAGCCCACGACTCTTAAATACCCTATCTCATGTGTTGACATTAAAAACCAATGTTTTTAAGTCTCACGACAACTGTTGACTACTAATCCATAATTTTTGTGTTTTCGATGTTTAACGTCTAATTCCGTAAAATTCGCCATAACTTCGTTACTAGTGTTCTATATGCCAAATCAAATGGAACACTCCATTGATTTTATATCTACATCCTAACCAAGCAAGATGCACATATCTTAATAGTGATGGTGTTCGATTTGTCCATCAATAACAAAGTTCATAATTCAATATTTCCTATGGTTTTAACTTACGTAAACCCATATGATTTTCATTTACACTTGACTTATAATGGTTTTATATATTACAAGCCATCCTTATTCCTCCATAAGAGGCATGCTCCACCAATTTATGATTCTTTATAACAAAGAAATCAAAAGGGGATGGAAAACTATTATTAAGGGAATATTACCTTTACGATCTTGGTGTTCTTGCTAAAATCTCTAATGAAAAGCTTTAAAGTGTGATGTTTGCTTATTTCTAGCTCTTTATCTCTCTAAATATATATTGGATGACTCTTGGAAAACAAAAAATAACCAACATAAGCTTCTCTTTTATAGGCAATTCAAATGGAGGGCAATAAGGTCTTTTCTCCCCACCTCCTTACTATTCACTACTTCATCACCAAGTAAAATACTTGGTGATCAAGTAGATCACTTTACTTGGCCATCAAGTGGCCGGCCCACATGCCCATGGGTCATCCCCATGGGTTGCCCCATGGGTTTTACCCATTCGGTGACCCACCGGTTCGATCCACGGTTCGGTTTCTTGGATCGGGCTTAATTAATCCTAACCTTGGGCTTTAACTCATAATTCTTTGGGCTTGATTACTTAATCACTTGGGCTTGGTATAATCCAAATCCAATTGGATCATATTAAGTCCTTAACTTTATAAATCCAATAATACCAATCGTATTCTCATACGTATAATTCACGTATTCTCTTTCATATAATACTTATACGATAATCAGTATTGTACTTCGTATTAAATCTTCGTATTATACTCATATACTAAATAGTATCATACTTGTATAACGTACGCATAATCATTATCGTAATTCATTATACGAATCTCATTTCCTTCTCGAAAATCATTCTTCTCAACCCTTAGGTTTTAAGTCCGCAGCGAAAACTTTGTTTTGCCATAAATGAAATATTATTAAATATTCCATCTCGTCTTCATATTCTATCATTACGCGTTTCTCGAAATTTCAAACTTAATTCCCGAGCAAAAATGGATGAATAGTATTTTTACGAGAATTTCTCGAAAAACTTTTATTTTCGTCTTGAAATTTAAAACAATTAATTCTAGCACATAGCCAGAATACTAACCACATTCGCACATTCTAGGTCATAGAAACGACCTTCATATAGCTTACTCACATAAATAATCAATTACTTCATTTAATAAATAATCAATTAAATTCATTTTCTCATTTAATTCAAGTTTGACATAATAGTTCAAAAATTTAAGGTTAACAATGGATTAAGCTCATGTTTGAGTAATAAAATATTCGATTTTCGAATTAAAACGCCAGTATAAAAGATTTAAACACTATTTTCATATACATTTTCATTGTATACTCGTGTGAAAGAAGATTATGTAAAAATATAAAAAAATACATGTAGAAATATCAGTTCTCAAGATTTAAACTATAACTTTAGTCTCCACATTCTTATTTATTACTTTCTCCGTCCTAAGATAAAAGTTCTGGTGAATTTTTTACGCATATTAAGAAGGAGAATAAAATGATAAAATTGTCCATAATAATATGTCATTAATCATTTCCAATGTAGGTGAGAGAATGATTTTCTAGTTTTTCAATTCAAAATATTTTCAACACATAACTAATTATACTTATTGAATATGGAGAGAGAATTAGAATAAGAAAAATATGAGATATTTAATGCTAAGGGTATAATAGAAAAAATTATGTAAAAATTTGATTATTAAAGAAAAATGGACACTTAATATGAGACTACCCAAAATAATAATAAGGACTTTTATCCTGGGACAGATGGAGTAAGTGATAGGGATTCATCTAAGCTTAATTTGAATTTTGTTGAGACAATTATAATCTAAGTCGAGAACTTTAAAAAAAATATTTTATAATTCTAATAAATATATATTTATCAATAATTTTAAAATTATTTATATGATATTTAATATTTTAATAATATTATTTTACTCTTACAATATCAACGATTTTCTTAATTATGTTGATTTTCAATAATAAAAAATCATTAATCCATAGACACCTCGACTTGTGTGAAATAGTTAATATAAAAAACTCAACAGAAAGAAATGAAAGTAATAATCTAAAAAACATTTTAAGTTGTAGAGAGAGAAAGAGAAAGTAAAATATAAATAGACAACTTTAGACGGATTGAAAGGTTTTTGGATCTGACCACATCTTCGTGCCCAGCCCCCGCTCTTCTTCTCCCCTCTTCTTCTTCTTCTTCTTCTTCTTCTTCTATTTCCTTCATTTCTTCTGCAGCTTTAAAAGCTCATGAGGATCAGAAAAAACGCCAAAATCTCCCCAGTTTTATTTCCTCTCTCATCAGTAAATAATCTCCTCCAAACCCATTCGTGTCAGCTGAACCAATCGCCATGGGATGTGGTTATTTTTCCTCCAGCTCCTTCAGATTCATATCCATGCGAGGTCTGTTAAATCTCTTCTTATTTCTTCTCACACCCATTTATACTTTATATAAATAGATCTATAAAACCCGTTCTGTTTCTCTCTACAATATCCCCAAGTTTTTCTGCATTTTCCCCTTGTCTAGGGTTCTTCTGGTAGGGTTGGAGAAAAAAGCTTAAATCCCACCCTTTTTATCGTGTATTTAGACTCAAATATTGTATTAATGTGTTGGGTGATTCTTGTTTGGATGGATTTTTTTACTTTATAGCTTGTATATGTCTTGTTTTTGACTCGGTGATTATGTTTGTGCAGGTGGATGGAGAAGCTAGCTTTACCGGAAATGGGAGTTTGGGAGATTCTATTGGAGCTATAGAGAGGTAACCCGCAAACCATTATCTTTAATTTCAATGTTTGTATAAATTTTGGGCTCGTATTATTTTGCAAACAGTTATTAGGGTTTGTACTTTGAAATCATGATGAATAGCATTTTAGAAATTAATTTTAGAGATATGTAGCTGTGATTTTATCAAATTTAAACTGGACTTGCATTTTGGTATATAATTGTGGCTTGAAATGTTCCCTACTTGCAGTGTTGATTCGATGAGAATATTTTCGGAGGATGAAGATAATTATGTATCTCTGGAGGAAGAGGAGAGAGAAAACAAGCCTATTTTCTGCAGTAAAACTGTAGGAAAAGGCAATTGGGAATGTGGTAGTGAAGCTAAAGAAGGGCATTCATTGTGTGAATTCCATTTAGCCCACCTCGAAAATTACAACAATTCCGGTAATCCGGTTAGCAAGAAATCGGCAAAGCTGGCCAAGAATCGGCTTGCCCATTGGGCCAAAAAGTCAAAATCAGAATCAAATCCTTACGAAATTTACTATTATTCGGGTTTTGGACCACGGTGGGGAAAGAAGAGAGGTGCTGAAAAACAAGCTGAACCAGTCAAAGTAGTAGAATCTGAGATTGAAGTTGCTGCCACAACACCTCCTTCATCAAATTCATCGCCTATTAGTATTGAAAAATTCCAGTATTTGGAGGAGGATGACGAAGAAGAAGAAGATGATGAGACTATTGATGGGAACCGGTTAAAAAGAGGTCGAAAAAAAAAAATTAAGGCTAGATCGTTGAAGTCTCTTATGTGAAGGGAATGATTATGAAGGGTTATATTTTGTCTTTTAATTAGTTTTTGTTATAGCTTGTGGGTTTGTAGCATGAATCTGTCTAACATGACTGTTTGTTGATTTAGTTCGTGACAGGGCAAACTTGTAATTGTGTGTTGTGCTAGTTAGTGGGAAGGCAAGCTTGTAATCTAACTTATTAATCATTTTGCTTATACATTTGAAATTCCATTGAGATGTGGGAGAGCAGATCTTCTGTTCCTATTTTTTTTATCTTTTTTGTGTTCTTTCACTTAAATTTTGACATATAAGCTCTTACTTAACACCAATTAACTCTAAAATTAAATAAAAGTTTATATGTCAAAATTTAAGTGGGGGACACAAGGGGATTGGGGATATGGAGACAGAGGATCTACTCTCGAGCTGTAGGCCGTTGATAGCAGATCCCATTTTTCCTGTTTTCTTTGTGTCTTTCACTTAAATTTTGATATTTAGTCTCTTATTTAATATCAATTAAGTCTAAAATTAAATAAAAAGTAAGGTGTTAAAATTTAAGTACAAAAAAATAAGAGAGAAAATAGGGACAAAGAATTTGCTCTCCTGGGCCGTGTGACCATTGTATAACCTTGCACCTTTTTGGCCCACTTGTCGTAAATTGATTTACCGACAATTAGGGGGAGCATTGGGCTGGCTATGGGGCGGGGGCCTGAATTTTACACTACTATAAATCAGACTCAATGTTATTGGTTGGAACTTGGCTACGAGGGACGTCAATTTTGTAAAATTAAATACACTTTTTCATGTATAAAAAAATAACGTCAGTTTTGTAAAATTAAATACACTTTTTCATGTTGTACAAAAGGATGTTTTTATAATTTTTTAAAATATTATTATTATAAAGGATAACTCACTCACGTAAAAATATGATGTGTCCTCTCGTACTTTTATATTATATATATATATATATATATATATATATATATATATATATATATTACGCTTGGGTTCGGGATAAGTGCAAAAGGAGTAGAACAAATGCCAAATTAACTTGAAATTCGATTAATTATCAACATTTTGTCCCATCGTGTTTGAGTTAGTTGTTATTTACCGAACGTGTTAATTGTCCCCTCTTAGAGAGAGCAACGTTGTACGACGATAATATAAAATAATTTTTAATAATAAGATTTTTGTCAATATTTTTAAAAGAAATTTGAAAAAGTGTTTGGTTCACAATTATAAATTAAACTAAAGACAAACATAAATACTTGTGTATGGTATGCATTTAGAATCAAACAAACAAATATTATAATAGTAGCATTTCCATATGCTTGTCAAACAACAACAATAATAATAATTTGGTGATTAAAGAATTATTATCAAAATTATATACAAGATGTTGTGTATATTTGTAATTGATTTTAATCATACGATGAATTATCAGTTAATTACATTTTAACACAGAACTTTATATCCAATTTTTAAACCATGTTTTCTCACTATAATATGATTTTTTATACAAATTATAGTCATTAATTATTAAGTGATTCCATGTTGTCATTCTAATATTAATCACAATTTAATTATATTCATTTTGGGTTTTAATATATGTTATATAATATCATGTTCATTTTCAGAGAAATTATAATATTTATTATTTTTTTGTCTTGGCAAGATTACTTGAATATTTAGCACAAGTTACAAAGTCATAAAAGAAATATCTGGAGTGGCACCTTTTTATTGTCCCTTTCATATAGTAGTAGTATTTCCCATCTTAAAATATGTTGAGTGACCTAGTTGGGCCAACACATAAATTGGAGAAGTTCGGATTGGGCCATGCTACATGTGCTAAAGTAATAAGGTTCCTTAACACTAATATACAATAATTAGAAAGTATTTATAAAAACAATACATACACAAAATAATTATAAAAATAACGCAATTCACATTAATAAGGAAATCTAAAATAAAGGAGAAATAATTGTCATAATTAATAATTCAAATTCAAATATCTGAGATCTAACAACAAAAACAAATTGAAATTCAAAGAAAAACAGGTGAAGGGAGGGATATAGATACGATCCGCATTCAGTAGTAATCGTCCGAATCAATTTCATAGTCGTTGTCGTCGTCATGCTCGTCAAATTCAAATTCATCTTCGTCGTCTTCATCTATAATGTGCTCATTATTCCAGAGTGGACAGTTACAAGATGGTTTCTTATCCTTCCACTCAGCTCCACATGTATAGAAAAACTCGCACCCACATATGCAAGAAGAAAGGAGGCAAAGGATAGGCTAACACTACTGCGACGCCCCCAAATTCGGACCTACACTTGGTCACTCGAATTCGGTTCATCACGTGCTCATGGCATACAAAAATAACTAAAATATCACGTTCACAACGGAAGAACTAAATTAGAATAATATATAGTGATTTATTATAATTATTCCTCAAAGTCTCGCAACCTACAGTGCTTAATAGATTACATAATAATATCGAATAAAGACTTATTACATAATCCTACTTATGTTTAAACATAGTCTAAAAACAGTCTTAACACAACATAGAAAATTTCAACATAAAGGAACAAGCTAGTCGGTAGCCTTGCCCTTGTCTTTCCCAAAAACACTTCCATGTTCCGCCTTAACTGAAAGGTTTTAAATAAGCAAGGATGAGCACAAATTGTCCAGCAAGCAACATACAACAAGGGTGAAGAATATAATATCACAAGGTTGAAATATCACAGTATAATCTCCAAGATGATCCAGGGTATTAGAATAATATCATGAACAATGAGTATCAACAATTCTCGAATCCAATCTTTGGAATATGAAAGGATAGTTCAATATAGATTAATAATATATATGAATTCAAAGGCTATCAACGTATCCAACGGGATAAATCAATTTATACTGAGCAGTCACTAAGGACTATTGAACATCTACTAGAATTACCAATATTAAACTGATAACCCAAAAATCAAGTACTATAGATGATCAATCTACAATACTCCATATTATGCATAACACCACAGTAATATCCACTCATGTGTTGGAGTTTCCAACAACATACACTCCCCTTACCATAAGGGTTGTTTAACTCAGTTTTCAAGATTTCCGCACCAATCAATTGGTTTGGACAGTTTTATAAACATGCATATAGTCTAGCCGAATCAAATGGCATCGACTCTTTCACAATATTCAAGAACAATACCAAGTTCAACATGAATAATAGTTTACACAAGAGTTTAAGAATACTAGCTCGATTGAACGAGTAAGTAAGATAACTTGCATTCAAAGAGATAAGGTTTAGATACTCTGCTTACGGTATTCGTTGAATAAAGTAATGCAAAGGTTTAGGATACTTGCCTTAAGCGTAGTTTATCGACGTTAAGAAATCAACACTTTAGAATCCTATTTATAGTGTATTACAAGTATAGGATGCCCATTAGTTAAACATATTCGATAAACAATCCTGATATATAGATCAAGTGTACACACATGACTTAATCATGAAATCTTAGACTTATATTATTACGTAGCTCGGAACTACCGTTAGACTTCATTATTTAAAACACTTTGTCAATTCCAGCTAAGATAGGTGTTAACAGGCAAGGCTACCTCTGTCAGTGTGTCATGAATAGACATAAGCATAATGAAGTTATACTAGCATGTTACATACTTTAGAAATCATAGAAGTCACTTTCCAAGTCTGCAGAATGGCGCGGCCGTGCCTGATTTGTATTAAGGAGACGCGCAGCCGCGCGACTCCTAGTTCAAACTAGGGGTGAGCAATCACTTGCTTGGCCTGGCTTACCCATCTTTACATACATAACATATATTAACATGTCAAGGGTCCTTTCGCATCTTTCAAGTTTAATCTAGGTCCTTTCTTGCATGATATGGTTCTAAGTTGGACATCTCAAAAATTTAAGGCCATTCAAGGTTATGAAACCACAAAGTCTAACATGCTTGATTCTTAAACATATAAGGTAGTCATATAACTCATATTAGACATGCTTGCGAGTATCCATATCACATATGTGTATTTATCATCGTTTTGCTTTGAAAATATGTTTCGTTTATGCTTTACTTGAACTATGATACCTAAGCATGGTACATATATATTTATGATACATGAGTGAGTCTAAGAGTATCACCCAACATGTTCACAATTATCAGATTTTAGCTCTCAAGGTAGTATGTTAACATTCACATTTAAAGTTTATATTTTCATTTAGTAACACTTACTAATAAGTCTAACATGACCATGCTTCATTATGAAATCCGCATACTTAAGTTAGTATGTCCGACCTGAATTTTAAAACCATACTAACATGCTTGCAAGATCAGAATATGTATTACCCCAAGTTCACAATTTCTAGTTTTTCAAATCTTAAAGTGTTCTTTGAACGTTTATACTCAAATCAACTATTATGGCTTACTATATAAATAACATCCTCATTTCATGTGTTAAGGTGGTCTATATGCATACACTAGTTAACATAGCATGCTCAGAATAACACACAACCAAAAAAGCAGTGCACATGACGATCGAAGTCGTCATACGTGATCACAAGATTACGTATAGTGGCCGACCGCGCCCACTTTGAAAGTCAAAAAAAATGAAGGCTCTGCTTCTGCAGAGATTAATCACAACCCATGCCAAACCTGCAACCAGGCAACTACAAAGCTCCTAGGCATGTATACAAGCTCAGATAACACAATGGCATGCTAATCCATACCAATTAACAGAGAATTCAACAATTACTAGAATTTGACAAACTTCAAAATTAAGAACATAAACAAAAATTATACCTCCTTGAAGCTTGAATTAAACTCTCTCACTACTCTAATTATACCTCTACAATTGCTCAGAAATCTTCACTCTCAAACTTGGAATTCACAGATAATTCTCAGCAACAAGAAATGAAGAAGTGTAGCTGCTATTTATAGAAGAACACAAAACCAGACAATTGTTTTACTCTAAGGTTTGAACCCAAGTGTAGAAGAAGAAGACAATGGACAAGAGGAAGTTGGCCAACCACCCCACTTCAGCCATTAGCCTAGCCATTATCACAGCAACCTCTAGCTTCAATATTTTCCTCTTAGCCTTTTTCATTTTGCTGAGTTTCACGTAATAGGTAGGGGATAGGCCATTGGTCTAATACGTAACTAGCTACTGAGACTTCTAATTTGGGACAAGGTAAATCTCAGTAACCTCTTAGTTCACTCCAGTTACTTTGTTATCCAAAAATGGGTTTTAATGTCCAAGTGTTACTATAATAGGAAATTTAGGAGTAATTATACACTCACATCATATAATCCATGTACATTAGTTTAGTCTAATTATTATTTAAAACATGTAGGGAATCCATTTAATTAACCACTACTAATTTAATATCTCCTCAAAACTTTATTATTCCAATTAGACTCACTTATTGAAATAATTTATAATTCTTTGACAGAGTACATCTTTTAATGTTCCCACCCATACTGATTGTCACCTAAACAATTGTTTATGTAACTTATAATTTCCTACACTTTATTATATAATTTATATATATTACATAGTTCTATTAATGTGTCACACCACACTTTCTTTTTAATGTAAGAACTATATAATATCACATGTCTTACACACATAAATTAAATGAATCATACAATTCTAGTCATGCAATTTACTTTACTCACAATAACAATTAATAATCATATATTATTAATTAATCACCATTAATATTCTACAATAACAATTAATCAATTTATATTACTTAATTGTTCACTTGATAGTTTCTTCATTGATTAATATCACTATTGATATTTCCCATCACCGTGCCACACAAGGTTGTCAACGAGTTCATCACAAAGTCCACATATTCTCGATTATTCAATTATTTAATATAATTGAGTTATCTCATTTCATAACACAAAATCGTTTATATTCAAATAAATATTCATTTCTATTAATATATTTATTTATTAAGACGTAGAATTTCTCTGGTATTACAACTACATTGTGGATCAACAAGACATGTGACATTAAAAATCATATTTTTATTTTCATCATTGGAAAGTCTACAAGCTTTGTGAATTAGTTAGCAAGACAATGCGAGGCTCATAAGTTGTTTGGGTTGCCCAACTGTAAGCATTGGCTCATAATTAATTTCAATCAATTTCGGTGTCACGTACTCTCTTAAGTTGTTTGGGTTGCCCAACTGTATAATTTTGTTTTACTGTTAAACCAATTTATTAATTATACACTGCATAGGAAAGAGAAAGATAAGAGAGTGATGTGTAATGTAATGTTGATAACCAAACCTTAATTTGTACCAAGGTAACCAATCAACCTCCACACCTGCAGTATGAATTGGTTACCTTAGTCTGAAAGTTTGGCAACCAACTGCATGAAGGTTTGGCTACCAACTGCATCACATTCAAAATAAATTGATAACTTAATAAAACTAAATTGGTTACCTTGGTATGAAGGTTTGACTACTCACTGTATGAAGGTTTGGCTACCAACTGCATCACATTCAAAATAAATTGGTAACCTAATAACATTGAATTGATTACCTTGGTACGAATGTTTGGCTACCAACTGCACTATGAAAAAACTGCAGCTATGGATGTGGATTGGTTACATTGGTATGAAGGTTTTGTTACTATGGTATGAAGGTTTGGTTATCTTGGTGTGAAGTTTTGGTTACCAACTGCACTATGAAAAAATTAAAGGTGTGGAGGTGGATTGGTTACCTTGGTATGACGGTTTAGTTACCTTAGTATGAAGGTTTGGTTACCAACTGTACTATGAAAAAACTATTGTGGAGGTGGATTGGTAACCTTAGTATGAAGGTTTGGTAACCTTGGTATGAATGTTTGGCTACCAATCTCTTCTATCTGTTGCTGAAACTCTCATTTTAAGACCAAAATAATATTAATTATTAGTATATGTTTAAGAAAATAAATAAGAAAAGAACATAATAATATTTAGAGTTCAAAAAAAAAATACCACATAAGTACTTTAAACCCAAAGCTCTAATGATTTTGATTCCATTCATGCTAATTTTTCCTCTCTACTACTAAAAGTGAATGCCCTGCATTTTTTTTTCAACACATGAAGGCGATAACACTGGATTCATTTCACACACTGCAGTTTCTGATTGCTGATCACTCGTCATTGAATTCCCCAAATTTGTCTTCTCGAAAAACTCTCCTCCATATTTTTACTGTGCCGTCGGAGGAGCAAGTGAAGAGAGAGAAAAAAGAGGATGAAAAAAAGAGAGAGAAACAGGAACAGAGATCAAAAATGAGTCTGTAATGTTTGAATGTGTTTGAATAAGAAAATAATAATTAACGGGAAGAGATAAGAGAGATTTGCCATGTCAGACCATCAATACTAATCTCCTAAATTAAGGAATTCTTGCACTAAAATTATAAATAAATATAAGAAAGTGTATTACTTTTGTAATTATTTTATAAATGCACCATTATTATAATTATTTCTAAAAATGTACTAAAATATATAATTAATCCAAGTAATAATCACGGTCCAATATTTCCACAAGAAAAGTTCAGTCAAATAGATTACGAAAAGTCATAAGACGATTTCCCCACGTTCAAGATAAATCTCAAACACCTATGCACCAAATATTCTATTTTGACTTTTTAGCTTTTTCCCATGTTCTTAATTTTGATTTTTGGGTTCTAATTATGAGCGAGTGTCTTTACAGCAACTTTAAAATGCAATTATTAGAAACCTTAACCAATACGAAGAGACAATTTACAATAGATCAGTTTCTTAATGATATTTTTTTAAAAAACAGTGTTAAAATTTAAGATCGAATAATAAACAATCAAACAGAAATTATTGAAGAACATAAAAGATAAATGACACAAGAAATATTTATGTTCACCAATTTGATTAGTCTTAATTACTTGTCTGATGTATTCATCACTATTTTGAAACCCGTTTAATCAGTTGAATCAAGAAGCAGTCTATATTGTTCGATCCGATTTGCCCGATTGAACGTAGTTTGGTTAAAACCTGGATTGAATAGGTTGATCACTGGTCGAACCAGTGGTTCAACTGGTAAAATCGGTTAAGTTGACTCAGTTAACTGATTTTTTACTTATTTTTTAATATTTTTTGTACCAAATTTTTTGTAATATTAAAATTAATCACTTTTAGTAATATTGTAACTCAACTTTACTATGTTTTAGTTCATAAAAAATGAGATTTTTTAAAATTTTATTACTCCCTCCATTCCTAAATAAGTGACGTTTTGAAAGGTTTCACACTTATTAAGGAAGTTATTTATTGCTCCAATTCTGTCATTAAGATTGAAATGTATTACCATAATTATCCTTGCATTAATTAAGAAAAAAATGTACTCCATATATTTGCCTAGATAAATGAAATAGAAAGATACTACCTCCATTTCATAATAATAGTCTTTTTAGCTTCATGCACATGAATTAAGAAAGTCATTTAATACTATCATTTAAGAATTAAAATTTATATGAAATTTCATCACTACCCCTTTATGTGAAGTTGAAAACTATTAATACAAAGGAGAAAATTTCTTGGGACAATGAGAGCAATGAAAGAAGTTAGGGGTGATATAGGAAAATAAATAATTTATTCACCTAGAAAGTTGTAAACGACAAATAAATTGGAATAAATTTTTCTTTCTAAAAAGACAGTTATTATGGAATGGAGGTAGTACTTGAGAGCAATAAAGGAAAAATTATAATTAATGCTTCCTAAAAATTTGATAACGTCAAATATATTAGAAAATTTTGAATTCCCTAAAACGTCACTTATTTAGGAATGAAGGGAGTAATTACTAATAATATATATTTTTATATATTTATGACGTCACCAATTTAATAACGGTTCAACCATTTATTGAACTAATGACTCATCTATCCGATAACTTTGTCAGAATAAAAATATTGGTATTTATGTATGTGTCTCTCACATTCTAAAATAATTCGCACACCAAACGATATTTATATAGTAGCAAAAAAAACACTACCTATTATATATCAAGGGTTCAAACCTATGGAGTCCAAAATATTAGCAGAACTTAAATACCAGATTATAATAAAACTCCAAGCTCAAATACACCTTGGCTTCCAGAGGACGATTCCCCTTGCAACCCTATTAGCTCATTGACAAGTTTGGGTAGTAGGTACTGCTTGCTCGCTGGTGAGCGAGACCCCGATTACCTTATCGTAGTGGTTATTGGTTGGACCCGCAAAAGTATTAGTCAATCTCACATACCGTTATTTTAGTAAAAAAAAAGAGGATATTTTCACATGATCTCTCTCATGTATGTATGAATGGTAAGTGAGTCACATAACCATATATGTGCGAGATACTTGTGAAAATATTAATTTCCGGCCGAGGAGATCTTGTTCAGGAATATCCCTTATCTCACGCTAAGCGAAATTGGAATTGAACATATGGCTGTCAACAAGCAAAAGGCAGAATGTAGTTTTGAGTGGGAAAGATAACGAGCTAGCAAGGGCGTGTTTGACTGCGAAGAGAGAGCTAGATGTGTTGCAGGTAGAGTTTTTGTTGAGAAAGGAATTGGTAGAGCTCCAAGCAGATAGAAGTGTCGCCGGTGAAAAAGTTCGGGTTTCCGGTGGAGATTCCGGTAGAGACAGTGAGGTGGATAGGAATAATGGGAGGTCGATAAATGAAAAGAGAGAATAAAGGCTTGGTCAAGTGAGTCCAATTTTTTAGGTATATCATTTATTTGTTTTGGAAAATTATCTTTTTTCAAATATATTGTTCACTCCGTAATTTATCAACATTAATATTTATTCAGAGGATGTCTAATTTTTATGTTCAATTTTTATCCACAGTTTTTATTTTTTACCGTACAAAGTTAAAAGGTATGTTTTTCGTTAAATTAGAATAAAGGAGCTCAATATATTATAAGAGATTTTCTTAAACTATTCCTAAAATTAAGTCTTGTATCTAAAATTGAATTGTAATACTCCCTCTCTTACTTAAAAAACTAATTTAGTTAGACTCCTTTTATTAAATTAATTAATTTTAAAATTAAGAACTAAACAATTTTGTTTATATTTTTAAACTTATAAAAATTAGTTGTGATAATAAATTTGATATAATTTCTTATAATTATAATTTCTTCAATTATATTTATAAAAAATAATATAAATGTTAATTATAAAAATAATCAATTTAACTTTTGAAAGAGTTGTGGGAACTTAGAACATTCACAACAGTTTTCCTAATAAATTCTCTATCTCCAACTTTGAAAAATAAATCAATAAATTATTATTTAACAGTTTTCTTATCCTTATTTAACTCTCTATTTGAATCTCTATATAAGATTTTACTTCTCAGGATGAGAAAGTCAAAAGACTGTTCTCTATGTATGCAAAATGACATTTCACACTCTCATTTAAGTTGACAACTCATAAATCATTATCCAACTCATCTTCATTTTCAAATTATCAAATTTATATGGACTTATTTTTTTAAAATTAATTTCAAACGTATTCAAATTTAAAATTGATATAAATTTATTTACTTCATGTCAATATAATTATAAATATTATAAAACTACTATTAATTATAAAATTTATTATTTTCAAAATTTAAATGAATCATATTAATTTTAAATTTAAAAATATCGAAATTAACTTTATAAAAGTTAATATTGATCTTATGTACATTTATAGCCTACAATCCATTCAATACCCAATTCCATAAATTACTTAAAATTTAAAATAAAATAAAAATTATTTTACAAAGTAGAATACAATTGATAAAATATACTCTTTTTATAAATTATAAGATTATTATTAATTTTTATAAGTCAATTTGATGTATTCTCAAATTTAATAATTTTGCTAAGAATTATAAAAATAATAAATTTTATAAGTAGTAGTTTTTTTTCTAAATAAGTTACAATATATATTATATGTATTCATTAAATTTATATTAATTTTAAATTTAAAAATATCACATACTTATTGAAAAAAATATTAATAAATTAATAAGCGATTTTATAATTAAAAAGCAAGAGGTTGTAGTATATTACATCTATCACAAGCCATAAAGCCAATATAAAGGTTAAATAGTTAACAGTTGGAACTTTTAAATTTTATTATTTAAGGAATCAATATAAGGTGTAAGACCCCTAATTTTATAAAATGAAAGTATTCAATTTTTTTATAATTATTATTTTATTTAGTAAATGGTTAAATTGATAAAAGGATTAAAATTAAGGGTGAGATGTGAAAATTTTGTAAAAGTAAAGCAAGTTGTTATAAAATATTCGTTTGGTCAAATATTCTTTTTTGTTTGGAGAATATTCGTATTTACGATTAATAATCATTAGTGGACCCCACAAATGTAATTATTATGAGTTAGTTAGAAAATGACAAAATTATCTTTTTATGAAATAACGACGAAAGTTTTACTGTTAACTGTTGAAATACCCGGTGATAAAAGTATAGTAATACACGTGGCTGCATAGTAGCACACGGTATTGATTATTGATGCTTACGTAAGAAGTCACTCAGTTTTGTTCAATTATTGCTACAGTAATTGCTGCATAGTATTTCACATTATTTGATTCAATTATTGTCGATATTTTATATATTATTAAATCAATAATTGAGACGATACAGTTATTCATATTATTATTTACAATATTGACGATGTCTAGAAATTTCTGTCGAGAATTCTATAGAGAGAGAATCAGATAGAAAGAAGAAGAGTATTCTGTTACTACACTATTGCAGTAAGGTAAGGGATATTATTTGTTGTATTCGTAAGGGGTATTATTTCTTTCATATTCATGAATAGAGTTATTTCTTTCAATACTCGTAAGGGGTATTATTTCTTTCGTATTTATGAAGAGAGTTATTTCTTTCAATACTCGTAAGAGTTGTTATTCCATTCTTTATCATTCTATTGGAATAACCTGTCTACGCGGACTACCGCATGCATGGTGAAATCCTATTGTTATTCCATTCTTTATCATTATGTTGAAATAATCTGTCTACGTGGACTACCACATACATGGTGAAATCCTATTGTTATTCCATTATTTATTATTCTATGGGAATAATCTGTCTACGCGGACTACCGCATGCCTGATGAATAACCCTTCGTATTCATTTGGTATTAAATTATGGAAAGGATCTGTCTACGCGGACTACCGCATGAAAGTTGAAAATCCATTTGCAGTTTCGTATATTGTTCATTTCAGATTCCTAACTATAAACTTACTATGGTAAGTATTGCTTCTATAATTCCTGAAATGATCAGAAATTCTTTGATATTTGCGCTTCATCCAGTATCTTTTCATAGAAATATTATTCTAAGCAGTCTTGATAAGTTTTAACCTTTTCATGTCAGAGTACTATTCACCCGGGGTACTATTCATGACAAAAATTGATTTCTTTTATGTCCAAATCATTTTGGATACGATATTATTCTTGAATTTTACTCCATAAAGCAGTATCATGTTGACAATTTGGACATTATTTAATTCTTATATCATTGTCATCATCCTCATGTTTATATGGTTATGAAAGTCATCTTTGGCCCGTAGTGCATAGATGGACTGTTGATTGGTATGGTTATGACCAGGAATCATTCGGTATAATCATGACCTGTAATGTTACAAATGATGTGGTAACAGTCCTCATTGGCCCATAGTGCATTGATGGACAGTTGTTGAGATGAACATGACCAACTGATGAATATCCTTGGCCCGTAGTGCATGGATAATTCAGTGATGTGGATTATTTATTACGCTGAGTCTCAGTGATAAACTTGGTGATAACTTTAAATCATAGAAGATAGTAGATATCATGCTCTACTTGACTCTTCTAATGGATTGCTTGTTCCGCTGTAGTTAAACTTGATGTTTATTATATTTTATCTGTTTAACACTGTTGAAGGCTAACGATAATTTATTCTGCAATATCTTAGTCATAACATTTCTTACTAGGCTAGTTGAGCTCACCCCTTTGCTTTCATTGTTCTTTTCAGGAAATGAGAATATAGCTGGGACTAGTCGGGGAACGGAGTGACAGTCCAGATTTTTGCATTAGTAGTCCTCACTATTTTGTGAAATAGTGTGATAATAAATGTATTGAGGACTTATTTTGAGTTTGAATATTGTCTAGAAGACAATATTTGTATTAAAACTCACAGCTCATGCTATATGTTTAAGTTTGTATTTGTATTTTGTACCATGTATTTGGCGACTTAAAATGTGTGATGTATACCTATTTTGGGGGCGTCACAGTTGGTATCAAAGCTTAGGGATATGATCCCTGGCTAAGACGTGAGACAAGAACTAGAAGGGGAGAGACGGGGATTTTCTTCGCTAGTATGACCTACCTAAGTTTATTTGGTATTTAATTGGTCGGTCAGAGTATAGGGATAATATGTGACATGTTAATTAACCCTTGTTTTGTGACAGTGTTAGAAAATGGCATCTGAAAATGTTGAGATCAGCAATGAAGCAAATGAGACCGTTGAGTCACCAACGATCAATACCCAGGATAATGTGCAACAAGAAGACAATAATCCTCAGGTAAACAACAACACCGATCAGATGATGAACGATAGGATGTTCAGAGGCTTTATACAATTCATGCAACATCAGGCGAGAGAGACTCATGTTCAAAATGCAGGTAGAAACACTGGAAACTCTTGGATGGTCACCGCTAAGCAGTTCAAGGAGCTGGGACCACCGAAATTTTTTGGAGAGCCAGAACCACTTAAAGCGGAGACGTGGATAAAGCAGATCACCAAGATATTTGATGTCTTGGGATGCTTCGAGGAGAAAAAGGTTCCTTTTGCCACCTTCATGTATTGAGGAGAGGCGATTCTTTGGTGGGAATCAAAAAACGATACACTTTCGGCCATGCTTGACCGAAGATGACTTGGGATAAGTTCCAAGAACTATTCAACGACAAGTACTTTCCCAAAAGTATTCGTCACATGAAGGATGTGGAATTCATCAAGCTAGAGCAAAACAATATGACTGTGTCACAGTACGAGGCTAAGTTTGTCGAGTTATCCCGGTTTGCATCCCATTTGGTTGATAATGAGGAGCGAATAACGCGAATGTTTCTAAGAGGTTTGAAACCCGATATACGTCAATACCTCATTTCTCACAAACTATGTTTATATTCAGATGTTTTGAATAGGGCTCAGTTATTGGAGCGCGATAATGAGTCAGCACAACCAAAAGGCAACGACCAACAACACGATAATAATTGTACCGGTGGCAACGACCATCGGAACAATGATAACCATCGTGGGGTAAATTATCATGCCAAGAATGATAACCACTTCGGTGGTAATCATGGTCAAGATAATAGAAGTGGAAAATTCAAAAAGAGAAGATTTAACGATGATGGGAAGACGTCGGTAGCAGCACCAGCACTAGCAACAAATTCTAGGGGAGGAGAATGACCGCCAGTTAGATGCTACAGATGCGAAGAGGAGGGACACATAAGTCCAAATTGTTCACAGCCTTCCAAGGTATGTTTTAGTTATGAAAAAGACGGTCACATAGCTCGATTTTGTCCTGTAGCGAAATCAAGTCCAGCTGAGACGGTGGCACCAAAGGCGGATACGGACAAAACAAAGTCGGTGGTTTCAGGAAGAGCGTTTTTTGTGACTTCTCAAAAAGCGAGTAACCCGAACGAAGTTAGCACGGGTTAGTTAATTATAAATTCTTGCGAAGTCTATACCTTATTAGATACCGGTTCTACCTATTCTTTTATATCTCTTGCTTGCGCTCAACGTTTAAACTTGACCCCTAAGAAATTAGACTTTGACTTATCTATTGAAACTCCATTATGAGAAACCTTCGTTACCTCCACTGTTTATAAATCTTGTTCAATTCAAATCGACACTTTCACGTTACCTGTCGATCTTATCTCTTTAAAGATACTTGCATTTGATGTGATTTTAGGGATTGATTAGTTAATCACTCATCATAATAAAATTGACTATTTTTGTAAGACTGTTAGTTTTTATATTCCTAACCAACCTGTTATGAGAATTCAAGCAACCAGACCACTAAAGTCAATCACTGTCATATCAAGCCATAGAGCCATTCGTTTATTGAAAAACAGATGTCAAGATTTCTTAGCTCATATCACAGATTTAAACAAAAATATGTCACATTTGAATGATATTTCTTTTGTAAAAAAAATTCCTGACGTATTCCCTGAACAATTTCCTGGCCTACCCCCAGAGTGTGATATTGAATTTTGTATTGACCCCAAGACAAAACCCATTTCTAAAATCCTTAAACATTTTTTCAACAAAAACGAACGTATAATGCGCCAAAGACGTTGGCTCGAGCTATTGAAGATTACGACCATACCATTCAATACCATCCTGAAAAAGCGAACATAGTAGCTGACGCGTTGAGTAGAATATCATATGCGGGAACGAGTGCGATACTGTCAATGTAAAGGCCCATTTTGTATGACTTGCAAAGGATGGAGATGTAGATAAAGACTCCAAGGACCCATGTGATGATGAAAAATATACGAGTAGAATCGACTTTAATCGATAAAGTTAAAGCCGCTAAAGCTACAAACTCAGAGTTGATGAATGTGAAGAAGAAGGTTCAAGAGGGCGTTATTCTAGAAGCAAGAATCAACGAAGAGAGGAAATCTCAACCCTCGATTTTATTGGTCTATTTGAAATCCTCGATCAAGTAGGAACTGTGGCCTATAGACTAGCTTTACCGCTAAGTATGTCTCGTGTTTATAACGTTTCTCACATATCCATGTTACATAAATATGTGGAAGACCCGAACCACATTATTGAGTTAGAACTGGACGAAATAGCAGAAGATTTAACGTATGAAGAGGTTTCTGTTAAAATCTTGGATAAGAAGGAACATATTCTACGCTTCAAGGTTATACCTCAAGTCAAAGTTTTGTGGAGAAACCACGATGTTGAGGAAATGACCTGGGAGTTAGAATCTGAAATGAAATCAAGGTAACCTCACTTCTTCGACATACCAGGTATGTACCCTAATTTTGAGGGCGAAATTTTATACGGAGGGGAGATTGTAAGACCCCGAATTTTATGAAATAAAAGTATTCAATTTTTTTTATAATTATTATTTTATTTAGTAAATGGTTAAATTGATAAGAGGATTAAAACTAAGGGTGAGATGTGAAAATTTTGCAAAGTAAAGCAAGTTGTTATAAAATATTCGTTTGGTCGGAGAATATTCTTTTTGTCGGGGAATATTCGTACGATGACACAATCATTGGTGGAACCCACAACAGAATTATTTTCAGAGTTAGAAAACGACAAAATTATCTTTTTATGAAATAACGGCGGAAGTTTAACCGTTAACTGTTGAAATACCCGATGATAAAAGTACAGTAATACGCGTGGTTACATAGTAGCACACTGTATTGATTATTGATGCTTACGTAAGAAGTCACTCAGTTTTATTCAATTATTGCTACAATAATTACTGCATAGTATCTCACGTTATTTGATTCAATTATTGTCGATATTTTATATATTATTAAATCAATAATTGAGACGATACAGTTATTTATATTATTATTTACACTACTGACGATGTCTAGAAAGTTTTGTCGAGGAGAGGTTTGGCCACCTAATTGCGCCCCAATAAGGTAAAATCCTTATTGAAAAGCCCCCTCTTTCTTGGGAATGATCTGGTAGTTAAATATTGTGAGTTATAATATTAATGATGAATAATTGTTGAAAGATTAAATATATGTTGATTGAAGATAAAATGATTTGTGGTAATATTTATTCAATCTTTGATATAAATAAGAAGTCTGTTATGAGACGTTTGTGGTAAGTTTGGTTTATTCCATGGGGGCCCATATGTCATCATCTAAGAGTCACTTTTGCCAATAGTAATTGGCTTTACCAGACGTCAAACCACTTGTCGTTTCACATTACAGGCGTCGAACCAATTATCGTTTCACATTACAGGCGTCGAACCAATTATCGTTTCATATTACAGGCGTCAAACCAATTATCATTTCACATTACAGGCGTCAAACCACTTTTCTTTTCACATCACCAGTCATCAAGCCACTTGCCTCTTCCCATTGCAAGGGCTAAGCTAGAAATCTTCTATAAATAGAAGCTTATTTCTGCTTTCATTCTCACCAATTCACTACAACTCACAAGAGAATTCTATAGAGAGAGAATCAGATAGAAAGAAGAAGAGTATTCTGTTACTACACTATTGCAGTAAGGTAAGGGATATTATTTGTTGTATTCGTAAGGGATATTATTTTTTTCGTATTCATGAAGAGAGTTATTTCTTTCAATACTCGTAAGGGGTATTATTTCTTTCGTATTCATGAAGAGAGTTATTTCTTTCAATACTCGTAAGGGTTGTTATTCCATTCTTTATCATTCTATTAGAATAACCTGTCTACGCGGACTACCGTTTGCATGGTGAATTCCTATTATTATTCCATTCTTTATCATTCTATTAGAATAACCTGTCTACACGGACTATCGCATGCATGGTAAAATCCTGTTGTTATTCCATTCTTTATTATTCTGTGGGAATAACCTGTCTACGCGGATTACCGAATGCCTGGTGAATAACCCTTCGTATTCATTTGGTATTAAATTATGGAAAGGATCTGCATCTCGCGGACTCTGCATGACGCTTGAAAATCCATTTGCAGTTTCGTATATTGTTCATTTCAGATTCCTAACTCTAAACTTACTATGGTAAGTATTGCTTCTATAATTCCTGAAATGATCAGAAATTCTTTGATATTTGCGTTTCATCCAGTATCTTTTCATGGAAATATTATTCTGAGC
This sequence comes from Panax quinquefolius, assembly GCA_020205615.1. NCBI lineage: Eukaryota > Viridiplantae > Streptophyta > Magnoliopsida > Apiales > Araliaceae > Panax > Panax quinquefolius. The sequence goes on along the minus strand of CM035157.1, from coordinate 113,425,756 downwards.
AGTCTTGATAAGTTTTAACCTTTTCATGCCAGAGTACTATTCATCCGGGGTACTATTCATGACAAAAATTGATTTCTTTTATTTCCAAATCATTTTGGATACGATATTATTCTTGAATTTTACTCCAGAAAGCAGTATCATGTTGACAATTTGGACTTTATTGAATTCTTATATCATTGTCATCATCCTCATGTTTATATGGTTATGAAAGTCATCTTTGGCCCGTAGTGCATAGAAGGACTGTTGATTGGTATTGTGACGACCCCAAAATAGGTATACATCACCCATCTTGAGTAGCCAAATACATGATACAAAATTCAAATACAACTTAATAATACAGCGATCGTGTAAAATACGACAAAACATATGCTGTGAGTTTTAATAGAAATATTGTCATCTAGACAATATCCACACTCAATTGAGTCCTCATTACATTTATTATCACACTATTTAACAGAATAGTGAGGACTACTAATGCTATTAACTGGATCGTCACTCCGTTCTCTGACTAGTCCCTGCTACGTTCTCATTTCCTGAAGAGAACAATGAAAGTAAAAGGGTGAACTCAACTAGCCCAGTAAGAAATATTATGACTAAGATAATACAGAATAAATTATCGTTAGCCTTGAATAAAGTTAAAGCGATACAATATAACAAACATCAAGTTTAAGCTGCGGTGAGACAAGCAATACATTAAAAGAGTCAGTAGAGAATAAAATCTACTATCTTTTATTATTTAAAGGTTTTTCATCACTTTTATATCGGGGGACTCGACAATAAATAATCCACATCATCCACACTTTTCTGACGATGATATTCATTAGTATCACAACCACAAATTATCCATGCACTACGGGCCAAGGATATTCGTGTATTCATTCATCAATGGTCATGATCATGCCAACAAGCGTCTATCAATGCACTCTGAGACGATGAGGACTTTTATCACATCATTTGTAACATTACGATCATGATTACACCGAATACTCCTCAGTCATAATCATACCAAGTCCATCTACGCACTTCTGAGGCACGTAGATGACTTTCAAAAATATATAAACATGAGGATGATGACAATGATATAAGAATTCAATAAAACAAGTTCAAGAATTAATTTATTCAGAACTAATAACGTTCAAATTGTCAACATGATACTTCTTTGTAGAGTAAAAATTCAAGAATGCTCGAAGAATATTACCATGAAAAGATATTGGATGAAGCGCGAATATCAAGGATATTTCACTAATTTCATGGAGTATAAAGTCAAAACTTTAACCAACCGAGTATAATAAAGAATGGAATAACAAAAGAAATCACCAGCTGCGATGAAATCGCATGGGCGGGATATTCAAATGAATAATAAATAATGGAACAAGGTCCCAAAGGCGTAAGCATGCAGACGATATTCTAACGAATAATAAAAAAACGGAACCGGTATGGCGTAAAAGCACGGAACGGGATATTCAGCGAGAATAATAAAGACGGAACCGGTGCGTGTAAAAGCATTGAGACCACGATATTCAACAGAATAATAAAAAAGATTTTAACGAATCCGTAAAACGCCTTGAGAACAAGATATTCAATGAAATAATAAAGAATGGAATAACGAAAGAATTTCACCAAGTATAGGGTAGGCAGCGTATCTGAGTTATTCGATAGAATAATAAAGAATAGAATAACAAAGTTCTCTTCATGAATACTGAAAAAATAATACTCCTTACGGGTACAACAAATAATATCCCTTACCTTATAAAGAAGAGTACTTTCCGGGTAGGGGGGGATATACTTGAAGAAAACTTGCACTACGCTCAAAGCTTTCTTAAACTCTAAAGAAATATGCTCAAGATTATAGAAGAAGAATTCTCTCTAGTTTCTCTCTCTAGAGTTTGATGAATTAAGTAAGAAATAATGAAGGAATGAGCTTATTTATAGAAGAATGGTGAATAGTAACTAATTCTGAGCAGGTCAGTTGGTTTACTATAAAATATTCTAATAAAACAAAATTTTATAAATAAAATATAATATATTCTATTTATAATCTAATAAAATGAATAACTTTATAAAAGTATTACATTTTTATATAAAAAAGATTTTACTAAGCAAAATACTATGCAGAACCTTATCAAACACTATATGCATAATAAAATATAATATATTTTAATTATTGTCTAATAAAATAAATAACTTTATAAAATTATTACATTTTATATAAAAAGATTTTACTATCTGAAAACACTATGCGTAATAGAATAGAATATAATATATTATATTTATAGTACAATAAAAGCGAATAACTTTATAAAAGTATTACATTTTATATAAAAAGCTTTTACATTTTATTACATTAATAATACTAATAAAATAAAACTTCATCATCATTATTATAATTCACACTTATTAATCGACCGACGTCGTTCCGGAAAGAGGGGCTTTCGATAAGGATTTCTTCTGATTATGGCATGATTAGGTGACCAAACCTCTCATTGGCAAAACTTCTAGACATCGTTAATATTACAAATAATAATATTAATAACTTTGTTATCTCAATTATTGATTTAATAATATATAAAATATAAACAATAATTGAATCGAATAATGTGAGATCTTAAGCAACAATTATTTGAAGCAATAATTGAACAAAAGCGGTGACTTCTCACGTAAGCATCGATAATCAATACTGTGTGTGATACTATGCGACCATACAGCGTATTCTGTACTTTAATTTTAACATGGGTGTTTCAGCAGATTAACGGTAAAACTTCATGGTTATTTTCATAAAATATTTTTTGTCGTTTTCTCGATCAAATGATAATTAAAGTTATAGTTCTACCATGATTGTCTTTGTCGTCTGAATATTCCCTCTTAAAACGAATATTCCCCGACCAATCGAATATTATATAACACCTTGCGTACTTTACAAAATTTATAAATATTACCCACAACTATAACATTATATCAAATTCACACCATAATATTCAAAAAAATATTTCAAGAAATTTAAATCTTTATTCATAAACTTTGGGGTCTCACAGATATGGTTATGACCATGAATCATTTGGTATAATCATGACTTGTAATGTTACAAATGATGTGGTAAAAGTCCTCATTGGCCCGTAGTGCATTGATGGACAGTTGTTGAGATGAACATGACCAACTGATGAATATCCTTGGCCCGTAATGCATGGATAATTCAGTGATGTGGATTATTTATTACGCTGAGTCTCAGTGATAAAATTGGTGATAACTTTAAATCATAGAAGATAGTAGATATCATGCTCTACTTGACTCTTCTAATGGATTGCTTGTTCCGATGTAGTTAAACTTGATGTTTTTTACATTTTATCAGTTTAACACTGTTAAAGGCTAACAATAATTTATTCTGCAATATCTTAGTCATAATATTTCTTACTGGGCTAGTTGAGCTCACTCCTTTGCTTTCATTGTTCTTTTTAGTAAATGAGAATATAGCTGGGACTAGTCGGAGAATGGAGTGACGGTCTAGATGTTTGCATTAGTAGTCCTCACTATTCTATGAAATAGTGTGATAATAAATGTATTGAGGACTTATTTTGAGTTTGAATACTGTCTAGAAGACAATATTTGTATTAAAACTCACAGCTCATGTTGTATATTTAAGTTTATATTTGTATTTTGTGTGACGCCCCCAAAATAGGTATACATCACCCATCTTGAGTCGCCAAATACATGGTACAAAATTCAAATACAACTTAATTATACAACAGTCGTGTAAAATACGACAAAACATATGCTTTGAGTTTTAATACAAATATTGTCATCTAAAAAATATCCACACTCAATTGAGTCCTCATTACATTTATTATCACACTATTTAACAGAATAGTGAGGACTACTAATGCCATTATCTGACAAATCACCACCCGCTCCCCGATCTAGTCCTCGCTACGTTCTCATTTCATGAAGAGAACAATGAAAGTAAAAGGTTGAGCTCAACTAGCCCAGTAAGAAATATTATGACTAAGATAATGCAGAATAAATTATCGTTAGCCTTTAACAGTGTTAAACTGATATAATATAACAAACATCAACTTTAACTGCAGCGGAATAAGCAATCCATTAAAAGAGTCAAGTAGAGAATAAAATCTACTATCTTTTATGATTTAAAAGGTTTTTCATCACTTTTATCACTGGGACTCAGCTTAATAAATAATCCACATCATCCCTGCACTACGTGTAAGACCCTAACTTTTATGAATAAAGATGAATTTTTCTATAATTATCATTTTTGAATATTATGGAATGAATTTAATATAATGTTATAGTTGTGGGTAATATTTATAAATTTTGCAAAGTATGCAAGTTGTTGTATTATATTCGATTGGTCTGGGAATATTCGCTTTAACAGGAATATTCGCATAACAAAGGTAATCATTGGTGGACCCCACAACTAATTATTGTTGATTGAGAAAACGACAAAAATATTTTTTATGAAAATAACTACGAAAGTTTTACCGTTAATACTGCTGAACTACTTTGTAGTAAAAGTACAAGAATACGCATGGTCGCATCAGAAGCACACCAGTATTGATTATTGATGCTTACGTGAGAAGTCACTCAATTTTGTTCAATTATTGCTATAATAATTGCCGCATAAGATCTCACGTTATTTGATTCAATTATTGTCAATATTTTATATATTATTAAATCAATAATTGAAATGATGAAGTTATTAATGTTACTATTTGCAATATTAACAATGTCTAGAAGTTCTGCCAAGGAAAGGTTTGGTCACCTAATCAAGGCGCGCCAATAGGAGAAATCCTTATCGAAAGTCGCTTCTTTCCGGGAACGACAATTCGGTCGATTAATAGTGTGAATTATGATAATGATGATGATGTTTTGTTTTATTAGTATTATTAATGTAATAAAATGAAAAGGTTTTATATAAAATGTAATACTTTTATAAAGTTATTCATTTTATCAGGCTATGATTAGAATTTATTATATTCTATTATGCATAGTGTTTTGCATAGTAAAACTGAATACTTTTATAAAGTTATTCGTTTTATTAGACTATAAATAGAATATATTATATTTTATTTAAAAGATTTTGTTTTTTATTAAATCAATGCTGACCGTCTGCTTAAAAAGTAAATCAATCTGACCGCTCATGGATTAGTCACTATTCACCCCATTCTTCTATAAATAAAGCTCATTCCTTCATTATTTCTTACGAATTCACTGAAACTCTAGAGAGAGAAACTATAGAGAGAAAGAAGAAAAGTATTCTGCTACTTCACTACTCCTATATCCAGCTTTATTCTAAGGTAAGGGGTATTATTTCTTTTGTATTCATGAAGAAAACTTCAGTTATTCCATTCTTTATTATTCTCATTGAATAACTCAGATACTGGCACCCTACTATACTTGTGAAATTCTTCATTATTCTATTCTTTATTATTCTGCTGGAATATAGGTCTGGTAAGCTTTTTACTTGGGACACGGTTCCGCTTTTTATTATTCTCATTGGAATATCCTCGTCACATGCGTTTTACGCCGGGACCTTGTTCCGCCTTTTTATTATTCTCGCTGAATATCCTGTCAGGCATTTATGCTTGGGACTGGTTCCGTTATTTATTATTCGTTGGAATATCCTCGCTCATGCAGCCTATCGCAGCAGTAATTTTTTTTTGTTATTCCATTCTTTATTATACTCGGTTGGTTAAAGTTTTGACTTCTATACTCCATGAAATTAGTGGAATATCATTGATATTTAAGGCTTCATCCAAAGATCTTTTCATGGAAATATTCTTCCGAGCATTCTTGAATTTTACTCTACATAGAAGTATCATGTTGACAATTTGGACGTTATTAGTTCCTGAAGAAATTGATTCTTGAACTTGTTTTTATTGAATTCTTATATCATTGTCATCATCCTCATGTTTATATTTTTTGAAAGTCATCTCTGGCCTGTAGTGCATAGATGGACTTGGTATGATTATGACCAGGGATTATTCTGTGTAATCACGAATAGTAATATTACAAATGATGTGGTAAAAGTCCTCATTGGCCCGTAGTGCATTGATGGACAGTTGTTGGCATAATCATGACCATTGATGAATACACGAATATCATTGGCCTGTAGTGCATGGATAATTTGTGGTTGTGATACTAGGAATATCCTTGGTCAGAAGTGTGGGGATGATGTGAATTATTTATTAAGTCGAGTCCCAAATAAAAAGTGATGAAAACCTTTTAAATCATGAAAGATAGTAGATTTTATTCTCTACTTGACTCTTTTAATGAATTGCTTGTTCCGCTACAGTTAAACTTGATGTCTATTATATTTTATCAGTTTAACATTGTTGAAAACTAATGATAATTTATTCTGCATTATCTTAGTCATAATATTTCTTACTGGGCTAGTTGAGCTCACCCTTTTTCTTTCACTGTTCTCTTCGTGAAATGAGAACGTGGCCAAGAATAGTCGGGGAACCCGAGTGATCATCCGAGATGGTGTCTTAGTAGTCCTCACTATTCTATAAAATAGTGTGATAATAAATGTAATGATGACTTATTCTGAGAGTGGATAATGTCTAGAAGACAATATTTGTATTAAAACTCATAGCTCTTGTTGTATATTTAAGATTGTATTTGTATTCTGTACCATGTATTTGGCGACTCAGAATAGGTGATGTATACCTATTTTGGGGCGTCCACAGCTTGGTATCAAAGCTTAGGGATATGATCCCTGGCTGAGATGTGAGACAAGAACTAGGAGGGGAGAGACAGGGAATTCCTTCGCTAGTATGACCTACCTAAGTTTTTTTGGTATTTAATTGGTCGGTCAGAATATAGGGATAATATGTGATATGTTAATTAACCCTTGTTTTGTGGCAGTGTTTGAAAATGGCATCCGAGAATGTTGAGAACATCAATAGAGCACAGGAGATCGTTGAGTCTCCACAGATCAATAATAAGGACAATGTGCATCAGGAAGGCGACAATCCTCATGCAAACAACAACACTGACCAAATGATGAACTATGGAATGTTCAGAGGCTTTCTGTAATTCATGCAGCATTAGGCAAGAGAGACTCATGTCTGAAATGCAGGTGGAAACACTGGCAACTCTCGGACGGTCACTGCTAAGCAGTTCAAAGAACTGGGACCACCGAAGTTTTTTGGAGAGCCAAAATCACTTAAGGCGGAGACGTGGATAAAGCAGATCTGCAAGATATTTGATATCTTAGGATGCTCCGAGGAGCAAAAGGTTCCCTTTGCCACCTTCATGTTGCATGCAGAGGCAGATTACTGGTGGAAATCTGTAAAACGTACTCAACCTGCCGCACTGAAGATGACTTGGGAGAAGTTCCAAAAATTGTTCAACGACAAGTACTTTCCTGAAAGTATTCGTCGCATGAAAGAGATAGAGTTCATCAAGCTAGAGCAAAACAATATGACCGTGTCGCAGTACAAAGCCAAGTTTACCGAGTTGTCCCGGTTTGCATCCCATTTGGTTGATAATGAGGAGAGAACGACGCGAATATTTCTAAGAGGTTTGAAACCCGAGATATGTCAATCTCTTATCTCTCATAAATTGTGTTTGTATTCATATGTTGTTAATAGGGCTCAGTTATTGGAGTACGATAATGAGTCAACCCAACCAAAAGAGAGCAGCCGGTAAAATGATAATACCAGTGATAACAGTCATCGAAGTGGTGACAATAAGCGTGGAGGGAATCAACATGCCAGAAATGGTAACCACTTTGGTGGTAATCATTGCCAAAACAATAAGAATGGACATTTCAAGAAGAGAAGATTCAACAATGATGGAAATACGTCAGCACTAGCACCCGTTGTTAAGGAAGGAGAACGACCACCTATCATATGCTTCAAATGCGGAGGGGAGGGACACATCAGTCCAAACTGCGCGATGCCGTCCAAAGCATGTTATAATTGTGGAAGATAAGGTCACCTAGCCCGATTTTGTCATTCACCGAAGACAAGTTCAGCTAAGATGGAGGCACCACAGGATGTCCCAGAAAAGTCAAAGCCAGTAGTGTAAGGGAGAGCATTTGTCGTGACCTCCCAGAAAGAAAGGAAGCCGAACGAGGTCATCACGGGTAAGCTTATCATAAACTCTAGCAAAGTTTATACCTTATTTGATACTGGTTCTACCCATTCTTTTATTTCTCCTACTTGCGCTCAACGTTTAAATTTGACTCCGGAGAAATTAGACTTTGACTTATCTATTGAAACTCCATTGGGAGAAACCTTCATTACATCCACAGTTTATAAGTCTTGTTTGGTTCAAATCGGTACCCTCACATTACCTGTCGATCTTATTTCATTGAAAATACTTGCATTTGACGTAATTCTAGGGATTGGTTGGTTAACTACTCATCGTGCAAAAATTGATTGTTTTCGTAAGGTTGTTAGCTTTCATATTCCTAACCAACCTATTATGCGAATTCAAGCAACCAAACCATTAAAATCTATCACTGTCATCTCAAGCCATAAAGCAATTCTTTTATTGAAAAATGGATGTCAAGCTTTCTTAGCTCATGTCACGGATCTAAACAAAAATACGTCAGTTTTGAATGATATTTCTATTGTTAATGAATTTCCTGACGTATTCCCTGAAGAACTTCCTGGCCTACCCCTAGAGTGTGAAATTGAATTTTGTATTGACCTTGAACCTGGTACAAAACCCATTTCCAAAGCCCCATATCGAAAGGCTCCTATTGAACTTCAGGAGTTAAAGACCCAACTGCTGGAATTGTTAGACATTGGCTTTATTCGTCCTAGTACTTCTCCTTGGGGTGCTCCTGTTCTATTCGTGAAGAAGAAAGATGGGAGTATGCAACTTTGTATTGATTATCAGGAGTTGAATCTTGTCACTATCAAAAATAGGTACCCATTGCCACGTATTTATGACCTATTTGACCAGTTGCAAGGCGCCAAATTCTTTTCAAAGATTGATCTTCATTCCGGATATCACCAATTGAAGATTAGAACCGATGACATTCCAAACATGACTTTTAGAACTCAGTACGAGCATTATGAATTCCTAATCATGTCTTTTGGATTGACTAATGCTCCTGCTGCCTTCATGGATATGATGAACTGAATATTCAAGGAATATTTGGATCACTTTGTGGTCGTCTTTATTGATGACATCCTTATTTATTCCAAAAGTCGTGAAGATCATGAGCAACACTTGAGGCTGATACTTCAACAGCTTCGTGAATATAAGCTTTATGCCAAGTTGAAGAAATACGAGTTCTGGCTTGAGGAAGTAGCATTCCTTGGGCACGTGGTATCAAGTCATGGAATATCTATTGACCCAGCAAAGATTGAAGCTATTCAAAGCTGGGAGCAACCTAAATCAGTGATCGAAGTACGTAGCTTTCTCGGCTTAGCTGGTTATTATCGGAGATTCGTAGAAGGGTTTTCTCGAATCGCTAGTCCCTTAACTCAGCTGACTCGGAAAGATATAAAATTCGATTGGAGCGAAGAATGTGAGAAGAGTTTTGATGAACTCAAGAGAAAACTCATTTCAGCACCTATTCTGACAATACCATCTGGCTCGGAGGGATTTGTCATCTACAGTGATGCTTCAGGCAAAGGGTTAGGATGTGTTCTCATGCAACATGGGAAAGTCATAGCCTATGCCTCTCGACAACTCAAAGAATATGAGGGGAATTATCCTACTCATGATCTAGAGTTGGCAGCTGTTGTCTTTTCACTTCAAATTTGGAGGCATTACTTGTATGTGGAGAAAGTGAAGATATTTACAGATCATAAAAGCCTCAAATATTTCTTCACTCAAAAGGAACTCAACATGCGACAATGACGTTGGCTTGAACTGTTGAAAGATTGTGATCATACCATCCAATACCATCCTGGAAAAACAAACGTGGTAGCTGACGCATTGAGTAGAAGATCATATGCGGGTACGAGTGTGATATTGTCAACGCAGAGGCCCATTTTGTATGACTTGCAAAGGATGTAGATAGAGATAAAGACTCCAGGGACCCACGTGATGATGGCGAATATACGAGTAAAACCGACTTTAATCGATAAAGTTAAAGCTGCTCAAGCTACAGACCTGGAGCTGATGCATATGAAGAAGAAAGTACAAGAAGGTGCTATGCCGGAAGCAAGAATCGATGAAGAAGGAATACTTCGAGTCAACTCCAGACTTTGTATTCCTAACGATCTTGAGTTAAAGTATAAAATCATGATGGAGGCGCACAACACACCGTTTGCAATCCATCCTGGGAGTACCAAAATGTATCATGATCTTCGACATACATTTTGGTGGGGCAATATGAAGAGAGAGATAACGCTGTTTATCTCAAGGTGTTTAACTTGTCAACGAGTCAAGGCAGAGCATCAAGTACCAAAAGGTCCATTGCGACCACTTGAAATTCCAGAATGGAAGTGGGAGCACATTACTATGGGTTTCGTTACTAGTCTTCCCAAGGTTTCTCAAGGCATAGATGCAATTTGGGTCATTGTTGATAGATATTGACCAAGTCTGCTCATTTCTTACCAATACGAGAAACTTATACAGTTGAACGTCTTGCTAGTACGTACATAAATGAGATTGTAAGATTGTATGGTATGTCAGTATCCATAGTTTCTGATCGAGACCCAAGATTCACTTCACAATTTTGGGTTAGTCTACAAAAAGCTATGGGCACGGATTTATGATTTAGTTTGACATATCATCCTCAAACGGAAGGACAATCAGAGAGGACTATTCAAACTCTTAAAGATTTATTAAGACTCTGTGTCCTTGACTTTAAGGGAAGTTGGGACAAGTTCTTACCATTGGTGGAGTTTTCTTACAAGAACAATTATCAAACAAGTATTGTCATGGCTCCAATCGAGGCGTTGTATGGAAGAAAGTGTCGTTCTCTAGTATGCTGGGATGAGGTGGGTGAAGCAACGTTGTTGGGACTGGAGTTGGTACATATGACTACGAAAAAGATTCAAACGATCCGACAATGTATAAAAACCTCACAAGACCGATAAAAGAGTTATGTTGATCTTCATCGAAAGGACGTGGAATTCGATATTGGAGATCATGTGTTGTTACGTGTTGCTCCATGGAAAGGAGTTACGAGATTTGGAAAGAGAGGAAAGCTCAATCCTCGATTCATTGCCCATTTTAATCCTCGATCGAGTAGGGATCGTAGCTATAAACTCGCTTTCTGCCAAGTATGTCTCGTGTTCATAACATTTTTCATATATCCATGTTACGTAAATATGTGAAAGACCCGAACCACATTATTGAAGTTAGAACCCGGATTTAAATAGCGAAAGATTTAACGTATGAAGAGGTTCCTGTTCAAATCTTGGATAAGAAGGAACATATTCTACGCTCCAAGGTAATACCTCAAGTCAAAGTTTTACGGAGGAACCACGATGTTAAGGAAATGAATAAATTTCGAGGGAGAAATTTATTAAGAAGGGGAGATTGTAAGACCCCAACTTTTATGAATAAAGATAAATTTTTCTATAATTATCATTTTTGAATATTATGGAATGAGTTTAATATAATGTTATAGTTGTGGGTAATATTTATAAATGTTACAAAGTATGCAAGTTGTTGTATTATATTCGATTGGTCGGGGAATATTTGTTTTAACATGGAATATTCGTACAACGGCACAATTATTGGTGGACCCCATAGCGGAATTATTGTCGGATTGAGAAAAACGACAAAAATATTTTTATTAAAATAACAAATGGAAATTTTACTGTTAATATCTTTTGAACTACTTCAGTAGTAAAAGTACAAATGAATACGCTGGCGTGGTTGCATAAGTAGCACACCAGTATTAATTATTGATGCTTACGTGAGAAGTCACTCAATTTTGTTCAATTATTGCTATAGTAATTGCTGCATAGTATCTCACGTTATTTGATTCAATTATTGTCAATATTTTATATATTATTAAATCAAAAATTAAGACGGCGAAGTTATTAATTTTATTATTTGCAATATTTACGATGTCTAGAAGTTCTGCCAAGGAGAGGTTTGGTCACCTAATTGCGCGCCAATAGGGAGAAATCCTTATTAGAAAGCCCCCTCTTTCCTGGGAACGACCTGGTCGATTAATAGTGTGAATTATGATAATGATGACGACGTTTTGTTTTATTAGTATTATTAATGTAATAAAACAGAAAAGCTTTTTATATAAAACAGAATACTTTTATAAAGTTATTCATTTTATTAGGCTATAATTAAAATTTATTATATTCTATTATGCATAGTATTTTGCATAGTAAAATCTTTTTATATAAAACATAATACTTTTATAAAGGTATTTGTTTTATTAGACAATAATTAGAATATATTATATTTTATTATGCATAAATATTTTGCATAGTGCCTGCATAGTGTTTGCATAGTAAAAATCTTTTTATCTAAAATAAAATACTTTTATAAATTTATTTATCTTATTAGACTATAAATAGAATATATTATATTTTATTTAAAAGATTTAGTTTTTTTATTAAATCAATCTGGACCATCCGTTTAAAAGTAAATCAATCTGGACCGTTCATGGATTAGTTACTATTCAGTCCATTCTTCTATACATAGAAGCTCATTCCTTCATTATTTCTTACGAATTCACTGAAACTCTCGAGAGAAAGAAGAAAAGTATTCTGCTACTTCACTACTCCTATATCCAGTTTTATCTAAGGTAAGGAGTATTATTTCTTTTGTATTCACGAAGAAAACTTCTGTTATTCCATTCTTTATTATTCTGTTGGAATAACCTGTATACGCGGTCTACCCTATACTTGGTGAAATTCTTCTGTTATTCCATTCTTTATTATTCTTTTGGAATATCCTGTCTGTGCGTTTTACGCCGGACCTGGTTCCGTCTTTATTATTCTGTTGGAATATCTTGTCTGTGCATTTACGCTGGACCTGGTTCCGTTATTTATTATTCTGTTGGAATATCCTGCCTGTGCAGTCTATCGCAGGCCTGGTAATTTCTTTTGTTATTCCATTCTTTATTATACTTAGTTGGTTAAAGTTTTGACTTCTATACTCCATGAAATTAGTGGAATATCCTTGATATTTGTGCTTCATCCAGTATCTTTTCATGGAAATATTCTTCTGAGCATTCTTGAATTTTACTCTACAAAGAAGTATCATGTTGACAATTTGGACGTTATTAGTTCCTGAATAAATTAATTCTTGAACTTGTTTTTATTGAATTCTTATATCATTGTCATCATCCTCATGTTTATATTTTTGAAAGTCATCTGTGGCCTGTAGTGCATAGATGGACTTGGTATGATTATGACCAGGGATTATTCGGTGTAATCATGACCGTAATGTTATAAATGATGTGGTAAAAGTCCTCATTGGCCCGTAATGCATTGATGGATAGTTGTTGGCATGATCATGACCATTGATGAATACACGAATATCCTTGGCCCGTAGTGCATGGATAATTTGTGGTTGTGATACTAGTGAATATCCTCGGTCAGAAAAGCGTGGATGATGTGGATTATTTATTAAGCTGAGTCCCAGCGATAAAAGTGATGAAAAACCTTTTAAATCATAAAAGATAGTAGATTTTATTCTCTACTTGACTCTTTTAATGGGTTGTTTGTTCCGCTGCTGTTAAACTTGATGTCTATTATATTTTATCAGTTTAACATTGATTAGGACTAATGATAATTTATTCTGCATTATCTTAGTTATAATATTTCTTACTGGGCTAGTTGAGCTCACCCTTTATTTTCATTGTTCTCTTCAGGAAATGAGAACGTAGCCGGGACTAGTCGGGTAACAGAGTGACGGTCCGAGATGGTGTCTTAGTAGTCCTCACTATTTTATAAAATAGTGTGATAATAAATGTAATGAGGACTTATTCTGAGAGTGGATATTGTTTAGACGACAATATTTGTATTAAAACTCACAGCTCTTGTTGTATATTTAAGATTGTATTTGTATTCTGTACCATGTATTTGGCGACTTAGAATAGGTGATGTATACCTATTTTGGGGGCGTCACACTACGACCAAGGATATTCATTAGTATCACACCCACAAATTATCCATGCACTACGGGTCAAGGATATTCGTGTATTCATCAATGGTCATGATCATGCCAACAACTGTCCATCAATGCACTACGGGCCAATGAGGACTTTAACCACATCATTTGTAACATTACGATCATGATTATACCGATTAATCCTTTATCATAATCATACCAAGTCCATCTATGCACTACAGGCCACAGATGACTTTTAACATAATATAAACATGAGGATGATGACAATGATATAAGAATTCAATAAAACAAGTTCAAGAATTAATTTATCTAGGAACTAATAACGTCCAAATTGTCAACATGATACTTCTTTGTAGAGTAAAATTCAAGAATGCTCAGAAGAATATTTCCATGAAAAGATAATGGATGATGCGCAAATATCAAGGATATTCCACTAATTTCATGGAGTATAGAAGTCAAAACTTTAACCAACTGAGTATAATAAAGAATGGAATAACAAAAGAAATCACCAGGCATGCGATAGATCGCATGCATGTGTTATTCCAACAAAATAATAAATAATCGGAACGGTGTCAAAGTAAATTGCACCCACGGGATGTTCCAATGTAATAATAAATAACGAAACCAATCATGCGTAAATGCACGTACGGGATGTTCCAAATGTAATAATAAAGAATGGAATAACAGAAGAATTTTACCATGTATGCGGTACTTCGCATAGAGAGGTTACTCCAACATAATGATAAAGAATGGAATAACAGAAGAATTTCACCAAGTATAGGGTAGATCATATACGAGTTATTCCAATGTAATAAAAAATATATAGAATAATGAAGTTCTCTTCATAAATCTGAAAGAAATAATACCCCTTACCTTAGAACAAACTAGGTATAGGAGTAGTGAAGTAGCATAATACTTTTCTTCTTTCTCTCTATAGTTTCTCTCTAGAGGTTTAGTGAATTAAAGTAAGAAATAATGAAGGAATGAGCTTATTTATAGAGAAATGGACTGAATAGTAACTAATCCCTAACGGTCCAGATTGATTTACTTTTAAACTGATTTTCCTGTTGATTGATTTACTATAAAATATTCTAATAAAACAAAATATTTTAAATAAAATATAATATATTCTATTTAAAATCTAATAAAACAAAACTTTATATAATAAAAATATATAATAAAAACACGTTACTCCCTTAGTGACTTCCTGATAACCAAATATAATCTGTGAATTTTAATACAAATATTGTCATCTAGACAATATCCACACTCAATTGAGTCCTCATTACATTTATTATCACACTATTTAACAGAATAGTGAGGACTACTAATGCTATTATCTCGGGTAGTAACTCGCTCCCCGACTAGTCCACTCTTCACGCTCTCATTTCACAAGAGAAACAATGAAAGTAAAAGGTAAGCTCAACTAGCCCAGTAAGAAATATTATGACTAAGATAATGCAAAATAAATTATCGTTAGCCTTCAACAGTGTTAAACTGATACAATATAACAAACATCAAGTTTAACTGCAGCGGAAGAAGCAATCCATTAAAAGAGTTACGTAGAGAATAAAATCTAATATCTTTTATGATTTAAAAGGTTTTTTGTGGCGCCCCCAAAATAGGTATACATCACCCATTTTGAGTTGTCAATAACATGGTACAGAAACAACTACAACTTTATTAATACAACATATAAACTCTAAGTTTAAATACAAATATTGTCATCTAGACAATATCCATACCCAACTAAGTCCTCATTACAATTATTGGTACATTATTTTACGAAAATAGTGAGGACCACTAAAACAATTTCTAGAACCATCATTCCATACCCCGACTAGTACTCGCTACATTCTCGCCTCCTGAGAAGAAAATAGAACAAAAAGGAAAAGGGTGAGCTCAACTAGCCCAGTAAAGAATATTATGACTAAGATAATATAGAAAAAATTATCGTTAGTCTTCAACAGGGAAAAATCTGATAGAATATAATAAACAACAAGTTTCGATCAATATTCGCAATGAAAAATAATAATTCATAGATGAGTTACGAGAGAATGAAATTAAAATCTATGAATTTAAAAGTCCATCATCAATATTTTATCCTCAGAACATCAATCAATATTCATCTTGAATCAAATATTCATCTTTGCACTACAGCCAAAGATATTCATCACCGTCATGTTCATCTCAACACTGTACATCTTTGCACTACGCCAGCCAAAGATATTTATAAGAAAATCAACCATCTTTGCACTACAGGCCAAAGATATTCAAGAATATCATCTTTTAGGACCGAGGATGATGAAAATATTTTAAAGAAAAAACGAATCCAAAGAAACAAAAGAACAAATATTAAGGATTCGTACTTTTTAAATAATCCGAGTTCAAAAATACTACATAAATAATCATAGTGAAGTAAAATTCAAGAATGATCAAAACATGGATACAATTAAAGCTAGTATCCATAATAGATATTTTGGACAAAAAACTAAAATTTAATTTTTCGTGAATAAAGGCCGATTCGTGAATAAATAGATGACGATATCGTGAATAAAGGATCAGATACGTGAATAGTAACTCCGATACTAAAAGACAAGAATTTCACAAGAAAAATCTTACCAATAATCCGGTATAATGATATTAGAAGAAATAATATCATTTTTTTTTTAAAAATAACATCCCTTACCTCAAAAAGATCAGATTTCTAATTTGAATACCGGATATAGTCTTCAAGGAAACTTAAGCACCAGATAAAGAACACTCAAAGTATCAAAATACTCACAAGTATACACTGATAATAATAGAGAGAAGAGAGAGAAAAAACTTTAATTTCTGGTGTGATTTTCAATTCTAACCTAAGCACCCTATTTATAGGAAAATGTTTAGAACACCAAAGCAGAAAATTTAATAAAATATTAATATTATTTATTTTTATTCCTATGCCCACATTTAGAGATCTGAATTCAGCCATTTCAACAACTAATGGGGCACATCAAACATATCAAAAATGTTTTTCTTTTAAAACAAATTTAAAATTTTTGAAAAATAATTATTTCGGAACTTCAGAACTTCAATAATTCATAATAAATAGCTCTTTTATCAGAAAAATTCAAACCTCATGTCCTTTCCATAGGAAATTCCATTCTTTACAACCTTACAGAAGAAAGTTTTTCCAAATTCCAAACAGAAATTAACCGAAATCCACAAACGGGAGATTTTACAGGCTATAATCAAATTTCAGTCAAGAAATAGGGTCCACAAACATGGAAAAACATGTTTTAAACATTTATTGAAACAAAAATACTCTTCCTCCTCATTTATTCATATATCCCACATTCATTGTAAAATATCACCATTATTATATTATAAAAATATAATTTTAAATGAATTATTTTATTAGAAGAGATAAAATATCAATTTTCAACAATTGTCACATTAAAAATTTTCTCCATCTATATCCACATAAAATAAATATTTTCCTTATCATATAAATCAATAATTAATTATTCATAAATAATATTATAGAATCACAATATCGACAACCAAGTAGCGCTTCCTAAGAAAGAGGGGCTTTCCAATAAGGATTTCTCCTTCATCGGCGCAAGTAATTAGGTGACCAAACCTCTCCTTAGATGTAACTTTCTAGACATTATCAATAATGTTATCTAATAATATTATTCAAATAATATGAATTATTGATTTGATAATGAAAATATCGCAGTAGTGACAATTATCAAAACAATAATAATATAAAATATCAACGTAGCAATTATCAATCAATAAAATAAAATATTAAACATTAACTACCGTAATAATTATCGAGTAGTGTCTTCACGTAAGAATCAATAATCGTGCAATACCGCAGTGCCATCGTGTTTTAACCACCGGTATTCCAACAATTATAATATAACAACTACGCCATTATTTATAAACAACTTATACTTGTCGCTTTCTTCATCCAATCGCTTTCGCATGGGGCCCACACATAAGGTCGCTACAAGGCCGCATTTAATATTCCCCGATAAAGAAAATATTCCACGACCAAACGAATATTCTCCGATAAAAATGAATATTTTATAACCACTGTGCATATTTGAAATATTTGCGCTTTTTACCCATAACTAACCACATTAATCAAATCAACCATTACTATTTCAAAATAATAAATAGAGGAAATTCAATTTCATTAATAATAAGTTGGGGTCTTACAACCTCCCTCCTTATGAAATTTCATCCTCGAAATCGACGACGACTGTGTGTTTTAAAAAGGTGAGGATACCTCGCTTTCATTTCCGCTTTCAACTCCCGTGTCATTTCCTCAATAACATGGTTCCTCCACAAAACTTTGACTTGTGGTATGACCTTGAAAAGCGTAGGACATGCTCCTTCCTATCCAAGATCTTGATAGTACCTCCTCAGACGTTAAGTCTTCTACTATCTCATCCTGCTTCTAACTCAATAACGTGGTTCGGTCTTTCATATATTTACGAAGCACGATATATGAAAAACATTATGAACACGAGACATACTTAGAGGTAACGCGAGTCTATAGGCTACATTTCCTACTCGGTCAAGAATCAAATGGACCAATAAATCGTGGATCGAGCTTTCCTCTTCCCCAAATCTTGTAACTCCTTTCCATGGGCAACACGCAACAATACATGATCCCCAATACTAAATTCCACGCCCTTTCGATGAAGATCCCGCATAACTCTTTTGTCGATCTTGTGCCGCTTGTATACGCTGTCAAATCATTTGATCTTTTCTCAGTAGTAATATGTACCAACTCGGTCCCAACAATGTTGCTTCACCCACCTCATCCCAACATACCGAGAGCTTACACTTTCTTCCATACAATGCTTCAATGGAGCTACCCTATACTTGCCTCGATAACTGTTGTTATAGAGAATTCCACCAATGGTAAATACTTATCCCAACTCCCTTTGAAGTCTAGGACACAGTAGTCTTAATAGATCTTCAAGAGTTTGAATAGTCCTCTCCGATTGTCCATCCATTTGAGGATGGTATGCCGAATCAATCGTAAATGCGCTCCATAGCTTTTTGCAAGCTAACCCAAAATCGTGAAGTGAATCTTGGGTCACGATCCAAAACTATGGATACCGGAATGCCATGAAATCTCACAATCTCATTTACATACATATGAGCAAGACGCTCAAGGAATAAGTCTCCGTGACAAGCAAGAAATGAGCAGACTTGGTTAATCTATCAACAATAACCTAAATAACATTTATGCCTTGAGAAACCGTGGGAAGACCCGTAACGAAATCCATGGTAATGTGTTCCCACTTCCATTTCAGAATCTCAAGTGGTTTTAACGGACCCTTAGGTACTTGATGCTCCGCCTTTACACGCTGACAAGTTAAACACCTCGAGATAAACTTTGCAATCTCTCTCTTCATATTGTTCCACCAAAATGTATGTCAAGATCACGATACATTTTGTACTTCCAGATGGATTGCAAAACGATGTATTATGTGCCTCCGCCATGATCTTGTACTTCAAATCGAGTCGTTAGGAACACAAAGTCCGGAGTAGACTCAAGTATTCCTTCTTCATCGATTCTCGCCTCGAATAATAGCACCTTCTTGTACTTTCTTCTTCATACGCATCACCCGGCCTCAAGGCTTGAAAAACTTTAACTTTTTCTATTAAAGTTGGCTCTACGCGATACTTGACATCATCGCACTCGCTCTTCAAGATATGATCTTCTACTCAACGCGTCGCCTACCACGCTCACTTTTCCAGATGGTATCAATAGTGTGGTCATAATCTTTTAACAAACGAGCCAACGTCGTTGCCGCATGTTGAGTTCCTTTTGGTGAAGAAATATTTGAGGCTTTTATGGTCCGAATATATCTCCACTTTCTCCCCATATAGATAGTGCCTCCGCATCTTTAGCGAAAAACGATCGGCCGCCAACTCTAGATCACAAGTAGGATAATTCCTCTCATATTCTTTAAGTTGTCGCGAGGCATAGGATATGACTTTCCCATGTTGCATGAGAACACATCCTAATCCTTTGCCCTCAAGCATCGCCTTGTAGATAACAAATCCATCCGAACCAGATGGTATTGTCGTAACAGTGTCAAATGAGTCTCCTCTTAAGCTCTTGAAACTCTTCTCGATTCCTCGCTCCATACGAATTTTGTATCCTTCCGAAGTTAGCCGAAGTAATGGAGTAGCGATTCGAGAAAACCCTTCCACGAATCTCCGATAATAACCAAATTAGCCCGTAAAGCTACGCATTTCTTTCTGGCCACCGACTTCGTTGCTCCCAACTTTGTATTGCTTCAATCTTCGCTCGGGTCGACAGATACTCCATGTTTTGACACCACGCGCCCAAGGAATGCTACTTCCTCAAGCCGAACTCGCATTTCTTCAACTTGACATATAGCTTATTTTCACGAAGCCTTTGAGTACCAAATTTCAAATGGTGCTCATGATCTTCACGGCTTTTGGAATATATGAGGATGTCATCAATAAAGACAACAACGAACCGATCCAAATAATCCTTGAATACTCGGCTCATCATATCCATGAAAGTCGCAGGAGCATTAGTCAATCCAAAAGACATGACTAAGAATTCATAATGCCCGCATCGAGTTCTCAAGGCGCGCTTTGAATATCCTCGCCTCTAATCTTCACCGATGATATCCGTAATCGAAGATCGATTTTTGAAAAGAATTGTGCCCTTTGCAATCGGTCAAACAAGTCATCAATACGAGGTAGAGGATACCTATTCTTGATGGTGACATGGTTCAATTCTCTGTAGTCAATACAAAGTCGCATACTCCCGCCTTTCTTCTTTACAAATAAAACAGAGCACCCCAAGGAGATGTACTAGATCGAATGAAATCGATGTCCAACAACTCCTCAGTAGTTGGACCTTTAACTCTTGAAGTTCAATAGAGCCATTCGATATGGGGTTTTAGAAATGGGCTTGTACTCGTGCTCAAGATCAATAAAGAATTCAACTTCACGCTCGGGGTAGACCGGAAGTTCTTCAGAAATACATCGTGAAACTTACTAACAACAGGAATATTATTCAAATCTGACGTGTCCTTATTCAAATCCATAACATGGGCTAAGAAAGCTTGACATCCGTTTTTCAACAAAAGGATAGCTTTATGATTTGATATGACTGTGATTGATTTTAATGGTTTAGTTGCTTGAATTCGTAAACCACGTGGTTTGTTAGGAATATGAAAACTAACAACCTTACGAAAATAATCAATTTTGGCATGATGAGTGGTTAACTAATCAATCCCAAAAATCACATCAAAAGCAAGTATCTTTAAAGAGATAAGGTCAACAGGTAATGTGATGGTACCAACTTTGATCAAACAAGATTTATAAACAGTGGATGTAATGAAAGTTTCTCCTAATGGAGTCTCCACAGATAAATCAAAGTCTAATTTCTCCAGAGTCAAGTTTAAACGTTGAGCACAAGTAGGAGAGATAAATGAATGGGTAGCACCCCAGATCAAGTAAGGTATAAACTTCGCAAGAATTAATGATTAGCTTACCCGTGATCACCTCGCTTGGGTTCCTCGTATTTTGACCACCACAACAAACGCTTCCAGGAACCGCTGACTTTGACTTTTTTGGATGTTTTTGAGTCACCGTCCCCCCTCGGACTTGGTTTCTCTACTATGCATAATCTCGAAAGCGATATCTCCTTCCTTTCCACAATTATAACATACCTTGAACTGCTGTGGACAGCTTGACCGATATGTCCCTCTTTCCGCATTTATAAATATACGACCGGTGGTCGCTTCTCCTCCCTTAGAACCAGCTTGTCACCGGTGTCGACGCCTTCACATGGTCATTGTTGAATCTCCTCTTTAAAATCTCCACCCGACTCGCTTCTTCTATTCTCACGGCCATGACTACCACCAGAGTGGTTACCATTTTGTTCGCTCTTTTTCTTTCTCCATCGGTTATCTTTATTCTGCTGATCGCTATCTCCTGATGATCCTCGGTTGTGGTCCCTGCTTGAACGTACTCGTATCTCGCTCTAATAATTGAGCCTTGTTGACAACATCCTAATAGAGAGAAAATTTATGAGAAATGAGATATCGACGATACGCCGGGTTTCAAACCTCTCGTAAACATCCGCCATAATGCCCTCATTCTCCACCAAATGAGGTGCAAACCGATAACTCGCAAACTTCGCCTCGTATTGGGACACCGCCATGTTGTTTTGTTCTAGTCTAATAAACTCCACTTCCTTCATATGATGAATACTTTCGTGAAAGTACTTGTCATCGAATAGCTTTTTGAAACGCTCTCCCAAGACATGCCGAAAAGCGACCGGATGGGTACGCTTCACGACTCCCACCAAAGAATCGCCTCATTACTTAACATAAAGTGGCGAATGGAACCTTCTGTTCTTCGCATCCCAAGACATCGAATATCTTGGTAATTTGTTTGACCCACGCTTCTACCTTTAATCGGATCCTCGCTTCCCGCACTTCGTGGTCCTAACTTCTTTGAATCGCTTGGCCGTGACAAACCGTAATCACTGTTGTTATCATTTCCACCGGTTATTTGTGCACGAAGTCTCCTCGTCTCGATTTTGCATGAACTTCTAAAAAATTCTAAACATTCCGCTGCTCATCGTCCGATCAAGGTGTTGTTTACAGAGGAACATTGTTTACTCACTGTTGCACGCTTCTCCTCTCGTCAGTGGGTAAAGGTGTCTCCACTGGCCTCAATTACTCCACTATTAACATTCTCATTCGACATTCTCAAATACTTCCATAAAACAAAGGTTAATTAAAGAAATCAACATATCATATAATATCCCTATATACTGACCAACCAACAAATAAGCTTAGGTAAGACACACTAGCGAAGGTTTTACTCGTCTCTCCCCTCCTAGTTCCATTCCTTAATCTCCGCCAGAGATCATATCCCTAAGCTCTGATACCAATTGTGATGCCCCTAAAATAGGTATACATCAACCATTTTAAGTTGTCAATAACATGGTACAGAAATAACTACAACTTTATTAATACAACATATAAACTATAAGTTTAATTACAAATATTGTCATCTAGACAATATCCATACCAAACTAAGTCCTCATTACAATTATTGGTACATTATTTTACGAAAATAGTGAGGACTACTAAAACAACTTCTAGAACCATCATTCCACACCCCGACTAGTACTCGCTACATTCTCGCCTCCCGAGAAAGAAAAATGGAACAAAAAGAAAAGGGTGAGCTCAACTAGCCCAAGAAAGAATATTATGACTAAGATAATATAGAACAAATTATCGTTAGTCTTCAACAGGAAAAATCGATAGAATATAATAAACAACAAGTTTCGATCAATATTCGCAAATGAAAATAATAATTCATAGATGAGTTACGTAGAGAATGAAATTAAACTATGAATTTAAAAGTCCATCATCAATATTTTATCCTCAGAACATCAATCAATATTCATCTTGAATCAAATATTCATCTTTGCACTACAGCCAAAGATATTCATCACCGGGTCATGTTCATCTCAACACTGTATATCTTTTTCACTACGCCAAAGATATTCATAAGAAAATCAACCATCTTTGCACTACAAAAAAAAAGATATTCAAGAATATCATCTTTTAGGATCGAGAATGATGAAAAATATTTTAAAGAAAACGAATCCAAAGAAACAAAAGAACAAATATTAAGGATTCGTACTTTTAAACAATCCGAGTTCAAAAATACTACATAAATAACTATAGTGAAGTAAAATTCAAGAATGATCAAAACATGGATACAATCAAAGCTAGTATCCATAATAGATATTTTGGACAAAAAACTAAATTTAATTTTTCGTGAATAAAGTCAGATTCGTGAATAGTGACGATATCGTGAATAATGGTCAGATATATCGTGAATAGTAACTCCAATACTAAAAGACAAGAATTTCACAAGAAAAATCTTACCAATAATCCCAAGATAATGATATTAGAAGAAATAATATCATTTTTTTAAAAAAATATCATCCCTTACCTTGAAAAGATTGATTTCTAAATTTGAATACCGATATATAGTGTCAAAGGAACTTGCACCAGATATAGCAACACTCAAAGTATCAAAATACTCACAAGTATACACTGATAATATAGAGAGAGAAAGAGAGAAAAACTTCAATTTCGTGTGATTTTCAATTCTAACCTAAGCACCCTATTTATAGAAAAATGCTTAGAACACCAAAGCGTAAAATTTAATAAAATATTAATATTATTTATTTTTATTCCTACGCCCACATTTAGAGATCCTAATTCAAATTTTTTCAACAACCAATGGGGCACATCAAACATATCAAAAATGTTTTTCTTTTTAAAACAAATTTAAAATTTTGAAAATAATTATTTCAGAACTTCAGAACTTTAATAATTCATAATAAATAGCTCTTTTATCAGAAAAATTCAAACCTCATGTCCTTTCTATAGGAAATTCCATTCTCTACAACTTTGCAGAAGAAAGTTGTTCCAAATTCCAAACAAAAATTGACCGAAATCCACAAACGGGAGATTTTACAGGTTATAATCAAATTTCAGTCAAGAAATGGGATCCACAAACATGAAAAACATGTTTTAAACATTTATTGAAATAAAAATACTCTTCCTCCTCATTTATTCATATATCACACATTCATTGTAAAATATCACCATTATTATATTATTAAAATATAATTTTTAATGAATTATTTTATCGAAGAGATAAAATATCAATTTTCAACAATTGTCACATTAAAAATTTTCTCCATCTATATCCACATAAAATAAATATTTCCTTATCATATAAATCAATAATTAATTATTCAAAATATTACAGTAATCACAATATCGACAACCGTGCGCCTCCTAGAAAGAGGGGGCTTTCCAATAAGATTTTCTCCTCATCGCAAGCAATTAGGTGACCAAACCTCTCCTTAGATGTAACTTTCTAGACATCGCCAATAATGTTATCTAATAATATTATTCAAATAATATGAATTATTGATTTGATAATGAAAATATCGTAGAAATTACAATTATCAAACAACAATAATATAAAATATCAACGTAGCAATTATCAATCAATAAAATAAAATATTAAATAAAGAATTATCGTAATAATTATCGAGTAGTGCCTTCTTACGTAAGAATCAATAATCGGTGCAATACCGCAGTACTTCTCGTGTTTTAACCACCGTATTCCAACAAAGATAAGGATAACAACTACGCCGTTATTTATAAACAACTTATATTTGTCGCTTTCTTTCATCCAATCGCTTTCAGCATGGGAACCACACAAGGTCAAGGCCATTGTATTTAATATTCCCCGACAGTAAAAATATTCCACGACCAAACGAATATTCTCCGATAAAAATGAATATTTTATAACCACTTGCATATTTGAAATATTTGCGCTTTTTACCCATAACTAACCACATTAATCAAATCAACCCTTACTATTTCAAAATAATAAATAGAGAAAATTCAATTTCATTAATAATAAGTTGGGGTCTTACATTTTTCATCACTTTTATCGCCGGGACTAAGCTTAATAAATAATCCACATCATCCTTACACTACGGCCAATGATATTCATTAGTATCACAACCACAAATTATCCATGCACTACGGGCCAAGGATATTCGTGTATTCATCAATGGTCATGATCATGCCAACAACTCGTCCATCAATGCACTACGGACCAATAAGGACTTTTACCATCATTTGTAACATTACTATCATGATTATACCGATTAATCCTTGGTCATAATGATACCAAGTCCATCTATGCACTACAAGCCACAGATGACTTTCAACATAATATAAACATGAGGATGATGACAATGATATAAGAATTCAATAAAACAAGTTCAAGAATTAATTTATCTAGGAACTAATAACGTCCAAATTGTCAACATGATACTTCTTTGTAGAGTAAAATTCAAGAATGCTCAGAAGAATATTTCCATGAAAAGATACCGGATGAAGCGCAAATATCAAGGATATTCCACTAATTTCATGGAGTATAGAAGTCAAAACTTTAACCAACTGAGTATAATAAAGAATGGAATAACAAAAGAAATCACCATGCATGCGATAGACCGCATGCATGAGTTTATTCCAACAAAATAATAAATAACGGAACCAAAGTCAAAGCAAATTGCACCGGAGTGATGTTCCAATGTAATAATAAATAACGGAACCAGTCATGCGATGCATGCATGCATGTGATGTTCTAAATGTAATAATAAAGAATGGAATAATCAAGAATTTCACCATGTATGCGGTACTTCATATAGACAAAAGTTATTCCAACATAATGATAAAGAATGGAATAATGTAAGAATTTCACCAAGTATAGGGTAGATCATGATACAAAGTTATTCCAATGTAATAAAAAAAATGGAATAATGTAAGTTCTCTTCATGAACACGAAAGAAATAATACCCTTACCTTAGAAAAAATTTGATATAGAAGTAATGAAATAGCGAATACTTTTCTTCTTTCTCTCTATAGTTTCTCTCTCTAGAGTTTCAAAGAATTCATAAGAAATAATGAAGGAATGAGCTTCTATTTATAGGAGAATGGATGAATAAGAATTCTAATTCTGAATCTGTTTTAGATTGATTTACTTTTAAAACTAGACTTATCCAGATTGGTTTACTATAAAATATTCTAATAAAACAAAATCTTTTAAATAAAATATAATATATTCTATTTAAAATCTAATAAAACAAAACTTTATATAATAAAAATATATATAATAAAAATACGTTACTCCCTCTGTGACTCCCTGATAACCAAATTTCCTTCCCCCACTTTTCTTGACAACTTGATAACATATATAATAATAATAATAATAATAATAATAATAATAATAATAATAATAATAATAATAATAATAATAATAATGTACTCCCTCAATCCACACATGCTAAATCAATTATATATATACATAATCTATATACTCCCTCTTTTATACGTTAAGTCTCTCCCCCCCATTTCTTGACATTTCATTACTCCCACCCAAATCATTTTTCCATACTTGGGCCCCACATGTGGCCCCCACCTTTATAATATAGAATAATTTTCTATCGATTATTTTGAAAAATAGGTAAATCCTTCATAAATACAACAAATACTTCATAAAAAAAATTCCTCAATATTTTTAACAACATTTATCATCATTATTATAATTCACAATATTAATCGACTAGGCCTTTCCCAGGAAAGAGGGTGCTTTCCAATAAGGATTTCTCCCTATTGACGCGCAATTAGGTGACCAAACCTCTCCTTGACAGAACTTCTAGACATCATTAATATTGCAAATAATAATATTAATAACTTTATCATCTCAATTATTGATTTAATAATATATAAAATATCGACAATAATTGAATCAAATAACGTGAGATACTATGCAACAATTATTGAAGCAATAATTGAACAAAACTGAGTGACTTCTCATGTAAGCATCAATAATCAATACCGTGTGCTACTATGCAACCACGCGTATTACTGTACTTTTAACACTAGGTATTTCATCAGTTAGCGGTAAAACTTCCGCCGTTATTTTCATAAAAATATTTTTGTCATTTTCTCAATCCGACAATAATTACATTGTGGGGTCCACTAATGATTGTCTTGTCAGCATTTAATATTCCCCCATTAAAATGAATATTCCCCACCAATTGAATATTATATAACAACTTGCGTACTTTGCAAAATTTATAACTATTACCCACAACTATAACATTATATCAAATTCATTCCAAAATATTCAAAAATGATAATCATAGAAAATTCATCTTTATTCATAAAAGTTGGGGTCTTACATTTTGTACCATGTATTTGGCAACTCAAAATGGGTGATGTATACCTATTTTGGGAGCGTCACATAAGGAACCTGTTGGGTACATAGTAAAAAAATTGAATCTTTATCTTGTAGAATGACCCAATAACAGTACAAAGTAGGAATAAAGATTAAAAAACTATTGTGAATGCTTTTATGGAATTAGCTCATGCACCCCTTCTAATAACCCACATGGACTTTCTTTATAGTTGTATACTTGTACTGATCTCTCTAGAACTCCAAAAGATGTTTTAAAAAAGTATAGTTAGAAAATAAAGTAATTTTTTTTAGTTTATTTTTGGTGGTTCACAACATTATATAAAAAATGAGTATTTCTTTTTTATAAAATATTAAATGACATTTATTCTTTAGATAAAGGTTCAAAAATATCCCAATATTTATTCTGAGAACTTTTTTTTTCTTCCAAACGTACACAACATTATAATACTCAACTTAACTAATTAAGCCCCTCCTGTAACAGACATTTCAGCTAGACAACGGATCTTAAAATTAACTGATAAGAATACAGGTATCACTGCATCCCTTTTGGAGGACTCGTCAGCCATTGTAACACATATTTTGTTTCTCTTTCATTTCCTGAATAATTAGTGCTAGTGCTTAATTGTATATACGTAATGTTTATAGATCAGTGACAAATGAACAAGGGAGAAGATTAGATATAATTAGATTATAGGTGGAGAAATGAAAATGCAGATTTTTTTTAAAAAAGGAGGATAGAGAGAGAGATTGGGAAAAGAAAAGAAGAACTATGTTGAATGGGAACATGATGCATACATCGGTTGTATGTATATATAAAGCAGAGTAGAGGATGAAGAAGTTTAGGGCTTTTTTTCCCTTTTTGGCAAATGAGGGGAAATGTCAAGGCTTTATGCCATGTCACACAAAGTTGCTCCACATGGTTGTCAATCAGTGAGTTGCAATTGTCCTGTTTGTCTAGTTGACATGTTTGTTAACGGGAGGGATATAGTTGAGTTGAGTTTTATAACGTTAAGTGTACTTTTAGAAAAAAAAGTTCAGGGTGAAAGTGAGATTTTAGGATAAACATCAGGGGCATTTTTGAACCTTTGCCCTTTATTCTTTACTTGTTGTTAGACTTATTAATCGTGTTATAAAAGATTAATAATATTAAGAACAAAGATGATGATTAAGGGAGAAGAGCATTCTCATTTCATATATTGTAATTGTATATGTCTCTAACCCATCATCTTTACAATGCTACTATTTATGGTACAAGGACATCAATACTAAGAGGTTACAAAACTCAAAGGTCATGAGTTTTATAACTCAATGGGAGTTTCAAAATCATTACAATCAAAGATAGGGAGAATGAATCTAGACATC
The DNA here is from genome assembly GCA_020205615.1 of Panax quinquefolius. Taxonomy (NCBI): domain Eukaryota; kingdom Viridiplantae; phylum Streptophyta; class Magnoliopsida; order Apiales; family Araliaceae; genus Panax; species Panax quinquefolius. Next base: position 113,396,482 of record CM035157.1, on the reverse strand, counting down.
CATTATAATATTTTATAACACTCCCCCTTGGATGTCTATTGTATAGGCATATGCATTGAAAGCTGCCTCATTAAAAACCTTACCAAATAAAAACACAGTGGGAAAAATTTTTGACGAAGGAAAAGAGTACAATATTCTTGTATAACTTGTAGTGCCTTTGGATTGCCTCATTAAAACCTTGCAAAGGAAAACCTAGTGGGAAAAAACCTTAGTGAAGGAAAAAGAGTACAATCAACACACATCCTTTTTACTCCCCTTCATAAGTACATATAATTTCCATTTTTCATGGTAAAAATATCATTAAGTCGAAATATGCCAGTATTGTGCACCATCTTCTTCAAAATCATAGTTGGTAATGACTTAATTAATATATCAACCAAATTATCACATGATCATATATGCTTGATATCAATATCGCCATTCTTCTGGGGCTCATGTGTATAAAATAATTTTGGTGCAATATGCTTGGTTCTATCACCCTTTGGATAAAATAATCCTAAATCAATAGTCTCATGAAAATAGCATAAAATATGTTTAATTTCATTACAATGTCTTCGAGTTTGTGCATAACTTTACACTGCTAGTAAGTTAACTGCAAATGCTATATCAGGTCGTGTGAAATTTGCAAGATATATCAAAACATCAATTGCACTAAGATATGGTACTTCATGACCTAATATATGGTACTTCAGGACCAAGAGTTTCTTTTATTATTTTCTTGTGGTCAAAACGAATCTTTCTTGATATCAAGTGACCAACCCATCATTGGAGTACTCAAAGGATTAACATTATCCATGTAAAGTTACTTCATGACTTTTTCCGTGTATGTTGATTGATGAACAAGAATTCCATAGTTCAATTTGTAGGCCAAGACACAAATTTGTCTTACCAATATCTTTCATCTCAAATTTGTTATTTTTGTCGACTCTTCCAGAGCAAGATCTTTCATCAATAAATACAATAATAATAGCAAATTCAGATTATGATCTTTTGATAAAAATGCATGCATAAATTGGATTATTCTCAAATCCTTTTTTCAAAAGATATCTACTCAGGTGATTATACCACAATATGCATCTGGATTACTTTAACTCATATAATAATCTTTGTAGCCTAATAGAATACATACTTCGAGATGTAGAATTATATGCTTCAGACATTTTATCTCCTTCAGGGATTTTTCATGTAGATATCATTATCTAATGATCCAAACAGATATGATGTAACAACATTCATTAATTTCTCTTGCTACCAAGCTAATTAAAAATCTGAATGTAATTGCATCCATTACAGGAGCATATGTTTCTCCATAATTAATACCATGTCTCTGTGAGAAACCTTGTGCTATAAGTCTCGCTTTGTACCATATAATTTCATTTTTCTTATTTCGTAAAAATACTCATTTGTATTAAATAGGCATCACACCTTTAGGTGTTTGGACTACAGGTCCAAAAACTTCACATTTACTTTGTGAATTTAGTTATACTTGAATCGCCTCTTTTCACATTGGCCAAATATTTCTACTTTCATCAACGATTTGTGGTTCATATACATGATCATTACTTTTGGTAATATTAAGAACAACTTTATATAAAAATATGTTGTCGACAATAATTTTATTTCTATCCAATATATACGTCTCTTGTATATACATAATATATCGAGATCTCGTTATTTTCAGGTACCTGATCCTCTTCAGGAGATAACTCATCCTCTTTAGGAGATAACTCATCCTCTTCAGGGGATACCTCTTTAAGAGTTTTATTTACAAGAGATTTTTGTTCATAAGTTTTGGATAGATCAATAATTTTTTTTAGCCTGTTTCATGGGTATAGCCTCTTTATAAGCTACAATTTGTTTTTCTTGTACTTTCTTCTTCTGGGAAATTTTATTTTTAACACCGATCATTCTTTCACGTTTTAGGTGTGACTTTAATTCAATTTTCTGCTGTATTAACTGATTATCCTACAGGAACTTCAATTCCTGCTAGATTATTAGTAGCTAGAATGTGAGATATCACTATTTTGTTATTATCGGTGAATAATTCTGGTAATTGATTTGCAATTCATTGCAAATGAATAATCTTTTGAACTTCTAGTTCATATTGATTTGTATAAGGATCAAGATTAAATAACATTGAAACATTCCAATTAATCTCCCTTCGTGCTTCAGACAATGATCTCACGTCGTGTTTCAAGCAACGACTTTTCTCCCCCTAATGGTGAGAAGACTATTAAAATAACAACCTCAAAATATACCTTAAAATATCACTCTGAATTCTTTCTAAGAAAGATGAACACCAAATAACAATAATTAAATGTGATAGTTTGGTAATTAATTTACTCTGATATCTTCTGATTCTTTAAGGGATGTTCATGGGAGTTTTCAATAATTCAATGCATTATTATTGATCCTAGATGATCATGCCAAATTATAAAAATATTTGGATCCGAACACTTCTGGTGTATTTCACACTTCTAGTGTATTACAACATTTGTTTCAACTATTCTCATTTTAGTATAATATAACCCAAAAGAGAAAACATACAGTTTTTCTAATAGGAGCTTCTGGCTTGATACTATTGAAGTAATATAAAAAAATTCTTCAATTCCTTCGTTATTGATTTCAATATAATAATCATTATAACGTATATCCTTAAAGCAGAGTAAATTTCTGCTTGTCTCAGAAGAATATAAAGAATCGTCAATACAAAATTTTGTGCCATTTGACAACATTATAATTGCTCTTCCAGAGACTTTAATTGAGTTTGATGAATAATCACTCTTCCAGAGTCTTCAATTATGTTTGATGAATAATCGCTCTTCTAGAGCCTTTAATTAAGTTTGATGAGCTTCTAGCCCATACAACTTCATATATGCAAAACATAAATTTAACTTTATTACTTGAAACATAAATAAAACATATAATTAAATTACTTATTATAATGTCATAATATAATGAAATAAAAATAATTAATAGGTATGAACATTTCTATCAACATATCTTCAAGGAAATCATAGATATCAAAATTAGTTATATCCACTCCATTTGAAAAGTCAAAATAATTCATGGGATCTTCAAGATCATTATGATCAATAAAGTCAAAATAATTCACGGGATCTTCAGGATCATTATGATCAATAAAGTTTATTTCAATTCTATTTCCTTTTCTTTTATGGAGTCTTGGTACAAATTTACCAAATGTTTAGGAGTACGACATGTACGTTCCTTTTTCTATATTGATTGTTTTTTTTCACGCTCACTACAACAACCACAACCATAATTTCCTCTATAATTATCAAATGAGCTTCCATTCACTTCAGAGAATGTAGTAGAATCAGTCGGGTGAGATTGTTAATTTTTTAGTAAAAACTCATTATTTTGTACAGTCTGTCAGGAATAAGCATGTGAATAATATTCCTATTTACATATGATTTGATTATGATATATATATATATATATATATATATATATATATATGAATGAATATGCAAGTATGCTTGCATTAAGAAAAGCTGTAAAGTCCTTTGATAGATAATAGAAACATATGTACAAGGACTTAGAATGAATTGATCAAATGTGTTAGGTTGATCCTACATAAGCAAAACAGCTCTGTAGAGTCCTTAAAAAGAAATGATGTACAAGGACTATAAATATAGTAAGATCAAGCATGTTATGTTGATCATATGATGTAATAGATAGGCTTATCTGATCGTCGAGCACTACACCAGAAATCGTAGTATGCCAGGAGAGTCGAGGAAAACTCGAGAGCTATCAAGGCAGAATCGTAGTCTGCAAGATAGTAGATCTCGGAGTTCGTAGACTTCCAGAAGAGACGAAGAAGGATCGTTGTGTGTCAAGGAGAACTTCCTCGTACGTAGTAGTCTTTGAGGAAGTCATGTTCGTAATTGTCGGCCGCCACCTTTCTAAAATGAGCATTTGTCAAAGTCAGTCAAGAATCGTAGACTACACTCAGAGTCGTAGAGTCTACTAATCATACCAGAGGCAGAGATCGTAGTCGAGCAAAATCAGATGAAGACAACAAGCACGATAGAAATCGTAGAGTGTCAAGATCTGATTTTGGAGTCGTAGTGTCTGCACAGCCAAAGCTGAATCATAGAAGTGCAGAACTAAGACCTCAACAGATGTGCTCACAAGGCCACAACAGAATCGTAGAGCAAATACGATTCTCAATGAATGAGCACTCCCATAATATCCAAAGGAATGAAGCCTCTGGTTGGCACTGCATAGATACATCCCACCTGAAGGAAACCAGAGAGCACTCAACGAATGGCATACAAGCTAACAGAAGATCTAAGCACCAACCCAATCAGCATCAAGATTGAGTTGTGAAGCCATTCGAGATGAAGTCTTCCACAAGGAGATCAGAAGAAGACTTCAGAATCGACTAAGGAAAGTCAAGAAGTGCGATGAGTCATCAAGCGGGCATGTAAGACAACGATCTTGGAAGTTACCAGGATTGTAGTGTTTGCCAAACAAAGAAAGAGCTGATGGAATGCATATAGAGATACTGGACAGCTTCTGAAGAACAAGGCTAAAGTGACTAAGCATTGGGTCAGTCCATTTATGATAAGTGAACGGGAGATCACAAGGAGAAAGCGAGCTGGACACGCCACAAATCTGAAGTGTCTTGCTATTCAGAAGGGGCCAGAACAATGAAGTCAAGCCAATCCATATCTGAGAGCTGCTGAGGCAAACAGAAGTGTTGAAGCACTACGCAAGAGAAGGAAGATGTGTTCTACATTGAAGATCCAATCAACACTCTTCAAGATCGTAGTGTTGTCTCTACTAGTCAACAAGACACTACGATCAAGTCCATGAAGATATGCATCAAAATCGTAGAGCTCGAATAGTTAAAGATTCGGACAAGAGCTTATTGAGAGCATCGTTGCAAAAGGACAACCTCTGATCGAGAAATCAGAAGGAGGAAATAAAGTCTTCGACCTGCCCAAGACATTAAAGTGACATCTCTGATGGGGTAGGTGAAACAGTAGACTACAGTGTCAGAAAAGTATAACATGTCACATCTGCAGTCTACCTCAGTCAACTCGAGATTTGTGAAGATATTTGAATAGCTTTCAATGGCTACTTTCCAACGGAAGGATTGGGAAGGAGTATAAATCCGCAAGAGCTTCAAAGATCGAAAGAAAGCTGGAGTTGCTGAGTTTGGAAAAGTGGTGGATTGATCTAACCAATGTAAATAGTGAGTGACCAATGAAGGTCTGAAGACTCACTCTACGATCCACCAAGAACACTTAGAGACAAAAAAAGAAAGAAGAAGAATTGAGAGTTCTACAATGTAGAATTGAGAGTTCTACTACAAAAAGAGTGTTTTGAACTGTCGAGAGATAGAAGAGAATTAATGTCATCTTTATGTCCATCATGAGAAGACTCTAAGTATCATAGAGGAGAGCTCACAGTCATCTTAGCAAGTTCATCATGAGAAGGCATCAAGTATCAAGAAAGAAGATCACCAACGCCATCATGGTGGCAAGCATGAGAAATTTTCTAAGTACCTAGCAGAAGAGCTTACAGTCATCTTAGAAACCCATCATATGCAGCCATCAAGTATAAAGAGGAATGGTCTTCAAGGCAGTTCATCAAGAGATCATCAGAAGTGGTTGAGTAACTGAAGAAGCTGAGCATCATGCAACACTCAACTGCACTTCAAGGATGATCACGCCAAGCTGCTAAGTACAGAAGATTTTCAGAGCGAAAGACATCTTAGCAGCTCAGCACCAACTCCAACAAACAAACAAACAACTCAACAACAAGAAGTCAGGGCCTGAGTGGTCCTTGTCCATAGGGACTAAATGAGGTTCTAAGCCTGCTGGGCTTGAAGAGTTCCTAAGGAACTAGAGAAGTTCCAAGGCTGCTAGCCTTGAAGAGTTCTTAGTGAACTAAAGTCCCAAGGCTGCTGGCCTTGAAGAAATCTTAGTGATTCAGGGTGCTGCCCTTCCTTAGTGGAAATCATGCTAGTTGAAAGTAGAAGAGTGGATTAGGAGCTTGAGTCTCTGAACCACTTAAAACCCCTTGTGTCTTTTACTTTATGTCATTTACATTATGTACATTAACTGCTATAACTGCTATGTATGTTTTAACTGCTTACTAGTAAAGTAACTCTACGAACAATGTATGTTTGATTATGTATATATCAATGAAGGGGATCTTTTACTTATTCCGCTGTGCTTGAAAAGATTCTTAAGTTTGTCATGTGCTACTTAATGAGAAATACAACTTAATAGAGAGAAAGTATTTTGAAATTCTAAGGATCTATTCAAACCCCCCCCCTTCTAGATCTATATTGTGCCTACTGGGAACTAACAATTGGTATCAGAGCAGGTTCTCATGCTATATTCAAAAGCTAATCATTTTGAGTCTGATCCTAGGCACAAACATTGCTCTAAACTTAGTTTAGTAATAAGTCACTTGTTATATGCAGATGAGCTCACACGTTGGTAATATTATGTATAGGTAAATGTGTATATACATCTGAAGCTGCTCAGATTGGTTCATGCTCTTGATCGCCATATCAACAAGTCCAATCCTTGCTCACAGTTAATCTTGTCGTTTTGAATCCCAGGCTAGAAAGGTCAAATGACATCAACAGAAAAGATTCAAACATCCACCAGCCTGAAAAGATGAAAAGGCCATACATGCTAAGTAATGCTTATCCAGAGAAGAAAGAAGAACTTCTTAAACACGTATCCGCCAACTGCGCAACGGATGTAAACCTTGTGAACTCAAGTATGTCAAAGAATTAGAAATGCTGACACTCTCTTAGCTTTTATCTTCAAGACCACGACTGACTGACTAAAGATCAACTGGAGCAACTAGCTGTCAGGAACAAATGAGAAACTATGCACATCACTGCCTAATCTCAGTATGTCAAAGTTAAATGACTGTTAAGAAACTAACAGTAGAAAGGTACGGTTCCTCACTAGTATAATTGTGTACATCATGTTGCACCTCCTTATGAACTGTAACAACTTTCTTCCAAGGAATCATAATCTACCTAAAAAGGTGAAGAGAGAAAGTACACTGAGGGTGGAAACTCAAATGCCTATAAACTTTCTCTCCATCCAAGTTTTAGGTTGAAGATGACATCATGAATGAAATCTGAAAAGGGTCATAAGAGCATCATAGGTTAAATTAATTTTATGTGAAGTAATCTTTGCTGATGGGTTAGTATATATGTACAACCTATGTTTTAAGTGTTTAATAATACATAGAGTATAATCAGTTCTACAAGATTTTCTTGAGGATTCATAGAAACTGATCACCTCCATGAATCAACCAGATACAAATAAATCGTAGAGTTGATTCTCACTCTGAACATTTAAACCCTGTGAACATAACCTAGCAAATGATGAAACCATCAAAGAAAAAGAGTGTTTTTATTAAAATAGCAAATCTTACACACACTCACCATCATGCATCTCAAAATGTATTATCTAAATTAGTTACATGCATGAACATAACTATTGGTGATAAACATGATGATTATCTAAATATATGAGGAACAAGGGTTTAGAAAACTAACCTAGCAGAACCCATTTAATTGTGGGTACCAAAAATAGAAATGTATCTAACCTGTAGGTACCTGGTCTATCCAGCCATTAAGGAATGTCAAGGTAAGGCTAAGGACCTGCTTGAAATGATTACGATAAAATTCCTAAATGTCCAAGCTCATCCTTGAAGACCAACAGCTAACCTAAATGAAGCTCATATGGTCATTAATCTAAATATGGAAGAAGGCCGTCCAACCAAAGATGAAAAGGGCCTTATATGCTCAAATTAGGCAAGGTATGCTATATGAGAGGAATCCTCAAGGAAGCTCATAACAGAGGATTATCGAGCATCAGTCAAGAAGAAATCATTACGGAAGCAGAACTTCACAAACACAAGACTGTCAAAGAAGACTACGTTTGTAGTGCTAACTAATAATCGTAGAGAGATTAGTCTTGAAGATATTCATGCCTACGATATAAGGAAATCTAATTGATAATGGTGATTCCAGTTAGAAGGAGATATGCAAGGCTGTCTTCTAATACACATAAAGAAAAGGGAATCACATCTATCTAAGAAGACAACCTCAACCATGGGAAGCAGTGATCTGTTAAGAAACAACAGCACTTAGATATACTATGAAGTAGTGTCCCAGCTACAGAGTTCCAAAACTTTGTGGCTGATGAACCAAATGAAGATCCATAGTCAGTAGGAACGTCTCAAAATGTACTACTGATAACCTTTCAGCCACCCAACTCAAAATCGTGGAGAGCCTACGATCAAACATCTGATCGTAGTGGAATAGCAGAAGGACACCACGATTATAGCAAATGCAATTGTCTAAAGTTGGTAAAGGACCTCACCACCGTAAAAGGTCAAGTGAGATATCGGTCTGAATCACCTCTAAAGTACTTCATCTGGAAAGCGCCTCAGGGACATACCTAACCCTTAGCTCACTCTAAGAGGTTGGCCCTTTCCTGAGCTACCTTAACCTAGAAGAATTGTTTAATCAAGTTCATCTCAAGGATCAAGTCAGTCAACGATCGTAAAGTAGAGGTTGTAGAGAACTCCACGATCGTAGTTCAACCTCAGCGATCGTAGAAGCAGAATCGACGATCGCAGTCCTATAAGAGGCTACTCCTAACTTATGAGGAGTTGGAAGAATAGGAAAATTGCTCTATCATTCAAAATAAGGGAAGACAATCTAGAATGCTGGTTGGAAAGATGTCCTGCTAAAGGAAAGTACTCAAGGCTTCATAAAGCAGAACAGTGGAAGAGGCGTGGAGGTTCAAAATGAGAAGTAATGTCAAAACCATCCACTGCAACATCTTTCAGAGAATTGATCGTTGAGTCAACAAAGGAAAACGTAGAGTCAATAGTTGTCCTATCATGCTACTCTACGAACTAAAGAGGTCAAAGGTCAATCCACGTCAATCAAACGTCCACTCTTCTAAAAGAGACAGCTAACTGACAAGTTACTGGGGAGTTACAGCTCATTACTGGGCATCGTGCAACCAATGACTAGTTGACACATCATAGCGTATGCAGTGTAAGAAGGAACTGCCATAAAGACAAATTCAAAATCTGCAAACAGTTACCAAAATCCATTGAACCTCTCTCCCTCCCTTTTTTAAACCCTAGAATCCTCTTCGAAGCCAAACCAATCAAACTTCCAGAGCCCAAATCACATTCAGCTAAATCTCTCCGAACCACATACCATATACCTTGAACTCCTCAAATGGCAGAATGGAAAGTTATAACGGGTATTCAACTCGGCTTTACAAAGTTTGAAGAATCAGAGACAAAGTTCAAGGACATACTTGAACTCGTAAAGGAAGATAGGTTCTCTGAGTGCCTGGAGGCCAACACTCCAGTTTATACAGAGCTAGTGAAGAAATTCTACTCAGATGCTTCAAAGAACTCTGGGCTTCTGACTACTAAGGTGAAAGGATCTAGTCTAAAGATAAGAGCATCAAACATCAATCAATGTCTAAGGTTTCCAAATCAAGGTCCGAAAAATCGGATGAAGTCGACATCAAGAAGGCAAGAGGCTAATGCGATACCAAAGAAACCTGAGTCCGAAAGGATATGAAGAAGAAGGAATTTCTGAGGAATTCAAGTTCTTTCTTCAGTGATAGTGGGAAAATGTATATTGTCTAAAAGACTTTACACGATGACCTTTTATTCTCGACAAATAGCTTGAAAATTATGTTTACCATAGTTTGAAGAAGCAAATCAACTTTGAGTCATCTTGTTCGATCAAATCTCTAAATGGATGGAAAAATTCGAGTTAAAGGAGTCTACGTAAAACCTCTCGACAAAAGTGTTTCATGGAAGATTGTTGAGCATTGTGCTAAAGAAGAAGCCGGGAAACAAAATCAAGAATAATGAAGTAGAGCCTCTAAATGTTCATAAAGTAATGTCTCCTCATTTGTTCATAAATTGGAAGAAGAACCCAAAGGAAAACAGGGAGGCTAACACAAACCGAAAGCAAAGATAAAAGTTTCTACAAAGAAGAAAAAAAGGCAAAGGATGAAGAAAGCTCTGAGTCTCGATGATTTCTACATCGATTGCTACCACAACCGCAAAGAAGAAAGTCTAAGAATGTGAAGAATGCAAAGGTTTTGTCAAGCCTTGTCTCCACCGATAAAGAAGAAACAAGAAGTAGAAAAAATCAAGATCAATTCTCAGAAAACCCAAAAAGAAGAAGAGGCCTCCACCGATAAGAAGAAACAAGAAGCGAAGAAAAATCAAGATCAATCGTCAGAAACCCAAAAAGAAGAAGAAGAGGCAATAGATTGCTTCAAGAAAGAAAGCTAAGGTGGTAAACAAAACCAAATGAGCCCCCCAAAGAAAGCTCATCTAACAAAGAAGAACATGAAGAGTCTGAAGATGAGAAGGGAACTGAAAGTTCAAAGATCGAACCCTCAAGGAGCAAGTTCAACAATGAAGAAGAAGTTGAATCTATGGAAGAAAGAACCAAGGTTGATAAATTCAAAAAGAAACACCTGCCCCTGCCAATGATGAACCTCAAGAGAGTTTATCCGCTGACTCAAAGATCTTAGAGTCTGAAGAAGAAGAAGTATCTAATTCTCCCATAACTGAACCTCCAAGAAGAAGAAGAAGTCACAGAATGATAGCTCAATTTGCCTCCAAAAAGAGAAGTGAGCACTCTAATACAGTCATTGAATTAAGTGATGATGAATCAAGCATCGTGGAGAAGAATCTTGTCAAGATAGGACCATCATCAAGGAGATGATTCCAAGAAAGACATTCAAGAAGAGGATTACGAAAATGAAATTTAGCAAGAAGAATTTATTAATGAATCTGATGAAAGGAATCAACAAAACTCAAGCTCAAAAGGGAAGAGATAGAAAGGTTCCAATTACATGCGTCAAGAATCGAGGAACTAGAATACTATCCTCATTATCTCTCCCATGTAATTAGCGTAAGAATTGTAGTGAAAGTCTTTAATGAGCCACCAGCAGAACCACCAGCAAGATGGATAAATCATGGAAATGAACAACTTCGAGTTGTAAGGATGACTACAGATGAAGTGCTTCATAACTAGAAAAATATGGAGTTAGATTGCACAACTATACTATACAACTCTGAAGATCTTCTGATGAGGTGGTTCTATCCATGGATGCCTTGGTTGAAAGCACACAGTGAGAAAGATGAGAGTTACTTTAGTCGGTGCTACTCTCGGCCTCAAACTTGGAACTGGTATCACAAAACTTCCCTAGGGTTAAGAAGTTTGTAATCATGATAATTAACGACAAGCCCACTACAAGATCTATCGACATGCTAAAAACCATTATATTCCTTATGATTGTAGGGTGGACTCTGATGGCAAAAGGAATTTGGCCAAAACACTGATTGTAGAGTCTATTCACTCTACCATTGATGATGATCAAGTCCAGATTCAGATGTCTCTATCTACCCAAGCACAACTATCTGACATTCATGCATCCTCCCATGATTGGTATTCAACGATTTCTCAGATTCTCAATACCTTCAAAGATCTGTCCAAGGATGAGAATCGTAGAGTCCAATCTAGTGTTCCACAAGAGGCTGCCCAACCAGATGATTAAATTTCTATGGAGCAGGAATTATTAATGAATTCTGATAACCTGATTGAAAAGATGTCTCAAATCAATGAAAAATCAAAGATGCTGACAACAACAAAAGACATTTCAGTTCAAGACAGAATCCAAGCTACTGTGGCTGATGTATCTATAAAAATCAAAGAGAGAGATGACATCTATTTGAGGGCCATAAATGATCAAAATGCAGAAGCCCTACGTGCATAGAAGGTAAATGAAGAACAACTCCAAGCCCTCTCTGACAAGATTGACCACATGAATCAGTCCTTCTCCATGCAACTTGAGCTAAGCCAACAAGAACTCAAGTTGAAGTTGCTAATTCCGCTTATCTAATGGAGCAACTTATGTCCAACATGGAACAGCTCTCTCAAGTGATTAATGACAAAAAGGGGGAGAAAAAGAGGTATAACAAAAGGAAAAGTAAGAGGCATTCACGAAAAGGCAAGGAGAGCAGGAGCAAACAAGAAAGGAAGACAAAGAAGAAGAAAGCAGGAAAAGAAAATGGTTCATCATCTGAGGGGGAGCCAGAAGAAGAAAAAGAGAAGCATACATCTGAGGGGGAGCAAACAAAAAAAAGAGAAAGGGAAGCAGGAACAAACAAGAAAGGAAGACAAAGAAGAAGAAAGCAGGAAAAGAAAATGGTTCATCATCTAAGGGGGAGCCAGAAGAAGAAAAAGAGAAGCATACATCTGAGGGGGAGCAAACAAAAGAAATAAAGTTTACGCTCCAAGGTGAGCGGTGAAAGAAGATCAAATGATGAATAACCGATCAATGTACATTTTGGAAGCATACAAGAGCAAAAAAGGTACATCTCCAACTAGTTAGGTATGTTCGGATCCGTGGATGTAAAATTTCGGTAATAAATTCCACATCATTATAAATGACATTCATGATTATCTCATTTTAGAAATACAAATTTCACCACTTGTATATAAGATTCATTCATAACATGCATATGCACTTATTGTTTTTGTCATAATCAAATAGGGGGAGATTGTCAGGAATAAGCATGTGAATGTATTCCTATTTACATATGATTTGATTATGATATATATATATATATATATATATATATGAATGAATATGCAAGTATGCTTGCAATAAAAAAAGCTATAAAGTCCTTTGATATATAATAGAAACATATGTACAAGGACTTAGAATGAATTGATCAAATGTGTTAGGTTGATCCTACATAAACAAAATAGCTCTGTAGAGTCCTTAAAAAGAAATGATGTACAAGGACTATAAATATAGTAAGATCAAGCATGTTAGGTTGATCATATGATGTAATAGATAGGCTTGTCTGATCGTCGAGCACTACACCAGAAATCGTAGTATGCCAGGAGAGTCAAGGAAAACTCGAGAGCTATCAAGGCAGAATCGTAGTCTGGAAGATACTAGATCTCGAAGTTCGTAGACTTCCAGAAGAGACGAGGAAGGATCGTAGTGTGTCAAGGAGAACTTCCTCAGGGCCATAGTCTGCTGAGGAAGTCATGTTCAGAATCGTAGAGACAGCCTGCCTATAAGCCGACCGAGCATCTGCCAAAGTCAGTCAAGAATCGTAGACTACACTCAGAGTCATAGAGTCTACTAATCATACCAGAGGCAAAGATCGTAGTCGAGCAAAATCAGATGAAGACAACAAGCACGATAGAAATCGTAGAGTGTCAAGATCTGATTTTGGAGTCGTAGTGTCTGTACAGCCAAAGCTAAATCGTTGAAGTGCAGAACTAAGACCTCAGCAGATGTGCTCACAAGGCCACAGCAAAATCATAGAGTAAATACGATTCTCAATGAATGAGCACTCCCAGAATATCCAAAGGAATGAAGCCTCTGGTTGGCACTGGATAGATACGTCCCACCTGAAGGAAACCAGAGAGCACTCAATGAATGGCATACAAGCTAACAGGAGGTCTAAACACCAACCCAATCAGCATCAAGATTGAGTTGTGAAGCCATTCGAGATGAAGTCTTCCACAAGGAGATCAGAAGAAGACTTCAGAATCGACTAAGGAAAGTCGTTAAGTCAAGATCGTCAAGCGCATGTAAGACAACGATATTGGAAGTTATCAGGATCGTAGTGTTTTCCAAACAAAGAAAGAACTGATGGAATGCATACAGAGATACTGGACAGCTTCTGAAGAACAAGGCTAAAGTGATTAAGCATTGGGTCAGTCCATTTATGATAAGTGAACGAGAGATCACAAGTAGAAAGCGAGCTGGACATGCCATAAATCTGAAGTGTCTTGCTATTCAAAAGGGGCCAGAACAAAGAAGTCAAGCCAATCAGTATCTGAGAGCTGCTGAGGCAAACAAAAGTGTTGAAGCACTGCGCAAGGGAAGGAAGAGGTGTTCTACATTGAAGATCCAATCAACACTCTTCAAGATCGTAGTGTTGTCTCTACCAGTCAACAAGACACTACGATCAAGTCCATGAAGATATGCATCAAAATCGTAGAGCTCGAATAGTTAAAGATTGAAGCATTGGCAACGGTTGAATCTGGAGGGTAATATTCGGACAAGAGCTTATTGAGAGCATCGATGCAAAAGGACAACCTCTGATCGAGAAATTAGAAGGAGGAAATAAAGTCTTCGACCTGCCCAAGACATTAAAGTGACATCTCTGATGAGGAAGGTGAAACAGTAGACTGCAGTGTCAGAAAAGTATGACATCTCACATCTGTAGTCTACCTCAGTCAGCTCGAGATCTGTGAAGATATTTGAATAGCTTTCAACGGCTACTTTCCAATGGAAGGATTGGGAAGGAGTATAAATCAGCAAGAGCTTCAGAGATCGAAAGAAAGCTGGAGTTGCTGAGTTTGGAGAAGTGGTGGACTGATCTAACCAACGTAAATAGTGAGTGACCAATGAAGGTCTGAAGACTCACTCTATGATCCACCAAGAACACTTAGAGACAGAAAAAGAAAGAAGAAGAATTGAGAGTTCTACAATGTAGAATTAAGAGTTCTACTACAAAAAGAGTGTTTTGAACTGTCGAGAGATAGAAGATCATTAATGTCATCTTGATGTCCATTATGAGAAGACTCTAAGTACCATAGAGGAGAGCTCACAGTCATCTTAGCAAGTTCATCATGAGAAGGCATCAAGTATCAAGAAAGAAGATCACCAACGCCATCATGGTGGCAAGCATGAGAAAGTTTCTAAGTAGCTAGCAGAAAAGCTTACAGTCATCTTAGAAACCCATCATGTGCAGCCATCAAGTATCAAGAGGAATGGTCTTCAAGGCAGTTCATCAAGAGATCATCGAAAGTGGTTGAGTAACTAAAGAAGCTGAGCATCATGCAACACTCAATTACACTTCAAGGATGATCACGCCAAGCTGCTAAGTACAAAAGATGTTCAGAGCTAAAGACATCTTAGCAGCTCAGCACCAACTGCAATAAACAAATAAACAACTCAACAACAAGAAGTCAGGGCCTGCGGGGTCCTTGTCTGGAGGGACTAAATGAGGTTCCAAGCCTGTTGGGCTTGAAGAGTTCCTAGGAACTAGAGAAGTTCCAAAGTCGCTAGCCTTGAAGAGTTCTTAGTGAACTAAAGTCCCAAGGTCACGGCCTTGAAGGAATCTTAGTGATTCGGGTGATGCCCTTCTTTAGTGGAAATCTCGCTAGTTAAAAGCGTAAGAGTGGATTAGAAGCTTGAGTCTCCGAACCACTTGAAACCGATTGTGTCTTTTACTTTATGTCATTTACAATATGTACATTAACTGCTATAACTGCTATGTATGTTTTAATTGCTTACTACTAAAGTAACTCTACGAACAATGTATGTTTGATTATGAATATATCAATGAAGGGGATCTTTTACTTATTCCGCTATGCTTGAAAAGATTCTTAAGTTTGTCATGTGCTACTTAATGAGCAATACAACTTAATAGAGAGAAAGTATTTTGAAATTCTAAGGATCTATTCAAACCCCCCCCCCCTTCTAGATCTATATTGTGCCTACTGGGAACTAACACAGTCACTAAAAGTCATAATATCACTTCAGGGAACATAGTTTCCTTTATCGCTTCAGGGAATATTTTGTGAACTTCTTCTCTGGATATTGTTGTTGCCGGAGTATATTCGAGGCATGAAATATAATAAATATTTTCTCTAACATGTCTTCATCAGTATTTTTTTTCCACATAATTTTAATCGTGATATTATTTTTTTAAAAAATGTAGAATTGTTCTCACTCAACACTTTTAAAATCTTGCAACTTCAGGTGCAACCAATTATAACGAACTTTTGGGAGAAATATAAAATTTTAATTCTCATATCTTTCCTTTAAAATTATTTCATAAGACAAGTGAGTCTTTTACTATAATTTACTCATATTTTAATTTTTCATGGAGATGATAGCGAATAAAAATCATTAATTTTGCATGATCCTGCAGGGATGCATGATTGCCAACTATAATTGTATCTCCAAGGTTCTTTGCCTTTAGATGAATCTCATCATTAAGAGTACATGACAAATAATTCCTGCTCGATATAAATCAAGAGAAACAAATTTAAATAACTAAACATATTCCCCACCAAATTAAATAATTATATATGTTCAGATTTAATTGTAATGAAACAATTTATAGAAATGCAGTAAAACACAAAAATAAATTTGTCCACTAAAACTAAATAACAAACCAATACTACTAAGCATATTTGTCATTGTAACTTCATAGAAAAATATAAAAAAAAATCATTAGAAATATATCAAATATCTATATCGCCAAAAAAAGAAATATATCAAGAGATCATTAAAAATATATCAAATATGCTATCATGCCAAAAGAAATATATTACGATAGTTGAATAACCATGCAACTCATAAGCTAAATGTTGCATGCAAAATTATAATACACTTTTATTAAAAAAACACTGCACAATAGTTGAGGTTAGACATTTCACCGTATAATAGCAATACAATTTTAGGGTGGTGTGATAATTTTTTTTTAATCTTTGTGAAGCTGTAGGAATATTAATATAAGTTTTTCAAGTGCAGAGAGTGATACGATGGCTTACATATGAGTACGATAGTCATTAGCATGCTTGAACAAGGAACAACAAATTTTAATAATAAGTTATGAATGGAATAACATGCAGTATGTTATGCTAAAAAAAATTACGTATCAATATATATATATATATATATATATATAATAGATAAATATACGTTCTCCTTCAAATCAAATAGGATTATCTTCAAGACGAAGGTGAGAAGCAATTCGTGCTGATAACATGTTATAAAAGATTAATAATATTAAGAACAAAGATGATGATTAAGGGAGAAGAGCATTCTCATTTCATATATTGTAATTGTATATGTCTCTAACCCATCCTCTTTACAATGCTACTATTTATGGTACAAGGACATCAATACTAAGAGGTTACACGTATATATATATATATAATAGATAATAGATTGTTAGTTCCCAGTAGGCATAATAGATCTAGAAGGGGGGGTTGAATAGATCCTTTTTAATTTCAATACTTTTCTATTTTATTTTGTATTGCTAATAATTTAGCATGTGACAAACATAAGAATCTTTTCAAGCACAGCGGAATAAGTAAAAGATCCCCTTCATTGATATATTCATAATAATACATCCATTGTTCGTAGAGTTAGTTCAGTGGTAAGCAGTTATAACATACATGGAAGTTATAGCAGTTAATGTACATAATGTAAACGACATAAAGTAAAAGACAAGGGGTTTTAAGTGGTCCAGAGACTCAAGCTCCTAATCCACTCTTCTGCTTTCAACTAGCAGGATTTCCACTAAGGAAGGCGGCAAGACTGAATCACTAAGATTCCTTCAAGGCCGCTGACCTTGGGACTTGATTCACTAAGAACTCTTGAGGCCAAAGACCTTGGAACTTCTCTAGTTCCCTAGGAACTCTTCAAGCCCAATGGCTTGGAACTTCATTTAGTCCCTCGGATAAGGACCCTCAAATCCACGCTTCTTGTTGTTGAGTTATTTGTTGGAGTTGGTGCTGAGCTACTAAGATGTCATTAAGCTCTAAATATCTTTTATACTTAGCAGCTTGATGTGGTCCTCTTTGCATTCTGCTTCAGGTCTGGACCATATCTTCTTTGGTGCAGCTGATCTTCACTCTTTTCTTCTCATCTTCATCTGGTATCAGCTGTGCACCATCACCATCTGGGTTTGCTAAGTCTCTGTGCTTTTAGTAGACTTTTTCTGGCACTTAGCAATCCCTGAACCCTTCTTGAATACATTGTAGACATGGTTCTACACTTGTTCATTTTCAGTTTTCGGTTCATGGTGATTCATAGAGTGGCTCTCTTGATCTTCTTTGTACTTAGCCACTTTCCTGAATGCTATCTTCTTGGCCTTCTTGGCTCTCAGCTTGGCTTCCATCTTCAGTGGTATTCTCATCCTTGTTGAGTGAAGCTTGACTGTTTGATTCCTTCTTCAAAGTCGCTTCACTTCCACCTTGTAGTCTCAACATCCATGAGACTTGTTCTATTTATCTTTGGTGGAACCCGTAGAGTCACCAATAGCATTCACCAACTCAACGATTCTGCAACTTCACAATCATCAGCAACACTTGATCTTTGAGGTTCTATTGATTTATACTGCTTCCCAATCTTCCCATTGGAACGTAGCCATTGAAAGCTATTCAAATTTCTTCGCAGATCTCGAGTTATTTAGTGCGCATCTGAGATGTGACATGACATCTTTTTTCGACTTCCCGACACCTGCGATCTCTTTTTTCACCAACCACATCGGATATGTCACTTTGATATCTTGGGCAGGTTGATGACTTTATTTCACCCTTTTTATTTTTCGATCAGAGGTTGTCCTTGCATCGATGTTCTTAATAAGCTCTTTTCTGAATATTACTCTTTAGATTGAACCGTTGCTAATGCCTCAATCTTCAGTTGTTTGAACTCTACGATTCTAATGCATACCTTCTTGGACTTGATCGTAGTGTCTTGTTTGACTTGTTTCTTGATGTGTAGAATTAACACTACGATGTTGAAGAGTGTTCATTAGATCTCTAATGTGGAACACCTCTTCCTTTTCTTGTGCAGTGCTTCTATACTTCTGTTTGCCTCGATGTTCTCAGATACTGATGACTAGTCTCTTTGTTATGGTCCCTTCGGAATAGAAAGACATCTCAGATTTATAGCATGCTCCGTACGCTTTCTCCTTGTGATCTCCCGTTCACTTATCATCAATGGACTAACCCATGCTTAATCACTTTTGTCTTGTTATTCAGAGGCTGACCAGTATCTTTGTGTATACTCCATCAGTTTCTTCTTTGTATGGTAAACACTACGATCTTGGTTGCTTCCAAGAACGTTGTCGTCTTTTTACTTGACAGCTACTGCATGTGCTGACTTTCCTTAGTCAGCTATTGAAGTCTTCTTATGATCATCTTGTGGAATACTTCATCTTGAATGGCTTCATAACTCAATCTGGATGCTGATTGGGTTGGTGCTTAGATCTTCTGTTAGCTTGCATGCAATTCGTTGAGTGCTCTTTGGTTTCCTTCAGGTGGGACGTATTTATGCAGTGCCAACCAGAGGCTTCATTCCTTTGGATATTCTAGGACTGCTCATTCATTGAGAATCGTATTTGCTCTACGATTCTGCCTTGACATTGTGAGCACATCTGTTGAGGTCTTAGTTCTGCACTCTACGATTCAGCTTTGGAAGTGCAGACACTACGACTCCGAGATCAGATCTTGACACTCTACGATCTTTGTCGCTGTGCTTGTTGTCTTTATTTGATCTTGCTCGACTATGATCTCTGCCTCTGGTATGATTAGTAGACTCTACGACTCTGAGTGTAGTCTACGATTCTTGACTTAGCTTTGGCAGATACTCGGTCAGCTCATAGGCAGGCTGTCTCTATGATTCTGAACATGACTTCCTTAGCAGACTATGGCTCTGAGGAAGTTCTCCTCGACACACTACGATCCTTTCTCGTCTCTCCTGGAAGTCTACGAACTTGAGATCTAGTAACTTGCAGATTACGATTACGCCTTGATAGCTCTCGAGTTTTTCCTTGACTCTCCGGCGGACTACGATTTACAGTGCGAAGGCTCAATGATCGAGACAAGCCTATCTATTACATCATAAGATCAACCTAAAATGATTGATCTTTCTATAGTTATAGTCCTTGTACACCATTTCTTTTTAAGGACTTTACAAAGTTTGTTTTTTACTTATGTAGGATCAACCTAACACATTTGATCAATTCACTCTAAGTCCTTGCACATATGTTTCTATTATCTATCAAAGGACTTTACAGCTTTTCTTAATGCAAACATACATGCATATTCATTCATATATATATATATATATATATATCATAATCAAATCATATATAAACAAGAATATCATTCACATGTTTATTCTTGAAAATCTCCCCTATTTGATTATGACAATAAAAACAATAAGTGCATATGCATGTTATGAATGAATCTTATATACAAGATGAGCAAATTTGTATTTCTAAAAGCAGATAATCATGAATGTCATTTATAATAATATGAAATTTAATATACTATGACATCTTTTTACATCCTGGATCCGAACATACCTAACTAGTTAGAGATATACCTCTTTGGCTCCATGTATGCTTCCGTAGATGTCTGTTGATGTCTTATTCATCTGTTTGATTCATCTGTTTGATCTTTTGCATCTTCTTATTACGGGACATTGGCTTCATCATCCTTTTGTATGCTCCCCTCGGATGTATTTTCGACTCCCCTCGGCCTTTTGAAATCTGAGTTCATCATCTTTTAGCTCCCCTCGATTTGATGATGATTCCAACTTTTTCTCGCTATCTTCTTCTTTTGTTTCCTTCTGCTCTTCTTTCCCTTTTTTTAATGCCTTTTTCTATGCCTCTTTCTCCCCCTTTTGTCATTAATCACTTGGAGAGAGCTGTTCCATATTGAACATAAGTTGCTCCATCGTAGTAGGAGGAGTTTCCAACTTCATTCTTGATTTCTTGTTGATTTAGCTCAAGTTACATAGAAAAGATTGATTCATGTTGTCAATCTTGTCGAGAGGATTTTGAGTTTCTCTTCATTTTGCCTCTTGTGCTCGTAGAGCTTGACTTTTCGATCATGTATGGCCTTCAGATAGATGTGATCTCTCTTTTGATTTTGAGAGATATATCGGCCATAGTAGCTTGAAGTTTGTTTTGAATTGAATTATCTTCTGTTGTTCTTTGTCGGTCTTTTTTTATTCTTCTTTGATTTGAGACATCTTCTCAATTAGATCATCGAAATTTCTCATCGCCTCCTTCTCCATAGATTTCTGATTTGTCTCGTTGGGCGATCTCTTGTTGATCCTCGATTGGACTCTCTGAATTTAATCTTTGGATGATTGTTGAAGGTGTTGAGAATCAAGAATCGTTGAGTTCCAATCACCGGGTTGAGGATGAAGGAATGTTAGATAGGTGTGTTTGGGGCGAGATGGAGATATCTCGATTCTAGACTTGATCATTATCGGTGGTAGAGTGAATGACTCTACAATCGATGTTTTTGCCAAATTCCTTTTGCCATCGAGTCCACCCTACGATCATAAGGAATAAAATGGTTTTTAGCATGTCGATAGATCTTGTAGTGGGGCTTGTCGTTGATCATCATGATTGCAAACTTCTTAACCACAGGGAAGTTTTGTGATACTAGTTCAAGTTTGGAAACCGAGAGTAGCACCACCAAAGTAACTCTCATCTTTCTCATTGTGTGCTTTTACCAAGGCATCCATGGATAAAAACCACCTCATCGTAAGATCTTGAGTTGTATAGTATAGTTGTGCAATCTAACTCCATATTTTTCCAGTTATGGAGCACTTCATCTGTAATCATCCTTACAACTTGAAGTTGTTCATTTCCCTGATTTATCCATCTTGCTGGTGGTTCTTCTGGTGGCTCATCAAGGACTTCCACTACAATTCTTCTGGTAATTCTAGCTGGAGAGAGAACAGAGTAATATTTTGGTTCCTCTAATTCCTGAAGTGCTGAATCAGACTCTTTCCCTATTTCTTCCCTTTTTGATCCAGAATCTTGCTGACTTCCTTCATCAGATTCTTCAGTGAAGTCTTTTTGTTGAATTTTATTATCAGAATCCTCTTCAGCAATGTCTTCCTTGGAATCATCTCCTTCAATGCTGGTCTTATCTTTAGCATTTCCTTCCTTGATCTGATTCTCCTTCTTTCTTTTGCTAGACCAATCTTGACATCTTCTCTCGCGAGTCGGATCCATCATCACTTAGTTCAATGATTTTAGTAGATTGATCATTTCTCTTCTTTGAGGCAAATTGAGCTATCAATCATGACTCCTTCTTCTTGGTGGTTTAGCAATTTGAGAGTCGGATTTTCTTCCTCTTCGGACTCTAAGGCCTTTGAATCATCGGATGAACTTTCTTCACTCTTATCATTTGTAGAGGCATGTCCCTTCATTATAATCACCATTATTTGACCCATCATCTAAGCTTGTTGGAGAATTTGCATTTGGAGATGTAGTTGGGTCATCTTGCAGCTTTTCTTCATCATCGAGTCGAGTGAATGCTTTGAGAGATAGCCACAGGGTTTTGTGCATTCTTCTTTATCGCCAGATTCTACATATTCTTCCATTTAATCTAGCTTCAACATCATTCTTTTAACTTGTGCGTAGGCTCAACCTTTTCTTCTTTTTGATTCTATGTCCTTTTCTTCATTAGACGATCCTTCATGGTGAGTTGAAGTTGGACTGTCTATCATCTTAGTTTTCTTGCTGGATGGCCTTTGAAGTAATCTGTTACTTCTTCTCTTAGTGGTCTCTGCAGTTGATTCCTTTTTCATCCTCAACCTTGTCTTTTGTGGATTGACTTCTTGGAGGGGCCTCGGTTTTCCTCATGCTCTTTGGTTTCTTCTTAGTTGGTGGTTATTGTTGGTACAAAATTATCAGATTCAGAGCTCTCAACCTCCTTTGTCTTCCTCTTCTTTGTAGAGGCTTTGCTGTTGCTCCCAGTTGTCAACCTCCTATTCTCCTTTGGGTTTTTCTTCCAGTTTATGAACAGCTATGGAGACATTACCTTGTGAACATTAAGGATTTCACCATCATCATCCTTAATTTTATTTCTTTTTCTTCGAGATGATACTTAAGAATCTCCATGAAAAACCTTTGTTAGTGGTTTTTCGCTTAATCTTTTCTTTTCTTCCTTATCCAACCACTTAAACATATGATCGAAAGGTGACATCTCCAAAGTTGATGTGTTCCTTTAGGACTATGGCAGACATGATCTTCAGCTGTTGGTCAATCACGATATCATGAGCGATATCTTTGCATAAGATACATTTCCCCACGATTTTCATACCAGAAACTTCAAATTCTTTAGAAACTCCTTTTTCTTCATGTCTTTCAGACTAGGGTTTCTTCATCTTGTACTGTACTACATAATCTTCTTAGCTTTTTCTGTGTCGATCTCTTCCAGGCTTTTCAGATTTCAGTCAGGAAGGCCTAAGCATTGATTGATGTCAGAAGAGTTTAGTTTCAGAATCTGACCTTTAACCTTGGTGGAGAGGATTCCAGAATTTATGGTTGCGTTTGAATGAAATTCCTTGATCAAGTCACCATATATTCGTGTGTTTTCCTCAAGACATTCTGAGAACCTGGCCTTCCTCACAAGTTCAAGAATATCCTCGAACTTCTTCTCGAATCTTCGAACGTCTTGGTTCTAGTGAATGCCAGTGATTATTCGCCAATCTGCCATTTGAGGAGTTCGAGGAATATGGGTGTTGGTTTTAGGAAGTCCTGTGAGAGATAGTAGACTGTGATTTTAGGTAAGGATTTTGAGGGTTAATGGATTTAGGAAGTGAAATGTGCTTTTAGGGTTTGAAAAAGAGAGGAAGAAGTTTTGATAGTTTCTAACAACCGTTTTTTGTAGATTTTGAATTTGTCTTTAAGGCGCTTTTCTTATCCTACAAAAGTAAAATAATGTACGTGTGATGTGTCACCCACCATCATTGGTTGCACGATACCCGATGATCAAGTCAGAACTCCCCAATAACTTATCGATTAGTTTGTCTCTTTCGGAAAGAGTGGACGTTTGATTGACATGGATTGACCTTTAACCTTTTTAGTTCGTAGAGTAGCATGATAGGATAGCTATTGACTCTACATTTTCCTTGTTGGCTCAACAATCAATTTTCTGAAGAATGTTACAGTGGATGATTTAGATATTTCTCCTCATGTTGAAATTGCATAGCTCAACCACTAATATACCCCAAGCTAGTTTGGGTACTTAAGTTCGATGTGAGTTTGCAAGATGTCTTTCCAAATCAGATTTGAACTAATCTCCTCAAACTTCGAAATGGTAGAGCAATTGTCTCGTTCTTCCAAGCTCCTCATGAGCTAGAGTGTTTTCTAGTAAGTCTGCGATCGTCGAGTCTGCTTCTGCGATTATTGAGTTTTGACTACGATTGTTGAGATTGCATCACGATCGTTGAGTTCTCTTAAAGCTCTATTCTACAATCGTTGACTGACTTGGTCCTTGAGATGAGCTTTACTAAGCATTTCTTCTGGGTCAAAGTAGCTTAGGAAGGGCTAACCTCTTATAGTGAGCTAAGGGTCAGGTTTGTCCCTGAGGCGCTTTCCAGATGAAATACTTTAGAAGTGATTTGCACTGATATCTCATTTGACCTTTTCTGTTGGGGAGTCTCTCTTCCAACTTTAGGCATCTGCACTGGCTACAATTGTGGTGTCCTCCTGCTTTTACACTTCAATTACATGTTTGATCGTAGGTACTCCACGATTTTGAGTTGGGTGGCTAAAGGGTTATCGAGAGTACATTTTGAGACGTTCCTCACCGATATGGATCTTCATTTGGTTCATCACCACAAAGTTTTGGGACTCTCTGTAGTTGGTATCTTGCTTTATAGTATATCTTTGATGGTTTAGAGCTTACATCTTTGTTAGCGATTCTTTGCTCCCCATAGTTGATACTATCTTCTCAAAGAGACATAAGTTTAGTTCTTCATATGTAGCGGAAGGCGAACCATGCATATCTCATTCTCGGTCAAGTCATTTAAATCTTCTTGTATCGTGGAATTGGGCATTTTAGGGGTTGATCATTCTACGATCCTTTGACAACACTATGAACGTAGTATTCTTTGTCGGTTTGTGCTTGGCCGAGTTTCGCTCTCCCATAGTGAGTTCCTCATGATTGATGCTCGATGATCCTCCTCAGTAGTTAGCTTCCTTGAGGATTCTTCTCTTATGACATGCTTTGCATGATTGAGCATATAAGACTCTTTTCTTCTTTTTGTTGAATGACCTACTTCCATATAAGGATATGCAACCTTTTGAGCTTCATTTAGATTAGCTCAACAGTCTTTAAGACGTGCTTTGACATATAGGAATTTTATCGTAATTGTTTACGAAACAGTCTTAAGCCTTCTGTTTGGTTGAATCTTTCTTGATCAAGTCTTTTGCTTTAGCATTCCTTAGTGTGGTCGAGATAGACCAAGTACACTGAGTTATAAATTTCTAATATTTGGTACCCATGGTTAGATGGGTCCCGCTTAGGTTAGTTTTCTAAACCCCTGTTCCTCATATATTTGGATAAACATCACATTGATCACTATCGATTCATATCCATGTATGTACTTTATTTAGATAATACATTTTGAGATGCATATTGGTGAGTGTGTGAAGAAATCGACATTTTAATAAAACACTCTTTTTTTTTTGATGGTTTCATCATTTGCTTGGTTATGATCACGAGTTTAAATGTTCTCGAGTGAGAATCAACTCTACGATTTATTAGCATCTGGTTGATTCATGGAGGTGATCGGTTTATGAATCTTTGAGATTTTTTGTAGATCGATCATACTCTACGTGTGTCATCAAACACTTAGAACATAGGTTGTACAAAACACATTAACCCATCAAAGAAAAGATTTCTTCACATTCATTAATTTAACATGTGATGCTCTTGAAACTATTTTAGATTTCTTTCAAGATTATCATCTTCAACCTAAAACTTGGATGGAGAGAAAGTTTATAGACATTTGAGTTTCATCATTAGTGTACTTTCTCTCTTCACCTTTTTAGATAGATTATGAATATTTGAAAGAAAAATGTTATAGTTCATGAGTAAGATGCATAAGATGTTCATATCTACGTTAGCGAGGAACCGTACCTTTTTTTTGTCGTTAGTTCTTAACAATCGTTTTCATCTTAGATATATTGAGTTTAGGCATTGATGTGCATGCTTGTTTTCTTTCTTTGATCTTCGATTGATCGATTGTGGTCTTGTAGATACAATCTAAGAGAGTGTTAGTATCTCTAATTATTTGACATCCTTGAGTTCATAAGATTTACATCCATCTTTTGACCGAAGCATGTGGTTGAGGATTCTTCTTTCTTCTTTGGATAAACATTACTTAGCATGTGTATGGCTTTTTATCTTTTTCAGGTTGATGTTTGAATTTTTCTGTCTCTTGAGCTTTCTAGCCTAGTCTTGAACTAACAAGATTGACCGCGAGCAAGAATTGGTCTTGTTGATATGGCGATCAAGAACATGGACCAATCTGAGCAGTTTTAGGTATATATACACATTTACTTGTAAACAATATTTCCAACGTATGAGCTCATCTGCATACAACAAGTGACTTACTGCTAAACTAAGTTTAGAATAATGTTTGTGCTTAGATCGGACTTCAAAGCGATTAGCTTTTAAATATAACATGAGAACACCTTTCTCGATACCAATTGTTAGTTCCCTGTAGGCGCAATAGATCTAGAAGGGGGGTTGAATAGATCCTTTTTCTTTCAAATATATTTCTGATTTATTTTGTATTGCTAATAATTTACCATGTGACAAACATAAGAATCTTTTCAAGCACAGCGGAATAAGTAAAAGATCCCCTTCATTGATATATTCATAATCATACATACATTGTTCGTAGAGAGTTAGTTTAATGGTAGCGGTTATAACATACATAGTAGTTATAATAGCTGTTAATGTACATAATGTAAATGATATAAAGTAAAAGACACAAGGGGTTTTAAGTGGTTCAGAGACTCAAGCTCTTAATCCACTCTTCTGCTTTCAACTAGAATGATTTCCACTAAGGAAGGACAACACCCTAAATCACTAAGATTCCTTCAAGGCCAGCAGCCTTGGGACTTCAGTTCACTAAGAACTCTTCAAGGCCATCAGCCTTGGAACTTCTCTAGTTCCCTAGGAACTCTTCAAGCCCAATGAGGCTTGAACTTCATTTAGTCCCTCCGGACCCCTCAGGGCCACTTCTTGTTGTTGAGTTATTTGTTGTTGTTGGTCTTTGAAATTGCTAAGATGTCATTAAGCTCTGAACATCTTTTGTACTTAGCAACTTGATGTGGTCCTCTTTGCATTCTGCTTCGTCTGGACCACATCTTCTTTGGTGTAGATGATCTTTACTCTTTTCACTTTCATCTTCATCGATGTTAGGCGTATGCACCATCACCATCCTGGATTTACTAAGTCTCTGTGCTTTTAGTAGACTTTGTCTGGCACTTAGTAATCCCTGAACCCTTCTTGAATACTTTGCAGATATGGTTCTGCACTTGTTCAATTTTAGCTTTAGGTTCATAGTGATCTGTAGAGTGGCTCTCTTGATCTTCTTTGTACTCAACCACTTTCCTGAATAATATCTTTTTGGCCTTCTCGGCTCTTAGCTTGGCTGCCATCTTTAGTGGCATTCTCATCTTTGTTGAGTGAAGCTTTGATCTGTATGAGTCCTTCTTCAAAGCTGCTTCACTTCCACCTTGGTAGTCTCACTGTCACTGAGACTTGTTCTATTAATCTTTGGTGGAACTCGTAGAGTCAACAATAGCATTCATCAACTCAACAATTCTACAACATCACAATCATCAGCAACTCTAGATCTTTGAAGCTCTGTTGATTTATACTACTTCCCAATCTTCTTGTTGGAAAGTAGCCGTTGAAAGTTATTCAAATTGCCTCGCAGATCTCGAGTTATTTGGTGCAGAATGCAGATGTTACATGACATCTTTTTTCTGACTTCCTGACACAGTCTGCAGTTTCACCAACCCTGTTAGATATGTCATTTTGATATCTTGGGCAGGTCCACGACTTTATTTCACCCTTCTGATTTCTCGATCAGAGGTTGTCCTTGCATCGATGCTCTCAATAAGTTCTTATCCGAATATTACCCTTCAGATTAAACCATTGCCAATGCTTCAGTCTTCAGCTATTCAAACTCTACGATTCTGATGCATGTCTTCATGGACCTGATCGTAGTGTCTTGTTTGACTTGCTTCTTGATGTAGAATTAACACTACGATCTTGAGGATTGTTCACTAGATCTCCAATGTAGAACACCTCTTCCTTTTTTTGTGTAGTGCTTTTATCATTTATGTTTGCCTCGATGTTCTCGAGTCGTGATGACTGGGCTCTTTGTTATGCTCCCCTCTCTAAATAACAAGGCACTTCAATTTTTTGGCGTGTTCATCTCGCTTTCTCCTTGTGATCTCTCGTTCACTTATCATCAATGGACGGACCCAATGCTTAATCACTTTAGCCTTGTTATTCAGAGGCTGACCAGTATCTCAGTGTGTACTTTATCAGTTCCTTCTTTGTTTAGCAAGCACTATGATCCTAGTTTCTTCCAAGATCGTTGTCATCTTTCCACTTGACAGCTACTGCATATGCTGACTTTCCTTAGTCAGTTATAGAAGTCTTCCTCTAATCTCTTTGTGGAAGACTTCATCTCAAATGGCTAACTCAATCTGGATGTTGATTGGGTTGTTGCTTAGGTCTTCTATTAGCTTGCATGCCATTCGTTGAGTGTTCTCTAGTTTCCTTCAGGTGGGACATATCTATGCAGTGCCAACCAGAGGTTTCATTCCTTTGGATATTCAGGGAGTGCTCATTTGTTGAGAATCGTATTTGCTCTATGATTCTTCATTGGTATTGTGAGCACATCTGTTGAGGTCTTAGTTATGCACTCTACGATTCAGCTTTGGCTATGCAGACACTACGACTCTGAGATCAGATCTTGACACTACAATTTCTGTCGTTGTGCTTGTTGTCTTCATCTGATCTTTCTCGACTACGATCTCTGCTTTGGTATGATTAATAGACTCTACGACTCCGAGTATAGTCTAAGATTCTTGACTTAGCTTTGGCGGATACTATATGTCTCATCGTGGCGGTTTGTCTACGATTCGAACATGACTTCCTCAAGAGACTACGGCTTTGAGGAAGTGCTACTCGACACACTATGATCCTTCCTCATCTCTCCTAGTAGTCTACGAAATCTAAGATCAACTATCTTGCAGACTACTACGATTACGCCTCGATAGCTCTTGAGTTATTCTTTACTCTCTGGCGGACTCACGATTTACAGTGCAATGCTCGGCGAATCGAATGAGCTTATCTATTACATCATAAGATCATCCTAACATGCTTGATCTTTCTATATTTATAGTCCTTGTACATCATTTCTTTTTAAGGACTTTACAAAGCTTTTTTTGCTTATGTAGGATCAACCTAACACATTTGATCAATTCATTATAAGTCCTTGTACATATGTTTTTATTATCTATCAAGGACTTTCTGACTTTTCTAAATGCAAACATACTTGCATATTCATTCATATATATATATATATATATATATATATATATATATATATATATATATATATATATCATAATCAAATCATATATAAATAGGAATATCATTCACATGCATATTCCTGACAATACCCACTTCTCAAATCGATTTTCGAGAAATATCTAGCACCCTTTAATTGATCAAACAAATCATCTATTCTCGGCAATGGATATTTGTTTTTAATAGTGACCTTGTTTAATTCCCTATAATCAATGCAAAGACGCATTGACCCATCCTTCTTCTTCATGAATAACAACGGTGCTCCCCACGGTGACACACTCGGCTGAATGTACTTCTTATCCAACAGCTCTTGTAGTTGTACCATCAGTTCCTTCATCTCTACCAGAGCCATTCTATATGGGGCCTTCGATATTGGAGCGGTTCCTGGCGCTAGGTCAATCACGAATTCGATCTCTCGGTCAGGCGGAAGTCTTGGCAAATCCTCTGAAAACACTTCCATGAATTCCTTAACCACTGGTATTTTCTCCAGTTTCACACCCTTCTCCTTTTTTGTATCGACTATGTAAGCTAAATATGCTACATAGCCTTGACTCAATAACTTCTTGGCCTGCATCATCGTCAGACATTTCATTTGTCTAGGCAATTTGCTACCATGAAAAACTACCTTTGACGGAGTCATAAGGTTTACACACTTCTTTTGGCAATCAATTATCGCTCCATAATTGAATAACCAATCCATACATTCATAACATTCCCCTTAATGTTCACCCTACAGTTCTTGTATACGAACCTAACAGGAATCATTTCCCTATTCGTAATTTCTATGTTTAAAGGGAAATTCAACTCTTCACTAGGTATTTCTAACTTCTTAGCAAAATCATCCGATATAAACGAACAAGTATCACCCGAATCAAATAATACATACGCATTTATATCATTGATTGGAATAATACCTGACACGACATCTTTTGATTGCACCGCGTCCTGCACCGTCATGTTGAAGGTTCTTGTTGTAGGCTTATTTGTTAATGTTGGTCCAGCAATAGTTAGCGTACCTCCACCAGCATTTCCCTTGCTTCCATTTGCCTCACCAGATCTCTTTTTAGGACATTCATGAGAAAAGTGATCCTTGGACCCGCACGTGAAGAAAACTTTTTTCTTAGATTGAGTGCAATTTGGGGCAATGTGACCCTCATGGCCACAATTGAATCATACTGGTTTCCCCATCAAGCACACACCCTTATGAAACTTCCTGTATGTAGTACATGCTTCGAACTTCTTATTTTGTTGGTTTCCTTGCTGATTTCCAGCTCCCACATTCGCATTCCACTTCCTCTTCAAATTATTGTTGTTGTTTCCACCGTTACTACCTCCACCATTTTTAGATTCACCTTCATTTTTCTTCTTCCTCTGCTCTTGGTTATGTTTTGTTACTGCCTCGCCTCCACTCTCAGCGAGAATTGCTTTCTCCATTACCCCTGCAAACGTCTTCAATTGGAACAGAGAGACCCTACTATACAACCAAGGCTTTAGTCCCTGTTCAAACCTCTTCTCCTTGCGGTCATCTGTGCTGACTTGATATGGCGCAAACCTCACCAACTCGTTGAATCTTGTGGCATACTCAAATACCGACATCGTTCCCTGCTTCAGTTCCAAAAACTGCACTTCTGGCTGACTCTTCGAACTTTCTGGGAAATAGGTCTCGAAGAATATCTCCTTGAACCTTTCCCAAGACATTACCCCTTGACCTCCTCGGGTTTTATTGGTCTGTCACCAATAACTAGCCTCTGCTTTCAACATGAATGTTGCAAAAGCAGTCTTCTGATCCTCCCCTACTCTCGCAACATCGAACACTTTCTCTATCTCCATGACTCAGGTCTGTGCCTCAATCGGGTTCATGGTTCCACGGAATTCTGGTGGTCTAACCGCCTTGAAATCCTTAAAAGTTGTTCCTTGATTCTGAGGTTGATTATGCAACGCTCCTGTTAGTAACGTTACGAATTACTGAACTGGATTATCTTCAACATTATTGTTATTAGTTCCTTTAGTGGCTCTCTGTCGGGATGGTTGACGTCTTAGAGGCATTTTCTGTTAAAAATACACTCATTAGATTCTACTCAACCTTTAAAGTATTATATACTTAAGTTGTACATCATAAAAGATTATCACATAACACATAACACTTTGAATAAAATAAAATAATAACTTTTATTCATTCATAATCTTTTAAAAACATCAAAACAATAGCATCACTGCTATTTACATTACTTTCCTGAACTATAACAGTTTCAGGACAACATCATCATCATCTATCCCATTGGTTATATAATACCCGGGATTTATAATGTACTCCCTAACCACATATCAGGTACATTCCCTATAATGTTCGATTAAGATACTGCATAGCCTTACGATGCTCTTCCTCCATAATTCGAGTAATTATTTGGCGATCTAATATGAACGATGGCAGTGTCTCGAACTGAATTGGATAACCCATGACCCGATCTTGAACTCAATTGATCACGGTGGTGAATACGTTATTCATCTCCTCCATCTTCATCCTTTTTTCTTGAGCGTCCCTCTCTGCCATCCTAGCTCGCTGATAAGTTTCCTCATACGCGTCTTCGGCTCTTGCCCTCTTGGTAGATTCTTCCCTCAGCTTGTTCTTCAGTTCTGCGATCTCCTCGATCAGTTGTTCTTTCTCCCCTTCAGTGTGGATCAGCTTCTCTTCGACGTTAGTCAGACGTTCATCTCGATCCTGGATCTCGTCGTCCTTCTGTGCCATTGAGGTCTGTTGTTCAGCTACTATCTCTTGCAACTCCTCAACGGTATCCTGAAGTTCCACGTTGCACTCGTTGACTTCATCGTACATTCGGGCTGCTATCAAGTTAACTGGAAGTTCTTCCTCCTCGTCATCCTCATCCGCCTGTAGCAACTCAACAGGGTCCTCCTCGTCCGTCTCTATCTCATCATCGTCATCAAGTATTCTTTCCAGCTCAACTACTGTGACCAACGGAGTTGCTTCCCGTGGCAGTAGTTGTTCCCACACCACCTGAATATCTCGAGGCTCCTCCTCTCTAGGCATCTGGGTTCCTTCCTCCCTAGCCTGACTGGATCCTCCTATATTAGCCATCCTGCCAACCAAATTTTTAAGTTTAATTACTAATCATTACTAGTCGGCACTCACGAGCACATAAGTTATAATCACATAAGCACATAAGTGTTTTATTACTTCTTCCTTAAAACTCGATAAGAGTTTATCACCACTATCTTTTCAAAGGTTACTTCCTAAGGCTTTTTTTCCCCCACCTAAGGTTCATAACCTAAGGCTTTGATACCAACCTATGACACCCCCAAATCTAGGTACTTCATTCCCTCAAGATTTGGTGTTCACTATCCATACATTCATACTATCTACCTAAATAAACTAGCATTTAAACCATAAATCCTCCCTTTAAATAGGGTTACATCATTAAATCCAAAAAACATCCCAGGTTATCTAACCTTAACATCATATAAGTGCAAAAATAAAATTATTACATCACATCATTAAATAAAAGTTTATCATCATAACAATAAATGAAAATTACAAGTCTTCATCACTTGTACATTTTTCCCTTTCATTTGCTAGTTGTAGGTTCGTCGACCTTCTCAACTTTAGTTGCAAGTGTATATATATGCAAGAGTGAGCAAAACAATTGCTCACTGGATATAACAATGAATCAACATGATAATAATAACTGCCAATGAATAGGCTCATCAAAACTGAATAGTACTCTATCAATGATAACCAAAGACTTGAATCAAAATATGGAATATGTATCTGAGGATCATGAGACCACGAACTATATCCACAGTTGCGAGTAATCTTTCAACTCCAACTTTAACAGTCATAAGACTATAAGGACTCCTCGTACTTAGGGGGATCAGCCCTTCGTACAATGTATTGTGCACAAACATTTTAACGCTACGCGTAAGTTATCCCCTAATAATAGGGTTGTTCATCTCAGCATTTAGAATACGAGTCCGCAACAAAGTAAGTTTGGTTTGGATAAGTTTCAAGGTAATTTAGAGTTTACGAACATCAACTAAGGATTAGTTGAATAAAACTGTAATAACATTATGCTATGGAATAATTCATAAGTGCATCAACATTGTGTAATAAGGTCATGCTTTACGAATAATCTAAGAGCATAAGTATTGAATAATGTAACATACCTTGCTTGAACAATGTTAAGCTAAGGTAAAAACCTTATTTAGAGTTGAATCTTAAGCATGCATAACAAATAATAAGTTGAATGATAAAACTTGTTCAACATTAGTGTGTTAGAATGTAGAAATTTGTATGTTAATTAACAAGTTAAAGATTGGCTCAAAATCAAGAGATAAGGTTTAGGAGCTTGCACGATATAATTAGGATTAAGAAACTTACACAAAGAAAGCTTAGAGTTAGGAAAAATTGCTCAAAGATAGTTTAGATACTTGCACAATTATAAAAGTAGAGTTAGAGAACTTGCCTCGTGCGTAGGTTAAATAATTACTACTCACGTTCACCCCAAGTCCTACACATACTATATGTATTGACAATACACATTAGTTACACTAACATTACCTTTATGAGTTTCTTTATTACTCTTAGTATAGCTACTAACTAAGTTTAAGTTTAAACAACATCGCATCTTTTCATGAACATTACTTTTTAGCTTTATTACAACTACTTAAGTGATCATGTCATTGCACCACATACACATTAACAACTTGATACAATATCCTATTACATGTCCAACATGTTATCATTAAGTTACACTAATACACAAAGGGTTGCACTTGCATTCGTGCATCCCGACGCCCTCCGATTGGCTCCAAATACACAACAGTCCTAAAGATGACCATTTTGACCCCTCATAACTATTTCAAATTGAAAACCTTAAAGAATGAAAGTTATAGTCATATTCTTCCTCTTTCCGAATCATCTTGAATCACCTCAATCGGAGTTCATATGAAAACGTTATGACCATTTTACTACAGAAGGTCAAAACTGTCCGACCCAGACAACTTTTCCAGCGTTGGGGCGTGACACAGTGGCGCCGGGGTGCGAATTCCAGCACCGGGGCGCGAACTTCCTATTTTTTTGGGCTGAGGCGCAATTTAAAATTTGGTATTTGATGAAATTGGCGTTAGGACTCAAATTACGAACACCCAAAACCAGAAACAAAACCAAGCTACTATGTCTTAATTTCTAACACCAATTAATATGTATAACTTATGCAAATTACACATAAACTTCACAACTTAAACCATAATTCTAGAAAAATTAAATACTGGAATAGCATATTTTAAAACCAAAAACTCCATTTTTGATATTTCTTGACACACTGAACATTGTAATCATAATGATACACCAATTTGATTCTTTTGAACTAAGTTCTCTATAATTCTTAACAAACTAATTAACAGTCACAGTTTAATTTCACACACTAAATTGATCATCATAATTGTTACTTACATAAGCCACATAAGAAATACATATACTGACATTATTTCTTCCTACTGTCAAACGAATTTAGCATGCAATTCTCGTTTAAGCACTACCTCTAATCATCATAAACTCATATAATCACAAGTAACCCATTGTATAACAACAATTCAATAAATTTGAAATCACAGAGTATATAAAATTTTGTCGTAGGCTCATATATGCATATTCATATATAATTAGGGAAAATACCTTCAATTAGCATAATAATTCCTTGCAAACACCACTGAATTAGCTTTGAAATCCTTAAGCTTCCTCTCAATCTCTCTCAAGTTTCACTCTGTCAAGCTCTATAAATTCTCAGACTCTTCTATCTTCTTAGTTTTTCGCTTAAGCCAAATACCAAGTTACGTAGTCTAGCTAGCACTTAAGTGCAAAGAAAAAAAAATGATAAACCTTAATAATATTACTAATTGCAATTTCAGTTACTAACGTATACAACATAAATATATTATATTTATTATTTTAATTTATTTTATTTAAATTCAAAAATTAGAAATCTAAAAGCCATAAGGCTTGTTTGGCAAAACCATTTAAATTTTAAAGAATTTATATCCTTAAGCATTTATTTGGGTAAAACTAGATTAAAACTACTTTAATTTATTTTTGATAACTCCTTATACTATAGTTATTTGTCACACTTTATTTAATCAAGCTTTCATATTTAATTTAATTAATTCAAATAATAATTAATTAAATAATTCATTTAATCACATAACTCAATACAAATAATTAACCATCAACTTGAAATATCAATATAATAATAATTTCCTTAACTCATTAATTATTTATTTAACACATAAATACTTAATCAATTCAAATTAAACAAATATTTATTTAGCAATAAATACACCAATTAAATATTTATATAATTCAATAAATATTTAAAATTACAATTTAAATTTTCGGATTATTACAGTTAGTGATCAGCTTCTGAGCAAACATGAGGTTGCCAGGAAATCCATGAGCAAGAACTAAAATGGTTAGATAAGCTTTGAAGGTCCAGAATATATGATCCCAGTAGTTGAGAATTTGGGCTCTATGATAGGGCATCATTGGTAAGTAGGAGAACAACTGATTGTAGTTGGCTCTCCTATATCCATCCCAACCTACTATTATTATCTCAACTTCATCAATCTCTTTTTCTTCTTTGTCTTCATTTTCTTCATTGGAAATTTCCACTACTTCAAACATTTCTTCATTGCTTATTTATTCTTCAGCCCTTTCTACTTCCATAGCTTCCACACCTTCCATTTCCACATCTTCTTGCATCTCCCCCTCAGCTAAAGCACCTTCTGGTATAGGGATTTTGAGAGGCTCACCTTCAATCTAATCATTCATTTGTTCTTCAGGCAGCTCCCCCTCAGTTGGAGCACTTTCTGGCATAAGGATTTCAAGAAACTCCTTTTCTGCAGCTATTTTTCTTTCTTCTTCCTTCAAGGCTTTATCATTATTAAGAACATATCTCTTGACAAGCTTTCTCTTTGTTCTTCTAGGCCTAGCCACAACCTCAGTGCTTTCTTCAGCTTCAGCTCTGTCAATTGGTTCGGGCTGAGATAATGTTGCAGCATCCACCTCTGGAGTGATTGCAAGTCTGGACTCTACGATTGGTAATGACTCTTCGATTGAGGTGAGTGAAGACTTCTTTGTTTTGTGGCTGCGTTTTCTCTTATTAAGCAGCTGAGAGATGGTGGCTCTGTCTTCTTCCTCTTCAGACTGTTACTTCTTCTTCTTTATTTCCTCCAGAATTTCAGTGCTCGAACTTTCTTGTGGCACATTAGTGGTTGAGCCTTGAGGCTCTTCTGTTGCTTAAACATTCACTTTCATCTTACCTTTGTTTTTTCTGGTCAAAGCAATAGGTTCCTTTTAATTGACTTCTCCTTCTTCTTCGACTTCTTTCACAACTGACATGTTTCCTGGTAGCCTAGATATCTTTGCTCCCCCAGTCCTTCCACTGGATTCAGACATCATCCTTACATTTTCTACAGGGTTTATTTTCCAGTTTTGAAACAGCTGCTGGGTCATTCTTCTGTTGGGGTTGATGGGTTCCCCTTCCTTGTCCCCAATTTTGTCACCCAAAGCAGATTGTAGGATTATGCTTATGTACCTTCTATAGAGCATTTTTCCAGAGCTTTTTGTTTTCTTTGAGCTAAACATCCACTTCCCGATCCAATATATGAGCAGAACCCCATAGTTGAGTTGAATTCTGAAGCAGATTATTGTCATGAGCTTTAGTTGTACTTCATTCACAGAGTCGTGGCCAGAGCTTTTATAATATATGCACTTTCCAACAATGTCAGCCAGAAATTCATATTTTTGGAGAAACTCTTTCTTCTTATACCCCCTTGACATTCTAAGACTTCTTGTGGTGCATCTTCTTCAGACCTTCATGGAAGTCGATGACACTAATAGATGAGAGTCCCTTTGATTTAAAACCTAGGGCTAGGTTTATATCTTAGCTTTGAGTCTAATCTGCTCCCCCTTGACTCTTGTAGTGATAATGTTATCTTTAAAGACTCCATTATTGTAGAATTCTTTCACCAGCTTCGGGTAGGTCCTTGTGTTGATGCTCAGAGCTTCTTCAAGATCAGATCTCTTTAGAAGAGTCAGAATCTTATGGGATTGTGCATCAGTTGACTTAAATTCGTCGAAGTAGAGTTGGAAGCCAGATATAATGTTGGAAGCAGCCATTGATGTGATTTTCTTGAACAGAGGTTGGTTGATCGTTCTAAAGGCTAGGGTTTTTTTTGAGAGAGAGAGAGAGAAATGAGCTTTTGAAATTCTGAGATGAATTTTCAAAATAAAACATTTTTAAACTGTATTTGTAACTTCCCTCCTCACGATCTGCATAGTGGGGCACGTGTCGAGTTCTGTGGGACTCCACGATTTTAAGTAATGTGGAAAATACTGATCTACCCTTAGCTCCCCCTGAGCTAGTGTATCCTTTAGGAAGACTACGATCATTGAGGCTGCTCTACGATTGTTGAGTTCACTGCTAATCTCACTCTACGATCATTTTCTTTCCTGGTCCTTGTGCTGAACTCTGACTTAGCAATCCTTCTGGGTTAAGATAGCTCGGGAAGGGCCAACCTCTTAGACTGATCTAAGGGTCAGGTTTATCCCTGAGAAGCTTATCAGAAGGGTTTCTTGGATTTGATAGGAATGATGTCATCACAGGATGTTTCTCTGCCATGTCGAGATTGTTCTACAATCGTGGTTTCTCTGTAGTCATCTCTATGATTTCAACATAGCCTTTTTATCAGCATGGTTAACATAAACTAGAGCATAGAGTTTATGGTTGTAGATTTAGCATACCTAACTCACTTATCAATTTATTAAATCTGGATTCATCTAAAGGTTTTGTAAATACATCAGCAAGTTAATTTTCAATAGGGATGTATTGTAAAGATATAGTTCCATTTTGAACATGATCCCTAATAAAATGATATCTTATTTTTATATGCTAAGTCCTAGAATGCATGACAGGATTATGTGTAATTGTTATGGCACTTGTGTTATCACAATGAACAGGTATAGATTTGAAATCAAACCCATAGTCTGCTAGCTGGTTTTGTATCCATAAGATTTGAGCACAGCAGCTACCAGCAACAATGTATTAAGTTTTTGCTGTTAATGTTGATACTGAATTTTGTTTTTCGCTAAACCAAGACACAAGTCTGTTTCCTAGCAACTGACAAGTGCCACTGGTACTTTTTCTATCGATCTTCAAAGATGCAAAATCGAAGATCTCAGATATCCTGTTAGTTCAAAGGAGGACTCCTTGGGATACCAAAGTCCCAAGTGAGGTGTTCCTTTGAGATACCTGAAAATTCTCTTTACAGCATTTAAGTGTGATTCCTTAGGATTAGTTTGAAATCTAGCACATATATATGTTGCAAACATTATGTCTGGTCTACTGGCAGTTAGATACAGAAGATAGTCTATCATACCTCTATATTGAGTAATATCAATACATTTACCTTTCTCATCTTTGTCAAGCTTAGTTGCTGGAGCAATTAGTGTTTTCATGGGAGAGGCTGATTCCATGCCATACTTCTTAAGTAACTCTTTAATGTATTTGGCTTGGTTAATGAAAATGCCTTCATCAGTCTACTTCACTTGCAGTCCAAGAAAGAAATTCAGCTCACCCATCATACTCATTTCAAACTTGCTCTGAATAATCTTGGCAAATCTCTTGCATAGATTTTCACCAGTAGAACCAAAGATAATATCATCTACATATATTTGAACTAGTAATATTTTGTTTTTGTGGTTCCTAAGAAATAATGTGGTATCTACTCTACCTCTAGTGAAACTATTTTCAATAAGAAAGTTAGTAAGTGTTTCATACAATGCTCTAGGTGCTTGTTTAAGTCCATATAAGGCTTTGTCTAATCTATAGACATAATTAGAGAGAGTTGGATTGATGAAACCTGGATGTTTCTCCACATATACTTCTTCTTGAAGTTCACCATTCATAAATGCACTTTTGACATCTATGACACCCCCAAAATAGGTCCACACGACCCATTCTGAGTCGTCAAATATCACTCTATAAAAATCAAATACAAACTTCATTTATACAACTGTTGAATTGTCGTGTAGAGTACGACAACAGATAAGCTGTGAATTTTAATACAATATTGTCTCGTAGACGGTATCCAAACTCAAATTATTACAATACCATATAAAATACAGCAGCAAATATTTTAAGACCCCAAAGAAGAACGAGAAGATTACTATCCTATTCATTCTAATGAGGTGCACTTTTGACGTTTTCAAAGTCAGGTTCTCATCACCCTATTGTTGTTCGCCAAAATCAATTATTAAGTGACATATAAAATACGACACACACATCTTAGGTCCTCAATACAATTATCTGTTACATGTCATTCCATTTTATAGTGTATTGAGAAACTTCGACAGTCTCGGACCATCACACTATTTCCCTGTTATCCCCACTCGACCCCGCTACACTCTTATTACCTGAAAGGAATTGTGAAGCAAAGGGTGAGCACAAATAGCCTAGTAAAGAATATCTTGACTAAAGATAATTAAATTATCAATAGCCTTCATCAATAATAAATCAGAGATTTAGAATATATGGTAGATGATAAAACTTTTCAACCATAGTTGTAGCGGAACGAGCAATCCATTAGAAGAGTCAAATAGACCATCAAGTCTATTATCTTCTCCATGTTAAAAGTCCACCAATAATGTTTTATCCCTGTAACATCAATCAACAATTCCTGCCCACATTCATATGAATAACTCATAATCATAATTGTGATTCTAAATTCCTCTTCGCACCCAGGACAAAGATAATTTTCATCACCTATCTTCACCTGAAACATCAAAAATCATGGTTATACCAAATCACAATTCCCTTTCATAATCACACTAATAAATTCATCTTTTGCACTACTACCAAAGATATTCATTAACAATTCATCTTTCTTTGTAAGACCTAAAATTTTTAAATAAAAGGAATTTCCTTTATTTATTATTTTGAAATAGTAAGGGTTGATTTGATTAATGTGGATAGTTAAGGGTTAAATACGCAAATATTTCAAATTAAGCAAGTGGTTATAAAATATTCATTATCGTCAGAATATTCGTTTGGTCGTGGAATATTCAGATCAGTTTGGAATATTCGTAAATACGGCCAAGCAAATGCCCCATGTGTGGGCCCCATAAAGGAAAGTGATTGGATGAAGAAAACGACAAATATAAGTTGTTTTTAAATAACTACAGTAGTTATTACTGCTATTATCGTTGGAATACCCGGTGGTTAAAACACACTAATACGCCGTTGTTGAACAAGAAGACTTTCGGTATTGCACCAATTATTGATTCTTACGTGAAGAAGCACTACTCAATAATGGTTACGGATAATTCTTCGCTCAAAGATTTTATTGAGTTAATAATTCTGCGTTGATATTTTATATTCTTTGTTGTTTCAATAATTGTCATTACACATCTTTCATTATTGAAGCAATAATTCATATTATCTGAATAATATTATTAGATAACATTATTGGCAATGTCTAGAAAGTTACGCTCTAAGGAGAGGTTTGGTCACCTAATTGCGGCGCCAAGAAGAAGAAATTCTTATTGAAAGCCCCCTCTTTCTGAGGAACCACTCGGTTGTCAATATTGTGATTCTGTAATATTATTTGTGAATAATTAATTATTGATTTATATGATGAGGAAAATATTGATTTTATGTGGATATAGATGGAGAAAATTTTTAAATGACAATTGTTGAAAATTAATATTTTATCTTTTTCGATAAAATAATTCATTTAAATATATTATTTTAATAATATATTAACTGGTGATATTTTTACAACGAATGTGGGATATATGAGTATACGAGGAGGAAGAGTATTTTTGTTGCAATAAATGTTTAAAACATGTTAAACATGCTCAAATGGACCCCATTTATTGAATCGAAATTTGATTATAGCACGTAAAATCTCCCGTTTGTGGATTTCTGGTCAATTTCTATTTGGAATTTGGAAAAACTTTCTTCTGCAAAGTTGTAGAGAATTGAATTTTCTATAAAAATCGTGAGATTCAATTTTCTGATGAAAGGGCTATTTATTATGAATTATTGAAGTTCGAAGCTCAAATAATTAATTTTTGTAAGTTTTAATTATTTATTTTATGAAAAACGCTTTTTATCATTACTTTTCTAGAAGGTGGCATGTGGGAAATGCTAGGATCTGAATTCTAAGGTTGGCGTATGAATTTGATATATATATATATATATTAATTTATTAAATTTTCTCTTTTGGTGTTCTAAGCATTTTCCTATAAATAGGGTGCTTAGGTTAGAATTGAAAATCACACCGTAAATCAAGTTTTCTCTCTATATTATCGGCGTATTCTTGTGAGTATTTTGAGTATACTTTGAGTATTGCTAAACGGTGCAAGTCCAAGTCATAGCCTATATCCTGTTTCAAATTTTTAGAAATACCGATCTTTCGAGGTAAGGATATTATTTTTTTGTAATGATATTATTTCTTCAATATCATTATCTTTGAAATGTTGATCCAAGTTTTTATCAAATTTGGAACTTTTTCATGCTCTGGGTTACTATTCATGGGTTACTATTCATGAGTTACTATTCACGAGTTACTATTCATGAGTTACTATTCACGAGTTACTATTCACGAGTACTATTCATGAAGCGTGAAGATGTTTTTGTGGAAATTCTATCTTTTGGTGTCTGAGTTACTATTCACGATATCTACGGCCTTATTCACGATATCTGACACTATTCACGATATAAGACTATTCAATTCTAAAAAAAAATTTCTTCTTTTGTCCAAAATATCTATTCGGATACTAACTCGATTGTATCCATGTTTTGATCATTCTTGAATTTTACACCACTATGATTATTTTTGAGGTATTTTGGGCGTGGATAAAACCAAGTACGAATCCTTAATCCTTAATCCTTGTCATTTTGTTTCACCGGATTCGCTTTTTAAAAATATTTTTCATCATCCTCGATCCTTAAATGATGATATTATTGAATATCTTTGGCACGTAGTGCAAAGATGAATGATTTCTGAAGAATATCTTTTGGCCCAGTAGTGCAAAGATGAATATTTGATTT
This sequence comes from Panax quinquefolius, assembly GCA_020205615.1. Taxonomy (NCBI): domain Eukaryota; kingdom Viridiplantae; phylum Streptophyta; class Magnoliopsida; order Apiales; family Araliaceae; genus Panax; species Panax quinquefolius. Next base: position 113,354,077 of record CM035157.1, on the reverse strand, counting down.
CGGATGTATATTGATTGATGTTACAGGATAAAATATTGATGATGGACCGTTAAATTCATAGATTATAGTAGATTTCATTCTCTACGTAACTCTTCTATGAATTATTATTTCACTGCGAATATTGATCCGAAACTTGTTGTCTATTGTATTCTATCGATTTTTCCTCGTTGAAGACTAACGATAATTTGTTGTATATTATCTTAGTCATAATATTCTTTTTCGGGCTAGTTGAGCTCACCCTTTTCCTTGTTGTTCCATTTTTCTTCTCGTGAGGCGAGAATGTAGCGAGTACTAGTCGGGGTATGGAATGAAGGTTCTAGAGAGAGTTGTTTAGTAGTCCTCACCATTTTTGTAAAATAATGAATCAATAATTATGATGGGGATTTATTTGCATGTGGATATTGTCTAGAAGACAATATTATATTTAAACTCATTAAGATATATTGTCGTATTTCACACGACATTTGTATTATTGAAGTTGTAGTTTGCTTTTTGTACCATGTATTTGGCGACTCAGAATGGGTGTTGTGTATACCTATTTTGGGGGCGTCACATTTGCACTACAAGCCAAAGATATACAACTGTATTTTAGAAGAGTCAAGTAGAGCATGATATCTACTATCTTTTACGAATTAAAAGTGTATAATCAATATGTTATCGCTGAGACTCAGCTTAATAAATAATCTACATCATCGAATCATCCCTGCACTACGGCCAAGGATATTCATGTAATCATCAATGGTCATGATTATACCGAATAATCCCTGGTTATAATCATACCAATAACTGTCCATCAATGCACTACGGGCTAATGAGAACTTTTACCACATCATCTATAATATTACGGGTCATGATTATACCGAATGATCCCTGATTATAATCATACCAATCAATAGTTCATGTATGCACATAAGCCAAATATGACTTTCATCATAATATAAGCATAAGGATGATGACAATGATATAAACATTAATCAAACGAAAACAAAGATAAATATTAAAGACTTTAAATTTATCCAAATATTATCAATCACTTAATAAACTCATAATCTAATATTATTAATATTATAACAATATTTTAATCACTTCTTAAACTTATAAATAATTTATTTCAATTGTTTACACTTTACCAAAAAAATGCATTTAATCATTCAAAAATGCCATACTCATAAGATTTCATCACCAATGATCAAATCTCTCATCAAAAATCTGTATATACCCTATATAGGATTCCCAAGCCATAAAATTCTATTTTCCAATTTTGTTACTTCACATAACATATTTAATTCATTTACTCATAACTAGTTCATTTTCATGAAAAATAACAAATCAGTCCCAAAAATATTTCTTTTCTGGGATTTAGCAGAATATAGTCCCATATTGAACATATATTTTTCTCGGGATTTTTAAAATTCATTTACTATTTTTCATATGGCCAAAACTGTCGAATATTTAGACATTTATCATAAATTGTACTTTTGCCCAAAAATTCCTAAATTTACAGGGTATACTCCTGTTGTATACATGTACTCCCAATAAAAATTTCACCAATTTTGGAGTTAACCACAAGGAGTTATAAGGCTTTACTCTTAAAATAGTCCTTTCCCATAAAATCCATAACTCTTAATCTATACATCCAAAAAATGACATCTTTGAACACAATATAGAAAACTCATCAAATTATCATTTCAAATTTTTCCAAAATTTTTGAGGGTTTGAAAAATTACGAAACTGCAAATGGATTTTCACTACCATTCAAGAATCCACGTGAGATGATCATTTCCACAATTTAATAAGGAATGAATACGAAGGATCATTCACCATGCATGTGGTAATCCACATAGATAGGTTATTCAAATGTAACAATAAGGAATGGAATAATGTAAGAATTCACCATGCATGCGATAGACCGCATGCATGTGTTATTCCAATGTAATAATAAATAATGGAACCGTGTCATGCTTAAACGCACGCATGTGATATTCCAAATGTAATAATAAATAATGGAACCAGTCATGTGTAAACGCATACGCATGTGATATTCCGGCTGTAAATAATAAATAATGAAATCAGTCATGCATAAACGCATTTATGTGATATTCCGACGAATAATAAAGAATGGAATAATAGAAGAATTTCACCATGTATGCAGGTAATTGCATGTATGTGTTATTCCAACATAATAATAAAGAATGGAATAATGTAAGAATTTCACCATATATACTAGTAGTCACATATCACAGTTATTCCAATGTAATAATAAGGAATGGAATAAAATAGCTCTTTCATGAATACGAAAGAAATAATACCCTTACCTCAAAAGAAAGAAGATTTGATAATCGAAATAGTGAGGCAGCAGACTTCTCTTTTTTTTCTCTCTATAATTTCTCTCTATTATAATTGCTCTAAAGCTTTAGTGAATTGGTGAGAAATGAAGGAAGAATGAGCTTTTATTTATAGGAAAATATAGTTTCAATAATTACACATTTTGGGGCTCGAAATATTACAGTACAATACCTCCAACTTTTTTTTCATTTTTAATTTAGTCCTGCAAGTATTATCAAACTTACACCACCTCCCCTAATAGTATATCATGTTAATCAATAGTACAATCATATGACTCAATAGTTATAATTATGTGAAAATACGAATTACAGTATAGTACCTTCATCTATACCTCCATTTTTAACTTAGTCATGCAAGTATTATCAATCTTGCACCACCTCCCCTAATAGTACATGAATGTGAATCAATAGTACACACATGTGAACAAATAGTTATAATCATGTGAATTAATAGCAATTAATTGCTTATTTATTCGATTAATTATCCGATTGGTCAATATAACCTCCAGACATCAATTATTATCGAAATAAATGTCAATTTTCACTAACACTAACAATCCCAACACAATGAAAATATTTTTCTCAAAAATTTCATTTTTGAAATTTCAAAGTTTGACTTTTTCCAAAAAAGTCAACTGTTGACTTTTTGACCAAAAAGTCAAACCCGACAAATTTTGTGTTTATAGTCTATTTTTACAAATTTCATTGTTCCGTACTCAAATATCACGTCCGCGTCTCCAAATTCGACTCCGAACTCAAATTTGATTTTTAATAACATTCATCATTAATATTATAACTCATAATATTTAACAATCAGGTCGTTCCTAGAAAAGAGGGGGCTTTTCGATAAAGATTTCTCCTTATTGGAGCGGAATTAGATGACCTAACCTCTCCTTGACAGAACTTCTAGACATTATCAATATTGCAAATAATAATATGAATAACTTTGTCGTCTCAATTATTGATTTAATAATATAACATATTATGCAGATGATACTGTGACAATAATTGAATCAATAATATGAGAGATATGATGCAGCAATTACTGTAGCAATAATTGAGTATAACTAAGTGACTTCTTATGTAAGCATCAATAATCAATATTGTGTGCTACTATGCAACCACGCGTATTACTATATTTTTACTACCGGGTAGTTTAATAGTTTTAACGGTAACACATTCGCCATTTATAAAATGATAATTATGTCATTTTCTAACTACGACAATACTTTCGTTGTGGGGTCCACCAATGATTATGTCGTCGTACGAATATTCCCTGTAAAAATGAATATTCCCTGACCAGTCGAATATTCCCCAACACAACGAATAACAACTTGCTTACTTTGTAAAATTTCAAATATCACCCTTAACTTTAACCCTTATCAATTTAACCATTTACTAAATAACATAATAATTATAAGAAAATTGAATACTTTCATTTCATAAAATTCGGGGTCTCACAACATCCATTTGGAAAACTTTGAATTTCATGTGGGCAGGAAAAGCAAGGAATATCCTAATGGCTTCTAATCTAGCAACATGTGCGAAGGTCTCATCGTAGTCGATGCCTTCTTCTTGGGAATAACCTTTGGCTACAAGTCTTTCCTTATTCCTTATTATTACCCCCATCTTCATCCATCTTGTTTTTGAAGATCCATTTGGTGCCAATAACTGGGTGAATTTTTGGTCTTGGAACTAATCTTCATACTTTGCTTTTTTTAAACTGATTTAGTTCCTCTTGCATAGCTTCTATCCAACTCGAGTTTTCCATAGCATCTTATATCTTCTTGGGTTCCATTTGGGACTGAAAGCTTAGATAGAAACACTCATTCTAGGTGGCAGATCTTGTCTTGACTCTTTCATTTAGGTCTCCAATGATTAGGTCTTAAGTGTGATCTCTTACTCATATTTGTTCCTTATTGGAACATCAGTTTTAGTGCCTTCTTATCTGAATTCTTTAAGATCAACCTCTGTCTGTTGATGTAGAGGTTTGTCGTCTGGTGTAGCTCTCTCTACGATCTCTTCTTTAGGCTCGACGATTTCATATTTTGGGGCTACAATCGTGGTGTCGAGCTCGACCACCTCGTTCGTAGTGTCTGAGTTGTCAATCATAGTGTCTTAAGGCACAGATTTGTCAAAGTCTGTTTCATCGAAGATGACATGAATCAAGACTTTAACACTTAGCATCTTCTTTTTGAATACTCTATAGGTCTTACTGTCTGTGGCATATCCGAGAAAGATTCCTTAGTCTGACTTAGGTTGAAACTTAGTCAGATATTGTTTTCCATTGTTGAGAATATAGCATGCACAGCCAAACACATGGAAGTAGCTGAAATTTGGCTTTCTTCCTTTCCACAACTCATAGGGAGTCTTCTTTAACGTAGAGAGCACAAGAGACCTATTCTGAGTGTAGCACGCAGTGTTGACAGCTTCTGCCCAAAAGTATTCAGGTAGACGAGCTACTACTAGTAAAGTTCTTCCAGCTTCGTTCTGTTCTTTCTTTCAGCTACTCCATTTTGCTGTGGAGTTCGTGGAGTTGAGAAGTTGTAACTGATGCCATTGTTTGTGCAAAACTGATCCATATCAGAGAAGTCAAATTCTCTACCATGGTCACTTCTTATAGCCTTGATTTTCTCCCCTTTTTCATTCATCACCGGCTTGAATATCTTTATGAGTTGGGAGCTTGTTTCATCTTTAGAGTTTAGAAAGAACACCTATGTAAATCTGGTGTAGTCATCCATAATGACCAATGAGTATCTCTTCCCTCCAAGGCTTGTTATTGGGATTGGCCCAAATAGATCCATGTGAAGTAACTGTAGGGGCTTATCAATTGAGTTGACGGTTTTGGTTTTGAATGAGCTTCTAGTTTGTTTTCCAAGCTGACAGGTGTTTCATGGCCTTTCTTTGACAAAGTTGAGCTTGGGTAAACCTGCTACTAAATCTTTGGAGGCCAGTTTTGACATGCTTTTGAAGTTGAGATGAGACAATCTTTTATGCCATAGCCAGCTCATTTCTTCAGACACTTTAGCCAGAAAGCAAATTGTCTCGTCAGAACTCAGTTAACCAAGATTAACAGTGTAGACATTCCCTTCTCTTGTTTCAGTCAGCTTTATAGAAGAGGTCTTCAGATCTCTGACTTGACACTGATTGTTGAGGAAGGTTACTTGATGGCCCTTGTTGCAGAGTTGGCTTATGCCCAAAAGATAGTATTTTAGTCCTTCCATATAGGCTACTTTTCTGAAGGACACTGCACCATTCCCAGCTGAGCCATATCCTCTTGTCTTGCCAGAGCCATTGTCTCCAAAGATGACTGTTGGACCCTCTTTTTCCATGAAGTTAGACAAGAGGGCTTTGTTCCCGATCATGTTCCTGGAGCGTCTATTGTCCAGATACCAAGTTGTGATCGTGGAGCTCTATTCATGTGGTGAGATTAAACTCTCATTTTGGTACCCAGACTTGCATGGGTCCTACCTTGTTAGTATCCTTGGGGACCCAAATCTGCTTGACTTAGGGTTTAATATGCAGAGGATTATTGTAACATACTGAAGCCTTATGACCAATTTTATCATATACAAAACATCTAGCATGATGCATGTTTGTGTGTGTGTGTGGATTCTTTCTCCATTTGGACTTATGTGGATTCTTGGTAGTCTTTCCTTTATACTGATTCTTCTTTTTCCATGTATCCTTGTGATTCATGATTTGTGAAGAGTGAAACTTAATTCTACTATTCCTATCTGGTTGGTTCATGGAGTTGATTTTACTCGACTCTATAATCCTTCGAGGTTGGAGAGTAGTGCCTAAGTTACTCTTCTCTTTTCTGAATCCTAGGCCAATATGGGATTCGTTATGCCTTGGAACATGGATTGGATTAGAAGAGCATGGATGGACTGGTTCTTCCTTCTGTGAGGATTTCAAAAATGCAATGCTTCTATTGAAGTTTGAAACATTACTAGTGTTAGTTTCCTTTAACTTTTCTGCATATGGTTTTGAGGTGGATTCCCCAAAACCTAAACCTATTTTGTCAAATGCACTTCTCTGACTAGAGATCAGGGAGTCCATGGATGAAGAAGATCTATTCTACATTAAGATCGTCTTTTCTAGTTCCTCAATCTTAGAGATTAGATTTGACTCTCTTTTTAAGTCCATTGGTATGTCTTAAGAGTTTATTCTCAGCCTCAAATTTAGAGAGATTGTTAGCACTTAGAAGAGCTATTTCTAGTTCTTCCTGAACTTTCTCTTTCTCTTTTTGAAGGAGAGAGTAATCTTTTGACAGAACTATGAACCATTTCATGTATTGATGCAAATCAGTTGTTATGTCATGTAGTGAAGTTCTTAAATCATCACTATCTACATCATGAGAGTTAAAGTCGAATACCTCATCGATACTTACTTCATGATGGTCTGCATTTTTCTTGTCCTTTGCATTTTTGGCTATTAGACATAAATTTGCTACTTGAGGATCTTCATCATCTCCAGACTCAGGAGATGTGTCATTGTCTGAGTCACTCCATGATCTTCCGGCTACAAGATGTTTATCTTTCGTTTGGAGCCTTTTGTTGCCTTTGAACTCCTTCTGTGGATGTGTTCTCCTCTTGAGCTCTTCTCTAAGAGGTTTGTTACAGTTTGCAATAAAATGGTCAGGCTTCTTGCAGTTCTAGCATAGTTCGTTGATCTGCACCTGGCTGTTATTGTTGTTAAATTTCTTAGGTTTGCTTCTTCTGCCATTACGCATGAACCTCTTGAGTCTTCTTACCAGCATTGTAATATCCTCGTCATCATCTTCCTCAGAGTCAGAATCATTTTTAGCATGAGCTTTGGAGATGGTTTCTGTTGCTTTGAGAGCAACTCCTTTGTCCTTTTTCTTCCTTTAGATAGAGTCTCTACCCTTTGGGTCAGCTCCAGTTCATAGGTAAGAAGGTTATCATAGAGTTGTTGAACAGTCATTTCATGGAGATTCTTTGATTCTCTGATGGCAGTGGTTTTCGCATCCCACTTTCTTGGTAAAGCTCTCATGAATTTTATGATTAGATCTTTGTTTGGATAGACCTTTCCAAAAGCTCAAAGAAAGTTGAGCAGAACATTGAATCTTTCATAAGTGGAAGTTTTCTCCTGGACCATGGGCGAACATTTCATATTGTTGAGTCAGAAGAATTGCTTGTTTTCTCTAACATCTTCAGTTCCTTCATGCATAATAAGCAGTGCTTCCCAGAATTCCTTGGCTGTTTTACTATTGACCACATTTTCAAACAGATCATCTTCTAAAGACTAGAACAGAATGTTCTTGGCCTTTTTGTCGAGTTGGATAGCTTTCTTCTCGTTGTCAGTCCATTTTGTTTTGAACTTTATTTGAACTCTGTTTAGATCATCTAGAGTTGGTGCAAGCTTTGTTAGAATGTAGGGCCCATTCATAATAGTTTCATATAGCTCTTAATATATTGAGTCCATGAAGGCTTGCATACAAACTTTCCAGTTTGCAAATTTGTCTTTGTTGCACATTAGTGGTATGACGCCCCCAAAATAGGTATACATCACCTATTGAGTCGCCAAATACATGATACTAAATTCAAATACCACTTGATTATACAACAGTCGTGTAAAATACGACAAAATACATGCTGTGAGTTTTAATACAAATATTGTCTTCTAGACAATATCCACTCTCAGAATAAGTCCTCATTACATTTATTATCACACTATTTAACAGAATTGTGAGGACTACTAATACTATCATCTGGTTCATCACTCCGTTCCCCGACTCGTCCCAGCTATATTCTCATTTCCTGAAGAGAACAGTGAAAGAAAGGGTGAGCTCAACTAGCCCAGTAAGAAATATTATGACTAAGATAATGCAGAATAAATTATCATTAGTCTTCAACAATGTTAAACTGATAAAATATAATAGACATCAAGTTTAACTGCAGTGGATCAAGCAATCCATTAAAAGAGTCAAGTAGAGAATAAAATCTACTATCTTTTATGATTTAAAAGGTTTTTCATCACTTTTATCACTGGGACTCAGCTTAATAAATAATCCACATCATCCCTGCACTACGGCCAAGGATATTCATTAGTATCACGACCACAAATTATCCATGCACTACAAAAGCCAAGGATATTCAGATATTCATCAATGGTCATGATCATGCCAACAACTGCCCATCAATGCACTACGCCAATGAGGACTTTTATCACATCATTTGTAACATTACGGCCATGATTACAATCAATAATCCTCGGTCATAATCATACCAAGTCCATCTATGCACTACAAAATACGAGATGACTTTAAAAAATATAAACATGAGGATGATGACAATGATATAAGAATTCAATAAAACAAGATCACTTAATTAATTTATTCAGAACTAATAACGTCCAAATTGTCAACATGATATTTGCTTTTTGTAGAGTAAAATTCAAGAATGCTCGTAAGAATATTTTCATAAAAGATATCGGATGAAGCGCAAATATCAAGGATATTCCACTAATTTCATGGAGTATGAAGTTAAAACTTTAATCAACCGAGTATAATAAAGAATGGAATAATAAAAGAAATCACCATGCATGCAAGATTGCGATAGACATGTTATTCCAACAGAATAATAATAATCTAAACCAGTCGTGAAATTTGCACCGGCGTGATGTTCCGGCGTAATAATAAAGAATGGAATAACAACAAAATCACCATGCATGCAGATTGCAGATGTACGTGTTATTCCAATAGAATAATAAATAAGGGAATCAGTCCCACAGAAATGCATGCATGTGATATTCCAATGTAATAATAAACACGGAACCCGTGTCCGACGTAAAACGCATGCATGTGATATTCCAATGTAATAATAAAGATTTTAAACCAGTCCGCAGAGAAACGCATGCATGTGATGTTCCAAATGTAATAATAAAGACGGAATAATAAAAGAATGTCACCAAGTATAAGGTAGCCCGCGTATACAGGTTATTCCAACAGAATAATAAAGAATGGAATAACAAAATTTCTCTTCATGAATACAAAAGAAATAATATCCCTTATCGTAAAATAAACTTGATATCAGAGTAGTGAAGTAACAGAAAACTCTTCTTCTTTCTCTCTATAATTTCTCTCTCTAGAGTTCAGTAAATTCGTAAGAAAATAATGAAGGAATGAGCTTCTATTTATAGAAGAATGGAAGGAATAGTAACCAATCTATGAACGGTCCAGATTGATTTACTTTAATCGGACGGTCCATATTTAAAGCAAAATTTTTTAAATAAAATATAATATATATTATATATTATATTCATATACATATAAGTGCACCAAGTTATCACCCCGTGACTTTGCTTAATTCCTGTCTGCAAATTTCCCAACCTACATATATATATAATACATATAGTACACCCACCATATATATATATATATATATATATATATATATATAATACACCCATCACTCCACCACTTCCCCCATTTACGGTTGAAAAACCTTCCACCAAAATCATTCATCCCACTTTTCCACCAAAACCCACTATCATACACACACTCCTACACACACATAAACACACACACATGTCAAATATAAATATATATATATATATATATATATATATATATATATATATATATATATATATATATATATACTTTATAACTTTCTTCCGATAATTTTGAAAAATGAGTGAGTGGGAATGTGACGCCCCCAAAATTAGGTATACGTCACCCATCTTGGGTCGCCACTTACTGTTAGGTTTGTAATATTCCATGAACGCAATCAAATTGCAAAAATTAAGCGGAAGAGAGATAAATCAGAGTTTAAAAATTTACAAACCATATACCCGGATCACCCTTTATGCACAATTATTAATTAAACAAAAAGATAAAGAATAAAATCACACCCTCGAAGATCGAGCTTCCTCAGGTACAAGTTCACCTCCAATCCTTTTCGCGTTCAACTTGAATCCACCGGGTTTGGTTCCTTCCTTTGATCAACGTTAGCCACCCAAGTGTATGGCCTCTAGAGGTGATCCACCAAGGAAAAATAAAGATTCAAGAAGATGGTGGTTTTTGCTCAACCCTAGTTTTTCCTATCTTTATAGAAAAAGGGCGTACTCTCCAACAAATTGGAACTATGTCGTACTTGTAAAAGTCAACCACACCCAAAACCCATAATAAGACTCCTCTTATTTATAGATGTGGGCAACCCACCTTAACAATTAAGGAATTGGGTTTTAATTAATTAAATTCTTTTAATTAATTAAGCTCCCTAATCTTATTAGGGATAATTAATTAAATTTCTTTAACTAATTTTCCTTCCTAATCCAATTAGGAATAAATGAGAGTACTTATATTAAATTAATTCCTAAACTCTTTTAGAAATTAAAATAATAATAATTGTAATAATATTAATAAGACTCCTCTTATTAATTTATATTTAATATTTCTAAAATATTAAATAATAATATTAAGCTATTTAATTTATTCTATCACCATAGATTAAATTAAATATACATAACATATTATTACGATTATGCCATTAACTTCTTAAATAATTATTCTTCCTTTTATGGTGTGACCCTTTAGGTTCTCCATATTAAACCCATTGTGAATAAATCAATTAGAACAATTCTAATCTTATTTAAATAAATAAATTAAACAATTAATTTATTTAAATAAATAATATTTATTCTACAATAGGGATCAACGACTTTCCGTATAATATAGATTTCAACATTAATCATTAAAGAACCTTTGAGTAAATAGTTACCGCATAATTCAATCCTTCCACCATACAATGTCCCAATTAAATATAAGACATGGAATTATCAAGTAAGTCTTATTTTATTTAATTATATGTATTTCGATCCTTAAATGCACAACCCCCAAATAATGCAAATTAGAAACTCCTTTCTAATTTCATTCTCGCCGCCAACAAGGACTACTAGGTTGTCATTTATCGAATCACATAGGACATTTCTCTTCTTTTATTAGAAGTGGTAGATTCTTTATTGATCATACATTATCTCCATGTACAACTTATTATACCCAAGCATACCCTTTTGATATACCCTAAGGGTCTTAAGGAATAAGTCAAAGTATAACTCATCATACACAAGATACTATGATGATCTCAAGTCCAAGGATTACTTGTACTACTATCACTACAGAATTCCTATCGACAGTGAAATAAAACTCCATTAGGTATTCCTTAGCGAGCCAATGCTCAAATGAACTTATTCTCTAATAAGCACCTACATACTTGCTTTTAGTGTCTCCACACAAATGATCATGAGATCAATCATCCTCATCCAATGAGCAAGCAACGATATGTACAATCTATCCTGGATTCACTAATCCCCAATTTAGTAATCCAATGATTGGGAACTATTTTAGTTTTAAGCTTTCTAAGAATTTAGATCTCATTAGAATGATCATCATCATTATTCTAAAAGCATTGCTTAAAACTATGGGTTTATCACATATTATAAAACAAAGATCATGTAGATAATTAAAAGCCTTTAATAAATTAATACTTTTTATTAATAAATGAATAAGATTGTTACAAAGTATATGCTTTATCATCAAACATGATTGGCTTGTGTGCATATTACTTTCAATCTCCCACTTGCACTAAAGCCAATCGCCATTGTATCTTATACTCTTCTTCTCTAAGTGTCGATTATCCTGCTATTGGATAAGCTTTAGTTAATGGATATGTAATATTGTTCATGAGAGTCCACTATCTCTATAGTGATTTTCCATCTTTCAATGATTCTAATAATCAAATGAAAGTGCCACAACACATGTTTAGATCCAAGATGAGACTTAGAACTATTCCTAGTTCAGTAATGAACTTTTAATCAAAACAATCAACTTACATGTTTCATTTATAGCTATATACTTTGTCTTTATCACTAAACCAAAGAACCCTTTCATTGCTTGGAACCTTTCCAATTCATCGCACTACCTGCTCAAGATAACGCTTTACCTTAAAGTGGATTTTCTCTCGTCATCTTGGTCTCCGTCTCGAAAAACTTGAGTCTGTTAAGCCATCTAGTTTTAATTTAGACCCACCATGAATATGATCACATCCTTAGTGCTTGCTAAGCACTTTAAGATGTTTTTCACCGACTCATAGTGAACTTCTCCGTATTATGACCGATCAACATCGTGTCTCGATATTTCATTGCATACATGATAGTCACTCATGCGACCTCTCTTTTTAGGAGTCTGTGGGGACTATTAAGAGAGATACACTCCATAGCTCATCTACATGAGACAACTCTTGGAGTTTGCCATGCTAAACGAATTTAGCATCAAATGAATATACATTCCTTGGGTTAAGTCGAGCGTCCTCTTGAATCTATCTATATAGATTTTATCCCCAATTAAGATACTCTTCCCAAATCATTCATGGAGGAATGTTTAGACAACTTTATCTTTACTGATTGTAGCATTGGTATGTCATTCCTTATCCGTAGTATATCAACATATAGTACTAGGAATGTCACGATGCTCCCACTGACCCTTTTGTACACACTAGGTTCATTCTTATTTTATTTATTTATTTATTTTGATAAAATCAAACTCTTTTGATTGCCTCATCAAAACGAATGTTCCATATTTGAGAAACTTGCTTCAATCCATTTCTCCTCGAAAGTGTTCATAACACTTACCTCATCGTATGTAATCGGATCATCATCTTCTATGATGTGTACCTCATCATCATCATCTATGATGAATCCATACCTCCTAGGTATCTTCGGTACTATTCCAGAATTACGATTCAGTCGTGGTATAATAGGTCTATCTGCAGGTTCCTCTTATTTGATTTATAGTGTTTTGTGGTTCTTGAACTCTTCAAGATCTATAATCCTCCCACTAGCCCCTTCAATGATAAACATCTTTATCTTAGAAGGCAGCGTATTTTGCAACAAACACCTTTTGCTAACTAAGATTATAGAACATATACCCTAAACTTACTTTAGGATGTCCCACAAATCGACACTTATAAAATTTTGTCCCAAGCTTATCCTTTGAAACCTTTTCACATAAGTTGGACAACCCCTTATCTTAACATACTTAAGATTAGGAATCCTCCCTGTCCATAACTTTTATGGAGTCTTGGGGCCGGATTTTGAGGTTACCATTTTCGTAGATATGCGCCCATTTCGAGGACATTATCCTGTATGGGTACTTTGGAATGTCGGTAAAATCATTTTGGACCGTACCATGTTCAACAAGGTATGATTTTACCTTTCAGATACATCAATCAATTATTACGTATCATGAGGTGTCCATTATGACAAAACCATTTGAGATGATCTAGAAACTTATTTCACAAGTATTTATTCCTTGATCTAATCAAAGAATCTTAATACATTGTCAATTTGTTTCATTTACAGAATTCTTTGAACCTTTCAAATAATTCATACTTGTATTTCAAAGAAATACACACATTCAACTCTTTGAAAGATCATCTCCTTTTCTTTATACTAATTTGTTCAATATGCAAAATTATTTTCATGTAAGTCAAGTATACAAAATTTATTAAGTAATATTCCAGTTCTATTCAAAACATTATTATTATAAATAAAACAACAATTGTTCTTAATTATAATACCAAATATTTCATTGTCCAACAATAAAATGGAAATAATATTTTAATAAGAACTGAATACAATAACAACTTATCGACTTAATAGATTTTCCGTAGTATTGCTAAACTATAAGTTTCTATGGCTAATGTAGCAACCTTTGTTACATTTCCCGCACTTAGATTACTTATATTTGTTTAGCTTTCTACTTCTTTGGTCCCTTCATAAATCTATATTTATGATAACCAAAGCTCAGATCCAATACCCAAGTAGAACCTCGACTTAAAGAAAATTTATTTTAAATCATGAACAAATTTGTATTTGTAACCTAAACTTCACTAAGCTTCTTTGGTTAGCCTCTCGCAAGATGCTTCTTGCGCTTTCTTTCCAAAGTCCAAGCTTATTGTAGTGGAAGCAAACTCCTTTGCTATCCGTGACGCTTTTGTTCTTATTATCCTTTGTTTACGCCTTTCTATTTACCTTCTTTGAATCGTTCTTCTTTTCGTAAGATCCTTTGGCCCCTACCAGTAAGACATGGTCTTTCTTGGTTGGAAAGTGACTCTCAACATTTTTCAACATGTTAAGCAAATCAGCGAGGCTGATATCTAGCTTGTTCATATGAAAAATTCACAACAATTGTGAAAGGAGTCCGGGAGTGAGTGCAAGATCAAATCAAAATCTTGGCTCAACTCTCCATCCATGACAAAACTCGTTGTCCTAATTGATCAATCAAATTGATAATGTTAAGGACTTTTATCTGTACTATAGTGCCATTGGCCATTCTAGATCGGAAGAGCTCCTTAGATATCTGATATCTATCAGTCCTACTTTCCTCACCATCAACTACTTGATGTGCAGGAATATATAGTAGGAGCATCCATAGTTTCATGCTGACTCTGAAGCTCGTTACTCATGGATGCGAGCATGATGCATCGAGCCAATCAGGCATCATCTTGCCACTTTCTAAAAGTAGCAATGTCTTCCTCGTAGGCATTATTCGCAACCATTGCGTAGGATAGGCGATTATGGACATAAGATAGCTTTTCACGACTATGAGAACTATTCTCAAATTCCTTAACCAATCCGCTTAATTTGGCCCGGTTAATTTAGTATCTAATATGCTTCATGATGATAGTAATTTTAGACATTGTAAAATTTCAGAAATGAATTTGTAATTAACAACATTTTAACATACATTCTTTTATTAATTACCAAAATAATTTAGGTCTTGTTTTAAATTGGTATCTCCCACTATTTTCTTCAAACTATATTACCCTCAATATATATAGTTCGGCAATATCTAATTAAAGATTTGCTAGTGAGAATAAGGATCCTATTTCAAATGTATATAGCCTTGTGGTGACACAACAAACTATATATAAATAAATAGGTAGACAACTTTTGTCAATTACATCAACTATGCAACTCCTTTTCTTTTGCCTCTTAGATTATTTTGATCAAGTGGTGGCACATCCGAATCAAAATTATCCAAGTTAAGTCCGACCTAGCACTCCATATATTCAAAAGAGAAAAATATCATCCTTGTGGTGACACAACAAAACAATATTGTTCAATTTTCTTTATAAGCATCAAATGTGATAAATTAACATCTTAAATACTTAATACTTGCCTTGTGGTGACACAACAAACTCATATTAAATATTTAATACTCTATTAATTTTATCATGCTAGAAGGCGACGTTCGATATTCCAAATATCTTTGAACGCTTAGGACTTAATATAAAAATTGAGGGGTTTGTTATTAATTTGTCTCATCTTGTTTAGCGCGCATGCACATATATATATAAAATACGCATCATATTAATGAACATGCGAAGCATGTTTGCATAATATATAATATATATAGTATAAGCATGCACATATAGAATACTATATTCTACCCGGATTGATTATGGACTTTTATTCTAGTTTGGTTCACTAGAGCCACCAAGTGAACCAAAAGGTCAAACCTTGGGTGTGCAGAAATAATATTTAAATATAACTATTACATTTAAACCCGGCTCCATTACAAATCGGGTCTTCAAGCGCCTTGCTTCCTTGATCTCCAATTTTCAAAATTAATTCTAACTATTCCTATTACAAAACTATTTAAAATAAATAGAAACCTTGATCGCCAATCGGGAAGTACATAGGAGGAGATAGAATTTACATTCTAAAAATTAGAGAAGACAAGGTACGCAGACCCCATTTAATAAAACCCATACATTCATGCATCCAACTAAAATAAAATCCAATCACATCGGTCAATAGTCCATAATCAATCCCATTTATTATCATACACATCAACATATGCATCAATAAATAACATTCATCTTATGAATAATAAATATTTAATATATATATTGATATCATTTAATGGGCAAATTTAGTTAGTATAAAATCTAATTTTGAATCAAAATAAACTCCTTTATTTTAATCCAAATTTAAATCAAAATAAAACTATTTTATTTTAATTTATCTAATTTTGAATAAAATAAACTATTTTATTTTAATCAAAATTTTAATCAAAATAAACTCCTTTATTTTAATTAATTATGGAATCCAATTCCATATAAAAAAATCTTTAATTAAAATAAACTCTTTTATTTTAATTAATTATGGAATCCAATTCCATGTAAAAAAAAAATCTTTTATTAAAGGAAACACGGATTATCTTTTCCTATTCACAAATAAACTCCTTTATTTTGAATAATATGAAATCTTATTTCATATTTAAATAAACTCCTTTATTTAAGGAAACACGGATTTTCTTTTTCTTATTCACAAATAAACTCTTTTATTTTGAATAATATGAAATCTTATTTCATATTTAAATAAACTCCTTTATTTAAGGAAACATGGAATCCAATTTAAACTCCAATTAGTTATCATGGAATTAATTCCAATTCTAATTAGTTAGCATGAAATTCTAATTTTATAATTAAAATAAACTTTTTATATTAAAATTAAAATAAACCTTTTATTTTAAGATTAAAATAAACTTTTATTTTAATAATAAAATTATTAAGAATAATATATATTATAACCGTATATATATCAAATATATATATATATAGAATTCCTTTATTTTCGTGTTATTGCTTCAAAAAAATAAAAATAAAAAATAAGTACCTGCCGATTTTCTTGTTTCTTCTGTCCATAACACACTACCATTTCTCAATCTTACCATTGAGCTTCATGTCCACGCTGCCATTTTTTTTTTATTGTTTTTCGTGATTCGTGCATATCATATATATATAAACCGAAAAAAAAGAATATGTATTATATATATGATACACGTAATTCACCTAATTCACGTGGCCATGTATGCTCGGAGAACTTGATGGTGAAGAAAGCAACAGGATTCCTTATAATGATTGATTGCTTGTTATGTGGGCGTGACTCACGAAATCCGAAAATCTTTTTTTTTTTTTTTCCGGCAATGTAAATTAAATTTTATACAATAAAATTATGCCCAATTAAATTGTTCTAAACACATATCAATACACATATCAAATTAAAACAATTAATAATTCGCATAAAGGTTTGGCTCTGATACCACTGTTAGGTTTGTAATATTCCATGAACGCAATCAAATTGCAAAAATTAAGCGAAAGCGAGATAAATCAGAGTTTAAAAATTTACAAACCATATACCCGGATCACCCTTTATGCACAATTATTAATTAAACAAAAGATAAAGAATAAAATCATACCTCAAGATCGAGCTTCCTCGTGTACAAGTTCACCTCCAATCCTTTTCGCTCAACTTGAATCCACCGGGTTTGGTTCCTTCCTTTGATCAACGTTAGCCACCCAAGTGTATGGCCTCTAGAGGTGATCCACCAAGGAAAAATAAAGATTCAAGAAGATGGTGGTTTTTTCTCAACCCTAGTTTTTCCTATCTTTATAGAAAAAGGGCGTACTCATCACTGCATTACAGGCCACTGAGGACTTTTATCACATCATTTATAACAAGCCATGATTATACCGAATGATCCCTGGTCATAATCATACTAAGTTCATCTATGCACGTAAGCCAAAGATAACTTTCAACATAATATAAACATGAGGATGATGACAATGATATTAGAATTCAATAAAACAAGTTCAAGAATTAATTTCTCTAGGATTTATTAACGTCCAAATTGTCAACAAGATACTGTTTTGTAGAGTAAAATTCAAGAATGATCAGAAGAATATTTCCATGAAAAGATATCGGATGAAACGCAAATATCAAGGATATTCTACTACTTTCATGGAGTATAGAAGTCAAAGTTTTAACCAACCGGGTATAATAAAGAATGGAATAACAAAAGAAATCACCATGCATGCGACTTCCATAGCGAGTTATTCCAATGTAATAATAATAACGGAACCAGGTCATGTGAAATTCACAATCGGCAGGATGTTTCAATGTAATAATAAATGCGAGAATAATAAATGATGGAACCAGTCCTACAGATATAAGCAGATGAGACATGGATATTCCGGCGTAATAATAAAGACGGAATAATAAAAAATGGAACCAGTGTCCGTAAAACACACGCATGTGATATTCCAATGTAATAATAATAAAGATTTAAACGAGTCCTGTAAAAACACACTTTACGAGGATGTTCCAAATGAATGATAGAAGAATGTCACCAAGTATAGGGTAAACCACGTATACAAAGTTATTCCAATGAATAATAAGCAATGGAATAATGTAAGGATTTCACGAAGTATAGGGGAGTCCAGCGTGATACAAAGTTATTCCAACGAAACAATGAAGAAATGGAATAACAGAAGTTCTCTTTTTGAATACAAAAGAATAATACCCCTTACGAGTACAACAAATAATATCCCTTACCTTAGAAGAACTGAATATTAGAAAAGTGAAGTAGCAAAATACTTTTCTTCTTTCTCTCTATAGATTTTCTCTCTATAGCTTCTCTCTATAATTTCTCTCTCTAGAGTTTCAGTGAATTCGTAAGAAAATAATGAAGGAATGAGCTTCTATTTATAGGAAAATAGAATGCATAGTAATTAATCCATGAATGGTCCAGATTGATTTACTTTAATCTGACGGTCCATATTTAAAGCAAAATCTTTTAAATAAAATATCATATATTCTATTTATATAAAAACATTTTACTATGCAAACACTATGCAACACTATGCAAAACACTATGCAAAATACTATGCAACACTATGCATAATAAAATATAATATATTCTATTTATAGAATAACTTTAATAAAGTATTCTGTTTAATATAAAGATGTTTCGCTTTTATTACGTTAATAATACTGAATAAAACAAAACGTCATTATCGCTTATAATAATTCATATTATTAATCGACAATAATGGAATCAAACCGAGTGACTTCTCACATAAGCATCAATAATCAATACCGCAAGTGTCTACTATACAACCACACGTGATTCTTGATTTTTTTACTACCGAGTAGTTCAACAAAGATCAACCAGTAAAACTTCCGCCGTTATTTCAATAAAATATTTTTGTCGCTTTTCTCAATCCGACAATAATTACATTATGGGGTCCACCAATGATTGAGCCATTGTTATTTAATATTCCCGCTAAATGAATATTCTCCCACCAATCGAATATAATATAACCACTTGCATACTTTGCAAAATTTATAAATACTACCCACAACTATAATATTATCTTAAATTCACACCATAATATTAAAAATTATTTCACAAAATTTAAATCTTTATTGATAAAATTTGGGGTCTCACAATCTCCCTCCTTATGGAATTTCTCCTCGAAATTAGGGTACGTACTCGGTATGATAAAGAGGTGAGGATACCTTGAATACCTTTATCGTTAAAAATATTAAATTCATCTTCGCAATCCGACCAAAGATATTCATTAACAATTCATCTTTGCACTACAGGCCAAAGATATACAACTATAAAACCAATAATGCTGTGACGCAAATTTAATAGTATCACGACCACGAATTATCCATGCACCACTGGCCAAGGATATTCGTGTTTACGATCATGATTATACCGAATAATCCTTGGTCATAATCATACCAAGTCTATCAATGCACTACGGCCAAAGATGACTTTTACCACATCCATGAATTAATATTTCATTGTTGAGACTCAGCTCAATAATTAATCCATATCATCGAATCATCCCTACACTACAGGCCAAGGATATTTATTAGTATCACGACCACGAATTATCCATGCACTACGGCCAAAGATAATCATGTATTCATTAGTATCATGACCACAAATTATCCATGCACTACGGCCAAAGATAATCGTGTATTCATTAGTATCACGACCACAAATTATCCATGCACTACGGCCAAAGATAATCGTGTATTCATTAGTATCACGACCACAAATTATCCATGCACTACGGCCAAAGATAATTGTGTATTCATTAGTATCACGACCACAAATTATCCATGCACTACGGCCAAAGATAATCTTGTATTCATTAGTATCACGACCACAAATTATCCATGCACTACAGCCAAAGATAATCTTGTATTCATTAGTATCACGACCACAAATTATCCATGCACTACGGCCAAAGATAATTGTGTATTCATTAGTATCACGACCACAAATTATCCATGCACTACGGCCAAAGATAATTGTGTATTCATTAGTATCACGACCACAAATTATCCATGCACTGCACTACTTACCATGACCACAAATTATCCATGCACTACTACCAAAGATAATTGTGTATTCATTAAGTATCACGACCACAAATTATCCATGCACTACTACCAAAGATAATCGTGTATTCATTAGTATCACGACCACAAATTATCCATGCACTACTACCAAAGATAATTGTGTATTCATTAGTATCACGACCACAAAATTATCCATGCACTACTACCAAAGATAATCGTGTTTTCAATTACGGTTATGATTATACCGAACAATCCACGGTCATAATCATACCAAGTCCATCTATGCACTTACAGAATACGATTTACTGACTTTCAACATAATATAAACATGAGGATAATGATATAAAGAATCAATCAAATGAGATAAAGGATAAATATTAAACATTTATAATATAATTTATCTAGGATTCAAGAATATCCCCATGTTATCAATCACTTAATAATCTCATAATCTAATATCATTAATATTATAACAATATTTTAATCACTTCTTAAATTTATAAACAATTTATCTCAATTGTTTACGCTTTTACCATATAATGCATTTAATCATTCAAAATGCCATACTCATAAGATATCATCACCAATTATCAAATCCTCATCAAAAAAATATGCATATACTCTATATAGGATTTTCTAGCTATAAAATCCTATTTTCAACTTTTATTACTTCACATAACATATTTAACTCATATGTTCAGTAACTAAACTATTTTCATGAAAAATACCAAATCAGTCCCAAAAATATTTCTTTTCTGGGATTTAGCATAATATAGTCCCATAATGAAAATATATTTTCTCGAATTTTTAAAATTCATTTACTATTTTTTAAAAATCAATTTATAATTAATTCCTTAAGAAATTAGCTACCTAAAGTTTAACTCCAAAAATTCCCAAATCTTGACAGGACCTTACACATGTTAACGTGAGCTTCCAGTTTAAATTTCATGGTCATCGGAGTTATAGAACTCCTGTTATAGCGTTTTTCGTCGGAAAAACCTAAATATTGAAATAGTCATAACTTGCTCATTTTAAGTCAAAATGAGCTCATTTTTGGACAGGAGGTACTTTATACCATATACCTTCATGTCCCAAAAGGCCAGAATTTTTCTCATAATTTAAGTGGCCGAAACAGCCCCTCTAAAATCATGGCAGCAGCTTTTTTCGGTTTTTGCAGCTTTGCACTCCTTTGCTAAAATCAGTCCACACAAAAATCTACAATACCTTTTCCAGTAATTCCACTTGGATTAGTTAGGTAACTCATAGATCTAACTCTAGGACTTGACCACATTCAAAAATTCAAAATATAATAGGAGATATGGTCAATTGAATTTCATGTTACGTTTTTCACCAAAATCTGATTTTCAACTCTTTGTGATTTCTAAGAAACTTTTATGTTTTCACATAATAACCAACATAACTCATCATAACACTTACTAATACTTCATATACCCATGATTTTCATTAGTCCAATGCTTTTATTATGACTTTCATCATAATCCTCGTAAACAGATCCTTTTAGTTGAAGAAATATTTGAGGGTTTAAGAAATGGGTTTTTGTACTGGGGTCAATACAAAATTCGATTTCACGCTCTAGGGTAGGCTAGGAAATCTTCAAGAATACGCCAAGAAATTTATTAATGATAGAAATATCATTCAAAATCATTATTCTCTTCCAAGACTTGAATAAGACGTCACATTAATACCAACTGTGACTTCTATCCCTTAACCTAGATAGCACCTCACAATGATACCTATAAACTTGCCATCTTCATTCACGATGTCGCCTACGAAAAGTCCGCTTCGGTGCATTCCACACAAGGAAGTCAACAACGAAAGGTTCGGGCTCTTTACTTATGGCTTGATATGACAATAATTGACCTTAGTAGTTTGGTTACTTGAATTCGCACAACAAAGTTAGTTATGAATATAAAAGCTAACAACCTTACTTAAAAGCATAATGAGTAGTTAACCAATTGATTCCTAAAATCACATCAAAGGCAAGTATTTTCAAAAGATAAGATCGACAGTAAACGTGAAAGTGTTTATTTGAATCAAACAAGATTTAAAAATAGTAGCGGTAACGAAGGCTCCTACTAACGAAGTTTCAACCAATAAGTCAAAGTCTAACTTCTCCGGAGTCAAATTTAAACGTTGAACGCAAGCAAAAGAGATAAAATAATGGGTAGAACCGGTATCTTATAAGGTATAGACTTCGCGATTTATAATTAACTAACCCGTGCTAACTTCGTTCGGTTTACTTGCTTTTTGAGAAGTCATGAAAAATGCACTTCCTAAAACCAACGACTTTGTTTTGTCCATATCCACCTTTGGTGCCACCGTCCCACCTAGACTTGACTTTGGTGCACAACAAAATTGAGCTAAATGACCTTCTCTTCTTGCAATTTCCACTTCTATTATCTTTGCCATGATGATTACCAATCAAGTGGTTACCATTCTTAGCATGATAATTTCCCCACGATGGTTATCATTGTTCTAATAGCCGCTGCCACCAAAGATGATTATTATCGTGTTGTTGGTCGTTACCTTTTGTTTGAAATTTGAATCAACACTCTCATGTGCTTCATTGCTTATCTCAGCATTTTCATATGTCATTCTCAAACACTGTCACAAAACAAGGGTTAATTAACATATCACATATTATCCCTATACTCTGACCGACCAATTAAATACCAAATAAATTTAAGTAGGTCATACTAGCGAAGGAATTCTCCGTCTCTCCCCTCCTAGTTCTTATCTCACATCTCAGCCATGGATCATATCCCTAAGCTCTGATACCAACTGTGACGCCCCCAAAATTAGGTATACGTCACCCATCTTGGGTCGCCACTTACATGGTACATAAATTCAAATACAACTTACTAACATAAGCGTAGCTATACTATACGACATAAACTGTGAGTTTGAATACAAATATTGTCTACTAGATATTATACAAACTCAAAAGGAGTCCTCATTACAACTATTATCATACTATTTCACAAAATAGTGAGGACTACTAATGCTATCCTCTGGACCATTACTCCATTCCCCGACTCGTCCCAGCTATGTTCTCATTTCCTGAAGAGAACAGTGAAAGAAAGGGTGAGCTCAACTAGCCTAGTAAGAAATATTATGACTAAGATAATGCAGAATAAATTATCATTAGCCTTCAACAGTGTTAAACTGATAAAATACAATAGACAACCAGTTTAACTGCAGCGGAATATGCAATCCATTAAAAGAGTCAAGTAGAAAATAAAGTCTACTATCTTTTAGGTTTTAAAAGGTTTTCATAAATTTTTATCACTAAGACTCAGTTTAATGAATAAACCACAATATCTAATCATCCCCGTATTACGGGCCAAGGATTTTCATCAAATTATCAATGGTCATGACTATACCAAATCACCCCGGTCATAATCATACCAAAAACTATCCATCAACGCATTACACAAAGCCACTGAGGACTTTTATCACATCATTTATAACAAGCCATGATTATACCGAATGATCCCTGGTCATAATCATACTAAGTTCATCTATGCACGTAAGCCAAAGATAACTTTCAACATAATATAAACATGAGGATGATGACAATGATATAAGAATTCAATAAAACAAGTTCAAGAATTAATTTCTCTAGGATTTATTAACGTCCAAATTGTCAACAAGATACTGTTTTGTAGAGTAAAATTCAAGAATGATCAGAAGAATATTTCCATGAAAAGATACTGGATGAAACGCAAATATCAAGGATATTCTACTAATTTCATGGAGTATAGAAGTCAAAGTTTTAACCAACTGGGTATAATAAAGAATGGAATAACAAAAGAAATCACCACGCATGATTACTCAGATAGGCGCTTTTATTCCAACAATAATAATAATATGAGAACCAAAGTCGTAAAATTCACACCGGCGGAGATGTTCCAAATGTAATAATAAATGCGAATAATAAATGATGGAACCAGTCCCACATATAAGCACAGACGGATATTCCAACGTAATAATAAAGACTAATAATAAAAATGGAACCAGTCCGTGTAAACACACGCATGTGATATTCCAACAGTAATAATAATAATGACATGAACCAGTCCGTAAAACATACGAGATGTGATGTTCCAAATGTAATGATAGAAGAATGTCACCAAGTATAGGGTAAACCACGTATACGGAAGTTATTCCAACGTAATAATAAGCAATGGAATAATGTATGATTTCACCAAGTATAGGGGAGTCCGCGTATACAGGTTATTCCAACAGAACAATGAAGAAATGGAATAACAGAAGTTCTCTTTTTGAATACAAAAGAATAATACCCATTACGGGTACAACAAATAATATCCCTTACTGAATATTGGAAAAGTGAAGTAGCAGAATACTTTTCTTCTTTCTCTCTATAGATTTTCTCTCTATAGCTTCTCTCTATAATTTCTCTCTCTAGAGTTTCAGTGAATTCGTAAGAAAATAATGAAGGAATGAGCTTCTATTTATAGGAAAATAGAATGCATAGTAATTAATCCATGAACGGTCCAGATTGATTTACTTTAATCTGACGGTCCATATTTAAAGCAAAATCTTTTAAATAAAATATCATATATTCTATTTATATAAAAACATTTTACTATGCAAACATTATGCAACACTATGCAAAACACTATGCAAAACACTATGCAACACTATGCATAATAAAATATAATATATTCTATTTATAGAATAACTTTAATAAAGTATTTTGTTTTATATAAAAAGATGTTTCTGTTTTATTACGTTAATAATACGAATAAAATAAAACGTCATTATCGCTATAATAATTCATATTATTAATCGACAATAATGGAATCAAACTGAGTGACTTCTCACATAAGCATCAATAATCAATACCGTAGCTACTATACAACCACACGTATTCATCGTACTTTTACTACCGAAAGTAGTTCAACAATGATCAACGGTAAAACTTCCGCCGTTATTTCAATAAAATATTTTTGTCGCTTTCTCAATCCGACAATAATTTCGCTAGGTCCACCAATGATTGAGCCAATGTACGAATATTCCTCGCTAAACCGAATATTCTCCTACCAATCGAATATAATATAACCACTTGCATACTTTTGCAAAATTTATAAATACTACCCACAACTATAATATTATCTTAAATTCACACCATAATATTAAAAAATTATTTCGACAAAATTTAAATCATTATTGATAAAATCTGGGGTCTCACAGGGAATCTAAATAATAAGTAACAAAATACCTCATAAAAATTACCTCAATATTTTTAACAATATTTATCATCATTATTATAATTCACAATATTAATCGACTGTGTCGTTCCCAAGAAAGAGGGGCTTTCAATAAGGATTTCTCCCTATTGCCGCAATTTAGGTGACCAAACCTCTCTCGATGTAACTTCTAAACATCGTTAATATTGCAAATAATAATATTAATAACTCGCCATCTCAATTATTGATTTAATAATATATAAAATATCGACAATAATTGAATAAAACTGAATGACTTCTCACGTAAGCATCAATAATCAATACCGTGTGCTACTATGTAACCACGCCAGACATAAAGTATTACAGTACTTTTACTACCGAGTAATTCAACAGTATTAATGGTAAAACTTCCGCCGTTATTTTTAATAAAATATTTTGTCGTTTTCTCAATCCGACAATAATTCTGCTGTGGGGTCCACCAATGATTGTCGTCTTACGAATATTCCCTGACAAAAAGAATATTTCCCACCAACCAACCTATATAATATAACAACTCATGTACTTTGCAAAATTTATCAATATTACCCACAACTATAACATTATATCAAATTCATTCCATAATATTCAAAAATGATTTTTATAGAAAAATCATCTTTATTCATAAAAACTGGGGTCTAACAAGTGGCTTACTGCCTCCTCTAGTCTTGGATTCGCTTATCAGATGTGTCATTGGATCTACTCAAGCTTTGTAGGTTGATTGAGAGAACCTGCTCTGATACCAATTGTTAGTTCCTAGAGGCACTATACTTATCTAGAAGGGGTTGAATATATATTTTAAATATTTTATTGTTTAAAAATACTTGTCGATTTGTTAACAAATTAACCACAACGGAATATAAGATTTGTTTGTTTCCCTTTAAGATAAACCAAGTTAATAGGAGATAAGCAATTATAACAAATATAATAGTTATAGCAAGAATATAAAACACACATTGTTTTTAAGTGGTTCAGAGCACTCAAAGCTCCTAGTCCACTCTTCTACTCCTCGAGTAGGAAATCTACTAAGGATATCTTTACAAACTTTGAATCCCTTAGATTACTTCAAGACCAACAGTCTTGGAACTTCTTAGTTCACTTAGAACTCTTCAAGTCCAGCAGACTTGGAATATACTTAATGAGAGTTGAGTTCTTGGTTAGTGTTACTCAGTTCCTATTAAGCATATGTTCGAAAGAACTGAGTAGTTGAGAAAGCTTTCTTTCTTGATCGTAGAGTTGAAAGCGCCGAGTGTTCTTGACTTTTTATTATGTACTTGCTTATTTTTGCATCTGTGTCTGATGATTTGTATATAAAGGAACCTTTGAAATATGTCTGTTTGAAGGCGTCCGTTGAGACATTAAATGCATTAGACATTTCTGAGCACTGGTGGTGACTTCCTAGAAATTTGTTGTTCAAATTGCCTAACTCAATCGACATGGCGTGCATCGTTATCTCACCTAACACCTAAAAAAAACTTTTTCAACATACATGCAGGCCTTTTCCTTTAGCTTCTTCAATATGCTTCTTCGATACATACTAAGGATGAGCATTGGGATTCCTGAAAGTCTCAACATCTATAATCCATTCTTCATTTGTAGTATTTTATTCTTCAGCTAATGGACAAGGCTCGATGCTTTTGATACTGAGAGGAGATACACTACGACCATGATCGTGGTGTCTTGTTACATATGTGCTTGATTCGGAATGATAGAGGAGAACACTACGATTTCTCTTAAGCACTGGTAGACTATGATCCTTAACTTGCTTGTTTGCAGACTCTACGCTTCCAAGAGTAGACTATGATTTTTGACTTGGCACGGGAGGTGCTTGGACCAACTCTACAATTCTAAGTAAGGCCCTCTAAAGTAGACTACGATTCTGTAGCAACTTTCTCGATACTCTACGATTCTACCTTGGCTTCTACAATCTCTCAGCTGGCTTGACAGACTACAACTCTGTTGATGCCTATCTATTACATCTCAAAGTAGATCAACCTAACAATTTTTATCTTTTCTTCTATATATTCATTTACAGAATGATAAACATAAAGCACAGATCAACCTAACAATTTTGATCTATCACCTAAGTCCTTATACATATGTTCTTTGAAACGACTTTACATATAAGCATGTTTATTTAATTTTAACATCAAATTTGAATATGCAATTCCCAACACTTATTATTTAACATATCTAAACACTAAAACATATTTTTTATTGTAACTTTAAAGATCTAGGGTTAGGGTTAGGGTTTTTACCTTTTTAAACAATTCTTGAATTTTGCCTTTCTGATCCTGACTTCAACTTGCTAAGGGTTTTTTGTGGGTTGGTTTATTATGTATTTTTAGTGTAGATTTTGTTAATTTGGGTAACAAACAATTAGCCATATATAGATATTTCAAGTAGGGCCAAAAAGGTTAAATTTTCTAATTACTTGACAACTGAGCCTTAATCCACTCATGAATCTGATATGAGGTGTCAAGTGACGGTTGGTGGGGCTATTTTTAACACATGTTGCATATCTAACAAGTGATGACTCATAGATTTGGCCTTATCACTTAAAAGGAAAGAGAAACGACATTTTGGTAATTTCCTCTATACTAAGGGTAGTTTAGTAATTTCCTAATTAATTTTGAGGGTAATTTAGTCACTTCACATACTTATATAAACTTTAAATTTTGTCCATTAAGTTCTTGGTCATTAGGGTTTTATAATTTAGAATTCGAGTTTAATAATTAAAATTAGGATTTTATATTTAGGATTAGGGTTTTCAAATCCTCAATTAGGGTTTCCTAACGAGAAGTTCACCAATTAAATTTCTACATAATCATACTTAGTGTTAATCGCATAGTACTCATATAATTATAAATTTACCAAGTCATGATTTCTTATTATGACCCTAATTAGGGTTAGGGTTTCTAATCTAAGATTAAATTCTCAAATTAGGGTTTCCTTATTAAATTTTAGAATTCTAACTTATAACTGATCTTACCAATGCTATAGCTTAATTATTATAAAAATTCCTACAATTAAACACATAAAGCATAAAATTTTAATTACAATTATAATAATGTAATTAACATTCTCAAATTTTATTAATAATCCTAATTTAGGTTTGGATTATTTACAATCTAGTATTTTATCACCTATTGTTCAAGTTAGGGGAAGGCGATGGCATTTGACAATGTCGGACCATCAACACTCTATTCATGATGCATATCTATGATGGTAAGGACTACTTAGAGCATGGGCTTCACAACTATGACCTAGAGGATATTATGAAGAGGCTTTGCAAGCCTAGGAAAGCATGTAAAACAAACGGATACACTGGTGAAAAGACTAGTTTTCCTCATCAGGCGGTCAGTTGTTATGGTAATTAAGGCAATATACAGCTTAATATGTTCCAGTATCATGCCTACCCGCCAGCATAGTGACGTCAGTAAAGAGTGAGCAATCATGCTCTTCGCTATTGTCACGCAGTGCAGCGGTGGATATTGGGGTTCTCATTCAAGAGTCCATTTTGAAAGCGATCAAGAGCACCACTTACGGGAACTTCAGATCCATCCTTGATCACCCGGTTGTGTAAGCGAGTGAGCATTCACTGGGGGCCAGATGAGATAGCTCAGCTGTGAGACCCCAAATTTTATGAATAAAGATTTAAATTTCTTGAAATATTTTTTTGAATATTATGGTGTGGATTTGATATAATGTTATAGTTGTGGGTAATATTTACAAATTTTGCAAAGTAAGCAAGTGGTTATATAATATTCGATTGGTCGGGGAATATTCGTTTTAATAGGGAATATTCATACGACAGCACAATCATTGGTGGATTCCACAACGGAAGTATTGTCGTAGTAAGAAAATGACAGAATTATCTTTTATTAAAAATAACGGCGGAAGTGTTACCGTTAAAACTGTTAAACTTCTCGGTAGTAAAGAAAGAATATGCCTGGATTGCATAAGCAGTAGTAGCACCACGGTATTGATTATTTATGCTTACGTAAGAAGTCACTCAGTTATATTCAATTATTGCTACAGTAATTGATGCATCATATCTCTCATATTATTGATTCAATATCATCTGTATAATATGTTATATTATTAAATCAATAATTGAGACGACAAAGTTATTCATATTATTATTTGTAATATTGACAATGTCTAGAAGTTCACAACGAGAGGTTAGATAATCTAATCATGTCGCTATGAATAGGGAGAAATCCTTATTGAAAGCCCCTCTTTCCTAGGAACGACGTGGTTGTTAAATATTGTGAATTGTAATATTAATGATGAATAAGTTCATGTTGATTAAAGATGAATTTGATAGTTCCATTGTGTTGGGATTATTAGTGTTAGTGGAAATCGACATCTATTCTAATGATAATTGATGTCTGGGGGTAATATTGATAAATCGGATAATTAATCGAATAAATGAGCAATTAATTACTACTAATTCACATGCATATAATTATTTGTTCACATGTGTGTACTATTGAATGACATTCTTGTACTATTAGGGAGTTGGTGCAAGATTGATAATATTTTTATGACCAAGTTAAAAATGGAGGTATAGATGGAGGTATTATATTGTAATTCATATTTTCACATGATTATAACTATTGGTTCACATGTTTGAACTATTGATTCACATTATTTACTATTAGGGGAGGTGGTGCAAGTTTGATAATACTTGCTGGACAAAATTAAAAATGAAAGAAAAGTTGGAGATATTGTACTGTAATATTTTGAGCCCCAAAACGTGCAATTATCGAAACTATATTTTCCTATAAATAGAAGCTCATTCTTCCTTCATTTCTCATCAATTCACTAAAGCTTTAGGCAATTATTATAGAGAGAAATTATAGAGAGAAAGAAGAAGAGAAGTCTGCTACCTCACTATTCCAATATCCAGTCTTCTTTTGAGGTAAGGGGTATTATTTCTTTCGTATTCATGAAGAGAGCTATTGTTATTCCATTCCTTATTATTCTATTGAATAACTCAGTATACGCTGACTACTCTAGTATATATGGTGAAATTCTTCTCATTATTCCATTTTTATTATTAAGTTGAATAACTTTATACCTCTGCAAGTACCGCATACATGGTGAAATTCTTCTATTATTTCATTCTTTATTATTCTGTCGGAATATCATGTCTATGCATTTACGCATGACCTGGTTCTATTATTTATTATTCTGTCGGAATATCCTCTCTGTGCGTTTACACATGACCTGGTTCCATTATTTTATTATTCTGTTGGAATATCCTGTCTGTGCGTTTATGCATAACCTGGTTCCATTATTTATTATTCTGTTGGAATAACCTGTCTATGCGATTTATCGCATGCCTGGTGAATTCTTCTGTTATTCCATTCCTTATTGTTCTGTTGGAATAACCTGTCTATGTGGATTACCACATGCATGGTGAATGATCCTTCGTATTCATTCCTTATTAAATTTTGGAAATGATCTGTCTACGTGGATTACTGCACGGCGATTTAAAATCCATTTGCGCTTTAAATAATTTTTCTACCCTCAAAAATTCTGAAAAAATTTGAAATGATAATTTGATGAGTTTTCTATATTGTGTCCAAAGATGGCGATTTTTGGATGTATAGATTAAGAGTTATGGATTTTATGGGAAAAAACTATTTTAAAAGTAAACCTTATAACTCCTTGTGGTTAACTCCAAAATTGGTGAAATTTTTATTGGGAGTACATGTATATAACAGGATTATACCCTGTAAATTTCAGAATTTTTGAATAAAAGTACAGTTTATGATAAATGTTTAAATATTCGGCAGTTTTGGCCATATAAAAAATAGTAAATGAATTTTAAAAATTTTGAGAAAAGTATATGTTCAATATGGGACTATATTCTGCTAAATCCCAAAAAAGAAATATTTTTGGGACTGATTTGGTATTTTTCATGAAAATGAACTAGTTATGAGTAAATGAATTAAATACGTTATGTGAAGTAACAAAATTGGAAAATAGGATTTTATGGCTTGGAAATCCTATATAAGGTATATGCAGATTTTTGATGAGGGATTTGATCATTAGTGATGAAATCTTATGAGTATGGCATTTTTGAATGATTAAATGCATTATTTGGTAAAGTGTAAACAATTGAAATAAATTGTTTATAAGTTTAAGAAGTGATTAAAATATTATTATAATCTTAATAATATTATATTATGAGTTTATTAAGTGATTGATAATATTTAGATAAATTTAAAGTCTTTAATATTTATCCTTGGTTTTGTTTTAATAATGCTTATATCATTGTCATCATCCTCATGTTTATATTATGATGAAAGTCATCTTTGGCTTACGTGCATAGATGGACTTGGTATGATTATGACCAGGGATCATTCGGTATAATCATGACCTGTAATGTTATAAATGATGTGGTAAAAGTCCTCAGTGGCCTGTAGTGCATTAATGGACAGTTTTTGGTATGATTATGACCAGGGATTATTCGGTATAGTCATAACCATTGATGATTTAATGAATATCCTTGGCCCGTAGTGCAGGGATGATTCAATGATGTGGTTTATTTATTAAGCTGAGTCTCGGCGATAAAATTGATGAAAACATTTTAAATCATAGAAGATAGTAGATATTATGCTCTACTTGACTCTTCTAATGGATTGCTTATTCCGCTGCAGTTAAACTTGATGTCTATTGTATTTTATCAGTTTAACATTGTTGAAGACTAATGATAATTTATTTTGCATTATCTTAGTCATAATATTTCTTACTGGGCTAGTTGAGCTCACCCTTTCTTTCACCGTTTTCTCTTGAAAAATGAGAATATAGGCGGGACGAGCCTGGGAACGGAGTGATGGTCCTGATGATAGCATTAGTAGTCCTCACTATTCTGTTAAATAGTGTGACAATAAATGTAATGAGGACTCCATTGAGTGTGGATATTATCTAGATGACAATATTCTTATTAAAACTCTCAGCTATGTTTTGTCGTATTTTACACGACTGTTGTATAATTAAGTTGTATTTGAATTTATGTACCATGTATCTGGCGACTCAAGATGGGTGATGTATACCTGTTTTGGGGGCATCACATCAGCCGCCTATGTCAGCTATTAACCACCATGTCATCTCGCATTTCAGTGTCTAGGATGGTGCGGCATCTCATGTCAGAGGTGAGGGGTACGGGCCACCTACTCAGCGGCCTCCTTCAGAGGCCAGGACATCTTCTCAGCCGCCAGAGTTAGGTTCTTCTTCACATGGGCCTTTTACTGAGATTCTAACATCCTTGAGCCTCTTACACTAGAAGTCAAATGAAGTTTCTCAGAGACATTCGAGGCACATAGCAATAGTTGCTCAGAGGAAGGATATCATGATGCAGTATTATGCTAAGTTCGCCAAAACTGTGCAGAGCAACTACTCATCATACGGTAGCAGAGATGCCGATTCCATGTTGTTCCAGTTCCCAAATCTTCCTGCCTTTCCACCATATCCTTCATCATCTCTAGTCAACGATGGGGTTACAGAAGGTGATGGCGTAGATAAATTCTTCTACAACATGTCCAGCAAATAAGGGCATTGACCACCTCAATTTTAGGGGGGAGTTATCAGTCTTTTGGTTATATTATTATTTATGAACTGTTATGAACTGCTAGTATAATATCTGTTAGGCTTTGTTAGTATTTTAGGCTGCAAGGAACTGTTATTAATTGCAACCATGGATTATTATTTTGATGTATGGATGCATATTATCTTTATGTTTTGATTATGCTTGTGGTGTCCATTTTTGGGCCATGCTATGATATCTATATTTTGTGTCATGTTATGGCTGTGTTAGACCCTATCTTAAGCTGTTATATTATTGCAAGGGTTATATATTTATTTAGATCTATTATTTTTGGGCCATGTTATGGCTTTGATAAGCTCTATCTTGAACTGTTTATATGATTGGTGTAAGGTTTGTGAGAATCATGAATTTGAATCAAATTGCATAAAACAAATGAAAGCGTGGCAAAATAAGATTTAAAAAATTTCACAAACCAATTACCCTTGGATCATCCTTTATCGTATTATTAATTAAAGCTTAAAGATAAGAAGTTATGGAAGCATACCCTTATAGATTCAAGCTTCCATGTACGAAGTTAAACTTCTAGTTCTTCACGAATCTCCTTGAATCTCCGATTTTGATTCCTTCCTTTGATCAATATTAGCCACCCAAGTGTTTGGCCTCAAGAGGTGATCCACCAAGGAAGAAGGATTATTCAAGAAGGAGGGTGGTTGGCTAAACCCTAGTTTTTCTATCTCTAGAGAAAGAGGAGTACTATCCAACAATTGGAATTACGCTCATCGATATCCGCCATATAAGACTCTCTTATATAGATGTTAGTTAACCCTTCTAATCTAATTCGATATAGTATTTATTTAATTAAATTTATTTAATTGATTAAGCTCCCTAATCTTATTAGGATAATTAATTAAACTCTTTTAATTATTTTTTCTCCTAATCTTATTAGGAATAAATAAGAGTACTTATATTAAATTAATTCCTAAACTTCTTTAGAAATTAAAATAATAATAATTTTAATAATATTAATAAGACTCCTCTACTTAATTTATATTTAATATTTCTAAAATATTAAATAATAAATATTAAGCTATTTAATTTATTCTATCACTATAGATTAAATTAAATACACTTCAAATATTATTACGATTATGTCATTAACTTCTTAAATAATTAATCTTCCTTTTATGGTGTGACCTTTTAGGTTCTCCACATTAAACCAGTTGTGAATAAATCAATTAAAACAATTCTAATCTCATTTAAATAAATAAATTAAACTATTAAATTATTTAAATAAATAATATTTATTCTACAATAAGGATAAGTCTCCTTAGCGATTAACGACTTTTCAAATAATATAAATTTCAACATTAATCATAAAAGAACCTTCAGGTAAATAGTTTTCGTATAATTCAATCATTCCATCATACAATGTCCCAATTAAATATAAGACATGAAATTACTGTCAAGCCTTATTTTATTTAATTATATGTATTTCGATTACCAAATGCACAACTTCGAATGAATGCAAATTAGAAACTCATTTATAATTTCATTCCACCTTGCCATGGATTCCTCAGGTTGTCATTTATTAAATCACATAGAACATTTCTCTTCTTTTACTAGAAGTGATAGATTCTTTATTGATAATTCATTATCTCCATATATACTTTATTACACCCAAGCATACCCTTTGATATACCCTAAGGGTCTTAAGGAATAAGTCAAAGTATAATTCATTATACACAAGATACTATGATGATCTCAAGTCTAAGGATCACTTGTACTACTATCACTATAGGAATTCCTATTGACAGACAAGTAAAACTTCATTAGGTATTCCTTAGTAAGTCACGCTCAAATGAACTTATTCTCTAATAAGCACCTACATACTTGTTTTAGTGTCTCTATACAAATGATCATAAGATCACCATCCTCATCCAATGAGCAAGCAACGTATGTACCAATCTATCCGGATTCACTAATCCCCTTTTTAGTAATCCATTGATTGGGAACATTTTGGTTTTTAAGCTATCTAAGAATTTAGATCTCCTTAGCATGGTCTTATCATTATTCTAAAAGCATTGCTTAAAACTATGGATTTATCACATATTATTAAAACAGCACCATGTAGATAATTAAATGCCTTTAGTAAATAAATACCTTTATTAATAAATAAATAAGATTGTTTACAAAGTATATGCTTTATCATCATACATGATTGACTTGTGTGCATACTACTTTCAATTGGAATGGGTTATATATAGTTTAAATTTTTTATTGTTGCCAATGATATAATTGTAGTATTTCCTTGTCAAAAATGTCAAGCATTTATGGATTAGATTCTTAGATTTATTTTTAGTTAAGACTGTTGTTGATCCTGTCTAGTCTATCGAGCACATTCCAACTGTTATAGCTAGTTATATTTCTAATAGGTTTATTGGTTAATTGCTATGGAAATAGTTAGCTCTTATTAACTTAAGTGAGTCAATGTTTGTAAGATTTAGATTGTTATGCAAGTTCGAATACATTCTTGGTCTAGTGGAATATATATAAAAAAATAAAAAAATAAAAAAATAAAAAAATAAAAAAATAAAAAAAGAATTATTATTTATGATAACCTTAGTCGATTAAGTTTGATTACGTAGTTTTTGTTACTCAAGTTAATAAATCCTTAGGGGTGTTCTACACCTAGTGCCCTAAAGCCATCTGACTTGGGAGTCATTGATCAAAATCTCGTTACACGGGTAACTCTGAATAGCCTAATGTAATTAGGCATTGCACGGTCATGCTTGAGGTTGTGTAGTTGAAGTATAATGAATAAAATTTTAGTTTGGCTTAAGTTTGATTACGTGAATTTTTTTACTTGAGTTAATAGATCCTTAAGGGTGTTCTACACCTAGTGTCCTAAAGCCATCTATCGAGCAACCTAGGCCACGATTTGAGACATTAGGCTGGCGACATATCTTTTATCTTTTCATTAATTACCATTATTTTTGTCATAGCTTCATTCCCCACAACTAAGAGTTAAGGCAGTCGCAAAGTGCAGACATGTATATAAGGTCAAGTCTGTTCCAAAAAGTGCTTTGAACTGGGATGTCGTGCCCAATCAAAAAGGTTGAATAGTCTTAATTCTCTAATCATTCCCGTGAATCTTGCTCCACAAACGCTTATTAAAATTAATCCCATTCATAACAAGTTAAGCAAAAAACCTCTTTCTAAGAATACTTAACATGTATATTATCGCTAACGCATATAAATAGAGACTGAAAGCTCATAAAGAGGTGAAAGAGTCATACCTCACATGTGAATTATTCATTCTGAGAACAGTATGATTGGAAAAGACCAAATAATCATACTGAATCGCCAGTGAGATGATATAAGGGAAGCTCTGATGATGATGGACCATGCTGACTCGTGCATTTTCCTCTTTAAGATGGTTGATAAATGCCCCAGTGTTGAGTTATCTCTGTTTCCGAGATTGCCCTAGTCTTGTTGTAAGGGTTCCAATATCAGGTTGTCATTGATTTTGAAATTGCCCTAGACTTGGTTGCTGTCTGGGATAGTTGCTTTGACAGATGGCTGATAAGATGTCAAGACCGCAAGAGGCTTTTACCTATGTTCCATACGGTGAACAGGTATTGGATTTGGGCTTTGATGCCCTCAATCATTTTTCTTGACTTGTTTGTGCAATCGGCCTTAATGATTTTCTTCTAATTTAGTGAAGACTTGTGATTGAGGGTGTCAGCTCTTTAAAGGTCCTTGTTGCTGGTTATCTTAGTGTATCACTATTTCTTTAGAGGGTCAGACTGTACCACTGATGGTTGCTTACGTACTCTTGTGTATGTGGGTGATCAGGCATGTGTAGTTCCTACTTGATGAGTTGAACGGTTTGAGAAGTTTTTGTTTAGGTTTTTTAAGTTTTTATTTATTTTGACCTCACCATAAATGGCTGCCTACGTACTCCCATTGGTGAAGGGAGATCAGGCCTTTCGTAGTTCAGGCTCTTGGCTGAGACCTAACTGGCTTGATTTTTTTTTATTTTGATTTTTTTCATTTGTTTTGATTTTTTGATTTTTTTTGATTTTTTTAATATTTACATGTATGGAAAATAAAAGGCTTATTGCGAAGAAAGTGATATCGTCCTAATATCTCCTGGAACTCCCAACTTTATCCTCTAGATATACATCTTCTTGGTTAGTTGAGGCCTGATAGTCCAGTTGTCAGTGCTTATGTTGCCTTCAAGGCTCGCGATAAAGGTTACCTCTTGGTTCTGAATATCTTCACTTATGGCCATAACTTGATCGCCTCCTGATTCAGCACTTCCCTCGGGGATGCTCATACTGGACCCATCGCAAAAAGGGATGAACTCTTGATTCTTCAATCGATTGGCTTCCCCGATAACCTCACCATATTTTTCTTCAACTGTTCCTTCACCTTTTTTATGGGCTTGAGAGGATTCGACCATGAAATCTCCCTCAAACTGTTGTTGTATTTCTTATAAGGAACTTTTCTTTTTGGCTTTTTCTCCATTGGAAAGGATCAGTATTTCCTCCTCATCATCCAAGATGATAAAATCAGGAACGTGATTGCTATCTTTGGGCCATAAGATACTTGAAGTTGGTGGAGGAATCTCCTTTGGGGATTCTCTTGTTTCTCCGGCATTCCTCGTTAGGAGATCACCCACCTTGTGTTCTGTCAAGATTGGTGCTCATAGCCTTCACCTCCTTTGAACTGTCTGTCTCGAGTAGACATCTTAAGCTTTTTATTTCCTTTTTGCTTTTTCTGGTCATGGGGGATTCTATCTTTAGCTCTCCATTTCCAATGAGATCCTGGATTTTATATCGCAAAGACCAACATTCCTCACTCGTATGTCCAGGTGAGTTAGAATGGTAGAGATATATCTTGGTGGAATCATAACTCTTCATCTTGGGATTTATAGGAGGCAGCAACTCAGTAATCCTTCCTTCGCTTATCAGAAAGTGTAGCAGTTCTTCATTTGATTTGCTCAGATGGGTGAATTTTTGGCCTCTTGTGGAGGTTGTTTGATCTTTCTTCTTTGAGAATTTGCATTCCCCCGAGCGATTTTTCCGTTGGCGAGATCTTCTAGTAATTTTATCAATCCCTTTTTCGTGCACTTTTAGCCTACTTTGATCTTCTTCATTAAGCTGGCTCATCCTGGAGAGATATGGGCTTGCATTATGGTTAACCTATTTTTCCTCTTTTCTTTTTGATAGTTGGGTGAAAAACTACCTCGTTTCCTGATGTTGGCGCTATCGCCTTTTAGCTAGCGTGATTTACTTAATTATGGATCGTCTCTAACTTTTGCATTACTGTCTACCCTCCACCGAGTTTTCCCACTCTAGGACATTTGTTCTGTGCCTTTGGGGGTATTCTTCCATCTTTCGTATATACTTATAATTTGGATATATTTCAGCGCTTCCTGACCAGATCATGTTTACTCCCTCCGTACCATGTTGCAATGGAAGGTTGGTGTTGACATTTTGTTGGTCAAGTTGTTGGACCACAATACTGCCACTTTCGATCAGATTTTGAATTTTATGCTTTAAGGACCAATAATCTTGTGTATCGTGTCCCGGAGACCTTGAGTGGTAAGCACATCTCTGGCTTGGATTATATCTTTTGCTCCATGGTTTTAGAGGTGGAGCTAGTTCGGTAATTTTCTTGTGATCCATTAATATCGTCGATACATTTTTAAGGGAATCGCCCAGTGGAGTGAACACCCGATTTTCTGTTCTTTCAAATTTTATTTTCCTGTCTTGGCATTGGTTGAATGCAGCCTATTGTTGAAATGGCAGATTGTCTTGCCTTTTCTAAATGGGGGGATTGTAGGTTGGTCCTCTAGCTTGCCCCTGTGAAACGAGGGATACATCTTCATTGCCTTTATCGGGTACCCTCTTGGGATCGCTCGCATACTTTCCAGTCTGTATAAGTTTGGCGACTACTTCTAAGGCAGTGAAGTCTTTAATCTTGCCTGCCTTCAGACCCATCTCTACCATTTTTTCATGTTTGATCATCTCTGAAAATAGTTTACCTATTCCAGCTAGGATCCTCTCATAGTAAGGTGCCTCTTGGATGTCTATGAAAGTCATCACCATTTCAGTTTCTGTCATTGATGGAATAACTTCCGCTGCTAGACGTCTCCACCTTTTGGCATATTCTCGGAAAGACTCAATACTTTTCTTTTTGACTTTAGTCACTTGGTATCGATCCGGTGCCATTTGTGACTGAAAACTGTACTAATTTAAAATGGTGTGGGCCAATTCTTCCCAGTTGTAGATTTTGGCATTGTCAAGTCGGGCATACCAGGCTTTAGCCTCTCCAGTGAGACTCTTTTGAAAAAGCTGCATTCTGAGGCTTTCATCTTCAGCATAAGACCCTAGCTCGCCAATGTATACTTTCAGGTGCGTATAGGGATCGCCTGCCCCATTGTATTTTTCAAACTCTGGATTATGAATTTGTCAGAATTTTTAGCCCCTGGGAATATGCAGAGATCTGAATGAGTGACACTTCCATAGTTTCCACTCCCTTTGATTGATCGGATGGTTTCCTCCAATTTCTCGATCATCCCTGAGTTTTGTGATTTCAATGGTTTTGTTGGTTTCTTTATTGGAATGAGGTTCAGGTATCTGGCTTTCCATCTTTTTGTCAATACTCTGGCTGCCCCCTCGGGTGAAGGACTCTGGTTGAGTAGGCATTGTCTGGCCCCAAGTGTTTTTACTTTGTTCTTTTAGAAAGACATTCAATTCTGTTATCTGATTCCTTAATCCTTCGAACTCCTCTCGAGAGACAGGAGTAGGATCAGGTGGGGCACTTGTAGCCATGTCTGACTATGGGCTTAGTGCCGTATTGGACTTTGAAAGGGTAACGGGACCAATCGTTTCCCTACAAAAAGACTTATATAGTATAGTCTGGGGAAACGTGAAAATGTTACATGTTATGTAATGTGTCCATTTTTAGGAGTATTATCCTGCAAAACGGATCTCAGTTTGTTTTAATGACAGAATAGCATAACAGGTTTTAATATGCATGTTAACATATTCCTTTATATTTTCCATTACATTGAGATTTGACATGGAAATGAAATTGCAAGTAATTAAAATTATAGGTAATTGAAATGGGAAGGTATGAAGAGACTTCCCTCCGCGTTTGGTTTATCAGAGGCTGACCTATCTTAGGTTACTCTCGCGGCTTATTGGCATGAAGGTTCCCAAATCATCGCAATGTACTCGATGGGAAGTTAATCCGATCTTTCAACTGGAGTGAATCTGGGTGGTGCCTTTCCTGAGCCTCGTTGGAATTAGTCTCCCTACGAGTCCAGTAATCAAATATTGATGGGATAGCCTCCTGGTTGAGGGACCACACAACATACACTCACATATATCGTGTCTCACCATATGCAAATGATGACATGTGCGAAGCACTATTATCACAGGCAGATATGGTGTGAAGCACTAAGTGCAGAAAATAAAGCATTAGTATACATTCATTCAAATGTAAATGCAACATTTACACACAAGCAGATAAAAGTTTTCAAAAGCTTTGAATAGTGGCTTAAGCCCTCTTATTGGATGTCCCCAGCGGAGTCGCTACCTATCGACGTCGAGATTTTTATTTGTCCCTTTCTGTTCTTGTCTTTTGGTATTCTCATGTTAGGTGAGATTTGTTTGAAAAAACAAGTTTGAAAAGGTCCAACATATATACGTCGACGATTGGACTGTAAGAGTCGCCAGATGGTATTTTTAAAGGGTTGCACCAACTCAACCGAGAAAAGGTTTGCACAATAACCTAGTGATGTGACACTCCTTAACTGGTCTGTGAAACCAATATTTGTTAGGGTCCGAGGGCTTGATTAAGCGGAGGGGAGGTGTTAGGAACCCTCCGACTTCCGTGGTGACATGGTTGCCGCCAATTTTCAATTTAAACTTGTATCTGAATGTGTGTGTGTGTATGTAGGTCAATGTGCAATTATCTGGAAGTAGTGTTATGCCTCGTTTGCACCTACAAAGGGTTTGAATTTTGTATAAAAGTTCAATTTTAACGAAATATGGCAGTGATGTTTTGTAAAATAGGTTTTTCAAACCCTTGTGCTCAATAGTAATTAAGGCCTTTGATACTTCTATTTTATTATGTGTTCGGCTTGTTTGCTTTTATTATTTTTTGAGATGCGAAGCATCTTCGAGAAAATAAGATATATATCTGCGCCGAACTCCTTGTGGGCATAAGAGCCATCTAAGGATATTCAAACACCGTGAATAATTTACAAGTCGGTAGCAAAATTAAAATGTCCATCACGAATCGAATCTAGATTCGAGAATGTAATCTGTGATCACATGATTCTGAGCTCACATGATGAAGCAATATGTGCAAAAAGTTGTAAATGCTATATATATATAAGTGTAAATATATATATAATGAACAATCAACTGCCACAAAGTGAACTCCAGGCAGGACATGAAATATATATATATATATATATATATATATATATATATATATAAGCTGTAAAAGGCCACGAAGTAAACTCCAGACCAAGAAATGTAAATATATATATATATATATATATATATATAAAAAAGAAGTAAATGGCCACGAAGTGATCTCCAGGCCTGACTGGAATGTAAATATATATATATATAAGCAATAAATGCTCTGAATATTATATTCGGGCTCAATCGAGGCATAACTCGATAATATATATATATATATATATATATATATATATAAGCCACGGACCGACGGTCCGGACATATGCACACAACACGACTCTCAAAGTGAATAACTATGTGTGAATAAAAGTGGAGAAAGGCTTTAAGAAATGTCAGGTGTCTTACAGTGGGGTGCCAAGAAGACTTCAGATGGCTTTAAATGAATGAATACTCGGTTTCCACCGGTAAAATATAGCAAAACACAAGCTCACAAGTGTTTGGAAAAAGAAAGCACTCAGTTTAAAGTGTGTACAAAGCAAAATGGATAGGACTTCCTCGTCTTTTCACTCTTTAAAATGGCCACCCAAAGCCCTCTATTTATAGAGGTCTACCTGCAGTTGCCCGGGGTTCCCCGGGCTCTGTGGGTCCCGTTGTCTCGAAGTAAGTGCACTTGGACAATGCGTTGTTCGCTCGAACCTTCATAACTTTCAATCTGAGAGTCCAATGGAAGCGTGCCATATCATTCCAGAAAGCACTTTCTGAGAGCTATGCCATGACATAGGATTTGTCCTTTTTTAATTTCGGGAAGATGGGTCCATGACCGAAATAGCATTTCTGGGTCTCCGTCAGGCAGTTTGTTGAGCTGTTTTGCATAGTTTGCGCTCGAAAGTTAAGATTTGATTAAATTTGAGTTAAAATTAGTTGATTTGATTTGAGTTGAGATTAAGTTGGTAAAATGACCATTTTGCCCTTCCTAGGGTTATCTCCAATTTTGGCGCAGTTGTAGCAGTCTTTTCTCAAGGTTATCTATGAGGTTAGGCTATTGTTAACTCTGAATGTCCTCAGGGTTATCTCTAAGGTTGGCTTGACCTCCCGGGGTTATCTCCAGGGTTGAAACTTACTTTCCTAGGGTTATCTCCTGGGTTGGAGACTGATTTCCCGGGGTTAACTCCGGGGTTGGAAACTAGATCTCCCGGGGTTATCTCTGGGGCTGGAACTGATGTTGTGGTCCTCCAAGATTATCTCTAGAGTATGAAAAAGATGCTTTTATCCTCCTGCATATTTAGTAACTAGAAAACAAAATTTTGAGTGTCTACACACTTGGTGCAAATTAAATTCATGTTCTACTATATGTTGAACTGCTTATGAGATGAATCTATGCTAGTTGTGTCAGCTAGATCAAGTATGTTTAACATTGCTTATGAGATGGATCTATATTAGTTGTGTTAGCTAGATTAAGCATGTTTAAAATTTGTTAAATCAAATTTGTTTTAAAGAGATGTGCCTATTCAATTGATTTGATAAGGACTCTTGACTGAGAAAGAAATGTTATTGAGGCATCATATTGGAAACAATTGTTGTTGTCTAGTAAGTGTTTATGCATATTACTCCGGGTAAGAAAGGTTGATCCCCTTGACTACCAAACCGCAAAGGACCAGTTTGAATACTGACACCCTTGCAAATGTTCATGGTCACGTTGGACCACTCAGTATCTATGGTTCGTGGTCATGGTGGACCACTCCGAACCTATTATTCAATGTTCGAATAATAAGAAAGTAATTCATGTTCTTCTATAATCATATTCTATTGTTGAACTTTGAGCGATAAATTCATTACTATCATGATATATCTTCTTGTGTTTATACTTGATAAGCAAACTTGTTGCTTACTCTTGCTATATCATGACATTTATTTCAGCTAAACCAGGATTGTCTAAGAAAGACAAAGGAAAGGGCAAGGCTCAAGAGTAGTTTGATTATGAATTAGGAAAGTATTTAGTTTAAATAATTGATATAAACCTTTTGTAATATTAAGGGTATGTTTTATGCTAAGGTTGAGACCTTGGGATTTATGATGAAGACTTTATATTAATGAAAAATGTATGTTTATTATTCTGCAATAGTCTTAGAATGTTTATGTTAATGATGAATCGTGAGCACCGAATCTGAGATAAGAGGACCCGGGTTTGGGGGCGTCACAGGTTGGTATCAGATTTGTAGGCTATAAACTTTAGGAATGCAAAACCTAGGTTATAACCTTGGAAGACAAATCGTATAGAGTATGTTAAGTGGTGAATTATGGAAATTCATCATAGTTTTAGTTGTACTTAATAAAATATCATTTCATTTTATCAATGAATATATTTTATTATGGTACTGATGATGTTTTTTATTGTGGTGTGTAAATAAGGGGACATAAGTTAAGCGTGAATTTGATTCCGATACGATTAGGGGAGTATGATGTTATCCTAGGTATGGATTGGTTGTTTGACCATAAGGCGATAATAGATTGCCAGGAGAAGAGTATACACCTTAAGACCCCAAATCAGTCTAAGGTTGTATTTTATGGTAGCAAGTCGCTAAGACAAACGAGTTGTCTGATGATGATGCGGGCCAAGAGAATGTTACGCAAGGGATGTGAAGGTTATTTGTCTCATGTAGTGGATACACGGGTGGTGAATTCGAACATGGGGCAAATATCTATAGTGAATGAGTTTGGGGATGTCTTTCAGAAGAACTTCCGGGACTTTCGCCAAACAGAGAGATAGAATTTGTGATTGATTTAGTACCGGGGACTAGGCCAATATCGAAAGCACAGTATCGAATGGCTCCAG
The DNA here is from genome assembly GCA_020205615.1 of Panax quinquefolius. Lineage (NCBI taxonomy): Eukaryota > Viridiplantae > Streptophyta > Magnoliopsida > Apiales > Araliaceae > Panax > Panax quinquefolius. The sequence continues at coordinate 113,309,366 of CM035157.1, read as the reverse complement.
TAGAAATGAAAGAATTATTGCTCCAGCTACAAGAACTGTTGGACAAGAAGTACATCCAACCCAGTGTGTCTCCGTGGGGAGCACTTGTGCTATTTGTAAAGAAGAAAGATGGCTCGATGAGACTATGTATGGACTACAAAGAGTTGAATAAAGTGGCAATCAAGAACAAGTACCCATTACCAAGAATAGATGAACTGTTTGACCGACTTAAAGGAGCGAGGTGTTTTTCTAAGATTGACTTAAGGACTGGTTATCGTCAATTAAAAGTAAGGACGGAGGATGTACCAAAGACAACATTTAGGACTCGGTATGGTCATTATGAGTTCCTAGTAATGTCGTTTGGACTGACGAACGCACCAGCTACTTTTATGGATTTGATGAACATAGTATTTAAACCGTACTTGGATAAATTTGTGGTTGTGTTCATTGACAATATTCTGGTATATTCGAAGACTGAGAAGGATCATGTAAAACATTTAAGGATAGTATTGGAGGCGTTAAGAAATGAGAAGCTTTATGCGAAATTTTCAAAATGTGAGTTTTGGTTGAAGAAGGTTCAATTTTTGGGACATGTCATCGACGAAAAGGGAATTTCTGTTGATCCAACAAAAGTAGAAGCGGTGAGAAATTGGGTACAATCGAAGACACCGATAGAGGTCAGAAGTTTCTTGGGATTGGCAAGATATTGCAGGAGATTTATTCAGGATTTCTGAAAGATAGCAACACCATTAACTAATCTGATAAGGAAAACTGTTCAATATGTGTGGACAAAGAAATATGAACAGAGTTTTCAGGAATTGAAGAAAAGATTAAGTGAAGCACCTGTGTTGTCTCTACCAGATAGCATGGGGGGTTTTACAGTGTATAGTGATGCGTCACACAAGGTACTGGGTTGCGTGTTAATGCAAAATGGTAAAGTCCTTGCGTACGCATCGAGACAATTGAAGGACTATGAGAAGGGATACCCTACCCATGACCTGGAATTAGCGGCGGTAGTGTTTGCCCTTAAGATTTGAAGACATTATCTCTACGGAGAAAAGTGTGAGATATACACAGACCACAAAAGCCTGAAGTATATCTTCACACAGAAAGAGTTAAACATGAGGCAGATGAGATGATTAGAATTGATCAAGGACTATGATTGTGAGATCCTATGTCATCCAGGAAAGGCCAATGTGGTGGCAAATGCTTTAAGCAGAAAGAGCCAAGAAAGATTGTTTGTATTGACAGAACAAGAAGAATTAGTCGGAGAAATAGAGAAAATGGAGTTGGAGGTGAAAAATCTGAGGAGTTCGGATGAAGTAATGGAAATGGAAGCAAGTCCGACTTTACTCGACAAGGTGAAAAAGGCACAAGGAAATGATGAGGAATGTATTGACCTCGCGAAACGGTTAGCTGAAGGTGAACAATTAAAGTACAAAATTGACAACACTGGATTGCTTAGATTTGAAGGGAATATTTGGGTACCCGCAGTACCCGAATTAAGAGAAGAGATTCTGTAAGAGGCCCATTCGAACCCTTGATGCTGACATAAAGGGGGAGAATAAAGGAAAAGGAGTTCAAGGAAGAGTTCAAGGCAGAGGCAGAGAACAATCTCAAACACAAGCTTCAAGGAATCCTCCTGCAAAGCAATTCCACCAACAGACTCCACGATCCAGCCATCAGACTCAACGATCAGATGCTCAACGATCAGATCAGCAGGAAGTATTAATGGCTCAACCATTAAGAAGTCAAAGGCTTTCTCCCAGCTCTCCTGAGATGACAACAACAGGTCTAAGAATGCCAATAGCAGATCCTGCATTCATGAACAGACATGATCATAGTGAAAGACTCAGTCAAAGCGAGCTGGAAGAAATAGCTCAAAGAGATGAAGCTAGCAGGAGAAGAAGAGCTGAGGAATATGCAAATCCTCCGAGAAGTAAAAGGCCGAAGAAATAGAGATAAGGTGAAACTTAAATTCTTATTGATGTAAAGCTTAACTGTAATATCTATTCTTCAAACATCAATAAATTCATGCTTATTCTCTAGAAATTCCAGCTGCTCACTAAAATATTAAGTCATGTTTACTTTCCTAAAAATGCATCTAGAACTTGATAATCATGACAACAAATCTCCTTGGTTATTTCAACATCAAATAGGGGGAGATTATTGGAAGAATGCATATTTTGATTTGATGTTTAAAGTAAATACTCATGATTATATGTAAAGTCCTTCAAGGAATATATGTACAAGGACTTAGTGATAGATCAAATTTGTTAGGTTAATCTTAGCTTTTAATGTTCATCATTCTATAAATGAAAGAATAGATAAAGAGATCAAAGATGTTAGGTTGATCTATGACTTAAAAAGAATAGATAGGCTTCAATAAGAATCGCAGTCTATCGAGCAGATCATCAGAATGCAGAAGACAAGGCTGGATTGTAGAGCTTAGAATATCGTAGTGTATCCGCCTTGATGGACCTCTCCAGTAATTGTAGAGTGGTCCAGATGTTTGCCAAAGATAACTCAGAGATAGTAGTGTGCTTTCAGAAACGTAGAGCCTACAAGACGACCAAGTGAAGATCGTAGTGTGCAAAGATCGTAGTGTGCAAATATTTTATTGAGATTGTAGTGTTCTCTTCAGACCAAGCACCAAGGTGACAAGACACCACGATATGGATCGTAGAGTATCATCTGCCTTGTGTCAGAAGCATCAAGCCCTACTTTTATTTAAAGACAAATCCCAACAAAAGTGGAATGGGTTTGAAAAGTTGAAGTTCTCTCCAGTCCCAACGGTACAAAAGATATCCTTAGTATTCAACAAAAGGAACGTATTCAAGAAGCTAAGGAAAGGACCATAAGATAGAGGAAAAACACCTGTTATGTCAGTGGGCCAGGATGCAATTCAGAAGGTGTGCAGAAAAGTCTCCATCAAAGTTCAGAAATATCAAACGCATTTAATGCTTCAACAAATGGCTTCAACGGATAGATTTCAAGGATCACATATATGCAGAACACATACAGATGAGAGGGCATGCAAGCATTGAACAAAAACGCACAAGAACACTCAATGCTCAACTCTACGATCTGAGAAAAAGAGGAAGCTTGCTCAGCTACTCAGTTCTTTCGAACAAGTGCTTAACTTCAACTGAGTAGCATCAATCACGAACTCAACAACTACCAATCAACTGAAGTAAGAGTTCCAAGTCAGAAGGACTTGAAGAGTTCTAAGTGAACTGTGAAGAACCAAGTCTGCTGGACTTGAAGAGTTCAAGAGTGAACTAAGAAGTGCCTAGACTACTGGTCTAGAAGGAATCTGAGAGATTCAGAAAGTATTAAAGACATCCTTAGTGGATTTCCTACTCGAGGAGTAGAAGAGTGGACTAGGAGCTTTAAGTGCTCTGAACCACTTAAAAACGATTGTGTCTATTTCATTCTTGCTATAACTGCTATAACTGTTATAACTATTATAACTGCCTCACTCTCATTAATTCAAGATATCTAAAAGGAGATTAAACAAATAATTATTCCGTTGTGTTTTAATCACTATCAAAACTAATTAAAATGAAAAGATTTTAAATATATATTCAACCCCCCCTTCTAGATAACTTTTGTGCCTCCGGGAACTAACAATTGGTATCAAAGCAGGTTCAATAATATAGCCTACAAATCTTGAGTAGATCCAATGGCACACTTTCCAAGCGAATCAAAGACTGGAGGAGGCAGCAAGCCACCTATGTGCAACAAAGATAAATTTGCTAACTGGAAGGTTAGGATGCAAGCTTACATGGATTCAATAGATGAAGATCTATTTGAAACTGTTCAGAATGGGCCCTATGTTCCTACAAAGCTTGCACCAACTACAGACGACCCAAATAGAATACAGATCAAGGTCAAAGGAGAATGGACAGAAAATGAGAAGAGAGCTGTCCAGCTTGACAAAAAGGCCAAGAACATCTTATTTCAATCCTTAGAAGATGATCTATTGGAAAATGTGGTCAACAACAAAACAGCAAAGGAGGTTTGGGAAGCATTACTCATCATGCATGAAGGAACAGAAGAAGTTAGAGAAAACAAACAATCTCTCTTGACTCAGCAATATGAGATGTTAGCTCACGTTCAAGGAGAGAACGTCACTGCCACCTACGAGAGATTTAATGTTCTGCTCAACTCTCTACGAGCCTATGGAAAGATCTATCCAAACAAAGATCTGATAATAAAGTTCATGAGAGCCTTACCAAGCAAGTGGGATGCCAAAACCACTGCCATTAGAGAATCAAAGAATTTATATGAAATGATTGTTCAACAGTTATATGGCAACCTTCTCACATACGAACTGGAGCTGACTCAATGAGCAGAAACTTTGTCTGAAGGAAGAAAGAAGGATAAAGGTGTTGCTCTCAAAGCAACTGAAAACACCTCCAAAGTTAACACTAAAGTTGATTCTGACTACGATGAAGATGATGATGAGGACTTTGCAATGCTGGTGAAAAGACTAAGAAGGTTCATGCGACAAGGCAAAACCAGTAAGCCAAAGAAAGTCCGCAACTACAGTAGCCAGGAGTAAATAAATGACCTATGCTACAATTGCAAGAAACCTGGCCACTTCATTGCTAACTGCAACAAACCTCTCAGAGAAGAACTCAAGAAGAAATCACATTCAAAGAAAGAATACAAAGGCAACAAGAGGCCTCAGAAAAGAGACAAAGGCCTTGTAGCTGGAGGATCGTGGAGTGACTCAGAGAATGACTCAACTCCGGAATCTGGAGATGATGAAGATCCTCAAATGGAAAATCTTTGCCTAATGGACAAAAATGCAAGGGACAAACAGAACTCCAACATACACGAAGTAAGTATCGATGAGGTATTTAACTTCAACTCTCCTGATGTAGATATTGATGACTTAAGAACTGCACTGCATGGTATAACATCTGATCTGCATCAATACATGAAGTGGTTTAGAGTTCTGTCTAAGGACTATTCACTTCTTCAAAAGGAGAAAAAAAAAGTTCAAGAAGAACTGAAATGACTTTCGCAGATCGATTCTCTCTCCAAGTTGAGTCGAGAATAAGCTCTTGAAACAAACAAATGAGCTCAATGCAAAAAGAAAGTCAAGTCTAACCTCTAAAATTGAGGATCTAGAAAAGATAATCTCTACATGGAATAAATCTTCTTCATCCATGGACTCCCTAATCTCTAACCAGAGAAGTGTCTCTGACAGAACAGGGTTAGGCTTTGGGGAATCTATCTCAGAGCCATGTGTGGAAAAAGTAAATGAAATTAGCACTAGTAATGCCTCAAATTTTAGTAGAGGCATTATATTTGTGAAATCCTCACAGAAGGATGAGCCTGTCAAACCATGCTCTTCTGATTCAATACATATTCCTAGAAAAAAGGGATCTCATGTCGGTCTAGGTTTAAGAAAAGAGAAGAGTAACCTAGCCACTACTCACCAACCTCGAAGGATCGTAGAGTCCAGTAAGATCAGCTCTACAAACCAACTAGGAAGGTACAGTAGAGGTAAGATGTACTCCTTACAAATCATGAAGCACGAGGACACATGGAAGAAGGAATGCCAACCTAACATTAGGATGACCAATAACCCACAAAAGTTCAAATGGGGGAAGAATTTTCACACACATACAAACATGCATCATATTAGATGTTTTGTGTGCTACAAAGTTGGCCACAAGGCTGCAAAATGTCATTATAATTCCATGCATATGAGACCCAAAATCAAGTAGGTTTGGGTCCCCAAGGGCACTAACAAAGTAAGACCCATGCAAGGATGGGTACCAAAATGAAGGTTTAATGTTGCTACAGGAAAAGAGCTCCACGATCACAACCTGGTATCTGGACAGTGGATGCTTAAGGCACGTGACCGGGAACAAAGCCCTTCTGTCTAACTACATAGAGAAGGATGGTCCCTCGGTCATCTTTGGAGACAACGGCTCTAGCAAAGACAAGAGGATATGGCTCACCGAAAAATGGTGCAAAGATCCTTCAAAGAAAGTGGCCTATGTGGAAGGACTACAACACAATCTTCTAAGCATTAGCCAACTCTGTGACAAGGGTCATCAAGTAACATTCCTAAACAATCAATGTCAAGTCCGAGACCTGAAGACATCTGCTGTAAAGTTAACCGGTATAAGAGAAGGAAATGTCTACACAGTGAATCTTGGACAACTAAACTCAGACGAGACAATTTGCTTTCTGGCTAAAGCATCTGAAGAAATGAGCTGGCTATGGAATCTAAGATTATCTCATCTTAACTTCAAAAGCATGTCAAAATTAGCTTCAAAAGATCTAGTTGCAGGCTTACCCAAGTTCAACTTCATTAAAGAAAGGCCGTACAATGCCTGTCAACTTGGAAAGCAGACCAGAAGCTCATTCAAGAGCAAAACTATCAACTCAAATGACAAGCCTCTACAGTTACTACACATGGATCTGTTTGGGCCAATTCCAACGACGAGCCTTGGGGGAAAGAGATACTCTCTGTTCATAGTCGACGACTACACCAGATTTACATGGGTGTTCTTTCTAATCTCAAAGGATGAAACAAGCTCTCAACTGATCAAGATGTTCAAACTAGTGATGAAGGAGAAAGGAGAGAAAATCAAGGCCATAAGGAGTGATCATGGCAGAGAATTCGACTTCTCAGAAATGGACCAGTTCTGCATAGACAATGGCATTAGTCACAACTTCTCAGCTCCACAAACTCCCCAACAAAATGGAGTAGCTGAGGGAAAGAACAGGACATTGATAGAGGCTGGAAGAACTCTACTAGCAAAGACCCATATCTCATCAATACTTCACGCGTAAGTTGTCAACACTGCATGCTACACTCAAAACAGATCACTCATATACTCTACGATTAAGAAACTCCTTATGAACTGCGAAAAGGAAGGAAGCCAAGTGTCAGCTACTTTCATGTTTTCAGCTATGCATGCTAGATTCTCAACAATAGAAAGCAGTACTTGACAAAATTTCAACCAAAGGCAGACGAAGGAATCTTTCTTGGTTATGCCACAGACAGTAAGGCCTACAGAGTGTTTAACAAGAAGACACTGAGTGTTGAAGTCTCGATTCACATCATCTTTGATGAGACAGACTAAGACAAAATAGTGCCTCAAGACACTACGACCAACAGTTCAGACACTACGAATGAGGTCGTCGAGCTCAACACTACGATCGTAGTACCAGATAGTGAAATCGTAGAGCAAGGAAATGAGATAGTAGAGAGGCCTATGCCAGACAACGAGCCTCCACACCAAGAGGAAGAAATAGTTCTTGAAGATCTAAGACAAGAAGGCATAAGAATAGATGTCCCAACAGGAAGCAAATGGGCAAGAGATCACACTCAAGATCTAATCATTGGAGATCCGAGTGGAAGAGTCAAAACAAGAGCTGTCACCCAAAATGAATGCTTTTATCTAAGCTTCCTGTCACAAATGGAACCGAAAAAGATAGAGGATGCTATGGAAGACTCCAGCTGGATAGAGGCCATGCAGGAAGAACTTAATCAGTTTGACAGAAGCAAAGTATGGAGATTGGTACCAAGAACAAAGAATCATCCTGTTATTGGAACCAAGTGGGTCTTCAGAAACAAGATGGATGAAGATGGAGTAATAACCAGGAATAAGGCAAGACTAGTGGCCAAGGGCTACTCTCAGGAAGAAGGCATTGATTACAATGAGATATTTGCACCTGTTGCCAGACTAGAGGCCATCAAAATATTCCTTGCCTTTGCTGCTCATATGAAATTCAAGGTCTTTCAGATGGATGTCAAAAGTGCATTCTTGAATGGTGAACTTCAAGAAGAAGTCTATGTAGAGCAATATCCAGGTTTCATCAATCCATCTCTTTCTAATTATGTCTTTAGATTAGACAAAACCTTATATGGTCTTAAACAAGCACCTAGAGCATGGTATGAAACACTAGCTAACTTCCTTATTGAAAATGGGTTTACTAGAGGTAGAGTAGATACCATACTATTTCTTAGAAAAAATAAAGATAAAGTCTTACTAGTTCAAATATACGTTGATGACATTATTTTTGGATCTACTGATGAAAAGTTATGCAAGAGATTCTCCAAGCTTATGCAGAGCAAGTTTGAAATGAGCATGATGGGAGAGCTGAACTTCTTCCTTGGACTGCAAGTAAAGCAGGCTGATGATGGAATCTTCATAAACCAAGCCAAATACATTAAAGACTTTCTTAAGAAGTATGGCATGGAATCAGCCTCTCCCATGAAAACCCCAATTAATCCTGCAACCAAGCTTGACAAAGATGAAAAAGGTAAAAGCATTGATATAACTCAATACAGAGGTATGATAGGCTCTCTTTTATATCTAACTGCTAGTAGACCAGATATAATATTTGCAACATGCATTTGTGCTAGATTTCATGCTAATCCTAAAGAATCTCATTTAACAGTTGTAAAGAGGATTTTCAGGTATCTCAAGGGTACACCTCACTTGGGGCTTTGGTATCCCAAGGAGTCCGCATTTGAACTAACAGGATATACAGATGCTGATTTTGTAGGTTGCAAAATAGATAGAAAGAGTACCAGTGGCACCTGTCAATTGCTAGGAAACATACTTGTGTCCTGGTTTAGCAAGAAGCAAATTTTAGTATCTACTTCAACTGTAGAAGCTGAATACATTGCTACTGGCAGCTGCTGTGCTCAGATCCTATGGATATAAAATCAGCTAGCAGATTATGGGTTTGAATTCAAATCCATACCTATTCAATGTGATAACACAAGTGCAATTGAAATAACTCATAATCCTGTCATGCATTCTAGGACTAAGCATATAGAAATAAGGTATCACTTCATTAGGGATCATGTGCAAAATGGAACTATATCTTTACAATATATCCCTACTGAAAACCAACTTACTGATGTCCTTACAAAACCCCTTGATGAATCCAGATTTAACAAGTTAATAATTGACCTAGGCATGCTTAACTTACAACCATGAAAAATATGCTCTAGTTTGTGCTAACTATACAGATGTAAAAGCTATGTTTGAAATCATAGACATGATCAAAGGAAGTTCACGATCGTAGAGCTAAAGTGTCATGAAAGACAACGATCGCAGTGCAGACGCAACGATCGCGGTGCAGACTCAACGATAGTAGAGCTCCATCAACAAAACCAAAGGAACATCCTATGATGATGAAGTACAAAATAAAGCAATCTCTCTTATAAGTGCCTCAGGGACAAACCTAACCCTTGATTCATTCAATGAGGTTGGCCCTTCCTAAGGTACCTTAAACCAAGAAGAATGCTAAGTAAAAAGGACTCGGTCAGACTCGACAATTGCTATTCAGACTAGACGATCACAGTTCAGACTCTACGATTGCAGCTCAGACACGACGACTGCTGAACAGACTCGATGACTGCTGAACAGACTTGACAAACGTAGAACAGACTCGACGATTCCAAGGACCATCTCAACGATCGTAGTCCCTCTAAAGAATATATTAGCTCAGAGGGAGTTAAGGGCACTTCAGTACAATCCTTCTTACTCAGATTCGTAGAGCCAAGTAGAATTCGACACCTGTCCCACTATGCGAAATGGAGAGAGGGAAGTTACAAGTACAAATTAAAATCGCCTTTTTGAAATCAAAAGTTCAAAAAGCTCATCTCTCTCATTCTCTCTCAAGCAAAAACCCTAAACCTTAACAAAGCTCAGACAGCCACACTCCTCGCAAAGAAATCAATGGCGGCTTCCAAAGTCATCTCTGGATACAGACTCTGTTTTGATGAGTTTAAGACAGCTGAACCCAAATTTCACAAAACTTTGTCATTATTGAAGAAGGCTGGTCTCAAAGAAGCTCTAGGTACAAACACATTGATCTACCCTAAACTAGTGAAAGAATTCTACAAAAATGGTGTGTTTGAAAATGACGCCATCACTACAAAAGTCAGGGACGTGGAAATCAGACTGAAGGCTGAGAACATCAACCTAGCCCTAGGTCTCAAATCTGAAGGGTATTCTTCCATAGATGGCATAGACTTCCATGAGGGACTTAAAAGGATGCATCACAAGAAATCCCCCTCTGTCAAAGGATACAAGAAGAAAGAATTTCCTCAGAGGTACGAATTTCTGGCTGATATTGTTGGAAAATGTATATGTTGCAAGAGTTCTGGTCACGACTCTATAAATGAGGTACAAATCAAGCTCATGACTGCCATATGTTATGGAATACAACTTAACTATGGAGCCCTATTGCTTGAATGAATTGGAAAGTGAAAGTAGTATGCACACAAGCCAATCATGTTTGATGATAAAGCATATACTTTGTAACAATCTTATTCATTTATTAATAAAAAGTATTAATTTATTAAAGGCTTTTAATTATCTACATGATGCTGTTTTATAATATGTGATAAACCCATAGTTTTAAGCAATGCTTTTAGAATAATGATGATGATCATTCTAATAAGATCTAAATTCTTAGAAAGCTTAAAACTAAAATAGTTCCCAATTGTTGGATTACTAAATTGGGAATTAGTGAATCCGGATAGATTGGTACATACGTTGCTTGCTAATTGGATGAGGATGATTGATCTCATGATCATTTGTGTGGAGACAGTAAAGCAAGTATGTAGGTGCTTATTAGAGAATAAGTTTACTGAACGTGGCTCGCTAAGGAATACCTAATGGAGTTTTACTTGCCTGTCAATAGGAATTCCTGTAGTGATAGTAAAGACAAGTGATCCTTGGACTTGAGATCATCATAGTATCTTGTGTATGATGAGTTATACTTTGACTTATTCCTTAAGACCCTTAGGGTATATCAAAGGGTGTGCTTGGGTATAATAAGTTGTACATGGAGATAATGTATGATCAATAAAGAATCTACCACTTCTATTAAAAGAAGAGAAATGTCCTATGTGTTTCGATAAATGACAACCCAATAGTCCTTGGCCAAGGCAGAATGAAATTAGAAAGGAGTTTCTAATTTGCATTATTTGGAGTTGTGCATTTAAGAGTCGAAATACATATAATTAAATAAAATAAGACTTGACAAAGAATTCCATGCCTTATATTTAATTGGGACATTGTATGGTGGAAGAATTGAATTGTCTGAGTAACTATTTACTCAAAGGTTCTTTTATGATTAATGTTGAAATCTATATTATCCGGAAAGTCGTTGATCGCTAGGGAGGCTTATCCCTATTGTAGAATAAATATTATTTATTTAAATAAATTAATTGTTTAATTTATTTATTTAAATAAGATTAGAATTGTTCTAATTGATTTATACACAACCGGTTTAATATGGAGAACCTAAAGGGTCACACCATAAAAAGGAAGAATAATTATTTAAGAAGTTAATGGCATAATCGTAATAATATTTTATGTATATTTAATTTAATCTATGGTGATAGAATAAATTAAATAGCTTAATATTTATTATTTAATATTTTAGAAATATTAAATATAAATTAATAAGAGGAGTCTTATTAATATTATTACAATTATTATTATTATTTTAATTTCTAAAAGAGTTTAGGAATTAATATAAGTACTTCTCATTTATTCCTAATTGGATTAGGAAGGAAAATTAGTTAAAGGAGTTTAATTAATTATCCCTAATAAGATTAGGGAGCCCTTTAATTAAAAGGGTTTAATTAAATAATACCTTATTTTAATAGGTTACTTGATATCTTTATAAGAGGAGTCTTATATCGGATATCAAGACTACGTTATAATTCCAATGGTTGGAGAGTACGCCCTTTTATATGTAGATAGAAAAACTAGGGTTTAGCCAACCACCCATCTTCTTGAATCCTTCTTCCTTGGTGGATCACCTCTGAGGCCAAACACTTGGGTGGTCGACGTTGATCAAAGGAAGGAACCAAACCCGTGGATTCAAGTTGAACGCGAAAAGGATTGGAGGTGAACTTGTACCTGAGGAAGCTCGGATCTTCAAGGGTATGATTCTTGTTCTTTCTTTTTGTTTAATTAATAATTATGCATAAAGGGTGATCCGGGTATATGGTTTGTAAAATTTTAAACTCTGATTTTACACGTTTTCGCTTATTTATGCAATTTGATTGTGTTCTTGAATATTACAAACCCTAATAAAGTGTATCGAGCCAAACTTTTATGCGAATTATTAATTATTTAATTTGATATGTACATTGATATGTGTTTAGAACAATTTAATTGGGCATAATTTATTGTATAAAATTTAATAATAAAAAAAAACCGATAATCCTGGCCTGATATTTTTTTAAATTTCGCTGAGTGCGATTTTTTTTTGGGGAGATCCTGATTCACGTGATCTGTAAAGAGTAACCTTGTGATTACTTAATTTATATATATATATAATCTTCATGATTCACGTGCTTGGAAGGATTTGGCAGGAGGATTTAGCAGGATCCACGGACTAGGGAGTTTGATTACTACTTATGTTATATATATATATTATATATATATATAATATATATATATATATATATATATATAATTATTTAATAATTAAAATAAAAGTTTATTTTAATCTTAAAATAAAAGGTTTATTTTAATATTAAAATAAAAGAGTTTATTTTAATTTTAAAATTGAATTTCATGCTAACTAATTAGAGTTGGAATTTGATTCCATGCTAACTTATTAGAGTTGAAATTGGATTCCATGTTTCCTTAAATAAAGGAGTTTATTTAGATATGAAATAAAATTTCATATTATTCAAAATAAAAGAGTTTATTTGTGAAAAGGAAAGAGAATCCTAATTTCCTTAAATAAAGGAGTTTATTTAGATACGAAATAAGATTTCATATTATTCAAAATAAAAGAGTTTATTTGTGAATAGGAAAGAGAATCCGTGTTTCCCTAAATAAAAGAGTTTATTTAACATATATAGTAAGATTTCATATTACCCAAAATAAAAGAGTTTATTTAGACTTGGAATTTGATTCCATAATTAATTAAAATAAAGGAGTTTATTTTGATTAAAGATTTTGATTAAAATAAAATAGTTTATTTTATTCAAAATTGGATAAATTAAAATAAAATAGTTTTATTTTGATTTAAATTTGGATTAAAATAAAGGAGTTTATTTTGATTCAAAATTAGTTTTTATGCTAACTAAATTTGCCCATTAAATGATATCAATATATATATATTGAATGTTTATTATTCATCAGATGAATGTTATGTATTGATGCATATGGTGATATGTATGATAATTAAATGGGATTGATTATGGACTATTGACCAATGCGATTGGATTTTATTTTAGTTGGATGCATGAATGTATGGGTTTTATTAAATGGGGTCTGCGTACCTCGTCTTCTCTAATTTTTTCTTAATATAAATTCTATCTCCCTCCTATGTACTTCCCTCGATCGCCGATCAAGGTTTCTATTTATTTTAAATAGTTTTGTAATAGGAATAGTTAGAATTAATTTTGAAGAATTAGAGATCAAGGAGCAAGGAACGCTTGAAGACCCGTTTGTAATGGACCCCGGTTTAAATGTAATAGTTATATTTAAATATTATTTCTTGCACCCCTAGGGTTTGACCTTTTGGTTCACTTGGTGGCTCTAGTGAACCAAACTAGAATAAAAGTCCATAATCAATTCGGGTAGAATATAGTATTCTATATGTGCATGCTTATACTATATATATTATATATTATGCAAACATGCTTCGCATGTTCATTAATATGACGCGTATTTTATATATATATATATGCATATGCTAAAAACAAGATGAGACATTTTAATAACAAACCCCTCAAATTTTTATATTAAGTCCTAAGCGTTCAAAAATATTTGGAATATCGAACGTCGCCTTCTAGCGTGATAAAATTAATAGAGTATTAAATATTTAATATGAGTTTGTTGTGTCACCACAAGGCAAGTATTAAGTATTTAAGATGTTAATTTATCACATTTGATGCTTATAAAGAAAATTGAACAATATTGTTTTGTTGTGTCACCACAAGGATGATATTTTTATTTTATTTTTTGAATATATGGAGTGCTAGGTCGGACTTAACTTGGATAATTTTGATTCGGATGTGCCACCACTTGATCAAAATAATCTAAGAGGCAAAAGAAAAGGAGTTGCATAGTTGATGTAATTGACAAAAGTTGTCTACCTATTTATTTATATATAGTTTGTTGTGTCACCACAAGGCTATATACATTTGAAATGGGATCCTTATTCTCACTAGCAAATCTTTAATTAGATTTTGCCAAACTATATAAGTGAGGGTAATATAGTTTGAAGAAAATAGTGGGAGATACCAATTTAAAACAAGACCTAATTTATTTTGGTAATTAATAAAAGAATGTATGTTAAAATGTTGTTAATTACAAATTCATTTACAAGAATTTTACAATGTCTAAAATTACTATCATCTGCGAAGCATATTAGATGCTAAATTAACCGATCGAATTAAACGGATTGGTTAAGGAATTTGAGAATAGTTCTCATAGTGAAAAGCTATCTTATGTCCTTAATACGCCTATCCCTGCAATGGTTGCGCATAATGCCTCGAGGAAGAGATTGCTACTTTTAGAAAGTGGCAAGATGATGCACAATTGGCTCAATGCATCATGCTCGCATCCATGAGTAACGAGCTTCAAATCAAGATGAAACTATGGATGCTCCTACTATATTCCCGCACACATCAAGTAGTTGATGGTGAGGAAAGTAGGACCGATAGATATCGATATCTAAGGAGCTCTTCCGATCTAGAATGGCCAATGGCACTATAAATGCAGACAAAAAGTTCTTAACATAATCAATTTGATTGATCAATTAGGACAACCGGTTTTGTCATGGATGGAGAGTTGAGCCAAGATTTGATCTTGCACTCACTCCCTGGACTCCTTTCACAATTGTTGTGAATTTTTCATATAAACAAGCTAGATATCGCCTTCGTTGATTTGCTTAACATGTTGAAAAATGATGAGAGTCACTTTCCAACCAAGAAAGACCATGTCTTCTTGGTAGGGGCCAAAGGATCTTCCTCGAAGAAGAACGATTCAAAGAAGGTATATAGAAAGGCATAAACAAAGGATAATAAGAACAAAATCGATATGGATAGCAAAGGAGTTTGCTTCCACCGCAATAAGCTTTGGACACCGGGAAAGAAATCTGCGAAGTATCTTGCGTTGGCTAACCAAAGAAGCTTAATGAAGTTTTGTTACAAATACAATTTTGTTCAAGATTTAAAATAAATTTTTCTTTAAGTCAAGGTTCTACTTGGATATTGGATATCGACTTTGGTTATCATAAATATAGATTTATGAAGGGACCAAGAAGAAGTAAAAAGCTAAACAAAGATAAATAATCTTATGTGTGGGAAATGAAGCAAAGGTTGCTACATTAGCCATAGAAACTTATAGTTTAGCAATGCCTACGGGCAAGTCTATTAAGTCAATAAGTTGTTATTATATTCCAGTTCTCGTTGGAAACATTATTTCCATTTTATTGTTGGACAATGACATCTTTGGTATTATATTTAAGAACAATTGTTGTTCTATTTATAATAATAATGTTTTGTATAGGACTGGAATATCACTTAATGGATTTTGTATACTTGACTTACGTGAAAATAATTTTACAAATTGAACAAACTAGTATAAGAAAGGGAGATGATCATTCAAAGAGTTAAATGTGTGTATTTGATGAAATACAAGTGTGAATTATTTGAAAGGTTCAAAGAATTCAGAAGTGAAACAAATTGGCAAAGTATTAAGATTCTTTGATTAGATCAAGGAATAAATACTTGTGAAATAAGTTTCTAGATCATCTCAAATGGTTTTTCTCATAATGGACACCTCATGATACGTAATAATTGATTGATGTATCTGAAAGGAAAAATCATACCTTGTTGAACATGGTACGGTCCAAAATGATTTTACCGACATTCCAGTATCCTTCTAGGATCATGTCCTAGAAATGGTCGCATATCTCTACGAAAAAGGTAACCTCAAAATCCAAATTTCAAGACTCCATAAAAGTTATGGACAGGGAGGATTCCTAATCTTAAGTATGTTAAGATAAGGGATTGTCCAACTTATGTGAAAAGGTTTCAAAGGATAAGCTTGGGACAAGATTTTATAAGTGTCGATTTGTGGGACATCCTAAAGTAAGTTTAGGGTATATGTTCTATAATCTTAGTTAGCAAAAGGTGTTTGTTGCAAAATACGCTGCCTTCTAAGATAAAGATGTTTATCATTGAAGGGGCTAGTGGGAGGATTATAGATCTTGAAGAGTTCATGAACCACAAAATACTATAAGTCAAATAAGAGGAACCTGTAGATAAACCTATTATACCACAACCTCAATCAGAAATCGAATAGTACCAAGATACCGGGAGGTATGGATTCATCATAGATGATGATGATGAGGTACACATCATAGAAGATGATGATCCAGCTATATACGATGAGGTAAGTGTTGTAGACACTCGTGAGAAATGGATTGAAGCAAGTTTCTCAAATATGGAACATTCGTTTTGATGAGGCAATCAAAAGAGTTTGATTTTATCAAAATAAGAATGAACCTAGTGTGTAAAAGGTCGATTGGGAGCATCGTGACATTCCTAGTACTATATGTTGATATACTACGATAAGGAAATGACATACCAATGCTACAATCAAGAAGATAAAGTTGTCTAAACATTCCTCCATGAATGATTTGGGAAGAGTATCATTATTGGGGATGCAAATCTATATAGATAGATTTAAAAGGATGCTCGACTTAACCCAAGGAACGTATATTCATTTGATGCTAAAGTCGTTTACCATGGCAAACTCC
This sequence comes from Panax quinquefolius, assembly GCA_020205615.1. Taxonomy (NCBI): domain Eukaryota; kingdom Viridiplantae; phylum Streptophyta; class Magnoliopsida; order Apiales; family Araliaceae; genus Panax; species Panax quinquefolius. The sequence goes on along the minus strand of CM035157.1, from coordinate 113,292,590 downwards.
AAGAGATGTCTCATGTTGATGAGCTATGGAGTATATCTCTTTATAGTCCCCACGACTCTCGAAAAGAGAGATCGCATGAGTGACTATCATGTATGCAATGAAATATACAAGATCTAATGTTGATCGGTCATATTCTGGAGAAGATCACTGTAAGACAGTGAAAAATATCTTAAAGTTCTTAACCGGCACTAAGGATGTGAGCATACATGGTGGGTCTGAATTAAAACTAGAGGGCTTTACAGACTCAAGTTTTTCAGACAGACCAAGACGACCAAAAATCCACTTTAAGGTAAAGTGTTACCTTGAATAGTGGTGTAGTGAATTTGAAAGGTTCCAAATAGCAAAAGGTTGCTGGTTTAATGATAAAGACAAAGTATATAGCTGTAAATGAAGTTGCAAGTTGATTGTTTGGATGATAAGTTCATTACAGAACTAGGAATAGTTCCTAAGTCTCATCTTGGATCTAAACATGTGTTGTAGCACTTTCATTTGATTATAGGAATCATTGAAAGACGGGAAATCACTATAGAGATAGTGAACTCTCAAAAACAACATTACATATCCATTAACTAAAGCTTATCCAACAAAGGGATAATCATCACTTAGAGAAGAAGAGTATGAGATACCATGATTTATTGACTTTAGTGCAAGTGGGAGATTGAAAGTAGTATGCACACAAGCCAATCATGTTTGATGATAAAGCATATACTTTGTAACAATCTTATTCATTTATTAATAAAAAGTATTAATTTATTAAAGGCTTTTAATTATCTACATGATGCTGTTTTATAATATGTGATAAACCCATAGTTTTAAGCAATGCTTTTAGAATAATGATGATGATCATTCTAATGAGATCTAAATTCTTAGAAAGCTTAAAACTAAAATAGTTCCCAATTGTTGGATTACTAAATTGGGAATTAGTGAATCCGGATAGATTGGTACATACGTTGCTTGCTCATTGGATGAGGATGATTGATCTCATGATCATTTGTGTGGAGACACTAAAGCAAGTATGTAGGTGCTTATTAGAGAATAAGTTTACTGAACGTGGCTCGCTAAGGAATACCTAATGGAGTTTTACTTGCCTGTTAATAAGAATTCCTATAGTGATAGTAGTACAAGTGATCCTTGGACTTGAGATCATCATAATATCTTGTGTATGATGAGTTATACTTTGACTTATTCCTTAAGACCCTTAGGGTATATCAAAGGGTATGCTTGGGTATAATAAGTTGTACATGGAGATAATGTATGATCAATAAAGAATCTACCCCTTCTATTAAAAGAAGAGAAATGTCCTATGTGATTCGATAAATGACAACCCAATAATCCTTGGCCAAGGCAGAATGAAATTAGAAAGGAGTTTCTAATTTGCATTATTTGGAGTTGTGCATTTAAGAGTCGAAATACATATAATTAAATAAAATAAGACTTGACAGTAATTCCATGTCTTATATTTAATTGGGACATTGTATGGTGGAAGAATTGAATTGTACGGTAACTATTTACTCAAAGGTTCTTTTATGATTAATGTTGAAATCTATATTATCTGGAAAGTCGCCGATCGCTAGGGAGGCTTATCCTATTATAGAATAAATATTATTTATTTAAATAAATTAATTGTTTAATTTATTTATTTAAATAAGATTAGAATTGTTCTAATTGATTTATACACAACCTATTTTAATATGGAGAATCTAAAGGGTCACACCATAAAAGGAAGAATAATTATTTAAGAAGTTAATGGCATAATCGTAATAATATATATGTATATTTAATTTAATCTATGGTGATAGAATAAATTAAATAGCTTAATATTTATTATTTAATATTTTAGAAATATTAAATATAAATTAATAAGAGGAGTCTTATTAATATTATTACAATTATTATTATTATTTTAATTTCTAAAAGAGTTTAGAAATTAATTTAATATAAGTACTCTCATTTATTCCTAATAGGATTAGGAGGAAAAATTAGTTAAAAGAGTTTAATTAATTATCCCTAATAAGATTAGGGAGCCCATTTAATTAAAAGAGTTTAATTAAATAATACCTTATTTTTAATAGAGTTACTTGATATCTTTATAAGAGGAGTCTTATATCAGATATTATGAATACGTAATAATTCCAATTTGTTGGAGAGTACGTTCTTTTCTATAGAGATGGAAACTAGGGTTTGAGCCAAATACCCATCTTTTTAAATCCTTCTTCTTCCTTGGTGGATCACCTCTAGAGGCCAAACACTTGGGTGGCTAACGTTGATCAAAGGAAGGAACCAAACCCGGTGGATTCAAGTTGAACGCGAAAAGGATTGGAGGTGAACTTGTACCTGAGGAAGCTCGAATCTTCAAGGGTATGATTCTTGTTCTTTCTTTTTCGTTTAATTAATAATTATGCATAAAGGGTGATCCGAGTATATGGTTTGTAAAATTTTAAAACTCTGATTTTTACACGTTTTCGCTTATTTATGCAATTTGATTGCGCACATGAATATTACAAACCTAACAAATACGGTATTAGTGCATCGAGAGGTGGCTAGTGCTACATTCGTGTTCTTGATTAATAAACTGGGATAGTGAATTGAACTGGAGTAAAAGTGAAAAAATCAGAGTGAAGCTTAAGGTGAAATCATAAGTCTAATTCTCCAATAATTATTTGAAATTTCAGTTTTTAATATTTGTGATTGGTTTGTGATCTTATATGAATTTCAGTTTTTAATATTTGTGATTGATCTCATGATCATTTGTGTGGAGACACTAAAGCAAGTATGTAGGTGCTTATTAGAGAATAAGTTCACTGAACGTGACTCGCTAAGGAATACCTAATGGAGTTTTACTTGCCTGTCAATAGGAATTCTGTAGTGATAGTAAAGACAAGTAATCCTTGGACTTGAGATCATCATAGTATCTTGTGTATGATGAGTTATACTTTGACTTATTCCTTAAGACCCTTAGGGTATATCAAAGGGTATGCTTGGGTATAATAAGTTGTACATGGAGATAATGTATGATCAATAAAGAATCTACCACTTATTAAAAGAAGAGAATGTCCTATGTGATTCGATAAATGACAACCCAAAGAGTCCTTGGCAAAGCGAATGAAATTAGAAAGGAGTTTCTAATTTGCATTATTTGGAGTTGTGCATTTAAGAATCGAAATACATATAATTAAATAAAATAAGACTTGACAAAGAATTCCATGTCTTATATTTAATTGGGACATTGTATGGTGGAAGGATTGAATTGTCACGGTAACTATTTACTCAAAGGTTCTTTTATGATTAATGTTGAAATCTATATTATCCGGAAAATCGTTGATCGCTAGGGGAGGCTTATCCCTATTGTAGAATAAATATTATTTATTTAAATAAATTAATTTTTAATTTATTTATTTAAATAAGATTAGAATTGTTCTAATTGATTTATTCACAACCTAGGTTTATATATGGAGAACCTAAAGGGTCACACCATAAAAAAGGAAATAATAATTATTTAAGAAGTTAATGACATAATCGTAATAATATAAATATGTATATTTAATTTAATCTATGGTGATAGAATAAATTAAATAGCTTAATATTTATTATTTAATATTTTAGAAATATTAAATATAAATTAATAAGAGGAGTCTTATTAATATTATTACAATTATTATTATTATTTTAATTTCTAAAAGAGTTTAGAAATTAATTTAATATAAGTACTCTCATTTATTCCTAATAGGATTAGGAGGAAAAATTAGTTAAAAGAGTTTAATTAATTATCCCTAATAAGATTAGGGAGCCCATTTAATTAAAAGAGTTTAATTAAATAATACCTTATTTTTAATAGAGTTACTTGATATCTTTATAAGAGGAGTCTTATATCAGATATTATGAATACGTAATAATTCCAATTTGTTGGAGAGTACGTTCTTTTCTATAGAGATGGAAACTAGGGTTTGAGCCAAATACCCATCTTTTTAAATCCTTCTTCTTCCTTGGTGGATCACCTCTAGAGGCCAAACACTTGGGTGGCTAACGTTGATCAAAGGAAGGAACCAAACCCGGTGGATTCAAGTTGAACGCGAAAAGGATTGGAGGTGAACTTGTACTCGAGGAAGCTCAATCTTCAAGGGTATGATTCTTGTTCTTTCTTTTTCGTTTAATTAATAATTATGCATAAAGGGTGATCCGAGTATATGGTTTGTAAAATTTTAAAACTCTGATTTTTACACATTTTCGCTTATTTATGCAATTTGATTGCGCACATGAATATTACAAACCTAACAAATACGGTATTAGTGCATCGAGAGGTGGCTAGTGCTACATTTGTGATTGGTCAATTGAATTTCATGTTACGTTTTTCACCAAAATCTGATTTTCAACTCTTTGTGATTTCTAAGAAACTTTTATGTTTTCACATAATAACCAACATAACTCATCATAACACTTACTAATACTTCATATACCCATGATTTTCATTAGTCCAATGCTTTTATTATTACTTTCATCATAATCCTCGTAAACAGATCCTTTTAGTTGAAGAAATATTTGAGGGTTTAAGAAATGGGTTTTTATCTTTGGGTCAATACAAAATTCGATTTCACGCCTAGGGTAGGCTAGAAATCTTCAAGAATACGTCAAGAAATTTATTAATGATAGAAATATCATTCAAAACTCATTACTCTCATCCAAGACTTGAATAATACGTCACATTAATACCAACTGTGACTTCTATCCTTAACCCTAGATAGCACCTCACAATGATACCTATAAACTTGCCATCTTCATTCACGATGTCGCCTCTGAAAAGTCCGCTTCTTGCATTCCACACAAGGAAGTCAACAACGAAAGGTTCGGGGCTCTTTACTTATGGCTTGATATGACAATAATTGACCTTAGTAGTTTGGTTACTTGAATTCGCACAACAGGTTAGTTATGAATATAAAAGCTAACAACCTTACGAAAAGCATAATGAGTAGTTAACCAATTGATTCCTAAAATCACATCAAAGGCAAGTATTTTCAAAAAGATAAGATCGACAGGTAACGTGAAAGTGTTTATTTGAATCAAACAAGATTTAAAAATAGTAGCGGTAACGAAGGCTCCTACTAACGAAGTTTCAACCAATAAGTCAAAGTCTAACTTCTCCGGAGTCAAATTTAAACGTTGAACGCAAGCAAAAGAGATAAAATAATGGGTAGAACCGGTATCTTATAAGGTATAGACTTCGCGATTTATAATTAACTATCCCGTGCTAACTTCGTTCGGTTTACTTGCTTTTTGAGAAGTCATGAAAAATGCACTTCCTAAAACCAACGACTTTGTTTTGTCCATATCCACCTTTGGTGCCACCGTCCCACCTAGACTTGACTTTGGTGCACAACAAAATTGAGCTAAATGACCTTCTCTTCTTGCAATTTCCACTTCTATTATCTTTGCCATGATTACCACCGAAGTGGTTACCATTCTTAGCATGATAATTTCCCCCACGATGGTTATCATTGTTCTAATAGCCGTTGCCACCAGTATGATTATTATCGTGTTGTTGGTCGTTACCTTTTGTTTGAGCTGAATCAACACTCTCATGTGCTTCATTGCTTATCTCAAATTTTTTCGGATGTCATTCTCAAACACTTGTCACAAAACAAGGGTTAATTAACATATCACATATTATCCCTATACTCCTAATGAGCCAATTAAATACCAAATAAATTTAAGTAGGTCATACTAGCGAAGGAATTCTCCGTCTCTCCCCTCCTAGTTCTTATCTCACATCTCAGCCATGGATCATATCCCTAAGCTCTGATACCAACTGTGACGCCCCAAAAATTAGGTATACGTCACCCATCTTGGGTCGCCACTTACATGGTACATAAATTCAAATACAACTTACTAACATAACTGTCGTGTACTATACGACATAAACTGTGAGTTTGAATACAAATATTGTCTACTAGATATTATACAAACTCAAAAGGAGTCCTCATTACAACTATTATCATACTATTTCACAAAATAGTGAGGACTACTAATGCTATCCTCCTCGACCATTACTCCATTCCCCGACTGTCTCCAAATTATGTTCTCATTTCCAAGAGAACAAAGGTGAAAGAAAGGTGAGCTCAACTAGCCTAGTAAGAAATATTATGACTAAGATAATGCGAATATAAATTATCATTAGCCTTCAACAAATAATGTTAAACTAATAAAATACAATAGACAACCAGTTTAATCAAGTGTGAATATGCAATCCATTAAAAGAGTCAAGTAGAAAATAAAGTCTACTATCTTTTAGGTTTTAAAAGGTTTTCATAAATTTTTATCACTAAGACTCAGCTTTAATGAATAAACCACAATATCTAATCATCCTCGTACTACAGTCAAGGATTTTCATCAAATTATCAATGGTCATGACTATACCGAATCACCCCGTCATAATCATACCAAAAACTATCCATCAATGCATTACGAAAAGCCAATCGAGGACTTTTATCACATCATTTATAACAAGCCATGATTATACCGAATGATCCCTGGTCATAATCATACTAAGTTCATCTATGCACGTAAACCAAAGATAACTTTCAACATAATATAAACATGAGGATGATGACAATGATATAAGAATTCAATAAAACAAGTTCAAGAATTAATTTCTCTAGGATTTATTAACGTCCAAATTGTCAACAAGATACTTGCTTTTGTAGAGTAAAATTCAAGAATGATCGGAAGAATATTTCCATGAAAAGATATCTTTGGATGAAACGCAAATATCAAGGATATTCTACTAATTTCATGGAGTATAGAAGTCAAAGTTTTAACTAACCGGGTATAATAAAGAATGGAATAACAAAAGAAATCACCATGCATGCGGTATTGCGCATAAAGGCGCTTTATTCCAACAGAATAATAATAATGAACCGTGTCGTGAAATTCACAACCGCGTGGATGTTCCAAATGTAATAATAAATGCGAGAATAATAAATGATGGAACCAGTCCCACAGATAGCATGCATGATATTTCCGGCGTAATAATAAAGACGGAATAATAAAAATGGAACCAGTGCGGTGTAAAACACACGATGTGATATTCCAACAGAATAATAATAATGACGGAACCAGTCCTGTGTAAAACATACTGCATGTGATGTTCCAACGAGAATGATAGAAGAATGTCACCAAGTATAGGGTAAACCACGATATCAAAGTTATTCCAATGTAATAATAAGCAATGGAATAATGTAAGGATTTCACCAAGTATAGGGAGTCCAAGCGTGATATGAGTTATTCCAACGAACAATGAAGAAATGGAATAATGTAAGTTCTCTTTTGAATACAAAAGAATAATACCCATTACGGTACAACAAATAATATCCCTTCATGAATATTGGAAAAGTGAAGTAGCGAGAATACTTTTTTCTTTCTCTCTATAGATTTTCTCTATAAGCTTCTCTATAATTTCTCTCTCTAGAGTTTCGGTGAATTAAAAGAAAATAATGAAGGAATGAGCTTCTATTTATAGGAAAATAGAATGCATAGTAATTAATCCATGAACGGTCCAGATTGATTTACTTTAATCTGATGGTCCATATTTAAAGCAAAATCTTTTAAATAAAATATCATATATTCTATTTATATAAAAACATTTTACTATGCAAACACTATGCAACACTATGCAAAACACTATGCAAAACACTATGCAACACTATGCATAATAAAATATAATATATTCTATTTATAGAATAACTTTAATAAAGTATTCATTTTATATAAAAGATGTTTCGCTTTTTATTACGTTAATAATACTGAATAAAATAAAACGTCATTATCGCTATAATAATTCATATTATTAATCGACAATAATGGAATCAAACCGAGTGACTTCTCACATAAGCATCATTAATCAATACCGTGTGCTACTATACAACCACACGACATCGTACTTTTTTACTACCGAGTAGTAGTTCAACAATGTCAACCAGAAAACTTCCGCCGTTATTTCAATAAAATATTTTTGTCGTTTCAATCCGACAATAATTCCACATTATGGGGTCCACCAATGATTGAGCCGTTGTACAAATATTCCCTGCTAAACCGAATATTCTCCGACCAATCGAATATAATATAACCACTTGCATACTTTGCAAAATTTATAAATACTACCCACAACTATAATATTATCTTAAATTCACACCATAATATTAAAAAATTATTTCGACAAAATTTAAATCATTATTGATAAAATCTGGGGTCTCACAGGGAATCTAAATAATAAGTAACAAAATACCTCATAAAAATTACCTCAATATTTTTAACAATATTTATCATCATTATTATAATTCACAATATTAATCGACCAGGTCGTTCCCAAGAAAGAGGGGGCTTTCCAATAAGGATTTCTCCCTATTGCCGCGCAATTAGGTGACCAAACCTCTCCTTGACAGAACTTCTAAACATCGTTAATATTGCAAATAATAATATTAATAACTCTGCCATCTCAATTATTGATTTAATAATATATAAAATATCGACAATAATTGAATAAAACTGAATGACTTCTCACGTAAGCATCAATAATCAATACCGTGTGCTACTATGTAACCACGCGTATTACAGTACTTTTACTACCGAGTAATTCAACAGTATTAATGGTAAAACTTCCGCCGTTATTTTTAATAAAATATTTTGTCGTTTTCTCAATCCGACAATAATTCTGCTGTGGGGTCCACCAATGATTGTCGTCTTACGAATATTCCCTGACAAAAAGAATATTTCCCGACCAACCGAATATAATATAACAACTTGCGTACTTTGCAAAATTTATCAATATTACCCACAACTATAACATTATATCAAATTCATTCCATAATATTCAAAAATGATTTTTATAGAAAAATCATCTTTATTCATAAAAACTGGGGTCTAACAAGTGGCTTACTGCCTCCTCTAGTCTTGGATTCGCTTATCAGATGTGTCATTGGATCTACTCAAGCTTTGTAGGTTGATTGAGAGAACCTGCTCTGATACCAATTGTTAGTTCCCAGAGGCACAATACTTATCTAGAAGGGGGGTTGAATATATATTTTAAATATTTTATTGTTTAAAAATACTTGTCAGATTTGTTAACAAATTAACCACAACGGAATATAAGATTTGTTTGTTTCCCTTTAAGATAAACCAAGTTAATAGGAGATAAGCAATTATAACAAATATAATAGTTATAGCAAGAATATAAAACACACATTGTTTTTAAGTGGTTCAGAGCACTCAAAGCTCCTAGTCCACTCTTCTACTCCTCGAGTAGGAAATCTACTAAGGATATCTTTACAAACTTTGAATCCCTTAGATTACTTCAAGACCAACAGTCTTGGAACTTCTTAGTTCACTTAGAACTCTTCAAGTCCAGCAGACTTGGAATATACTTAATGAGAGTTGAGTTCTTGGTTAGTGTTACTCAGTTCCTATTAAGCATATGTTCGAAAGAACTGAGTAGCTGAGAAAGCTTTCTTTCTTGATCGTAGAGTTGAGCGTTGAGTGTTCTTCAGCTTTTTTATTATGTACTTGCTTATTTTTGCATCTGTGTCTGATGATTTGTATATAAAGGAACCTTTGAAATATGTCTGTTTGAAGGCGTCCGTTGAGACATTAAATGCATTAGACATTTCTGAGCACTGGTGGTGACTTCCTAGAAATTTGTTGTTCAGCCGTCTAACTCACTGACATGGCAGACTGTTATCTCACCTAACACCTAAAAAAAACTTTTTCAACATACATGCAGGCCTTTTCCTTTAGCTTCTTCAATATGCTTCTTCGATACATACTAAGGATGAGCATTGGGATTCCTGAAAGTCTCAACATCTATAATCCATTCTTCATTTGTAGTATTTTATTCTTCAGCTAATGGACAAGGCTCGATGCTTTTGATACTGAGAGGAGATACACTACGACCATGATCGTGGTGTCTTGTTACATACGTGCTTGATTCGGAATGATAGAGGAGAACACTACGATTTCTCTTAAGCACTGGTAGACTATGATCCTTAACTTGCTTGTTTGCGGACTCTCTACGCTTCCAAGAGTAGACTATGATTTTGACTTGGCTCTGGAGGTGCTTGGACCAACTCTACAATTCTAAGTAAGGCCCTCTAAAGTAGACTACGATTACAGTAGCAACTTTCTCGATACTCTCACGATTCTACCTTGGCTTCTACAATCTCTCAAATTTGACAGACTACAACTCTGTTGATGCCTATCTATTACATCTTAAAGTAGATCAACCTAACAATTTTTATCTTTTCTTCTATATATTCATTTACAGAATGATAAACATAAAGCACAGATCAACCTAACAATTTTGATCTATCACCTAAGTCCTTATACATATGTTCTTTGAAACGACTTTACATTTAAGCATGTTTATTTAATTTTAACATCAAATTTGAATATGCAATTCCCAACACTTATTATTTAACATATCTAAACACTAAAACATATTTTTTATTGTAACTTTAAAGATCTAGGGTTAGGGTTAGGGTTTTTACCTTTTTAAACAATTCTTGAATTTTGCCTTTCTGATCCTGACTTCAACTTGCTAAGGGTTTTTTGTGGGTTGGTTTATTATGTATTTTTAGTGTAGATTTTGTTAATTTGGGAAACAAACAATTAGCCATATATAGATATTTCAAGTAGGGCCAAAAAGGTTAAATTTTCTAATTACTTGACAACTGAGCCTTAATCCACTCATGAATCTGATATGAGGTGTCAAGTGACGGTTGGTGGGGCTATTTTTAACACATATTGCATATCTAACAAGTGATGACTCATAGATTTGGCCTTATCACTTAAAAGGAAAGAGAAACGACATTTTGGTAATTTCCTCTATACTAAGGGTAGTTTAGTAATTTCCTAATTAATTTTGAGGGTAATTTAGTCACTTCACATACTTATATAAACTTTAAATTTTGTCCATTAAGTTCTTGGTCATTAGGGTTTTATAATTTAGAATTCGAGTTTAATAATTAAAATTAGGATTTTATATTTAGGATTAGGGTTTTCAAATCCTCAATTAGGGTTTCCTAACGAGAAGTTCACCAATTAAATTTCTACATAATCATACTTAGTGTTAATCGCATAGTACTCATATAATTATAAATTTACCAAGTCATGATTTCTTATTATGACCCTAATTAGGGTTAGGGTTTCTAATCTAAGATTAAATTCTCAAATTAGGGTTTCCTTATTAAATTTTAGAATTCTAACTTATAACTGATCTTACCAATGCTATAGCTTAATTATTATAAAAATTCCTACAATTAAACACATAAAGCATAAAATTTTAATTACAATTATAATAATGTAATTAACATTCTCAAATTTTATTAATAATCCTAATTTAGGTTTGGATTATTTACAGTGCAGACGGTCCACCTATTGTTCAAGTTAGGGGGAAGGCGATGGCATTTGACAGTCAGACCATCAACACTCTATTCGCGATGCATATCTATGATGGTAAGGACTACTTAGAGCATGGGCTTCACAACTATGACCTAGAGGATATTATGAAGAGGCTTTGCAAGCCTAGGAAAGCATGTAAAACAAACGGATACACTGGTGAAAAGACTAGTTTTCCTCATCAGGCGGTCAGTTGTTATGGTAATTAAGGCAATATACAGCTTAATATGTTCCAGTATCATGCCTACCCGCCAGCATAGTGACGTCAGTAAAGAGTGAGCAATCATGCTCTTCGCTATTGTCACGGGTCTGGCGGTGGATATTGGGGTTCTCATTCAAGAGTCCATTTTGAAAGCGATCAAGAGCACCACTTCTGGGGAACTTCTGCATCCATCCTTGATCACCCGGTTGTGTAAGCGAGTGAGCATTCACTGGGGGCCAGATGAGATAGCTCAGCTGTGAGACCCCAAATTTTATGAATAAAGATTTAAATTTCTTGAAATATTTTTTTGAATATTATGGTGTGGATTTGATATAATGTTATAGTTGTGGGTAATATTTACAAATTTTGCAAAGTAAGCAAGTGGTTATATAATATTCGATTGGTCGGGGAATATTCGTTTTAATAGGGAATATTCATACGACAGCACAATCATTGGTGGATTCCACAACGGAAGTATTGTCGTAGTAAGAAAATGATGTAATTATCTTTTATTAAAAAATAACTATGAAGTATTACCGTTAAAAGCCTGCTTGAACTTCTCAGTAGTAAAGAAATAAAGATGTCTGGCGTGATTGCATAGTAGCACACGGTATTGATTATTTATGCTTACGTAAGAAGTCACTCAGTTATATTCAATTATTGCTACAGTAATTGATGCATCATATCTCTCATATTATTGATTCAATATCATCTGTATAATATGTTATATTATTAAATCAATAATTGAGACGACAAAGTTATTCATATTATTATTTGTAATATTGACAATGTCTAGAAGTTCTGTCAACGAGAGGTTAGATAATCTAATTGCGCGCCAATAGGGAGAAATCCTTATTGGAAAGCCCCCTCTTTCCTAGGAACGACGTGGTTGTTAAATATTGTGAATTGTAATATTAATGATGAATAAGTTCATGTTGATTAAAGATGAATTTGATAGTTCCATTGTGTTGGGATTATTAGTGTTAGTGGAAATCGACATCTATTCTAATGATAATTGATGTCTGGGGGTAATATTGATAAATCGGATAATTAATCGAATAAATGAGCAATTAATTACTACTAATTCACATGCATATAATTATTTGTTCACATGTGTGTACTATTGAATGACATTCTTGTACTATTAGGGGAGTTGGTGCAAGATTGATAATATTTTTATGACCAAGTTAAAAATGGAGGTATAGATGGAGGTATTATATTGTAATTCATATTTTCACATGATTATAACTATTGGTTCACATGTTTGAACTATTGATTCACATTATTTACTATTAGGGGAGGTGGTGCAAGTTTGATAATACTTGCTGGACAAAATTAAAAATGAAAGAAAAGTTGGAGATATTGTACTGTAATATTTTGAGCCCCAAAACGTGCAATTATCGAAACTATATTTTCCTATAAATAGAAGCTCATTCTTCCTTCATTTCTCATCAATTCACTAAAGCTTTAGGCAATTATTATAGAGAGAAATTATAGAGAGAAAAGAAGAAGAAGTCTCCTACTCCTCACTATTCCAATATCCAGTCTTCTTTTTTCGAGGTAAGGGGTATTATTTCTTTCAGATTCATGAAGAGAGCTATTGTTATTCCATTCCTTATTATTCTATTGGAATAACTCAGATCACGCGACTACTCAGTATATATGGTGAAATTCTTACATTATTCCATTTTTATTATTAAGTTGAATAACTTTGTCATCTATGCTACACACCGCATACATGGTGAAATTCTTCTATTATTTCATTCTTTATTATTCGTTTTAATATCATGTCTATGCGTTTACGCATGACACAATTCTATTATTTATTATTCAGCCGAATATCCCGTCTGCGTGCGTTTACACATGACCTCGGTTCCATTATTTTATTATTACATTGGAATATCCTCACATGCAAATGCGCTTATGCATAACTTTGTTCCATTATTTATTATTACATTGGAATAACTCGCCTACATGCGATTTATCGCATGCACGGTGAATTCTTCCATTATTCCATTCCTTATTGTTCATTGGAATAACTTTGCCTGTGTGGATTACCACATGCATGGTGAATGATCCTTCGTATTCATTCCTTATTAAATTTTGGAAATGATCTGTCTACGTGGATTACCGCATGGCGGACGAAAATCCATTTGCAGTTTCGTAATTTTTCGGACCCTCAAAAATTCTGAAAAAATTTGAAATGATAATTTGATGAGTTTTCTATATTGTGTCCAAAGATGGCGATTTTTGGATGTATAGATTAAGAGTTATGGATTTTATGGGAAAAAACTATTTTAAAAGTAAACCTTATAACTCCTTGTGGTTAACTCCAAAATTGGTGAAATTTTTATTGGGAGTACATGTATATAACGAGATTATACCACCTCAAATTTCGAAATTTTTGAATAAAAAATACGCTTTATGATAAATGTTTAAATATTAAGCGATTTTGGCCATATAAAAATAGTAAATGAATTTTAAAATTTTGAGAAAAGTATATGTTCAATATGGGACTATATTACGCTAAATCCCAAAAAAGAAATATTTTTGGGATGATTTGGTATTTTCATGAAAATGAACTAGTTATGAGTAAATGAATTAAATACGTTATGTGAAGTAACAAAATTGGAAAATAGGATTTTATGGTTGGAAATCCTATATAAGGTATATCTGATTTTGATGAGGATTTGATCATTAGTGATGAAATCTTATGAGTATGGCATTTTTGAATGATTAAATGCATTATTTGGTAAAGTGTAAACAATTGAAATAAATTGTTTATAAGTTTAAGAAGTGATTAAAATATTATTATAATCTTAATAATATTATATTATGAGTTTATTAAGTGATTGATAATATTTAGATAAATTTAAAGTCTTTAATATTTATCCTTGGTTTTGTTTTAATAATGCTTATATCATTGTCATCATCCTCATGTTTATATTATGATGAAAGTCATCTTTGGCTTACGTGCATAGATGGACTTGGTATGATTATGACCAGGGATCATTCGGTATAATCATGACCTGTAATGTTATAAATGATGTGGTAAAAGTCCTCAGTGGCCTGTAGTGCATTAATGGGCAGTTTTGGTATGATTATGACCGAGGATTATTCAGATATAGTCATAACCATTGATGATTTAATGAATATCCTTGGCCCGTAGTGCAGGGATGATTCAATGATGTGGTTTATTTATTAAGCTGAGTCTCGGCGATAAAATTGATGAAAACATTTTAAATCATAGAAGATAGTAGATATTATGCTCTCTACTTGACTCTTCTAATGGATTGCTTATTCAACGCAGCTTAAACTTGATGTCTATTGTATTTTATCAGTTTAACATTGTTGAAGACTAATGATAATTTATTCTGCATTATCTTAGTCATAATATTTCTTACTGGGCTAGTTGAGCTCACCCTTTCTTTCACTGTTCTCTTTAGGAAATGAGAATATAGTTGGGACGAGTCGGGGAACGGAGTGATGGTCCAGATGATAGCATTAGTAGTCCTCACTATTCTGTTAAATAGTGTGACAATAAATGTAATGAGGACTCCATTGAGTGTGGATATTGTCTAGATGACAATATTCTTATTAAAACTCTCAGCTATGTTTTGTCGTATTTTACACGACTGTTGTATAATTAAGTTGTATTTGAATTTATGTACCATGTATCCATGACTCAAGATGGGTGATGTATACCGCTTTGGGGGCATCACATCACCGCCTATGTCGACTATTAACCACCATGTCATCTCGCATTTCGATTATTCAGGATGGTGCGGCATCTCATATCGTCGGTGGTGAAGTGTACGGGCCACCTACTCAGCGGCCTCCTTCAGAGGCCAGGACATCTTCTCATTGCTTGAGTTAGGTTCTTCTTCACATGGGCCTTTTAATTGAGATTCTAACATCCTTGAGCCTCTTACACTAGAAGTCAAATGAAGTTTCTCGAGAGACATTCGAGGCACATAGCAACAGATTGCTTTCGGAGGAAGGATATCATGATGCGATATTATATGCTAAGTTCGCCAAAACCGCATGCGGAGCAACTACTCATCATACTGGTGGCAGAGATGCCGATTCCATGTTGTTCCAGTTCCCAAATCTTCCTGCCTTTCCACCATATCCTTCATCATCTCTAGTCAACGATGGGGTTACAGAAGGTGATGGCGTAGATAAATTCTTCTACAACATGTCCAGCAAATAAGGGCATTGACCACCTCAATTTTAGGGGGGAGTTATCAGTCTTTTGGTTATATTATTATTTATGAACTGTTATGAACTGCTAGTATAATATCTGTTAGGCTTTGTTAGTATTTTAGGCTGCAGGGAACTGTTATTAATTGCAACCATGGATTATTATTTTGATGTATGGATGCATATTATCTTTATGTTTTGATTATGCTTGTGGTGTCCATTTTTGGGCCATGCTATGATATCTATATTTTGTGTCATGTTATGGCTGTGTTAGACCCTATCTTAAGCTGTTATATTATTGCAAGGGTTATATATTTATTTAGATCTATTATTTTTGGGCCATGTTATGGCTTTGATAAGCTCTATCTTGAACTGTTTATATGATTGGTGTAAGGTTTGTGAGAATCATAGACGCAATCAAATTGCATAAAACAGCGAAAGCGTGGCAAAATAAGATTTAAAAAAATTTCACAAACCAATTACCCGGATCATCCTTTATGCGTATTATTAATTAAAGCGAAAGATAAGAAGTTATGGAAGCATACCCTTATAGATTCAAGCTTCCACAGGTACGAGTTAAACTTCTAGTTCTTCATGAATCTCCTTGAATCTCCGATTTTGATTCCTTCCTTTGATCAATATTAGCCACCCAAGTGTTTGGCCTCAAGAGGTGATCCACCAAGGAAGAAGGATTATTCAAGAAGGAGGGTGGTTGGCTAAACCCTAGTTTTTCTATCTCTGTAGAAAGAGGAGTACTATCCAACTATTGGAATTACGTCTACTGATATCTGCCATAAGACTCCTCTTATATAGATGTTAGTTAACCCTTCTAATCTAATTCGATATAGGGTATTTATTTAATTAAATTTATTTAATTGATTAAGCTCCCTAATCTTATTAGGGATAATTAATTAAACTCTTTTAATTATTTTTTTCTCCTAATCTTATTAGGAATAAATAAGAGTACTTATATTAAATTAATTCCTAAACTTCTTTAGAAATTAAAATAATAATAATTTTAATAATATTAATAAGACTCCTCTACTTAATTTATATTTAATATTTCTAAAATATTAAATAATAAATATTAAGCTATTTAATTTATTCTATCACTATAGATTAAATTAAATACACTTCAAATATTATTACGATTATGTCATTAACTTCTTAAATAATTAATCTTCCTTTTATGGTGTGTGACCTTTTAGGTTCTCCACATTAAACCAGATTGTGAATAAATCAATTAAAACAATTCTAATCTCATTTAAATAAATAAATTAAACTATTAAATTATTTAAATAAATAATATTTATTCTACAATAAGGATAAGTCTCCTTAGCGATCAACGACTTTTCAAATAATATAAATTTCAACATTAATCATAAAAGAACCTTCAGGTAAATAGTTTTCGTATAATTCAATCATTCCATCATACAATGTCCCAATTAAATATAAGACATGAAATTACTGTCAAGCCTTATTTTATTTAATTATATGTATTTCGATTACCAAATGCACAACTCCGAATGAATGCAAATTAGAAACTCATTTATAATTTCATTCCACCTTGGCCATGGATTCCTGGGTTGTCATTTATTAAATCACATAGAACATTTCTCTTCTTTTACTAGAAGTGATAGATTCTTTATTGATAATTCATTATCTCCATATATACTTTATTACACCCAAGCATACCCTTTGATATACCCTAAGGGTCTTAAGGAATAAGTCAAAGTATAATTCATTATACACAAGATACTATGATGATCTCAAGTCTAAGGATCACTTGTACTACTATCACTATAGGAATTCCTATTGACAGACAAGTAAAACTTCATTAGGTATTCCTTAGTAAGTCACGTTCAGTGAACTTATTCTCTAATAAGCACCTACATACTTGTTTTAGTGTCTCTATACAAATGATCATAAGATCAGTCATCCTCATCCAATGAGCAAGCAACGTATGTACCAATCTATCCGGATTCACTAATCCCCTTTTTAGTAATCCATTGATTGGGAACATTTTGGTTTTTAAGCTATCTAAGAATTTAGATCTCCTTAGCATGGTCTTATCATTATTCTAAAAGCATTGCTTAAAACTATGGATTTATCACATATTATTAAAACAGCACCATGTAGATAATTAAATGCCTTTAGTAAATAAATACCTTTTATAAATAAATAAGATTGTTTACAAAGTATATGCTTTATCATCATACATGATTGACTTGTGTGCATACTACTTTCAATTGGAATGGGTTATATATAGTTTAAATTTTTTATTGTTGCCAATGATATACTTGTAGTATTTCCTTGTCAAAAATGTCAAGCATTTATGGATTAGATTCTTAGATTTATTTTAGTTAAGGCATTTGTTGATCCTGTCTAGTCTATCGAGCACATTCCAACTGTTATAGCTAGTTATATTTCTAATAGGTTTATTGGTTAATTGCTATGGAAATAGTTAGCTCTTATTAACTTAAGTGAGTCAATGTTTGTAAGATTTAGATTGTTATGCAAGTTCGAATACATTCTTGGTCTAGTGGAATATATATAAAAAAATAAAAAAATAAAAAAATAAAAAAATAAAAAAATAAAAAAATAAAAAAAGAATTATTATTTATGATAACCTTAGTCGATTAAGTTTGATTACGTAGTTTTTGTTACTCAAGTTAATAAATCCTTAGGGGTGTTCTACACCTAGTGCCCTAAAGCCATCTGACTTGGGAGTCATTGATCAAAATCTCGTTACACGGGTAACTCTGAATAGCCTAATGTAATTAGGCATTGCACGATCATGCTTGAGGTTGTGTAGTTGAAGTATAATGAATAAAATTTTAGTTTGGCTTAAGTTTGATTACGTGAATTTTTTTACTTGAGTTAATAGATCCTTAAGGGTGTTCTACACCTAGTGTCCTAAAGCCATCTGTCGAGCAACCTAGGCCACGATTTGAGACATTAGGCTGGCGACATATCTTTTATCTTTTCATTAATTACCATTATTTTTGTCATAGCTTCATTCCCCACAACTAAGAGTTAAGGCAGTCGCAAAGTGCAGACATGTATATAAGGTCAAGTCTGTTCCAAAAAGTGCTTTGAACTGGGATGTCGTGCCCAATCAAAAAGGTTGAATAGTCTTAATTCTCTAATCATTCCCGTGAATCTTGCTCCACAGACGCTTATTAAAATTAATCCCATTCATAACAAGTTAAGCAAAAAACCTCTTTCTAAGAATACTTAACATGTATATTATCGCTAACGCATATAAATAGAGACTGAAAGCTCATAAAGAGGTGAAAGAGTCATACCTCACATGTGAATTATTCATTCTGAGAACAGTATGATTGGAAAAGACCAAATAATCATACTGAATCGCCAGTGAGATGATATAAGGGAAGCTCTGATGATGATGCACCATGCTGACTCGTGCATTTTCCTCTTTAAGATGGTTGATAAATGCCCCAGTGTTGAGTTATCTCTGTTTCCGAGATTGCCCTAGTCTTGTTGTAAGGGTTCCAATATCAGGTTGTCATTGATTTTGAAATTGCCTAGACTTGGTTGTTTATGCAGGATAGTTGCTTTGACGGATGGCTGATAAGATGTCAAGACCGCAAGAGGCTTTTACCTATGTTCCATACGGTGAACAGGTATTGGATTTGGGCTTTGATGCCCTCAATCATTTTTCTTGACTTGTTTGTGCAATCGGCCTTAATGATTTTCTTCTAATTTAGTGAAGACTTGTGATTGAGGGTGTCAGCTCTTTAAAGGTCCTTGTTGCTGGTTATCTTAGTGTATCACTATTTCTTTAGAGGGTCAGACTGTACCACTGATGGTTGCTTACGTACTCTTGTGTATGTGGGTGATCAGGCATGTGTAGTTCCTACTTGATGAGTTGAACGGTTTGAGAAGTTTTTGTTTAGGTTTTTTAAGTTTTTATTTATTTTGACCTCACCATAAATGGCTGCCTACATACTCCCATTGGTGAAGGGAGATCAGGCCTTTCGTAGTTCAGGCTCTTGGCTGAGACCTAACTGGCTTGATTTTTTTTTATTTTGATTTTTTTCATTTGTTTTGATTTTTTGATTTTTTTTGATTTTTTTAATATTTACATGTATGGAAAATAAAAGGCTTATTGCGAAGAAAGTGATATCGTCCTAATATCTCCTGGAACTCCCAACTTTATCCTCTAGATATACATCTTCTTGGTTAGTTGAGGCCTGATAGTCCAGTTGTCAGTGCTTATGTTGCCTTCAAGGCTCGCGATAAAGGTTACCTCTTGGTTCTGAATATCTTCACTTATGGCCATAACTTGATCGCCTCCTGATTCAGCACTTCCCTCGGGGATGCTCATACTGGACCCATCGCAAAAAGGGATGAACTCTTGATTCTTCAATCGATTGGCTTCCCCGATAACCTCACCATATTTTTCTTCAACTGTTCCTTCACCTTTTTTATGGGCTTGAGAGGATTCGACCATGAAATCTCCCTCAAACTGTTGTTGCATTTCTTATAAGGAACTTTTCTTTTTGGCTTTTTCTCCATTGGAAAGGATCAGTATTTCCTCCTCATCATCCAAGATGATAAAATCAGGAACGTGATTGCTATCTTTGGGCCATAAGATACTTGAAGTTGGTGGAGGAATCTCCTTTGGGGATTCTCTTGTTTCCTCTGGCATTCCCTACATTAGGATCAGTCCACCTTGTGTTCTGTCAAGATTGGTGCTCATAGCCTTCACCTCCTTTGAACTGTCTGTCTCGAGTAGACATCTTAAGCTTTTTATTTCCTTTTTGCTTTTTCTGGTCATGGGGGATTCTATCTTTAGCTCTCCATTTCCAATGAGATCCTGGATTTTATATCGCAAAGACCAACATTCCTCAGTCGTATGTCCAGGTGAGTTAGAATGGTAGAGATATATCTTGGTGGAATCATAACTCTTCATCTTGGGATTTATAGGAGGCAGCAACTCAGTAATCCTTCCTTCGCTTATCAGAAAGTGTAGCAGTTCTTCATTTGATTTGCTCAGATGGGTGAATTTTTGGCCTCTTGTGGAGGTTGTTTGATCTTTCTTCTTTGAGAATTTGCATTCCCCCGAGCGATTTTTCCGTTGGCGAGATCTTCTAGTAATTTTATCAATCCCTTTTTTGTGCACTTTTAGCCTACTTTGATCTTCTTCATTAAGCTGGCTCATCCTGGAGAGATATGGGCTTGCATTATGGTTAACCTATTTTTCCTCTTTGCTTTTTGATAGTTGGGTGAAAAACTACCTCGTTTCCTGATGTTGGCGCACTATCAGCTTAGCTAGCAGATTTACTTAATTATGGATCGTCTCTAACTTTTGCATTACTGTCTACCCTCCACCGAGTTTTCCCACTCTAGGACATTTGTTCTGTGCCTTTGGGGGTATTCTTCCATCTTTCGTATATACTTATAATTTGGATATATTTCAGCGCTTCCTGACCAGATCATGTTTACTCCCTCCGTACCATGTTGCAATGGAAGGTTGGTGTTGACATTTTGTTGGTCAAGTTGTTGGACCACAATACTGCCACTTTCGATCAGATTTTGAATTTTATGCTTTAAGGACCAATAATCTTGTGTATCGTGTCCCGGAGACCTTGAGTGGTAAGCACATCTCTGGCTTGGATTATATCTTTTGCTCCATGGTTTTAGAGGTGGAGCTAGTTCGGTAATTTTCTTGTGATCCATTAATATCGTCGATACATTTTTAAGGGAATCGCCCAGTGGAGTGAACACCCGATTTTCTGTTCTTTCAAATTTTATTTTCTGTCTTGGCATTGGTTGAATCTGACCTTATTGTTGAAATGGCAGATTGTCTTGCCTTTTCTAAATGGGGGGATTGTAGGTTGGTCCTCTAGCTTGCCCCTGTGAAACGAGGGATACATCTTCATTGCCTTTATCGGGTACCCTCTTGGGATCGCTCGCATACTTTCCAGTCTGTATAAGTTTGGCGACTACTTCTAAGGCAGTGAAGTCTTTAATCTTGCCTGCCTTCAGACCCATCTCTACCATTTTTTCATGTTTGATCATCTCTGAAAATAGTTTACCTATTCCAGCTAGGATCCTCTCATAGTAAGGTGCCTCTTGGATGTCTATGAAAGTCATCACCATTTCAGTTTCTGTCATTGATGGAATAACTTCCGCTGCTAGACGTCTCCACCTTTTGGCATATTCTCGGAAGACTCGATACTTTTCTTTTTGACTTTAGTCACTTGGTATCGATCCGGTGCCATTTGTGATTGGCCTGTACTAATTTAAAATGGTGTGGGCCAATTCTTCCAGGGGTGATTTTTGGCATTGTCGAGTCGGGCATACCGGGCTTTAGCCTCTCCAGTGAGACTCTTTTGAAAAAGCTGCATTCTGAGGCTTTCATCTTCAGCATAAGACCCTAGCTCGCCAATGTATACTTTCAGGTGCGTATAGGGATCGCCTGCCCCATTGTATTTTTCAAACTCTGGATTTTGAATTTGTCAGAATTTTTAGCCCCTGGGAATATGCAGAGATCTGAATGAGTGACACTTCCATAGTTTCCACTCCCTTTGATTGATCGGATGGTTTCCTCCAATTTCTCGATCATCCCTGAGTTTTGTGATTTCAATGGTTTTGTTGGTTTCTTTATTGGAATGAGGTTCAGGTATCTGGCTTTCCATCTTTTTGTCAATACTCTGGCTGCCCCCTCGGGTGAAGGACTCTGGTTGAGTAGGCATTGTCTGGCCCCAAGTGTTTTTACTTTGTTCTTTTAGAAAGACATTCAATTCTGTTATCTGATTCCTTAATCCTTCGAACTCCTCTCGAGAGACAGGAGTAGGATCAGGTGGGGCACTTGTAGCCATGTCTGACTATGGGCTTAGTGCCGTATTGGACTTTGAAAGGGTAACGGGACCAATCGTTTCCCTACAAAAAGACTTATATAGTATAGTCTGGGGAAACGTGAAAATGTTACATGTTATGTAATGTGTCCATTTTTAGGAGTATTATCCTGCAAAACGGATCTCAGTTTGTTTTAATGACAGAATAGCATAACAGGTTTTAATATGCATGTTAACATATTCCTTTATATTTTCCATTACATTGAGATTTGACATGGAAATGAAATTGCAAGTAATTAAAATTATAGGTAATTGAAATGGGAAGGTATGAAGAGACTTCCCTCCGCGTTTGGTTTATCAAAGGCTGACCTATCTTAGGTTACTCTCGCGGCTTTTTGGCATGAAGGTTCCCAAATCATCGCAATGTACTCGATGGGAAGTTAATCCGATCTTTCAACTGGAGTGAATCTGGGTGGTGCCTTTCCTGAGCCTCGTTGGAATTAGTCTCCCTACGAGTCCAGTAATCAAATATTGATGGGATAGCCTCCTGGTTGAGGGACCACACAACATACACTCACATATATCGCGTCTCACCATATGCAATGATGACGTATGCGAAGCACTATTATCATCACAAGCGAGATATGGTGTGAAGCACTAAGTGCAGAAAATAAAGCATTAGTATACATTCATTCAAATGTAAATGCAACATCTACACACAAGCAGATAAAAGTTTTCAAAAGCTTTGAATAGTGGCTTAAGCCCTCTTATTGGATGTCCCCAGCGGAGTCGCTACCTATCGACGTCGAGATTTTTATTTGTCCTTTACATTTCTTGTCTTTTGGTATTCTCATGTTAGGTGAGATTTGTTTGAAAAAACAAGTTTGAAAAGGTCCAACATATATACGTCGACGATTGAATTTGTAAGAGTCGCCAGATGATATTTTTAAAGGGTTGCACCAACTCAATAGAGAAAGGTTTGCCAATAACCTAGTGATGTGACACTCCTTAACTGGTCTGTGAAACCAATATTTGTTAGGGTCCGAGGGCTTGATTAAGCGGAGGGGAGGTGTTAGGAACCCTCCGACTTCCGTGGTGACATGGTTGCCGCCAATTTTCAATTTAAACTTGTATCTGAATGTGTGTGTGTGTATGTAGGTCAATGTGCAATTATCTGGAAGTAGTGTTATGCCTCGTTTGCACCTACAAAGGGTTTGAATTTTGTATAAAAGTTCAATTTTAACGAAATATGGCAGTGATGTTTTGTAAAATAGGTTTTTCAAACCCTTGTGCTCAATAGTAATTGAGGCCTTTGATACTTCTATTTTATTATGTGTTCGGCTTGTTTGCTTTTATTATTTTTTGAGATGCGAAGCATCTTCGAGAAAATAAGATATATATCTGCGCCGAACTCCTTGTGGGCATAAGAGCCATCTAAGGATATTCAAACACCGTGAATAATTTACAAGCTGGTAGCAGCTGAAAATGTCCATCACGGGAACCGAATCTAGATTCAGGAACAGAATCTGTGATCACATGATTCCTAGGCTCACATGATGAAGCAATATGTGCAAAAAGTTGTAAACAGTTATATATATATAAGCTGTAAATATATATATAATGAACAATCAACTGCCACAAAGTGAACTCCAGGCAGGACATGAAATATATATATATATATATATATATATGTATATATATATATATATATAAAAAGTAAAAAAAAATACAGTAAACTCGCACCAAGAAATGTAAATATATATATATATATATATATATATATAAAAAAAGTAAATGGCCACACAGTGATCTCCGAGCTTTGATGGAATGTAAATATATATATATATAAGCAATAAATGCTCTGAATATTATATTCGGGCTCAATTGAGGCATAACTCGATAATATATATATATATATATATATATATATATATATATAAGCCACTAATAAAGCAGTCCCGACATATACACACAACACGACTCTCAAAGTGAATAACTATGTGTGAATAAAAGTGGAGAAAGGCTTTAAGAAATGTCAGGTGTCTTACAGTGGGGTGCCAAGAAGACTTCAGATGGCTTTAAATGAATGAATACTCGGTTTCCACCGGTAAAATATAGCAAAACACAAGCTCACAAGTGTTTGGAAAAAGAAAGCACTCAGTTTAAAGTGTGTACAAAGCAAAATGGATAGGACTTCCTCGTCTTTTCACTCTTTAAAATGGCCACCCAAAGCCCTCTATTTATAGAGGTCTACCTGCAGTTGCCCGGGGTTCCCCGGGCTCTGTGGGTCCCGTTGTCTCGAAGTAAGTGCACTTGGACAATGCGTTGTTCGCTCGAACCTTCATAACTTTCAATCTGAGAGTCCAATGGAAGCGTGCCATATCATTCCAGAAAGCACTTTCTGAGAGCTATGCCATGACATAGGATTTGTCCTTTTTTAATTTCGGGAAGATGGGTCCATGACCGAAATAGCATTCTGGGTCTCCGTCAGGCAGTTTGTTGAGCTGTTTTGCATAGTTTGCGCTCGAAAGTTAAGATTTGATTAAATTTGAGTTAAAATTAGTTGATTTGATTTGAGTTGAGATTAAGTTGGTAAAATGACCATTTTGCCCTTCCTGAGGTTATCTCCAATTTTGGCGCGATTGTGTGCAGTCTTTTCTCAAGGTTATCTATGAGGTTAGGCTATTGTTAACTCGAATGTCCTCGGGGTTATCTCTAAGGTTGGCTTGACCTCCGGGGTTATCTCGAGGGTTGAAACTTACTTTCTAGGGTTATCTCACAGGTTGAGGCCGATTTCCGGGGTTAACTCGGGGTTGGAAACTAGATCTCCGGGGTTATCTCTGAAATTTGGGCGATGTTGTGGTCCTCCAAGATTATCTCTAGAGTATGAAAAGATGCTTTTATCCTCCTGCGTATTTAGTAACTAGAAAACAAAATTTTGAGTGTCTACACACTTGGTGCAAATTAAATTCATGTTCTACTATATGTTGAATCCTTTATGAGATGAATCTATGCTAGTTGTGTCAGCTAGATCAAGTATGTTTAACATTGCTTATGAGATGGATCTATATTAGTTGTGTTAGCTAGATTAAGCATGTTTAAAATTTGTTAAATCAAATTTGTTTTAAAGAGATGTGCTATTCAATTGATTTGATAAGGACTCTTGGCTGAGAAAGAAATGTTATTGAGGCATCATATTGGAAACAATTGTTGTTGTCTAGTAAGTGTTTATGCATATTACTCCGGGTAAGAAAGGTTGATCCCCTTGACTACCAAACCGCAAAGGACCAGTTTGAATACTGACACCCTTGCAAATGTTCATGGTCACGTTGGACCACTCAGTATCTATGGTTCGTGGTCATGGTGGACCACTCCGAACATATTATTCAATGTTCGAATAATAAGAAAGTAATTCATGTTCTTCTATAATCATATTCTATTGTTGAACTTTGAGCGATAAATTCATTACTATCATGATATATCTTCTTGTGTTTATACTTGATAAGCAAACTTGTTGCTTACTCTTGCTATATCATGACATTTATTTCAGCTAAACCAGGATTGTCTAAGAAAGACAAAGGAAAGAAAAGGCTCAAGAGTAGTTTGATTATGAATTAGGAAAGTATTTAGTTTAAATAATTGATATAAACCTTTTGTAATATTAAGGGTATGTTTTATGCTAAGGTTGAGACCTTGGGATTTATGATGAAGACTTTATATTAATGAAAAATGTATGTTTATTATTCTGCAATAGTCTTAGAATGTTTATGTTAATGATGAATCGTGAGCAATCAAATCGAGATAAGAGGACCCGGGTTTGGGGCGCCACGAGTTGGTGTCGATTTGTAGGCTATAAACTTTAGGAATGCAAAACCTAGGTTATAACCTTGGAAGACAAATCGTATAGAGTATGTTAAGTGGTGAATTATGGAAATTCATCATAGTTTTAGTTGTACTTAATAAAATATCATTTCATTTTATCAATGAATATATTTTATTATGGTACTGATGATGTTTTTTATTGTGGTGTGTAAATAAGGGGACATAAGTTAAGCGTGAATTTGATTCCGATACGATTAGGGGAGTATGATGTTATCCTAGGTATGGATTGGTTGTTTGACCATAAGGCGATAATAGATTGCCAGGAGAAGAGTATACACCTTAAGACCCCAAATCAGTCTAAGGTTGTATTTTATGGTAGCAAGTCGCTAAGACAAACGAGTTGTCTGATGATGATGCGGGCCAAGAGAATGTTACGCAAGGGATGTGAAGGTTATTTGTCTCATGTAGTGGATACACGGGTGGTGAATTCGAACATGGGGCAAATATCTATAGTGAATGAGTTTGGGGATGTCTTTCAGAAGAACTTACGGGACTTTCGCCAAACAGAGAGATAGAATTTGTGATTGATTTAGTCTGGGGACTAGGCCAATATCGAAAGCCTGATGTCGAATGGCTCCAGTAGAAATGAAAGAATTATTGCTCCACTTCTGAAGAACATTGGACAAGAAGTACATCCAACCCAAGTGTGTCTCCGTGGGGAGCACTTGTCTTTATTGTAAAGAAGAAAGATGGCTCGATGAGACTATGTATGGACTACAAAGAGTTGAATAAAGTGGCAATCAAGAACAAGTACCCATTACCAAGAATAGATGGTACTGTTTGGCCGACTTAAAGGAGCGAGGTGTTTTCTAAGATTGACTTAAGGGTAGTTATCGTCAATTAAAAGTAAGGGCGGAGGATGTACCAAAGACAACATTTAGGACTCAGTATGGTCATTATGAGTTCTAGTAATGTCGTTTGACCGATTTAACGAACCTTTGCCATACTTTATGGATTTGATGAACATAGTATTTAAACCGTACTTGGATAAATTTGTGGTTGTGTTCATTGACAATATTACGGTATATTCAAGGCCGAGAAGGATCATATAAAACATTTAAGGATAGTATTGGAGGCGTTAAGAAATGAGAAGCTTTATCGAAATTTTCAAAATGTGAGTTTTGGTTGAAGAAGGTTCAATTTTTGGGACATGTCATCGACGAAAAGGGAATTCTGTTGATCCAACAAAAGTAGAAGCGGTGAGAAATTGGGTACAATCGAAGACAGGATAGAGGTCGAGAAGTTTCTTGGGATTGGCAAGATATTGCGGGAGATTTATTCAGGATTTACGAAGATAGCAACACCATTAACTAATCGATAAGGAAAACTGTTCAATATGTGTGGACAAAGAAATATGAGCGAGTTTTCGAATTGAAGAAAAGATTAAGTGAAGCACACACATGTTGTCTCTACCGAGATAGCATGGGGGTTTTACGATTATAGTGATCGTCACACAAGGTCTTTGGGTTGCGTGTTAATGCAAAATGGTAAATTCATTGCATACTCATGGAGACAATTGAAGGACTATAAGAACGGATACCCTACCCATGACCTGGAATTAGCGACGGTAGTGTTTGCACTTAAGATTTGGAGACATTATCTCTACGGAGAAAAGTGTGAGATATACACAGACCACAAAAGCCTGAAGTATATCTTCAGACAGAAAGAGTTAAACGTGAGGTAGATGAGATGGTTAGAATTGATCAAGGACTATGATTGTGAGATCCTCTATCATCCAGGAAAGGCCAATGTGGTAGCAGATGCTTTAAGCGAAAGAGCCAAGAAAGATTGTTTGTATTAATGAGCAAGAAGAATTAGTCGGAGAAATAGAGAAAATGGAGTTGGAGGTGAAAAATCTGAGGAGTTCGGATGAAGTAATGGAAATGGAAGCAAGTCCGACTTTACTCGACAAGGTGAAAAAGGCACTGAGAAATGATGAGGAATGTATTGACCTCATGAAGCAGTTAAATTTGAAGGTGAACAATTAAAGTACAAAATTGACAACACTGGATTGCTTAGATTTGAAGGGAATATTTGGGTACCCGCAGTACCCGAATTAAGAGAAGAGATTCTGTAAGAGGCCCATTCGAACCCTTGATGCTTTGACATAAAGGGGAGAATAAAGGAAAAAGGGAGTTCAAGGAAGAGTTCAAAGCGGAGAACAATCTCAAACACAAGCTTCAAGAATCCTCCTGCAAAGCAATTCCACCAACAGACTCCACGATCCAGCCATCAGACTCAACGATCAGATGCTCAACGATCAGATCAGCAGGAAGTATTAATGGCTCAACCATTAAGAAGTCAAAGGCTTTCTCCCAGCTCTCCTGAGATGACAACAACAGGTCTAAGAATGCCAATAGCAGATCCTGCATTCATGAACAGACATGATCATAGTGAAAGACTCAGTCAAAGCGAGCTGGAAGAAATAGCTCAAAGAGATGAAGCTAGCGAGAGAAGAAGAGAGTGAGGAATATGCAAATCCTCAAAAGTAAAAGTAGAAGAAATAGAGATAAGGTGAAACTTAAATTCTTATTGATGTAAAGCTTAAGCTCAGAATATCTATTCTTGAAACATCAATAAATTCATGCTTATTCTCTAGAAATTCCAGCTGCTCACTAAAATATTAAGTCATGTTTACTTTCCTAAAAATGCATCTAGAACTTGATAATCATGACAACAAATCTCCTTGGTTATTTCAACATCAAATAGGGGGAGATTATTGGAAGAATGCATATTTTGATTTGATGTTTAAAGTAAATACTCATGATTATATGTAAAGTCCTTCAGGAATATATGTACAAGGACTTAGTGATAGATCAAATTTGTTAGGTTAATCTTAGCTTTTAATGTTCATCATTCTATAAATGAAAGAATAGATAAAGAGATCAAAGATGTTAGGTTGATCTATGACTTAAAAAGAATAGATAGGCTTCAATAAGAATCGCGATCTATCGAAGCGGATCATCGAATCTGGAAGACAAGGCCGGATTGTAGAGCTTAGAATATCGTAGTGTATCGCGCTTGATGGACCTCTCCAAAGAATTGTAGAGTGGTCCGGATGTTTGCTAAAGATAACTTCGAGAGATAGTAGTGTGCTTTCCGAAGCGTAGAGCCTCTGAAGGCGACCAAGTGAAGATCGTGTGTGTGCAAAGATCGTGGTGTGCAAATATTTTATTGAGATTGTAGTGTTCTCTTGAGACCAAGCACCAAGGTGACAAGACACCACGATATGGATCGTAGAGTATCATCTGCCTTGTGTCAGAAGCATCAAGCCCTACTTTTATTTAAAGACAAATCCCAACAAAAGTGGAATGGGTTTGAAAAGTTGAAGTTCTCTCCGGTCCCAGCGATACAAAGATATCCTTAGTATTCAACAAAGGAACGTTATTCAAGAAGCTAAGGAAAGGACCATAAGATAGAGGAAAAACACACATTATGTCGGTGGGCGGGATCTGATTCGAAGGTGTGCGAAAGTCTCCATCAAAGTTCGAAAATATCAAACGCATTTAATGCTTCAACAAATGGCTTCAGCGGATAGATTTCAAGGATCACATATATGCGAGAACACATACTGAGATGAGAGGCGTATGCAAGCATTGAACAAAAAGCGCACAAGAACACTCGAACGCTCAACTCTACGATCGAGAGAAAAAGAGGAAGCTTGCTCATCTACTCAGTTCTTTCGAACAAGTGCTTAACTTCAACTGAGTAGCATCAATCACGAACTCAACAACTACCAATCAACTGAAGTAAGAGTTCCAAGTCAGAAGGACTTGAAGAGTTCTAAGTGAAGCTGTGAAGAACCAAGTCTCTTTGGACTTGAAGAGTTCAAGTGAACTAAGAAGTGCCTAGAACTCTTGATGCAGAAGGAATCTGAGAGATTCAGAAAGTATTAAAGACATCCTTAGTGGATTTCCTACTCGAGGAGTAGAAGAGTGGACTAGGAGCTTTAAGTGCTCTGAACCACTTAAAAACGATTGTGTCTATTTCATTCTTGCTATAACTGCTATAACTGTTATAACTATTATAACTGCCTCACTCTCATTAATTCAAGATATCTAAAAGGAGATTAAACAAATAATTATTCCGTTGTGTTTTAATCACTATCAAAACTAATTAACATGAAAAGATTTTAAATATATATTCAACCCCCCCCCCCCCCTTCTAGATAACTTTTGTGCCTCCGGGAACTAACAATTGGTATCAAAGCAGGTTCAATAATATAGCCTACAAATCTTGAGTAGATCGATGGCACACTTTCCAAGCGAATCAAAATTTGGAGGAGGCGTGAAGCCACTATGTGCAACAAAGATAAATTTGCTAAGCTGGAAGGTTAGGGATGCAAGCTTACATGGATTCAATAGATGAAGATCTATTTGAAACTATTCGAGAATGGGCCCTATGTTCCTACAAAGCTTGCACCAACTACGAACGACCCAAATAGAATACGGATCGAGGTCGAAGGAGAATGGATGAGAAAAATGAGAAGAGAGTCATCGACTTGACAAAAAGGCCAAGAACATCTTATTTCAATCCTTAGAAGATGATCTATTGGAAAATGTGGTCAACAACAAAACAGCAAAGGAGGTTTGGGAAGCATTACTCATCATGCATGAAGGAACAGAAGAAGTTAGAGAAAACAAACAATCTCTCTTGACTC
Source organism: Panax quinquefolius (assembly GCA_020205615.1). NCBI lineage: Eukaryota > Viridiplantae > Streptophyta > Magnoliopsida > Apiales > Araliaceae > Panax > Panax quinquefolius. Next base: position 113,261,377 of record CM035157.1, on the reverse strand, counting down.
AGCAATATGAGATGTTAGCTCACGTTCAAGGAGAGAACGTCACTGCCACCTACGAGAGATTTAATGTTCTGCTCAACTCTCTACGAGCCTATGGAAAGATCTATCCAAACAAAGATCTGATAATAAAGTTCATGAGAGCCTTACCAAGCAAGTGGGATGCCAAAACCACTTTGCCATTAGAGAATCGAAAGAATTTACATGAAATGATTGTTCAGCGATTATATGGCAACCTTCTCACATCTGATGGGTGACTCGATGAGCGAAACTTTATGCGAAGGAAGAAAGAAGGATAAAGGTGTTGCTCTCAAAAACAATCTGAAAACACCTCAAAAGTTAACACTAAAGTTGATTACGACTACGATGAAGATGATGATGAGGACTTTGCAATCTTTGGTGAAAAGACTAAGAAGGTTAAATGCGACAAGGCAAAACCGATGAAGCGAAGAAAGTCCGCACTCTGATGGCGAGGAGTAAATAAATGACCTATGCTACAATTGCAAGAAACACAGGCCACTTCATTGCTAAGCGCAACAAACCTCTCGAGAGAAGAACTCGAGAAGAAATCACATTCAAAGAAAGAATACAAAAATGACAAGAGGCCTCGAGAAAAGAGACAAAGGCCTTGTAGGCTGGAGGATCGTGGGTGACTCGAGAGAATGACTCAACTCAGGAATGGAGATGATGAAGATCCTCAAATGGAAAATCTTTGCACGATGGACAAAAATGCAAGGAACAAAGCGAGAACTCCAACATACACGAGTAAGTATCGATGAGGTATTTAACTTCACTCTCCCGATGTAGATATTGATGACTTAAGAAGCTGCACTGCATGGTATAACATCGATGCGCATCAATACATGAAAAGTGGTTTAGAGTTACATCTAAGGACTATTCACTTCTTCAAAGGAGAAAAAAAAGTTCAAGAAGAAGCTGAAAATTGACCCTTCGCGATCTTGATTCTCTCTCCAAGTTTGAAGCTGAGAATAAGCTCTTGAAACAAACAAATGAGCTCAATGCAAAAAGAAAGTCAAGTCTAACCTCTAAAATTGAGGATCTAGAAAAGATAATCTCTACATGGAATAAATCTTCTTCATCCATGGACTCCCTAATCTCTAACCAGAGAAGTGTCTCTGACAGAACAGGGTTAGGCTTTGGGGAATCTATCTCAGAGCCATGTGTGGAAAAAGTAAATGAAATTAGCACTAGTAATGCCTCAAATTTTAGTAGAGGCATTATATTTGTGAAAATCCTCACGGGAAGGATGAGCTGTCAAACCATGCTCTTACGATTCAATACATATTCCTAGAAAAAGGGATCTCGTATAGAAGTGCAGGTTTTGAAAGAGAAGAGTAACCTAGCCACTACTCACCGACCTCGAAGGATCGTGAGAGTCGATGAGATCGACTCTGAAACCAACTAGGAAGATGCAGTAGAGGTAAGATGTACTCCTTACAAATCATGAAACACGAGGACACATGGAAGAAGGAATGCCAACCTAACATTAGGATGACCATAACCCACAAAAGTTCAAATGGGGAAGAATTTTCACACACATACAAACATGCATCATATTAGATGTTTTGTGTGCTTTCTGAAAGTTATTACAAAAGGCTGCAAAATGTCATTATAATTCCATGCATATGAGACCCAAAATCAAGTAGGTTTGGGTCCCCAAGGGGCACTAACAAAGTAAGACCCATGCAAGGATGGGTACCAAAATGAAGGTTTAATGTTGCTACTGGAAAAAGAGCTCCCACGATCACAACACAGTATCTGGGGCGGTGGATGCTTAAGGCACGTGACCGGGAACAAAGCCCTTCTGTCTAACTACATAGAGAAGGATGGTCCCTCGGTCATCTTTGGAGACAACGGCTCTAGCAAAGACAAGAGGATATGGCTCAGCTGGAAATGGTGCAGTATCCTTCAGCAAAGTGGCCTATGTGGAAGGACTACAACACAATCTTCTAAGCATTAGCCAACTCTGTGACAAGGGTCATCAAGTAACATTCCTAAACAATCAATGTCAAGTCCGAGACCTGAAGACATCTGCTGTAAAGTTAACCGGTATAAGAGAAGGAAATGTCTACACAGTGAATCTTGGACAACTAAACTCAGACGAGACAATTTGCTTTCTGGCTAAAGCATCTGAAGAAATGAGCTGGCTATGGAATCTAAGATTATCTCATCTTAACTTCAAAAGCATGTCAAAATTAGCTTCAAAAGATCTAGTTGCGAGGCTTACCCAAGTTCAACTTCATTAAAGAAAAGGTACAGTACAATGCACTGTCGACTTGGAAAGCGGACCCGAAAAGCTCATTCGAAACAAAACTATCAACTCAAATGACAAGCCTCTGTGATTACTACACATGGATCTCATTTTGGGCGATTCAACGACGAGCCTTGGGGAAAGAGATACTCTCTGTTCGTAGTCGGCGACTACACGTTACATGGGTGTTCTTTCTAATCTCAAAGGATGAAACAAGCTCTCAATTGATCAAGATGTTCAAACTAGTGATGAAGGAGAAAGGAGAGAAATCAAGGCCGTAAGGAGTGATCATGGCGGAGAATTTGACTTCTCGAAATGGACCCGATTCTGCGTAGACAATGGCATTAGTCACAACTTCTCGACTCCACAAACTCCCCAACAAAATGGAGTAGTTGAGGAAAGAAACAGACATTGATAGAAATTTGGAAGAACTCTACTAGCGGCTGACCCATCTGCTTTGAATACTTACAGGCGTTTATCGACACTTGCATGCTACACTCAAAACAGATCACTCATATACTCTACGATTAAGAAACTCCTTATGAACTGCGAAAAGGAAGGAAGCCAAGTGTCAGCTACTTTCATGTTTTCAGCTATGCATGCTAGATTCTCAACAATAGAAAGCAGTACTTGACAAAATTTCAACCAAAGGCAGACGAAGGAATCTTTCTTGGTTATGCCCACGACAGTAAGAGCCTACTGAGTGTTTAACAAGAAGACACTTGAGTGTTGAAGTCTCGATTCACATCATCTTTGATGAGGCGGACTAAGACAAAATAGTGCCTCAAGACACTACGACCAAGCAGTTCGACCACTACGAATGAGGTCGTCGAGCTCAACACTTCGATCGTAGTACGGATAGTGAAATCGTTGAAGCGAGGAAATGAGATAGTAGAGAGGCCTATGCGGACAACGAGCCTCCACACCAGAGGAAGAAATAGTTCTTGAAGATCTAAGATAAGAAGGCATAAGAATAGATGTCCCAGGGGGAAGCAAATGGGCGAAGAGATCACACTCGAAGATCTAATCATTGGAGATCCAGTGGAAGAGTCAAAACAAGTAGCATCACCCAAAATGAATGCTTTTATCTAAGCTTCACATCACAAATGGAAAGAAAAAGATAGAGGATGCTATGGAAGACTCCAATTTGGATAGAGGCCGTGCGGGAAGAACTTAATCGGTTTAGAAAAAGCAAAAGTATGGAGATTGGTACCAAACGAAAAAGAATCGTCCCATTATTGGAACCAAGTGGGTCTTCGAAACAAGATGGATGAAGATGGAGTAATAACCGAGGAATAAAGGCAAGACTAGTGGCGAGGGCTACTCTCGGGAAAGAAGGCATTGATTACTGATGAGATATTTACTTGTTGCGGATGCTAGAGGCCATCAAAATATTCCTTGCCTTTCTTTGCTCATATGAAATTCAAGGTCTTTCGGATGGATGTCAAAAGTGCATTCTTGAATGGTGAACTTCAAGAAGAAGTCTATGTAGAAGCAATATCCGGGTTTCATCAATCCATCTCTTTCTAATTATGTCTTTAGATTAGACAAAACCTTATATGGTCTTAAACAAGCACCTAGGCGTGGTATGAAACACTAGCTAACTTCCTTATTGAAAATGGGTTTCTTAGAGGTAGAGTAGATACCATACTATTTCTTAGAAAAATAAAGATAAAGTCTTACTAGTTCAAATATCGTTGATGACATTATTTTGGATCTCTTGATGAAAAGTTATGCAAGAGATTCTCGAAGCTTATGCGAGCAAGTTTGAAATGAGCGTGATGGGAGGCCGAACTTCTTCCTTGGATTGCGCAAGTAAAAGCGGTGATGATGGAATCTTCATAAACCAAGCCAAATACATTAAAGACTTTCTTAAGAAGTATGGCATGGAATCGACCTCTCCATGAAAAACCCAATTAATCCTGCTGACCAAGCTTGACAAGATGAAAAAGGTAAAAGCATTGATATAACTTTCAATCTGAGAGGTATGATAGGCTCTCTTTTATATCTAACGCTAGTAGACCGGATATAATATTTTACTGACATGCATTTGTGCTAGATTTCATGCTAATCTAAAGAATCTCATTTAACAATTGTAAAGAGGATTTTCGGTATCTCAAGGGTACACCTCACTTGGGGCTTTGGTATCCCAAGGTCCTCATTTGAACTAACGGGATATCTGAGATCTTTGATTTTGTAGGTTGCAAAATAGATAGAAAAGAGTACCAGATGCTTTTGTCGATTGCTAGAAAACATACTTGTGTCTGGTTTAGCAAAAAGCAAATTTTAGTATCTACTTGTTTGTAGAAAGTGAATACATTGCTCTTGGCATTTCATTGTACTCGAGATCTATGGATATAAAATCGGCTAGCAGTTATGGGTTTGAATTCAAATCCATACCTATTCAATGTGATAACACAAGTGCAATTGAAATAACTTCATAATCATCTGTCATGCATTCTAGGACTAAGCATATAGAAATAAGGTATCACTTCATTAGGGATCATGTGCAAAATGGAACTATATCTTTACAATATATCCCTAAAAACCAACTTTGATGTCCTTACAAAACCCCTTGATGAATCCAGTTTAACAAGTTAATAATTGACTAGGCGTGCTTAACTTACAACCATGAAAATATGCTCTAGTTTGTGCTAACTATCTGGATGTAAAAGCTATGTTTGAAATCATAGACATGATCGAAGGAAGTTCCACGATCGTGAGCTAAAGTGTCATGAAAGACAACGATCGCGGTGCTTGAGGCCTTAGCGATCGCGATGCGAGACTTCAGCGATAGTAGAGCTCCATCAACAAAACCAAAGGAACATCCCTATGATGATGAAGTACAAAATAAAAGCAATCTCTCTTATAAGGAAAGTAGTATGCACACAAGCCGATCATGTTTTTGATGATAAAGCATATACTTTGTAACAATCTTATTCATTTATTAATAAAAAGTATTAATTTATTAAAGGCTTTTAATTATCTACATGATCTTTGTTTTATAATATGTGATAAACCCGTAGTTTTAAGCAATGCTTTTAGAATAATGATGATGATCATTCTAATGAGATCTAAATTCTTAGAAAGCTTAAAACTAAAATAGTTCCCAATCGTTGGATTACTAAATTGGGGATTAGTGAATCCGGATAGATTGAATACATCGTTAACTTGCTCGTTGGATGAGGATGATTGATCTCATGATCATTTGTGTGGAGACACTAAAAGCAAGTATGTAGGTGCTTATTAGAGAATAAGTTCAACGAGCATTGGCTTTCGCTAAGGAATACCTAATGGAGTTTACTTGCACATCGATAGGAATTCTGTAGTGATAGTAGTCTGAGTGATCCTTGGACTTGAGATCATCATAGTATCTTGTGTATGATGAGTTATACTTTGACTTATTCCTTAAGACCCTTAGGGTATATCAAAGGGTATGCTTGGGTATAATAAGTTGTATGCATGGAGATAATGTATGATCGATAAAGAATCTACCACTTCATTAAAGAAGAAATGTCTATGTGATTCGATAAATGACAACCCGATAGTCCTTGGCGGCGAATGAAATTAGAAAGGAGTTTCTAATTTGCATTATTTGGAGTTATGCATTTAAGAGTCGAAATACATATAATTAAATAAAATAAGACTTGTGATAATTCCATGTCTTATATTTAATTGGGACATTGTATGGTGGAAGGATTGAATTATGCGATAACTATTTACTCGAAAGGTTCTTTTATGATTAATGTTGAAATCTATATTATCTGGAAAGTCGTTGATCATTGGGAGAACATCACTATTGTAGAATAAATATTATTTATTTAAATAAATTAATTGTTTAATTTATTTATTTAAATAAGATTAGAATTATTCTAATTGATTTATTCTGTAGGTTTAATATGGAGAACCTAAAGGTCACACCATAAAAGGAAGAATAATTATTTAAGAAGTTAATGGCATAATCGTAATAATATGTTATGTATATTTAATTTAATCTATGGTGATAGAATAAATTAAATAGCTTAATATTATTATTTAATATTTTAGAAATATTAAATATAAATTAATAAGAGGAGTCTTATTAATATTATTACAATTATTATTATTATTTTAATTTCTAAAGAGTTTAGGAATTAATAATATAAATACTCTCATTTATTCTAATTGGATTAGGAAGGAAAATTAGTTAAAGGAGTTTAATTAATTATCCTAATAAGATTAGGGGCCTTTAATTAAAAGGTTTAATTAAATAATACCTTATTTTAATAGGGTTACTTGATATCTTTATAAGAGAGTCTTATATGGGATATCGAAACTACGTTATAATTCGATGGTTGGAAATGCGCTCCTTTTACATAGAGATAGAAAAACTAGGGTTTAGCCACCACCCATCTTCTTGAATCCTTCTTCTTCCTTGGTGGATCACCTCTGAGGCCAAACACTTGGGTGGCTAACGTTGATCGAAGGAAGGAACCAAGCCGGTGGATTGAGTTGAGCGAAAAAAGAATTGGAGGTGAACTTGTACACGAGGAAGCTCGGATCTTCAAGGTATGATTCTTGTTCTTTCTTTTTCGTTTAATTAATAATTATGCATAAAGGGTGATCAGGGTATATGGTTTGTAAAATTTTAAACTACGATTTTTACGTTTAAAACTTATTTATGCAATTTGATTGCGTTCTTGAATATTACAAACCTAACGATTGGCATCGAGCCAAACTTTTATCAATTATTAATTGTTTAATTTGATATGTACATTGATATGTGTTTAGAACAATTTAATTGGGCATAATTTATTGTATAAAATTTAATAATAAAAAAAAAAAAAGAAAATAATCCGGGCACGATATTTTTTAAATTTATTTGAGTGCGATTTTTTTTTTTTTTGGAGATCTGATTCACGTGATACGTAAAGAAGTAACCTTGTGATTACTTAATTTATATATATATATATATATATATATATATATATATATATATATAATCTTCAAATTCACGTGCTTGGAAGGATTTGGCGGGAGGATTTAGCGGGATCACGGACTTGGGGAGTTTGATTACTACTTATGTTATATATATATATATATATATATATATATATATATATATATATATATATATATATATATATATAATTATTTTATAATTAAAATAAAAGTTTATTTTAATCTTAAAATAAAATATTTTATTTTAATATTAAAATAAAAGAGTTTATTTAATTTTAAAATTGAATTTCATGCTTAACTAATTAGAGTTGGAATTTGATTCCATGATAACTAATTAGAGTTGAAATTGGATTCCATGTTTCCTTAAATAAAGGAGTTTATTTAGATATGAAATAAAATTTCATATTATTCAAAATAAAAAAGAGTTTATTTGTGAATAGGAAAGAAAATCCTAATTTTCTTAAATAAAGGAGTTTATTTAGATATGAAATAAGATTTCATATTATTGAAAATAAAGGAGTTTATTTGTGAATAGGAAAGAAAATCAAATGTTTCTTAAATAAAAGAGTTTATTTAACATATATAATAAGATTTCATATTACCCAAAATAAAGGAGTAAATAGAGTTTATTTTGACTTGGAATTTGATTCCATGGAATAATTAATTAAAATAAAGGAGTTTATTTTGATTAAAGATTTTGATTAAAATAAAATAGTTTATTTTATTCAAAATTGGATAAATTAAAATAAAATAGTTTTATTTTGATTTAAATTTGGATTAAAATAAAGGAGTTTATTTTGATTCAAAATTAGATTTTATCTTAACTAAATTTGCCCATTAAATGATATCGATATATATATTAATGTTTATTATTCATGAGATGAATGTTATTTATTGATCGTATGGTGATGTGTATGATAATAAATGGGATTGATTATGGACTATTGACCCGATGTGATTGGATTTTATTTTAGTTGGATGCATGAATGTATGGGTTTTATTAAATGGAATTACTGCGTGCCTCGTCTTCTCTAATTTTTCTTAATATAAATTCTATCTCCTCTATGTACTTCCCTTGACTGGCGTGATCGAGGTTTATATTTATTTTAAATAGTTTTGTAATAGGAATAGTTAGAATTAATTTTGAAAAATTGGAGATCGAGGAAGCGAAGCGCTTGAAGACCCGTTTGTAATGGAGCAGGGTTTAAATGTAATAGTTATATTTAAATATTATTTCTTGCACCCCAGGTTTGACCTTTTGGTTCACTTGGTGGCTCTAGTGACGAAACTAGAATAAAAGTCCATAATCAATCTAGGTAGAATATAGTATTCTATATGTGCATGCTTATACTATATATATTATATATTATGCAAACATGCTTATATGTTCATTAATATAATATTATATTTTATATATATATAATAATGTGCGCTAAAACAAGATGAGACAAATTAATAACAAACCCCTCAATTTTTTATATTAAGTCTAGCGTTCAAAGATATTTGGAATATCGAGCGTTAAGCCTTCTAGCGTGATAAAATTAATAGAGTATTAAATATTTAATATGAGTTTGTTGTGTCACCCTGAGCAGAAGTATTAAGTATTTAAGATGTTAATTTATCACATTTGATGCTTATAAAGAAAATTGAACAATATTGTTTTGTTGTGTCACCACAGGATGATATTTTCTTTTTGAATATATATGAGTGCTAGGTTGGACTTAACTTGGATAATTTTGATTGGGATGTGCCACCACTTGATCAAAATAATCTAAGAGGCAAAAAAAAAAGGAGTTGCATAGTTGATGTAATTGACAAAAGTTGTCTACCTATTTATTTATATATAGTTTGTTGTGTCACCACAAGGCTATATACATTTGAAATGGGATCCTTATTCTCACTAGCAAATCTTTAATTAGATTTTGCTTAGAACTATATAAGTGAGGTAATATAGTTTGAAGAAAATAGTGGGAGATACCAATTTAAAACAAGACCTAATTTATTTTGGTAATTAATAAAAGAATGTATGTTAAAATGTTGTTAATTACAAATTCATTTACTGAAATTTTACAATGTCTAAAAATTACTATCAACTGCGAAGCATATTAGATGCTAAATTAACGGATCCAATTAAGCGGATTGGTTAAGGAATTTGAGAATAGTTCTCATGCATTTGAAAAGCTATCTTATGTCATATCGCCTATCCTGCAATGGTTGCGAGACAATGCCTCGAGGAAGAGATTGCTACTTTTAGAAAGTGGCGAGATGATGCCTGATTAGCTCGATGCATCATGCTTTCGCATCCATGAGTACTTGAGCTTGACGTCGACATGAAACTATGGATGCTCTCTTATATATTCTGCACATCAGTAGTTGATGGTGAGGAAAGTAGGGCCGATAGATATCGAGATATCTAAGGAGCTCTTAGATCTAGAATGGCCAATGACACTATAAATGCAGACAAAAAGTTCTTAACATAATCAATTTGATTGATCGATTAGGACAATTGGTTTTGTCATGGATGGAGAGTTGAGCGAATTTGATCTTGCACTCACTCCGGACTCCTTTCACAATTGTTGTGAATTTTCATATAAACAAGCTAGATATCGACTTCGTTGATTTGCTAACATGTTGAAAAATGATGAGAGTCACTTTCCACCGAAAAGACCATGTCTTCTTGGTAGGGGCCAAAGGATCTTACGAAAGAAGAGCGATTCAAAAGAAGGTATATAGAAAGGCATAAACAAAGGATAATAAGAACAAAAGCGATATGGATAGCAAAGGAGTTTGCTTCCTTTGCAATAAGCTTTGGACACTTTGGAAAGAAAGCTGCGAAAGTATCTTGCGGTGGCTAACGAAAAGCTTAATGAAGTTTGGTTACAAATCTGATTTTGTTCAAGATTTAAAATAAATTTTTCTTTAAATCGAGGTTCTACTTGGATATTGGATATCGACTTTGGTTATCATAAATATAGATTTATGAAGGGACCAAGAAAAGTAGAAAGCTAAACAAAGATAAATAATCTTATGTGTGGGAAATGAAGCAAAGGTTGCTACATTAGCCATAGAAACTTATAGTTTAGCAATGCTACGAGCAAATCTATTAAGTCGATAAGTTGTTATTGTATTCAGGTTCTCGTTGGAAACATTATTTCCATTTTATTGTTGGATGATGACATCTTTGGTATTATATTTAAGAACAATTGTTGTTCTATTTATAATAATAATGTTTTGTATAGGGCTGGAATATCACTTAATGGATTTTGTATACTTGACTTACGTGAAAATAATTTTACAAATTGAACAAACTAGTATAAGAAAGGAGATGATCATTGAAGAGTTAAATGTGTGTATTTGATGAAATACAAGTGTGAATTATTTGAAAGGTTCAAAGAATTGAGGAAGTGAAACAAATTGGCAAAGTATTAAGATTCTTTGATTAGATCGAGGAATAAATACTTGTGATAAGTTTCTAGATCATCTCAAATGGTTTTCTCATAATGGACACCTCGTGATCGTAATAATTGATTGATGTATCTGAAAGGAAAAATCATACCTTGTTGAACATAGTGCGGTCCAAAATGATTTCTGAGCATTCCGGTATCCTTACAGGATCATGTCCTAGAAATGGTACGCATATCTACGAAAAGGTAACCTCAAAATCCATTGAAGACTCCATAAAAGTTATGGGCGGGGAGGATTCTAATCTTAAGTATGTTAAGATAAGGGTTGTCGACTTATGTGAAAAGGTTTGAAGGATAAGCTTGGGACAAGATTTGACAAATGTCTGATTTGTGGGACATCTAAAATAAGTTTAGGGTATATGTTCTATAATCTTACTTAGCAAAAGGTGTTTGTTGCAAAAACATGGCGCCTTCAAAGATAAAGGTGTTTATCATTAAAGGGGGCTAGTGGGAGGATAATAGATCTTGAAGAGTTCAAGAACCACAAAATCTTATAAGTCGAATAAGAGGAACACGTAGATAGACCTATTATACCACAATTGAATCGTAAATGCGGAATAGTCTGAAAAGATACAGGGAGGTATGGATTCATCATAGATGATGATGATGAGGTACACATCATAGAAGATGATGATCGATTACATCTGATGAGGTAAGTGTTGTAGACACTTTCGGAGAAATGGATTGAAGCAAGTTTCTCAAATATGGAACATTCGTTTTGATGAAGGCGATCAAAAGAGTTTGATTTTATCAAAAATAAGAATGAACCTAGTGTGTACAAAAGATTCGATGGGAGCATCGTGACATTCCTAGTACTATATGTTGATATACTACGGATAAGGAATGACATACCAATACTCTGATCGATAAAGATAAAGTTGTCTAAACATTCCTCCATGAATGATTTGGAAAGAGTATCTTAATTGGGGATATAAATCTATATAGATAGATTTAAAGGATGCTTTCGACTTAACCCGAGGCGTATATTCATTTGATGCTAAAGTCGTTTAGCATGGCAAACTCAAGATGTCTCATGTTGATGAGCTATGGGTGTATCTCTTTAATAGTCCCCACAGAGACTCACGAAAAGAGAGTCGCATGAGTGACAATCATGTATGCAATGAAATATACGAGACACGATGTTGATCGATCATATTATGGAGAAGATCACTTTGTGAGTCGGTGAAAAACATCTTAAAGTTCTTTACTTAAGCACTAAGGATGTGATCATATTCATGGTGGAGTCTAAAATTAAAACTAGAGGCTTAACGGACTCAGTTTTTTCGAGACGGACCAAGATGACGAGAAAAAATCCACTTTAAGGTAAAGCGTTATCTTGAGCGATTGGTGCGATTGAATTGGAAAGGTTCGAAAATAGCAAAAGGTTTCTTTGGTTTAGTGATAAAGAGAAAGTATATAGCTATAAATGAAGCTGCTGAGTTGATTGTTTGGATTAAAGTTCATTCTGAACTAGGAATAGTTCTAAGTCTCATCTTGGATCTAAACATGTGTTGTAGCACTTTCATTTGATTATAGGAATCATTGAAGATGGGAAATCACTATAGAGATAGTGGACTCTCAAAAACAACATTACATATCCATTAACTAAAACTTATCCAACGGCGGGAAATCGTCACTTAGAGAAGAAGAGTATGAGATACCATGACGATTGGCTTTAGTGCAAGTGGGAGATTGAAAGTAGTATGCACACAAACCGATCATGTTTGATGATAAAGCATATACTTTGTAACAATCTTATTCATTTATTAATAAAAAGTATTAATTTATTAAAGGCTTTTAATTATCTACATGATCTTTGTTTTATAATATGTGATAAACCCATAGTTTTAAGCAATGCTTTTAGAATAATGATGATGATCATTCTAATGAGATCTAAATTCTTAGAAAGCTTAAAACTAAAATAGTTCCCAATCGTTGGATTACTAAATTGGGATTAGTGAATCCGGATAGATTGAATGCATCGTTGCTTGCTTTCGTTGGATGAGGATGATTGATCTCGTGATCATTTGTGTGGAACACTAAAAGCAATATGTAGGTGCTTATTAGAGAATAAGTTCATTTGAGCATTGGCTCGCTAAGGAATACCTAATGGAGTTTTACTTGCTGTCGATAGAATTCTGTAGTGATAGTAGTCTAGTGATCCTTGGACTTGAGATCATCATAGTATCTTGTGTATGATGAGTTATACTTTGACTTATTCCTTAAGACCCTTAGGGTATATCAAAGGGTATGCTTGGGTATAATAAGTTGTACATGGAGATAATGTATGATCGATAAAGAATCTACCACTTCTATTAAAGAGAAAAATGTCTATGTGATTCGATAAATGACAACCCGATAGTCCTTGGCGAAAGCGAATGAAATTAGAAAGGAGTTTCTAATTTGCATTATTTGGAGTTGTGCATTTAAGAGTTAAAATACATATAATTAAATAAAATAAGACTTGTGATAATTCCATGTCTTATATTTAATTGGGACATTGTATGGTGGAAGGATTGAATTATCGATAACTATTTACTCAAAGGGTTCTTTTATGATTAATGTTGAAATCTATATTATACGGAAAGTGCGTTGATCATTGGGGAGGCTTATCCTATTGTAGAATAAATATTATTTATTTAAATAAATTAATTGTTTAATTTATTTATTTAAATAAGATTAGAATTGTTCTAATTGATTTATTCACAATAGGTTTAATATGGAGAACCTAAAGGGTCACACCATAAAAGGAAGAATAATTATTTAAGAAGTTAATGGCATAATCGTAATAATATGTTATGTATATTTAATTTAATCTATGGTGATAGAATAAATTAAATAGCTTAATATTATTATTTAATATTTTAGAAATATTAAATATAAATTAATAAGAGAGTCTTATTAATATTATTACAATTATTATTATTATTTTAATTTCTAAAGAGTTTAGGAATTAATTTAATATAAGTACTCTCATTTATTCTAATTGGATTAGGAAGGAAAATTAGTTAAAGGAGTTTAATTAATTATCCTAATAAGATTAGGGAGCCCTTTTAATTAAAAGGTTTAATTAAATAATACCTTATTTTAATAGGGTTACTTGATATCTTTATAAGAGAGTCTTATATCGGATATCAAAATACGTTATAATTCGATGGTTGGAAATGCGCTCCTTTTCTATAGAGATAGAAAAACTAGGGGTTTATGACCACCCATCTTCTTGAATCCTTCTTCTTCCTTGGTGGATCACCTCTGAGGCCAAACACTTGGGTGGCTAACGTTGATCGAAGGAAGGAAGGAATTCAAACCGGTGGATTGAGTTGAAAAAAGGATTGGAGGTGAACTTGTACGAGGAAGCTTCGGATCTTGAGGTATGATTCTTTTGTTCTTTCTTTTCGTTTAATTAATAATTGTGCATAAAGGGTGATCCAAGTATATGGTTTGTAAAATTTTAAAACTCTCGATTTTTACGTTTTAAATTTATTTTTTTTATTGGTTTGATTTGATTGCGTTCTTGAATATTACAAACCTAAGGGTATATCAAAGGGTATGCTTGGGTATAATAAGTTATACGTGGAGATAATGTATGATCGATAAAGAATCTACCACTTCTATTAAAAGAAGAGAATGTCCTATGTGATTAGATAAATGACAACCCAGTAGTCCTTGGCGGCGAGAATGAAATTAGAAAGGAGTTTCTAATTTGCATTATTTGGAGTTGTGCATTTAAGAATCGAAATACATATAATTAAATAAAATAAGACTTGTGATAATTCCATATCTTATATTTAATTGGGACATTGTATGGTGGAAGGATTGAATTATGCAGTAACTATTTACTCGAAAGGTTCTTTTATGATTAATGTTGAAATCTATATTATCTGGAAAATGCGTTGATACATTAGGAGGCTTATCCTATTGTAGAATAAATATTATTTATTTAAATAAATTAATTGTTTAATTTATTTATTTAAATAAGATTAGAATTATTCTAATTGATTTATTCACGTAGGTTTAATATGGAGAACCTAAAGGGTCACACATAAAAAGGAAGAATAATTATTTAAGAAGTTAATGACATAATCGTAATAATATGTTATGTATATTTAATTTAATCTATGGTGATAGAATAAATTAAATAGCTTAATATTATTATTTAATATTTTAGAAATATTAAATATAAATTAATAAGAGGAGTCTTATTAATATTATTACAATTATTATTATTATTTTAATTTCTAAAGAGTTTAGAAATTAATTTAATATAAATACTCTCATTTATTCTAATAGGATTAGGAGGAAAATTAGTTAAAAGAGTTTAATTAATTATCCCTAATAAGATTAGGAGCCCATTTAATTAAATGAGTTTAATTAAATAATACCTTATTTTAATTAGAGTTACTTGATATCTTTATAAGAGAGTCTTATATCGAGATATTATGAATACGTAATAATTCGATTTGTTGGAAGTACGTTCTTTTCTATAGAGATGGAAACTAGGGTTTGAGCGAATACCCATCTTTTAAAATCCTTCTTCTTCTTGGTGGATCACCTCTGAGGCCAAACACTTGGGTGGCTAACGTTGATCGAAGGAAGGAACCAAACCCAGTGGATTCAAGTTGAGCGAAAAGGATTGGAGGTGAACTTGTACACGAGGCTTCGAATCTTCAAGGGGTATGATTCTTGTTCTTTCTTTTTCGTTTAATTAATAATTATCGCATAAAGGGTGATCCAATTATATGGTTTGTAAAATTTTAAAACTCGATTTTTACCGTTTTAAACTTATTTATGCAATTTGATTAGCATTACATGAATATTACAAACCTAACAAATACGGTATTAGTGCATCGAGAGGTGGCTAGTGCTACATTTGTGATTGGTCGATTAGATTTCATATTACGTTTTCACCAAAATCGATTTTCAACTCTTTGTGATTTCTAAGAAACTTTTATGTTTTCACATAATAACCAACATAACTCATCATAACACTTACTAATACTTCATATATACCCATGATTTCATTAGTCCAATGCTTTTATTATTACTTTCATCATAATCCTCGTAAATGAGATCCTTTTAGTTGAAGAAATATTTGAGGTTTAAGAAATGGGTTTTTATCTTTAAGAATTGATACAAAATTGATTTCACGCTTCTAGGAGTAAGCTAGGAAATCTTCAAGAATACGTCCAAGAAATTTATTAATGATAGAAATATCATTCAAAACTATTCTCTCATCCAAGACTTGAATAGATCGTCACATTAATACCAACTGCATGACTTCATCCTAACCTGAATAGCACCTCACAATGATACCTATAAACTTGCCATCTTCATTCACGATGTACGCCTCTGAAAGTAAAACTTCGGTGCATTCCACACAAGGAAGTCAACAACGAAAGGTTCGGGGCTCTTTACTTATGGCTTGATATGATAATGATAATTGACCTTAGTAGTTTGGTTACTTGAATTCGCATAACAGGTTAGTTATGAATATAAAAGCTAACAACCTTCTGAAAAGCATAATGAGTAGTTAACCAATTGATTCCTAAAATCACATCAAAGGCAAGTATTTTCAAAAGATAAGATCGACGGAATTAGCGTGAAAGTGTTTATTTGAATCAAGCAAGATTTAAAAATAGTAGCGATAACGAAGGCTCCCTCTAGCGAAGTTTGACCCAATAAATCAAAGTCTAACTTCTCCAGAGTCAAATTTAAGCGTTGAGCATAAGCAAAGAGATAAAATAATGGTAGAACCGGTATCTTATAAGGTATAGACTTATGATTTATAATTAACTAACCGTGCTAACTTCGGTTTACTTGCTTTTTGAGAAGTCATGAAAATGCACTTCCTAAAACCAACTGACTTTGTTTTGTCCATATCCACCTTTGGTGCCACCGTCCCCACCTAGACTTGACTTTGGTGCACAACAAAATTGAGCTAAATGACCTTCTCTTCTTGCAATTTCCGCTTCTATTATCTTTGCCGTGATTACCATAAAGTGGTTACCATTCTTAGCATGATAATTTCCCCACGATGGTTATCATTGTTACAATAATGCCGTTGCCACGGTATGATTATTATCGTGTTGTTGGTGCGTTACCTTTTGTTTGAGCTGAATCAATCAACACTCATAGCCCTTCATTGCTTATCTCGGCATTTTCAGATGTCATTCTCAAACAACTGTCACAAAACAAGGGTTAATTAACATATCACGTATTATCCCATACTACGGCCAGACCAATTAAATACCAAATAAATTTAAGTAGGTCATACTTAGCGAAGGAATTCTCCGTCTCTCCCCTCTAGTTCTTATCTCACATCTCAACCATGGATCATATCCTAGCTACGATACCAACCGTGGCGCCCCCAAAATTGGGTATCGTCACCCATCTTGGAGTCGCCACTTACATGGTACATAAATTCAAATACAACTTACTAACATAAGCGTAGTGTACTATACGACATAAAGCGTATCAGTTTGAATACAAATATTGTCTACTAGATATTATACAAACTCGAAAGGAGTCCTCATTACAACTATTATCATACTATTTCACAAAATAGTGAGGACTACTAATCTTATCCTCTGGACCATTACTCCATTCTCAGGCTAAGTCCAATATGTTCTCATTTCACAGAAGAGCAATGAAAGAAAGGGTGAGCTCAACTAACCTAGTAAGAAATATTATGACTAAGATAATGCAGAATAAATTATCATTAGCCTTCAACCGGTGTTAAGCGATAAAATACAATAGACAACCCGGTTTAAGCTGCGGTGAATATCTAATCCATTAAAAAGTAAGTAGAAAATAAAGTCTACTATCTTTTAGGTTTTAAAGGTTTTCATAAATTTTTATCACTAAGACTTCGGTTTAATGAATAAACCACAATATCTAATCATCCACATACCACGGTCGAGGATTTTCATCAAATTATCAATGGTCATGACTATATTAGAATCACCCACGGTCATAATCGTACCAAAAACTATCCATCACTTGCATTCTGAGGCGAGGACTTTATCACATCATTTATAACAAGCCGTGATTATCTTAGAATGATCCACTGGTCATAATCATACTAAGTTCATCTATGCACGTAAACCGAATAACTTTCAACATAATATAAACATGAGGATGATGACATGATATAAGAATTCAATAAAACAAGTTCAAAATTAATTTCTCTAGGATTTATTAACGTCCAAATTGTCAACAAGAATCTTGTTTTGTAGAGTAAAATTCAAGAATGATCGGAAGAATATTTCCGTGAAAAGATCTTTGGATGAAGCGAAATATCGAGGATATTCTACTAATTTCATGGAGTATAGAAGTCAAAGTTTTAACTTAACTGGGTATAATAAAGAATGGAATAACAAAAGAAATCACCATGCATGCGGTACTTGGCATAAAGCAGTTTATTCAACAGAATAATAATAACGCGAGACCGGTCGAGGGTGAAATTCACAAGCGAGGATGTTCCAACAGAATAATAAATGCGAGAATAATAAATGATGGAACCCGGTCAGGCGTATACTTACCGAACCGGGATATTAAGCGAGAATAATAAAGGCGGAATAATAAAAAATGGAACCCGGTGCAGTGTAAAACACACGAGCGGGATATTCAACAGAATAATAATAATGACGGAACCGGGTCGATTGTAAAACATCTGAGAGCGGGATGTTCCAATGGAATGATAAAGAATGTCACCAAGTATAGGGTAAACCACGCATTATCACGGTTATTCCAGCGAATAATAAGCAATGGAATAATGAAGGATTTCACCAAGTATAGAAGTAAGGCGTATCTGAGTTATTCCAATGAAACAATGAAGAATGGAATAACAGAAGTTCTCTTTTGAATACAAAAGAATAATACCCATTACGAATTACAACAAATAATATCCCTTCTTGAATATTGGAAAAAGTGAAGTAGCGAAATACTTTTCTTCTTTCTCTCTATAGATTTTCTCTCTAAGCTTCTCTCTATAATTTCTCTCTCTGAGTTTAGGTGAATTAAGTAAGAAAATAATGAAGGAATGAGCTTATTTATAGGAAAATAGAATGCATAGTAATTAATCCATGAGCGGTCCCAGATTGATTTACTTTAATCGATGGTCCGTATTTAAAAAAAAAATCTTTTAAATAAAATATCATATATTACATTTATATAAAAACATTTTACTATGCAAACACTGATGCAACACTTATGCAAAACACTATATACGAAAACACTATGCAACACTATGCATAATAAAATATAATATATTCTATTTATAGAATAACTTTAATAAAATACATTTTATATAAAAGATGTTTTACATTTTATTACGTTAATAATACGAATAAAATAAAAAGCGTCATTATCATTATAATAATTCATATTATTAATCGTGATAATGGAATCAAGCGGTGACTTCTCACATAAGCATCGATAATCAATACTGGTGTCTTGCTATATCAACCACATATTCTTTGTACTTTTACTACAAGAGTAGTTCAACAGTATCAGCGGTAAAACTTCCATGAATTATTTGATAAAATATTTTTATCGTTTTTCTCGATCAAATATAATTACATTATGAGGTCCACCAACTGATTGAGCCGTTATGCGAATATTCCACTGCTAATACCGAATATTCTCAGACCAATCGAATATAATATAACCACTTGCATACTTTGCAAAATTTATAAATACTACCTGACTATAATATTATCTTAAATTCACACCATAATATTAAAAAATTATTTAAACAAAATTTAAATCATTATTGATAAAATAAAGGGTCTCTCACAGGAATCTAAATAATAAGTAACAAAATACCTCATAAAAATTACCTCAATATTTTTACAATATTTATCATCATTATTATAATTCCTGATATTAATCGGCACCCGTGTCGTTCCCAAGAAAGAGGGCTTTCAATAAGGATTTCTCCCTATTGCAAGCGCATGATTAGGTGACCAAACCTCTCCTTGAATGAGAACTTCTAAACATCGTTAATATTGCAAATAATAATAATAATAACTCTGCCATCTCAATTATTGATTTAATAATATATAAAATATAAATGATAATTGAATAAAAATAAGGAATGACTTCTCACGTAAGCATCAATAATCAATCTGAGTGTGCTCTTATGTAACCACAGCGTATTAACGATACTTTACTACCGAAGTAATTCCAGCAGTATTAATGGTAAAACTTCCGCCGTTATTTTAATAAAATATTTTATGCGTTTTCTCGATCAGAGCAATAATTATTTATGGGGTCCACCATGATTGTACGTCTTACGAATATTCCACACAAAAAGAATATTTCTGACCAATAGAAGATATAATATAACAACTTGCGTACTTTTAAAATTTATCGATATTACCCGACAATTTATAACATTATATCAAATTCATTCCATAATATTCAAAAAGTGATTTTTATAGAAAAATCATCTTTATTCATAAAACTGAGGTCAACAAGTGGCTACACTTCCTCTAGTCTTGGATTAAACATATCGGATGTGTCATTGGATCTACTCAAGCTTTGTAGGTTGATTGAGAGAACCGCTCGATACCAATTGTTAGTTCCCGGAGGCACAATACTTATCTAGAAGGGGTTGAATATATATTTT
Source organism: Panax quinquefolius (assembly GCA_020205615.1). Taxonomy (NCBI): domain Eukaryota; kingdom Viridiplantae; phylum Streptophyta; class Magnoliopsida; order Apiales; family Araliaceae; genus Panax; species Panax quinquefolius. Next base: position 113,241,075 of record CM035157.1, on the reverse strand, counting down.
AAATATTTTATTGTTTAAAAATACTTGTCGATTTGTTAACAAATTAACCACAGCGGAATATAAGATTTGTTTGTTTCCTTTAAGATAAACCAAGTTAATAGGAGATAAGCAATTATAACAAATATAATAGTTATAGCGAGAATATAAAACACATTGTTTTTAAGTGGTTGAGGCACTCAAAGCTCCTAGTCCACTCTTCTCTGCTCCTCGAGTAGGAAATCTACTAAGGATATCTTTACAAACTTTGAATCCTTTTTAGATTACTTCAGACCCAGCAGGTCTTGGAACTTCTTAGTTCACTTTAGAACTCTTCAAGTCCAAGCGGACTTGGAATATACTTAATGAGAGTTGAGTTCTTGGTTAGTGTTACTCGGTTCCTATTAAGCATATGTTGAAAGCTGAGTAGGTGAAAAGCTTTCTTTCTTGATCGTAGAGTTGACGTTGAGTGTTCTTGACTTTTTATTATGTACTTGCTTATTTTGCATACGTAATACGATGATTTGTATATAAAGGAACCTTTGAAATATATACATTTGAAGGCGTCAGTTGAGACATTAAATCGTTAGACATTTAATGTACACCGGTGGTGACTTCACAGAAATTTGTTGTTCAAATTGAGTCTAACTTTCATTTGACATGGCGGTATTATCTCACTAACACCTAAAAAAACTTTTCAACATACATGCAGGCCTTTTCCTTTAGCTTCTTCAATATGCTTCTTGATACATACTAAGGATGAGCATTGGGATTCTGAAAGTCTCAACATCTATAATCCATTCTTCATTTGTAGTATTTTATTATTGATAATGGACCAAGGCTCGATGCTTTTGATCTTGAGAGGAGATACACTTCACGACCATGATCGTTGTGTCTTTATTACTATCGTGACTTGATTGAATGATGAGGAGAACACTACGATTTTCTCTTAAGCAGCGGTAGACTATGATCCTTAACTTGCTTTTTGCGGACTCTACGCTTCCAAAGAGTAGACTATGATTTTTGACTTGGCTCGGGAGGTGCTTGGATATTCTCTACATTACTAAGTAAGGCCCTCTAAAGTAGACTACGATTCTGTAGCAACTTTCTCGATACTCTACGATTACACCTTGGCTTCCTGATCTCTCGGTGGCTTGACAGATTCTGACTTCTGACTGATGCTCTCATCTATTACATCTCAAAGTAGATCAACTAACAATTTTATCTTTTCTTCTATATATTCATTTACGGAGATGATAAACATAAAAGCACAGATCAACCTAACAATTTTGATCTATCACTGAAGTCCTTATACATATGTTCTTTGAAACGACTTTACATATAAGCATGTTTATTTAATTTTAACATCAAATTTGAATATGCAATTCTAGCACTTATTATTTAACATATCTAAACACTAAAACATATTTTTTTTATTGTAACTTTAAAGATCTAGGGTTAGGGTTAGGGTTTTTACCTTTTAAACAATTCTTGAATTTTACCTTTCTGATCCACGACTTCAACTTGCTAAGGGTTTTTGTGGGTTGGTTTATTATGTATTTTTAGTGTAGATTTTGTTAATTTGGGAAACAAACAATTAGCCATATATAGATATTTCAAGTAGGGCCAAAAGGTTAAATTTTCTAATTACTTGGACAATTGAGCCTTAATCCACCTCATTAATCGATATAAGGTTGTCAAGTGACTTCGGTTGAGTAGGGCTATTTTTAACACATATTTATATATCTAACAAGTGATGACTCATAGATTTGGCCTTATCACTTAAAAGGAAAGAGAAAGCGACATTTTGGTAATTTCCTCTCTATACTAAGAGGTAGTTTAGTAATTTCTAATTAATTTTCGAGAGGGTAATTTGGTCACTTCACATACTTATATAAACTTTAAATTTTTGTCCGTTAAGTTCTTGGTCATTAGGGTTTTATATAATTTAGAATTAGGGAGTTTAATAATTAAATATTAGGATTTTATATTTAGGATTAGGTTTCAAATCCTCGATTAGGGTTTCTAAATCGAGAAGTTCACCAATTAAAATTTCTACATAATCATACTTAGTGTTAATCGCATAGTACTTTCATATAATTATAAATTTACAGTCAAGTCATGATTTCTTATTATATGACCCTAATTGGAGTTAGGGTTTCTAATCTGATTAAATTCTCAAATTGGGTTTCTTTTATTAAATTTTAAATTCTAACTTATAAGCCTGATCTTACCAATGTTATAGCTTAATTATTATAAAAAATTTCCTACAATTAAACACAAAAGCATAAAATTTTAATTACAATTATAATAATGTAATTAACATTCTCAAATTTTATTAATAATCTGAATTTGGGTTTGGATTATTTACGGTCAGGTGACGGTCCACTTTCCATTATTGTTTGAAGTTAGGGGGAGGCGATGGCATTTGACAGATCCGGAGACCATCAACACTACTGTCTGCGATGCATATCTATGATGGTAAGGACTACTTAGAGTATGTACTTGCCAACTATGACCTAGAGGGATATTATGAAGAGGCTTTCTGCAAAACACAGGAAAGCATGTAAAACAAGCGGATACTGTTGGTGAAAGACTAGTTTTCCTCATCAGTAGTCAGTTATTTATGGTAATTAAAGGCAATAGACTTGATTTAATATGTTCGATATCATACGTGCCCTTGACAAGATAGTGACGTCATTAAAGAGTGAGCAATCATGCTCTTCGCTATTATCATTAGGTCCTAAGCGGTGGATATTGGGGTTCTCATTCAAGAGCTCCATTTTGAAAGCGTCAAGAGCACCACTTAAAGGCTTGCATCCATCCTTGATCACTGGGTTGTGTAAGCGTGAGTGAGCATTCATGAGGGGCGAATGAGATAAGCTTCAAGTTGTGAGACCCCAAATTTTATGAATAAAGATTTAAATTTCTTGAAATATTTTT